>OY293413.1:55614306-57074306 GCA_958502065.1 Chrysolina americana
AATGGCCGTGTACAATGTATTGGAGCGAGGTGAACTATGGGCGGGAACTGAGTTGGCTCCAGATGAGCTGTGTGCGGGAACTTGGTTGGCGCTAGGTGAGCTGTGTGCGGGAACTGGGATTGGTGGGAAATGAGTTTATGCGTGCAATGAGAGGCTTCCAGGTATTGGGAAGTCTACGTCCGTCGTCGCAAGTGCTGAGGCAATTGGGGCGCTTCTCTATCTCAAGGGCTTCTCGGATGATCCTGGTTTTGCAGAGTTTTCTTGGTGGAAATTGTTTTTGTGTTTTTGAAGTCTATTTTGTGACCTGTGTCTCTTCGATGTTTATAAAGTGCGGAAGTGGAAGATGCCTGACGCACAGCAAGTTCGTGTTCGGTAAACTATGGAAGTTACTCGTCTGTTAGTCTGGCCAATATAAGTTCTCGGGCAGTCTGAACATGGTATTTCATATATACCTTGAGAATCGTTTGGTATTGTGTCCTTGGGAGATCTGAGGAATTTGGATATTTGGTTGTTGGCCGTGAATATTGTTTTTATCTCGTGTTTTCTCAAGATATTACTGATTTTTGTCTGTCACACCTTTGATGTATGGTAGGAAAGCTTTGTGTGGCTGGATACTCTCTAGTGGATCATTTGTCGATTAGCGAATTGTTGTAACCATTTTGGAGTAAGGCTGATTTCAGTTTGTCCAGCTCTTGTGTCTATTCTGGTTGTCGGTAAGCTGATATTACATATCAATTCAGGTCTTAAAGAAAACTCTACTTGAGTAAAAATTTAAATTATCATCAGTAAAGTAAAAAATATTTGTATAAAAATTGAAATGTGGACTGACAGTATTTGAATTTGAAAATAAATGTCAATGTATTTGAATTGATATTATAAAATTAAGTGACTCTACTAGGTGTATTAGCATTACTATAATTTTTCGAATTATCTCTGTTCAGTTTTAAAATATAGGTGTAAATTTTACTTAAATTATTCAAATCAGTTTTCTTGATTAAGCTGTTACTCTCTTCATTAATTTGTAACATTTCTAAAACTGTCCTTTTGAAAATGTTGTTTTCTATTTCAAACACACTAACATCATCGAAACCCATTCTATGGTCAAAACGATTTACATGTTCAGCTAATGCACAGGAATTAACATTTCTTCTACAATCACTTTTATGTGAAGTAATCCTACCTTTCAAGAGTCTAGAAGTTTGCCCGATGTATACTTTATTACAAAATTCTTGGCAACGATTGTAATATATACAGTGAGGACCAAGAGTCCGTCGTCCCTCCCGTAACTTCTTCATTTTCCATATTACAAAAAAAATTTACATACATAAGTTGTAAGGTTCATTCGATCTCTTTAATGGTTTAAGTTTTCATTCATACAGAGTGTCTCAAAAAGCACGGTGACTTGGAAGTTAATTTTTTTAAATGGGACACCCTGTATTTAATTGCATTATTACATTCTACGTTGAATTCTGAAAAAGTTTGATAAATGGTTTTCTATCAAAAAAGTTAATAGTTTTGGACTTTTGCACCAGTTCACGAATAAATTAATGAGATAGGCTATGCACGCTAGGCGCATTTATTTTATCCATGACAACGAAAAAAACTCTTATCTGTTTTTGCCAAATGTCATTGACATTTGTAGGTTTCAAAACTTTGTTTCATACGTTTTCAATTTCTCTTGTTGATTAATATGGCTCGTTCAGTAGCAGACAAAGTTGAAGCCGTTATCATATTTGGTGAAGCTAACCGAAATTACCACGCTGCTATTCGCATTTTCAATGAACGGTTTCCAGAACGTTCCGATGTGTCGAGTCCGATGTGTCGAAAATATATTTCAATATATATATATATATATATATATATATATATATATATATATAATATATATATATATATATATATATATATATATATATATATATATATATATATATATATATATATATATATATATATATATATATATATTATATATATATATATATATATATATATATATATATAAATATATATATATATATATATATATATAGTAGGGATGTATTCTCGACCGAACTTTACAAAATCAGCTGGGGACTTCTCGTGTTTGCGGTCTGTTTACCAATAAAACTCATTCGTTCTATATCTCAATATTTCGCTAATCTTTATTAGCTTCTTCATATATATATATATATATATATATATATATATATATATATATATATTGAGATATAGAACGAATGAGTTTTATGGTAAACAGACCGCAAACACGAGAAGTCCCCAGCTGATTTTGTAAAGTTCGGTCGAGAATACATCCCTACTATATATATATATATATATATTGAAATATATTTTCGACACATCGGACGTTCTGGAAACCGTTCATTGAAAATGCGAATAGCAGCGTGGTAATTTCGGTTAGCTTCACCAAATATGATAACGGCTTCAACTTTGTCTGCTACTGAACGAGCCATATTAATCAACAAGAGAATTTGAAAACCGTTTGAAACAAAGTTTTGAAAACCTACAAAATGTCAATGACATTTGGCAAAAACAGATAAGAGTTTTTTTCGTTGTCATGGATAAAATAAATGCGCCTAGCGTGCATAGCTATCTCATTAATTTATTCGTGATGCAATTAAATACAGGGTGTCCCATTTAAAAAAATTAACTTCCAAGTCACCGTGCTTTTTTGAGACACTCTGTATGAATGAAACTTAAACCATTAAAGAGATCGAATGAAACCTTACAACTTATGTATGTAAATTTTTTTTGTAATATGGAAAATGAAGAAGTTACGGGGAGGGACGACGGACTTTTGGTCCTCACTGTATATATTACAATCGTTGCAAGGAATTTTCGTAATAAAGTATACATCGGGCAAACTTCTAGACTCTTGAAAGGTAGGATTACTTCACATAAAAGTGATTGTAGAAGAAATGTTAATTCCTGTGCATTAGCTGAACATGTAAATCGTTTTGACCATAGAATGGGTTTCGATGATGTTAGTGTGTTTGAAATAGAAAACAACATTTTCAAAAGGACAGTTTTAGAAATGTTACAAATTAATGAAGAGAGTAACAGCTTAATCAAGAAAACTGATTTGAATAATTTAAGTAAAATTTACACTATACTTTTAAAACTGAACAGAGATAATTCGAAAAAATTATAGTAATGCTAATACACCTAGTAGAGTCACTTAATTTTATAATATCAATTCAAATACATTGACATTTATTTTCAAATTCAAATACTGTCAGTCCACATTTCAATTTTTATACAATATTTTTACTTACTGATGATAATTTAAATTTTTACTCAAGTAGAGTTTTCTTTAAGACCTGAATTGATATGTATATCAGCTACCGACAACCAGAATAGACCACAAGAGCTGGACAAACTGAAATCAGCCTTACTCCAAAATGGTTACAACAATTCGCTAATCGACAAATGATCCACTAGAGAGTATCCAGCCACACAAAGCTTTCCTACCATACATCAAAGGTGTGACAGACAAAATCAGTAATATCTTGAGAAAACACGAGATAAAAACAATATTCACGGCCAACAACCAAATATCCAAATTCCTCAGATCTCCCAAGGACACAATACCAAACGATTCTCAAGGTATATATGAAATACCATGTTCAGACTGCCCGAGAACTTATATTGGCCAGACTAACAGACGAGTAACTTCCATAGTTTACGAACACGAACTTGCTGTGCGTCAGGCATCTTCCACTTCCGCACTTTATAAACATCGAGAAGACACAGGTCACAAAATAGACTTCAAAAACACAAAAAACAATTTCCACCAAGAAAACTCTGCAAACCAGGATCATCCTAGAAGCCCTTGAGATAGAGAAGCGCCCCAATTGCCTCAGCACTTGCGACGACGGACGTAGACTTCCCAATACCTGGAAGCCTCTCATTGCACGCATAAACTCATTTCCCACCATCCCAGTTCCCGCACACAGCTCACCTAGCGCCAACCAAGTTCCCGCACACAGCTCATCTGGAGCCAACTCAGTTCCCGCCCATAGTTCACCTCGCTCCAATACATTGTACACGGCCATTACAGCCACGTCCACTATAAATACAGTTCCTCAACCTACAATTCCTCAGTTCTCTCGAAGGAGTAGGCAGATTGAGACCTTAGAGAGAACCAGTGACGAGACATGGGGAGTAGGCAGATTAAGACCCCGACGTCAAGTCACAAAAACCTAGCGTAATTATACCTGAGGAGTAGGCAGATTGAGACCTCAGCGTAGAATTACGTTTCAACCTCTCATTAATTTTCTTTCTTTTTCAGTTCTTGAAAATGGCTACAAAATCGGAGCCGAAACGTCGAATTTCAACAAATTCCAGACGCGGTTCAACCCGAACTTTTAGTTTTCAAATATCTGACCGCGGAACCCTTTAAATTCGGGTATGCAGTCAACAAAAGGGTATGGAGAATAAAGAATAAAGTGTGCTCTTTTTTCTACTGAAAGTGAGGTTCTTCAATCCAGCATGGCCTCCATAAGAGCCCGTGTGGAACTTAAAATTGTTTTACACTTATTTTAAACCACCATCAATCATTTTAATTCAAAATTTTAAAAGTTTAAATTCTACAGAATTTTACCAGGCGTTTTAGTTGTTGTGACATGTTGTTTGATAAATTACGACGAGTGAAAGCGATTTCGAACCTCACTTTCAGCTCCTGATAAGCATATTAGTTGCAGCAACTTTGTTCTTCCGCGACAATTCTGATTACCAGATCTGCGATGACGCAGACAATGATGGAACCTCATGATGATAATGAATGAAACATGGTAGATGAACTTGCATAGCGAATCGATGTTGGAAGTGTTTCGGTTATCTGTGCCACACATCCAGTAGTTCCCAAGGTCCTGCGAAACACACACAGGTTCCAAAAATATCTATTCCATAAAGAAAAATGTTGCAGTACCAAAATGCCGATTGGCAAAATCAGCAGTGCTTGGTGCTAGATTAACGATAAAATAATGAATCAATAATGAACAACGATCAATAAACCCGATTATACGAGTAATCTCTCTATTTCATAGCTGACTCTAAAAATACGTTAAAAATGCGCATAATCGTCACCGAGACGCCGCAGCGTGATGGTAACTGACCAATAGGAGAATGACATGAAGTTATGGTAATTATTATATTAACCGCTTGAAAAATTACAGTTTAGCGAAACATGTATCGATGTAATATCATTTGTTGAAATCTTATCGTGTTGAATCAAGTTTCAGTAACTTACGTTTCTAACAGTCTAAGAAGTGCTATGGATTTTCATCAAGTACCAACTTAAAATTAAAAACTTAAGTTACTTTTTCTACTCACATATCTAAAATGGCATTCAGCATATCACGATAAATGATCAATTAATCACATATTCCGTAATATGTATTTAAAGAATATTTTTAATAATATTACCATAGCAACTCCATTTTTTTAAGTACATCGCTATGGTTACTGTTTGATTTCAGTGGTTGAAAACCCTGAGAGAGTAAGTCGTTCTTCACCTGTCAATTGAAACCGTTATGATAAAAAAGATATCAAATTGAAAACATACAATTTTGTGGTTATATAAATTCGTAAAAAAAAGTACAGTATATGTAAAGCATTTCTGAACTCCTCGAGACAACTGTTAAACAGTCGTTCTGCAACGCTGTACTCGTGAATAACATACTCGTTACTGAAAGGACGTTTCTCCACAACCGTTACAGTATTTGCCAATTCTGAAATCATAGTTGATAAGAGAATGGTAACATTCTCGCCCTTGATATTGAAAAATATTTCACATATTGCTGTCTTATGCATTTTGTGTGTATTTCATTCAATCACTAGTATAAGAATATTCTGATATTGTTGTAGCAATAATTACGTTAGCCTTGACTGGCATCATATTGACAAGATGTGAATTGAAATATTTTGACATTTCACATCAGTATTTACAAAATTCGTTTAAAAAAAATAAGTAATCGTAAATGAGTGGTAATAGTGAAAATGATTTGACATTGACACCGCTAATTTAAATATAAAGATTGATGACAATCGAATTATAAATTTTCGAATAGTTGGCAGGGAGTTTCTGAAGCAGGTAATTCAAATTATTATTTGAGCTCGTAGCAGCGAGTCATTTCATCAAATTATTATTTGAGCTTTTGCATCACATCCCAAATAGATCCCTTTTTTATGTTTTATCAAATCGATTAGTGTTCGATTTTTATTATTGCTTTTTTGTTTGTTTCAAAATTGTTTTTTTCATCAACCAGCTGTCATCTCCTTACGAACGACAGCCCTCAGAAGTAGAAACTCGTGCGAGCTAAGGATTAACGGGGTCTTACCTTTTAACGTGCGATTCCTAGCACGAGACCAGTGACCATGCTGGGAATCGAACCCACGTCACTCTGACTGATAGACTAGCGCTCTACCATCATGACCACTGCGGCCCATAATTTTCCATATTTGTTTCTTCAATTAATTTTTCAGGAATGTTTATGATACAAAGTGTTATAAAAAATAATACAAATTTGTTTATGATTAAGATGGTCGTAGAAAAAGTACAGTGTACAATTTGCATGAAATGACCCATTTCCCACACGTACGCTCGTACTACAAAATTTCGTGTACCTACTCGTTGGAAATGTATGCCATTTCATGCTCACTGTACAATATACTATTTCGTTGGCTTACCATTTGATTATTTGTAAAATTTGTGGTTGTGGAGAGAGCACAGTCTGTTACTCGGTTAGAATAAAAATTCGTTATGCTCGTGGTTCCTCGCATCGAATTCTCATTATAACCTTGTTATAGACTATACTATTATAACTCTATACTATTTTGAAAAAGAATTGATGAAATCAACACTTTGATTCCAATAAAATAGGAATATTGATTGAATGTTTCGTTTTGTTGACATCGATATTTGAGTGTTTAACCTCGCACAGTCTGAAAAAAAGCCAAAACTTGTATCAAAATCAAATCGAAATAGGCTGCATATGGTTATATGGAAAACAAGTTTGAAATAACAGAATGGTAATTGACATACCGCACATCCCCTGTATCAAGATGCAAATGTCATCCATACGAAATTTTTGGTAGACTTTTCTCGACTTTTGTCAAAGAAATAACAATTTGACTCGATAATAAAAAAATTGATTGTTTTAAAGATTTTGATAACGGAGACAGATTTGGTCTCCGATACGTCAACGTAGTTTGAAAAGGAGTAGTAATATTTAGTTATTTTGAACTTATTTTTTTAGATAGGAAAATTAACTAACAAAATTGTACTATTTTTTCAAGACAGTAATATTTTTTAGACTTTTTGAATGGAGACAACAGTAACAATATGGTTGGGAAGCACGGAAAATTATAACCCAATTTGTTTCGTGCAATAATTTGTGGATCAAGCGGTTGTGGAAAACCGAATGTCACGTTAATATTGTTATTTCACCAGAATGGAGCCAAATTTGAAAACGTTTACGTATTCAAAGTCATTGCATCAACCTAAATATGAAGCGGTTCAAAAAATTTTAAGGAAAGTCAAAGGGCTGGGGTATTATCCGTTCAGGAAAAACGAGGAAATCAGAAGCCCTCACGAAGCCAAATCAAATTTCAAACTCATTTTCGATGATATTGCATGCGATAGTCAGCAGAAAATTCAAGAATTATTCCATGTGTTGATACAGAAACATTGATGCCGCCTACCTTTGTAAGGCCTATTCAAAAATTATCAAACGATTGTTACGAGACAATTGCAAAATGATTACTTCTCAAGCAGGATGAAATGAATTTGAAACATATATTTGATGAGCGCGTCTTCCCCGACATGTCTTACGATGAATTTAAGAAAATGTGTGCAGAATGCTGGATCTGATTATGAAAGATTTCGATATGAATGCTGGTCGATATCGACAAGAATATATGAATATACAAAAAGTTTAATGTACCAGTATTTATCATTATGAAACCGTTGAGCAAAGGATGTGATGTCATTCGAAAGACTAAAATCAACGAAATTGCAAACTTCATTCGAAAAAAATATTTAGTTTTGAAATTGGCAAATCGGAAGAAGATGAATATTTACGAAAGTTTTTTTAAACCTTTGGCTGTTTCATTGAAGAAAATAGCGGACAAAACGGCACGAGCTTCCACTAACCCAATCGAAACTGAGGCGAAAACCGAACTTTAACAAGAAAATGTTCAAGAGCGTGAAACAACTCCATTTCAATCCCTCGAATATGTTGCAGGTGCATGGGATGACGATGATGACGATGTCTTCAATGTAGGTGGGGATGATAAAAAAGATGACGACGTTACGTCGGGTATAAATAAACAAGTCATAGAGGAATATATGGAGTAATACCCTATAATGTCTCAACATTAGAAAACATTGGGAAAATAATGAAGAAATCGACGAAGTATACAATCTCGTATATAATGAAGTATCCTTCAAATGGTTCCTAGGTCAAAAAGAGAATGATTTTGACAAACGTAATGAATACATTGAAATGGGTAGATATCAATGGAAAGGAACGCCCGGTATATATGGACTGATATTTCTCGACGCACTCGAAAACAATAATACCCAGGATTTACTTTACAAGCATAAAAAGCAATTTGGAATATATCGAGCGCTGGCAAAAACGCTCGAGGTCATCCAAAAGGTAGTCGGAGATACAAGTACACAGACATAATTAGACCGCTGTTTCCTCCAGCAAATTGCAACTTGTTCGTGAACTGCATAGACCTAATAAGAAAAAATATCTTCGAAGTCGCACCACTATTAAATGCTTAGATGATTCAGTAGATCAGCAACAGGGGGACTGGGACGGAAGTGGCAAAAAGGCATTCTCGTGCGTTCATGGTGTGACGTAGTCGACGCTGCTTCGCGTTCATCGTGTGACGTAGTCGAGAGAGATCCCTTAGATTGATAACATTTTGCCAATAGAGCGCGGCGCACACATTATTAATTGGATTCATGAAGAAAAAAAATTTTTGAACAGCAGAGATTTGAACCATCGTCCTTTTGCTTGGTAGCGACTGACGCTAGCCTGATAATTTGTTAAATTATACTTCTCACGCCAACACTCGGGATGAATTTCAAATGACAAGTAAAAATTCATAGTATTCAAAAGAGGTGTCAAGTTATGCAAATAAAAAATGCAGGAAGATTTACAAATCCAAATAAGTACTGTACTTTATTTGGATAATTGTCGATAGTCGAAGTGTAAAGTACTAAAAGTGTGAACGGTCTTTTGTTTCAGGTACTGGGCGATAGAAAACGAGCACCGGTTTCGACAAGGTGGCTTCCAGAAGAGATTTGGAGTGAATGTTTGGGCAGGAATAGTTGGAACTCATATTGTTGGCCCCATTCTTTTTCAAGGCCAACTAACCGGAGAGAGATACTTTAATTTTTTAACGAATGAAATTTCGGAATTCATTACCAACCTATCAGCGGAAATAACTGAGAGAATGTACTTCCAGCAAGATGGCGCCCCTCCGCATAATTCAAGAATAGCGAGAAATTATCTTCAAAATCGCTTTCAAGAGAGACTTATAACAACCCATGGTCGAGTCAGGTGGCCATTACGGTCACCTGATCTTACTCCGTGCGACTTTTTTCTATGGGGGCATCTTAAAAATAGGGTGTATTCGACACAGCCTACAACTCTACATGAGCTAGAAGTAAATATTCGTACAGCTTCCCAAGATATCACGCCCCAAATGTTGAGAAACGTTTCACATGAAAATATCACCAGAGTCAATAAATGTATTGATGCTGAGGGAAGGCATTTCGAACATTTGTTTTGAATTTATTTCATCTTTAATCCTATATATTTGAATTTTTTTTTCGATAAATCTGTTTTTTGTTATTTGAATAATAATAATTGGATTTTTTGGTATTTTATTTCAAAAAATTACTTTCTATTATATCATTAGGAAGGAATGGTTATGCTGAATAGAACAGGCAAGAAAAAGTTGTATGTTCCTATTTAAGTTATGGACCTACAGAGTATTGTTTTTTTCCCAATTTTTTCATTAATTTTTTTGGCGGCTTTTTATAACGCCGATGAATGAAAATAAAATATCACAGTAGTAGCAACTGTTATCAAGTGACGTATGGTTTCCATAGCCAACTTTTCAATTTTTGGCTTTCATTTTGCTTCCACGGCCTACTCGGTGAATTTCAATAATAATTTTTTTCTGATCTAGTTTTTGGTTAGATACCACCTTGTGATATGTCATCAGAAAGGGAATTGAATGCTGAATAGAGCGAAAAGAAAAAAAATAGGGTTTCCATTTAAAATAAGAAAGTTGATGTTACTTCCGGTCAGACCGGAAGTTAACTTCGACATGTCAATATGCTCAAATTCTAGCTCTTATGTTATTATATCGACGCTCCAAATTTCACAAACCTACTTCATACAATAACTGAGATATTCCGTAGGCAATACTTCCGTAGCCACCCGGTATATACAGTTGCTACTACTGTGATATTTTATTTTCATTCGTCGGCGTAATAAAAAGACGCCAAAAAAAATATTGGAAAAATTGGGAAAAAAACAATACTCTGTAGGTCCATAACTTAAATAGGAACATACAACTTTTTCTTGCCTGTACTATTCAGCATAACCATTCCTTTCTAATGATATAATAGAAAGTAATTTTTTGAAATGAAATACTAAAAAATCCAATTATTATTATTCAAATAACAAAAAAACAGATTTATCGAAAAAAAAAAACGTTTTACATGAAAATATCACCAGAGTCAATAAACGCTGAGGGAATGCATTTCGAACATTTGTTTTGAATTTATTTTATCTTTAATCCTATCAATTTGAATTTTTTTTTCCTAAATCTGTATTTTTGTTATTTGAATAATAATAATTGGATTTTTTGGTATTTCATTTCAAAGAATTACTTTCTATTATATCATTAGAAAGGAATGGTTATGCTGAATAGTACAGGCAAGAAAAAAGTTGTATGTTCCTATTTAAGTTATGGACTTACAGAGTATTGTTTTTTCCCAATTTTTCCAATATTTTTTTTGGCAGCTTTTTATAATGCCGACGAATGAAAATAAAATATCACAGTAGTAGCAACTGTTATCAAGTGACGTATGGTTTACATAGCCAACTTTTCAATTTTTGGCTTTCATTTTGCTTCCACGGCCTACTCGGTGAATTTCAATAATAATTTTTTTCTGATTTTGTTTCTGGTTAGATACCAACTTGTGATATGTCATTAGAAAGGGAATTGAATGCTGAATAAAGCGAAAAGAAAAAAAAATAGGGTTTCTATTTAAAATAAGAAAGTTGATGTTACTTCCGGTCAGACCGGAAGTTAACTTCGACATGTCAATATGCTCAAATTCTAGCTCTTATGTCTAGCCACCCGGTATATGTGATGTAAACACTTTTTATGTGTAATCATGATGTTTGTATATTAGGCTTACCTATTTTAAATATAGTACTACTACTACTACAGGTAAATTATAACGTTCTTGGAAATTACTAACAGCTGTCAGCGAACTATTATCAATATACCCATATGTTTCCAAATAGTGTGGTAGAAAAGTTGAATTTGCTGCTAGGAATGGCAAGAAAGCAACCAGCACGATTATGACCAACCTCATCATTGGTTTGTTGTACACAAATGACTGTAATCGTAATTCATCATTTAACTAACAATTCCTCACAGATGAAGTAGCGACCAATAGTAAATCGCTCGCTGCGTCACCTATGAAGAACTTGAAAAAGCACTCTCGGACAGCCATAACTCTGGCAAAATTCAGGTTTCAATTAAACAAGTCTTATCTCGAGAAAAGTGAGCAAGTTCGTGAGAAATGCATCACCAACGAGACTAATAACTTCAAAATGCTGATGGCACGTTGGCATATTTTTTGAGTGAAGTGTGTTATTGTCATAAATACCCAATATTGGACTCGAATTTCATGAAGATGAGATTTAGATGAAATCAATCTCAACATTCGTAAAGAAAATTTCAATCAGCGAGAAGTCAGAGTAAATCTCGCTCGAGTTTTGTTCGGCGTCCGCGAGCGCGATTGGTCAAAGCCAGGCCACGCCCTCCGGCCGACTATTATAAATATAGACCGCTTTTCGCGGCTCGACACAGTGCTCCTCAGTAACTCCGGCTAACAGCAGCAAAAGCACACAGTGTTCCTCACTTACGCCAGTTAACGAACTGAAAACAACGTATACTCAGCTGAGTGTAGAAAAGTAATTTTGAAGCAGTTTTTCAAAGTAGTGAAAAGTCAAATAGTACAAAGGTTCCAGAAGATTCTTAAGAGATATTCTTGAGAATTGTTGCTGAAATATTCGAGATTGGGAATTCTAGAAAAATCCTTCAACTTGGGAAGGTGAAGAGTGAAAATTTTAAGATAGAAAATTCGAGAAGTCCAATTATGGGGAATTTAAGAAAAAAGATTCTAGAAGGCTACGAGATTCCAGAAGAGATCTACAGCCAGCATTGTTCTGTCAGTGAAACTTGTGTTTCTTTGGAGGGATTACAAGAAAACCCAAAATCCCTCCAAAAAGAATTCGTTTTGACTGCAAAGAAGCAAACGCACTTTGTTCTTTTCAGAACTAAATAAAAGTGTGAAATAATTTTGGGACTCAGTGCCAGTCCACTACAAGAGAATTCGTTACATATTTTATTGTAATATTTACTAATAATAATTTTCTCTTACAGCTTAGCCTGGCCTCCACTAAGGTGAGACGGGGCGGTAAATCGCAACTTCTCTCCCGGGAGAGACACTGGTAAACTCCCTGAGTTAGGCGCGATAAACATTGTAGTTATTTTTGTACTAGGGTTCTCTAGAATTTTACTAACATTTTTCTCTTTCAGCTATTGGTAAGTTCTGCTAGGGACGTGAAATCGCCAAAATTTATATACATAAAACTTCCGAAACGTTGAAAATGATTATTTTAATAAATACGAAGAAAGCCCAAGAAGGGTATCTTTTGCTCCGGAGGAGAGTGTTCCAGAAGGGGATTCTGCTCTAAATACCGGAAACGAAAACATTATTGCCCCTGCTCCGCCACAAAGCGATATGGCGCAGCTCGTGCCAGTTTTGAAGGAATTGACAGGCCATGGAAGGCCAAAGATGCTCGATAAGAGCAAACTACCGATATTTAGCGGAAAGGACACTGAAAATCCACGCTACTTCTTAAATAAATTGGTAGCGGAATTTAGGAAAGTTGACTTAGATCTGGACGATAGGGTGGCTCATGCCAGGAGCCAACTGAAAGGCGAAGCCCAGTCCTGGATTAACATATACAAGGCCATTGTCAATTTGGAAGCCTTCACTAGGCACTGCAACCAAATAGAGGCTAGCCTTATGGCCCCCAGCTGTTTTAAAACAGCCAATAAGAATATACCATAAATGAATACAACAAGCAGATAAATGTGGGTTCGAATAACACGAGAAACGCTAATCCTCAAACTCAATACAGCAACAATAATTGGAGAGGAAATCAAAATTCCCAAAATTCAAATAACAACTCCACAGGGTGGAGAAACTCCGGAAATCGAGAGAATCATAACACTAGAGACTCCCGTCCGGAAAGAAAAGACAATCGCAATTATGCGAGAGGCCAATTCTCTGCTGCTCGAGGCAGAGGCACATATAATAATATGGGGCACAGAAATCCCCAACCACCGTCTAATCAGAGACCTGAAACCAGGTTAAATTATATTGAAGGAGAGGATGCTTTTTACCCGGAAAACTCCAGGCAAGATGCACCACCCACGGCGATGGTGACATCCGAACGCCATTAACCCATGTACCGACTTACATACCAAAAGTGGAATTGATTTTGCGTACAAATATTTTCACTCAAACAACTGAAGATGTAATCCCCTGTGTAAATATATGTTCCCAGATGGAAAAATCTGTCCAGCCCCCTGTAAATAATTTTCCCCCTTTAGAGGCCCTCGTCAGTCTCGAGGATGGCCATATCAAACATAAGAAGCTCCCCAGAATCCCTGTGACCGTCGACGGCAGGCAAGTATCAGCCCTGATTGATACCGGTGCGAGTACCAATTTTGTCAGGGCGAGCCTGTTCGAAGGCAGTGACCTGTCGGACCTCCCAAACCCTACGGCCATTCGGCTAGGTTGTAAAGACAGCACATCTTACAGCTTAGGCCAGAAGAATATTTTATTAGAAATTGAGGGACAGGAATTTCCTATACCGTCTTAACAGACCTGAATGAATCGCCTATATTAGGAGTCCCATTTTTGGACGAAAATGAGGCAATAATGGATACTAAACGAAAATGCGTATATCTGGGTAGTCAAACTCGGAAAACCATATTTTGGAGTCTAGCCTCGGAGAGGGCGATCTCTGAAATTCAACTTGCCGAATTTTCGGAAGAACAATTTTCACCAGAAACTAAGAGACAAATGTTGGACGTAATATCAGATTTTCCAGACGTCTTTGAAGAAACAATCCAGCAGCCAATTACTAGAGCTGTTTTTCATGATATTAAAGTAAAGAAAGAATGTCCATTTTGTCGTTTTCGCTATGACAAAATGTCTGAGCAAAGAAAACAGATTGTTCACGACGAAATAAGGAAATTATCAGAAGCCGGCGTCATAGTTCCAAGCGACTCCTCATATTGCTCCCAAGTAGTACTTGTCCCCAAGAAGGATGGCAAGTCAAGATTTTGTGTAGATTACAGAGAAATTAATAAATTAATTGTCTCAGAAGCCCCGAATCTACCTCCTATTCAGGAGACGGTTAGAGAGATGGGGCAGGCGAAGATTTTCACAACGCTTGATTTAAGGAATGGTTTCTGGCAAGCACCGTTAACCCCTCAATCCCAAAAATACACTGCATTTGGTGCTCCTGATGGTCAGGTTTACCAATTTAGAGTCCTCAGCTTTGGCCTGAAGAACGGCCCAGCTGTATTCCAGAAATTAATGTCTTCGGTTACACAGATGTATTCTGCAAAGTCTATTTAGACGACATCATAGTGTATTCCTGCAGCATTGAGAAACATTGCGTACATCTGATGAGGATTTTAGAACGCTTGAGGACGCACGGATTGTGGCTGTAACCCCAAAAATGTCACTTTGTATCGAGCGAACTTCTCTATCTAGGAAGAATAGTTTCCGCAAAAGGAAACAGGCCACAAGAAACCCATGTTCTAAACACTGGTAATTTCTCTACACCAAAATCTCTTAAACAATTAAGAGCCTTTCTTGGAACAGCCAGTTGGCTACTGGACTCCCGCTGCCGAAGCAGCATTTAATAAAATCAAAGAACTGGTCAGTCAACCCCTCGAACTGTCCAGACCTGATCCCCAGAGACCATATTGTCTACAAACTGATGCAAGCCTCATAGAAATGGGGGCAGTACTCTTCCAAGAGAATTCTAGTGGTAATCGTGATATTATTGCATATGCGAGTGCAAAACTATCAAAGACAGAGAAATGATACCACGTGAATGAGATTGAAAGCCTAGCAATTATCTGGAGCATTAAAAAATATTTTCTCCAAGACAAACATTTTAAATTTTTTACAGACAATTATGCACTTCTGTGCCTCGGGAAAATGAAAGATTAAAGAGCGAAGTTGATCCGATGGTCATTATTACTTCAAGAGTATGATTTCGAAATCATACACAAACCCGGAAAATTGAAACAGCTCCCCGATTTTCTGAGTAGAAATCCGCCAGATGAAACAACTGACCATGACTTGACCACAGAAACAGAGCGGATGATATTTCCGATAAAAGAAAGCAATGGAGGCCCCATTTCGGAAGAACAACCGATATTGACCCAAATTAGAACTTTTTATGAAGAAGTCAAAGATAGACAACGAGATTGTCCTAGTCTTCAGCGTTTTATCGAACGAATAATCAGAGCAAGGAATGCACCTAACTCTAATAATTACGAAGCGAGAATTCGAGATGAATTCGTCATAGAGGATTGTGTGCTCTATTTCGTGGGCCAGGAGCCTGAATGTCTACGGGTCGTGATACCCAAGAATTTTCTGCATCAGGTGCTGACGAGGTATCATGATGACAGGGCATCCTGGAAGCCAAGATACATACCGACAAATCTCAAAACATTTTCAATTGTCACCCCTCAAAACAAGAGTCAACGATTATGTAAAAAGGTGCCTCACTTGTGCAACCACGAAACGTGCTGCCCCACAAAAAGAAGCTAATCAACGGCCAAATTATCCAGAGAGGCCTTGGGAGATCGTATCGATCGACGCCATGGGTCCATATTCCGCATCCAGGAACGGGAACCGATACATTTTACTGGTCACGAATTGTTTCAGTAAGTGGGTAGAAGCCAAGGTTGTGCCAAAAGCCGACGCCGAAGCAGTCGTTAAATTCTTGCAAGAGGACGTATTTGGTAGATGGGGTTATCCACGAATGGTAATATCGGATAGTGCGGCCCAATTCAAGGGCAGAGTCTTCGAGCAATTCGCGAAGCACTACCATATTGAAGTCAAATGGTCACCCATTTACCATCAACAAGCAAACCCGGTCGAAAGACAAGAGATTAAAAAGATGTTGCGGGCTGCCTTGTTGAATAAGGACGGAAATCTCTTGGAAGAGCAAGTCCCAAGCATCTTATTTAATTTGAGAACTCGATATAATGCAGCTACTGAAATGTCCCCGAGCATGTTATTTCTTGAATACGAAGTTCCTCAACCCGGTGAATGGATTACTCCCTCACAAAAGAAAAGGAAACGTCGCAATGAAAATCGGGCGGAGCGTGTTGCAGAGGCAGCCGCTTCCTCTTTTAGGTATAGGAGAGAACATTTTCCTAATCGCGACGAAGAGTAGGCAATCACATTTCAACCGGGTCAATGGGTTTTATGTCGTAATTTTGGTCCTCGGAGGAAGAACTTTGGCCAGACCTGGGTCGGCCCATGCCAAGTCGCAAGACAAATCGGCCCTAACTGCTATGTAGTCCTTAAAGGAGGATACCAGCAAAATATTGCCACGGACGATCTCCGACCTGCCCCAGATCCCAGAAGTGGTAGGGTCTGCTAGGAGTAGATTATAATTTTAAATAAAATTGTTGATATTTTTCCCTATCTAGAAAATTCTCTTTGTAAAATATGGAGAGACTCTGGGCGGGAAGAATGCGGTCGAACCCGGAGCTGGCCGAGGCCCCTAAAATTAATGAAACAATTTTTTTTCGAAAATCACACACATCTACATTCTCGACATTATTTCAAATACACCAAGATAGTTGAAACAGTCGGACGGAAAATTGAACGGTTCAAATCCCAATTGGGATAACACACACTTCACTTAAAAAATATGCCAACGTGCCATCAGCATTTTGAAGTTATTAGTCTCGTTGGTGAGCATTTCTCACGAACTTGCTCACTTTTCTCGAGATAAGACTTGTTTAATTGAAACCTGAATTTGCCAGAGTTATAGCTATCTGAGAGTGCTTTTTCAAGTTCTTCATAGGTGACGCAACGAGCGATTTACTATTGGTCGCTACTTTATCTGTGAGGAATTGTTAGTTAAATGATGAATTACGATTACAGTCATTTGTGTACAACAAACCAATGATGAGGTTGGTCATAATCCTGCTGGCTGCTTTCTTACCATTACTAGCAGCAAATTCAACTTTTCTACAACACTATTTGGAAACATATGGGTATATTGATAATAGTTTGCTGACAAATTTTTCAACAGCTGTTAGTAATTTCCAAGAACGTTATAATTTACCTGTTGATGGAACTTTGAATAATGAAACAATGGAGCTTATTACGAGACCCAGATGTCAACATGGCGAAACCGAGTATACAGTTTCAACAAAATGGAATAAAACTCATCTGCGGTGGTACCTATCTCGCTATCCACTCAACAAAAATTTTAATGAATACCTTGCAGTATTGAAAAAAGCTTTTGAAATGTGACAGAATGCATCCATTTTAACATTTGAGATGGTAACGAAACCTAACTTAGATATCACGATAATGTTCCTTAAAAGTTATCATCAATATCGTAGGAATTGTATTGTTAATTCATATTGTCCTTCGACTTTTGATGGTCCTGGCAAAGTCTTAGGTCATGCTTTCTTTCCAGAAGCACGTAACAACTCTTGTATAGAAATTCATTTTGACGATGAAGAAAAATGGTATACGGGATTTAATGAAACGCCTTACGTATATTTGAATTTATTGATGGCAGCCGTTCATGAAATTGGACATTCTTTAGGTTTAGGTCATTGCGATACGGAGGACGCAATCATGTATCCACGGTATCAACAAAAAATGCGCCCCATCCATCAAGATGACATTAATGGACTTGAGGTACTATATGGTCGAAAGTATCGATTTGTTGCTATACCTAAGTATATACCCACAGATGCAACTACTACTCAAATTCCTACCACTCCCCTCAAAACTACGCTCCCAATTCATACTACAAGCAAACAACACCTCCATCATTCACCTAAATTCAATAAAAAGTTAAAGCTCCACCAGATGTAACGTTTTTGGCGTACGCTCCAGGCTTTCCAAGATATCGATTGTATGTTATTGTGAAGGATATGATATGGAAGTTTGATATTAGCGTTAAAAAGAAGAAAATTACTGAACCTGAAAATCTACAGAATTATCTACAGAAGGAATTAAGACCCTATGGCGTAGATTACGTTTTCCAAACTGCTAATGGTAATTTATTGGTTGCCGACAAAAATTAAGTATATTAGAGTTTATTTCCGACCTTAAAAATCGATAAAGATGTAGAAATTCCTCTTCTACCTCCAAACACTAAAATAAATGCACTTTTTCAAACACATGCTGGAAAATATTTTATCTTTTATGATAATACTTCCTTCATTGAATTTGATGGAGTGAATATTAATGCAGCGGGAATTATCACTAGGGGTCGTATTGAAGATGCTTTCCCAGACATCCCCAATGACATCACTTCAGCGTTTCGCTATATATATGGCCATATGTATTTTTTAAGGGAAATACATACAGTGTGTCCCAGCTAAAACTTGTCACCCCCTAATATCCGAACTCATGAAAAAAAATGAAAATCGCTCATACCCGTCGATTTTTATTTCAAGGGGGAACACTTTCACCAAATACACCATCATTGTGTTGTCAACCCCCTCAACCCCAGCACCCCCTACTTCAGAATTTTCAATGGGACTACTATACTTGTGATACATCATTTTGAAGGGAATTCAATCCCAAATACATCGGTGTACTGAAATTGAGGATCGATCAAGTGTTGTTGAAGTTTTCATGAAAACTAAGTTTTATCCAAATATTTTAATTTTTCATCACCTCAAATGTTAGCGTCGTAAGAAAGGTTCACTGTGGGTACGCCACTGTATTGAAAAATAATATGCTGTCAGAAATAATAGTTTCGAAGGTGAGACAGACGTTTTTATGAAAAAAAAATTGCCCTCATGTGTTTTTGTATACGCATATCTTTCGAGTCACTGCATTCAACAATTTGAAAACATTCGAAAATGGTTTATACTGTACAAGAGAGAATATCCATTGTAGCTGCGTATTTTGAAAATGGACGATGTGCTAGAGCTACGGCTCGAAGTTTCAATGAAAGTCATCCAGAAAACACCACATCATATCAGTAAGTGCTTCAATTGATGAATACGTTCTTGGAGTCGGGATCAGTGCTGAATAAAAAACATGAGGGGTCGCTGTTGCAGTTGTAGGACATGCAGTGATGGACAACATTCAATCGTTAAGACAACTTGAGACTATTTCTGGAGTTTCGAAAAGCAGCGTTCATCGAATTCTGAAAGACGCAAAATTCCATCCTTATAAAATGCAGAATGTACAAGAATTAAATGAAGATGATCCTGACAGACGTACAGAGTTTTGTGAAATCATGAGTCAATTATTGATTGGTGATAATAATTACCTCTACAATGTGTGCTTTTCTGACGAATCTTCTTTTTATTTAAATGGACATGTGAACAGGCACAACTGCAGATACTGGAGTGACGTAAATCCCCATTGGTACAGGGAAACTCATTCACAAACTCCCCAGAAATTGAATGTTTGGGCTGGTATTCTGGGAGACCATATTGTAGGTCCATATTTTATTGATGGTAACCTCAACGGACAAACGTATCTGGAACTTCTTGATACAACTGTGAACCCCAGAATCACTCAGTTACTTGAAGACGATGATAGGTTACTTGACGGTCAGCTCACCTTTCAACAAGATGGAGCTCCTCCACATTTTGTTGCACCTGTACGTCAATTTTTAGATGACAATTTCACAGGGCGATGGATTGGAAGGCGAGGACCAATAGAATGGCCGGCTAGATCTCCTGATTTATCACCATTAGACTTCTTTTTATGGGGTCATTTGAAATCCAAAGTTTATATTACCCAGCCAACTTCTCTTGATGATCTACGCAGGAGAATTGTTGTGGAGTGTCGTGCAGTGACTCCAGAAATGTTGAGAAATGTGCGAAGAAATTTCGAAGATCGCTTATACTTCTGTATGGAACTAAATGGTTCACATTTTGAACCTTTCATACGATGATAACATGTTAGGTGATGAAAAATAAAAATATCTGGAAAAAATTAGTTTTCATGAAAACTTCAACATCACTTGATCGATCCTCAATTTCAGTACACCGATGTATTTGGGATTGAATTCCCTTCAAAATGATGTATCACAAGTATAGTAGTCCCATTGAAAATTCTGAAGTAGGGGGTGCTGGGGTTGAGGGGGTTGACAACACAATGATGGTGTATTTGGTGAAAGTGTTCCCCCTTGAAATACAAATCGACGGGTCTGAGCGATTTTTCATTTTTTTCATGAGTTCGGATATTAGGGGGGTGACAAGTTTTAACTGGGACACACTGTACTTCAAGTACAATGAGTTCCAAAGAAGACTTATTGGAGTAGGAGACTTTAATTGGAACATGTTTGATATTGCATGCCCCAACAGTAAGCTTTTGGATGATCTTGGAAATTTATTATTTTTATGAATAATTTGATAAAATATGCCGACGCTGTAACACACTTACTTTAGAATAACACAAAATATGCTTAATAAATAATGAAAATATGTCTCACTTTTATTATAACCTACCTGAATTCCGTTGTAGTTGTAAATTAATGTGTATGCATACATGACATCGAAATTTGCAAGAAAGACTACACACCCTCAAAAGCACACCCAACGGTCAGCTAAGTGAAATTATTACCCAAAATTTCTATATTTTTTCGCATCCATAACCCATGAATTTTTGCAATGTTTTCTCATATACCAATATTTCAGACTTTTTTCTTGAAATTTTTTGCATTCATAACACAATTATGGAATGAATTTTATTGAGCCACAAAACTACACACAACACCAATGTTCCTTGGTACCTCGGCATCGGCGATACTTTGGATAAACTTATTTTGGACCCCACAATCAACAGGACGTGCGATAAGACGTTGGTTGCAATAAGAAATACGCCTCACATATCTGAAAATGTTATTTCAAGTCTGTGGTATGCCCCAAAGATCCATTACATAGGCATTTTTTCTTTATAGCTTTAATGAAAATTAAACACGTAAACTCAAACTTCTTTTGGTGTTCGTTTGATAAAAATAGTTGTGGCCGGGTATTTGAAATGTGAAAAGTAAACCTTAGCATGAAATGAAAAACTCAATCATTACAGCCATAGAATTATTTGAATACACTTATTGACATTATTTGTAATGGTAGAATTAGAGAAACTGAAAGAATGTACCAAAAAAGACTATCTGTACACGGCTGGAGACATAAATAGCTGTCATTATATTGCGACAACTTGTCATTAATACATGACTTTTCAAAATCAACAACACTTATGGAGTATTCTGAAAGGCTGTGCAAGTAGAGAACGGCGATTATTTTTATTTGCCGTGGCGCTCTGGGGTGACTTACTAATTTTTGGTGGCGTATTTTCTTACAGTTTCAAGCTGAAATGCTGCAGTTTTACGCATGGGTATCGCACGTTCAAAATGATGCCCCCCCATCATGACATCCAATGAGACAACCTTTTTACGCAAAACGAAAACTCTTGAATCCCCATATCCCCAATGATGCATTTTTTCTTTGCCCCATTTTCCCATCCAACATTTGACAAGCAGCAGTAATTTTTTTTCTCTTGAATGACATATTATTGATGCACTCGGTATTACATTCAATGAGCAGCCGCCATATTTTTCCTCTTATATGATACGTTTTGAAACACCCTGTTGTTTTTTTCTCAAATGATGTGTTGGTACAACCGATATAGCAGTTGTCATGTTTTTTTCTCTTTAATGATGTCTTTTGAGACATTCTGTTGTTTTTTCTCTTTAATGATACATCCCTGACCTCAAAGGTTGATTTTACAACTGGCAACTACCTATCCCCAAACCCAATGTTTAACTTTACAACCGGCAACACTCCATATGAATCTGCTCGTTTTTCTATTACCGATAACGCTGGCTCGGAGATCACGCTCCAATGCCAACTGATAATGAAACGAATAACGTAACTTGATAGCAGAATGATTGTATGGTAATGCGAAATATTTCCGCAAAACAATAAAATTCAATTTTTGTTACAAGCTTTTCATTTTAATCAAATAATCCATCTTCTATTAGCCTCTTCAATTATTTCCAGTACAACTCTCATCAATATACTTGCTGATATTGTAGACACTATAACAAGAATTCTATAAAGATTAAATTCAACTTGTGACTTCTTTTTCTCTCTCTCTAAACAACTAACCGTCTTTTTTCTATTACCGGTGATATTTTTTCGAAGCACTCGGTATGTTTTTTTATTTGATAATTACACTTGAAACGCTCTGTAAATATTTTCCAGCCATAGTTGGGGTGACTTCACTGCGGCGGCGATTCTCTGCAAAAATGTGATCAAAATGGACGTTTTTCGCGTTCCAAAAAACATCTTGAAATTGAAACGCTTAAACACGCAAAAATGCAGCCACAATAAACGTTTTCGCGTTCGAAAAAACAGCTAAAATTTGAAACGCTAAAACATCCAAGAATGCGACTAAAATAGACGTTTCATAAGGTTAGTTCAGTAGTTCGTTCTGCATCAGTCAAACTGACTTTCTGACTGTCTATCAATCTGTCTGTCTCCTATCTCCTATCACCGAAAAAGAAACAGAATCAAACTGACACATACTGGGTATCGCACGTTAAAAATAACGGACCCCATCAGTGATTGATTTCTTCTCTTCATATTTTTTTTTTCAAATCATGTTTCAAATATTAATAGTCGTTTGTATGAGGATATAAAGTCGCACCAAAGTGGTGTGACTTCAAAATATGTGCAATCTAACTCAAAATTCATTAAGTTGCTAGGATTTTTGAGTTGATTACCGCTTCCAAGATGCCCAAAGCCCAAGAGTTTCGTCAATGGATCCATTCAAAATTGAAGTTACCTAACCCTCTCCCCCACCCACCTAATAATGAATACCAAAAAGAAACAGAGTCAAACTGACACGAAACGAAACGTACTGCGGCGGCGATCCTCTGCAAAAATGTGATCAAACTAGACGATTTTCGCGTTCCCAAAAAACAACTGAAAATTGAGACATTAAACACGCAAAAATGCATCCACAATAAAAGTTTCCGCGTTCTAAAATTAAACAGAAAAAACTGTATGATTACATGTATTCCTTATGGAGATTTGACATTTCAAAATTGCTGAAAATACACGTTTCCACGTTCGAAAAAACAACTGAAATTTGAATACGCTCAAACATGTAAAATTGCGACCACAATAACCGTTTTTCGCGTTCAAAAAAACAGCTGAAATTTGAAACGTTCTGCATCGATCAAACTGACTTTCTGAATGTCTGTCAATCTGTCTGTCTCCTATCTCCTATCACCGAAAAAGAAACAGAATCAAACTGACACATACTGGGTATCACACGTAAAAATGACGGACCCCAATATGTCCTATAATAGCTCAATGATGTGTTTTTTCTTCAACCTCCATGTTTCTCCTCTTAAATGATATGTTGGTACACCTGGTATACTAAATTTGACAAGCAGTCGACATGTTTTTCTCTTAAATAATATATAAGACATCCTAAATATATATTTGCTGAATACTTTGCTACCCTCCATTGCCGCAATGACCCATTTCCCACATGATATTTGACACACACACACGCAGCAGTCACGTTCAATGAACGTGACTTGCATTTCTCTGAAATTGTACATTTTGAAACACCTTGTATACTTCCCTCATTGGAATCACACCTTCAAACGTTACACCCTCGTTACCTCGCAATTTTTCACATTTATTCCAAACATCATTATTATTATCAGACTCCCAATCATAATTTTTTTTCAAATATTCAAACAGCGTGCTCTGGTAGCTGGAAAAATATATATCCCACATTTGTACATCAACTTATACGAAGTCTCCGTGGAGACAAGGCTAGCGTCAGTCGCTACCAAGCAAAAGGACGATGGTTCAAACCTCTGCTGTTGAAAATTTTTTTTACTTTATAAATTCAATTCATAATGTGTGCGCTGCGCTTTATTGGCAAAATGTTATCAATCTAAGGGATCTCTCCACACGATGAACGCGAAGCAGCATCGACTACGTCACACGATGAACGCACGAGAATGCCTTTTTGCCACTTCCGTCCCATTCCCTCTGTTGCTGATCTACTTGATTCATGGCAAATGGACTTGGCTGAAATGAGACCGTACGCTCATCAAACTCGAATTTCCAAACTCATTGTAGTCGTTATAGATTGTTTTTTGAAATGCATATGGACTAGACCGCTGAAAACAAAAACGGGAGAGGAAATTACCAAAATTTTAGCAGATATTTCAAAACATACGAATTGTCCAAAAAATGTACAGACTGATCAAGCGACTGAATTTTACAACAATAAATTTCAAACATTCATAATGAAACATGGAATAAATCACTACGATACATACAGTATGATGAAAGCCTCTATGGCCGAACGGATTATAAGGACTATGAAAGAAAGTATTTTCGAATATCTCAGTTTGAATGGCACATACAAATGGTTGAATGTCTTACCTGAAATCACAAAATCATACACTGAATTTGAGTTAACGGAAATTGATAAAACCAACAAAAAGCAAATTCTCAAATCGATATATCCGCACTTGAAAATAGCTGAACCCAGAAAATTCAAAGTTGGCGATTTTGTGGGAATCAGTAAGGCAAAACACGTTTTTGAAAAGGGTTACACAGCCAATTGTATTACAGAATTATTCAAAATTATCGAAGTGAACATTACCATTTCCGCCACCTTCATGCTGAAGGATATGCAGGGTGCTCCCATCAGGGGCGCTTTCTATGGGGAGAAACTGCAAAAAACTGCAAATCCAGGTATATATTATCTCGTGGAAAGAGTTCTGAGGAAAAGATGCAAAAAAATGTACGTTCAATAGCTTGGTTTGAGCAACAAACATAACAGTTGGATTGAAAACGTTGATTTTGTATAGAATGCTATGGAAAACATGAACGAATCAATCAAGTCGGTTGGGGCCTTTTTTCTCTTCTTTTCCCAATTATATATTTTCCATTAAAAAATCATGCATGTCTTGAGATAAAGCAACAACATGAACTTAAAAGGCATATTTGAATGTCTTACCTCAAATCACAAAATCATACAGTGGATTGGAGTTATAGGAAATTGATGAAACCAACAAAAAGCAAATTCTCAAATCGACATATCCGCACTTGAAAATAGCTGAACCCAGAAAATTCAAAGTCGGTGATTTTGTGGGAATCAGTAACGCAAAACACGTTTTTTGAATATTTTGAATGTTATGGAAAACATGAAAGAATCAATCAAGTCGGTTGGGGCTTTTTTTCTATGTCTTGAGATGAAGCAACAACATGAACTATAAAGGCATTTTTGAGCACAGAGATATTCAGTTTGCAAACAAAATGTCGCTCAATAGTGATTATGGTAGCGAAGTCGGAGTTATGTGTGATAGTGATGTGGAAGATTACAACGAAACGGCTGCTCAATCCGAAGATCCGTTGCTGTTGATGACCTTTCCCATGCCATCCTATGAAATTCGATGTGGAAAGTCCATTCAGAGATTTCAGCTCATGCATCATTTTGAAACAACGGTACACCATTCGTCCAATTAATTTTGCATGTTTTGAGTGGTTAACGTCCATTGACGTCCTGCAGACAATAAAGCAAGATTTCTTTGAATCACCAATCGATGAATATGTAGACGAGTATGATCAAATTACAACACGTTGTGGGGACTATATCTATGTTACACAGTAAGTACATCGAAAGTAATACCAAACAAATTTTCTTTCCAAGGATACTACGAGCATAGAGCTGTATGAAAAAGATGTAAACGATATTCTCAATACTTACATGGGGGTGATGTCTAATTGAATTGCTATGCTGGACGCTTTGACCATTATCGGGGTATTATTGACATTATCCAATCATGGTTACGTGAAAATAGAACCAATTTAGGTTTAGAAGGAAACATAAAAGGTTTTTGTCAAGCATCGTCTTTAGATAGTCTGTATGCCAATAGTTTAACAGAATATTTATTTTATTATGAATAAAAGTTTGTGTATGATTCATGTAACAACATGAACACAGGAAATTTTTTTATTTTTTTTATTCAATACCCTCCCTAAAAAACAAAAATAAAATCCAATATATTGTTGGATGAAAAATGATTTATACATAAAAATGGGTTGTTGAAATATTGGTTGAAAATGATGTTTTTAGTTTTGTGTTAGAAATTCAGTCAAATTCGACTTTTTTTGTTCATGCAGATTATGAATACATCCATCTCGATTTTGTAATTCGAAAAGAACGTGCTTGAAAAATTTTTGACAATAATATGATTTTTGTTGTTAGGCATCATGTAATTCATAACTTGTAAAATATTTATGTACATGCCTAATTTTGAAATTGAATTTACCGTACCCTCTTTTTTCCATAGGAACTTTGAAAATTCTGAAACAGCATTTACACAATGGTAAGTTAAACTCAAAAATTGCGTGAAATTCTATCCAAATACAGTATGAGTCATAATGACAAAACCGCTTCAAATTATCGACATTCAATAGTGCTGTACAAAAATCAATTGGTAAATCTAAATCATCAAAATCATATTTTTCAACATATTCGAAATTCATCAGAATTTCATCCTCATTCTAACCAATTTCATGATGAATAATATATAACCATTTGAAATGAGCATAATTTTGGATAATTTGTTTTGGTAACGTTACAGGTAATGAACTCCTGAGCAGAATGGATATTTTAACAGATCATCTTGATGCACAAATATGCCTCTGTTAACGAAAAAAACTTTATTCAGACTATAATATCCCCACGGTAATGTATCAAATGATGGTCGGTCGGTGGCTCAGTGGCTAACGTCTCTAGCAGTGAAACTTCTAGCTCGCATCAGACAGACGTTCGAGGCTCCGGTACGAAATCTTTTTTCTGAAGTACACGGATCTCTTCAGGTGGCCACATGCCTTGTTGTGAATTAAGTGTGATGTGAGTTGCCTAGATGCCAATCCCGATGTCTGGTGCTAGCTTGAAGTGCGCACCGACCAACCGGGGTGGTGCTGTAGGTTTTCCGGGTTTTCCTACAGCTGAAAAGTGAATACACCACCGAAAACATCAGTAAGTCGCCTCGGAGCGCCACGGCAAATAATATCAATAGCCGTCCTCAACCCGCACAGGCTATGCCTTTGGTTACACTCTACGAGTGTTTATGAGGGAGTATTATTATTATTTGAAAATGATAAGGCGTTTATCATCATATGGACTCAAGGACTTAAGGACTGCTCGATTCTGAAAACGTGTGCGTATGATTGAATAGAACACTGTTCGCATATTTTTTCTTTAAAATGTCTGAGGCAATGAATGTCATCTTCGAAATTAATTTTATTTTTGACTACATTATATCGAATACCCTTTGATTTTTTGGCCACTTTTCCACCCTACAATTCGTAGATGTAACCCTATAAAGTGCGTGATAATCCTGATTTAAATCATGTAATCCCTCAGGATACTCCAAATCGACTTTCAGGCGTTGTCGGGGACTTGAGTTACATCTTTATCAAAATTTTCAACCCACTGAAAATGTAAGGTAAAAAGTCTGACATTGCCCACCCATTTGAATTTTTCACATCGAAATGAGAAAGATATTTTGGAGGTTTATTGGGATCGTATGCATCCATATATTTATCATTCGCTTCCGAATATCTATTCGAATAAACCGAAATTCCATCTCTTATTCCCCTTTCCACAAACATAATCATGTCGATGTCTTCTAGAATCTGTAATTTACATTTTGGGTACTTCAACATGGCATCCCACATATATACAGGCATAGTGTAGTACCATGCTGGATCCAGACCATGCTTTTTTGACGAAAATTTTCGAAAACATCTACCAATAATGAAATATCTGATTTCAGATATAGTTCCGCATACCAGCTCAAATTTGGAATTTTAAATTACTCCCAAACATTTTGAGCCTGAGCGTATTTCTCATAGTTATGTTTCCATCGTTCAATTTATTATAGAGTTCTGCTCGTGATGGCAACTTGGTAAATTTTTCCATTTCATCTACATATGCGTATGGAAATACACCCTTCTTGGTGGAAAGGGCGAATTTCTCATCTATAAATGAATATTTTTTTCATTTCTCAATTTTTTAGTGTCAATGTACATTCTAATTCATCCAATGACGTTCTCATGAATTGAAAAGAATCTACGAAGCGAAATTTAATTTTGGTTATGGCATATTATGAAGTGACTGTCGTATCCTGAAAGATTGTGAAAAGTGATAAATAATTTACGAAAATTGAAGTAACATACTTGGTGGGCCCACCTCCGAGATACCCCCGTAAAATGATTGTAATCGTGTAGGTACGATAACATCTTTGGCGGTGAAATGTTTTTCACAAATATGACATACTGCATTATTCGCAGTATGAGGTTTCACCACCATCGGCTCCATATACTTCGTTTTTGATTCGACAAATTTTGAAATATCAGACAACTAACTCATTGGAGAACTATTGCATAGAGTCTTCACTTCGATAGCTTTTGTAATAAGAAAGACTAACGTCAAAGGAATACTTTAGGTAACATCCTGCATCTTTGGTATTTTGTAGTTTGAATAGATATGCTTTTATCGCATTTTTCCTATAATATGGATTTCCACATTTATTTTAGATTTTGTTATATATAGGGTGATGTAAAAAATTCTCTCTTGTAAATTATATTTATATAATAATTATTATAGATAATGATGATACCTATAAGTGGGTTTTAAAACAAGGGTTTACGCACAAAATTGTATTCAATATACAAGGGTGGTCAAAAAATATTCTAAGATTTCTTTAAAGATTTTCTAAATATTAGGGGTTGGTAGAAACAACTTGTTTCTTTATTGATGAAACTTAATGTTCATCATAATCTGGGGATGGAGACTTACTCCGATTTTTATTAATGGGTAATTTCATTCCCTAGGGTTTTATTTACGGGATTTCAATCCAGGATTTCCGAAAAACTTGGATACTCATAAGTAGAATCCATCATAGCAGTGGGTGTCCATTGACCCTGGAAATCCAATTATACTGGGTGTCAAGTCATACTGGGTGTTCATTCATACTGGATATCTTTTACACTGGATGTCCCAATCGAGATCAATGGTACTGAGAGGCATTCCGAAATTTGGTGCATATTGATTTCTGGCTGCTTGAAGGAAAATAGTAATTGGTGGCTTGTATTAGATCCCATATATGTTTTTTTTTGCTACTGTTTAGAGTATCGTCATTAATGACCATAGATAAAATATGATAGCTAAGACGATAAAATGATTAATACTTACCGCTTAGTTAACGCTATTGCTTGATTGCTTGTTTGATAGTTTTCTTATCAGACTGCTCTTAAGATTATTAGTTCATGACTTACTTTCAGAGTTGGAGATTTTCCAGAATATCTACTGGAGCTATTGAACTTGATCATTGTTGAGATATTATTGACTTATATTTAATATATCATTCGTAAGCACTTTTTTTTTTGTATCATTTGGTAAGATGGTGATATTGACACATCTTCGGGTGTTTGTGGGTTAATTTACCTGGCTCCCACTAATATTAAAATCAAAGAACCCTACCCATCTCCATTGAGTGTAGCCGCAAATACCCACTCGATTATAGCCAATATAGGTCAAGTGTATGTTCCTTCGTACGTTTTCCCATTTTGCTAATTGGTTTTCGGATATGACTGAAGCTGTGAATTGTATTGTTTCTCCGGATGAGGGGGATAAAAAAAAGAAATATTTATGCGTGACAACTGAAAGTAAACGAGAAAAAACTGAACTGTATTGCCCGTTTTGTGAGAAAATTAACCATAAAATATACAAATGCACTATTTTTCAACAATTGGATATGAATAAAAGATGGGAATGGGTGACAGAAAATAAAGTGTGTTTCACCTGTTTGGGTTTCCGTCACCAGGCTAGATATTGCCGTAAACGAAGTGTGTAAGTTAACAACTGCACTAAATTTCATCATAAATTACTTCACACAGACTCTCCAAATGAAACCAGAGCAGAAATCTTGGCAGTTGAAGAAGTACACCATCATACCAGGGATGAGGAGAAGAAGGTTCTACTGAGAGTGGCTCCTGTGATCATAAATTGACCTAAGCGCTGTTTGATGAGGCGTCAACTATCACTCTAGTCCATATGAAACTGGCAGAGAAGTTAGGTGTTACAGGACTAAAAGGACCGTTGACTTTACGCTGGACAAACTCTGTGACCAATGAAGAATATGATTCCGAAAGGATTCATTTCGAAATCCGAGGAGAAAATGAAACCGAAAATCATTAAATGAAGAACGCTAGGACAGTAAGTGATTTGAATCTACCTTTTCAAACTATAAATTCAAAAAGTTTAGCTGAAAATGGAAATACTTAGCTTCAGTGAATGTTCCATCGATGTCAAATTTTAAACCTCAATTTCTCTTTGGTCAAGACAATATAAATTTGTTCATTGCACGTGAAATCAGGGAGGGAGGAAATAATAGTTCTGTTCCATCTCGAACAAAGTTAGGTTGGATCATTTACGGTAATATTTCCTATTTCTAAGTCATGAAGTTAACGATGAAGATGATGAATTGGTAAAGCAGTCATTCAAGCTAGATAACTTCGGAGTGAAGATCTATGAAGGAAAAATGTCTAAGGAAGAAGTGAGGTCTGTGAAAATCATGAAAGAAACGGCGAAAAGGATGGAGAATAGAAAATGGGAAATAGGACTTCTTTGGAAAGATGAGGTAGTATTTGTCGAAACTAGAACACTTTCGGTAAGTCGCTTGAAATTGGTAGAGAAAAAAATATCGAAAGATCACGAATTTGCACAAATTTGTTTAAAAAAATTAGATGGTTATTTATCAAACAGTTATGCTGAAAAGATTCCCAATGATGAAGTTTTTATTGAAAACAGTTGGTACCTCCCTCACTTTGGTTTTACCCATCCAAGGAAACCAGGGAAAGTTAGATTTGTATTTGATGCTGCTGCGAGGGTGAATGGAGTATATCTGAATGATAATTCATTGAAAGGACCTGATTTGTTGAATTCTTTATTAGGAATGATATTCAAATTCCACCAGAAAAGAATAGCGTTCACCGGAGACATCCAGGAAATGTTTCATCAGATCCACATTATGGAAGAAGATCGGAATGCTCAACAATTTTTTTTGGTAGAGTGAAGACGGAAAACTTGAAAAATACAGGATGAACATTATGATTTTCGGTGCAGTGTCATCTCCTACTTCCTCTACATACATCATAAGAAGAAATGCAAGAGAATTTGAACAAGAAATTCCTGAAGCAGCTGGAATAATCATCGAACAACATTATGTCGATGATTACTTGGATAGTATAGACTCCTTGGAAGAGGCTCTAAAAAAAATTTCAAATGTCATAGAAGTACATAGAAGAGGAGGTTTTCATATCAGGATGAGCAACTACAAGGATGTTTGAGGGAAATCCCAATTGAATCAAGAGCCAGAGAAATCAAGGACTTCGATTTGGAAAGAGAATCGAGAGAGACCCAGGTACTGGAATCCGAATGATGACAATTTCCTATTCAAACTGGAGGTAACAGAAATTTCTGAATTATTACTGGGAAGAAACAAAAGCACCAAAAGGGGAGTACTGAAAATTGTTATGTCTGTATTCTATCCTCTTGGGTTCTTGAGTAATTTTTCGATTGAGGCCAAAATTGTATAGCAACACATTTGGAGAATGGTTTCAGAATGGGATGGGAAGTTGGATGATATCACAAATGAAAAATGGAATGAATGAAATGAACAAAATTTATTTATTAAAAATTTCCAGATGGTATGGATTTAAAAATACATCAAAAAATGTACAATTGCATGTATTTTGCGATGCTAGCTCCAAAGCCTACGCTAAAGTTGCATATTTACGTAAGCTAAAGAACAAGGAAATTCAGGAGATCACATGAATGTTTCTATGGAGCTAGCTTTCTATAAACGTGAGTCTGACACTCTAAAACAACTCATTCATCATCTAGAAAAAACAACAGTTGAATTAGAAGAAATTATTTCTCTCATCAAAAATATAAATAATACAACAAATCATCCAACTGCGACTTCTATTGTAAACTCTGTCAGTAGATAAACAATGCCGAAGCTGGGACTGAAGAGAGTCCCAGAATCGGCATTGCTCCACACGGTGAATCTCTCGATGACCGCGTCCATCGAGTTCTTGCCGTTGGTGGAGGGTTGGTGCTGAAGAAGATGACGTGTTCGCTGAAGATTTTCGAGGTGAGGGGTTCAAAATGTTTCACCCTAAGTAACGCGCGTCTTTTCTGCAAAAAAACATGGCGGCGATGCAGCGGAAGGCAAAAAAACATGGCGGCGATGCAGCAGAAGGCAAAAATCATGGCGGCGATGGAGCGGAAGGGGCAGCGATGGAGCGGAAGGCAAAAAACATGGCGGCGATGGAGCGGAAGGCGAAAAACATGGCGGCGATGGAGCGGAAGGCAAAAAACATGGCGGCGATGGAGCGGAAGGCAAAAAACATGGCGCGATGGCGGAAGTTATGAAAAAATTTTCCCTCACGTGATTCGCTGAGAGCAATTGGCTGGAAGAGAAAAAAACATGGCCGCCGCCGCCACCGTAATTGACAAAACAAAAAAATTAAATATGAAAAATGTCTACTGTCTTAGAACACACACACACACAACAGAAAATTATGATAGACGACTTATTATTAATTCACTCGCTCTCGAATGAAATTCCAAAAGAAAGAAAATACGTCTCCGCTGCCGTGAAATAGCGATAAAGCACGTATCTTGAATGTTTACTGTCTGCTCTCTCAAGTTGAACGAAATTCTCAGTAAACACGATGATGATCCATTTTTGACTTCGAATTTGTTTTTCAGATTTAATCGCACATCTGGTATCTGTTTACGCTGCTCGAGCTAAATTGACCTTGAAGTTGTTTTTGTTATTGCGCAATTTGGGTTTTCCCCAGATCGACCGTTGCATACATTTGCAGCGTGGGTTACGCGAACTCGGCGTGGAATTGGACGGCGTGGGTCACGTGACACAGAGAGTTGATACGTACGTCCACAGTGAGCCTGCGTCATTTCATTATCTGCGTTCGAAGCAACAACAAGTGCCTCTCTGCCGCTCATCTGTCTCTCGCTTTTTTTCTATACAAGTGCATTGTTTTTTATTGTGAGTGCCATTTGATTCGTGATTTGCAAAGGTCAGTAGTAGTAGTAGTTATTCTTTTTTTATTTTTCGCGATTGTTTCAAGTGTGCCTATTTCTTTTGATTCACTTTTTGTTGTGTTTCTTTTGCAAAAAAAAATTCAGAAAACTTCATTTGTCATATTTGTTTTTCGTCTCATACAGTGTCTCTCTCACAAAACGTCATATTTTTTTTGTTTTGTGTGGATTGCATTTTTTATCATAATTCCTTCTCATACAGAGTGTCTCTCACAAAGTTCCATTTGCTATATACAGTGTGATAGAATATTTTATTTTTATCATATTTATTTCTCATACATGGGGTGAATCATAAACATCATTTTTTCATTTTGAGTAAGTGAGAGTGATAATACAGCGTGTATGAATTTTTTTTCATTTTTCAAATGATTTCGCAGATGTCTCATCTTCTCGACGAAATTAACAAGATTTCGTTGACTTGCAGGAAGAACCTGAGGAAGTTGTTTGAGATACCGAAGGACGAACCCCATCTGATCCTCGGCGCTGAAGTGAAAACAACCAAATTTGGAGAGTCCATCCTAGTGGAGTTGGAGGAGTGTAAAGTATTCCTGCCAAATCGAGTGACTGGTGCATTCAAACCCATCCTCGGCAAATTAACCGAGTCCCAGCATATGCTCATCTACAGGGGCGAGCAGAAAATTGCCAATCAAAATCATCCGCAGCAGCTCTTTGAGATCGCTAAAGCCTGAAGACGCTGACTGCCGCCGTTGGAAACATAGAGTGAGTTTCTTGTATTTTCATTTGACATTTTCTTGAAATTTTGTGTGTCTGTTGAATAATCATCATCATCATCATCATCATCATGTCATCTGACGCTATTGTTGCACACAGTATGGAGATGGTAGCCAAGTTGCGTAAGGCCAAAAAAATCCTCAAAAAGGGTTGTACTGATGAAGAACGCAAACATTGGCTGGCCCATTGCAAGTACACCGCCCGCCTGATCAATAGTGCGATCGTGGCAGTGGATTGCATAGGCTCTCTGAGAAAATTACAAACTTTATGCGGACACTTGGAAATTATTCTAAATTCAATCAAAAAGTCAGGTCAACAACAGTCAGGCGTCGACGTGGTGGTGGGAGAGGGAGTCAAATCAAAATTATCATCTCGAGTAAAGTGGGAGGACTTGAAATCGGCATTTTCTTCGCGTTTACGCACCGGTATAAATATAAATTTGAAACATAAAGATATTGGGCAATTTTTTGGTGATACATTCATTTTATTCAGAAGCAGAATTCAAAATTTATTGAAAAAACATCCAATCATCAAAGTCAATGCGACATTTTGTGGTAAATTCGTGAAAAATTCCTTGAATCAAGAACAAATAATAAGCGACTATAAATATTTCAACACTAAAAACGTTGTTATCGATAGGGGTACAACTTTGAAAAAGTGGTTCCTAGAAAATGTCATCGATCAAATTCAAAATAAACTGTCAGAATTCGCGGACAAAGAAAGTGATGGAGTCTTCAGAAAATTGTTAGTTTGGAAATCAATACGAACAAATCGGACGTGGGAAACGGTTCGTCTTTCATCGAGCTGCCAAAATCTATTGTGAATAAAAAAGCTTGCATTAATATGAAAAATGAAGATGATGCGTGTTTCGCTTGGGCCGTCGTTTCGGCGTTGTACCCTGCTGAATCGGATAAACATTGTGCTAGAACATCATCATACCCTCACTATTCCAAATTTGAGCGATTGAACAACATATCTGTGAATGTGTACTGTTACTGTTCCGAGCCGACTCACGAAACAAAAATTAGACAAACATGTCAATCTTCTCCTCATTCAAAATGAATATCACCCGAAATTAAATGATTACGAGGCACCACCACTGGAAATCGCCGACGCCGATGATGCCGTCGGCGATGACATAAAATTCCATTATATTTGGATAGAGGATTCATCTCACCTACTCAGTCGCCAACTCAGTAAAAATGGACATAAATTATTCATTTGCGACAGGTGTTTAAATTATTTTACGAGTGGGGAGAAACTCGACAGTCATACTGTTGATTGTCAAAAATTAAACGAGAGCAAAATTTCATTTCCTTTGTATGATCATGTAGAATTTCGGGATTTTGTATATAAAGAAATAGTGCCCTTTGTAATTTACGCGGATTTTGAGTCGATTTTGGAATAGTTTAATGACGAAGAATGCACCTCACATACAACAAAGTACCAAAAACACATTCCTTTCAGCGCTGGATTTTATTTCAAGTGTGCATATGACGATACTTCGTCATTTTATGATAGTCATCGGGGCCTCGACTCGATGGATTGGTTTGCGGAGAGAATGGGGGCTATAGCCAAATCTGTGGAAGCCAAAACTTTGGATATTGTCCCCATGATCGTCTCACTTCCAGATAGAGCGACAGCGCCATGTTGCCACATCTGCGTAAAACCTTGGAAAACTGACGACAAAATTGTAATAGATCATAATCACTACACGGGAGCGTTCCGTGGATATGCGCATGCGCATTGCAATTTGAACTACAAAAAGTCGTTGGTTGTGCCAATCATTTTCCACAATTTATCCGGATACGACAGTCATTTTATTATTCGAGATATAGCAAAAAGGGGTCGAGTCAGCCTGTTGCCTGTCAACAGAGAAAAATACATTTCTTTCACCCAGTATGACGGCAACACTGATATTAAATTTCGATTCATTGACTCTTTTCGCTTCATGGGCATTAGCTTGGAGCATTTTGTGCAAACACTGACCATCCATGACTTGAAGATTTCAAGGCGCGAATTTGCTTATTTCGATGCCGACCGGTACGAGTTACTCACTCGAAAAGGGGTATTCCCATACGATTTCATCGATTCGATGGAGAAATTGGAATGCCCAAGTTTGCCGGCGCGAGATCAGTTCTACAACAAGTTGAAAGATTATGGCATCACCGATGCCGAATACGAGCATGCGCAGAACGTGTGGCGGTCGTTCAACTTGACAACACTGGGCGAGTACTCTGACCTATACATGAAAACCGACATATTGCTCTTGGCTGATATTTTCGAAAATTTTCGAAATATCGGTCACGAGACGTATGGGCTGGATCCTGCGTGGTATTATACCCTCCCGCGATATACGTGGTCCTGTATATTGAAGTACACCCAGTGCAAATTGCAGATATTGAAAGACGTCGACATGCTTCTTTTTGTCGAGCGAGGAATTCGTGGCAGCATCAGTCAGTGCTGCAACAGATTTTCCTCGGCCAATAACAAGCACATGGGTGAAAGGTATGACGCCTCCAAACCGTCGACCTATTTGCTATATCTCGACGTGAATAATCTGTACGGTTGGGCCATGATGGAATATCTTCAGTACGATGACTTTAAATGGCTCGAAAATGCAGCCGATTTCGATGTGTCGGAAGTGTCGGACACCTCGCCCATCGGCTACATTCTCGAAGTCGATTTGGAGTACCCTGAACATCTGCATGACAAACACAAAGATTTACCCTTGTGTGCCGAGCACCGTACACCGCCAGGCTCGAAATTACCAAAATTGATGACCACGCTGTACAACAAGGAATAATATGTTGTGCACTACAGGTTGTTGAAACAAGCACTCAAACACGGCCTCGTACTCAGGAAAATCCACAAGGTGTTGCAATTCAATCAGTCGGCGTGGCTGCGTCCCTACATTGAATTAAATACGAAATTACGCTCTCAAGCGGAAACTACTTTTGGCAAAAATTACTACAAACTAGCCAATAACGCAGTGTTCGGGAAAACCATGGAAAACATACGGAAGCACCGTGTGGTGAAAATGGTCTCCAAGTGGGGGGGACAATATGGCGCAAAAAATCTGATTGCCAGTCCAAATTTCAGGAGTCGCACCATTTTCGACGAGAGCCTCGTCGCTATCGAGATGGCGAAGACGGATTTGTTATTCAATAAGCCCTTGTACATAGGAATGTCGATTCTCGATATTTCCAAGGTATGCGTGTACGATTTCCATTACGGCTTCATGATGGAAAAGTACACGCACGATCAGTGCAAATTGATGTATACGGATACTGATTCGCTCATTTATGAAATTAAGTGCGATGATATTTATCGGGATTTGATTAGCAGTCACATTGAAAAATTCGATACGAGCGACTACCCAAGCGACAACCCATTTGACATCCATCTCGAAAATAAAAAAGTACCCGGCCTGATGAAGGACGAAGCCAATGGTCGTATCATGACAGATTTCGTAGGGCTTCGATCAAAGTTGTACACCTATAAGATACAAGGTGGAAAAACCTTAAAAAAATCCAAAGGGGTCAAATACAGCGCTGTCGAAAATCACATCACTTTTGAAGATTATGTGGAATGTCTGAAAAACAATGTGGAAAAAATAACTTCGCAACGCTGTATTCGATCCTTTTCACACAAAGTTTCTAGTGTAGAGCAAACAAAGATCGCTCTCAAACCCCACGACGACAAGCGCTGTTTGATTGTCGGCTCTCATGACACTCTGCCGTGGGGTCATTACAGTTAGATATCTAATAGAATTTAAATGTTTTTTCAGAGAGCACATACCCACACACGCACACACACACACCACCACCATGGTAGACACTTTGAAAAATGTATGCTGTCTGCAAGTAGTCAGATGTACATCATCAATAGTTGAATTCATCGAGGCCTTACCTCTACCATGGACGCTCACTGATCGAATTTTGAAAATGTTTGTCGATGAAAAATGGGTACAAATCTATTTAAATGAAATTTCAATGATTTGAGTCACTTAGAGTACACGAGAGAAATCAGCTTTGAAGATAGGTGTGAAGCTCTGAAAAATCAATACTGGGAGGGTCATTTGCACGAAGACCAATACTGTGTGTGGGAGAATGCATATCGTATTCCAAAGTATAATTTACGATTTTGCCGCACTTGCTATAAAGCATTCAGAAGGGCTATGCAAAACCATCCGGTTCACAGCATCAGAGACCATCAACATATGGTGTTCGGTGTAAAGCACATGGACAATATATATCAATGTTGCAAATTTTGGTGTCACAACAGATTTGATGAAGTACTGTTCACTTTGAAAACGAGCAGCCAATGCTACTGTGACCTACATCTGCGTGGTGGTGGTGAGCCCTACGGATTAGATCTCACATATAAACGCTTCATAGGTTCAGGAGATGAGGATTCAGAATTCGATGAATGAGATTGCCAAACACACACACACACAAAATTTCAAGAAAAATGTTAAATGAAAATACAAGAAATTGTGCTCTTGTTTGATTCTTTCCACACACACACTACATATATTATTAATCAAATAATAGTCGATTATGTTTTATATTTATGATTGAATAAAATCAATATGTAATCCGTGTCTGGATATTATTATATTTTGTTTCACCCTTCCAATCTCCCATTCAAAATCCCACATATTTTTAGAGATCACTTTTGCATCAAAAAAGGTTACTTTTTTGCGCAAAAAAGTATCATTTTTTATAAGAAAAAGTGACACTTTTTTCTGCAAAAAAAGTATAACTTTTTCATGCAAAAAAATAACGCTTTTATTGACATGGTGGAAAAAGCTAAGTGAAAGCTGAGTGATCCACTCAGCCACTCAGCTTTCACTGAAAATGCTTCACTCAGCTTTTACCACCATGTCAATGAAGGTGTCACTTTTTTCATTCAAAAATACATGTATTCTTATGGGAAAATGGTAATTTTTTTTATAAAAAAAAATTACCGAAAATTAACATGGTGGAAAAAGCTGAGTGAATGCTGAGTGAAATTCACTGAAAATGCTTCACTGAAATCCTTCCACCATGTCAATTTTGGGTGTTTTTTTTTTTAAGTGTCATTTTTTTGCATCAGAAAAGAGCACGTTTTTGCACCAAAAATTAGAAGAATAATTCAATGAAAAATGTGATACTTTTTTACATAAAAATTGGCATGTTTTTTGAAGCAAAAAATATGGAAGGGTATTTTCGAGTAGCAAAATAAAAAAATCAAAAATATTCTAAGATATATATATATATATATATATATATATATATATATATATATATATATATATATATATATATATATATATATATATATATATATATATATATATGCTGAAATTATGTGCGGAACACTGTTTTACTCATGAACAAAGGAATAATACTAGAAAAAACAGTTACAAATACTGGTAATTATGTCCAAATTATGAAAAATCAATTACAATTCATATTCAAATTTTGCCAAACTTCTAGTAGTATGAATATGAAATATTTGCAAAGAGAATACCAGAAACTATGAATACAAAAATTAAAAATTTCAAAAAGGAAGAATTTAAATGATAACAAAACATGTTGGAAAATAAAAATTAATATACTAAAATGACAAATGATTTTTTTGTTTACAAAGCAGATATATTTAAATCATATTATAGGACAAACACAATCACATGTAAATCCTACTCCGTCAGAAAATTTTAATTGTCTGCCAATGTTTGAATTTAGGAAAATAACTCTCAATGAAATTGGGAAAATAATTAATAAAATGGAAAATAAAATTAGTGCTAACTATTATTTCTGAAATATTATAATCTCACCCCTAACAAAGCTGATGATAAATGAGGACATTAAATCCGAAACTTCTTCTGGAGAACTGTGTAAACCAAGACCTATGTTAATACTGACCATATTTGGTAAAATGTACGAAGCAGCTCTAAAATCGCGCTAAGTAGAACATTTTGATGCTAATAACATTATACCAGATTAACAATATCCGAAACGAAAAATCGACCACAGACGCTTCAAATGCAGCTGGTAGAAAAGATGGCTGCATTTGATTGTGTCACATAATAATCCTGCTTAAAAAGTTGGATTGGTTGAAATTTGAGAAAACCTCAATTTATTCATCTTGTTGGATCATATTCATTGAATACAAACAGTACTTTTGTATAAATAAAATTGACCTTGGAGTTGTTTACTGTCTCAGATGTTTGTTTTCCAGGAAGAGATAAGAGAGTCGAGTTTAAAGCCAACTTGATCGATTTAGGGCATTTTAAATGTCTCACTCTAACCCATGGCATTGTATGTCTGTCTTTGTCTCTGTTTGCATTTATTGAAATTAATAACGTCAGTTCGAGAAAAATACATTTATTTTTCACATAAAAAAATTACACTTCAGTGCCAGTGGCAATTATCATTATCGATTAAAAAATATTTTTGATGCATGGATTTAATAAACCTATATCTGGATTCGGATATTTGAACACTCAGAACCATTGACACGAAAAACATAAACCAATCGTGCAGTGTTGGCGGCGGCGGCAGCTCACATTTGAAATCCTTAATTTCTCGATCAGCAGCAGCAGCAGCAGGGGCTTGCATCTTGACGTCCACGGGTTGGGTAGTTGGGTGGGAGGACGACGAAGACGACGATGGTCTCGAAGTGCTGCTGCTAGAGGGGCAAGACATCTTCAGCGAAAACCACTGCGTATCGCTATAGGTGAGATTTGTATAAATCTTCCGCAGTCTGTACGATGAGGTGTTCATCGGGATTTCGGCTCTCAACACAGGCAAATATCCATCATTGGCTAGCGCCTGAGTCATTTTCGTCCAATTCGAAGTACTCGAATCATCGTCGTGCAAATACGATACCAATACCTCACCGTACTCATATGGCGGGCTAATATACAGTACGTTCGACAGAACGGCTGCTAGAATTATATAATTTGTTGTCATCGTGACGACGGCTCAATGTACACTGAGAAACAGCGTATATGTCACTCAAATATATACAAGAAGTTTATGTTGTGTATTTCCGTCTTGTTCACAGGCAGGTAAATCAAATTCGAGGGCGTTTCGTCGATGGCAAAGCCGGGGTCTTTTCGAACGGCAAACTCGTATATGGTGTGTGCCGGACGATTGTTGAAGAAGGCACCCGATGTGATGTTACTATCGATGTGAACAGTTCGAACTTTGATAATGTTCACAGGTAGGTCGGATGAGTGAACGCTTCGAGCCTCCAATAGTCTCGGGGAAAAACCCAGTAATCGTCCTATGGAATCCTTGGGACGAAAATCGATGTTTTAGAGCTTGCTGTATATCTCACACTGCAGCGTATTGGTGTTGGGTTTGAGAGAGAACAAAGCCTTGCTTTTGTTGGTACCGTCGTCGTCGTCGTCAAGGACGTTGCCAACGCCACTAGACACTACGGCTCTCTTCTTCTTCTTCTTTGCTTCTTTCGGCCTCTCGATGTGTTTATGTATAAACTTGGCATTGTCGTTTATTTCGTAACACCCAGTCGGTATTTGGATGATGCTAACAGATGGCGCTCCTTTGACAGAATAATAGAATCGATCACTCGATATGTTCGGTATGCTGTTGTATGAATGGAAACCAATCAATGCCAAGCCGTAAGTGCTATCTTCGTCCAATTGGAGCGGCGGAGAAAAGTCTGCGGTTAGCGTCGACGTTTGACCTGTCACTGTCAACAGCAAAGACATGACTGACACTGGATGGGGTTATGTACTTCTATTTAAACCATTCCATATGCGCGCTCTGTGCTCAGAGTCTAGTATGGGATTCAAGACGCGTGAGGCTCGCGCTATTCGTCTAGCGAAACGTATCCTGTCCATGGCCACTTGCATCCAATACGATTTGCGCGAAGTTTTGTATGCAAAACGCCATATCACCATATAATGAACCTCATTGCGCTCGTCATTAAAGGTCACCACTTTTCTATTCATTTTCGCGCGCGCACACACACACTTACACACTCAGAGTGTGTTCTCGTATAGAAAATTCAAACACAAATGACCGCAATTAACTTGGTTGAATGTCTGTTAGCGATCGTTGTTGTAGAAGATTTTAACTTTTTTACCCAGATATCGCACCAATTCCACCGGCGGTTTCAAATTGCCGAAACTTCAAAGTATTTCACCACATGTCCGCGTTTCACGTAAGCTACCCAATGCGTTCCGCGATTCCTGCTCGAGTCCAGATTGATGATTGCGCATTCTCTGTACTTGGGAAATTTCGATGATGATGATGAGGATCTAGGTAAGTTGTCTCGCATGAAAACACCAATGAAATGAGGTATTTTCACATATTTAAGTAATTCCTCATCGTACACCGCTCTATTGGGCAGCTTCAGCGGGAGTTTTTTGAAAATTTCTTCTTGAGAAACAAACCGTAGCCGCCTTTAGCGGTCTTACGCAGAAACAAACCGGAACCTCCTACATTTTTGTTGTCACCGCCGCCACCAATGCTCTCCATTGCGGTATTTTGGCGCTTGTCTTCCTCCAATTGGCACCGCCTGCCAACGAGCCCAGCGCTCCCAGAGCGGCGAATATTGGAAGCAGAGGCAGCACACCACCGCTCTTCGCTTCGAACGAAATTATTCGGAGTACTCTAATTTTTTTGCGGCCACCCAATTCTTTCACTTGAGCACGGGCAGCACGCAGTGCTACCAAAGAGGATTTTCGCAGAGCCTTCGCACTCAAATCTTTCAGCTGATCAGGTTTCAGTGTTTTTCGCAGAGTCTTGGTAATTTTCTTAACCATATCTCGACGGAAAGACTTTGGCTTTGCAGCAGCAGCAGCAGTATTCTTCTTCTTCTTCAGACCCATTCCCAAATTACGTTTTGCCTTCATGGTTGTGGTGACCAGCCAAGCAGCAGCTTTCTCTCCAAATTTGGCGTCTTTTGATTTGACACGTTCCCAAGCTCGATTTTCCAGCGCCCAGTCGGCCTTGTGACTCTCCTTCAAAGACTTGTTTTGCGGGTATGCAATATCGTGAGTCTTACAAGCCGAATCCAAAGGGTTCACACCAGGGTCTCCACGTGCCAATCTCTTCTATAGTTTGGTACCCGGTCCACAGTACTGGTATCCAGGCAAATGAAGCTCGAATGGCAGATGATTAATCAGAGAGTTCACCACACCACGACCTTCGTGCTCGACAGTCAGCATGACACTGACGCGAATGATGTTGCACACCTACTTACATAACTGTACTCCACTCAAAATGTCATTCGAATGTCAGATGTGGGCGTGGTCACACGAACACATACTTCTGCAAAAAATCAATCAACTCAAACATGAAAGTGGTGCAACAAGAGCCGGCTCAGGAAATAGTCAATTTGGATAACATAGGTGGAGGAGGTATTGGCGGTGACGACGACGGTATACGTAAACACGGCTTCCTGCTATCGAATTCATTCCGAGCGATATTTCGTGGCCCCAGCGGATGTGGCAAGACCAACGCTGTACTCAGTCTGCTGTTCAGCCCGAACGAAGCACGCTTCGAGAATGTTTACGATTATTCAAAGTCGCTGTACTAACCTAAATATCAGCTACTGCACGATGTACTCAAACAAGTCAAGGGCGTAGGTTATTTTCAATACAGGGACAACGACGAGGTAATCGATCTGTCAAATGCGAAAGAAAACTCAATTTTCATATTTGACGATGTGGCGTGTGACAAACAGAATAAAATCAGAGAGTTCTATGCCATGGCACGCCACAAGGGTATTGACCCAACCTACTTGTGTCAAACCTACTCGAAAATACCCAAACAGCTGATCAGATACAATTGCAACATAAAAGTGCTGTTTCGGCAAGACGATATGAAATTGAAGCACGCCTTCGACGAGCACGTCTCTCCGGATTACACCTTTGAGGAATTTCGCCGCATGTGCGCCACCTGTTGGAAAGAAAAATTTGGATCTCTGGTCATTGTCAAAGACTTTAACGTGAACAAAGGGCGCTACCGCCTGGGCTTTGACAAATATATACAAATGTGATGCGAGGTGGCACAGCATTCGTACTGAAGCCATGGCGCCGACCACATCACCCCGCATCGAGACGGAGATTGCTAAAGCTGAACGCAAAGGTCAAGTCAATCAGTTGTCGAAAATTGTGCGAAAAAAGTATCTGAGTCTGAAACTCGGAAAATCCGAGCATGATGAAGCACTGAGTAAATTATTCAAACCCATTACGGTGCCGCTGAAAAGATTGAGTGCGGCAGTGCCGCCACTCACCAAGCGATCACGACTGACAGTGAAAAAAGAAGAGAAACAGGAACCGTCGACACCATCGACTCCAGACTTTATGAAAAAGGAAGAAGACGAAGAAAGCTACCACACAGATGATGGTGATTATGATGATGATGAGGATGACTACTTGGAAGTTTATCCCGAAGTAGCAACTGAATTCGTGAATGAACATCGTGCCAAATCCGGCAAAATAGATGTGAATTACGGCACCATTTACGACAAACCAAGAGCGCAATGGTTGCTCGGTAGAAAGCTGATGGACTTCGACAAAGATACGGGGGACATTCGCATTGATTGCGTAACATACGAGGGCACTCCGGGACTATATAGTTTGATTTTCTACAAAAATTCCAAATACGCTATAGCCGATTACATACAAGCAAATTTTGACAGCTACAGGTGCGCATGTAGATGTGCGAGGTAGGTTGAATCCATCTCAGACTGCCAAATACGAACAGTTGATTCGACCAATGTTGAGAGATCTTCAACCAAAAATAGGTGGTGGTGGAGGTGGTGGAGGTCGAAGTCGAGTTTGTTTCACCGACGGCAGTGGTATCCCAGATCAGTTGACATACAACACGAAACCCATAGAATACGTGTACTGGGACGATGTGAACGAGCTCGTTGACCGGTATAGGCTTCTCGTAGCTGCCAAAAATGCCGGCAGCACCTCTACCGACAACGAGATCGTGGCCATCATCAATGAATTGAGAGAAGCAGGCTATATTCGATAAATAAAAGCGTAGACGTTTTTTTGCATGCCACAGTCGCATCATGAGCATCAACAAGTTCGGTCAAACTTCGTCAGCTCGCCGTGCACGGCAGCAGCAGCAGCAGCCCTATCATTTTCCTGGTGTCATACTCAACTATACGACAAATGGGGACATTGATGCTGAACATGTGAAAATATGTAATGTGGAAACGCCAAGTGCACTCAATGATGTTGCCGACAAAAAATACGTTGATGACGTCATACAGAAGCTCAAAGATAACGTCATACACAAACTTAAAGATGAGCTGGACACCACCAAAAACAATCTAACAGCCTTGGATATTCGAGTGATGAAATTCATGTTACTTTCGATGAAAAAGCATGCAGTTAGTGTATTGACTCCACCATTAGCGAAATGACGTCATTATCATCATCTGAGAAAAAACAATTGGTTGATGAGCTCCATGCTCCAGCCAGAAGGAATTTTCCTCGCAGACGTACCATCATCAAAGGACTCGACGATCTGTGGCAGATGGACTTGGCTGATCTTAAAAAATACTCCAAAGCCAATAAAAACTTCAATTATATTCTCGTGCTGATTGACATCTTTTCCAAGTACCTATGGGTGCGCCCCCTGAAGACCAAAACTGGTCGAGACGTCACCGAAGCGATGAGTGACATATTGTCGAAAGCGAAAAGATGTCCCAAGCTCCTCCAGTCAGATCTTGGAACTGCATTTTACAATTCCAGCTTTCAGACTCTCCTGAAAAAGTACAACATCAAACACTACAGCACGTATACCGTGAAGAAAGCCGCGATCGCAGAGAGGGTTATACGTACTCTCAAGGAGAATCTCTTCAAGTATTTCAGTTTGAACGGTACCTACACATTGCCAAAAACTACAACCAGCGCAAACATCGAACGATCGGCATGAAACCGTGTGACGTCAACAAAGACAATGAAAAACAGGTGTATAAGTCAACGTATGATTATGCCGAACGTGCTGGTCGAAAAAAATTCAAAATTGGCGATTTCGTGAGAATTAGCAAGGCCAAGCATATTTTCGAAAAGGTGTATACGCCTAATTGGACTACGGGACTATTCAAAGTTGTCAAAGTGAAAATCACCCAACCAATCACGTATTTGCTGGAGGACTTGAAAGGGCGACCAATCAGCGGCGCTTTCTACGAACAAGAACTACAAAAAACAAAAAATCCCGAAGTCTTTCTAGTGGAAAAAATCATCAGGCGTAAGGTTCGTAAAGTACTTGTGAAATGGCTGGGGTTCGATAGTACGCACAATAGTTGGATTGATGCGACAAATCGCATGTAATTCAATGGAAAATTGTCGCAATCTCAACTGGAAGAGGGGGCCTTTCATCATCATCGTCGTCGTCTCTCAGCTCTCGAAGACGTAAAAACTCGAGCCGGTGTATGGGGGGAGGGTGGGGGGTGATGACGGCGGTGGCAGCGGAGAAATAAACCGATGCCAAACGGTGCAGAGAGATTAGTCGGTCAACATGTTTGGTGCAGTGAACAACGTCGTTGTCGAGTCTACTGAAGAGTCCTCTGGTTACGAGTCGGCGGCGTCAGATTCATCATCATGATTATCATCATCATCATCATCATCATCATCGGACCGAGAGTGGGCAGATCGAATGACAGATTTAGATCGAATATGTGACATGTACAAGGAGGCCATCAAAGCGGAACGTTTCTTCGCGTGCAACGCCACCTACGAGTTTCGCAACACTGACGTTTTGAGCTTGCAATGCGGCATAAGTTTTGCTCGGAGTTTCGAGCCTGCTGTGAAACTCGTGTGCAAGGTCCAGTATACCATATGCTCCAGCCTGTCCTTCAGCATGTTTGAATGGGGCCAATTCGTGGGGGCCATTAATCAGTTACTTTACACTAGCCGAAATGGCCCGAATGCAGCAGCAGCAGCCAAGACTATCCGAATCAAACTCGACTGGGACGATGTTATGGATTTGGAATTACACACGTATGCAGAGAGTCAACAAGTGCGAGTTTCCAAGAATGACACCTACTTATACCTGACGGAAGCGGATGTTCAAGAAATCCTACATCTAGATGCTACTGTGATGGCGACAAGATTTGAATATCTATTGAATATGAACTTTAGTCAATATTATCACGATTTATTAAGCAGTGCAAAACTCTAGCTAAAAAAATGGTTTGTCATTTGATGAGGCTATTAACTTGTGTACTATATCATCCAAAGATGATAAACATCTATGTTTTCGTGAATACCTATGCTATTTGCCGGATAAAGTAATGTTTGATTACGAAACGAAATAAATGTATATATTGAGAGCAGAGTTGGCGTTTTAATTCAGTAGGCGGTGTGCAGTGTGTCTGTGTGTATGCCGAGAGAGAGAGAGATGCAGCAGTACGAAACAAGACTCGACCTGTATCGAAGCTGGACTTCAACATTTCCTGCAAGTAAGTTAGCCGAAGCAGGCTTTACGTATACCGGTTCGGAAGATGTAGTTGCATGTCTTTCGTGCCAAGTAGAAGGGTTCAGATGGCTGCCCAATGACGATCCTATGGCTGACCATCGTCGATGGAGCCCCCATTGTGATTTCGTTCGTAGTTATTACTCTGAGCACATACACAGACCGACAACCGATGGCGCTGATGTCCCTCCAGAACCAAGAGTGTCAGATGTCATTAACAGAGTGACAGATGACACATGGATGATACCGCCACCACCACCACCACCGACAGATGGCGCTGATGTTGCTCCAGAAGAACGACAAGTGAAAGGTGACATGAGCAGCAAAGTGACCACAGATGTCATAAACATAGACTCACAGAACACGGTGATGATGTGTCGTGTATGTCTTGTGAATGAACTAAAAGTATTGTTTATGCCATGTAGATACTTGGCGTGCTGCTCACAGTGCGCCATCAGGTGCGACACATGCGTGTTTTATATATATATATATATATATATATATATTTTCATAAACGTATTGATGGGTGATCTACAAACTACGCATGTGTCGCACCTGATGGCGCACTGTGAGCAGCACGCCAAGTATCTACATGGCATAAACAATACTTTTAGTTCATTCACAAGACATACACGACACATCATCACCGTGTTCTGTGAGTCTATGTTTATGACATCTGTGGTCACTTTGCTGCTCATGTCACCTTTCACTTGTCGTTCTTCTGGAGCAACATCAGCGCCATCTGTCGGTGGTGGTGGTGGTGGCGGTATCATCCATGTGTCATCTGTCACTCTGTTAATGACATCTGACACTCTTGGTTCTGGAGGGACATCAGCGCCATCGGTTGTCGGTCTGTGTATGTGCTCAGAGTAATAACTACGAACGAAATCACAATGGGGGCTCCATCGACGATGGTCAGCCATAGGATCGTCATTGGGCAGCCATCTGAACCCTTCTACTTGGCACGAAAGACATGCAACTACATCTTCCGAACCGGTATACGTAAAGCCTGCTTCGGCTAACTTACTTGCAGGAAATGTTGAAGTCCAGCTTCGATACAAGTCGAGTCTTGTTTCGTACTGCTGCATCTCTCTCTCTCTCTCGGCATACACACAGACACACTGCACACCGCCTACTGAATTAAAACGCCAACTCTGCTCTCAATATATACATTTATTTCGTTTCGTAATCAAACATTACTTTATCCGGCAAATAGCATAGGTATTCACGAAAACATAGATGTTTATCATCTTTGGATGATATAGTACACAAGTTAATAGCCTCATCAAATGACAAACCATTTTTTTTAGCTAGAGTTTTGCACTGCTTAATAAATCGTGATAATATTGACTAAAGTTCATATTCAATAGATATTCAAATCTTGTCGCCATCACAGTAGCATCTAGATGTAGGATTTCTTGAACATCCGCTTCCGTCAGGTATAAGTAGGTGTCATTCTTGGAAACTCGCACTTGTTGACTCTCTGCATACGTGTGTAATTCCAAATCCATAACATCGTCCCAGTCGAGTTTGATTCGGATAGTCTTGGCTGCTGCTGCTGCATTCGGGCCATTTCGGCTAGTGTAAAGTAACTGATTAATGGCCTCCACGAATTGGCCCCATTCAAACATGCTGAAGGACAGGCTGGAGCATATGGTATACTGGACCTTGCACACGAGTTTCACAGCAGGCTCGAAACTCCGAGCAAAACTTATGCCGCATTGCAAGCTCAAAACGTCAGTGTTGCGAAACTCGTAGGTGGCGTTGCACGCGAAGAAACGTTCCGCTTTGATGGCCTCCTTGTACATGTCACATATTCGATCTAAATCTGTCATTCGATCTGCCCACTCTCGGTCCGATGATGATGATGATGATGATGATGATAATCATGATGATGAATCTGACGCCGCCGACTCGTAACCAGAGGACTCTTCAGTAGACTCGACAACGACGTTGTTCACTGCACCAAACATGTTGACCGACTAATCTCTCTGCACCGTTTGGCATCGGTTTATTTCTCCGCTGCCACCGCCGTCATCACCCCCCACCCTCACCCCATACACCGGCTCGAGTTTTTACGTCTTCGAGAGCTGAGAGACGACGACGATGATGATGAAAGGCCCTTCTTCCAGTTGAGATTGCGACAATTTTCCATTGAATTACATGCGATTTGTCGCATCAATTCAACTATTGTGCGTACTATCGAACCCCAGCCATTTCACAAGTACTTTACGAACCTTACGCCTGATGATTTTTTCCACTAGAAAGACTTCGGGATTTTTTGTTTTTTGTAGTTCTTGTTCGTAGAAAGCGCCGCTGATTGGTCGCCCTTTCAAGTCCTCCAGCAAATACGTGATTGGTTGGGTGATTTTCACTTTGACAACTTTGAATAGTCCCGTAGTCCAATTAGGCGTTTACACCTTTTCGAAAATATGCTTGGCCTTGCTAATTCTCACGAAATCGCCAATTTTGAATTTTTTTCGACCAGCACGTTCGGCATAATCATACGTTGACTTATACAACTGTTTTGCATTGTCTTTGTTGACGTCACACGGTTTCATGCCGATCGTTCGATGTTTGCGCTGGTTGTAGTTTTTGGCAATGTGTAGGTACCGTTCAAACTGAAATACTTGAAGAGATTCTCCTTGAGAGTACGTATAACCCTCTCTGCGATCGCGGCTTTCTTCACGGTATACGTGCTGTAGTGTTTGATGTTGTACTTTTTCAGGAGAGTCTGAAAGCTGGAATTGTAAAATGCAGTTCCAAGATCTGACTGGAGGAGCTTGGGACATCTTTTCGCTTTCGACAATATGTCACTCATCGCTTCGGTGACGTCTCGACCAGTTTTGGTCTTCAGGGGGCGCACCCATAGGTACTTGGAAAAGATGTCAATCAGCACGAGAATATAATTGAAGTTTTTATTGGCTTTGGAGTATTTTTTAAGATCAGCCAAGTCCATCTGCCACAGATCGTCGAGTCCTTTGATGATGGTACGTCTGCGAGGAAAATTCCTTCTGGCTGGAGCATGGAGCTCATCAACCAATTGTTTTTTCTCAGATGATGATAATGACGTCATTTCGCTAATGGTGGAGTCAATACACTAACTGCATGCTTTTTCATCGAAAGTAACATGAATTTCATCACTCGAATATCCAAGGCTGTTAGATTGTTTTTGGTGGTGTCCAGCTCATCTTTAAGTTTGTGTATGACGTTATCTTTGAGCTTCTGTATGACGTCATCAACGTATTTTTTGTTGGCAACATCATTGAGTGCACTTGGCGTTTCCACATTACATATTTTCACATGTTCAGCATCAATGTCCCCATTTGTCGTATAGTTGAGTATGACACCAGGAAAATGATAGGGCTGCTGCTGCTGCTGCCGTGCACGGCGAGCTGACGAAGTTTGACCGAACTTGTTGATGCTCATGATGCGACTGTGGCATGCAAAAAAACGTCTACGCTTTTATTTATCGAATATAGCCTGCTTCTCTCAATTCATTGATGATGGCCACGATCTCGTTGTCGGTAGAGGTGCTGCCGGCATTTTTGGCAGCTACGAGAAGCCTATACCGGTCAACGAGCTCGTTCACATCGTCCCAGTACACGTATTCTATGGGTTTCGTGTTGTATGTCAACTGATCTGGGATACCACTGCCGTCGGTGAAACAAACTCGACTTCGACCTCCACCACCTCCACCACCACCTATTTTTGGTTGAAGATCTCTCAACATTGGTCGAATCAACTGTTCGTATTTGGCAGTCTGAGATGGATTCAACCTACCTCGCACATCTACATGCGCACCTGTAGCTGTCAAAATTTGCTTGTATGTAATCGGCTATAGCGTATTTGGGATTTTTGTAGAAAATCAAACTATATAGTCCCGGAGTGCCCTCGTATGTTACGCAATCAATGCGAATGTCCCCCGTATCTTTGTCGAAGTCCATCAGCTTTCTACCGAGCAACCATTGCGCTCTTGGTTTGTCGTAAATGGTGCCGTAATTCACATCTATTTTGCCGGATTTGGCACGATGTTCATTCACGAATTCAGTTGCTACTTCGGGATAAACTTCCAAGTAGTCATCCTCATCATCATCATAATCACCATCATCTGTGTGGTAGCTTTCTTCGTCTTCTTCCTTTTTCATAAAGTCTGGAGTCGATGGTGTCGACGGTTCCTGTTTCTCTTCTTTTTTCACTGTCAGTCGTGATCGCTTGGTGAGTGGCGGCACTGCCGCACTCAATCTTTTCAGCGGCACCGTAATGGGTTTGAATAATTTACTCAGTGCTTCATCATGCTCGGATTTTCCGAGTTTCAGACTCAGATACTTTTTTCGCACAATTTTCGACAACTGATTGACTTGACCTTTGCGTTCAGCTTTAGCAATCTCCGTCTCGATGCGGGGTGATGTGGTCGGCGCCATGGCTTCAGTACGAATGCTGTGCCACCTCGCATCAAATTTGTATATATTTGTCAAAGCCCAGGCGGTAGCGCCCTTTGTTCACGTTAAAGTCTTTGACAATGACCAGAGATCCAAATTTTTCTTTCCAACAGGTGGCGCACATGCGGCGAAATTCCTCAAAGGTGTAATCCGGAGAGACGTGCTCGTCGAAGGCGTGCTTCAATTTCATATCGTCTTGCCGAAACAGCACTTTTATGTTGCAATTGTATCTGATCAGCTGTTTGGGTATTTTCGAGTAGGTTTGACACAAGTAGGTTGGGTCAATACCCTTATGGCGTGCCATGGCATAGAACTCTCTGATTTTATTCTGTTTGTCACACGCCACATCGTCAAATATGAAAATTGAGTTTTCTTTCGCATTTGACAGATCGATTACCTCGTCGTTGTCCCTGTATTGAAAATAACCTACGCCCTTGACTTGTTTGAGTACATCGTGCAGTAGCTGATATTTAGGTTAGTACAGCGACTTTGAATAATCGTAAACATTCTCGAAGCGTGCTTCGTTCGGGCTGAACAGCAGACTGAGTACAGCGTTGGTCTTGCCACATCCGCTGGGGCCACGAAATATCGCTCGGAATGAATTCGATAGCAGGAAGCCGTGTTTACGTATACCGTCGTCGTCACCGCCAATACCTCCTCCACCTATGTTATCCAAATTGACTATTTCCTGAGCCGGCTCTTGTTGCACCACTTTCATGTTTGAGTTGATTGATTTTTTGCAGAAGTATGTGTTCGTGTGACCACGCCCACATCTGACATTCGAATGACATTTTGAGTGGAGTACCGTTATGTAAGTAGGTGTGCAACATCATTCGCGTCAGTGTCATGCTGACTGTCGAGCACGAAGGTCGTGGTGTGGTGAACTCTCTGATTAATCATCTGCCATTCGAGCTTCATTTGCCTGGATACCAGTACTGTGGACCGGGTACCAAACTATAGAAGAGATTGGCACGTGGAGACCCTGGTGTGAACCCTTTGGATTCGGCTTGTAAGACTCACGATATTGCATACCCGCAAAACAAGTCTTTGAAGGAGAGTCACAAGGCCGACTGGGCGCTGGAAAATCGAGCTTGGGAACGTGTCAAATCAAAAGACGCCAAATTTGGAGAGAAAGCTGCTGCTTGGCTGGTCACCACAACCATGAAGGCAAAACGTAATTTGGGAATGGGTCTGAAGAAGAAGAAGAATACTGCTGCTGCTGCTGCAAAGCCAAAGTCTTTCCGTCGAGATATGGTTAAGAAAATTACCAAGACTCTGCGAAAAACACTGAAACCTGATCAGCTGAAAGATTTGAGTGCGAAGGCTCTGCGAAAATCCTCTTTGGTAGCACTGCGTGCTGCCCGTGCTCAAGTGAAAGAATTGGGTGGCCGCAAAAAAATTAGAGTACTCCGAATAATTTCGTTCGAAGCGAAGAGCGGTGGTGTGCTGCCTCTGCTTCCAATATTTGCCGCTCTGGGAGCGCTGGGCTCGTTGGCAGGCGGTGCCAATTGGAGGAAGACAAGCGCCAAAATACCGCAATGGAGAGCATTGGTGGCGGCGGTGACAACAAAAATGTAGGAGGTTCCGGTTTGTTTCTGCGTAAGACCGCTAAAGGCGGCTACGGTTTGTTTCTCAAGAAGAAATTTTCAAAAAACTCCCGCTGAAGCTGCCCAATAGAGCGGTGTTCGATGAGGAATTACTTAAATATGTGAAAATACCTCATTTCATTGGTGTTTTCATGCGAGACAACTTACCTCGATCCTCATCATCATCATCGAAATTTCCCAAGTACAGAGAATGCGCAATCATCAATCTGGACTCGAGCAGGAATCGCGGAACGCATTGGGTAGCTTACGTGAAACGCGGACATGTGGTGAAATACTTTGAAGTTTCGGCAATTTGAAACCGCCGGTGGAATTGGTGCGATATCTGGGTAAAAAAGTTAAAATCTTCTACAACAACGATCGCTAACAGACATTCAACCAAGTTAATTGCGGTCATTTGTGTTTGAATTTTCTATACGAGAACACACTCTGAGTGTGTAAGTGTGTGTGTGCGCGCGCGAAAATGAATAGAAAAGTGGTGACCTTTAATGACGAGCGCAATGAGGTTCATTATATGGTGATATGGCGTTTTGCATACAAAACTTCGCGCAAATCGTATTGGATGCAAGTGGCCATGGACAGGATACGTTTCGCTAGACGAATAGCGCGAGCCTCACGCGTCTTGAATCCCATACTAGACTCTGAGCACAGAGCGCGCATATGGAATGGTTTAAATAGAAGTACATAACCCCATCCAGTGTCAGTCATGTCTTTGCTGTTGACAGTGACAGGTCAAACGTCGACGCTAACCGCAGACTTTTCTCCGCCGCTCCAATTGGACGAAGATAGCACTTACGGCTTGGCATTGATTGGTTTCCATTCATACAACAGCATACCGAACATATCGAGTGATCGATTCTATTATTCTGTCAAAGGAGCGCCATCTGTTAGCATCATCCAAATACCGACTGGGTGTTACGAAATAAACGACAATGCCAAGTTTATACATAAACACATCGAGAGGCCGAAAGAAGCAAAGAAGAAGAAGAAGAGAGCCGTAGTGTCTAGTGGCGTTGGCAACGTCCTTGACGACGACGACGACGGTACCAACAAAAGCAAGGCTTTGTTCTCTCTCAAACCCAACACCAATACGCTGCAGTGTGAGATATACAGCAAGCTCTAAAACATCGATTTTCGTCCCAAGGATTCCATAGGACGATTACTGGGTTTTTCCCCGAGACTATTGGAGGCTGGAAGCGTTCACTCATCCGACCTACCTGTGAACATTATCAAAGTTCGAACTGTTCACATCGATAGTAACATCACATCGGGTGCCTTCTTCAACAATCGTCCGGCACACACCATATACGAGTTTGCCGTTCGAAAAGACCCCGGCTTTGCCATCGACGAAACGCCCTCGAATTTGATTTACCTGCCTGTGAACAAGACGGAAATACACAACATAAACTTCTTGTATATATTTGAGTGACATATACGCTGTTTCTCAGTGTACATTGAGCCGTCGTCACGATGACAACAAATTATATAATTCTAGCAGCCGTTCTGTCGAACGTACTGTATATTAGCCCGCCATATGAGTACGGTGAGGTATTGGTATCGTATTTGCACGACGATGATTCGAGTACTTCGAATTGGACGAAAATGACTCAGGCGCTAGCCAATGATGGATATTTGCCTGTGTTGAGAGCCGAAATCCCGATGAACACCTCATCGTACAGACTGCGGAAGATTTATACAAATCTCACCTATAGCGATACGCAGTGGTTTTCGCTGAAGATGTCTTGCCCCTCTAGCAGCAGCACTTCGAGACCATCGTCGTCTTCGTCGTCCTCCCACACAACTACCCAACCCGTGGACGTCAAGATGCAAGCCCCTGCTGCTGCTGCTGCTGATCGAGAAAGTAAGGATTTCAAATGTGAGCTGCCGCCGCCGCCAACACTGCACGATTGGTTTATGTTTTTCGTGTCAATGGTTCTGAGTGTTCAAATATCCGAATCCAGATATAGGTTTATTAAATCCATGCATCAAAAATATTTTTTAATCGATAATGATAATTGCCACTGGCACTGAAGTGTAATTTTTTTATGTGAAAAATAAATGTATTTTTCTCGAACTGACGTTATTAATTTCAATAAATGCAAACAGAGACAAAGACAGACATACAATGCCATGGGTTAGAGTGAGACATTTAAAATGCCCTAAATCGATCAAGTTGGCTTTAAACTCGACTCTCTTATCTCTTCCTGGAAAACAAACATCTGAGACAGTAAACAACTCCAAGGTCAATTTAGCTCGAGCAGTGACATGCAGATACCGGATGTGCGATTAAATCTGAAAAACAAATTCAAGGTCAAAAATGGATCTTCGTCGTGTTTACTTAGAATTTCGTTCAACTTGAGAGAGCAGACAGTAAATATTCAAGATACGTGCTTTATCGCTATTTCTTAGAATTTCATTGGAGAGATAATAAGTCATCCATCATAATTTTCTGTTGGGTGTGTGTTCTAAGACAGTAGACATTTTTCATATTTAATTTTTTGTTTTGTCAATTAAGGTGGTGGCGGCGGCCATGTTTTTTCTCTTCCAGCCAATTGCTCTCAGCGATCATAACTTCCGCCATCGCGCCATGTTTTTTTGCCTTCTGCTCCATCGCCGCCATGTTTTTTTGCCTTCCGCTCCATCGCCGCCATGTTTTTTGCGTTCCGCTCCATCGCCGCCATGTTATTTTGCCTTCCGCTCCATCGCCGCCATGTTTTTTTGCCTTCCGCTGCATCGCCGCCATGTTTTTTTGCCTTCCGCTGCATCGCCGCCATGTTTTTTTGCAGAAAAGACGCGCGCCACTTAGGATGAAACGTTTAGAACCCCCCCACCCCAAAACTCTTCGGCGAACACGTCATCTTCTTCAGCACCAACCCTCCACCAACGGCAAGAACTCGATGGACGCGGCCATCGAGAGATTCACCATGTGGAGCAATGCCGATTCTGGGACACTCTTCGGTCCCAGCTTCGGCATTGTTTATCTACTTCTGTCAACCACAAAACTGTTCAGGTAGCAGAAAACTGCGAACGATTAGAAACAAAGGTGGTAGATAATGGACACGCCAGTAAATAAAAATAACCCACAGTAGGAGACATGCAAAAAACTGGAATACCCAATAGAAACTTCATCAATCAAGCAAACAATGGGAATTTTCCAACAACAGATCATTTCTTTAACCGAAGTCAATGAGGGCATTGAACTCGCACAAAGAAATGCAAATTAAGGTTTAAGAAGTTAAATGAATTTTTCACGTTGGATGAAGCTTCTTCTGCTCGTGGCTGAAGAGTACTCGCTAGATACTTGGCGAGGTTCTGGGTTGGTGATCCAAAGGCACTGACGATAGGTCGGAGTGGGATATCAGGCTTGTGTATTTTTGGTAGTCCGTAGATACGAGGGGTGCGTGATGACTTCTCTCTAGGGATAGTGGCTTTCTTGGTTTCGGCTGGTAGGCAGATTGAGACCCCGACGTCAAGTCACAAAAACCTAACGTAATTATACCTGAGGAGTAGGCAGATTGAGACCTCAGCGTAGAATTACGTTTCAACCATTTATTAATTTTCTTTCTTTTTCAGTTCTTGAAATTGGCTGCAAAATCGGAGCCGAAACGTCGAATTTCAACAAATTCTAGACGCGGTTCAACCCGAACTTTTAGTTTTCATATATATATATCTATATATATATATATATATATATATATATATATATATATATATATATATATATATATATATATATATATATATATATATATATATATCGCCGCCATGTTTTTTTGCCTTCCGCTGCATCGCCGCCATGTTTTTTTGCCTTCCGCTGCATCGCCGCCATGTTTTTTTGCAGAAAAGACGCGCGCCACTTAGGATGAAACGTTTAGAACCCCCCCACCCCAAAACTCTTCGGCGAACACGTCATCTTCTTCAGCACCAACCCTCCACCAACGGCAAGAACTCGATGGACGCGGCCATCGAGAGATTCACCATGTGGAGCAATGCCGATTCTGGGACAATCTTCGGTCCCAGCTTCGGCATTGTTTATCTACTTCTGTCAACCACAAAACTGTTCAGGTAGCAGAAAACTGCGAACGATTAGAAACAAAGGTGGTAGATAATGGACACGCCAGTAAATAAAAATAACCCACAGTAGGAGACATGCAAAAAACTGGAATACCCAATAGAAACTTCATCAATCAAGCAAACAATGGGAATTTTCCAACAACAGATCATTTCTTTAACCGAAGTCAATGAGGGCATTGAACTCGCACAAAGAAATGCAAATTAAGGTTTAAGAAGTTAAATGAATTTTTCACGTTGGATGAAGCTTCTTCTGCTCGTGGCTGAAGAGTACTCGCTAGATACTTGGCGAGGTTCTGGGTTGGTGATCCAAAGGCACTGACGATAGGTCGGAGTGGGATATCAGGCTTGTGTATTTTTGGTAGTCCGTAGATACGAGGGGTGCGTGATGACTTCTCTCTAGGGATAGTGGCTTTCTTGGTTTCGGCTGGTAGGCAGATTGAGACCCCGACGTCAAGTCACAAAAACCTAACGTAATTATACCTGAGGAGTAGGCAGATTGAGACCTCAGCGTAGAATTACGTTTCAACCATTTATTAATTTTCTTTCTTTTTCAGTTCTTGAAAATGGCTGCAAAATCGGAGCCGAAACGTCGAATTTCAACAAATTCTAGACGCGGTTCAACCCGAACTTTTAGTTTTCATATATATATATCTATATATATATATATATATATATATATATATATATATATATATATATATATATATATATATATATATATATATATATATATATATATACGATATGTTAAATCAGTCTTCTTTGGTTTGAGTTTTAAAAACAGACTTTATTCACATTTATTACAATATGGAAATATTGAACTTCACATGCGAAATTATAATGGTTTAAAACTCGTATTGATTCAAATCTACTAAACTACTTGGTTTGAAGACTGGAAAGACTTGAACGACTTGAACCCGGTTTCCTCGAATTCATAGGTTCAGGAATGCTGACCGGATACTGCGTAGTTTCTGTTATTCCACGAAGACCTTCAAATGTGCTGAGGAATATCCTCTATCTTCTGCGTAGTAGCTGATGCAATGTTTATAGTGTATGACGCAATTCTGGGACAAAGGGCTCGTTCAGGAATCGGATATAACAACTCCCCCCTTGAAAAGAAAGTTGATGCGGTACTGCAACTTTCACATCAAGCTAATGATTACTGGAGTTCAATTCTATACTTTCTTCTTCTCTTTCATCTAAGTGGATACTTGGTCTTCTTTTTGAAGGTAACAATCTTCGAAGAGATGCAAGAGTTCTTCCTGTTCTTGGAGGTGGTGGAGGTGGATCATCTCTTGATGTCATAATTCCAAGTTTCACTGAACGTCTATTTTTGAATTTACAAAATATGTAATTTTGGAAGATTTTCTTTATTTGGTACATTACTGCAACATTGATATGGAATCAAAATTGGATAACTTTTATAAGTAATATTCTTTTTTTGAGTAACAAAGTATTTTGTATATACTCTTGTATTTCCAATAAATGAATTACAATTAGGTTCCAGTTTCAAAATTGAATTCGTTTTAATTATTTTTGTGACAATATCTTGTTTTTGACAATTAATTGGCCAAAGGATCTGATACAGTTATTAACCAAGTATTCTGTTGAATTTCAAAAACATTATAATCTTTTGCAAAAAGTAAGGAAGTTGAACACATTCTAGGAAGTTCTAGTAATGGTCTCAAAATTTGAGATTCATAAATTGCATTGCTATCAATTGGATAAGAAATAACATTTTCACATATATGAAAATTATAAAAAAGTAACTTACACTGATCTAAATTTTGAAAAGCAGTGTACATCATAGAATCATCATCTTTTGCAATATAATTTTTATTTGTTGGTAAAATATGATGTAACCCTGTTCTGTTATCTAGGATAGGAATGGGGTACAATCAGTAAACAGTATAGATTTCAGATTCAACTAAGGGAATTTTCAATACAAAAATTATCCTTGAATCTGCTTGAAAAGCTTGTAATTCAATATTCAGTATTTGTTCCTATTGCTGTTGTTCAAAATCTTGTTGTTCTGGGAAATGATCTTTCTCATCATAGAATGACTCGTTTCCTTGGTCTGAATATTCATAAATATTTTCGTTTTGATACTCAAGATCTGTATTTGGGCATAATGAATCGTACTCATGATCTAATAAATGGGTTTTATTCGCATTTAAATTCCATTGAGGGATATTCTTGATTACTGTGGGTCTATTTGTTTGAAAATATTGTCCGCGTTGTTGCATTTGAGAATTTGCTTGTCTTTGAAAATTTTGATTTCGGAAATTTCGATTTGGATTTTGATTTTGGAACATATTTGGTCTCATTTGAGGTTGACTCATTTGGGGTTGACTCGTTTGAGGTTGATACATTTGGGCATGATTCATTTGGGGTTGGAAATAATTCCTTTGGAAATTATTTGGTCGATTTATTTGTGGTCTTGTATTATGATTTGTTCTTGAACTTTGAGGTTGTGATGAACGATTGATTGATTTTTGATTTTCAAAGTATAAGAGCTGTATCTCACGCTTTATTCTAACTGAGCTTCTAGCATACTGTTTGGATTGCTAGCTCGAATAATTTGACCGATTTTGGGTTCGAGGCCTGTTAATAAGGTATTTTAAACCATATTTTTAATTAGTTGAGACTGTGCGTTTTTCTGTGCGTTTGTTGACATAGATCTTTGTATACACGAATACATTTTCGCGCTATGACTTTGAAGTCTTGAGAAAAACGTCAGTGCATTTTCTCCATTTGCTTGCCTTATTCTTTGTAAATCCTGTATCAAAGATGTTAAGTCACGGGAATCACCAAAGTGAGAATTTAATAAAATTTTGATCTCTTGATAATTTTCTGGATTTCTGGAATTTATCAATTGAGCAGCTTTTCCTCTCAGTTTGTTTCTAATGTAAATAGTTAAAAGCAATTTTTGTTGGTCTACTGCCATAGCTTGCGCATGGTCACAGGCGTTAAGAAAATTTCCAAGCGAAATTGAATCACCATCATATTCTGGAATTATCGAGAATATTTCGGAAAGTTTATACGGTTCTAATGGTACTTCGCGTTCATTATGTAAGCTTTCATTTGAACTATGATGTGACATTTTGGGTAAATTTTGGGATAACAAGGTTAAATCAAATTTAGAAAAATATCAAAATACAACAAAATGATTAATGATTCGATGTGGTACTTACAATGAGTTTCCTACGTCTAATGCTGGTTGGTTGAGCTTCCTAAGCTCTGGGTGGCTTGCTTCTTGTTTCTTGTTGTCTCCGGGGATTGTGGAAAGATGAAGTCCTACTTCATAAAGCTCCAACAGGATGAGCAGCGTTCGACGACTTACGCGGGTTCCAAGAGGTGATTTCTTCACGACGAGGTGAGCAACGTTCGACGACTTATACGGGTTTCTTGTTGTTGAAGAGACCGTCTTGTCTACTGGGTTCTGCTTTGCGGTTCTTGGACTCGTTGGAAGTCTGGAGACTACCGCTGTTTCTTCGTTGGATCACAGCGTTTTCGAGATCTGCACGACTGCGCCAATTTGTTTAATCAGTCTTCTTTGGTTTGAGTTTTTAAAAACAGACTTTATTCACATTTATTACAATATGGAAATATTGAACTTTACATGCGAAATTATAATGGATTAAAACTCGTATTGATTCAAAGACTGAAAAGACTTGAACGACTTGAACCCGGTCTCCTCGACTTTATATGTTCAGGAATGCTGACTGGATACTGCGTAGTTTCCGTTATTCCACGAAGACCTTCAAATGTGCTGAGGAATATCCTCTATCTTCTGCGTAGTAGCTGATGCAATGTTTATAGTGTATGACGCAATTCCGGGACAATGGGCTCATTCAAGAATCGGATATAACATATATATATATATATATATATATATATATATATATATATATATATATATATATATGAAAACTAAAAGTTCGGGTTGAACCGCGTCTAGAATTTGTTGAAATTCGACGTTTCGGCTCCGATTTTGGAGCCATTTTCAAGAACTGAAAAAGAAAGAAAATTAATAAATGGTTGAAACGTAATTCTACGCTGAGATCTCAATCTGCCTACTCCTCAGGTATAATTACGTTAGGTTTTTGTGACTTGACGTCGGGGTCTCAATCTGCCTACTCCCCATGTCTCGTCACTGGTTCTCTCTAAGGTCTCAATCTGCCTACTCCTTCGAGAGAACTGAGGAATTGTGGGTTGAGGAACTGTATTTATAGTGGACGTGGCTGTAATGGCCGTGTGCAATGTATTGGCGTGAGGTGAACTATGGGCGGGAACAGAGTTGGCGCTAGATGAGCTGTGTGCGGGAACTTGGTTGGCGCTAAGTGAGCTGTGTGCGGGAACTGGGTTGGTAGGAAATGAGTTGATGCGTGCAATGAGAGGCTTCCAGGTATTGGGAAGTCTACGTCCGTCGTCGCGAGTGTTGAGGCAATTGGGGCGCTTCTCTATCTCAAGGGCTTCTCGGATGATCCTGGTTTGCAGAGTTTTCTCGGTGGAAATTGTTTTTGTGTTTTTGAAGTCTATTTTGTGACCTGTGTCTTCTCGATGTTTATAAAGTGCGGAAGTGGAAGATGCCTGACGCACAGCAAGTTCGTGTTCGTAGACTCTGGAAGTTACTCGTCTGTTAGTCTGGCCAATATAACTTCTCGGGCAGTCTGAACATGGTATTTCATATATACCTTGAGAATCGTTTGGTATTGTGTCCTTGGGAGACCTGAGGAATTTGGATATTTGGTTGTTGGCCGTGAATATTGTTTTTATCTCGTGTTTTCTCAAGATATTACTGATTTTGTCTGTCACACCTTTGATGTATGGTAGGAAAGCTTTGTGTGGCTGAATACTCTCTAGTGGATCATTTGTTTTTGGAGGACGGGTCAGTTGATGGCGGATAGACTTGTCGATTAGCGAATTGTTGTAACCATTTTGAAGTAAGGCTGATTTCAGTTTGTCCAGCTCTTGTGGTCTATTCTGGTTGTCGGTAAGCTGAATTGATCTGTATATCAGGGAGTTCAATACGGAGTTTGTTTGTGCTGGATGGTGATGAGAGTTTGCGTGTAGGTATCGGTTGGTGTGGGTCTGTTTCCTGTGTACTGTGTGGGTGAAAGAGTTATTGGATTTCGTGATGAGAACGTCCAGGAAAGCTAGGGAGTTGTTCATTTCAGTCTCCATTGTAAATTTCATGTTGGGATGGATATCGTTTAGGTGATCTAAGAACGTGTTTAAGATTTCGTAACCATGAGGCCATATGACGAAAATGTCGTCAACGTATCTGAACCAGCAAGTAGGCTTGTGGTCAAATGCTTCTACAGCCCTGGTTTCGAAGTCTTCCATGAAAAGGTTTGCAAGGACTGGAGAAAGGGGGGAACCCATGGGAGCACCTTTCACTTGTTTGTAGTAAGTTCCTTGGAAGAGGAAGTACGTGTTGTTCATACAGTGACTGATGAGGTCCAGGGTGTCTTTTGGAATTCTGTGTTTCGTTTTAAGGATTTCTAGCGTGTCCGTTAGGGGAATATTTGTGAAAAGGGAGACAACATCGAAGCTCACTAGGATATCTGTGTTCTGGATTCTATAGGATTTGAGAAGGTCTAAGAAGTGGAATGAATTTTTCACGTAGGATGAAGCTTCTTCTGCTCGTGGCTGAAGAGTACTCGCTAGATACTTGGCGAGGTTCTGGGTTGGTGATCCAAAGGCACTGACGATAGGTCGGAGTGGGATATCAGGCTTGTGTATTTTTGGTAGTCCGTAGATACGAGGGGTGCGTGATGACTTCTCTCTAGGGATAGTGGCTTTCTTGGTTTCGGCTGGTAGTTTAAAATTATTGATCAGATTTTTGGTCTTCTTTTCGAGGTAGGTTGTCGGGTCTCGTTGGGTGATCTGATACTCGAATGAGTTTAATAGTGTACTCATTTTGTCTACATAATCTGACGTATTCAGAACTACTGTGGCGTTGCCTTTGTCTGCTGGGAGAATGATTATGTCAGGATTGTTGTGGAGGTTTCTGAGGCAATGTTTTTCGGCAGGTGTTATGTTGGATGGAGGGAGTTTCGCCCGTCCTCCAAAAACAAATGATCCACTAGAGAGTATTCAGCCACACAAAGCTTTCCTACCATACATCAAAGGTGTGACAGACAAAATCAGTAATATCTTGAGAAAACACGAGATAAAAACCATATTCACGGCCAACAACCAAATATCCAAATTCCTCAGGTCTCCCAAGGACACAATACCAAACGATTCTCAAGGTATATATGAAATACCATGTTCAGACTGCCCGAGAAGTTATATTGGCCAGACTAACAGACGAGTAACTTCCAGAGTCTACGAACACGAACTTGCTGTGCGTCAGGCATCTTCCACTTCCGCACTTTATAAACATCGAGAAGACACAGGTCACAAAATAGACTTCAAAAACACAAAAACAATTTCCATCGAGAAAACTCTGCAAACCAGGATCATCCGAGAAGCCCTTGAGATAGAGAAGCGCCCCAATTGCCTCAACACTCGCGACGACGGACGTAGACTTCTCAATACCTGGAAGCCTCTCATTGCACGCATCAACTCATTTCCTACCAACCCAGTTCCCGCACACAGCTCACTTAGCGCCAACCAAGTTCCCGCACACAGCTCATCTAGCGCCAACTCTGTTCCCGCCCATAGTTCACCTCACGCCAATACATTGCACACGGCCATTACAGCCACGTCCACTATAAATACAGTTCCTCAACCCACAATTCCTCAGTTCTCTCGAAGGAGTAGGCAGATTGAGACCTTAGAGAGAACCAGTGACGAGTCATGGGGAGTAGGCAGATTGAGACCCCGACGTCAAGTCACAAAAACCTAACGTAATTATACCTGAGGAGTAGGCAGATTGAGATCTCAGCGTAGAATTACGTTTCAACCATTTATTAATTTTCTTTCTTTTTCAGTTCTTGAAAATGGCTCCAAAATCGGAGCCGAAACGTCAAATTTCAACAAATTCTAGACGCGGTTCAACCCGAACTTTTAGTTTTCAAATATCTGACCGCGGAAACCTATCTGAACACATATATATATATATATATATATATATATATATATATATATATATATATATATATATATCTATATATATATATATATATATATATATATATATATATATATATATATATATATATATATATATATATATATATATATATATATGATTGAATACTCTCGTGACTGTGAAAATATATCTTGGAAAATATTTGGGTAGCAGTCAGTTGACCAGTAAAAGTTATTTAATCTTCGTTTTTAAGCCGAGCTTTCGAAAATCTTTATTTTCTTTATCAAGACTATAACTAGAATATAATGTATATGAGTATATATGTTAATTCAACAGTTAAGTAATACTTACTAACGTGAAATTGAAAGAAATTTACATCAATGATAAACATAAAGAATATTGAAAACTTCAAAAATACAGACAGAGACAGGAAGATAATGACAAAAAGATGAATATATGTATAGGATTAGAAAAACATAAAAAATTGTAATGATGAATAGAATTACAAAAATAATATATTCAAGGAGGACGACTGTTGCAAAATATCTGTTTATTTCTGTGTAAAATGTATGTATATATAGAGCTCAATTCTTTTATGTCAGTTCTTTTGTTGACTGTATTGGTTGCGTAATTGATGTGAACCATTTCCAAAAAGAGTCTTTTCCGTAAATTACTTTCTACATCAAGAACTTTCGCATTCACATAATCAATCCGATGGTCTTTATCAATGGTATGTTCAGATAATGCACAAGATCTTATATTTCTCCTTGAATCACTCTTATGTGAGGTAATGCGATCTTTTAGCATTCTTTTTGATTGGCCAATATATACTTGATCACAGTCTTTGCATGGAATTTCATAGATAATATTAGATTTGAACATGGTAGGTACTGAAGTTTTCAATTTAGAATGTAAATTCGAGATAGTGGTGACATTTGTTTTTGCAAATTTTATTTTTTCATTTCTGAGAACATTGATTAATTTTGGAGTCAAGTCATGGACATGTGGTAAGCTCTTATAATAGGTCATGTTATTGGTATCGTGGGTTCTTGTGTCCTGAATATGAGAGGAAATGTTTTGTGAAGGTGTACTGAAAAGAATTTTGTTTACTAAAGAATATGGATACGAATTCTCAAGTAAAATGACTTTGAGTTCATTCAAACATTCAAGTCGAAAAGAAGGGTGAGTCAGTTTCTCAACCCTACTTTTCTGATTGTTGATCATATTGATTTTAATTTTGGTGGTATGATAAAAGTGATAATTTATTAAACGATTACTATTAATAGATTTTCTATACCATTTAGTTCTTATTTTATTATCGTCCATTCTGATCAACATCATATCTAGAAAAGGTACTGAATTATTAATCTCCTCCTCCACTGTGAATTGAATATTTTCATCATATCCATTGAACACAGAAAGAACTTCTTGAATTTTTTGTTTTGGAACAGCAAGAATTAGGTCATCAACATATCTTTTAATGAAGGAAATTCAAAATCAAAATTTCCAATACATTGATCTAAAAGATCATCTAAAACATAGCTGGATAATATTGGAGATATGCTAGAGCCCATTGGAGTACCAAAAATCTGTTTATAGAACTTGCCCTCAAATACCAAATACGATGAATCAAAAATGAATTCAATCACACTAATGAATGACTTTTCATCAAAAAGACAATGATTAGAAATGACACTCCATTTACTCTCAATACTCTTTTTTATTAATTCCAATGGCAAATTTGTGAAAAGAGATTTAACGTCCAAACTTATGATTACGTAATTATCTGGTAAAGACATGTCATTTATGAACTCACTGAATTTGAATGAATCCTCTACGTGATATGGATTATTATTGTCATAAGCATTGGTCAAAATCTCAGTCATATATTTAGCGAGTTTACTGTTTGGTGAATCTATGGAAGAAGTAATCGGTCTCATGGATAAAATAGGCTTATGAATTTTTGGAAGAGTATAAAATCTTGGTGCTATCGAGTTGCTAATTGTGAGAGTTTTTGCGATAGTTTCATTTATCATTTTTTTATTTTTGAGTTGCGAAATTATTTTATTAGCTTTCTGTTGAAATGTAGATGTTGGATCTCTTTTCAGTGCTTTGTAATATTTTTGGTCATCCAGTAATATTTGACTCTTTTCCTTATATTCATTATTGTACATAACAACTGTAACATTACCTTTATCACTATTAACCAAACAAATTTCTGGATGTTCTTTAAGGAAAGATTTACATTTTTCAAAAACTCTAGTAAGTTGTCCTTTTGTTCCTTTGTTTTTATGTAAATAATTGGTGATTATATTAGTGAACTGTGCTCTATATACATTTTTCTTTTCGTCATTAAAATCATAAATAATGTCCTCTAAACTAGCCAAAAGAGAATCTAACCTGATATCTTTAGAAGTAGGGCAAATACTGAATTTAGGGCCAAGGGATAAAAATTGTTGAATTTCTAGAGGAATTTGGACATTAGTCAAGTTTTTGAACCACTTTTTTTGAAATTTGATTCTATTCATCTCATTCAACTTTAGTTCTTCAAATTTGCTGATGTTGCGGTTTTTTATTTCATAGAATTTTCTATTATACTTAATATTCAACCTACGCTCAAATTCTCTGAGAATATTTTGAGGAAAAGTATGGTCTAAATAGACTTTCAATTCTGTTAGTTCTCTTGAAAAATGCGAAATGTCACAATTTGTTATACTGATTTCTAGATTCAAAATTTTCATTCTCAGCTTGAAATTGAAGCTCTGAATTCGATTTCCAATGTGACCTCGATCATAATGTAGAAGACTGTTTATGTTTTCGATCCCATTAGTGATGTGCCTTGGAAATATTCCATATTGTCTGCATTTAAGTAGAAAAATTCTTCTGTTCTTCAATGATGCTAATTTGTTGTTCAGTTTGGTCCATTTCTTTAAGTTCCTAACGTTAGCAATTCCATATTGTTGTTGCATATCGTGGTAAAATCCCATTCCGTTATTCATGATTGAATACTCTCGTGACTGTGAAAATATATCTTGGAAAATATTTGGGTAGCAGTCAGTTGACCAGTAAAAGTTATTTAATCTTCGTTTTTAAGCCGAGCTTTCGAAAATCTTTATTTTCTTTATCAAGACTATAACTAGAATATAATGTATATGAGTATATATGTTAATTCAACAGTTAAGTAATACTTACTAACGTGAAATTGAAAGAAATTTACATCAATGATAAACATAAAGAATATTGAAAACTTCAAAAATACAGACAGAGACAGGAAGATAATGACAAAAAGATGAATGGTATATATAGGATGAGAAAAACATAAAAAATTGTAAAGATGAATAGAATTACAAAAATAATATATTCAAGGAGGACGACTGTTGGAAAATATCTGTTTATTTCTGTGTAAAATGTATGTATATATAGAGCTCAATTCTTTTATGTCAGTTCTTTTGTTGACTGTATTGGTTGCGTAATTGATGTGAACCATTTCCAAAAAGAGTCTTTTCCGTAAATTACTTTCTACATCAAGAACTTTCGCATTCACATAATCAATCCGATGGTCTTTATCAATGGTATGTTCAGATAATGCACAAGATCTTATATTTCTCCTTGAATCACTCTTATGTGAGGTAATGCGATCTTTTAGCATTCTTTTTGATTGGCCAATATATACTTGATCACAGTCTTTGCATGGAATTTCATAGATAATATTAGATTTGAACATGGTAGGTACTGGAGTTTTCAATTTAGAATGTAAATTCGAGATAGTGGTGACATTTGTTTTTGCAAATTTTATTTTTTCATTTCTGAGAACATTGATTAATTTTGGAGTCAAGTCATGATTATGATTATTATGATCGAGGTCACATTGGGAATCGAATTCAGAGCTTCAATTTCAAGCTGAGAATGAAAATTTTGAATCTAGAAATCAGTATAACAAATTGTGACATTTCGCATTTTTCAAGAGAACTAACAGAATTGAAAGTCTATTTAGACCATACTTTTCCTCAAAATATTCTCAGAGAATTTGAGCGTAGGTTGAATATTAAGTATAATAGAAAATTCTATGATATAAAAAACCGCAACATCAGCAAATTTGAAGAACTAAAGTTGAATGAGATGAATAGAATCAAATTTCAAAAAAAGTGGTTCAAAAACTTGACTAATGTCCAAATTCCTCTAGAAATTCAACAATTTTTATCCCTTGGCCCTAAATTCAGTATTTGCCCTACTTCTAAAGATATCAGGTTAGATTCTCTTTTGGCTAGTTTAGAGGACATTATTTATGATTTTAATGACGAAAAGAAAAATGTATATAGAGCACAGTTCACTAATATAATCACCAATTATTTACATAAAAACAAAGGAACAAAAGGACAACTTACTAGAGTTTTTGAAAAATGTAAATCTTTCCTTAAAGAACATCCAGAAATTTGTTTGGTTAATAGTGATAAAGGTAATGTTACAGTTGTTATGTACAATAATGAATATAAGGAAAAGAGTCAAATATTACTGGATGACCAAAAATATTACAAAGCACTGAAAAGAGATCCAACATCTACATTTCAACAGAAAGCTAATAAAATAATTTCGCAACTCAAAAATAAAAAAATGATAAATGAAACTATCGCAAAAACTCTCACAATTAGCAACTCGATAGCACCAAGATTTTATACTCTTCCAAAAATTCATAAGCCTATTTTATCCATGAGACCGATTACTTCTTCCATAGATTCACCAAACAGTAAACTCGCTAAATATACGACTGAGATTTTGACCAATGCTTATGACAATAATAATCCATATCACGTAGAGGATTCATTCAAATTCAGTGAGTTCATAAATGACATGTCTTTACCAGATAATTACGTAATCATAAGTTTGGACGTTAAATCTCTTTTCACAAATTTGCCATTGGAATTAATAAAAATGAGTATTGAGAGTAAATGGAGTGTCATTTCTAATCATTGTCTTTTTGATGAAAAGTCATTCATTAGTGTGATTGAATTCATTTTTGATTCATCGTATTTGGTATTTGAGGGCAAGTTCTATAAACAGATTTTTGGTACTCCAATGGGCTCTAGCATATCTCCAATATTATCCAGCTATGTTTTAGATGATCTTTTAGATCAATGTATTGGAAATTTTGATTTTGAATTTCCCTTCATTAAAAGATATGTTGATGACCTTATTCTTGCTGTTCCAAAACAAAAAATTCAAGAAGTTCTTTCTGTGTTCAATGGATATGATGAAAATATTCAATTCACAGTGGAGGAGGAGATTAATAATTAAGTACCTTTTCTAGATATGATGTTGATCAGAATGGACGATAATAAAATAAGAACTAAATGGTATAGAAAATCTATTAATAGTAATCGTTTAATAAATTATCACTCTTATCATACCACCAAAATTAAAATCAATATGATCAACAATCAGAAAAGTAGGGTTGAGAAACTGACTCACCCTTCTTTTCGACTTGAATGTTTGAATGAACTCAAAGTCATTTTACTTGAGAATTCGTATCCATATTCTTTAGTAAACAAAATTCTTTTCAGTACACCTTCACAAAACATTTCCTCTCATATTCAGGACACAAGAACCCACGATACCAATAACATGACCTATTATAAGAGCTTACCACATGTCCATGACTTGACTCCAAAATTAATCAATGTTCTCAGAAATGAAAAAATAAAATTTGCAAAAACAAATGTCACCACTATCTCGAATTTACATTCTAAATTGAAAACTCCAGTACCTACCATGTTCAAATCTAATATTATCTATGAAATTCCATGCAAAGACTGTGATCAAGTATATATTGGCCAATCAAAAAGAATGCTAAAAGATCGCATTACCTCACATAAGAGTGATTCAAGGAGAAATATAAGATCTTGTGCATTATCTGAACATACCATTGATAAAGACCATCGGATTGATTATGTGAATGCGAAAGTTCTTGATGTAGAAAGTAATTTACGGAAAAGACTCTTTTTGGAAATGGTTCACATCAATTACGCAACCAATACAGTCAACAAAAGAACTGACATAAAAGAATTGAGCTCTATATATACATACATTTTACACAGAAATAAACAGATATTTTCCAACAGTCGTCCTCCTTGAATATATTATTTTTGTAATTCTATTCATCTTTACAATTTTTTATGTTTTTCTCATCCTATATATACCATTCATCTTTTTGTCATTATCTTCCTGTCTCTGTCTGTATTTTTGAAGTTTTCAATATTCTTTATGTTTATCATTGATGTAAATTTCTTTCAATTTCACGTTAGTAAGTATTACTTAACTGTTGAATTAACATATATACTCATATACATTATATTCTAGTTATAGTCTTGATAAAGAAAATAAAGATTTTCGAAAGCTCGGCTTAAAAACGAAGATTAAATAACTTTTACTGGTCAACTGACTGCTACCCAAATATTTTCCAAGATATATTTTCACAGTCACGAGAGTATTCAATCATGAATAACGGAATGGGATTTTACCACGATATGCAACAACAATATGGAATTGCTAACGTTAGGAACTTAAAGAAATGGACCAAACTGAACAACAAATTAGCATCATTGAAGAACAGAAGAATTTTTCTACTTAAATGCAGACAATATGGAATATTTCCAAGGCACATCACTAATGGGATCGAAAACATAAACAGTCTTCTACATTATGATCGAGGTCACATTGGAAATCGAATTCAGAGCTTCAATTTCAAGCTGAGAATGAAAATTTTGAATCTAGAAATCAGTATAACAAATTGTGACATTTCGCATTTTTCAAGAGAACTAACAGAATTGAAAGTCTATTTAGACCATACTTTTCCTCAAAATATTCTCAGAGAATTTGAGCGTAGGTTGAATATTAAGTATAATAGAAAATTCTATGAAATAAAAAACCGCAACATCAGCAAATTTGAAGAACTAAAGTTGAATGAGATGAATAGAATCAAATTTCAAAAAAAGTGGTTCAAAAACTTGACTAATGTCCAAATTCCTCTAGAAATTCAACAATTTTTATCCCTTGGCCCTAAATTCAGTATTTTCCCTACTTCTAAAGATATCAGGTTAGATTCTCTTTTGGCTAGTTTAGAGGACATTATTTATGATTTTAATGACGAAAAGAAAAATGTATATAGAGCACAGTTCACTAATATAATCACCAATTATTTACATAAAAACAAAGGAACAAAAGGACAACTTACTAGAGTTTTTGAAAAATGTAAATCTTTCCTTAAAGAACATCCAGAAATTTGTTTGGTTAATAGTGATAAAGGTAATGTTACAGTTGTTATGTACAATAATGAATATAAGGAAAAGAGTCAAATATTACTGGATGACCAAAAATATTACAAAGCACTGAAAAGAGATCCAACATCTACATTTCAACAGAAAGCTAATAAAATAATTTCGCAACTCAAAAATAAAAAAATGATAAATGAAACTATCGCAAAAACTCTCACAATTAGCAACTCGATAGCACCAAGATTTTATACTCTTCCAAAAATTCATAAGCCTATTTTATCCATGAGACCGATTACTTCTTCCATAGATTCACCAAACAGTAAACTCGCTAAATATATGACTGATATTTTGACCAATGCTTATGACAATAATAATCCATATCACGTAGAGGATTCATTCAAATTCAGTGAGTTCATAAATGACATGTCTTTACCAGATAATTACGTAATCATATGTTTGGACGTTAAATCTCTTTTCACAAATTTGCCATTGGAATTAATAAAAAAGAGTATTGAGAGTAAATGGAGTGTCACTTCTAATCATTGTCTTTTTGATGAAAAGTCATTCATTAGTGTGATTGAATTCATTTTTGATTCATCGTATTTGGTATTTGAGGGCAAGTTCTATAAACAGATTTTTGGTACTCCAATGGGCTCTAGCATATCTCCAATACTATCCAGCTATGTTTTAGATGATCTTTTAGATCAATGTATTGGAAATTTTGATTTTGAATTTCCCTTCATTAAAAGATATGTTGATGACCTAATTCTTGCTGTTCCAAAACAAAAAAAATTCAAGAAGTTCTTTCTGTGTTCAATGGATATGATGAAAATATTCAATTCACAGTGGAGGAGGAGATTAATAATTCAGTACCTTTTCTAGATATGATGTTGATCAGAATGGACGATAATAAAATAAGAACTAAATGGTATAGAAAATCTATTAATAGTAATCGTTTAATAAATTTTCACTCTTATCATACCACCAAAATTAAAATCAATATGATCAACAATCAGAAAAGTAGATTTGAGAAACTGACTCACCCTTCTTTTCGACTTGAATGTTTGAATGAACTCAAAGTCATTTTACTTGAGAATTCGTATCCATATTCTTTAGTAAACAAAATTCTTTTCAGTACACCTTCACAAAACATTTCCTCTCATATTCAGGACACAAGAACCCACGATACCAATAACATGACCTATTATAAGAGCTTACCACATGTCCATGACTTGACTCCAAAATTAATCAATGTTCTCAGAAATGAAAAAATAAAATTTGCAAAAACAAATGTCACCACTATCTCGAATTTACATTCTAAATTGAAAACTTCAGTACCTACCATGTTCAAATCTAATATTATCTATGAAATTCCATGCAAAGACTGTGATCAAGTATATATTGGCCAATCAAAAAGAATGCTAAAAGATCGCATTACCTCACATAAGAGTGATTCAAGGAGAAATATAAGATCTTGTGCATTATCTGAACATACCATTGATAAAGACCATCGGATTGATTATGTGAATGCGAAAGTTCTTGATGTAGAAAGTAATTTACGGAAAAGACTCTTTTTGGAAATGGTTCACATCAATTACGCAACCAATACAGTCAACAAAAGAACTGACATAAAAGAATTGAGCTCTATATATACATACATTTTACACAGAAATAAACAGATATTTTGCAACAGTCGTCCTCCTTGAATATATTATTTTTGTAATTCTATTCATCATTACAATTTTTTATGTTTTTCTCATCCTATATATACATTCATCTTTTTGTCATTATCTTCCTGTCTCTGTCTGTATTTTTGAAGTTTTCAATATTCTTTATGTTTATCATTGATGTAAATTTCTTTCAATTTCACGTTAGTAAGTATTACTTAACTGTTGAATTAACATATATACTCATATACATTATATTCTAGTTATAGTCTTGATAAAGAAAATAAAGATTTTCGAAAGCTCGGCTTAAAAACGAAGATTAAATAACTTTTACTGGTCAACTGACTGCTACCCAAATATTTTCCAAGATATATATATATATATATATATATATATATATATATGAAAACTAAAAGTTCGGGTTGAACCGCGTCTAGAATTTGTTGAAATTATATATATATATATATATATATATATATATATATATATATATATATATATATATATATATATATATATATATATATATATATATATATATATATATATATATATATATATATATATATATATATATATATATATATTCTGAACATATGAAGTCGAGGAGACCGGGTTCAAGTCGTTCAAGTCTTTTCTTTTCAGTCCTCAAACCAAGTAGTTTAGTAGATTTGAATCAATACGAGTTTTAATCTTCGTGGAATAACGGAAACTACGCAGTATCCAGTCAGCATTCCTGAACATATAAAGTCGAGGAGACCGGGTTCAAGTCGTTCAAGTCTTTTCAGTCTTTGAATCAATACGAGTTTTAATCCATTATAATTTCGCATGTAAAGTTCAATATTTCCATATTGTAATAAATGTGAATAAAGTCTGTTTTTAAAAACTCAAACCAAAGAAGACTGATTAAACAAATTGGCGCAGTCGTGCAGATCTCGAAAACGCTGTGATCCAACGAAGAAACAGGGGTAGTCTCCAGACTTCCAACGAGTCCAAGAACCGCAAAGCAGAACCCAGTAGACAAGACGGTCTCTTCAACAACAAGAAACCCGTATAAGTCGTCGAACGTTGCTCACCTCGTCGTGAAGAAATCACCTCTTGGAACCCGCGTAAGTCGTCGAACGCTGCTCATCCTGTTGGAGCTTTATGAAGTAGGACTTCATCTTTCCACAATCCCCGGAGACAACAAGAAAAAGAAGAAAGAAACAAGAAGCAAGCCACCCAGAGCTTAGGAAGCTCAACCAACCAGCATTAGACGTAGGAAACTCATTGTAAGTACCACATCGAATCATTAATCATTTTGTTGTATTTTGATATTTTTCTAAATTTGATTTAACCTTGTTATCCCAAAATTTACCCAAAATGTCACATCATAGTTCAAATGAAAGCTTACATAATGAACGCGAAGTACCATTAGAACCGTATAAACTTTCCGAAATATTCTCGATAATTCCAGAATATGATGGTGATTCAATTTCGCTTGGAAATTTTCTTAACGCCTGTGACCATGCGCAAGCCATGGCAGTAGACCAACAAAAATTGCTTTTAACTATTTACATTAGAAACAAACTCAGAGGAAAAGCTGCTCAATTGATAAATTCCAGAAATCCAGAAAATTATCAAGAGATCAAAATTTTATTAAATTCTCACTTTGGTGATTCCCGTGACTTAACATCTTTGATACAGGATTTACAAAGAATAAGGCAAGCAAATGGAGAAAATGCACTGACGTTTTTCTCAAGACTTCAAAGTCATAGCGCGAAAATGTATTCGTGTATACAAAGATCTATGTCAACAAACGCACAGAAAAACGCACAGTCTCAACTAATTGAAAATATGGTTTAAAATACCTTATTAACAGGCCTCGAACCCAAAATCGGTCAAATTATTCGAGCTAGCAATCCAAACAGTATGCTAGAAGCTCAGTTAGAATAAAGCGTGAGATACAGCTCTCATACTTTGAAAATCAAAAATCAATCAATCGTTCATCACCACCTCAAAGTTCAAGAACAAATCATAATACAAGACCACAAATAAATCGACCAAATAATTTCCAAAGGAATTATTTCCAACCCCAAATGAATCATGCCCAAATGTATCAACCTCAAACGAGTCAACCCCAAATGAGTCAACCTCAAATGAGACCAAATATGTTCCAAAATCAAAATCCAAATCGAAATTTCCGAAATCAAAATTTTCAAAGACAAGCAAATTCTCAAATGCAACAACGCGGACAATATTTTCAAACAGTAATCAAGAATATCCCTCAATGGAATTTAAATGCGAATAAAACCCATTTATTAGATCATGAGTACGATTCATTATGCTCAAATACAGATCTTGAGTATCAAAACGAAAATATTTATGAATATTCAGACCAAGGAAACGAGTCATTCTATGATGAGAAAGATCATTTACCGGAACAACAAGATTTTGAACAACAGCAATAGGAACAAATACTGAATATTGAATTACAAGCTTTTCAAGCAGATTCAAGGATAATTTTTGTATTGAAAATTCCCTTAGTTGAATCTGAAATCTATACTGTTTACTGATTGTACCCCACTCCTATCCTAGATAACAGAACAGGGTTATATCATATTTTACCAACAAATAAAAATTATATTGCAAAAGATGATGATTCTATGATGTACACTGCTTTTCAAAATTTAGATCAGTGTAAGTTACTTTTTTATAATTTTCATATATGTGAAAATGTTATTTCTTATCCAATTGATAGCAATGCAATTTATGAATCTCAAATTTTGAGACCATTACTAGAACTTCCTAGAATGTGTTCAACTTCCTTACTTTTTGCAAAAGATTATAATGTTTTTGAAATTCAACAGAATACTTGGTTAATAACTGTATCAGATCCTTTGGCCAATTAATTGTCAAAAACAAGATATGGTCACAAAAATAATTAAAACGAATTCAATTTTGAAACTGGAACCTAATTGTAATTCATTTATTGGAAATACAAGAGTATATACAAAATACTTTGTTACTCAAAAAAAGAATATTACTTATAAAAGTTATCCAATTTTGATTCCATATCAATGTTGCAGTAATGTACCAAATAAAGAAAATCTTCCAAAATTACATATTTTGTAAATTCAAAAATAGACGTTCAGTGAAACTTGGAATTATGACATCAAGAGATGATCCACCTCCACCACCTCCAAGAACAGGAAGAACTCTTGCATCTCTTCGAAGATTGTTACCTTCAAAAAGAAGACCAAGTATCCACTTAGATGAAAGAGAAGAAGAAAGTATAGAATTGAACTCCAGTAATCATTAGCTTGATGTGAAAGTTGCAGTACCGCATCAACTTTCTTTTCAAGGGGGGAGTTGTTATATCCGATTCCTGAACGAGCCCTTTGTCCCAGAATTGCGTCATACACTATAAACATTGCATCAGCTACTACGCAGAAGATAGAGGATATTCCTCAGCACATTTGAAGGTCTTCGTGGAATAACAGAAACTACGCAGTATCCGGTCAGCATTCCTGAACCTATGAAGTCGAGGAAACCGGGTTTAAGTCGTTCAAGTCTTTCCAGTCTTCAAACCAAGTAGTTTAGTAGATTTGAATCAATACGAGTTTTAAACCATTATAATTTCGCATGTGAAGTTCAATATTTCCATATTGTAATAAATGTGAATAAAGTCTGTTTTTAAAACTCAAACCAAAGAAGACTGATTTAACATATCGTATATATATATATATATATATATATATATATATATATATATATATATATATATATACTAAAAGTTCGGGTTGAACCGCGTCTAGAATTTGTTGAAATTCGACGTTTCGGCTCCGATTTTGGAGCCATTTTCAAGAACTGAAAAAGAACGAAAATTAATAAATGGTTGAAACGTAATTCTAAGTCAGGTATAATTACGTTAGGTTTTTGTAACTTGAAGTCGGGGTCTCAATCTGCCTACCAGCTGAAACCAAAAAAGCCACTATCCCTAGAGAGAAGTCATCACGCACCCCTCGTATCTACGGACTACCAAAAATACAGAAGCCTGATATCCCACTCCGACCTATCGTCAGTGCCTTTGGATCACCAACCCAGAACCTCGTCAAGTATCTAGCGAGTACTCTTCAGCCACGAGCAGAAGAAGCTTCATCCAACGTGAAAAATTCATTTCACTTCTTAGACCTTCTCAGGTAATTTGCATTTCTTTGTGCGAGTTCAATGCCTTCATTGACTTCGGTTAAAGAAATGATCTGTTGTTGGAAAATTCCCATTGTTTGCTTGATTGATGAAGTTTTTGTTGGGTATTCCAGTTTTTTGCATGTCTCCTACTGTGGGTTATTTTTATTTACTGGCGTGTCCATTATCTTCCACCTTTGTTTCTAATCGTTCGCAGTTTTCTGCTACCTGAACAGTTTTGTGGTTGACAGAAGTAGATAAACAATGCCGAAGCTGGAACCGAAGAGTGTCCCAGAATCGGCATTGCTCCACATGGTGAATCTCTCGATGGCCGCGTCCATCGAGTTCTTGCCGTTGGTGGAGGGTTGGTTCTGAAGAAGATGATGTGTTCGCCGAAGAGTTTCGGGGTGGGGGGGTTCTAAACGTTTCATCCTAAGTGGCGCGCGTCTTTTCTGCAAAAAAACATGGCGGCGATGGAGCGGAAGGCAAAAAAACATGGCGGCGATGGAGCGGAACCCAAAAAACATGGCGGCGAAGGAGCGGAAGGCAAAAACATGGCGGCGATGGAGCGGAACGCAAAAAACATGGCGGCGATGGAGCGGAAGGCAAAAAAACATGGCGGCGATGGAGCAGAAGGCAAAAAAACATGGCGGCGATGGAGCGGAACCCAAAAAACATGGCGGCGATGGAGCGGAAGGCAAAAACATGGCGGCGATGGAGCGGAACGCAAAAAACATGGCGGCGATGGAGCGGAAGGCAAAAAAACATGGCGGCGATGGAGCAGAAGGCAAAAAAACATGGCGCGATGGCGGAAGTTATGATCGCTGAGAGCAAATGGCTGGAAGAGAAAAAACATGGCCGCCGCCGCCACCTTAATTGACAAAACAAAAAATTGAATATGAAAAATGTCTACTGTCTTAGAACACACACACAACAGAAAATTATGATGGATGACTTATTATCTCTCCAATGAAATTCTAAGAAATAGCGATAAAGCACGTATCTTGAATGTTTACTGTCTGCTCTCTCAAGTTGAACGAAATTCTCAGTAAACACGACGAAGATCCATTTTTGACCTTGAATTTGTTTTTCAGATTTAATCGCACATCCGGTATCTGTATGTCACTGCTCGAGCTAAATTGGCCTTGGAGTTGTTAACTGTCTCAGATGTTTGTTTTCCAGGAAGAGATAAGAGAGTCGAGTTTAAAGCCAACTTGATCGATTTAGGGCATTTTAAATGTCTCACTCTAACCCATGGCATTGTATGTCTGTCTTTGTCTCTGTTTGCATTTATTGAAATTAATAACGTCAGTTCGAGAAAAATACATTTATTTTTCACATAAAAAAATTACACTTCAGTGCCAGTGGCAATTATCATTATCGATTAAAAAATATTTTTGATGCATGGATTTAATAAACCTATATATGGATTTGGATATATGAACACTCAGAACCATTGACACGAAAAACATAAACCAATTGTGCAGTGTTGGCGGCGGCGGCAGATCACATTTGAAATCCTTACTTTCTCGATCAGCAGCAGCAGCAGCAGCAGGGGCTTGCATCTTGACGTCCACGGGTTGGGTAGTTGGGTGGGAGGACGACGAAGACGACGATGGTCTCGAAGTGCTGCTGCTAGAGGGGCAAGACATCTTCAGCGAAAACCACTGCGTATCGCTATAGGTGAGATTTGTATAAATCTTCCGCAGTCTGTACGATGAGGTGTTCATCGGATATAACATATCGGGGTCTCTGCCTACTCCCCATGTCTCGTCACTGGTTCTCTCTGAGGTCTCAATCTGCCTACTCCTTCGTGCCTACTTCTTCGAGAGAACTGAGGAATTGTGGGTTGAGGAACTGTATTTATAGTGGACGTGGCTGTAATGGCCGTGTGCAATGTATATATATATGTATATATATGTATATATATATATATGTATATATATAAATATATATATATATATATATATATATATATATATATGAAACAGTGTGTCGGATGTAGACAGAATTATATACCGGGTGGCTACGGAAGTATTGCCTACGGAATATCTCAGTTATTGTATGAAGTAGGTTTGTGAAATTTGGAGCGTCGATATAATGACATAAGAGCTAGAATTTGAGCTTATTGACATGTCGAAGTTATATATATATATATATATATATATATATATATATATATATATATATATATATATATATATATATATATATAACAGTGTGTCGGATGTAGACAGACACCTGTAAGATATGATGCCACGTGGAACGTAGGAGAAAAGAAATTTATTCAGTTAGAATTTATGTCAAAAGTTCAATGCAAAATTTCATGGAAGTTATGGAACCAGAGAACAGTTGGCCTGAGCTGCTGGGGTTTCAAGTATAGTTGCAATTACTGCTAAAGGGAAGATATAATTATGGATATCATGTTATAATTGTTAAGACAAATTGATTATTTATTATTATTCGAATTAAAATGTAAATATGGGATGTCAAAAAAGTGTAATAACATACATTAAGGGATTAATTAATGCCAAAAGAACTGTTGTTGAGAGCACTAGGGTTCTTGTCCAACATTAATAAATAAGAATAGATCTCACTCAAGTGGTTTAGATCTGTTCTTTTGTTTAAACACTGATCAGATTGAAAAATAAATGTCATTTCCAGGAAAATTCGTTTTGAAGCATTACCTTCTTTGGTTAAAATTGTTGTGGAATTATAATCCATTGAGTGGCCTTTTTTGAAAACATGGTCACTGAGAGCACATCTCTCAGGGTGCAATCTGCTGTCATTTTTATGGGAAGTTATATATAGTTATATATAGTAGGGATGTATTCTCGACCGAACTTTACAAAATCAACTGGGGACTTCTCGGGTTTGCGGTCTGTTTACCAATAAAACTCATTCGTTCTATATCTCAATATTTCGCTAATCTTTATTAGCTTCTTCAGGAGAGAAAGGCTACAAAAACATGTTAGGAATTTTGAAAAATCAAACCAAAAATTATACAACTGTTCCACTTACAATCATAGAGTCGGTAATCCTATTGTGTTCATTAGTGTTCTGGGGAGCTGCGAAATATTCATCAACACCAACTAGGTAATATCCATTACTAACTGAAACTTTAGCTCTGGGGCACCGGCTTATATATCCCGCAGGTAACCAAAAATCTAGTGACCAGTAGGTAACAATGAAAAAAAAACAATTCTTAGAAACTATCAGAGGTACACCACATGTTTACCAATAACAAAAATTAAATTGTGTTTAAAATGTTACTGTATATGTTGTTTAACTGATTCGTGTCGGTCTTGTAATTTACTGTGTTGGATTTTTTGTTTATATGGTACATCTCAAGGAAGAGTCTAGTTTTTTGATTATTAATTTTTTCCAGGATTTTTACATTAGAGTAGTCAAATTGGTGGCCGGTTTTTTGTGAGTGATCAACAGCTGCACACGAGTTTTTGCCTAACCGGGCATCGCTCTTGTGTAAAGCTATTCTTTGTTTTAGCCATTGCGAAGTCTGACCCACATAACACTCATCACGGATATACAGGGCGATATTTGAAAATATGTTAATTATTCTACGATAAATATCTCTAAAAGTAAAAAACTCAGACTTATGAAATTTGGCACACTGAGAACGCTCTCTGAGCTCAATAATATAAGTTTTTGAAAAAAATTAATTTCAGGTCCAGACTATGTTTTTTTAGATTTTTATTGTTTTCTTAAAAACAACACCCTGTAAGCCAGATCAGACAATTTTTATTTTTCTCACTTTAAAGCTTAATGACAATACTAAGCAACAGTTGGAAAAAATTGAACGCGGAAGTTTTTTGATTTCTGCAGAAAAAAATTAAACTTCCAAAAATAGAATAATTTTAATGGATTCACATTCTGCTTATGACTGATGCGGCACTACGTCGATAGCACATTATCATTTTTTAACAAAAATCATAAGGAAAGTTTATATTACTCGAGATAAAGTATTATCAATCAACCGTTGAAATTCCAGGGCCGTATTTATTATTTTTTTTTTCACGTTTTTATTAATCCTATAAAAACAACACCCTGAAACGTAGGTCGAACAGATTTGCAAGCAGGTGGTACTACCGAAATAGAAAAAAACTTTTACCTTTGAAAACAGTGCAAATGTATGTCTTTCAACTATGGCTAATACTACATCGGAAAAAACATTTATTTAAAATAAAATCGTTAGGGAAGTATTACTTACTCGATTGAAAGGATGATGTTACAGGTCACAACTTAGATTTTTTGACTGTTTAATTGGTCTAGTAAAATCGATACTGTGTCACCTTGGAGGATGGCTTATACTAAGTACTTGAACAACATTAATTAAAAAAGATCAACGTGAAATATTTTAAAACTAGTTCATTTCTATCCTGCAAGTAAAACAAAACCGTGGATGTCGTATCCAATAAAGATGGCAGCCGACCAATTATAAAATATAGAGCTAAACTCCGATTTATAGATTATACGCCATTTTCTAGGCATCTGACATATTGAAAGGCAAATGATGTCACAAAACTCAACGCCTTATACTCGTGAAGCCCTTTGGAAACCTATGTCAAGCGATTTTTGACGAAAAAGAGCGTCCGCCATAATGGGTAAAGACCAAGACCTGGATATGGTGGTTAGTGGGGTTAAAACTTCCCGAAATGGAAAAATACTACAATAACCAATCAAAAATAGTTTTTCTTCACTTACATTACAGAAATTTTGTGTTAGAACCATCTTCCTCCCAAACCACCCCAGAATAAAATCCTAGATGATGCCCTAGTTAAGCCCATCAATTTGATACCCATCAGCCATATATATGCTCCTGCCATATTAGGTTGAAAATGACGTCAAGCAGCGCATCATTCTTTACTACTGAAGTATTTGATACCGAAATCAAAGTGATTGTGAAATGGAAAATGGAAGGAATCTGATTATTTCCAAACTAGATGTCTCATTCGATAGATTGAGAGTGCAAAAAATGGGTGTGTGGTATTTAAATCGAAAATACTAAGCAAATTGAATTGAATTGAATAGAACCTTATATTATGTCACTTGTCTATATTAAAAAATTTATTTCAAAATAAAAAAAAATGTCATGAGAAGTGACAAGTGATACATGGTTGTGTTCGGAATGTCATAAGGAGACAAACGAAGTAAAAATATAACAGGTGTCTAATTTAAAAATCGAAAGTTTATGTCACTTTCGGTGAAACTGGAAGTTGCGCGGAATTGAATTACTAAACAGAAAATGCAATTTTATGTCGTATACCGATCCTTTAATTTTCACTACATTATCTTCGGAAACCAAAATAAATGAATGCAATCTTCCTTCCATGGAAACCCAGTATATACAGGGTGAGTCAGAATAAGACCAACAAACTCCGACTATAGATTCCTCACTTCATTTCGAGGTGAAAAGTTACTAACAAGGTATGTCCTAAAATGCTTCTCCTCTGAGATACAGGGTGTCGAAAATACAAAAAAAAATGAGATTTTAATTGTTTTGTCCAAAATTCCTGAAGGAAAAAATTTGGTACACTAATCAAAGTTTATGAACGTACTATTTAAAGTTGAATTTTTTTTATTTTTGCAAACCAGTGGTGTAGCCATGACCCGATAAATATGTGCAAATGAATTATGGAAACATGACAACGGTTGACGATCTAATTATTGATTGACTTTTGTTTCATAATGATACACTTCAGAATAAATGAAGCATTTTTGGAATAAATTGATAAAAATTTCGGCGGCTATGATTGAGAAAAGAAAATATGATTCTTGTGTTGGTGGAACGAATGACATATTCGAATTACAATGAGAGTGGACTGAAATTTTAAATTCAATAAAACCATGATGATATTCAATTCAGAAAACAGTTTCCATGGTGCATCCTCATATTGCAATAAAGAATACAATTTTATATCCCCATCGAAACTTTTTTTGTTTCATAACTTCATAACATCGGCAAAGTTACGTCATAAAATGTAGACCATCACAGCTTGTTTTTTCAGAATAGGTTGATACTAACGCAGAAAATTTGTATGAAAATTTGTTGAGGCAATCTAGTTGTCCGACGGTGCCAAAGAGTTTGAGTGGGTGTCAAAATGAAGCTCACCGGTTAAGGAGAATTCTTGCAAATATCTCGACATTTGGAACAGATGTACGACACGTCTCAGCCTATGAGTAATACATTTTTCTCACGTTATTGGACCCTAGGCATGAAAGCTGCGCTTTCTGAAATCTTTGATTCAACTATCATTGGTATCTTTCAGCATGTCTCCTGCTACAAATCATCATTCAAAATTCCAAACAGGTTCAATAGAAATAGAAAAACCGCAACTGATAGAATCAAAACTGCCTCCCTTAGCTTTACCTACTTGGTATCATTCTTTACTGTCCTTTTTAGCCCTTTTCCATGAAAAAAAGTGTTTTGCTTAGTATTTTCGATTTAAATACCACACACCCATCTTTTGCACTCTCAATCTATCGAATGAGACATCTAGTTTGGAAATAATCAGATTCCTTCCATTTTCCATTTCACAATCACTTTGATTTCGGTATCAAATACTTCAGTAGTAAAGAATGATGCGCTGCTTGACGTCATTTTCAACCTAATATGGCAGGAGCATATATATGGCTGATGGGTATCAAATTGATGGGCTTAACTAGGGCATCATCTAGGATTCTATTCTGGGGTGGTTTGGGAGGAAGATGGTTCTAACACAAAATTTCTGTAATGTAAATGAAGAAAAACTATTTTTGATTGGTTATTGTAGTATTTTTCCATTTCGGGAAGTTTTAACCCCACTAACCACCATATCCAGGTCTTGGTCTTTACCCATTATGACGGACGCTCTTTTTCGTCAAAAATCGCTTGACATAGGTTTCCAAAGGGCTTCACGAGTATAAGGCGTTGAGTTTTGTGACATCATTTGCCTTTCAATATGTCAGATGCCTAGAAAATGGCGTATAATCTATATTTTCAGAACTCCATTGATACGGGTTTCAAATGGCAGGGAGGGTGGAATACAAAGAGTTAGTTAAATGATGCCGTTCCTGAATCAAGTGTATGGAGCTAGAAATCAGAAATCAAGAATTAAATGAAAGATTCATGGAACAGTTACAAAATGTACAGAACTATTGCAACTATTGAATTATTGATATGATATTGCTTCATCTAGATCAAATTTCAAATCAAATTTTTTAATCAGTCTCTCTTCCAGTACATTGTTCATGAAAACATTATAAGTACAACAGATTGAGGAGAAAAGAGATAAATAAGATACACCTTACGAGGCAGAATAATCTGCCTGTGTATAGGGATATACAAACGAATTAACATGAAACAAGTGGTAAGTAGGTAATTAACATAGAATATAAAATAGAATATAATAAAATAAGTGTATAACTAAATTATACCTGTTAAAATAAGTACAAGTTTAAAAAAACATACATATATATATATGACCTCGCGTGTATACAATTTGTGATAACCTGGACTGCACTGATGAGGGACAACATTCCGAAACCGGTCTGTAGTTGGTTCACCATTTGAATCGGGTGAAGTCCTGCTGTTTGTTCAGAGAGTTCTTGCAAAGTTGTTCCTTCAAAGTAAGGACCTTTGCACATGTGTCTGACTGATATAATTCAATATCTGTCGCGGTATTAGCCAGAGAAGTAGTTGTTTTCTGTCGGACACATGCCATACATACTATACAAAGTTATAGTCACTTCCTAAAGGATTGTTATCGACTGTTTTACAGTCACTTGGACATTATTTGCTCCTTGAAACAAGTATTTTACATATACCATTTCGTATCCGAAATGTCCTTCTGGAGTGCTCTCTAATCTGTCGTCAAGGTGGATCCTGTAAGCAATTGCAGTATTCATCTCGGCGGACGGTGACGGACAGCGAGACCTCGCGTGTATACAATTTGTGATAACCTGGACTGCACTGATGAGGGACAACATTCCGAAACCGGTCTGTAGTTGGTTCACCATTTGAATCGGGTGAAGTCCTGCTGTTTGTTCAGAGAGTTCTTGCAAAGTTGTTTCTTCAAAGTAAGGATCTTTGCACATGTGTCTGACTGATATAATTCAATATCTGTCGCGGTATTAGCCAGAGAAGTAGTTGTTTTCTGTCGGACACATGCCATACATACTATACAAAGTTATAGTCACTTCCTAAAGGATTGTTATCGACTGTTTTACAGTCACTTGGACATTATTTGCTCCTTGAAACAAGTATTTTACATATACCATTTCGTATCCGAAATGTCCTTCTGGAGTGCTCTCTAATCTGTCGTCAAGGTGGATCCTGTAAGCAATTGCAGTATTCATCTCGGCGGACGGTGACGGACAGCGAGACCTCGCGTGTATACAATTTGTGATAACCTGGACTGCACTGATGAGGGACAACATTCCGAAACCGGTCTGTAGTTGGTTCACCATTTGAATCGGGTGAAGTCCTGCTGTTTGTTCAGAGAGTTCTTGCAAAGTTGTTCCTTCAAAGTAAGGATCTTTGCACATGTGTCTGACTGATATAATTCAATATCTGTCGCGGTATATATATATATATATATATATATATATACTATTCCATAAAGGTATCAAATATATTTGGGTAGTAATTCAGTTTAGGTTTCTATTTGTCTATTTATTTCTGCTCGAGGAGTGTGTATAATAATTGACTTTATTTGTTTCTTGAACTTATTGAAGTTTGGTTCGCATCTTAACTCATCAGGTAAGTGACTGTATAGTTTTGGTCCTAAATAAGCGTAATTTTTTTGACCAACTGTTTTTTGCATTAGTGGTATGACAATTCTGTGATTTCGACGAGTAGTATATTGATGGCTAAACGTGATGAGTTCATTTTTATTTTTATGCTGTACAATAATAATGTTGATATAATATAGCTGCCTGGGGTCAAATATTTCAGATTCTGAGTAAAGGATGTCGCTAGGGTAGTCATATTTTTTCTTCAGGATGCATCGTAGGAATCTTTTTTGGATGACCTCAAGAGGTTGTAGATAGTTTCTGGATACTCCACCCCAACCAATTATGCCATAGCTCAGATGGGACTCCACTAAACTTTTATAGAGAATGATTTTCTGTTTGATTGAGCATGTTTGTGATTCTTTTGAATTTGTAGAGTATACAACGTAGTTTTTTAACTAAGTAATCCATGTGGTGGTTCCATCTAAGATGGTTATCCAGAAATATGCCAAGATATTTAATTTTGTTTGTGGCTTTGATAACCGCTCTATCGGAAATTTTCAATTCATATTTTGAAAGGGATATTTCATAACTGCTCAGTGGTAGACAATGTGTTTTATCAAAATTGATTGATAAGAGTCTGTAGTCCAACCACGAAATAATTTGATCTAGATCGTGTTCTAGTTTCCGTTTTAGGTCAAACCAGTTGTTGTCTTCGCAAAACAAAACGGTGTCATCAGCAAAACTTATAATGTTGGAGTTGGTATTCAGTAATAAAATATTGTTCAAATAGATATTGAATAGGATTGGCCCTAACACCGTTCCTTGAGGCACACCACATAGAATAGTTTTCTCTCCACTTTCATGATTTCCTATTCTTACCCTTTGCTTCCTATTGAGTAAATAACTGTTGAAAAGTTCATTAGCTATGCCTCTTATTCCAAGATCTTCTAAGAGAGTCAACAATATATTGTGGTCAACGGTGTCAAAGGCTTTCCTTAGGTCTATGAAAACAGCGATCGAAGGTTTTGATTTATCCAAACACTTATAAATTTGCTGTGTAAGTATTTTTATCGGATCTTGAGTTGATTTATTCTCTCTGAAGCCGTATTGTGATTCTGACATCAGCTGGTGTTTTTCCAGAAACTCATTCAATCTCTTTTGAATGACCTTTTCTAATATGTTAGCAAGACTTGTTATGAGAGATATCGGTCTATAGTTTGCTACATCACTTTTTTGTCCACTTTTATATATAGGTGTTACTATTGCTGTTTTGAAGGCTGTGAGAAAATGCCCCTGCTCTAACGACATATTGATTAAATGTGTGAGTGGTTTCGAAATACTACTAGACACTAGTTTTAGAGTTTCTGCTCTGATTTCGTCATAACCAGGCGCTTTTTTATTTTTAAGTTACGATATAATATTTTTAATTTCCTCTTCAGTTGCTGGTTTTAGAAATATGGAATGGTTACATTTACGTTTTGTTTCGGAGTAATTTACATTTCTGTTTATATTATTTGCTAATTTCTCACCTATAGAAATAAAATAATCGTTGAAATTATTTGCTATTTTAATTGGATCTTTGATTATTTCGTCGTTTTTTGTTTTTATCATATTTATAGGTATTGGTTCTTGTTCAGTTATCATTTCATTGACAGTTTGCCAAAGTGTTTTAGAGTTATTTCCTCCTCTTTTAATTCGATCCCTGTAGTATTTCGTTTTGGCCTCTTTAATTGTTTTTTCCAAGATTTTTTTATAATTTCGATACTCATCTTGTAGATCTGTATTGTTTGGATTTTTTCGTAGTTCACGATACATATAATTTTTTTTGTTCACAGAATTAATCAAGCTACCAGTAATCCACTTTTTTCGTTTTTTTTTGTTTATTTTTAATTTTTATGTATTTTGAACACTCTTTCAAATTTGTTTTTATGATCTCAATAAACTTGTTTACTCCAAGATCAAGACCGTTGCATAAAAAAATATGACTCCAGTCGACACCCTCTAGCTTTTCCATAAATGTTTTCTTGTCTAGCTTTTTATAGTATTTTTTATTAATATTTATATTTTCAGCGATATTTTCATCAGTTATAACTATTTTTGTTAAGGTTGAGAAATGGTCTGTAACGCATGTTTCAAAAGTGATTGGTAGGATTGTCTCATAATTTAGATTTTTTGTTTTGTTGAAGATATGATCTAAACATGTGTGGGAATTTTGTTGGACTCTTGTCGGTGTATTTATTGCGGAAATATACCCGCGTTCACTCATGGTGTTTAAGTAGTGCTCGCTTTCGCGAGTATTAACCGACATGTCAATGTTCATGTCACCAATTATCACATTAAAATCAGTTTTTTCATTATCCCGATTCAGAATAGAGTTCAACTCATCAACAAAAGGTTCAATTTCTGTCGCTGGTGATCTATAGATAGCGTTAATAGCGAAAACTTTATTATGCACGTTCATTTTGACTTTGAGTAAAAAGGTTTTATTTAGTTCGATAGTCGTGTGCGAGTCGTATATCTCTGACTTGACAAACATTATAACACCATCGTTTTGATTTAGTTTTCCAAAATTGTATAATGTTGTATAGCCTGGTATATTGTAGATTGAGATGTCTGGGATGATACGAGTTTCGGTGAAAACTATACAGTCGAATGATAAATCTAATCCATCGAGCAGAATTAAAAATTCATCAAGATTACTTGATATGCTACGAATATTATTGTGAATTATTTTAAAGTTTCTAAATCCTGAATTTATTTCCAATACTTCTTTAACCTCTGAATTACTCAATGAAAACGTATCTATTTTGGTTATGGAGAAATCTCGTATGTATGGATCCATTTTAATAGAACATGCGAAAAAAACTAAGAATATAAGACTTGGATTTTTACATCTATTACATTAACAATAACAATAATATTACTGCATTGTTGCGTTTGTTCTTGTTCGCAGTTGTCGTGGTTTTTCAGGATTCTTCTTACTTTTTTCGTTTTCAAATTTTTCTGTTTTTCCTGTGTTGTTGCTATTTTCTGGATGTTGGTTTTCAGAACGGTTCCTTATCTCTAAATTAGTTTTTTCCTCTGTCAGCAAGTCTTTATAGGTATAGCCTACGCTGTTTATAAATAGTTTCCCGCCCTTTATATGTGATTTTTGATTATTCTCCCTTTCTTTTTTCATTCGTTGTATAAGTAATTTTCTTTCTTGTCTGTCTTCTAATCCTAGATCTTCTGTTATCACTATAGGTGTATTTTTAAGCAAATAGCAGTTTTTCAATACGCTTTTTTGTTAAAAAAGAGACAAATCTTACAGCAATAGCTTTTGATTTTTCTTTGTTTAGAGGGATCAGGTGGATGTTTTCTATATCACTATTTGTAATTGGTAGCTGCAGATGAGTTTGGAATAATTCTTTTGTGTATTCTAGTGGGTCTCCTTGGGTATATTATGAGTTGAAGATTATTACGTTGTTTTTTTTTGTTGATCTTTCTAGGCTCCGGTTTTTTTGTTTTAGTTCCTCAATCTCTACCTCAAGATTTTTTATTTTTTCAGACTCTTTCAGCAAGAGATTTTTCAGTTCAGCAGTTTTTTCAGTAACCTCTCTATTGATTTAAAGGGTTATTTCTTCAGTTTGCTTTTTGTTTTCTATGATCATTAATCTTCGTAATTCTTCCAACAATTCTTTATTACCAGCCATTGTTTTATGTTTGCTTATTGGTTAAGATGCACCCGTACTATTTATTCGCTCGAGTTACTTATTTCCACTTGAAGTTTTTTGTTCGATGCGTATTTACAGATAAATATTTATTTCTTTACAACCGCCTTTTTATTAATATTTGGAATTTGTGATATAGCACTCAGACACTGTGTGCAGTGTTCAATTGCATGCTATACCTGGATGGAACATTCTTAAATTTTTTTTTTCAACTCACGTGTGCATGGTCTCTTTTTCTTGGCACTAGCAATTTTTCATTAATTTATGACTTGAATGAACCACTGAACATATTGATAATTCACGCAGCGACCCGGACACACCTGTCCTGAGATAGTGAACGATGGCTATCACTGTCATACCCATCCAACATAGTATCCACCCGGATTCCGTGAGTCATAAAAACCAACAATGTGACAAATTTGAAGCAAAAACGACAATATTTAGAAAATCTCAGAATATCTCAGAATACGAATCTTTCCATACTTCAATACAATATATACAGTGATCGGTATACATTTTGGAACAGATGGGAAACAAATTCCATTCAAATATCTCTATGAATGTATATTTTCCATGAAAGCTATTGAACTTGGTTATCTCATATCTAACTTATATGAAGGAATTTGAAAAATGTGAAAACATTTCCTTTTATGACAAGTTTTCTATGGTATTTATTACTCATCATTCGTAATGAGTAACTGTTAACATACGCGAGTATTTTGAAACCGTTTGTCTGGACCTCGTGGAGTTTATTTTTTATATTCTGATTCCCACAAAGAAGGAAATTCCAGATATGTTCAGAAAAAATCGTGGGAGCTGAGGGAAATGACACAGGAATTATCTCCCAAGGTAGTGAGTGCCAAAGCTTTGCCGTTTGTTGGAAGAACGAGTCCTAGGAAATAGATTTTCGGCATATCTCCAAAATGACGACGTATGGATGTGTGAAGAATGAGTTCGATGGGTCAGTCTTGCCGGGTATACTGACAGTAGTACGATCGATGATATTGAATGAAATCTATAGAAAAAAATAAAAAAATAGATCGCCAACTTCTCTGCGGTGTTTTAGAGAAATGAGCCAGCCTGTATTTGTGCTATTTTGTGGACAGATTATAAAATTTTAAGTGTTAATATTGATGCTGCACTCTGTGCCTTGAAAATCTTAATCAGTTGACTGAAAGTGAGATAGCTCTTGTCACGAAAGAAAAGTCCAAGTTGTTGAAAGGCACCTGTGACAATAGAGTTCATATAAGCATTGAAATGGACGCATTGGTATCGGTACTTCTGACATAATAAGGCCAAACGCTCTGGGATCTGCCTTTTTGAAGAAAAGACTTACTTGGGTTTAATTTGCACTGAATTTCACCAAGTTCTTTGAACCCCAATCTAGAATTTATGCCCAAGTCCAAATTCAAGTCGTTTACGTTCTTTCCCTATTCTCTTCTGGTTCAACGGGCCGATATCGGAGCTTTGGAAGAGAAAGCGATAAGAAGGGTATTATCATCCGTAAAGCTATGCACTGGACATTAGAATAGAATAGAGTAGAATTAATTGATCTCATAATATCAAATAATGACATAAGACAGGTCAAATATATGGAAAGTAAAATTAAAAAGTCTAGTTAAAACTAGAACATTTTCCTTAAAATAGTAAAATTAGACAATAATCTAGATTAAAAAATACAAAATACAGTAATATAGTATACATAAAATATCATAAAGAACAACTAGACACACAGGTACGTCAAAAAAACGATAAAATCAAACGAAAAATATGTTGCAGTCTAGGCAAAATTCAACGAGTATTTTCAAAATATTCTTCAACCGAATATGGACACATGTCAATGAGATAGTTTTTAGTTTTCTCTTTAAATTTATGCACTAAGACAATATCTCTGAAACATTGTGGGAGACTATTATAAAGTTTAATTCCCATTACTATAGGTGATTTCTTACAGATTTTTATACGCTGGTAAGGTATAGAGAAATCTGATTTATATCTTGTGTCATGAGCATGAATGTCATTATTCCGCAAATAATCGTCTCTACTTCTATGAACTGATGTGATTGAATCCAATATATAAAGGCCACACAGAGTTAAAATTCTCAAGCTGATAAAAACAGGTCGACAGGAGTCTACAAATGACATGTTTGAAATACACCTTAGAATTCTTTTCTGTGACAAAAAAACATTTTTAGCATGAGGAGAACTACTCCAAACACAAATTCCATAACTAAAAAAATCACTGAAACTTTTAGATTTAGTCCAAAATAGTGCCATTCTTCTCATCAGCGATGCTCCGCTTACAAGCTCGCTCACTTCTCTAGAATACCGCAGGCAAATGCTCTTCTGAAATATCCTCGATCGTTCCACCGTTAGCGGTCCCATCGTGATTGATTGGCGAACTCAGTCCTCACATCCATTTGTCATCACTTTGAAGAAATGCTGAACATCTCTTTTCCAGGACTCGTTCATTCAACAAAAGGCAAAGCATTGGAACTCACTACATCGGGAGGTGTTCCCTAAGGCATACAGCCTGGAGAAACTCAAGAAGAACACCATTTTCTATAAATATTTCCTTCTCGTGGGAGCCAGAACATAAAAAAAAATTCATAGCTACACTGTAGTGATTTCTGCACGACTTACTGTTTCGTGCATTTTTTTTACAAATTCATGTTTATCTATATTGATATTCTAATTGAATTTAATATGATTATTATTAATTACAATTCGTATATCTCGAAACATTAAGTTGGTTTCAAATTATCATTAGAGGCCAGGAACCCACACTGTATATTATTTTTGTTTGCTTTTTCAAATAAAAATATCTTCTTTCAAAATCCCATTTTCGAATCTCTGAAGCTACGGAAATGCAAATAGCTTGAAAAAAGCTACTTGAAAAAGGTATAGGATTCGTCGAAGAAATTCCAAAATTTTAAGACCTATATAGAGCTGTATCATATTCGACGACGATCACCTTTCCATCAGCTGCTGTAATAAATAGTCCTATTCATGCTTAACCGCATATCATGCCAATAAGCGATGAATAACATTCAAAATCGCCGTGGAATGAATCTGGCAACGCCGAGAGTTTACTATATAGAGGGCGCTAGCAATCAGACATCTACCGTGTCCTGATAATTCTACCAGGAAGAGAAATCTATACACTTGTGTCATTTTGCCTATTTGTCGGGACTTTCTTAGAAGTTGTTTTTATTATGGAAAAAAAAGATATTATTTCCTGAATAATTTTAGGGAGGATCGGGATCATGCAATTTCATACTACACTTGAAAATTGGTAGGATATGAGCTCATTTCGAGCAGAAAAAAAAATATTTAAATTGACGGGAGAAGACCCGATAAGTGAGTTCCATGCATGAGGTGTGTTCCCCTAAATATGTACTTACAAACACATATATACCTACATGCACACATATTGTTTAAAAAAACTGTTTAAACGAACGACAGCCCCCAGCAGTCTAAACTTGTGCGAGCTAAGGATTAACGAGGTCTTACCTTTTAACATGTGATTCCTAGCACGAGACCAGTGACCATGCTGGGAATCGAACCCACGTCCCTCTGACTGATAGACTAGCGCTCTACCATCATGACCACTGCGGCCCATGATATACACTTATTCACATATATTTGCAAGTATAAGACAAATTTAGTAAACGTGACGGATTTCAATGGCAATGACAGTCGGTTATAAAGAGCATATATATTATAGGAAAAACATCTGCGAAAAAATTGTGTTTTATGTGGTGGTGGTGGTGGTGGTGAGATGAGACCCCTGAATCTTAAAATAAAATTATGAACATCGGTGCGGTACTGAATTTTATTAGTTGAATATGAAGGAAATTTATTTGTAATGATCTTGTGATACAAGACTAGGGAGTGAAACTTGCGCCTTTCCTGCATGTTGAGCCCTTTAGACTCTTTCAGCTTGTGAGAGACAGGATCAAACTTCCTGATGACATATATGAAACGTAAACATGACTTTTGCATTTTTTCTATTCGATTTATCTCAATTTCATCAAATCACGAGCTATACAAAACTTCACAATAATTAAAATGAATAAGAACTGGAGTCTCTGTCAGCTTCATTTTGAGATTGAGAATAAATCATTTTGAGTGACGCATAAACTCTTCGGAGGCATTGACTAATATGGTTTTTGAACCGTAGGTCAGTATCCAACACTAGTCCGAGATTTTTTACACTATTTGTGCAAATCAGATTTTTACCAGAAACTTTTATGCATATATTTTGTTCAACATGTCTTTTTTCCTTACCAAATATCATGATGGTTGATTTTGATGGGTTGATGCACAAGTTATGACGCTCTGATTCCTTGATCAGTCTGTCTACATCATCATTAATTATTTCCTCGGCATATTTACAATTATCAGGATAAAAAGAGAAATATATTTGTGTATCATCTGCATATAGATGTGAGTTGCAATGTGTGAGACATATTGTTATATTATTTGTATGGATAACAAACAATAGTGTCCCCAAAATAAATCCCTGTGGCACACCACAATCTGTCAACTAAGTAACTAGCAATGAGAGCAATTGCCTCAAGAAAACCCTACAAAGTGTAAGATAGCACATATCAGCTCATGACCAATTGTTTCAAATGCTTTAGAGTAATTCAGAAGAATAAGCGTAGTCGTTTTGCCGGAATCAGTGGCTTTGATTATATCATCTGTTATGTTTAACAACGCAGTGGTACAACTAAATCCAGGTCTGAAACCCGATTGGTTATGTGGCAGTATTGAATATTTTTCCAAATGAAGGCGTATTTGTTTATTCATAATTTTTCCCAAAATTTTTGATAGACACGGCAAAATACTTACCAAGCGCAAGTCATTGAAACTGGTGATTTCATTCTTTTTCGGTAAGGGAGTCACTCGTGCCACTTTCCAACTATCCGGAAAAATACTGGCTAACAAACAGGAATTCAGAATACTTGTTAAATAAGGCAATATTATTATTGGACAGCATAAGATAATCATTTCTAAGCTGAGTAAGTCTGAGCCTACTGCTAAAGATTTTATTTCTAGTATATGTTCTTTGGTCGGTGGATCAGGGTAGTCGGTGGATCAGCGGTCTAATGCACAGGCCGTTCGAAACTCCATCATAGCGATAGTCGGTTCGAATCCGATGTAGGTACGAGAATTTTTCTCAACTATTTTATATCGGATCGATAGGCAGCCGCATGCCTTGTTGAAAAGCCAGTGTATTGTGAGTTGTCTAGATGCCAATCTCATCTAGTGCTAGCTTGGAGTGCACACCGACCACCCGAGGTGGTGCTGTAGGTTTTCCGGGTTTTCATACATCTGAAAAGTGAATACATCACCTAAAACATCGGCAAGTCGCCCCGGAGCGCCACGGCAAATAATAGTAATAGCCATCCTCTACCCGCACAGGCTATGCCTTTGGGTACACTCAACGAGTGTTTATGAGGAAGTATTATTATTATTATTATTATTATTATTATTATCTCTTCAATATCGACTGTAGTAAAGTGAAATAATTCAAAGAAACATACTTTGCGATTTTGATTGTAGTAGTGTAATAAATTTCTTTCTATGGCTAACTTATTTCGAATATCGAAAATATTTATTATTATATACCTAAGTAACTGTTTCGTTATTATCTTGTAAATAAACCACATTTTCGAATGGGGTACTCAACAAAATTTCTTGTAGAATATTTGTGTCTATACGTTTAAGATTTCTCATTGTTCTGTATTCTACAGTTTTTTTTGACTCATTTCTTCATAGAACAAAAACTAAGGAATGAACAGGAATATTCACATCCTCAGTGCCAGCTTTGAAATTTGTTTGGTATTTTGATATTAATATAATATCTAACAATGTACTAGAACAATTGGTGATTCGAGTTGACGAAATAACTTGCTGAAGATTGAAAGTTTCAATATAGTGGATAAGTTCCTGAGTGCTTAAATTATCCAAATCTGATAAATTTATATTCACAAATGGTTTAATCATATTCTGTTTTCACTTTTCTATCCGCTTTGTATGGCATAAATGATAATTTTTTTTTGTCAGACATGTTCAATATCAGAAAATCCCTTCGTCATCTCGAAATGGCAAATCCCTCTGCAAGTATTTCCATTGTTAAAATTTTTATATCCAACAACCGGCTGCACCCTCACGAACAACCCTCAAAATTCTCTGAGATTTGTGTGAGCTAGGGAAGACGTGACACCCAACTTTTTAAACGTGTGATGCCATGGAAGAGACCGGTGACCGTGCTGAGGTTCATGCACCTATGGATGATTGGATCAAGAAGCGAGCGCTTAACCAGCATGCCGTTAACAACACAAGTCAAACCATTTTCTTGTATATGTCTTCTTGTTTGTTTCGCAACTGAAGCCCTACATCAGGAGTTGACTACTTCACCAGCCGATACATTTTAAGCTGCTCCATAGTGTAATACACCGCGATAACGCAACTCAATATTGATACTATTCATATAGAGTCAACACTCACCTATATTGAAGATATTTTTGAGTTCGAGGCCGTTCTCTCCAGCTCGTACCGGGATCTTGGGACCCTTGAATTCATTTCCAGATAAATATTTGTCCTCTCGCAAATTAATTCTTTTTCACGTCCACAATCAATCCAGAGATGGAATAGCGATATTTGGTCGAGTTGGCATAGAGAATACCTCCTTACTCTTGTCCAAAAAAGAATGGGACTGAACGAACTATAAAATATAATTATTGGGACTTATGGTCCTATTACAAAATAGATAATTTCCTCCCTCACGACGGCAACTTAAAACGCACCCAGGTTGAGATGGTATCGTGCGCCTTGTTACTCCTAACTATTCACGGGTTCCGTAAAACCCCTTCGCTACGGAATCTGTCATGAATAGAATTGGACCATTTTATACTGTTCTATCGGTTTGAAATGGTCCAAAAAAATCTTGTAAATTTTTAGTTGCTCCAGATCCTTGATAAGGACATGGTACGATATGTCCCAGCAACATTTTTCATTGGGTTAGATTGATCCCATTGGAAATTCACGACAACAAATAATTATTTAAGAAAACATATTTATGAGATTGATCTATGTGTGGTAAGGAATAAAGCATCCCTAGCATAAAGGAAGGTTACAGACCTCGCAAATAGTGTTGGTTTGTACTTTTTTTCGTCTTCGTTTCGAATGCCTTCCGGAGCGTCTTCCCAGACGTCTCTTTATTTTGGTTCCTGATCGTCCAAGTTCGATGAGCTGTTCTGTCACGGGAACGTAGAAACTCGAGAAAGATTTCCTTTATTGTGGACATCATTGTATATGATTCATGAGTTTACACATCAAAAGTTTCGCCACCATTTCGCTGATTTCCGGTCCAGATTGTAGGTTGATACTTTTTGATCAGCTAGGTTCACTCCACCCATACATTTATCAAGAGGATTGCGTCAAGACAATCGATTTAAGTTTGGTCCCCAGTTTCCAAGGTTTTCTTCACCAAATCAGTAGACGCTCCATGACAATTGGACATCAGAAACACGTATTTTGTGTCTCTCTTCATCTGGTGGCTAGAAGGAGACCTGACTATCTGACTCTCCTCTCTTCATTTTATTTTTCCAAAATTTCGAAACATGCATGCTATTGCTCATGCATGTACCGAGACATGGGTGGGTAAGAGTACTCAACAGTTGGTGGGATGTGAACATTCTATTGAAGCAGAGGCATGCGTTGGGAAAATATATAGTACTTGCTCTCAGAGTTCCATCCACAGCATATGTCTCTTTCCCAGAATAAATGTTGAAGTCATATATGTAACCTGTCAAGCAATAGACTGGTGGCAAATTTCTGTACTGGTAATTTGAAACGTATACTTCAAACCTAAAACTACTTCTTCGATGTAGTATATTTTAGATGCATCAGCATCTTATTGGTATAATACATTTTTATAAGCAAGAATACGCAGCGACCTCTAACTATAGCGTTTTTGATAACGCTGTATGTTGTTAAGGTATTCATTATTAGACCAACAATGTGTGATTGCAGGTATCTTGTTTTAACACATGACCGTCGTGCAGCTAAGCACAAGAATTATTTCATACATGTCAGTCTCTTTCATATTCAGTTTCTTGTTCTTTTGTTTATGCAGTAACTGAATTTGCTCATTGGTACAAGAAGCAATTTGTATGAATAAACTGCGAGGAAATAACACCTATTTCGCGTTCGCCTCTATCCACATTCAGAGTTATCACTCTCTTTCTTTCATCTGGAACTGTGAGTTTCAATTTGAAATTACCAGTTAGGTCTTTCCAGGATTGTTTCTGAGACGTTTCAAAATAGTTGTACCAAGGTTTTGTCCTTCAATTTCTTCAAAATCTGATGCAGATTCAGTGGCTGAATTTCGATGTTTTTCATGCTCATCATCACTGGGCACATGCTCCGATCTAGAAGGAAAAAAAGGGTATGGTTTTGAGGAAATTTTCAGCTGTATCTTACTTCGAACCTTCCTCTCGTAAATGTTAACGCCGTTTGTCAGTTGTGATGATTTGAGTTTGATGTTCATGGCCGACTTTGTTCGATTGAACAATCAACTGTATCTCCGTCATTTTTCAACCGATTTTCAATTTTGAAAAACAGTGTTATCACAAATTGCATGTTCTTCCGAATAATGAAAAAATTGTACCCAAGGAATGGCCCTTCTGTCATGCAATTTTTAATTCTTGTTTCTTTTTTTACCACGAAAAGTAAATTTTACTGAAGACCAAAGAGAAGGAATACGTTCATTTTTAACAAAAGACATATATTCCACCAAGAAAACATGATGAAAATAAATATGAAAGAAAATGAAAGCAATTTGACAACAAAAATTGGGTCAAAATAAAATCTTTCATATATAATTGTTATAATAATGAATTACATCACTTATATATTTTCGAATTGTATTACTCTACCATTGTTGTACTTAATGTTCAAGTACTTATAGCAATTCACCCATTTTTGCATTAACTTTAAAACACAATAGTTTTTCAATGGTTTTCTCTAAAGCTTGATTCAAAATTTCCAAAGTTGATTTTTTATTTAAAATTCTTTCCGGATTTTTATACATTCGAATGTTTTTTATTTGGTTGAAAAGTTACTCATATCCAAGACCAGATACACATAATGTATCAAAGTTTCATCGGTCTGTTTGTATTTTCATTTGTTCCTTATCCTGCCCAACATAAGTGTTACGTATTATAAACTACCAAATTTCATTAATAGACACACGGGTCAAGTGCTCAAAATAAAATACACGGGTTAAAAAAGCTCTCTGTAAAATGAGAACCAAAATGAAAAATTTCCGAATAGCATTTTTCTATAAATTTTATGAAAATAAAGACGATTCAATAACTAGAACTTGATAATCAGCAACATTTTATGGCAAGCCTGGAGAAAAAAATCATATCTCCTGTGGTAATTCAATAAGCTGAATTCAGAAATAGAGACTACTTTTATATTGGAAATTCCCAGTCCACGACATTTCTACCCAGTTCACAAAATTAGACACATCTTGTGTGGCATGCTTCCCAGAGTTGGATTCATTATTGGAATATAAATCAGCCATGATACTAACTCTGTGAAGCCTCTGATACCTAGCATACATGCCAAATCTGATGATGAACAACGTGCTTCAAATGTGAAATATTGAGGCTCATCTACGTAGTAAAATTATTAATCCGTATATTGGTAGAGTGCCCTCTTCTGTGAATACCTTGAACTAAGTGGTGTATCTTGAGAGTACTAACGTGTTGTTGTGAAGCCCTAGCAAAAAATTGGGACTGAGTTGAAAATACTTGATGAAGCCCATTAGAATATATATACACATACATTGTGTAGCGTGTAGCCCACACTCGGGACACACAACGTCTGATCGGGACACATAATACAAGCCCAAGCCAATTTTGGGGGGGTCATTTGACCCAGCATGAATTATATTTAGAATTATAGTGCAATACGAAACAACTCCTTTCCGCACTGAGCCGTCAGTTGTGAGCGGTGCGGATGAGTACGCAGGTCAAGAAAACTTTCCATCTAGAGGAGGGATTTTTCGACAAAAGATTCTCTGACGGCATTTCTCAAGATGATTGATAACTGAAAAATAATCACATAGGACCTAATGCCGTACAAAGAGAACGGTACTGAAATCCAGGAATTTTTTTTATTTTTCGCAAATTTTTCTTATGAATCCAGGTGATTTATTACTGTATGGCCTTTGTACAATTGAATTTGTATAACTACATAGATTCATTTTTCAGCAACGCCGTACATATTTGCCTGTACAGGGGTGGGGAGCCCCGCACTTAACACCCACCGCTAACTAGTATAGTTCGGGCCATTTGATACAACATCAAACTCAATTATCTGGATACTATTCTATGGAACGATGTCATTTTTCATGGAAAATATGGCTGACCGGAAAAATTTATTTCCCCCTGAAAAGGGTAAATTACGGTAATTTGTTTTTTTACGTCGTATATATATTTAACTAGTAAGTATAGCAATAATCAAGAAAAACTCTATGCCGTACCAAAAAACTAGTTCTATACGACTGGAATTGGTATACAGTGAGATTCAAAAAAGTTTGCACCTGGAGAAAACTTGTTTATTATCCATTTTTCAGAAAATTTCATTCCTCATAAAATTTGGTGCATTGCAAAAATCTTGCATGAAAGTTATCAGAATTTTAAATTTCTAAACGGTATACAGGGTAGAACAAAAATTAGGAAATTTGATCAAATATAAACTACCCTTATTTTTGACTTTATCAAAGAAGTTTATCTGAAGAAGTTGTTTAGAATCAGAAACAACATTTAAATTCAGAATCATAGAGACCTAAGCGGAAAAAATTAAAAAAATCACATGTTTTATGATTAAAGTGATCGTAAACTTGAATATTTGTATCATTTAATCGTTAACCAATAATTAATTCATTTATTCAATAATTTCCTTCCATCACACATAGAGTTATTATGGACATACATACAATTTGCACCAAAAAACTAGTTAAAATTCAACAACCATCGATATTCTAGTACAAATGATAAATAAGACCAACTTTTGCATTGAAATGTAAGTGGGGCGAGTGATTTCTGGGTCTGGGAATAATGTGCCCTGAGTATTATTATTATTATTATTTCCCTTAAGGATCTTTTAGTCCGGCTCTGCCTCCGGAGCCCCGATACTTCCGGAGGGCGCGCTGGATCATTAAGCTATATAACCACGTCCGTGGGGGAAGTGATTACTGCGTCCGAAAATCATATGCCCTGAGTAGCCCTAGTGAACCAAGGATGACGGCCTTCTGCATTCGTCCGGCTAAGATTTCTGCAAGCTGTAAAAACATAAAGCAAAATCTTATTAACTGTGAGAAATCCTTAAATTGAAAATGTACGGCATCAATTTATTTTTGTTTTGGGATGCTTGAGAAATTAAAAGAGCAATGATATTCTAAAAATTACTTCTCTAATAAATTACAGTACAATTTTTTTTATCAATATTTTTATGTAGTTCCATCAATTATAACCTGCTATTACATAAAACAAAAATATTTAGCCTAAAAACCGGTTGCGTACGACATTTATAACCTCTCTTTGAACAATATAAGATTCAACCCCCCCTAATAGAGGTAATTTTTCATTTTATTTTTTTAATAATTTTTTGCACCAAAATTTTCAGACGGCATAATTTCTGAAAATCATTTCATATGTTGAATAATAATATGGAACCGATGCCGTACATTTTCCAATGATCTTGAAACATACAGGTATAAGTATGAATTTACGTGCGGGGCTCCCCACCCCTGTACCGGCAAATATGTACGGCGTTGGTAAAAAATTAATCCATGTATTTATACAAATTCAATTTTACGTACAGTAATAAATCACCTGGATTCATAAAAAAATTGCGAAAAAAAAAAAAATTTCTGGATTTCAGTAACGTTCATTTTGTACGGCATTAGGTCCTATTTGATTATTTTTCAGTTATCTATCACCTTGAGAATTGCCGTCCAAAAATCATTTGTCGAAGAATCCCTCCTCTGGATAGAAAGTTTTTTTGACCTTCAAGAGAAAGTTTAATCTTGGTGACCGAAACACGTGTCGAGGTGTTGAAAATAGTGGTTTGGTGTTGGGATAAAACTCCAGTATATTCATTACTACACCAAAGGTTCCAAACAGTACAGTGCAAGTATAATTTCTGATGATCAACATGGTTTTAGAAAAATCAGATCGACAGAAGATGCAATCAGTATACTAACATCGAGCCTATACAATTCACTCAATAAAAACATTCCAACCATTTGAATCTTCATTGATCTGGCTAACGCATTTGACAGGGTGAGTCACCCACAACTACTCACAATGGAGGACATAGGAATGATGCTTAAGTATCTTCATCCCATTGAATAAAAATCAGACAGTTTTTTAGATGTAATATATTTATATTCTCCAGATCGAACATACACAGATGAGTTTAATATATTATTCATATTTCTCAAATTCTCCAGTGACTCAAACGTTTTCTATTTTATGCTCGGGGGGAGTTCTATATTCAACTAAGGAATTTTTATTACAAAAATATCGTTCGAATGGTAGTCCGGTAGTCAGTTTATGATGAAATCCGATTTCCTTACAATTAAGCTTTCCTAGCTTAGTGGGTAGAGTTACGGCGTTATCCCCAAAAGGCCAAGCTATTTGAAGAATACTTTGCCAGTATTCATAAAAAGGCACCTGATGTCAGTGAGACGCAGGTGAAGTGCTCGAGGCATGCACCTACGAGAGTCACCGGCTCTCCCTACCAGCCCCAATTTATTAGTCAAAGTCATGATGAGCATTGAGGAGCTGATGGAAGCTATTAAACAGCTTCCTACACGTAAGGTGCCAGGCCATGACGGAATTGATGCAATTTTGCTCAAAAATTATCCACGCGAGTCGTTTTTACAACTACTTAACATTATCAATGCAATCTTGAAATGGCAGAGTCACGCAGAGTTATCCAGACTGTCTGAAGAGGGCGGTGGTAATCCCCATCTTGAAGCCTGGCAAGGATAAACCCCAATTAGGTAGCTACCGCACAATCTCACTTCTTAGTGTGATCGCTAGGCAGGTACATGAAATTATATTATAGGGGCTTCTGAAAATTGAGGATAAGCCTAAACTCATTCCGGATGTTTAGTTTGGCTTCCGTCATGAAGAAGCTTTTCATCAATAATTGAACACAGTCATAATGCTGTTGGATATGGAAAAAGCCTTTGATACGGTGTGAATTGAGGGTTTAGTCAACAAGATGCATGTATTTAAACTCAGTGAGATTACTAGATACTTATCTTCAAGGAAAAACTTTTGTGATGGGAGTAAATAGCAATCTTTCAGTAGGGTATTCAACCGAAGCGGGTTGATTTTCCGTGGTGCGAGAGGGTGAATGCGGCAATAAATGCGGATGATACTGAATTATACGCACATTCATTCTCAAGCGTAGTTGCTGCTGTGCAGATTCATATCCATTTGGACTGGGAACGTTGTGCCGTATTTATATGAGAATAAGATCAGGGTGAATGCAACCAAAACCGAGATCGACAACTTCACGAAGAAGATCCGTTTTTCGAAACTTTGTCGGAGGTTGAGGATCAAGGGCGAGGTTGTGAGTGTGTCGAAAAGTGTGAGATACCTGGGGATACAACTTGACAGGCGTATGAATTTCCACGGACACATTAATCTAGCAATCCAGAGGGCGGGGGCTGGAATAAGGCAAACCTACCCTCTTATAGCCAGGAACTCCAAACTGAGTACTGACAATAAATTCCTCATTTACAAACAAATCATACGCCCTGCAATGTTCCACGCCTGTCCGGTATTCTGCAGTCTGAACAACAGTCTTCTCATGAAGCTTGACAGAATGCAGAACAAAATAATTCGTATGGCCACCAACAGTGATCGATACATTCGGCTGGATACAAAACGAGAAATCTGCGGCGTTGACTCTGTTTCGACATATATCAAACGAGTATCATATAAGTTTTATAAATACTTCTTACCCAAATGTCCGCTGACGAGAAATTTCAATCACATCAGGGAGATGATAATACGGGGGACTTATCTATCAAGCGCTGAATATCTCACCATCAGGAAACAACTTGCAGTTCTAATATTTTTCCTTTCCCGAACGGCAGGAATGAAGAAAGAAGAGACAAATTCAATGTATATCATTAGAAATAGTTATATGCAATGTACATAGTTTTTATTTATGAATAATTATGCGCCAGGGATTGTGAGGTCGATTCCACGGCTCGACGGAATCTTTTTCCTATTCTCGAATCACATGCTGCACGCTGTGTGATATGATGAGATGATAGGTGACAGCAGATGCTTGTTTCATGAGGAATGATCTGTAATGAGAGGTGGTGGTGGGTAATGACTGATGGGTGATATATGAGAGTGAGATATGTGATAATGAATCGTCCAATTCCGGTAATGCAGAGTCCATACATGATGTCGTCTGTGGAATTATCTACGCAGCTCACTTCAATGCCATGGATCAGCTAAGGTCACTGTAATCTCACGGTTTGAAACTTATGTGCCTAAAAGTGTACTCTAATATATGTACGACCTTCAAAAGGTTTGACACTTGGCTATGGTTGGTAATACAGATCCCATACTTAGTGGGGGTGTGAAGTTAGCTCCAACTGGGCACCAGAAGCCAAGGAACCTGTCTGGCTCCAGCGGCCATATCCCAACTGGGATCTTTGCAGAAGCTCCATAATAGAGAAATGCGAATTCTTTCAGAATGTCAAAGACTCACACCCATACAACCTTGCTTCAAGTTTTGGATTGGCTTTCAGTAAAGGATAGAATTTTGTGTTTCAGAATAATTTCATTTTTGAAATTGTAACTGGTGGACTATTTCGACCAGTTATTCATATATACTGATGAAATTCACGATTATCCTACACGGGATAATTTTAATCTCGGTGTTCCTCGCGTTCGATATTCTCAATCTATGAATTCCATTTTCTACCAAGGTTTATTGGAATATAACAAGCTCCCAATTGAGATTGGGTAATGTGTATCTGTGACATTATTCAGGCATGTATTATAGTAATAATAATAATAATAATAACACTCCCTCATAAACACTCGTTGAGTGTACCCGAAGGCATAGCCTGTGCGGGTAGAGGACGGCTATTATTATTATTTGCCGTGGCGCTTCGGGGCGACTTATTGATTTTTGATGGCGTATTCACTTTTAAACTGTAGGAAAACCCGGAAAACCTACAGCACCACCTCGGGTGGTCGGTGTGCACTCCAAGCTAGCACCAGACGAGATTGTCATCTAGACAACTCACAATAATAATAATAACAATAATAATAATAGATTTCTTTCAGGCAGGGAGGGCCAACCACCATCCAAGGCCTTGGTGAGTTGCGACACCACTTTCCTGAGCAACCGGTGCAAAACCGGACCGGCAGCCAAGGCGCACCCTGGAGGGAATGCTCATTCCTTCTGATGTCGGCCGGGGGTATACTAGGCTAACCCCCCGGTATACCCTAATACTCGGTTCCAAATGAACGAGGAAGAGGCCCCCACAACTGCCCCTTCGGATGAGGGGTCATAGGCACGGTGGTGGGGCCCAAATCGATGGATTTCCACATGACGACGACCGCAACGACAACGGACGCTTTGAGTGGACGGATGAATGAAGGGATGGTCTTCTGCATTGCTATGAGAGCAGTGAGCCCGCCCGAAGAGGATACATGGCGAGAATGCATGCTCTGTGGTGTGAGATACACCCTGAGCATGCCGCTTTTTCCGCCCAAAACCTGAGGGATTATATATCTCATCTTCAGAGCTCCTCCTCAGCCGGTTGACGAAGTGGCAGAAGTGGCAGATATGCCACGTGTCGATCTGGCTATAGAGGACGCACGCAACATTCTTCCTATGGAAGGCATCAAAACCCGCAGGGCGCTTCATCACACCAAGCCCCTGAAGCCACAACAACTGGCACGGGTGGATGCGGAGATTCACGATGTCCTTTCAGAAGAGGCTGACATCTGGCAGATCAACTCTGCCGTGTATGACGCCGCTCAGGCCCTGTCCCAAGCGGAGAGGAGGGATACCACCCCTCTGATTGGGAGGCATGAGCGACGCATTCACAAGATGGAAGCTAAGATCAAGTCGGCGAGACAACACGCGTCTCGTATCCAGTGTGTGGCGGATTACGTGGCGGCCAATAGGCCCTTCACGCCCGCAGTGCGGCGAATTGCCGCAAATCTAAGACGAGCTCACCACACACTAAATCAGGGCGTGCTGTTGACCATCAAACAGCACTGTCTTGATAGGATACGAATGCTGGTGGCTGCAAAATAGTCACTGGTGAGGCGGGCGAGGAGCATCGCGGAAATCATGATGTTCCGCGATAAACCCTCTCGCCTATTCCAAGAGCCTGCACGTGTTGTGGATAACTCGCCGGCGGCTGATCGGGTAGAAACCTTCTGGAAGAACATTTATGAGTTTCCGCAACCACTCAACGTAGATACTCCAGCCCTAGTGCAGTTCGAAGCCTTCTGCAGGAGGCTTCGTCAGCCTGAGCTCAATGAACTGCGCAATTCGATAACCCCGGAGGAAGTTCGACGGGCCATCAAAGGCTCGAAGAATTTTTCTGCTCCAGGTCCTGATGTCCTGAATAACTATTGGTGGAAAAAATTTCCAAGTACCCACCACCATCTAGCAAGAGTTTTCAACTCATGGCTAGATGGGGAGCAGCAGATTCCGGATTGGTTTGTCGAGGGGCGAACCGTGCTAATCCCCAAAAACGGAGATTTGTCCGATCCGAAAATCTACATACCCATAACATGCTTGAACGCATGTTATAAGATGTTTACACGCATATTATACATGCGAATACTCTCCGCAGTTGAGCCGGTGTATGAACGGATATATGAGCAAAGAGGGTCAACGAAGGGGGTCGCTGGCTGCAAGGAGAACCTGCTGATCGATAGATGCATCACGCAGGACTCCGTGCAGTATAAGCGTAACCTTTCAATGGCCTGGATCGACTATCTCAAAGCATTTGATACAACATCGCATGAGCTCATCATGCATTTGCTCATATGCCTTGCGGTACCCGATCAAATAGTGAGATGCATTGAACAGCTGAAGCCGCTCTGGAGGACTCGCTTTACCATAACATCTGGTCGAGTCAGAGTCCAAACAGAGCAGGTTATCTTTAGAAGGGGCGTGTTTCAGGGAGACTCCCTCAGCCCTCTTCTCTTCTGCATCTCACTACTGCCATTATCCGTTGCACTACGGAAAACCCGTGGATACAACTGCGGCACCCCCAGTAACCGGAGGTATAAGGTCACTCATCTGTTTTACATGGACGACCTTAAACTATATGCCTCTGGGGAAAAGGATCTACATCAGTCCTTAAGGTTGGTGCAAGAGTACAAATATGCCACGGTTCATCTCAAAAGAGGACGATGCGAAGAATACGGAAAGGACGTTCAGCTCGTAGACGGAAGCATCCTACATCATCTGGATGCCGGAGAGACGTATTCTTACCTAGGAGTGGCACAACGCCACTCCCAAGAGGTAAACACTGTTAAAAACTCTCTCCGCGGCAAGTATCAGCATAAACTTCGACAGATCTGGTCATCAGAATTGTCGGTGGAGAACCAAGTTGCTGCAACTAATATGCTTGCCGTTCCGATTCTACTTTACTCCTTTGGAGTAATGAAATGGACTCAGGAGGAGCTGCGACAACTCGATGTAAAAACTCGCAAAATGATGCATCTGCATAGGAGCTTGCATCCTAAATCGTCCGTTCCACGGTTATACTTCCCTAGACAATGGGGAGGCCGTGGACTTTCGAGTTTGGAGTGTCTGCATACCAGAATGGTACTGGATGGAGCCTGTAAAGTCATCAGGAGTTCAGATCCCCTTCTCTGCTTGGTATGTGATCATGAAAAAGCAGGGATTGAAGCATTTCTTTTCAAGGCAGCAACCCGTGCAACCGATGAACTCGGTCTCGTATTCGACACTGAACGGACAAACCAAACCCTATCACCGAGTTGGAACCTGTTCAGCAAAAATCCCACGTAAAAGCTGCGGAGTGTGAGAGGCTCCTGCAGCTACATAAGGATAACCCGATGCATGGGGTCTTCTTCAATAACATTGAAGACCTAGGCTTATCCAGAGACCTGACCTTCTCGTTTCTCAGGTCAAGTGGGCAGAAGTCGGAGACCGAGGGATTCATAATGGCCTGCCAGGATGGTGTCTTTAACACTCTCGTCTACCGCAGTCGCGTGATGGGTATAGAGGTTGCAGAGTGTGTCGTGGGGCAGCTGAGACCATAAGGCATTTGCTGTCAGCTTGTCCAGCTTATGCGGTCTCAGCCTATATCCACAGACATAACGCGGCCTTACGAGTGTTGTACTACCATCTACGACACTCGTACGGTATAGACGAGACACCGGTGTTGCTTTATGCTCCGGGGGATATTAAGTGCCGAATCTATTGGAACTATTCTTTTCCCACCCTCAGGCAAATACAAGCCAATAAGCCTGATGTAGAACTCCTCGACCATCAAAGTAGGACGATTTTCGTCATTGAGTTTTCAGCTCCTGGCGAAACGAACATCGTCTGAAAAGAGGAGGAAAGACGGACTAAATATCGAGATCTTCTCTTTGAACTCCACAGGCTTTACCCAAACCATTCTGTCAAGATGGTGGTTCTGATAATAGGGGTCCTTGATGGAATGATGGACACACTGCTCTCAAACTTAAAAATCATACCGGCTTGCCGTGACATGGCAGAAATCCTAGCCGGTCGAATGCAGAAGGCCGTAATTCTTGGTTCACTCTGCCTACTCAGGGCACATGATTCTCGGACTCAGCAATCACTTACCCCATGGATGTGGGGAGTGTTTACTGGGGTTAATGATACACCAGCGCGCATTCCTGAAGTGTTGGGGCTCCGGAGACAGGGCCTGACTGGGTAATTCCTAACGGACAAAAAAAATTGATTTTATTGCCTCAAACTACATGTATTACATTTTACACAATCGATTCAGAGGTTATGGAGTTTGACGACAAAAGGCAGAGTTCGGTCCTGTCCTGACGGTAATATAAGTTACCGAGAGGACGCGCTCTTCCACTCAACCTAGTGATAATGAAAACCAATAAAGAATTCCCTAAATTTACAAGCTATTGAATACTACAGATCCAAGTTTATTTTATCAACAGTATAATTTATAGAAAAATATATATTCTTCCAACTCCCATGAACTAACTTACGATCAACTGATTATTTGTTCAGTGACTAACTTTTTAAATGATAAGGAAGTAATCTTCAACTTCTTGATTCGGTTGGTATACAATTATAAATTTTGGCAATATTGTAGAAGAAAGATGACTTGAAAAGAGAAGTTTTATGGCGTGGAATTGTCAACTGATTTTTTAGACGGATGTTCACATCGTGAATTTGTGAGCGAAATCTCACCTTGGTATAAAGATATCGCGTTTTTTTTTACATGATTTTGTGTATAAGGGAACAAAAATGTAGTAAGCGCCTTTGTTTCATATCCAACCAACCAATTTCAGAGATTGCAGATGATACGTGACTTCGTCGGCGAAGGCCACATATAAGCCTGATACAAGAATTTTGTATCAGTTGAAGTCGACGACTGTCAACTTGCAGTAGAGCAGGGCCATATACACAGTCAGTGTAATTGAGGTGGGAAAGGAAAAGTGATTCGCAAAGTGTAGTCTTACATTTTTTAGTTAGTACATGTCGATTAGAATAAATGATTTTCAGGTTGCAGAATGCTTTTTTGATAGCCAAGGAGACATGCTGAGTAAATTTCAATTCGTCATCCAATATGACCCCAAGATTTCTCTCACAACTTGATAGTGTCAATGGAGCGTTGCCAAGAAATAGGTTTAAATTATTCCTGTTTACACTTGCTTCTCAACAAGGCATGCAGTCGCCTATCGATCCGATATAAAGTAGATGAGAAAAATTCTATTATACCTACATCAGGCTCGAACCGACTATCGCTATGCTGGAGTTTCGAAAGGCCTGTGCATTAGACCGCTGATCCACCGACCACTATTGGTTGAACACTTGAAATCATAGTATTAGTAAGGTATGTTTACTGCCATAGAATTGTGAATTTGCACTTAATTGTTGATTTAAATTTATATTCACATTAATCTTCGTAGCAGTATTGATTGTCGTATATTCATCAATATGTACTTTAATGTTTGTCTTCACTTAAGTTTGTATAGGTATATTTTTATATTGTGAACTTGTAACTTACTTTAATAATGACACATGTAATGGATTTGAGATTTTGATTTAAAGATTGAAATTGGATTTTTGTTGCGTATGTTAAGCTGGCACAGCCGTTTCAGCACAATCAAAAAATATTAGTGCAGTATTTTATAACTTATTAAAAACTATTTTATAACACAACTTTCAATTGTATAACTCAATTGGTTCCGTAGAAAAAGGGGTTGTGCTAGCTTAACGCTTAAGCTGGCACAGTCGTCACGTAACTTTTTTCCTGACGAATATATTCGGATGATTGAAACGCTGAAATTTATAACTTTTTGATAACTTCAGAGTGATATACCAGGAGTTTCAAAATTTTCCTTCTTAAAGCACAAAAATCACCGAATATTCGAATTAAATTGCATAAGTATCAAAATTTCACTTCTTCATTTTGTAACTTTTGCAAAATTAAACAATGGAGGGGACACTAAGTGATGATTCTTTCATATGGCCGATTGTGGGGGGGCAATTCCAGTGAAAACTATTGAAATCGTCTCCGAAAAGCAATGAGACGGAAGTCATAACCAAATAACCATCTGTTTTTACATTTTCTAACTCAATCAATGAAAATTATCTACGTTGAATACAAATTAATTAATTATCCCATATTGATATGATCATGAAGTGAAATTAAATAAGAAATTGAATGAAAATATTTTCACCATATTCGATACGGAATGAGACTGAAAATATTATAATTCAACAATTTTCAAAATGAAATTATACAGAGGTGTATTCTACAATTTTTCTCAATTTATGCCCTCTGAATTTAAAACTCCAGCTCAATCATCGGAAATGGTGGTACAGGAATGTATTACATTAAATTCAACCCATCTGAGCTGACTGGGATGAATATTTCCCCGATATTAATTTTTATGTTCTACGTAATGCGACCGAGAGCATAGAACATTTTCCATTTTCCTGCCTTCTGATTTTATAACTCCCGCACAATCATCCGAAATAGTGATACAGGGATGTATTACATTATACTACATCAATCTGTGCTGACTGCGATGAAAATTTCCCAGATTTTTATTTTTATTGTCTACGTAATGCGAAAAGACTGAAATCCATTGAAATCTCGCAATCTTTCGATTCTATTATTTTCTAATTCCTGCAGAATGACCGTTAAATACATGGGGGGGATTTATTCGTCAATACCCAACCCATGTGATCTGAGCAGGATGAAAAATCAGCTGAAAAAGTATTTTTAACGGTGTTCAAAACTTGATAGACCGAGAGCATGGAATATTTTCAATTTGTCTGCCTTCTGATTTTATAACTCCAGCACAATCATCCAAAATAGTGAAACTGGGATGTAATACATTATATTACACCCATCTGTGCTGACTGGGATGAAAATTTCCCCGATATTTATTTTTATTGTCTACGTAATGCGAAAAGACTGGTTTCCTTTGAAATCTCGAAATCTTTCGATTCTATTATTTTCTAACTCCAGTAAAATAATCATTAAATACATGGAGGGAATGTATTCGTCAATACTCAACCCATGTGATCTGAGCAGAATGAAAAATCAGCTGAAAAAGTATTTTTAACGGTGTTCAAAACTTGATAGACCGAGAGCATGGAATATTTTCAATTTTCCTGCCTTCTGATTTTATAACTTCAGTGCAATCATCCGAAATAGTGATACAGGGATGTATTACATTATATTACACCCATATGTGCTGATTGGGATGAAAATTTCCCCGATATTCATTTTTATTGTCTACGTAATGCGAAAAGACTGGTTTCATTTTGAATTTTCCTGCCTTCTGATTTTATAACTCCAGCCCAATCATCCGAAATAGTGATACAGGGATGTATTACATTATATTACACCCATCTGAGTTGACTGGGATGGAAATTTACCCAATATTTATTTTTATTGTCTACGTAATGCGAAAAAACTGGTTTCCTTTGAAATCTCGCACTCTTTCGATTCTATCATTTTCTAACTACAGCACAATGATCGTTGAATACATGGAGGGGATGTATTCATCAATATCTATTCCATGTGATTTGAGGAGGAAGACAAATTAGCTGATTTAACGGTGTTCAAAACTTCATGCGACCGAGAGTATAGAACATTTTCAATTTTTCTGCCTTCTGATTTTTTAACTCCAGCACAATCATCCGAAATAGAGATACAGGGATTCATTACATTATATTGCACCCATTTGAGTTGACTGGGATGAAATTTTCTCAGATATTAATTTTTCTTGTTTAAGTAATGCGAAAATATTTGTTTGCTTCCCACCGAGAGCACAGAACATTCTCAATTTTTCTGCCTTCTGATTTTTTAACTCCAGCACAATCATCCGAAATAGTGATACAGGGATGTATTACATTATATTACACCCACCTGAGCTGACTGGGATGAATAATTCCCAGATAATAATTTTTATGTTCCAACTACTATCAGTTACTTTTTTTTATCCATCTCGAGCTGTTTTTGAAAATACTGGAGAATGGCTATCCCAAAATTCTTCAAAAAATATCGTATAAGACGTAGAGTAACAATAAATTGGCCAGCTCGCTCACCAGACCTGGTACCAATACATTTTTTCTAATGGGATCCGAACAGTTTCATGATGAAAATCATAAGTCAGTGCCAGTTAATTACCAGAAAAACAATTTAAAAAGTACAGAAGGAATTTGAATTTGTCTGGGAGTTTGTTATTTTCGATAATTATTTTTCAATTATGTTTCATATATATGCATATAATATTTCGTGAATCACTCTTTCATACAAACACTGATCTAAATAGATCAAAACAAATTATCTTCGGGATCAGAGAAAATTCCGAGGTAGGTAGGAAGGAAGGTACGATTTTCTTACCAATCATTGGAAACTCATTTTGCGAGCAGGATCCTTTCGACAAAGTGGCTGTCTTAGTGTGGATTCATACAAGTACCACCTAGGAATAATCAAGTAAGAAGTAGTGAATGAACCAACCCATCCTAACGTAATATTTTCTTATTCCAATAATTAACTCATTGCAAAATGTTCAATAAAATATAAGAGGATGGGTAAATACCAAACGTTCGTTTGATTTCAAATAAGTTAAGTAGATTGTTTTGTCATCAGACGGACCAATTCGCGGTCATCTGCGTACTAGTTGCGCATAATAAAAAAATCTGGTTCAATTAATGTAGTTGAAAAAGGCCCAACCTTCACTTGTTATTTATTAAATGGTAATTATTAATTAATAATTGTTACATGAAACTTTATTCAGACCTTCTAAACTGTACTTTTTATTAAACAACGTCAGTTCGTGGGCACCAATAATTCAAGTAATTTCAGACACTTCCAACGTAGTGCTTTTCCTTTTCTCATGAAACTCCTCTCAATATCCGTAATTTTTGCAGCAGAATTCTGAATCCTTTGGAACCAATGGATAAATCAAAAAAATTACAAAATTAGTTTGAAAATCATACACTGCATGACTGCAGCAATGGAACCACCTACATTTCTAAAAAATACTATAGAATAGATTGAAAATATCTACCGATTCGTAATCAGAAGAAATATTTTACTATCTATCCCGTTTTTTCCTGAAAAAATTAATTTGAGAAAAATTCAAATTTTTATTTTTCTCAATTCTAATGAAAACACCACCGTAACCTCTGTTATTTTTTAAATAGAATTTTGAATTTGGAGTTGAAAGATACACCAAATATGCACATTCCTACGTCAAAAGTTGCGGAGGTATTTTTATGAGAATTAGGATTTTGGAACTGAATGAGTCCCACGCTGTGTTTATAAACGACTAGGTATATTTTAATTTGTCCATCAAACGTTCATTATTGTTTTATATTATATTATAAGCTTTGTATGAAACTTACTATATATAGTTCTCATATGTATTGGGTTATCACAAAATGATGAACTCGATCAAATGAAACAATCCAAAAAACAATGGTATAAATGAGGAACTAGAAAAACTATTACAACAGAACGCGCACTTGTTTTTTTTAGGACAGTCATACGTGAGTTGTTTTACAGCAGTATACGTATTTCATTTCACCTACACTGTCATACTTTCAAGAACACCCACGAGCTTGAAATATCCGCAAGGAACTGTGAGCAATGTCAACAGCTTCGCGCGCTGAAAATTGGGCCTGTGATTCTTGCCTAATACACGCGATTGCGCATCTCCAGACTTGTTGATTGTTGAGCGTTCTTTTTTATTGGATTGTTGTACAATTTTGGCACTTCACTAGTCGACTACGATTCGTAGCAGTCTAGGGCTGGGACAAAAAATCATATCGATTATTTCCTTGCAGATATTAAATTCTGGTATAAATCTATTAAACTCAAACGATAATAGACCTACGGCCAAAAAACTGTGATAACGAAGCTAGAGGCGCTAGTGTAAAATATACGAATAAATTTGAGTAACGGTAAGTCTGTTCGCTGTCTCCAATAACTACAATTTCGGACACTGTAGTAGATCGATGTCAGTGATTTCTGGTGTTCAGTCTCACACTACGTTCGTTGCTGAAATGTTGTAGCGCAATAATTTCAAATAATTTATAACCATATCTAGGTGTTACTTAATATTTATGAGGTGTGAAAAGTATGGTGCAGACTGTAGATTGGATAGTGTGGGGTTAGGTGTGTAGGTTATTAGGGAATATTTCTATAATAAAACAAAAAGATATCTAGTTTTTCCTGATTTGACATTTTGAAAGCTTTAGTATAAAAATTTTGTTTTAACATTAGTTTTAAATGTTTGAATACTTTCAGTAATCCCATTACATTTTGGATGTATTGGTAGTGATTTTACAACTGTTATGCCCTGAGCTTTGCAAAATGATTCAAATTCATCTGAACTGAAAGGCGGACCATTATCCGAATGTATATCATCTGGCAATTCAAATATGTGAAAGAATACGTGGTACCCATCTCTCTGGGAATCACCACCTGCAGACACGCATGTTTTGGGGTTTATTGCCTCTCATCAGTGACAGGGTAGGTCAGACAACATTATAATTGTCTTGTCCCTGCCAAATGAATAATAATCAACTGTTTAAATAATATTTCCCCACGGATGACACTACGAACTACAACAAAGTTGATCGCAGCGCCATCAGTACGGAACAAGACAAAACACTCCCAAGTAGCACAGTCTCTGGGAAGAGAAATCTGTAAACATTCGAACGAGTTCGAATATATTGTGCCAGAGAGGTATCAACGATGTGAAAGAATACGAGGTACCCTTCTCTCTAAGCGTTTCCACCACGCGGAAAATTAAAGGCAAACATCTGTCAGAAAACAACTATTACCCAGGCTAATACCATGACGGACAAGAGGCAATAATCCTCGAAACATGCATGTCTGCAGGTGGTCATTCCCAGCCATATGAAGGATAATCTTCTGTTTAATTACAGGACAAGCACTTGCAATTGGGTCTTCGTGGAAAAACGTTACACAAATATCTGTCAGATGTAGTCCAATGTCCATCGTGGTATTAGCCAGGGTAGCAGTTATTTTCTGACAGATGTATGCCTTTTATTTTCCACTTGGTGAAAACGCTTAGAGAGAAGGGTACCCCGTATTCTTTCACATTGTTGATACCTCTCTGGCACAATATATTCGAACCACGTTCGAATTTTTACAATCCAAATATAGAAAAAGTTTGCCTTAAAAAAGCAATGCAAATATTATTGGATTGGATTTTACCTGTTATTTCGAAACAAAACACGAAGATGGGAAAAATTATTAGTGCAGAGGAAAGACTAGCTGCCACATTGCGTTATTTAGCGACAGGTCGCTCCTATAAAGACTTTAAATTTTCAACTGGAATATCACCATCTTCCTTATGCCATATCATACCTGAAACATGCAAAGCCATATACGACGTTCTTCAAGAAACAGAATATTGTTGTATCGTGAGCCTCTCAAGTAAGCCTCTAGTCAGAATTTGATCAAGTAATTCTTATGCCCAAATGTCCATGAAATTCCCACCGCATCATATTCGCTAATAACACTTCTGATCATTTGCAGCTGGTTTTTAGAAAAATTCCATAAAATCAACAGTTTTTTATTAACGTTGCTCTTTTCATTTTGACTTCCGGTTTCGTTTATAAATTTGATTGTTGAACGAGGCAGTTTTGATGTTGACGTATGCAAATTCTGAAGAATATATATATATATATTTTATTGCAGTTTCCGTGGACAAAACACGATTTTTGTCAAATAGCGTCGGAATTTAAAAATAAATGGCAGTTCATAAATTGTACATATACGCATTATTCCGCCTTAATATTACAACTACAAAAACATGTACAGCATCGTTCTACTGGCTCTAGTAAACGCAAATAATGAATTTACTTTCATCGATGTTGGGAAAAATGGCAGACATTTCAATGGAGGAATTGTGAAGTATACAGAATTTCACGATAAGCTGTTGAAAGGTGAGTTAAATTTTATTGCGCAAAAGGTTTTTTTTATAAAAACGTGTTTTTCCAGGTCAATTACATTTGACGGGCAGTAATGAAATGGAGAAACATCCTAATTTTGTTTTCTTATGCGATGCATTTCAACTGCACGATAATATTTCGAAATCGTATCCACAGAGAGATCTATCTTTGAAAAAGAGAATTTTTAACTACCGGTTATCCCGTATACGCAATGTTGTTTAGAATTCATTTGGTTTACTAGCTGCATGTTTCCGAATTTTACACACAGCCATACACATGAACGATCCACGAAATATTACTAGTTTTGGCTATTTGTTCTCTCAACAATTTTTTTTTGAGACGCACGATTTCATATGCACCTCCCAGATCATTTGATCGAGATGATTCGGTGTCTCACGAATTACAAAATGGCGAATGGCGAAACAACAGTACCGAACTCACCAGTTTACGAACCTCTACACATTTTTTTTATCGATAACTGCTAAAAGTACTCGCGAGCAGTACACACAATATTTCAATTAGGAAGGAAAAGTTTCGTGGCAATATGACATGATTAGAAAAAGAAAAGCTTAATTTATTATAACCCACCTGTATTGATAAAATATTTTGTCGAGCGAGCCCTCATTTATTATATGGAAGAATCTGGAGGTATCTGAATGCTTCAAAAATATTTTCGAGTCTTCAACCCAGCAATATTTTAAATGTTCATTTCTTGCGTATTCTCTTGTTTTCTTGAATTGTATTTTGTAGAAATGGGACAAGTGATCATTGATATAAATCCTGTTTCTGTTATCAGAAAATCCAAGGTTCCCTCCAATCAGATTTATTCCCCGTTTGGCAGCTTCCATACATGTAATTTTCTTCAAGTGTTTTGAGAATTTAACGATAATATTTTTTGGAGAATTTGCGTCTGTTTTATTTGGATGGGACTGAACACGATGACACTCAACAATATCACTTTAATTCAAGGGACGTCCTTGTTGATTAATTTTTTCCATTTCGGCTCGAAGATCTTCGTACATTTTCTTCAGTAGATTCACATCATCTACCACTGCTTCAGCGCATTTAATTGATGTTTGGAATTTATTAAGACGCTTCCCAAACTCATCTATTTTGTCATCGTAAAAATTCAGCGATTTAAACACTTCAGTTTGTTGAGTTTTCATTTCCTTTATTTCATTCAAGATGCAGGAGATTAGTCATCATTTGATCCATTTTAGTTGAGCCACCCTGGTTAGGCCCTGAAAAGTCACAAAAACTAGCAGGTAGTTTGGCACATTTAACGTAATAAGTTTTTCCGCAACGACCTCCACAAGCTAAACCCGGATCCGAACGGCTGACAGAAAAACCAAATGAACTGCAGATATCAGTTATACCTAGTTATAAAAAAGATTCAAAGCTTCAGGGAATCTTTTCGCAAGGAACTGAAAAAGGTTGTAGAATCAAAGAGGAGTGGAGCTGGGATAGACGATATTTACATACCCACTTTTTGGTATTACCAGCGCTCAGGAACTACCAACCGCTAGTATAAGCAAAATGGATACGGACGAATTAGAGGAAGGAAATGAGAGTGGGGTCGAAGGACAGCAAGAGAATAATGAAAGCCAACGGCCAGAACAATATAATGGAACGGAGAACACTGCAGTGCATGAAAGCAATATGGAAAATAGTTTATCAATACAGGTGGGTCATAATAAATTAAGCCTTTCCTTTTCTAATCATGTCATATTGCCACGAAACTTTTCCTTCCTAATTGAAATATTGTGTGTACTGCTCGCGAGTACTTTTAGCAGTTATCGATAAAAAAAATTGTGTAGAGGTTCGTAAACTGGTGAGTTCGGTACTGTTGTTTCGCCATTCGCCCTTTTGTAATTCGTTAGACACCGAATCATCTCGATCAAATGATCTGGGAGGTGCATATAAAATCGTGCGTCTCAAAAAAAATTGTTAAGAGCACAAATAGCCAAAACTACGTTAGTAATATTTCGTGGATCGTTCATGTGTATGGCTTTGTGTAAAATTCGGAAACATGCAGCTAGAAAACCAAAAGAGTTCTAAACCACATTGCGCATACGGGATAACCGGTAGTTAAAAATTCTCTTTTTCAAAGATAGATCTCTCTGTGGATACGATTTCGAAATATTATCGTGCAGTGCAAGTGCATCGCATAAGAAAACAAAATTAGGATGTTTCTCCATTTCATCACTGCCCGTCAAATGTAACTGACCTGGAAAAAACACGTTTTTATAAAAAAAGATCGAGATGATTCGGTGTCTCACGAATTACAAAAGGGCGAATGGAGAAACAACAGTACCGAACTCACCAGTTTACGAACCTCTACACAATTTTTTTTATCGATAACTGCTAAAAGTACTCGCGAGCAGTACACACAATATTTCAATTAGGAAGGAAAAGTTTCGTGGCAATATGACATGATTAGAAAAGGAAAGGCTTAATTTATTATGACCCACCTGTATTGATAAACTATTTTCCATATCTGTTTCATTGCTTTCATGCACTGCAGTGTTCTCCGTTCCATTATATTGTTCTGGCCGTTGGCTTTCATTATTCCCTTGCTGCCCTTCGACCCCACTCTCATTTCCTTCCTCTAATTCGTCCGTATCCATTTTGCTTATACTAGCGGTTGGTAGTTCCTGAGCGCTGGTAATACCAAAAAGTGGGTATGTAAATATCGTCTATCCCAGCTCCACTCCTCTTTGATTCTACAACCTTTTTCAGTTCCTTGCGAAAAGATTCCCTGAAGCTTTGAATCTTTTTTATAACTAGGTATAACTGATATCTGCAGTTCATTTGGTTTTTCTGTCAGCCGTTCGGATCCGGGTTTAGCTTGTGGAGGTCGTTGCGGAAAAACTTATTACGTTAAATGTGCCAAACTACCTGCTAGTTTTTGCGACTTTTCGGCGCCTAACCAGGGTGGCTCAACTAAAATAGATCAAATGATGACTAATCTCCTGCATCTTGAATGAAATAAAGGAAATGAAAACTCAACAAACTGAAGTGTTTAAATCGCTGAATTTTTACGATGACAAAATAGATGAGTTTGGGAAGCGTCTTAATAAATTCCAAACATCAATTAAATGCACTGAAGCAGTGGTAGATGATGTGAATCTACTGAAGAAAATGTACGAAGATCTTCGAGCCGAAATGGAAAAAATTAATCAACAAGGACGTCCCTTGAATTAAAGTGATATTGTTGAGTGTCATCGTGTTCAGTCCCATCCAAATAAAACAGACGCAAATTCTCCAAAAAATATTATCGTTAAATTCTCAACACACTTGAAGAAAATTACATGTATGGAAGCTGCCAAACGGGGAATAAATCTGATTGGAGGGAACCTTGGATTTTCTGATAACAGAAACAGGATTTATATCAATGATCACTTGTCCCATTTCTACAAAATACTATTCAAGAAAACAAGAGAATACGCAAGAAATGAACATTTCAAATATTGCTGGGTTGAAGACTCGAAAATATTTTTGAAGCATTCAGATACCTCCAGATTCTTCCATATAATAAATGAGGGCTCGCTCGACAAAATATTTTATCAATACAGTTGGGTTATAATAAATTAAGCTTTTCTTTTTCTAATCATGTCATATTGCCACGAAACTTTTCCTTCCTAATTGAAATATTGTGTGTACTGCGAGTACTTTTAGCAGTTATCGATAAAAAAAATGTGTAGAGGTTCGTAAACTGGTGAGTTCGGTACTGTTGTTTCGCCATTCGCCTTTTTGTAATTCGTGAGACACCGAATCATCTCGATCAAATGATCTGGGAGGTGCATATGAAATCGTGCGTCTCAAAAAAAAATTGTTGAGAGCACAAATAGCCAAAACTAGTAATATTTCGTGGATCGTTCATGTGTATGGCTGTGTGTAAAATTCGGAAACATGCAGCTAGTAAACCAAAAGAATTCTAAACAACATTGCGTATACGGGATAACCGGTAGTTAAAAATTCTCTTTTTCAAAGATAGATCTCTCTGTGGATACGATTTCGAAATATTATCGTGCAGTTCAAATGCATCGCATAAGAAAACAAAATTAGGATGTTTCTCCATTTTATTACTGCCCGTCAAATGTAACTGACCTGGAAAAACACGTTTTTATAAAAAAAAACCTTTTGCGCAATAAAATTTAACTCACCTTTCAACAGTTTATCGTGAAATTATGTATACTTCACAATTCCTCCATTGAAATGTCTGCCATTTTTCCCAACATCGATGAAAGTAAATTCATTATTTGCGTTTACTAGAGCCAGTAGAACGATGCTATACATGTTTTTGTAGTTGTAATATTAAGGCGGAATAATGCGTATATGTACAATTTATGAACTGCCATTTATTTTTAAATTCCGACGCTATTTGACAAAAATCGTGTTTTGTCCACGGAAACAGCAATAAAATAATACTCATCGATATATTCTTCAGAATTAGCATGCTTCAACATCAAAACTGCCTCGTTCAACAATTTAATTTATAAACGAAACCATAAGTCAAAATGGAAAGAGCAACGTTAATAAAAAAACTGCTGATTCCATCGACTCATATATGTCTTGAACAAAAGGAAATAGGTTAAGACACTTCTCTTTTTATAAAATCCATGCTGATGAATAGTTATATGATTTTTCAAGAGATGAAACAGCTCGTTGGCAATTATTGATTCAAATATTTTACCAGGTTGACTAAGCAGATAAATTGGCCTATAATTTGAAATTTCTTACTCTTTGCCGTTTTTGAAAACTGGTATTATTTGCCCAGCCTTCCACTTCTTAGTAAATTTCGCTAGTATCGCTGTCGGCACAAGATTCAATAAAAATTGTCGGTATACCATCTGGCCCAGGGCCCTTTTTTGAATCTAATCTGAAGGCAGATTCAATTTGTTTTTCAGATATGAAGGTGATGTTGACAGAGTTGGCTGATGTTGTTGTTGGTACCAGACATAGAGAATTGCTACTTTCGAACACACTGACAAAATAGTCCGAGAAACCGTTACATATTTCTTCGTTACCTGTAAGAGTTTTATTGCCAGTTGTCATTTGCAGTGGTATTGATTTGCATTGTTTTTTTCCTGAGAGAAAGGAGCAGAAGGCTGTACTATTTGTTTTCAAACAAATTTTAGATCTTTCAGTGTACGTTTTAAAATAATTGTTGATAGATTTTTTGAGTGACTTTCGAAGATATGAGAAATGCGTGTAGTCTCCCTGATATTCATAAATTTTCCATTTACGGTGATATTTAAGCTTTTTCTTTTTCAAACCTAATTTTTTTCTAGAGAACCAAATGGGGTGATTTTTCTTCTAAGTGGTCAATAAAGTACATCACCTCACTTTAATTACTGAGCTTAGGAACGACGGTGTCCATGGCAGCTTGTTGGAGTGGTTGACTTCATCTCTCTCTGAGGGATCTCAATACGTCACGTTGAACGGTTTCAGATCAGAAGAAAGGCTTATAGAGTCGGGTGTGCTCCAAGGCTCGCACCTCGTTCCAATTTTATTCGGTAATTTTGTTAGCGACATTGAGGATATGTTTGTTAATTCTAAACTGAAATTATTTGCAGATTTGAAAGCATACAAAGAAATAAGACAACCTTCAGACTATCTTGGGTTTCATTCTCTTATTACTGTCTTTTGAACCGACTATGAATTAACCATAAAAAATGCTATCATATTTTGTTTTCCAAAAACCTCAACCCTCCTCACGAACACCTGTATATTAACAACCAGCAGATTGCAGTATCTGACTACTATAGGTTGGAGAATATTAGAAAGATGTTTCGCTAAGCGTTGGGTAGGGCAGTTAAATGCACTGACAATGGGTCTAAGAGGAGCTCCAGGTTTGTGGATTTTAGGAAAGCCATAGATTTTCGGGATTCGAGATGATCTCTCCTTCGGTATTAACAGAGATTTGACGTCTGATGGAAGTTGCGATTTATTGATCTGGGCTTTGGTGGTTTTCTCAAGGTAAGTGGTGGGGTCATTGGTGACTTTCTTGTATTCATCTGTGTTGATGAGAGAGTTAATTTTGTCGAAATAATCCGACGAATTTAGAATGACGGTTGTATTCCCTTTATCGACTGGAAGAATGACAATATCGGGATTTTGATTTAATTCTTTGAGGGCGTGTCTTTTAGCAGAACGGAGGTTTGTGGGAGGGGTTTTTGCTGAAGATAGGATTTTGGCAACTACGCGCCTGATGTTTTCGGCGTCGTTCCTCGGTAGATTGAATAGGGCAGCAAGACCTCGCGTGTATATAATTGTGATAACCTGGACTGCACCGATGAGGGGGACAACATTCCGAAACCAGTCTGTAGTTGGTTCTCCGTTTGATTCGGGTGAAGTCCTGCTGTTTGTTCAGAGAGCTCTTGCAAAGTTGTTCCTTCAAAGTAAGGATCTTTGCACATGTGTCTGACAGATATAATTCAATATCTGTCGCGGTATTAGCCAGAGAAGCTGTTTTTTTCTGTCGGACACATGCCATATATACTATACAAAGTTATAGTCATTTCCTAAAGGATTGTTATCGACTGTTTTACAGTCACTTGGACATTATTTGCTCCTTGAAACAAGTATTCTACATATACCATTTCGTATCCGAAATGTCCTTCTGGAATGCTCTCTAATCTGTCATCAAGGTGGATCCTGTAAGCAATTGCAGTATTCATCTCGACTGACGGTGACGGGCAGCGAGACCTCGCGTGTATACAATTGTGATAACCTGGACTGCACTGATGAGGGACAACATTCCGAAACCGGTCTGTACTTGGTTCTCCGCTTGAATCGGGTGAAGTCCTGCTGTTTGTTCAGAGAGCTCTTGCAAAATTGTTCCTTCAAAGTAAGGATATTTGCACATGTGTCTGACAGATATAATTCAATATCTGTTGCAGTATTAGCCAGAGAAGCAGTTTCTTCCTGTCGGACACATGCCATACATACTATACAAAGTTATAGTCATTTCCTAAAGGATTGTTATCGACTGTTTTACAGTCACTTGGACATTATTTGCTCCTTGAAACAAGTATTCTACATATACCATTTCGTATCCGAAATGTCCTTCTGGAGTGCTCTCTAATCTGTCGTCAAGGTGGATCCTGTAAGCAATTGCAGTATTCATCTCGGCGGACGGTGACGGGCAGCGAGACCTCACGTGTATACAATTGTGATAACCTGGACTGCACTGATGAAGGACAACATTCCGAAACCGGTCTGTAGTTGGTTCTACGTTTGAATCGGGTGGAGTCCTGCTGTGTGTTCAGAGAGCTCTTGCAAAGTTTTTCCGTCAAAGTAAGGATCTTTGCACATGTGTCTGACAGATATAATTCAATATTTGTCGCAGTATTAGCCAGAGAAGCAGTTTCTTCCTGTCGGACACATGCCATACATACTATACAAATTTATAGTCATTTCCTAAAGGATTGTTATCGACTGTTTTACAGTCACTTGGACATTATTTGCTCCTTGAAACAAGTATTCTACATATACCATTTCGTATCCGAAATGTCCTTCTGGAATGCTCTCTAATCTGTCATCAAGGTGGATCCTGTAAGCAATTGCAGTATTCATCTCGACTGACGGTGACGGGCAGCGAGACCTCGCGTGTATACAATTGTGATAACCTGGACTGCACTGATGAGGGACAACATTCCGAAACCGGTCTGTACTTGGTTCTCCGCTTGAATCGGGTGAAGTCCTGCTGTTTGTTCAGAAAGCTCTTGCAAAATTGTTCCTTCAAAGTAAGGATCTTTGCACATGTGTCTGACAGATATAATTCAATATCTGTCGCAGTATTAGCCAGAGAAGCAGTTTCTTCCTGTCGGACACATGCCATACATACTATACAAAGTTATAGTCATTTCCTAAAGGATTGTTATCGACTGTTTTACAGTCACTTGGACATTATTTGCTCCTTGAAACAAGTATTCTACATATACCATTTCGTATCCGAAATGTCCTTCTGGAATGCTCTCTAATCTGTGATCAAGGTGGATCCTGTAAGCAATTGCAGTATTCATCTCGGCGGACGGTGACGGGCAGAGAGACCTCGCGTGTATACAATTGTGATAACCTGGACTGCACTGATGAGGGGGACAACATTCCGAAACCGGTCTGTGGTTGGTTCTCTGTTTGAATCAGGTGAAGTCCTGCTGTTTGTTCAGAGAGCTCTTGCAAAGTTGTTCCTTGAAAGTAAGGATCTTTGCACATGTGTCTGACAGATATAATTCAATATCTGTCGCAGTATTAGCCAGAGAAGCAGTTTCTTCCTGTCGGACACATGCCATACATACTATACAAAGTTATAGTCATTTCCTAAAGGATTGTTATCGAATGTTTTACAGTCACTTGGACATTATTTGCTCCTTGAAACAAGTATTCTACATATACCATTTCGTATCCGAAATGTCCTCCTGGAGTGCTCTCTAATCTGTCGTCAAGGTGGATCCTGTAAGCAATTGCAGTATTCATCTCGGCGGACGGTGGCGGGCAGCGAGACCTCACGTGTATACAATTGTGATAACTTGGACTGCACTGATGAAGGACAACATTCCGAAACCGGTCTGTAGTTGGTTCTACGGTTGAATCGGGTGAAGTCCTGCTGTTTGTTCAGAGAGCTCTTGCAAAGTTTTTCCGTCAAAGTAAGGATCTTTGCACATGTGTCTGACAGATATAGTTCAATATCTGTCGCAGTATTAGCCAGAGAAGCAGTTTCTTCCTGTCGGACACATGCCATACATGCTATACAAAGTTATAGTCATTTCCTAAAGGATTGATATCGACTGTTTTACAGTCACTTGGACATTATTTGCTCCTTGAAACAAGTATTCTACATATACCATTTCGTATCCGAAATGTCCTTCTGAAGTGCTCTCTAATCTGTCATCAAGGTGGATCCTGTAAGCAATTGCAGTATACATCTCAGCGGACGGTGACGGGCAGCGAGACCTCGCGTGTATACAATTGTGATAACCTGGACTGCACTGATGAGGGGGACAACATTCCGAAACCGGTCTGTAGTTGGTTCTCCGTTTGAATCAGGTGAAGTCCTGCTGCTTGTTCAGAGAGCTCTTGCAAAGTTGTTCCTTCAAAGTAAGGATCTTTGCACATGTGTATGACAGATATAATTCAATATCTGTCGCAGTATTAGCCAGAGAAGCAGTTTCTTCCTGTCGGACACATGCCATACATACTATACAAAGTTATAATCATTTCCTAAAGAATTGTTATCGACTGTTTTACAGTCACTTGGACATTATTTGCTCCTTGAAACAAGTATTCTACATATACCATTTCGTATCCGAAATGTCCTTCTGGAGTGCTCTCTAATCTGTCGTCAAGGTGGATCCTGTAAGCAATTGCAGTATTCATCTCGGCGGACGGTGACGGGCAGCGAGACCTCACGTGTATACAATTGTGTTAACCTGGACTGCACTGATGAAGGACAACATTCCGAAACCGGTCTGTAGTTGGTTCTACGTTTGAATCGGGTGGAGTCCTGCTGTGTGTTCAGAGAGCTCTTGCAAAGTTTTTCCGTCAAAGTAAGGATCTTTGCACATGTGTCTGACAGATATAATTCAATATTTGTCGCAGTATTAGCCAGAGAAGCAGTTTCTTCCTGTCGGACACATGCCATACATACTATACAAATTTATAGTCATTTCCTAAAGGATTGTTATCGACTGTTTTACAGTCACTTGGACATTATTTGCTCCTTGAAACAAGTATTCTACATATACCATTTCGTATCCGAAATGTCCTTCTGGAATGCTCTCTAATCTGTCATCAAGGTGGATCCTGTAAGCAATTGCAGTATTCATCTCGGCGGACGGTGACGGGCAGCGAGACCTCGCGTGTATACAATTGTGATAATCTGGACTGCACTGATGAGGGGGACAACATTCCGAAACCGGTCTGTAGTTGGTTCTCTGTTTGAATCAGGTGAAGTCCTGCTGTTTGTTCAGAGAGCTCTTGCAAAGTTGTTCCTTCATGACATGTGTCTGACAGATATAATTCAATATCTGTCGCGGTATAACCTAGAGAAGTAGTTGCTTTCTGTCGGACACATGCCATACATACTATACAAAGTTATAGTCATTTCCTAAAGGATTGTTATCGACTGTTTTACAGTCACTTGGACATTATTTGGTCCTTGAAACAAGTATTCTTCATATATCATTTCGTATCTGAAATGTCCTTCTGGAGTGCTCTCTAATCTGTCATCAAGGTGGATCCTGTAAGCAATTGCAGTATTCATCTCGACTGACGGTGACGGGCAGCGAGACCTCGCGTGTATACAATTGTGATAACCTGGACTGCACTGATGAGGGACAACATTCCGAAACCGGTCTGTACTTGGTTCTCCGCTTGAATCGGGTGAAGTCCTGCTGTTTGTTCAGAGAGCACTTGCAAAGTTGTTCCTTCAAAGTAAGGATCTTTGCACACGTGTCTGACAGATATAATTCAATATCTGTCGTGGTATTACCTAGAGAAGTAGTTGCTTCCTGTCGGACTCATGCCATAAATACTATACAAAGTTATGAGGGACAACATTCCGCAACCGGTCTGTAGTTGGTTCTCCGTTTGAATCGGGTGAAGTCCTGCTGTTTGTTCAGAGAGCTCTTGCAAAGTTTTTCCTTCAAAGTAAGGATCTTTGCACATGTGTCTGACAGATACAATTCAATATCTGTCGCGGTATAAGCCAGAGAAGCTGTTTTTTTTGTCGGACAGATGCCATACATACTATACAAAGTTATAGTCATTTCCTAAAGGATTGTTATCGACTGTTTTACAGTCACTTGGACATTATTTGCTCCTTGAAACAAGTAACAAGAGAGCAGCTGGAGCACCTGAAAAGAAAGAGAAAGGTAATATCTAAAAGCAAAGAGTAAGTATTTGAATACAATACTTTATTTACAGTCTACAAACCACTGATTATAAATATGAATAAAAGGGAACAAATTTTTAACTACTACTATTGATACTATCAATCAAACTACTTTCACAAAAGAAAAACTATAAAACAAAAATTCGAATTCATTACAATTATTTTTCTACGAATTCTGCAACTACTAAAAATCACCAAAATAATAATACAGTTTATTATTATCAACAATCACTAATACTATCACTAATATTAGTAATATAATCAAACTATTATTATTTTTATTGTAATTATTGATAACCAATTCATCAGAACAAATGTCACCTCAACTTAGGGCACTCTAGAATTCTTCACACACATTCATTTTCATAAAAGTGACTGCAGATGTCATCCTGAAAGATGTGCATTAAGTGAACATGTTAATAGTACAGGACACATCATGAATTATATAAACACAAAATTTTTGACAAAGGAGTGTAACTCTACTAAGAGACTTTTTATGGAAATGGCTTTCATTTCTCAATCTAATAATTGCTTGAATAAAAAAACAGATCTCAATCATTTAGGTGAAATTTATTCATACCTATTACTTCTTGATTAAAAACCCCCAGAACAAATTTAATTACTGTTCAAATAAAATTAAAAACATTTCTAAAGGAATGTGATCGCTCTTTTGAATGGATAAAATTGGCTGTCTAAATCTCTATGCACAGGCCAAATCGTGTGCTTTACTGTCATATGTCAAATAATATTTTTCTTCTTTAAATTTCACATGTCATTTGTCTGGTTTACTAACCAAATTGTAGGTTCATGGTGTGCACATGGTCCACACTTGAAAAATTTCATATAATTTTAAAATGTTTTTAAATCTTTGACAAAAAATTTTAAATGTTTTCAACCTGTTACTTCATCATCAACGTCATGTTGTACACTCGATATTGTTTATATCTCATTTATTACATCATTAGCATTCAACCTCAATAACACAGTAAGTATAGCTATTATTGGGCTTCATCCATTTAGTTTACAATCCTGCTTAATAATTGTAGCTTCCCTGAAGTTGACAGTAACCACTGTCGAAATATCGGAATTATAGTGTAAAAAGAGTACACGTTTCGCTTGCTGCTTTTACCCAAAAAATCTCCCCCTTTTATATATATATATACCGGGTGTCCCACATTTTATGTGACAGGCAATATCTGGTTTGTCGGAGGAGATATACAAAAATGTTTCATACAAAAGTTTTATGAGTTCATGAGAGCAATATTTTAATATAATTTTCAAATATACAGGGTGTTTGGTGTAGGTGCTACAGACCAATATGCCATTTTTTAAAATAGAACGCACTGTATATCATTACATATTCAGATTCTACGCTTAATTCTGATATCATTTCAAGTTTAGTTTTTGAAATTCGGTTACGGCGTTGTCGAGTTATTGCTTAAAATGTAAAGTCTTGAGAACGACTATTATTTTTAAAAATATCTCATACAATAACTATTCTCTCTGCATCAGATCACATGAAAATTAGTCAAAATTATGGGTGTTCGAAGAAATGGTTCAATTTTGAGTTGTAGAATTCAGTCAGTAATCATTTTGAATATGAAACAATTGCGAAATTGAAAGAGGTGTATTCAGGAACAAATCGTCAATAAAAATGTAATATAACCTGATGAATCATTTCATAAGAATAGTACCTAGATATGTCATGAAAATTGTTCAAAGTAACGCCCATTAGATATTATACAGTCTTCGAAACGTCGAATTACTTCTCGAACAAGTCGCTCTTATAATATCAGGCGTAATATCACTGCACGTTAGTCGAATTTTCATTTTCAGATCATTCACATTCAAACAAAATGAAAATAATACCTTTTAATAGCCCCATAGGAAAAAATCAAGCGGTGATAAATCTGGGGAACGAGCCGGCCACCGAATTGGACCCTTATTACCAATTCATCTATTTGGGTACGTTCTATCCAGATATTCAGTAACAACCTGTGAATTGTGAGGAAGAGCACCATCTTGTTGCCACCAAATTCCTTTTCGTTCTGCTCTGGGAATATCTTTCATCAACTGGATCAAATCATTTTCTAGAAAATGTAAATATCGCAATCCATTGAGGTTTTCATTGAAAAAGTAAGGTCCTATGATGCGACCATTGAACAATCCACACCATACATTAATACCCCAAGTAGTTTGAAAATTTCTTTCGCGGATCCAGTGGCGATTTTCTTGAGACCAATAGTGACTGTTATGTCGATTCACAACTCCATTATTGTGGAAAGTTTTTTTGAAACCTTATATTGAACCTTATTTAAAGTGCAATAACTCAACAACGCCTTAACCGAATTTCAAAAACTAAACATGAAATATTATCAGAATTAAGCGTAGAATCTGAATATGTAATGATATACAGTGCGTTCTATTTTAAAAAATGGCATTTTGGTCTGTAGCACCTACACCAAATACCCTGTATATTTGGAAATTATATCAAAATAAAGCTCTCATGAACTCATAAAACTTTTGTATGAAACATTTTCGTATATCTCTTCCGACAAACCAGATATTGCCTGTCACATAAAATGTGGGACACCAGGTATATATATATATAACAAGACGGAAACTATGACATCTACATAGTTTCCGTCTTGTTATATACTGCTTTGCCTTTCGGTACAAATGCAGAGTGAATTCGTTTTTATTTCGAGAGTTCTACAAAGCTGTCCTGATGATTGGGAAACCATGAAACGATCGTAGGCAGATGGTGGAACTCTCGGAATTAAATCGAAAACACTCTATTCCTCTTCACTCTATTCCTCTCTCTCTCTATATATATATATATATATATATATATATATATATATATATATATATATATATATATATATATATATATATATATGAGTTTTTTAATATTTGGGATATGCAGCAGGCCAATAAGGGTACTCTTATACACTTGTTGCAAGCTTTCAATAACTTTTTATTATCATCTTCAGGGAAACTACAAATATGTAAAGATATGAGAATTAAGCCAACGAAAAACGTGGAATAACTTACACTGTTTCGAGGTTACATGGCGTATATGTTAAAAATAATCATGAAATATGGACAGCACTGGGAGTAAAACATCATTGATAACAACCAAGAGTAACGTGGATGCACACTCATTACTGATGATACATTATGACATGGATTTTAAAATTGTTAAAATTATATAAAAGCACGTGTTGTCCTTGAAGAGGCAAACAACCGCGGCGAGTAATTTTATTCGACTGACTAGCCAAGACCACTGACAAATGACATGAGACAATTGATACATGATATATGACAGGTGACATGAGCCACACGGAATCTTAATCATGGGGAGTGACAGATGACACTACAACCTAATGATACAGATCTGTGATGGAGCTACATGGAACAATAATTATGAATTGTGAAATTTGGAATATGAGAACAATATATTTTATATTAATGGTGTAGGTGACAAATGAGCTGAACCAACAAAGGAAACATATCCTGAAAACATGAACACTCGACCTAATGCTAACAATAATACATTACTGAAAAATATGGAACAAAGATTGTATGAACAGTATTTTGATGGAGGAATTGAATTATATTGAATTAATTTGTGAAGTCAATATTCATTGAAGTAATCCGTTGATTGTCTCCAAACCTTGTATTGTCTGCAAAAATTAAATAAGAGTAAATTTCACTCAAGTGATTTACGTCTGTTTTTTTATTCAGCGCATTATCCGCTTGTGCAATGTGAACCATTTCTAAAAAAAGCCTTTTGGCTGTGTTTTTTTCTGTAGATAAAATTTTTACCGAATTATAATCCATACAATGTCCTTCCTTAGCAACATGTTCACTCAGTGCACATCTCTCCGGGTGTAGTCTACTGTCGCTCTTGTGTGACACAATGCGGTCCTTAAGTGGTCTGGACGTTTGTCCAATGTATTGTTTTTCACAATTTTGACACTGTATACAATAAACTACATCCGAACAGTTTATGCACGGAGTCTTGTCTTTTAATTTAGAAAAAATTCTCTTGATAGGCAAAACATTTTTATTGGATATTTTTATATTTTCTGAAAAAGATTTGAAAATTCTGGATAGTCCAGGGGTGATGTCTTTAATGAACGGTGAAGAAGCATAAAAGGAAAGAGTCCCAGTGACTTCAGCAACTTGCGTATTGACTGGAGATGGAGAAAGTGTATTATTAATATTATTACTATGTAAGTTTATGTCATCCATGGATGAGGTATTATACAAGATCTTTTTTACAAAGGAAGCAGGATATGAATTTTGGAGAAAAAGATTGTAAATTATGTCTAAATTTTTTTTGAGAAAGGAAGTCAGATATTTTGATGACTCTTGATTTCATTTGTTTAATCAGATTGACCTTCATGCACTGTTTATGATAAGACCAGTAGCTCATATATCTTCCAGAGCTCATTGGTTTCCTGTACCAATCTATAAGTACGGTGTTCTCTGGTGTTCTGATAAACATGGTATCAAGGAACGGAACGCTGTTATGTTCGTTTTCTCTCTCAATGGTGAACTGTATGTGGGGAATGTAGCTGTTGAAAATGAACAAGGTGTCATCTATGGTATCTGACGGAATTGCAATGATAATGTCATCTACATATTTCTTAAGGAAAGGTGGATTGAAAGGGAGAACATGAGTGACCATGTCTAACAAATCATCCATAACGTATGCTGCCATTATAGGGCTAATTTTTGCACCCATTGGGGTACCAAAAGTCTGTTTATAAAATTTATCATTGAATGCAAAATAAGTATTTTCAAAGAGGAAAGATATTAAATTCAAAAAAGTGTCTTTTGTCAAGTTGCAGTAACCACTGATCACGCTCCACTTTTTTTCAATGGCCCTTAAACACGCCATTGTAATTCCGTCAGATACCATAGATGACACCTTGTTCATTTTCAACAGCTACGATCCCCACATACAGTTCACCATTGAGAGAGAAAACGAACATAACAGCGTTCCGTTCCTTGATACCATGTTTATCAGAACACCAGAGAACACCGTACTTATAGATTGGTACAGGAAACCAATGAGCTCTGGAAGATATATGAACTACTGGTCTTATCATAAACAGAGCATGAAGGTCAATCTGATTAAACAAATGAAATCAAGAGTCATCAAAATATCTGACACTTACTTTCTCAAAAAAAAATTTAGACATAATTTACAATCTTTTTCTCCAAAATTCATATCCTGCTTCCTTTGTAAAAAATATCTTGTATAATACCTCATCCATGGATGACATAAACTTACATAGTAATAATATTAATAATACACTTTCTCCATCTCCAGTCAATACGCAAGTTGCTGAAGTCACTGGGACTCTTTCCTTTTATGCTTCTTTACCGTTCATTAAAGACATCACCCCTGGACTATCCAGAATTTTCAAATCTTTTTCAGAAAATATAAAAATATCCAATAAAAATGTTTTGCCTATCAAGAGAATTTTTTCCAAATTAAAAGACAAGACTCCGTGCATAAACTGTTTGGATGTAGTTTATTGTATACAGTGTCAAAATTGTGAAAAACAATACATTGGACAAACGTCCAGACCACTTAAGGACCGCATTGTGTCACACAAGAGCGACAGTAGACTACACCCGGAGAGATGTGCACTGAGTGAACATGTTGCTAAGGAAGGACATTGTATGGATTATAATTCGGTAAAAATTTTATCTACAGAAAAAAACACAGCCAAAAGGCTTTCTTTAGAAATGGTTCACATTGCACAAGCGGATAATGCGCTGAATAAAAAAACAGACGTAAATCACTTGAGTGAAATTTACTCTTATTTAATTTTTGCAGACAATACAAGGTTTGGAGACAATCAACGGATTACTTCAATGAATATTGACTTCACAAATTAATTCAATATAATTCAATTCCTCCATCAAAATACTGTTCATACAATCTTTGTTCCATATTTTTCAGTAATGTATTATTGTTAGCATTAGGTCGAGTGTTCACGTTTTCAGGATATGTTTCCTTTGTTGGTTCAGCTCATTTGTCACCTACACCATTAATATAAAATATATTGTTCTCATATTCCAAATTTCACAATTCATAATTATTGTTCCATGTAGCTCCATCACAGATCTGTATCATTAGGTTGTAGTGTCATCTGTCACTCCCCATGATTAAGATTCCGTGTGGCTCATGTCACCTGTCATATATCATGTATCAATTGTCTCATGTCATTTGTCAGTGGTCTTGGCTAGTCAGTCGAATAAAATTACTCGCCGCGGTTGTTTGCCTCTTCAAGGACAACACGTGCTTTTATATAATTTTAACAATTTTAAACTCCATGTCATAATGTATCATCAGTAATGAGTGTGCATCCACGTTACTCTTGGTTGTTATCAATGATGTTTTACTCCCAGTGCTGTCCATATTTCATGATTATTTTTAACATATACGCCATGTAACCTCGAAACAGTGTAAGTCATTCCACGTTTTTCGTTGGCTTAATTCTCATAGTTGTCTTTACATATTTGTAGTTTCCCTGAAGATGATAATAAAAAGTTATTGAAAGCTTGGAATAAGTGTATAAGAGTACCCTTATTGGCCTGCTGCATATCCCGAATATTAAAAAACTCATTTCCTAACTAGTCAGCAAACAAGACTACCCTTTTCTATATATATATATATATATATATATATATATATATATATATATATATATATATATATATATATATATATATATATATATATATATATATATATATATATATATATATATATATATATATATATATATATATATATATATATATATATACAGGATTATGATAAAGAAATGCACAAAATTTATAAAACGTACAACGATCACCTTTGAAAAAAATGCAAAAACACGTCAAACTGTTTTTTTTTATTCCGAATCTTTTGACATAAGTTACAAAAATATCACGTCAAAGTTGTCAAAGTTATGACGTCATCAACAAATTTTTTTAATGGGAAGCTAAGAGTTTTATTACATTATGTGATAGAGTTTGTGTTTTTACACAAGGGAAAAATAGTTGCAGTAGGGCTCACATAAGAAAAATAACGAGAAAAGGGATAAAAAACGAAATAACAAAACCAATTATAAAAAGAGGTCAAACTTAAACTTATCTAGTAAGAACATGTGTTCTTATAAATTTATTCAATTGTTTTACTAAAACAATGGTTTGTCAGTGTCAGTCGTACAATTAGTGTCACCACAGTTTTATTATTATGGCTCGTTTAACCGAAAGAGAAAGGATAGAAATTCTAATGATGGTAGGTTACGGCGATCGCCTTCGAAGTCATGAAGAAGCATGTGCTTTATTTAACGCAACACATTTTGAATGACCTCCAATTGCTAGAAGCACAGTAAGCAGAATTGTTGCAAAATTTGATGCAACGGGAAGCGTGAGGGATGCTCCAAAATCTGTACGACCAGGAATAAGCGACGATGTGAAGTTAGATATTTTGCTGTCAGTAGAAGAACACCCTCACGCAACTACAACAGAAATTGCCTTACAAGAAAATGTTAGTCAGTCGTTTGTAGTAAAGATGTTAAAAAAAGAAAAACTACACCTATACAAAGTTCATCTTGTTCAAGAACTCTCAGAATATGATCCGGACAGACGTTTGGAATTTTGTGAAATCTTCATGCGGCATTGTGACGAAAATCCAAATTTTCTTAATAGTGTAGTATTTTCCGATGAGGCAACGTTTTGTCTAAGTGGTTCTGTAAATCGACACAATTCTCGCTACTGGGCTCGGGAAAATCCCCACTGAATGCAGACAAAACACACCCAGCGTCCCCAAAAAATTAATGTTTGGGTAGGAATCGTCCGGGGAAGATTTATTGGTCCTTATTACTTTCGCGGGAATTTAATAGCTGCGATATTTGGAACATCTTCGTATGGCAGTGATTCCGGACCTACTTGCGGTATTTCCGGATCCAAATAATGGGGACAACTTGGATCCCAGTATTTGGTTCCAACAAGATGGTGCACCACCACATTATGGTCATACTGTTCGAAGGTTTCTGGATAACCAGTTTGAAGGACGGTGGATTGGAAGACGTGGACCAATGGAGTGGCCACCTAGGTCACCTGATTTAACCTCCCTTTATTTTTTTCTGTGGGGACATTTGAAAAGTCGGGTCTACATTAACCGGCCAGACAATTTAGAAGACTTAATGGAAAGAATTAGACACGAAATGACTCGTATAACTCCGCAGATGATCGAAAACTCTATAAATGCGGTCTACCATCGTCTTGGCCTATGTCAGTTAGTAAACGGAAAAATAGTTTTGGTTTAATGGACTGTTTAGTTAATTGAAAAGTTATTATGAAACTTACGTTTATTTCGTTTTTTATTCATTTTCTCGTTTTTTTTTCTTATGTGAGCCCTACTGCAACTATTTTTCCCTTGTGTACAAACACAAGCTCTATCACATAATGTGATAAAAATCTTAGCTTCCCATTAAAAAAATTTGTTGATGACGTCATAACTTTGACAACTTTGACGTATTATTTTTGTAACTTATGTCAAAAGATGCGGAATAAAAAGAACAGTTTGACTTGTTTTTGCATTTTTTCAAAAGTGATCGTTGTACGTTTTATGAATTTTGTGCATTACTTTATCATAACCCTGTGTATATATAACTGTGAACAAGTTTATATTGGTCAATCTAAACGAATGCTTAAAGATCGCATTACCTCACATAAGAGTGATTCCAGAAGGAATATAAGATCTTGTGCTTTATCAGAACATACAATTGATAAAGATCATTGTATTGACTATGATAATGCGAGAGTTCTTGATGTTGAGAGAAATTTGAGAAAAAGGTTATTTTTGGAAATGGTTCACATCAATAATGCAAATAATACATTTAATAAAAGAACTGACATAAGAGAATTAAGCTCTATTTATACATACATTCTACATAAAAACAAACAGATTTCCTCTAACAGTCGTCCTCCTTGAATTTATATTTTGTGATTCTATTTCTTTTAATCAAATGATTTCAATGATTTTTTCTACTCCTCTATATATACAATTCATCCTTCTGTCACATTTTTCTGTCACTGTCTGTATATTTTATTTGAAATTGTCTTTATGTTCGTCATTGATGTAAATTTCTTTTAATTTCACGTTAGTAAGTATTACTCAACTTTCAATTACTATATGTTCATCCACCTTTTTGTAGTTATAGTCTTGAGAAAGAAAATAAAGATTTTCGAAAGCTTGACTTAAAAAAACGAAGATTGAATAACTCCACTGGTCACCTGACTGCTACCCAAATAATTCTTGAGATATTATTTCACAGACACGAGAGTATTCAACAATATATATACAGTGTGTTCCGCTTTTCATGAATACACCCTAATATCTCAGTTATTGATAATGCGATTTTCTTGAAATTTTGGTGGTGATTATATGTTAGGTAAATGAAGTATTTTGGCATAGTGAACATTTTCATCGACCATAGGCGTGCGGTGTGGGGGGGTAAAAAAAAAGCTGTTTTTTGGGAAAAGGATATTAGGGCTCATTTTAGATAACTTGTTTTATCAGAATTAGAATCAGCATCCCCAAAAACCCCCCAAACCATATTTTCGAAATCTCAAGAGCTGAGTTGAGGAGAAAAAAATAAATAAATTCACTTTTTTCGTCAATGCACCCGAATATCTGTTATTAGCGATTTTCTTGAGATTTTGGTGGTGATTTTATGTTAGAAAAATTAAGCATTTGGCGTGCGAAGTTGGGGAGAGAAAAAAGGCATTTTTTGAGAAAAGAATATTAATGCTTATTTAAGACAACTTTTCTTATCAGATTCGGAATCAGCATCCCCAAAAACCCTTTAATTCATATTTTCAACATCTCAAGAGCTGATTTGAACAAAAAAAAAAGTTTAAGTCTTTTTTTTTAATAAGTTCTTTATTTGTAACATTGGTAACAAAATTACGAATTACTTTATTTTAGATTCTTGTGTTTTCAACATAACTACCTTCTGAAACAATACACTTTTCAACAATTCTTCTCAAACGTACATTCACTTTTCTTAAAGTTTGGGGAGTTATTTCCTGACACGCTTGCCTAATTGCAAAGCAAAGTTCCTCTCTATTACGCGGCCGAGTAGAATATACTTTATTCTTCAAATGCCCCCACAGAAAAAAGTCACAAGGGGTAATATCTGGCGATCTAGGGGGCCACGGTTCCAAAGGAGAATTTCTACCTATCCACTTCATAAGGAAAATTGCATTTAAAAAGTTCCGAACTATCCCACAATTGTGTGCGGTGGCCCCATCTAATTGAAAGATTAAGTTTTGTCTTTGTGCTAATGGCAATTCCTTGAGAAAATCATAGAGACCATTTTGTAAAAAAATTTGTCCGGTCAGGATATCCAGGAAATAAGGGCCAACAATCCGATCGTTGAATATGCCACACCACACGTTAACTTTTTCACTGTATTGGTTTTTACAATGAATTACCCAATTCGGATTTTCAGCTGCACAAAACCTACAATTTTGACTAGATACCACACCGTTTGTTGAAAACGTTGCCACGTCAGTAAACATCATATTCTTCAGAAAGTCTGTCGTTAAGATAGTTACCCTGCAACCATAAGCAACATTCAAACCGTCGTTCAAAATCACCATTTAACAGAGTATGTAGAAATTTTGGTTTAAATGCCCTAATCCTCCATACTTTGTTATTCGTTAAATTCATTGTCCTCGCAACTGCCCTTACAGTACCATTTGGGTTGTTTCGAAATTTTGCTAAGATACGTTCGTCGTCTGGATAGTGTCTTTGATTTAAATTGTACCTCCCTGGTCTCATTTTGAAAATCGCTCCAGTCCTTGCGAACAATCAGTTGATTTTGGCAAAGGTATCGTGAGAAATTGGTTCTCGACCATGATGCCTTCCATTGAATATTCCAGCAACTTGACGCGTAGATCTTTCATTATTACCAAATAAGCGGATAATCTCAACTTTTTCTCCAATTGTAAGAACTACTCTTCGGTTGTGTGCCATCTTATTAACAGTTAAGTAACACTTGACTTATTGACATTTCGTACTGATTACCGATGTCAAACAAAAACTTTTGTTTCAAAGCACTCTTTCATTAATTTGCATGAAAACTCAAATCGGCAAGCCAACGGTAACAAAGTGTGCGTATCTTCGGAAATACCTAAATTGTAGTATAAGGGCAGTTGCAAACGATACAGAATTTGAAATAAAAAGTTAGAAATAAACAATCTATTGAAAAAAAGTGAAATTAATTTTGTTTTCTAATCAAATCAGCTCTCGAGATTTCGAAAATATGAATTGAGGGGTTTTTGCGGTCGCTGATTCCAAATCTGATAAAAAAAATTGTCTTAAATGAGCCCCTTATATCCATGGAGAAGAAGTGGAGATTATCCGATTATTTGGTAATAATGAAAGATCTACGCGTCAGGTTGCTGGAATATTCAATGGATGGCATCATGATCGAGAACCAATTTCTCACGCCAAAATCAACAGATTGTTCACAAAGACTAGAGCGGTTTTCAAAACAAGACCAGGGGGGTACAATTTTAATCAAAGACACTATCCGGACGACGAACATTTCGAATTTCGAAACAACCCAATTGGTACTGTAAGGGCAGTTGCGAGGACAATGAATTCAACGAAAAACAAAGTATAGAGATGTTTGAAACGCAACAGGATTAGGGCATTTAAACCAAAATTTCCACATACCGTGTTAAATGGTTATTTTGAAAGACGGTTTGAATTTTGCTAACAAGGACTTATTGAAAAAAGAGTTGAATAATCTTTTATTCAAATCAGCTCTTGAGATGTTCTACAGCCCTAGTTTCGAAGTCTTCCATGAAAAGGTTTGCAAGGACTGGAGAAAGGGGGGAACCCATGGGAGCACCTTTCACTTGTTTGTAGTAAGTTCCTTGGAAGAGGAAGTACGTGTTGTTCATACAGTGACTGATGAGGTCCAGGGTGTCTTTTGGAATTCTGTGTTTAGTTTTAAGGATTTCTAGCGTGTCCGTTAGGGGAATGTTTGTGAAGAGGGAGACAACATCGAAGCTCACTAGGATATCAGTGTTCTGGATTCTATAGTATTTGAGAAGGTCTAAGAAGTGGAATGAATTTTTCACGTAGGATGAAGCTTCTTCTGCTCGTGGCTGAAGAGTACTCGCCAGATACTTGACCAGGTTCTGGGTTGGTGATCCAAAGGCACTGACAATAGGTCGCAGTGGGATATCAGGCTTGTGTATTTTTGGTAGTACGTAGATACGAGGGGTGCGTGATGACTTCTCTCTAGGGATAGTGGCTTTCTTGGTTTCGGCTGGTAGTTTAGAATTATTGATCAGATTTTTGGTCTTCTTTTCGAGGTAGGTTGTCGGGTCTCGTTGGGTGATCTGATACTCGGATGAGTTTAACAGTGTGCTCATTTTGTCTACATAATCTGAGGTATTCAGAACTACCGTGGCGTTGCCTTTGTCTGCTGGGAGAATGATTATGTCAGGGTTGTTGTGGAGGTTTCTGAGGCAATGTTTTTCGGCAGGTGTTATGTTGGATGTAGGGAGTTTTGCTCTCCTAAGTGTGGTGGCAATATCTTGTCTGGTTTCTTCAGCTGTGTTTTCTGGTAGATGGGTTATAGCGCATTCTATTTGTGTAATGATGGTTTCTGTTAGGATTCTGTTTGTTGTGATGGAATAATTGAATCCTCTTGATAGTAGTGCAAGGCTAGTTTGATCTAGTGGTGTGTCGGAGAAGTTGTGTACTAATACAGGTGATGCGGCTGGGACCAAGGGTGTGATGGTACTCGTTAACAATGCACAAAGTTTGTTTTTCTGTGTTTCTGTTTTCTTATTGCTGATGTGATCTGCTTTCTTTTGAGATATCCTGGTCAAAGTGTCCCAGATGACTGGATGGATATCTACGGTGGATAATTTGCCAAAACATTTGTAGAGCGAGGTGTTGGTGATGTCCAAATTACGTCTGATGTCATGAAGTGTTTTTCGAATGAGTGCTTGGCTGGCTTTATTGAGAATACGCTGGGCTGACGATGAGGTATCATGATGTTTCAACCGGAAGGCTTTGGGAATGACTCTGTGGTCTCTGCATGATTTGAGGAAAGTGAGGTCGCACAGGAGATTGGATCTTCGGATAAGGAGTGATGAATAGATTTTCGTGAGATGGAGAATATCCTCCCCGTAGAGGCGTGAAATGTGTTCAGATAGGTTTCCGCGGTCAGATATTTGAAAACTAAAAGTTCGGGTTGAACCGCGTCTAGAATTTGTTGAAATTCGACGTTTCGGCTCCGATTTTGGAGCCATTTTCAAGAACTGAAATAGAAAGAAAATTTAATGAAAGGTTAAAACGTAATTCTACGTTGAGGTCTCAATCTGCCTACTCCTCAGGTATAATTACGTTAGGTTTTTGTGACTTGACGTCGGGGTCTCAATGTGCCTACTCCCCATGTCTCGTCACTGGTTCTCTCTAAGGTCTCAATCTGCCTACTCCTTCGAGAGAACTGAGGAATTGTGGGTTGAGGAACTGTATTTATAGTGGACTTGGCTGTAATGGCCGTGTGCAATGTATTGGCGCGAGGTGAACTATGGGCGGGAACTGAATTGGCGCTAGATAAGCTGTGTGCGGGAACTTGGTTGGCGCTAAGTGAGCTGTGTGCGGGAACTGAATTGGTGAATTGGTGGGAAATGAGTTAATGCGTGCAATGAGAGGCTTCCAGGTGGTATTAGGAAGTCTACGTCCGTCGTCGCGAGTGTTGAGGCAATTGGGGCGCTTCTCTATCTCAAGAGCTTCTCGGATGATCCTGGTTTGCAGAGTTTTCTCGGATCATCCGAGAAGCCCTTGAGATAGAGAAGCGCCCCAATTGCCCAATTGCCTCAACACTCGCGACGACGGACGTAGACTTCCCAATACCTGGAAGCCTCTCATTGCACGCATAAACTCATTTCCCACCAATTCAGTTCCCGCACACAGCTCACTTAGCGCCAACCAAGTTCCCGCACACAGCTCATCTAGCGCCAATTCAGTTCCCGCCCATAGTTCACCTCGCGCCAATACATTGCCCACGGCCATTACAGCCACGTCCACTATAAATACAGTTCCTCAACCCACAATTCCTCAGTTCTCTCGAAGGAGTAGGCAGATTGAGACCTTAGAGAGAACCAGTGACGAGACATGGGGAGTAAGCAGATTGAGACCCCGACGTCAAGTCACAAAAACCTAACGTAATTATACCTGAGGAGTAGGCAGATTGAGACCTCAGCGTAGAATTACGTTTTAACCTTTCATTAAATTTTCTTTCTATTTCAGTTCTTGAAAATGGCTCCAAAATCGGAGCCGAAACGTCGAATTTCAACAAATTCTAGACGCGGTTCAACCCGAACTTGTAGTTTTCAAATATCTGACCGCGAAAACCTATCTGAACACATTTCACGCCTCTACGGGGAGGATATTCTCCATCTCACGAAAATCTATTCATCACTCCTTATCCGAAGATCCAAACTCCTGTGCGACCTCACTTTCCTCAAATCATGCAGAGACCACAGAGTCATTCCCAAAGCCTTCCGGTTGAAACATCATGATACCTCATCGTCAGCCCAGCGTATTCTCAATAAAGCCAGCCAAGCACTCATTCGAAAAACACTTCATGACATCAGACGTAATTTGGACATCACCAACACCTCACTCTACAAATGTTTTGGCAAATTATCCACCGTAGATATCCATCCAGTCATCTGGGACACTTTGACCAGGATATCTCAAGAGAAAGCAGATCACATCAGCAATAAGAAAACAGAAACACAGAAAAACAAACTTTGTACATTGTAAACGAATACCATCACACCCTGGGTCCCAGCCGCATCACCTGTATTAGTAAACAACTTCTCCGACACACCACTAGATCAAACTAGCCTTGCACTACTATCAAGAGGATTCAATTATTCCATCACACCTAACAGAATCCCAACAGAAACCATCATTACACAAATAGAAAGCGCTATAACCCATCTACCAGAAATTACAGCTGAAGAAACCAGACAAGATATTGCCACCACACTTAGGAGAGCAAAACTCCCTCCATCCAACATAACACCTGCCGAAAAACATTGCCTCAGAAACCTCCACAACAACCCTGACATAATCATTCTCCCAGCAGACAAAGGCAACGCCACGGTAGTTCTGAATGCCTCAGATTATGTAGACAAAATGAGCACACTGTTAAACTCATCCGAGTATCAGATCACCCAACGAGACCCGACAACCTACCTCGAAAAGAAGACCAAAAATCTGATCAATAATTCTAAACTACCAGCCGAAACCAAGAAAGCCACTATCCCTAGAGAGAAGTCATCACGCACCCCTCGTATCTACGGACTACCAAAAATACACAAGCCTGATATCCCACTGCGACCTATTGTCAGTGCCTTTGGATCACCAACCCAGAACCTGGCCAAGTATCTGGCGAGTACTCTTCAGCCACGAGCAGAAGAAGCTTCATCCTACGTGAAAAATTCATTCCACTTCTTAGACCTTCTCAAATCCTATAGAATCCAGAACACTGATATCCTAGTGAGCTTCGATGTTGTCTCCCTCTTCACAAACATTCCCCTAACGGACACGCTAGAAATCCTTAAAACTAAACACAGAATTCCAAAAGACACCCTGGACCTCATCAGTCACTGTATGAACAACACGTACTTCCTCTTCCAAGGAAATTATTACAAACAAGTGAAAGGTGCTCCCATGGGTTCCCCCCTTTCTCCAGTCCTTGCAAACCTTTTCATGGAAGACTTCGAAACTAGGGCTGTAGAAGCATTTGACCACAAGCCTACTTGCTGGTTCAGATACGTTGACGACGTCATATGGCCTCATGGTTACGAAATCTTAAACACGTTCTTAGATCACCTAAACGATATCCATCCCAACATGAAATTCACAATGGAGACCGAAATGAACAACTCCCTAGCTTTCCTGGACGTTCTCATCACGAAATCCAACAACTCTTTCACCCACACAGTACACAGGAAACAGACCCACACCAACCGATACCTACACGCAAACTCTCATCACCATCCAGCACAAACAAACTCCGTATTGAACTCCCTGATATACAGATCAATTCAGCTTACCGACAACCAGAATAGACCACAAGAGCTGGACAAACTGAAATCAGCCTTAGTCCAAAATGGTTACAACAATTCGCTAATCGATAAGTCTATCCGCCATCAACTGACCCGTCCTCCAAAATCGAACGATCCACTAGAGAGTATTCAGCCACACAAAGCTTTCCTACCATACATCAAAGGTGTGACAGACAAAATCAGTAATATCTTGAGAAAACACGAGATAAAAACAATATTCACGGCCAACAACCAAATATCCAAATTCCTCAGATCTCCCAAGGACACAATACCAAACGATTCTCAAGGTATATATGAAATACCATGTTCAGACTGCCCGAGAACTTATATTGGCCAGACTAACAGACGAGTAACTTCCAGAGTCTACGAACACGAACTTGCTGTGCGTCAGGCATCTTCCACTTCCGCACTTTATAAACATCGAGAAGACACAGGTCACAAAATAGACTTCAAAAATACAAAAACAATTTCCACCGAGAAAACTCTGCAAACCAGGATCATCCGAGAAGACCTTGAGATAGAGAAGCGCCCCAATTGCCTCAACATTCGCGACGACGGACGTAGACTTCCCAATACCTGGAAGCCTCTCATTGCACGCATAAACTCATTTCCCACCAATTCAGTTCCCGCACACAGCTCACTTAGCGCCAACCAAGTTCCCGCACACAGCTCATCTAGCGCCAATTCAGTTCCCGCCCATAGTTCACATCGCGCCAATACATTGCACACGGCCATTACAGCCACGTCCACTATAAATACAGTTCCTCAACCCACAATTCCTCAGTTCTCTCGAAGGAGTAGGCAGATTGAGACCTTAGAGAGAACCAGTGACGAGACATGGGGAGTAAGCAGATTGAGACCCCGACGTCAAGTCACAAAAACCTAACGTAATTATACCTGAGGAGTAGGCAGATTGAGACCTCAGCGTAGAATTACGTTTTAACCTTTCATTAAATTTTCTTTCTATTTCAGTTCTTGAAAATGGCTCCAAAATCGGAGCCGAAACGTCGAATTTCAACAAATTCTAGACGCGGTTCAACCCGAACTTGTAGTTTTCAAATATCTGACCGCGAAAACCTATCTGAACACATTTCACGCCTCTACGGGGAGGATATTCTCCATCTCACGAAAATCTATTCATCACTCCTTATCCGAAGATCCAAACTCCTGTGCGACCTCACTTTCCTCAAATCATGCAGAGACCACAGAGTCATTCCCAAAGCCTTCCGGTTGAAACATCATGATACCTCATCGTCAGCCCAGCGTATTCTCAATAAAGCCAGCCAAGCACTCATTCGAAAAACACTTCATGACATCAGACGTAATTTGGACATCACCAACACCTCACTCTACAAATGTTTTGGCAAATTATCCACCGTAGATATCCATCCAGTCATCTGGGACACTTTGACCAGGATATCTCAAGAGAAAGCAGATCACATCAGCAATAAGAAAACAGAAACACAGAAAAACAAACTTTGTACATTGTAAACGAATACCATCACACCCTTGGTCCCAGCCGCATCACCTGTATTAGTACACAACTTCTCCGACACACCACTAGATCAAACTATCCTTGCACTACTATCAAGAGGATTCAATTATTCCATCACACCTAACAGAATCCCAACAGAAACCATCATTACACAAATAGAAAGCGCTATAACCCATCTACCAGAAAACACAGCTGAAGAAACCAGACAAGATAATGCCACCACACTTAGGAGAGCAAAACTCCCTCCATCCAACATAACACCTGCCGAAAAACATTGCCTCAGAAACCTCCACAACAACCCTGACATAATCATTCTCCCAGCAGACAAAGGCAACGCCACGGTAGTTCTGAATGCCTCAGATTATGTAGACAAAATGAGCACACTGTTAAACTCATCCGAGTATCAGATCACCCAACGAGACCCGACAACCTACCTCGAAAATAAGACCAAAAATCTGATCAATAATTCTAAACTACCAGCCGAAACCAAGAAAGCCACTATCCCTAGAGAGAAGTCATCACGCACCCCTCGTATCTACGGACTATCAAAAATACACAAGCCTGATATCCCACTGCGACCTATTGTCAGTGCCTTTGGATCACCAACCCAGAACCTGGCCAAGTATCTGGCGAGTACTCTTCAGCCACGAGCAGAAGAAGCTTCATCCTACGTGAAAAATTCATTCCTCTTCTTAGACCTTCTCAAATCCTATAGAATCCAGAACACTGATATCCTAGTGAGCTTCGATGTTGTCTCCCTCTTCACAAACATTCCCCTAACGGACACGCTAGAAATCCTTAAAACTAAACACAGAATTCCAAAAGACACCCTGGACCTCATCAGTCACTGTATGAACAACACGTACTTCCTCTTCCAAGGAACTTACTACAAACAAGTGAAAGGTGCTCCCATGGGTTCCCCCATTTCTCCAGTCCTTGCAAACCTTTTCATGGAAGACTTCGAAACTAGGGCTGTAGAAGCATTTGACCACAAGCCTACTTGCTGGTTCAGATACGTTGACGACGTCATATGGCCTCATGGTTACGAAATCTTAAACACGTTCTTAGATCACCTAAACGATATCCATCCCAACATGAAATTCACAATGGAGACCGAAATGAACAACTCCCTAGCTTTCCTGGACGTTCTCATCACGAAATCCAACAACTCTTTCACCCACACAGTACACAGGAAACAGACCCACACCAACCGATACCTACACGCAAACTCTCATCACCATCCAGCACAAACAAACTCCGTATTGAACTCCCTGATATACAGATCAATTCAGCTTACCGACAACCAGAATAGACCACAAGAGCTGGACAAACTGAAATCAGCCTTAGTCCAAAATGGTTACAACAATTCGCTAATCGACAAGTCTATCCGCCATCAACTGACCCGTCCTCCAAAATCGAACGATCCACTAGAGAGTATTCAGCCACACAAAGCTTTCCTACCATACATCAAAGGTGTGACAGACAAAATCAGTAATATCTTGAGAAAACACGAGATAAAAACAATATTCACGGCCAACAACCAAATATCCAAATTCCTCAGATCTCCCAAGGACACAATACCAAACGATTCTCAAGGTATATATGAAATACCATGTTCAGACTGCCCGAGAACTTATATTGGCCAGACTAACAGACGAGTAACTTCCAGAGTCTACGAACACGAACTTGCTGTGCGTCAGGCATCTTCCACTTCCGCACTTTATAAACATCGAGAAGACACAGGTCACAAAATAGACTTCAAAAACACAAAAACAATTTCCACCGAGAAAACTCTGCAAACCAGGATCATCCGAGAAGCCCTTGAGATAGAGAAGCGCCCCAATTGCCTCAACACTCGCAACGACGGACGTAGACTTCCCAATACCTGGAAGCCTCTCATTGCACGCATGAACTCATTTCCCACCAATTCAGTTCCCGCACACAGCTCACTTAGCGCCAACCAAGTTCCCGCACACAGCTCATCTAGCGCCAATTCAGTTCCCGCCCATAGTTCACATCGCGCCAATACATTGCACACGGCCATTACAGCCACGTCCACTATAAATACAGTTCCTCAACCCACAATTCCTCAGTTCTCTCGAAGGAGTAGGCAGATTGAGACCTTAGAGAGAACCAGTGACGAGACATGGGGAGTAGGCAGATTGAGACCCCGACGTCAAGTCACAAAAACCTAACGTAATTATACCTGAGGAGTAGGCAGATTGAGACCTCAGCGTAGAATTACGTTTTAACCTTTCATTAAATTTTCTTTCTATTTCAGTTCTTGAAAATGGCTCCAAAATCGGAGCCGAAACGTCGAATTTCAACAATTTCTAGACGCGGTTCAACCCGAACTTTTAGTTTTCAAATATCTGACCGCGGAAACCTATCTGAACATATATATATATATATATATATATATATATATATATATATATATATATATATATATATATATATATATATATATATATATATATATATATATATATATATATATATATATATATATATATATATATATATATATATATATATATATATATATATATATATATAGCTGTCTGTGCCTGCCTTAGCCCTGGAAGTATCTGCCAGTAAGTTGTTCTCATTGCTTCTTTAGTTTTATTGTCTTCGTCTTGGAAGTAAGATTTTCCAATTCCGCAAAATGGTTCTGACCCGATCAGTGGCGTGGAAGCCACTTTTTGTGCCAGGGTATCTGCTTGTTCATTGCCCTCCACTCCGACGTGCCCCGGCACACAGAGGAGGTTCCCCTTATTGTTCCTGCCTAGATCATTAAGTTTGTCTAGGCATTCCCAAATCATCTTTGAGTTGATGTTATATGAGCTCAACGCTTTGATGGCTGCTTGACTATCGGAGAGAATTGCGATTTCCTTGTTCCGGTATTTCCTGTCGAAGTTGAATTGAATACACCTTTCTATGTCGTGAATTTCCGATTGAAAAATACTGGGGAACTGGTCCATGAGTTCGGAGTATTTGGGGCGAGGCCCAAAGACTCCTCCTCCAGTGCCGTCGGGAGTTTTGGACCCGTCCGTGTACCATGTTATGGTATTATTTCCCACTGCTCGAATGGATTGTATGCTCCATCCACTCTTGGTATTTGATTCCGTTCGAAAGAATTTCTCGAAACTAAATTTCCTTGTAAGTTCGTCAGTTGGGAGATCGGCAAGATGTGCACTTTCGGTGGGGGTTGAGCCCCTCACGATGTGTGCTGTCCCTTTGAGTTTGACTTTAGCCAACCTGAGGTTTGCTCCCCAAGCAGTTCTCCTCACCATGATATGGAGAGGAGTGAGGTAAAGAATTCCCTCTATTGCTGCTGTTGTTTTTTGAGAATAGATAAATTGGAAAATAGGATCAAACATAAAATACAGAACAAGAATAAAACTGCTCCAACAGATAAAACAACACAAAGATGGACTGCATTCACGTACATAGGTCACCAAACCAAAAAATTAACAAACATCTTCAAACCTTTGAACATCAACATCACATACAAGCCGAACACGAAAATAACACAAAAAATAAACAGCTATGAAAGAGAAAAAGACAAAAACCTAAACGGAGTATACAGCATACAATGCTCAGACTGCAACAAATTCTATATCGGCCAAACCAAGAAAAAACTAATCCAAAATACGACGAACACAGAAAAGCATACATATATCCAATAACATATGAATCAAACCTCGCCACACACGCCATACAAAACAAACACAACTTCCCCCCGCCAGAAAACATCAGACTCATAAAACAAGTCAATAAAGGAAACCGCATGAATATCTGGGAAAACATCCATAAACTCAAAAACCATAATACACTTATCGATGAACAAATACAAATCAAAACACAACAAGACCTAACATTCAACATACTCCACGAAAAAATACACACCCCCAGAAACAATGTACCTAGAGAAACACCGACCATAATATAACCTGATATAATCCAGGTACAGGCAAATTCAATAAGAAGTCCGGATGAAATACCTGACCAGACCCTAACAAATGAACAAACAATAACAAATTTACCGAGGCGATCTAATCGTATAAGAGAACAACAGATAGAAAGATAGAACGTTCAGTAGAGCCATGAAGATGATAGCACAGACAGCTATCGAAAGCGCTCGCATGTAACATTTAGAAGCCATTAAAGTTTCATATCCTTTTTGTAAATAATGTCAATATCAAAACATCGAAAAAAAGGAAAACCAGTTGCATCAATCAATATATATATATATATATATATATAAAAATCGGAGGTCAATACGATCACACGTGTATTTGCGTTCATTCTTATTATTTCGTCACCAGAGGTCGTTAGAAAAAATTTTCCGTGGAGGCGTTTTTGGCAGTATATCTATACAGTTACACGATGTAGTGTACGGTTCTCTCCCTACGGGGCGCCACCATTAACACGCATATACACTATAATTAATGGCTCTGCAGAAAAAGCCTCCATATAGGCTCCACTCCAATAGGCCTCTGAAATACCACGAATAGACCCCCTCCTTAAATTCCTCAAGGAATTGGGGCTTGAGGGGCTGCTGTGAACGAGAACACCTTGAAATAGCAGAAGAAGATGGGGCACAATAAATCTAATTAGGTCGCAGCGCATCAGTCACCATCCATTTTTACCATTACCATTACATCCCTCGACTATTAATAAATTCTCATTTGTCTTGAATATCCTCAAGCAAGTTGCTTTTAGGTAACAGCAACTCGCTTTCGAAATTTAGCAACAAATTATTTCGGAATTATCAATAGCCTTGGGATATTATAAGTGGCAATATCCCGCGATACCAATTGGGGTTAGATTTTGTGGAGACGACTTCAAGTTTTACTTGGTTCCCATTGTTGATCTTCGATGATTAAAGTGTCAAACGACAACTAAAAGAGTTATTATTATCTATTGTTTTTTGAGAATAGATAAATTGGAAAATAGGATCAAACATAAAATACAGAACAAGAATAAAACTACTCCGACAGACAAAACAACACAAAGATGGACTGCATTCACGTACATAGGTCACTAAACCAAAATATTAACAAACATCTTCAAACCTTTGAACATCAACATCACATACAAGCCGAACACGAAAATAACACAAAAAATAAACAGCTATGAAAGAGAAAAAGACAAAAACCTAAACGGAGTATACAGCATACAATGCTCAGACTGCAACAAATTCTATATCGGCCAAACCAAGAAAAAACTAATCCAAAATACGACGAACACAGAAAAGCATACATATATCCAATAACATATGAATCAAACCTCGCCACACACGCCATACAAAACAAACACAACTTCCCCCCGCCAGAAAACATCAGACTCATAAAACAAGTCAATAAAGGAAACCGCATGAATATCTGGGAAAACATCCATAAACTCAAAAACCATAATACACTTATCGATGAACAAATACAAATCAAAACACAACAAGACCTAACATTCAACATACTCCACGAAAAAATACACACCCCCAGAAACAATGTACCTAGAGAAACACCGACCATAATATAACCTGATATAATCCAGGTACAGGCAAATTCAATAAGAAGTCCGGATGAAATACCTGACCAGACCCTAACAAATGAACAAACAATAACAAATTTACCGAGGCGATCTAATCGTATAAGAGAACAACAGATAGAAAGATAGAAAGTTCAGTAGAGCCATGAAGATGATAGCACAGACAGCTATCGAAGCGCTCGCATGTAACATTTAGAAGCCATTAAAGTTTCATATCCTTTTTGTAAATAATGTCAATATTAAAACATCGAAAAAAAGGAAAACCAGTTGCATCAATCAAAATATATATATATATATATATATATATATAAATCGGAGGTCAATACGATCACACGTGTATTTGCGTTCATTCTTATTATTTCGTCACCAGAGGTCGTTAGAAAAAATTTTCCGTGGAGGCGTTTTTGGCAGTATATCTATACAGTTACACGATGTAGTGTACGGTTCTCTCCCTACGGGGCGCCACCATTAACACGCATATACACTATAATTAATGGCTCTGCAGAAAAAGCCTCCATATAGGCTCCACTCCAATAGGCCTCCGAAATACCACGAATAGACCCCCTCCTTAAATTCCTTAAGGAATTGGGGCTTGAGGGGCTGCTGTGAACGAGAACACCTTGAAATAGCAGAAGAAGATGGGGCTCAATAAATCTAATTAGGTCGCAGCGCATCAGTCACCATCCATTTTTACCATTACCATTACATCCCTCGACTATTAATAAATTCTCATTTGTCTTGAATATCCTCAAGCAAGTTGCTTTTAGGTAACAGCAACTCGCTTTCGAAATTTAGCAACAAATTATTTCGGAATTATCAATAGCCTTGGGATATTATAAGTGACAATATCCCGCGATACCAATTGGGGTTAGATTTTGTGGAGACGACTTCAAGTTTTACTTGGTTCCCATTGTTGATCTTCGATGATTAAAGTGTCAAACGACAACTAAAAGAGTTATTATTATCTATTGTTTTTTGAGAATAGATAAATTGGAAAATAGGATCAAACATAAAATACAGAACAAGAATAAAACTACTCCGACAGACAAAACAACACAAAGATGGACTGCATTCACGTACATAGGTCACTAAACCAAAATATTAACAAACATCTTCAAACCTTTGAACATCAACATCACATACAAGCCGAACACGAAAATAACACAAAAAATAAACAGCTATGAGAGAGAAGAAGACAAAAACCTAAACGGAGTATACAGCATACAATGCTCAGTCTGCAACAAATTCTATATCGGTCAAACCAAGAAAAAACTAATCCAAAGATACGACGAACACAGAAAAGCATACTAAACTAAAACTAAAAGAGTTATTGGAAATGAACGGTATTGTTAATATAGATGTGAAAACGAGTTTGCACTTTTCAGAGAATATTGAAGAAACCAAAGAGAGATAGGTAGGAATTGGTGATTCAATTTCGACAGGTGTGTGCCTTGGAAAACACCTCCCAGCGTGATTAATTGTAAAACTTTACTTTTTGATGATTTAACGAGCCCTGTGAAATATAAGCAAGGCAAGTATTCAGCAATAAAAAATTCTGCTTGGCAGGAAGGCAGGAACGGAATACTGGCCTGATACAAAAATGTATTCGTGGATATATGGAGAGGGCTTTTGTTAATATTCTTATCCACACTATCTGTGATAGTCAGGCGAAACTGTAGGATTTGATGTCCCAAAAAATAACCAGACTAGTGTGAAAAAACCTGGAAAATCTGAATAATAGAGCAGAATAAAATAGAGTAACACTATTCTGGGTGCAAGATCATAAGGAAACTCCAAGAAGTGAAACGGCTGACAAACTTGTATAGTAGAGATAGCCACTTTATCTGGGCATTAAACCATTACTAACTGTTTACCAGAATCTACAGTGTGGACGTAATTCAACAAATGGTTCCCGATAAAGCATCGGAGTCTTTATCAGAAATAATTGTTATTGCCGAACCAAGCAAAAAACAAACTTAAGATATCCTTTTTTTGCAAAAGGCAGATGACTACTGAAACAGCATTGACGTTACTTGGTATGTGGTCTCTCTTGAACATAGATTGATTCACCAGTATTTTTGTTCTAGGAAAACTCAGTTGATGTCTGATATTATCATATATAAATTCTATATTGCTTACGAAAAAATTAAAATTTGATTATTTCTGTTTCAAAAAATTATATTTCATTTGAGATAAAAAAAAATTAACACTTAGTTCAGAATAATAAAAAATATCCTAATCGTAAATGTAAATCCCTTAAAAGTGTTAATAAGTTCGTTTTTACTATGATGAATAGATCAATATTGACACAATAAAAATTCAAATCAGTTTAGAATTTTTTTTTTCATCAAATCCTGAATGCATGTTGTTTTTTTTTGTCAAATTCATTTTGCGCTGATGAAGCAAACAATCAAGCCAATTTGTTCATTTTCATTTCTGTTGATGTACATAAGATACAGAAATACTAGTCCAATTTTTCAGTGTAAACATTCAACTGATAAATAACCAAATGAGTGGTCTCGGAGTCGCGTATGCACCAAGCGCTTTCCCACCACCAAACAAAACATGTGTCTTGGTCAAATAAGGTTTGGCAACGCTTTCGGAGGCGTCATGGCAAAAATTCCTGTAGAAATTTATACAAAAGAGGTCATTTCGCCACTTACTATTTTGAGGCCTGTTGCATTAAAACTTGTGTCAAAAATTTGTATATTTTTAAACTGCGTTTTCTCTTCCCATCTCTTTCTGCTCTTATAGACGGCTGATATGATATACTATTTGTTAACAATACACTCCGTCTTTATGTAGGAGGCTTGGGTGCCTGTTCAGTGTACGAAGGTGAATTCGATAGCCTTGCATGTCAATTGACGACTTCGGGGGTATTTTTAACCCTTTGATTATTTTGTATACATTGACCATATATCACTGTAGCTTTCCATCGATACCACATTTGTCTGAAAATTTTCAGTAGTTTTTGAGTTAACTATATATAGACGAGTTCCGGGGATTTTCACGATTTGAAGTTCCATTCGGGGGTGTACATATGTTTTTATCGTATACATCAATCCTGTGGTACCCCTTTGACTCGTGTGGTATGTACATTTTCGAAATACTCATCGCCAATTAACGCATCACCTTGTTATATTACTCCTACCGATATATAGCCCAGTTCCGGTACTCTTTCCTAGACTAGAGTACCCACTAATATCTATTTTAACAGTTCACATCAATTACATTCAGAATGATTCTTCAGTATCCATGATTAAAAAAGATATCCAGTCTATAGGTTGGTCATGATTGAACAACGCTTGGAAGTAGAGCCTCAAGTATCGAAAGGGGTATTCGGGTCCTAAGGAGAATATTTTGATTCTTTGGGTAGGCTAATTGTTCACTCTTTTACAATTACCCAGAGCCTTACGCTTCACGACGCCCCTAGTTCCTACCAGATCACCACCCGATAACCGAATACCACCCATAAATATATTTATTTTCCGAAAATCAAACGATAATTACCAACTAAATACAAATTGACATTAAAATTATCAGTTTATTTTTCAGTTTTAACGAACTAGAAGCCTTATTGTGAATGTATGGACCCATCTGAGCTGATAATGTAGAATTAACAGTTAAGAATTATGATTCAGCAATAACTGAAAATTGAGGAATATGTTCTAAAGGATTCGGGCTTCATATAGGGTGTTTCCTAACTGTGGTTACTAACTGCAGGGGATGATTTAGTTAGGTCACTTTAAGAAGGAAAGTTTCTATGAACATATGTCCGGAGTTGCTTCTTTTCTGAGATACAGGGCGTTGAAATAAAGAAATCGATAATTATAAAATATCGTGAATATCCTAGAACTGATTTGGTGGAAATTTGTTACATTCATTTGGACAAATAAGGCTTATTTAGCCTAACTAGATTTAAATTATATGGGCCAGTGGCATCTCAGTGGGCACCACAGCAAACAATATTGTAAAAAAAGTACGCCACTGATGCCACAAACAATATTATCCAGTATTTATTTTTAACATAAAAAATGAACAAACCTAACAATCGAACTGAGAACTTGCTGTATTCTGTTCATGAATAGTTATGCTCACTTGAATTTTTGCCCTGCAATTCGTGAGTGTTAACAGACGTTCTTCAATTCTAGAAATAGGAATAAATTGTCTCTTCAAAAATTAAATTCTTTCATTCAACTTGCTTTTTTGTCTGTGTAATATACTGATACCAATAATTTGATTGGTTTCAGATTTACTAAATATTTCACTGTAACCAATATTCGAATATTTTGCCGGCATAATGCTATCGAACCCACTGATGAAATATGCAACAGTCTGGAACTCGTCGATATATGTATGTATACAGTTAATTTATATGTAAAATGCTGTATTCCGGCACTATACACATTCTACAATATGCATCTTTCCAGGAAATTTTTTATTTCCATAATATATGATTCAACCATGACATCCAAAAAATTATTCCATTAAAAAAACAAATCTACCAACTATATATATATATATATATGGTGGCAAGTATGTTGTAGGAATTGTTCTACTGATCCAGCAGCAAAAAGAATATTCCCATGTAGTTGTCTGACGATATAGCATTGAAATTTGGTAGGGGTTTATCAATGCATTACGGCATTTTCATGTGAAATAAGATGGCGGTGCATTTTGTAGTTTATTGTCTGATTGTATTCAAAATTGGTTCTAAGGTTTTTTAAGATTTCTCTTTGTCTAAAATATTCAAACAGATCAAATGTTTGCGTTGAGTGATTGATTTTCAAATCATTTATTTCGTTTTGCCTTTTATGTAAATATCACTTGATCCGATTGAAAGATTCTATAGAATTTACTCGAATAACGTTGCATGTCATGAAATCATGGAATTTTTTTTGTCGTCATGTAGAATAAGCCTAAAGTATTTTGTCGGCATAATTCTATCGAACCCACTGATGAAATATGCAATAGTCTGGAACTCGTTCATTTATACGTTGAATGTAAAATGCTGTTTTCCGGCACTATACCGGGTGTCCCAGGGCTTTCATCCCAGCAGATATTTCACTTATTTGTAAAATAAAAATTAAAAAATATTTGTAGTAGGAGACCATAAGCTCTTTCATGCACCATCGCAAAATCCACCCCCTGGCAAACTACCCCCGAGAAACCACTCCTAACTTCAGTTTTTCAAATTGCACCCTCACGTTTGTTTTTGTTCAACTTACAGTCCTTTTTATTTCTCATTTGATTATATATCATAGTAGCTAGAATGGCATGCAGAGTATGGCAAATAAAAAGACAAATGAAATATTAATTTAAAAGCTCATCTGCGTTTTGAATGATACATTACACTACAGAAATGGTTCAAAACGTTGGTCAGTACTTGCCAGACATGCTTCAAGTCGCCGAATCAGCGCTTGAGTACAGGAAGTTTCAATAATTTCCGGAGTAACAGAATTACAAGCCTCTGAAGTTTCTGTGTTGAATTTGCAATACTTATCGGTCAAGTTTCGAAAACAACTCTTTTCAAATATCCACTGAGATCTGGAGAACGTGCAGGCTAACGAAAAGGTCCTCTGAACAGTCTTGACAGGTAGTATCTATATTATGGTAATTAGTTCAAGAATATAATTTTTCAAGAAATTTAGATATCGATGGCCCGTCAAAGCGTCCTGGAAAAAATGAGGGTCGATGAGACGTCCATTATGTAAACCACACCAGACGTTCTCTTCCCACCTCACTTTGAATTAGTTTATCTTATCCATTAAGTAGTAGTGCATTTTATTTCGATTAACGGTGCCCTTATTACGGAAGCGGAATTGGATATAATCAGCAATTCTACAAGATACATTCAGGTCCTTCGCAGCATATTCATCACTTTCGTCCGAACAAACTTGAATAAAGAAGCATTCATTGGATTCATTCAGTTTTGCAAACCAATAAAGAGAGGCGAAGTGACGAGACAGTACCTACTTTCGTTTCCCATCCTATCCTTACTATTTATCCTCCTCAATTTGTTTGTTTCCCATTGTTTAGGTTCTCATATGTGTGAATAAATAATGTCTGAAGAAATGGAGACATTGAATCAAAAGAGAGGTACAATTAAAGCTCAGCTGACACGATTTTCAACGTTTTTGTCAGATTTGACAGACGCTTCAAAACTCTGTGAATTATGCATACGATTAGAAAAAGCCGAGCTCCTTTGGAGTGAATTTGATATAGTCCAGTTAGAGTTAGAATGAAAAGATGAAAAAATTGATCATAGTTCAGATAGAGCTAACTTTGAAACCATTTATTTCGAATCAATTTCTCGAGCGAAAGATTTGATAAAAAAGTTCTCATCAGCAAGCACAGTGACTTTGAACTGTCTTTCAGCAATTTCAATCAATACACCCAAAGCAAATATCCAAAATACTAAAACAAATTTACCAAAGTTAAACTTACCGGAGATTCACGGATCATATAACAAATGGCTACAGTTTTCAGATACGTTCAAAGCTATGATACATAATTGCGATTCAATCAGTAAAGTTCAGAAGTTCTGGTATTTGAAATCATGTCTCAAAGATGAGGCGGCTAACATTTTGGTAGCTTTGGAGATATCGGAGGCTAATTATGACAAGGCATGGGACATCATATGTGAACGATATCAAAATAATCGTGTTATAATTCAAACACACCTCAAGGCTTTGTTTGATATACAAAGCATTCAAAAAGAATCACATACTCATTTGCGAAATATTATTGACACTGTAAATCAGCATCTTAGGAATTTAGAATCCCTAGTCTTACCAGTTAATCAATGGGATACTATCATTATATATCTTGTAACATCAAAATTAGATTCCATTACGAAATGGGAGTGGGAGGAATATTCTTTAAAGCTTAAAACAGAATTGCCCACGTTCAAAGAATTCACAACTTTTATGAATCAGAGATGTCAATTATTAGAAGGTTTATGTTCAAATATCAAAGAGTCTCATTCCACACAAACATACTCAAAAACGACAGAAAATCATTCAATATCAACATATGTTGCTACTACAGGGTTATCTCGTATTCTCTGTCAAAAAGATCACCATATCTTCTAATGCAGTAACTTTTTGAAATTAAATCCTCAAGAGCGTCTAGCAGAAATTAGGAGACTAAGAGCCTGTACCAATTGTTTGCGTAAAGGCCATAATTCAAAAGTTTGCAGAAATCACTTTGTGTGTAAAAACTTTTCAAAAAAGAATAACACTTTATTGCATTTAGAAAAGGAACAAAATCAAACTAATTTGAATAAAAATCTATTGTTATCTGATACAAATGACAAAACAGACGAAAATCACTCAGAAACAATATCTCACGTATCTCAATCATTCCTTGCTTCATGTACACCAACAGATGTTACTTTGGAACCATATACAGTGTCATTCCCAAAGTATGCACCATATGGAAAACTTATTTATTAAGGGTTTTTCGACGAAAAGTTATTCATGATAAAAGTTTGTGCATCCCCCAAAACTAAACATGCACCAACAAAATACAGTAAAACACACGTAATGTACGAGAAGCCTTCAAATATTTGATTTTGAGACAGGAGTAAAGTACTCTTATTTTGAAAAATCTCAGGAAATGTTATTTAGAAAAGTTGTTCAGCATTAAAAAATACATCTAGTTTTGAAGTTAAATCGAGAAATAATTTCAGCTTTGATATTTGAAATGCATTGCAAAGTGATTCTTGTAGAAAACTTTGCTAAGTATTAAACAAATATAATTCAATGGTCGTAGGGGGCAATGGTTGTTTTTTGTTGAATACTTGCCGACGACTTTACCTATTGTATAGGTTTTATTGCGGAAGATTGGATTTCGTAATCCACCATATTTCATTATTAGTTTTATGGTCTTCCGTCAAGTGGTGTCGCCCCTCTTACATGATGTTTCTGGCTTCATGTTGAAGTCGACACGTAGTCGGAGTGCATTTTAAACTGGAACCCAGAGATGGCGCTGAATTCATTCAGTGTTTGTCTCAGGGATTTCCAATTAGGATGAAAGGATTTTTCGATTCAATTGAGTCAAACTAGCCTTCGCTAATGATTGGCAATGACCATGAAACCGGTACGGAGGTGTTCCCCCAATTAAATCGAAAAATAATTTCAGCTTTGATATTTGAAATGCATTGCAAAGTGATTCTTGTAGAAAACTTTGCCAAGTATTAAACAAATATAATTCAATGGTCGTAGGGGGCAGTAGTTGTTTTTTGTTGAATACTTGCCGACGACTTTACCTATTATATAAATTTTTATTGCGGAAGATTGGATTACGTAATCCACCATATTTCATTATTAGTTTTATGGTCTTCCGTCAAGTGGTGTCGCCCCTCTTTCATGATGTTTCTGGCTTCATGTTGAAGTCGACACGTAGTCGGAGTGCATTTTAAACTGGAACCCAGAGATGGCGCTGAATTCATACCTCAGTGTTTGTCTCAGGGATTTCCAATTAGGATGAAAGGATTTTTCGATTCAATTGGGTCGAACTAGCCTTCGCTGATGATTGGCAATGACCATGAAACCGGTACGGAGATGTTCCCCCAATTAAATCGAAAAATAATTTCAGCTTTGATATTTGAAATGCATTGCAAAGTGATTCTTGTAGAAAACTTTGCCAAGTATTAAACAAATATAATTCAATGGTCGTAGGAGGTAGTAGTTGTTTTTTGTTGAATACTTGCCGACGACTTTACCTATTGTATAGGTTTTATTGCGGAAGATTGGATTACGTAATCCACCATATTTCATTATTAGTTTTATGGTCTTCCGTCAAGTGGTGTCGCCCCTCTTTCATGATGATTTACTTAGTTGCTAAGATTTACATTTTCGTTCAGTTAAGTTTATCAACCCTTATCCTATAAGAGGGCTAAAATTATTTAGTATTAGAGTTGAATAATAATTCCCATCGTTTACCAAGTACTACGCGCAAACAGTGTGATATTTAAATGAAAATTAACTGTGAACTCTACGTGTACACGTACGGTAATTCCTGGTCAATTTATCTGCTTATTTCTGTAATATACTAGTAATTCCACGTTTGCTATCTACTCACAGAATTTTACGAGGGTAAACTAATTTTGGACGAAAAATTCAAATAAATGATTTCTTTTATGGGCATAAAATATGGTGTTTGATTTGCTGGCGTTAGCTAAATTAATATAAAATTAAACAACAAGAGAATACATAATTGAATAAATAATTAAATAAATAATATATTGATAGAGTTAGGATAATGGAGTTTTACACCATTGAGTTTTCTAGTTTGAGCTTGCGGTTAAATCCGAACTGGTGGCGCCCTTCACCACTCTTCCTTTGATCCCTTTTACCCACACCCTTAACCGACTGACTCCGAGCACCTCTTGCTCGTGCTTTTCCGCCTCAGCTGTCCTGGAATCAATATATGCCATTAAGAAAAAAATACACGTAGCAATTTGGCGCCCAACGTGGGGCCCGAACCCACGACCCTGAGATTAAGAGTCTCATGCTCTACCGACTGAGCTAGCCGGGCCCCACGTTGGGCGCCAAATTGCTACGTGTCTTTTTTTCTTAATGGCATATATTGATTCAAGGACAGCTGAGGCGGAAAAGCATATAGAGATACTACAGGAAGTATTCCGTAGGCTCAAATCGGCTAATCTTACTCTATAAAAAAAAATGTTTTTTTTGTCGGCCTGATTTGAAATATTTAGGTTATATTGTTGATTGCAATGGACTACATGTAGATCCAGAGAAAGTTAGTGCTATTATAAATATACCCATCCCCAAGTACGAGTCAGAAGTACGACGTATCATAGGTTTAGCCTCATGGTACCGTCGGTTCGTTCCCAACTTTTCTACAGTTATAGCCCCCCTTTCGAATTTGTTACGTAAAAATTAAGTTTTCTCATGGGATCAGGCTTGTCAGGATTCTTTCCGGTTACTGAAGGAACATCTTATATCTGCGCCTGTTTTGAGTTGTCCCAATTTTTTCCTCACGTTTACTATCCAGGCCGATGCTTCCGGCTTTGGTATTGGGGCCGTCCTTAGTCAAGAAACGGATGAAGGAGAAAAAGTAATATGTTATTTGTCGCGTTCATTGACGCGAAATGAACGGAACTATACAACCACAGAAAGAGAATGTTTGGCTGTCCTGTGAGCAATAGAAAAACTACGTCCATATGTAGGTGTACATTTTACTGTCGTCACCGATCATCACAGTTTGCTCTGGTTAGATCGTCTTCAGTCACCAACGGGGCGGTTGGCTCGGTGGGCCATCAGGCTCCAGCAATACAACTATACTATTGTTCACAGGAAAGGAAAGAAACATATTGTTCCTGACACAATATCTCGATCGGTACCCGTGATTGACGCAGTCACCTCTTCTCAAACCCCTGACCCAATACAAGATAAATGGTTTTTGAACATGTTGGGAAAAGTTCGCAAGAACCCCCAGAAGTTTTCAGCTTGGCGAACGATTGATGATAGAATTCTGAAACAAGTTTCACCTAAGTTTCCGGAATTAGCAACCGCCAACGATTATTGGCGTGAAGTTATACCTCGTCCAGCTCGGCAAAACATTATTGAAGAAGCCCATGCTTCTTTGTGTCATTCAGGCGTATTCAAGACTTTTCATAAAGTAGCACAAAAATATTATTGGCCAAAAATGCGAGCGGACATAGCCGCATTTGTACGTCGCTGTAGAACTTGTCAGGCTATAAAACCCGAACATAAACGACCAATGGGTTTAATGTTGAGTTCTCAGGTAGGAATAACTTGTCCTTTTGAGTTGCTATGTGCAGACCTAGTAGGTCCTTTACCACGTTCTGTGTCCGGATATCAATATATATTTGTTATCGCGGATTGTTTTAGTAAGTTCCCCCTTATTTTTCCTCTTCGTAAAGCGAATGCACCAACGATTGTCCGGTTGATAGAGGACCATGTATTTATGATGTTCGGCTGTCCTAAGGCTATTATAGTCGATAATGGGGCTCAGTTCAGGTCGAAGGAATTTGTTAAACTAATGAAATCTTATAAAGTGTCTATCAAATACACTGCTCTTTACCATCCTCAAGCAAATCCATGTGAGAGAATAAATAAAGTTCTGAAGACGATGTTGCGTTCTTTTGTTGCGGATAATCACCGAACTTGGGATCAACACCTGAGCAAAATTGCTTGTGCCATACTATCGGCGACACATGAAGTAACTGGATTTACTCCCAACTATATTATGTTTGGACGTGAAATTTCCCTGCAAGGAGAGACCAGTACTGAGGATGTTGCAGTACAATTCGATAGATCGAGTATTAACGAAGACAGTGCTAACGGGTTTGGTCGTCTATACCGGGTGGCTACGGAAGTATTGTCTACGAAATATCTCAGTTATTGTATGAAGTAGGTTTGTGAAATTTGAAGCGTTGATATAATGACATAAGAGCTATAATTTGAGCATATTGACATGTCGAAGTTAACTTCCGGTCTTACCGGAAATAACATCAACTTTCTTATTTTAAATGGAAACCCTATTTTTTTTTCTTTTCGCTTTATTCAGCATTCAATTCCCTTTCTAATGACATATCACAAGTTGGTATCTAACCAGAAACTAGATCAGAAAAAAATTATTATTGAAATTCACCGAGTAGGTAGGCCGTGGAAGCAAAATGAAAGCCAAAAATTGAAAAGTTGGCTATGGAAACCATACGTCACTTGATATCAGTTGCTACTACTGTGATATTTTATTTTCATTCGTCGGCGTTATAAAAAGCCGCCAAAAAAAATATTGGAAAAATTGGGAAAAAAACAATACTCTGTAGGTCCATAACTTAAATAGAAACATACACCTTTTTCTTGCCTGTACTATTCAGCATAATTATTCCTTTCTAATGATATATTAGAAAGTAATTTTTTGAAATGAAATACCAAAAAATCCAATTATTATTATTCAAATAACAAAAAACAGATTTATCGAAAAAAAAATATTCAAATTGATAGGAAAAAAAATAAAAATATTCAAAACAAATGTTCGAAATGCATTCCCTCAGCGTCAATACATTTATTGACTCTGGTGATATTTTCATGTAAAACGTTTCTCAACATTTGGGGCGTGATATCTTGGAAAGCTCTACGAATTTTTACTTCTAGCTCATGTAGAGTTGTAGGCTGTGTGGAATACACCCTATTTTTAAGATGCCCCCATAGAAAAAAGTCGCACGGAGTAAGATCAGGTGACTTTGGTGGTCACCTGACTGAACCATGGGTTGTTATAAGTCTCTCCTGAAAGCGATTTTGAAGATAATTTCTCGCTATTCTTGAATTATGCGGAGGGGCGCCAGAGCTTTCCAAGATATCACGCCCCAAATGTTGAGAAACGTTTTACATGAAAATATCACCAGAGTCAATAAATGTATTGACGCTGAGGGAATGCATTTCGAACATTTGTTTTGAATTTATTTTATTTTTAATCCTATCAATTTGAATTTTTTTTTTTCGATTAATCTGTTTTTTTGATATTTGAATAATAATAATTGGATTTTTTGGTATTTCATTTCAAAAAATTTCTTTCTATTATATCATTAGAAAGGAATGGTTATGCTAAATAGTACAGGCAAGAAAAAATTGCATGTTCCTATTTAAGTTATGGACCTACAGAGTATTGTTTTTTTCCCAATTTTTCCAAAATTTTTTTGGCGGCTTTTTATAACGCCGACGAATGAAAATAAAATATCACAGTAGTAGCAACTGTTATCAAGTGACGTATGGTTTCCATAGCCAACTTTTCAATTTTTGGCTTTCATTTTGCTTCCACGGCCTACTGGGTGAATTTCAATAATAATTTTTTTCTGATCTAGTTTCTGGTTAGATATCAACTTGTGATATGTCATTAGAAAGGGAATTGAATGCTGAATAAAGCGAAAAGAAAAAATAATAGGGTTTCCATTTAAAATGAGAAAGTTGATGTTACTTCCGGTCAGACCGGAAGTTAACTTCGACATGCCAATATGCTCAAATTCTAGCTCTTATGTCATTATATCGACGCTCCAAATTTCACAAACCTACTCCATACAATAACTGAGATATTCCGTATATATATATATATATATATATATATATATATATATATACGGAATATCTCAGTTATTGTATGGAGTAGGTTTGTGAAATTATTGTCCTGCATAATTATTAATTGCTTGTGATAGTTTTAAATATATATATATATATGTACATATATATATATATATATATATATATATATATATATATATATATATATATATATATATATATATATATATATATATATATATATATATATATATATATATATATATATATATATATATATATGTGTATATATATATACATATATATATATATATATATATATTTAAAACTATCACAAGCAATTAATAATTATACAGGACAAGACCGTAAAGACCGTAACAGATTTAGCAACCTATAACAATAAAACTGAACTAAAATAAGATAATGAATTAAAATAATGAACAAACAGATACCCACTGATACAGAATGATTTTCCCACACATTCCCATTTATTTAATGGGTCTGTTTACCAATAAAACTCATTCGTTCTATATCTCAATATTTCGCTAATCTTTATTAGCTTCTTCAGGAGAGAAAAGCTGCAAAAACATGTAGCCACCCGGTATACCGAGGTCAAACTGCGGCTGGCACCGGCATATGAAAAGAGTAAAAATATTTATAATTTGAGGCGTAGAGATGATGAGTTCTTACCCAATCAAGAAGTCTGGCGTCGCAATTATGTTTTGTCTGTTTCCAAGTATTTTACTGCAAAGCTTGCTCCCCGTTTTATGGGCCCCTTTATTATAGCTAAGCGTCTATCGCCCTGGACCTGCGAATTGAAAGATTCTCGGGGAAAATTTCAAGGTATATGGCATGCAAAAGACTTGAAAGCTCATCCTCCCGATAAATAAGTTTCTCTCAGTTCTGTGGAAGATTATTATTTTTTTGTTTGATTTTTTTTTGTTTAGGAAAAATAATCTTTTGAAGTGAGGGGAGAATTTGTAACGTTTCATTTTCCCCTTATCAATCAAAGTTATTCCTGCAGCAGAATCGGTGAGGCATCCTGTATATATATAATTCCCCTGCAACGTTAAATGTCTGGGTCCATAGCGCTAGGTTGAAAGTCGGGTCTGTTGAGGAATCGTTATCAGTAGTGTCGAGTGGTTCAGTTTTTTTCCGATTGTCAAGAGAAAAAATAAAGATCGATAGAAATAGAAAGTTACCGGCGAGTGGTCGAACAAGAAAAACCTGTGAGAGAATACATTCTGGAAGTTGAAAAGTGTGTGGGAGCTATTTACGATTTGATATCGTCCATTTGATGGGATATTTTCTACACACATAACGAAAATCAATCTTGATGGTGTTCAAGTGACTATGTGGAGTTGTATTTGAGACATTGATACTTTGCTTCTTGGAAGGATTCGAATCAACGCCAGATATATCCAACTCACAGTGGAATAATCGTACCCTCAGAAACATCGAGGTATGAAATAAATCTTGTCTCATTGGGTTAGTGTAACCGGTATCGTTTTCATAATTTTAGGCTTGCCCTGGAGGTTAAAGTAATCTCCTTCTATTTTTTTCTCTGTCTGAATAACGCTAGGACGAATTCAGTTGGAATAATAACTGATGCAAGGAACTTTTTTTTATTGGCTCGCTCATTATGCAATACTCCTGACCTGGGGGAGTTTGGTGGTTTGAGAAAGTCTACCTTAGTTCGATTATCATCCCCTAATGCTGAAGGACCTGGAAGTGACCCCTATCCCGGAAACCAACAGATAAGCTAATTGTCGTGTTTATGTCCTTTCTTTGCCAATAAACGCTGTTTATTAATGACTATTACCTAGTTGATGAGATTTACATTTCGTCCAATTACATATATCAACCCCTATCCTATTAGAGGGCTAAAATTATTCAGTATCAGAATTGAATAATCTAATTGTCGTGTTTATTGCTTTCTTTGCCTAGAAACGCAGTTTATTAAGTAAGTAATATAGTAAGAGATTTGAGCCGGTTCTGGGCCTCCCACCACTACTATGACGTCATCAGTGACCTTGGGGTGACCTTCAGGGATGACCTTGGTGCGTAGGTGCCTGTGTGGGTCTATGACCTTGGGATGTCTTTGAAACGATTTTTTAATTTTGTAATTTTTGACCTTGATGTAGGTTTTGATGAGGTGTTCAAGGTTTTTGTTTGACCTTGAAATGAAATTTTGGTGACAGAGATTTTTTTTCATACACGGACAAGTACTTTTTCCAAGTACTTATATATTTTTTTTACCTCCAAGACTAAAAACATTTATGTGAACAGTTGCTACTATGTATGACTTTCATATTATGTATTAACACATGAAAATCTAGAGAAGGCATACGTCCACACACCACGGAGATCCAGTCAGATATGTGAACTCTGATTCCTCTCCGATACTTACCTTGTAGTGGTGGTGGTAGTAAGCGTGTCTGACGTCATCCGACTATGAGGAGTGCATCTGAAGTAGCCCACGCTCGACGCTTATAATATATACGGACAAGTACTTTTTCCAAGTACTTATATTTTTTTACCTCCATGACTACTATAACCTTCATGTGTACACTTGTTACTGTGCATGACTTTCATGTGTACCAACACATGAAAATCTAGAGAAGGCACACGTCCGCACACCACGGAGATCCAGTCAGATATGTGAACTCTGATTTATCTCCGCCAGTGTATACCTTACAGTGGTGGTGGAAGGAAGCGTGTGTGACGTCATCCAACTATGAGGAGCGCATCCGAACACGATTCAGTCAGAAGCAACCCAAGCTCGACGCTCTGGGATTGTTTGTGACATGATGTCTGCGATAGTATCTTATACAAGTCGGTGGTGGGGGAGTGGTTCACTATCCATTAAAGAAGAAGTGGATTTTGTGATACAAAATCAGAAGTTATATACCTAGCAGTCGAGTAGTCAGCAAGAGTAGTGAAGTTATTCAGTGCATTCAGAGACAGGAATATCAGTGAGTGTGTTTTTCTATCGAAAATTATTTATATTTTCCTTATATATTTTCATCATGTCAGTTCCAAAGGTGGATTTACAAAAAATCAATTCTCTAATTAAACAAGAGATGGAAGTATTAGAACAAAGATTAATATCATCTTTGCCACTAAATGAAGCTTATCCAATAAAGAATATGTCAATTTGTTCAACTCGTTTTGGTAAATCCATCTTGTTAACATTACTCGATGTAAGCAATAACAAATTGTTCAAAACATAGCTACCAAAACGTGTTTCAGAGCAATTTAGTGACGACGATGTTACTTGCATCAATTCATCTGATGGTAAATATACCGTAGCATATTTGGGTCAGACTCAACAAAGCTCTGCTGGTATGAAAACACGATCGTTGGTTAAATTTGATCTCATTGAGTAATAGTTAATTTTCACATATCATAGGCTAAGTCGAATTATATTATAGGTGTTAATTGTAAGGAAAATATAAAAAGTTTTCTGACATTGTTAAACACACTCTTTGGCGGTTGGCAACATCGAAAGTATATGTGAGTTTTATTGATGAATTCTATTATAGCATACTTATTTCAATAATTTTTCTTTGATTCCAGTTTCATTTTCGAGAAAGATGTGGATGCTGTATGCTAGCCAAAACTGGACCGAAGCTGTGGACATCACTTCAGCTGTTGAACGATTGACTTCTGAATTGGATGCTTTGAGTGATGATGCTCACCATACCACCAACTATAACCTGAGCGTGTTATGATGAAGAGAAGATCCAGTTATGTTTGCGTGACGCTGAGAACTATCAAAAAGGTGTGGATCTTTGTGAGAAATATACAGATGGTTCTTTGGATCTAGATCAACTCTGCGATGCAATGGTTGAATGTGAGCTGAGGAGATTTCTCTACCGTCTCTTGCCATATCTACCTAATGGAATCATCCACAAGTACCAACTGGATAGCGATGGTAATGAAATCGAAAATGGTCAAGACGATGAAGAAGAAGTTATATTAGATTGTTTGTATATACCTAAGACTAATTGAGCTAGTGATATCTGAATAAAAAAACATAAAATAGTTCATAAATGTTTTATTTACCTATTCCTCTTTTACAAGAATAAAGAAAGAAAAAAATCAATATAAAATAATGGAAAATGTCTGTGTCTTCAATATCTGCTGTGAACTGATCCGTCCAATGCATTGTATGTCAAAAATGTATCATGTAGAATGTATACTTGTTGACTGGGAAGTTGACTTGATTTTATGGCATTCGGCTGATGTGAACAATCGATGATGAATAGTGGATTTTGTCGAAATTCCCCAATGTCCATGAGAGGTTCACTCATATCTTTATCATTATAACTTCGTTAAAAGTTCTCATAGGCATAATATGCTGAAGAATCAAGTTTCTTATCGAAATCCAAATTCCAACGTTCATATGGGTATACTTCAGAGTTCAAGTACACACGAATGTTATTGATATCAGCAGTTGTGAATTTAGTGATGTCCTTTGCCCTGTCTCCAGACGTGGTAGTGCTTTGGAATCCAATGATGATATAACGAGGTGTTTCAAGGGCATCGGTTGTCTTGATAGCCCATATGTCTGAAGATGTGCCACGTGGTGATGGAAGTTCATAGAGATCCCACATGCGATAAGCCAACTTGATTTTAGCATTCAGACCACTTTTGTTGATTCTATTCAAAAGTTTGAGCTTGTGCTTATCTTCTGGCACTCTCATTTTCCACTCAATTTTAATAATTTCCAAATCAGCATCAACCTCACCAATATATGAGTTCTTGAAAGATCGAGCGATTATTAAGATCATTTCTTGTTTGGCATTCAAGATACTTTTGTTGTAATCTTCAGCGGAACCCATCAAATATTTTAGTGGTAATTTGCCACTGAATACATGACTGGTTGTATCCAAGATATCCTGTTTAGTTTCCGAAAGTCCCCATCCAGTGGTTAATAATGTATTAGCATGTGTATTTCCAAATGAAATCATAGTCTTCATTGTAGATGTTATCCCCGGCTTTCTGACGACAGCAACTTGTTCACCACCCATTTCGTAGCGAATTTCATCAAAAAGGAAAGCGATAGCATTGTTCGAGAGATAACATGATTTCGTTTCATCTTTAGGTGTGAATTTATCCTCTATATAAATGAAACTCTCAGCAATGTCGAGTATAACATCCTGATTATTGATTGCAATTCGGATTTCATCTGAATTTCTGAATAATGGTGATCCATATGGTTTGTATGTGTGCTCATGTAAACATGTGAGGGAATGATCGAGCATCGGCTCATCGAATATATTCAATTTTTCACTATTTGTTTCGAGCACCATTGTTCCATATTTTCAGTCCAATTGATTTAAAAAATTTGAGATCTCTCACTGACAGAGCCTGGTGTGCTAACTGTTTAGCGTACAGTTTTGGAATGAGCCTTTTTCTAGCCGAGCCTTCCTTTTTGGCTGTTTGTGGAAAGTTTTCAAATCCTCGTCGATTGTATTATAACAAAAACCCATGATAGTTATGAGATTTTTTTCAATTCCAAAATTATGACAATCTCTTCTGCACTTCCAAAATCAATGAGATTATTTTTGTGATCCAAAATACGCACTGTGATGTTGTGAATCAACTGACGACCTTCTGGACTGATGGGCATATATATAATCTTGTGTGGTTCTTTTGTGAGATTGAATCCAGGCTCCACATCGATATCGAATGAAAAAATAATGTGGGACTCGTCATTATTTATGTATGAACCAGATATAATGTTGCAATCTAAGCGGATGGTCTTACAGTTGTTATGTTTATCGGTTGTGAGGATTCATGTATCTGATTCGGTTGGAATTTATCAAAATTGAAACCCATCATCTTTGTTATGGAATTCGGATGAGTTAGATCAATTTCATATTTTGATCGCATCTCACATTTGAAAGTATTATTATTGGCATGTAGGTAGAATATATCATCTGCATCGGTATCGTTTTGTTTTTTACCATGAAACAATCTGAACATGATATGTTTCTGAATAACTGCATTGATTTCTTCTATTTCATAGGCACCACATGGTATTTCATTTGTGTATTTCTGAAGTATTGGTGAATGAACATCACTGATTCTGAAACTGATCACATTGTTTTTTTCTGTTATATTATTGAATGTGTTGCATCCATAGAATCCTTAAAGTCCCAATCCATAACGACTGTTTCTGTCCAATTCAATGGGTGGGAAAAAGTCTGCACTCAAGACACTCGTCCCGACAGCTTGTAGTTCGAACTTCCGTGACATGACTGATGAATTTTATGAATATCACTTCAATTTATTGTTGTCTACAACACACTCGAGACAACCTACGCCTTTTCGGAGATGGTTCATCAATATCCATTTCATTTTTATTAGCACCAATATTCATATCATTTATATTGCAGTAACAACAGAATATTTTCCGTGGTAGAGGACCATCATTTACATCAGAATCTGGAATGCTATTGCCGTCAAGATTGTGGTGGTCAGTACAATATCTATATTTCATTATGTCGACATCATCTTGTAGACTTTTAGGTAACTTTTCCCAAACATAAGCAATCTCATGTGCAGCACATGCGAGTATTACTTCCTTCGGCATATTTGCAAGCATCACTCGATCCATTCTTGTCAGGGTGCGATATTTTGAATACATCGTAAGTGAAAATCCCATCCCCTTAATAGCCTCTCGAGTCATTGCTGGAGTTGTATCCATTTTGTAATTCAGAGAGAAACTTCAAGCACAAGTGATCGCAGAAAACTGTGTTGAACTTCTGCTGGCGATCATAGTTATATAGAATTTTCACTTTCGAACATTTCTGAAAGTATTGAATCAACTCTTTTGATGGGGGTAGATCTCCAAAACTATCAAAGTATGCAATGTCTTTCCCACATTTGCTGTATGCCACCCAATGTGTTCCCGATCCTCTTATTCCATCTAAATTGACAATGGCGGTCTCGTGGTGTCGTGGACCTCTAGTGGGTAATGTATCACGCATGAAAATACCACGAAAGTATGGAATTTTCATTTTCTTGGCATCATAATTGAGATCGATGTCGGTGAGAGGTCGTCGAAGTAGGGAATCAACTAGTTTTTTGAATTGTATGGTTTCAAGTAGAGTCCGAGTCCTTTACGGTACGGTTTAAGGTATACACCACTACCACTTTTACCCAATGCCACACTTTCCATTTTCTTATTATGGCGATTCGCTTCGATTAGGGCGGTTCTGCTTGTTTTTGCTGAATTCACAGCTCTGGTGATGCCTGCAACAGCACCCGCTAAACTTCCGAGCGCGGACAATCCAGCAAAAATCAGTGGTAGAATCCCTCCGACCTTAGGAATTGGAATTATGCGGGGTGTGCGGATTGTTTTCTTTCCACCAGCAGCTTTGAGGTATTTACGTGCTGCATGTAATGCCACTACGGTAGCTTTCTTCGAATTATTCGTTACAAATTGCTCACCTCCAGCTTTTTTCAGTACATTCCGCACTTTATGAACCACCCCAGATCCAAAGGCGATTTTTCTGAGATTATTTTTCTTTTTCTTCTTCTTCGGTTGATTTTTCTTCTTTTTCTTTATAGTAGTACTACAACCCATACCGAAACGTCTCTTTGATTTCATAATATCGGTAACGAGTAGGGCAGCTGCTCTTTCCTTAATACCAGCGTCCTTCGATTTAACCCTATTCCAAGCTGCGTATTCGAGTTCTTTGTCTGCTCTATGTCTCGCTGTGAGATCAGTTAGATGATTCAAATATTGAATATCGTGTTGTTTGCATGCAACATCCAATTTATTTATTCCGGGATCTTTGCGGGCTGAACGTTTTTCCAGTTTTGTACCGGGTCCACAGTACTGATATCCTCCGGGTAAATGTAATTCGAACGGAAGTTTGTTTATCAAATTATTAACAAATCCACGTCCGCTCTTTCTGGATACACCACGAACACATCCATATCGTTTGATGGTACTCATTTAAATGAAACGTTAACGACATATCATCGCTTACATAGTCTCCAACCACGGTACGATGAGCATTGTAAAGCAGAAAGAAATGTTTGCTGTAGACAATCTAGATGAAAAATTCGGTTGTGGATTGAATGGATAGAATGTGTTGCGGCATGGTCCGCTACTTCCACCATCTGTTCGAGGACTCATTATTGGACCGTCGAATTGTGAAAAGACGAATGCCACTTCTGACACTTCCACAAGGACTACGATTCACAAACGTTTATCTCTATTCGAAATTACTCAATCAGCCCAAATATCAATTTCTACGAAATGTATTGGAACCCATAAAGGGTTTGGGATTTTATACGTTCAGTAATAATGCAGAAATAGTGGAACCGTCCGATGCCAAACCAAATTCTGTTTTCATTTTCGATGATGTAATATGTGAAAAACAGGACATTATAAGATCATACTTCTGTATGGGACGTCATAAAGATGTTGACTGTTTTTATCTTGCTCAAACATATTCACGAGTTCCCAAACAGTTAGTGCGAGACAATACAAACTTTATTGTAATGTTCAAGCAAGATGAAACGAATCTACATCATATTTATTCTGATCACGTGTCACCCGATGTAACATTCAAACAATTCCAATTGATGTGTGTTAAATGTTGGGAGGATCAATATGGATTTCTGGTCATTGATAAGGATAGAAAAATGCATGAAGGTAGATGGGGTTCGATAGTTTTATATATCCATGACACTGTAATCCACATTCAATCGATCGTTGAATTGCATAGAGGTTACTTCAGTGTATTCTCTTGACAAAAACAAATTGAAGACAAAAAATGATTCAGTAGCTGAAAGTAAAAACAATGAATTGAATTTGAAACGTCAACTGGTTGAGACAACAGAAGCTATACGGCAGAAATTCAATTCTATCAAGAGTGGACTTATTGAAAATCGAATGGCGCTTGAAAAACTCTATGATCCCATAATGAAGCCATTAAAGGTTCTATCTTCAGCTGCTACCATCAAATCACCAAAGTCAACGTTACCAATGAAGCAAGGTAATATTCAGTCTACTCCAACAAAAGTTACGAGTACCCCAATAGGGAAGGATCCATCCTCATATAATAGTGAAATATCATCTGCTGACAGTGAGACAGGTACTATCAAAGAATTCGGAGAAAATGAAATGTCCATATTCGAAACACCGTCAACATCTCGAATAGGTGATTCTGATTTCTCTGATTTTGAAGACAATATTGGAGATGTTTTGAAAAGACATTTGGAAAATGTTAAAACAAAGAATGTTGCATATGATACAATATATGGTATACGTGTAGATCCTACTACACAAAAACTGAAAATGGGTAGTCTCAATGTACGTTTCAGTGATGGGAATATTATATTTTGGAATGATAATAAAACAAAAAATCATGAATTCCCAGGTAGTCCGAAGTTAAACGACATGATTTTTTTGAAAAATCCACCTGAAGTCAATTTCAATGATGAAATTCGTCATACATATGCTAAAATATTGAGACTAACGAATGCACCATACAAACAACATCAACTAAGAAATGGTTTCAAACATACGAATTCTAAAAAATTTCGTGAAGTTATCAAACCAGTACTGAACTTATCACATCATCTGTCGACGAAGAGTAAAACAAAAAAAGGTAAAGGGTTCAATCGGATGCAAAAAAAGTATTATACTAAACCTGCGAATTATGTGTACTGGAATTCACCTGACGAGTTAGTCGATCGTTTACGACTGTTGATATCCTCGAAATCGGCTGGACATACTGGACACATTGTTGAATTATGTGTATGGAGACGAAGTAGAACAGTTATAGTGAGAGGATGGATAATGAAATAAGTGATCTTAAACGACAAGTTGTCAATGAATAACATACACCGGCGAGACGTAATTTCGCCAAAAGAACCACCATCCTCAAAGGTTTTGCAGATCTATGGCAGATTGATCTTGCCGAATTACAACCCTATGCTAAACATAATAAAGGATATAGATATGTTCTTGTAGTAATTTATTGTTACTCAAAATATCTATGGACAAAACCGATTAAAAATAAAACAGGTGGTGCAGCAACGGATGCAATGGAAGATGTGCTGAAAGAAGCCGACTATTCTCCGAAACATCTACAAAGCGATCAAGGAAAAGAATTTTTCAACAAAACTTTCTCATCTCTAATGGGCAAATATAATATCAATCATTATTCAACATTCAGCACTATGAAGGCGGCCATAGCAGAAAGAGTAATTCGAACAATAAAGACGTGGCTATATAGAGAATTTTCAGCGATGGGACACAACAAATGGTTAGATGTTCTTCCTATGATAACAAGAAAATATAACCATAAAGTGCATCGTACAACTGGTATTGAACAACAAAACTAAAATTTAAAGGTGCCAATGCCATCCGTGGAAAACAAAGTCTTTCCAAATTCCGAATGAATGACATTGTACGTATAAGCAAGTACAAAAATATCTTTGAAAAGGGGTACACTGCCAATTTTACAACTGAACTATTCAAAATCATTAAAATTAATAGGACATATCCCACAACGTATATTCTTGAAGATATGAATGATCAACCGATTAAAGGTGGTTTTTATGAGGAAGAATTATTAAAAACGAAAAATCCTGACATTTATCTAGTTGAAAAGGTGATGAAGAAGAAAAATATTAAACTGTATGTGAAGTGGTTAGGCCTTCCGAGTGAACACAATTCATGGATTGATAAACGTGACATGGTTTAATATATGTATTCACTTAGATGTTTCGTGAAATAAACTATTAAAAGCAAAAAAAATATTTTGTAGCGGTAAACGTTGCCCCGGCCAATCGCAACGTTCTGTGTATACCAAACCAAATTAACTGCATACCCCATTCCCGCTTAGATATTTTCAACTCACAACACTGATAACATTTCATAATCCTTAGAGCTAATCAATATCAGATTGAAATGCGTGATCAAACTCTTTTCGCCACTTATCACGTACAGATGCTGCTGTATCAAAAAGTTTTGTTGACTCCTGAAGCTCCATCTCTGCTTGCATTTTCAAACAATGGGCGGACTGATTTTTGTGTGTGATTTCGAAACAGAGTTTATCTGCATCTTCACACATTTTGATCAGTTCAGCCTTTGTTATTGCAATCTTTGCATCGAGCTCCTGAAGAGCCACCTCGTCCAAGCTGCCACTTCGAACATCATCATCGCATTTGACAATGGTGGCTTTCGCTTTTATAATGCGGCATTTCGCTTTCTTCAGCATGTCCCCACAGCGCTGCAGTGGACCGAAAGAATGAAGCGAAACATCTTCCAAATCGCCCATCACATTCAAGAAGGTGTCATCTACCTTCTTCTTACGAGGTTTCCGTACACCCTTCGTTGTTTTCTTACGGTGAGAAGCAGTAGATGTACCTTTCCTCTTAGATGGTTTTGGTTTCGTATCCACACTAAGATGAGAGAGAAGTGGAGGGCATATGGGTAGTGACAGTTGTGAAAGGGTTGGATCAACACTTTCCGACGGTTCCGGTATATCTACCGTCTTCAGATAATCAAGAATGTTATAGTCATCGGTGAAACCTTCTTGGGATGTCAAGTGATATACCGGAATATTTTCAAAACCAAACTCATCATTTTTTGTTGGAATACGTGACATTGCACCTTCTTCAACAGAAACATTTGGTAGGCCGCGGCCGCGATGTTGATTCGCGGCCGCGGATTAATCCGCGGTTTAATTCGCGGGTCAAAAAAAAAATTTCTATTTTGAAGCCGAAGGCTGTAGAATTATAACTTTACAATTTTCTACTTTTAAATTTTCGCCCCCCGAAACCCCAATGTTCTAGCACCCTTTCATCATTTTTTTTTCTGCACTGATGAACATTTTTCTTTTTTTCCTAATCAATTAAATCTGACAACCTAACCTACATCCGAATATCTTCCTCCAGTTAAGTGCGCATGCGCGTGTGTACTCTTTTTTTAGCCCTGAAAAGGGCTGTTTTGCTTCGAAGAGCCAGGGTATATCGATCCACACATGTTTATGTGAGACGACGAAAGATCACTTAACATCTACAACTCTTCAAGTTATAGAAATTTTGTACATTTTCACCATTAAGTGGTGGAAATGCATATGTTTGTGTTTTTTGTGTGGCCCTGAAAAGGGCCGATGGGGTGCTCCAGAGAGCAGGGTGTCATCTCGCATAGTTATGCGGAACGACCACGGAAGGGACCTCAGATGACATAGATGACATCGTCATAGTCATCATCCGATGACACCACGATGATGGTGTCATCGTCGGAGTCATCGTCCTCCAGGTGATGCACCTCCGGGTGGTCATCCATGTCGACATTCTCGATGCCGATGAATTCGACATCCTCGACCACTGCGTCATCGTCCATGTGGTCATACTCGACCACATCATCCTCGGAGATGTCAGACTCATCTGACCATTCCTCCAGGTGCTCCTCCATTTCATCACCATATTCTGATGATGATGATGATGTTGACGGGGACGGGAAATTCCACGTATCCCAGGAGTCGCTGATCTCAGCTACCTGAATTGGCCCTCTGGGAACTCGATCATCATTCCTGTCATGATAGAGAGCCCCTTGGAATATTTGGTGTACCTGGACCGGGTACAACGATGGTCCATCGTCTTCAAATCTTTCGCAACGTATCGGAGCTGTGGTGGAGTCTGGGAGAGGCATCTTAGAAGACTGATACTATAATCTGAGTTTACATTGAATTTATACTAACTCATGAGATAGAAATGGTGGGAGAGAATGGTAGAGGTTGTATGAGGTGGTGGGAGAGAAGGTGGAGGTTATTGAGATGATTTCCTGAACAATGTTTCAGAGTTGGAATTATATAGGTACTTATTGAATAACACAAGTATCAGAAAATTCAATTAAGATTAAGTGAAGAGCAATGCCCCAAACATCGCATTGCCCAGTGTGTACCAAACCAATAAATTTAATGTACACTCCTTTTTTTTCACTTTATTTTTTTTATTATTAATAACTACTTATATTTACAACTAACAATTAAATTAATTTTTTAAACACACTTACAAATAACTAAACTAATATAAAATACATAATTATCTACTTATTTTCTAAACGTCGGAGGGCTGCCAACATACTCTCCGTCGTAGCCGTCACATGCGTTCTGGCAGTTTTCAATCTGGTGACCCTTTCGGCCTCCAGGATGGCTTGCTGCCGATCTCGCACCATCAGGTCGGCCAGCTGGCGGGCAATTTCTGCCCGCGCTAGTCGTCTCCGCTGGCAGTCGCGCTCGGCCTCCTCTACCTCCCCCAGTAGCTGGTCCACGTACGTCTTCAACGTGGGAGCGATAGACTCCAAGGCGACGACGTGTGTGATCGGCTCCCTTGCTCTTGAAGGTCCAGCGACGGGATCCATGGTGGCAACTACCTCCATGATCGGGGCTGATGGAGGGACAGCTGGCGGTGGTGCCACTACATCCACGCTGACGACTTGCACTTTAGCTACTTCAAGAACATAACCATATGGACTATCAGATGCTACACCCATTACGTCCAAATTGATATCATTGGGAATTGGCCAAGCAAAATCGTTGGTGGGTAATGGTTGTGACAGACTGTGAACATATAGGTTACTGGCATCTAAATATGATATGAACGATGAAGGTTTATTGGGGTTATAATCGGGTAAAAATTTATTAGTAGCTATATGCTTCCTTTCACTACACTGACTTATTCCGCACGTATTCTTTTCTTGAAAAAATGAATCATGTCAATGTCAGTCAATAATTCCAATTCAATATTTGTATACTTTAGCATTACATCCCATGATAATCCGGGTGCTGTATAATACTGCGCCGGATCTAATTCATATTTATCTAAACATATCTTTCTAAAGTTTTCAAATATGTCACATAATAGAAGCACATCGGACTTCAAATATAAATCCGAGTATTCTCCTAAACTCTGACACTCGAATAAATGCCAAACAAGTTTTGCTCTCATATGATCCTTATCTGATATATGCTCTTCGTTAAGATTGTCATAAAATTGATTTTTAGTGGGAATAGTTGGATAAATCAACTTGTCAATATGGTCAACAAAGTTATATGGAAAAACACCTTTCTTTCTCATCAAATTGAATTTGTCAATTTGTGGAAAATGTTTATGCATCTCAATACACTGATCGGATGTTAAGTTAGCACCTAAGTTCTGCAAAGAATCCGACATGAATTTGAAACTGTCTATAAATCTCATTTTCAAATAATTCTTTTTCTCTTTTCCATCTTTGTCAGTGTATGTGTGAGTGAATAGATGCTTGGTGAACGATATATATTTTTCCTTAGTTTGTGGGATAACATCCACTTTGTCTTTGTTTCTATACAGTTCTTTTATGAACAAATGACAATCATACCCACTAAGATTATGAAAAATTATCGGAACAAAATTTGGTAATTTGAAATTTAAGTTACATACAGAATGAGCGGCAGGTGATCTTTTCTTTCCATTGAGGTGGCAATGGTCTCTCACTTTCACATCACCACCCGTGAATGGTTTATCACATATTCCACAAAATTGTGCAGAAGAAAACTCTTCTTCTTCCGCGGGGGATTGTGCAACCATAGGAATTGGATATCTCAGATGATTGTGATAAATATTTCTCAAATCATTTTCAAGCTTTGTGACAAATTTCTCGGCTGCATCCTCACCCCTATATGTAACAAATTTTGATAATTTGTCATTATATGAACATTTTATCGAATAAGCAAATGAGTAAGGTTCATGTTTGTATGTTTTATTCGAGTATAAGTGTTTAGGGTTGGGTTGACTAGTTTGAATGGGTTTGAGAACTGATTCAAAATCAACATAAACTAAAAATGGAACCTTCATTTGTCTCTCAAAATTTTCAAACATAAGTGAATTCCCCGGTATCATTTTACCATATTTAATAATTCTGAAATTGACTGATGGTGTTGTAGTACTCAAATGATTACAGTCATGCAACTGATGACGTAACAGTAATCGCTCGTGAGAGAAATACAATAAACATCCATCACAAAAATATTTTTTATGCTCATGCGCAGATAGTTGACTTGAAACTAATCTAGAGAGGTCTTTAATCCAACAATAATGACTATTGCCAGAATCATCAGTTATAAGTAGCAAATTAACATGTCTTCTTAGTCTTCTCTGTAAGTAACGCAACGGACCAACCACATCATATTTCATTTTACCCTTATCAAGTTTCGACTCTAATCCATATATAATAATCGAAATATCATTCATATCCTCAAACTTTTTTATAGCTTGAAGTTTAACAGGAAAATCCATTCCTGTTACATTCAAAATATTGGAATAGTGGGGGTATGAGGAAACTTCTGACACTCTACCATTCGCAGGAAACAAAGCAGATGTGATGGCCCATGCAAAACAGTGTTGATCCTCATTGCGAATATTCACAACGCCTTTTCTTTTCTCAATGAACTCGGGCAGCTTCACATATGAACATCCGCTGAGTGGACTATACTTGTTGATGTTCACTTCGAGGAACATAACTTTTTCACAGCTCCATCCTGAAACATAAAAATAATTTAATATTCGTGTAAATAGAATTTAAACTTTAAACATACCTGAATCACGTTCTTCAAATTCCGTAGTCTGAGCAATGATGGCATCACGGAATCCATCAAATAATGCATCCAAATCCGTAGACTGGTCCACAATTTTATTTTGTGAGTTGAATGACTTGGTATCAATCAAATCCCGTGTTTGGACAATGTAGCTGCCAAATACCTCCATATTCACTTTGAATATCTTGTGAACCTTTATTGCCTCTTCAAGTAATCCAATAACTTTCTCCCTGATCTCATTGAAGAACGACATATAGTCAGTGTACACATTCAGACTTTCCACTCGATAGCTTACAATTCTACACTTGAAAGCATTCCTTATAATTTGTATGCCATCACTAACTTGGACACATGCATTGTTCTTGTGCTGGAGAGTTCTTTTATGAGAACTAACTTGGGATGCAGGGATTGTCACATTACAACAATTGCATGTGTACATTGGTGTCGATGCAGCCGCATCTAACTTAATCCTTTTCACAGAAGGCCCACCTTGGCAACTCTGAAGTTGATGACGACGGAGATTATCACTACGAGTAAACGATTTACCACAGTCACAGGAATACATTTTCTCGATGTGTTCTCAGCACAAAACTCTATGAGATACTGATTTAACAATCATTCCCACCTCCTTTAAATATAATTTCAATGAGTGGGGAAGAGGATGAACAAATTCTATCCGCTTCGACTACTCATGCAACGTCACAGAGCACCCACCATGCACACTTCTAATCCAACTCGCTATCGATACATACAAGATGAAAAGTGAACAGCAGTCGCTACATAACTGCATCGTGTGGATGTATGACGTCAGCGGACCATTCCCACTATAGCGAGAGTCGAGCGAGGGTTGCTTCTGATACGTATGACTGGATCATGTTCGGATGCGCTCCTCATAGTTGGATGGATGACGTCACACACGCTTCCTCCCACCACCACTGTAAGGTATACACTGGCGGAGAGAAATCAGAGTTCACATATCTGACTGGATCTCCGTGGTGTGCGGACGTGTGCCTTCTCTAGATTTTCATGTGTTGGTACACATGAAAGTTATGCACAGTAACAATTGTACACATGAAGGTTATAGTAGTCATGGAGGTAAAAAAATATAAGTACTTGGAAAAAGTACTTGTCCGTATATATTATAAGCGTCGAGCGTGGGCTACTTCAGATGCACTCCTCATAGTCGGATGACGTCACACACGCTTACTACCACCACCACTACAAGGTAAGTATCGGAGAGGAATCAGAGTTCACATATCTGACTGGATCTCCGTGGTGTGTGGACGTGTGCCTTCTCTAGATTTTCATGTGTTAGTACATAATATGAAAGTCATACATAGTAGCAAGTGTTCACATAAATGTTTTTAGTCTTGGAGGTAAAAAAAATATATAAGTACTTGGAAAAAGTACTTGTCCGTGTATGAAAAATAATCTGTCACCCAAATGTCATCTCAAGGTCAAACAAAAACCTTGAACACCTCATCAAAACCTACATCAAGGTCAAAAATTACAAAATTTAAAAATCGTTTCAAGGACATCCCAAGGTCATAGACCAACACAGGCACCTATGCACCAAGGTCATCCCTGAAGGTCACCCCAAGGTCACTGATGACGTCATAGTAGTGGGGGGAGGCCCAGAACCGGCTCAAATCTCTTACTCTATTTACCTAGTTGCTAAGATTTACATTTTCGTTCAGTTAAGTTTATCAACCCTTATCCTATAAGAGGGCTAAAATTATTTAGTATTAGAGTTGAATAATAATTCCCATCGTTTACCAAGTACTACGCGCAAATAGTGTGATATTTAAATGAAAATTAACTGTGAACTCTACGTGTACACGTACGGTAATTCCTGGTCAATTTATCTGCTTATTTCTGTAATATACTAGTAATTCCACGTTTGCTATCTACCCATAGAATTTTACGAGGGTGAACTAAATTTGGACGCAAAATTCAAATAAATGATTTCTTTTATGGGCATAAAATATGGTGTTTGATTTGCTGGCGTTAGCTAAATTAATATAAAATTAAACAACAAGAGAATACATAATTGAATAAATAATTAAATAATTAATATATTGAAAGAGTTAGGATAACGGAGTTTTACACCATTGAGTTTTCTAGTTTGAGCTTGCGGATAGATCCGAACTGGTGGCGCCCTTCACCACTCTTCCTTTGATCCTTTTTACCCACATCCTTAACCGACTGACTCCGAGCACCTTTTGCTCGTGCTTTTCCGCCTCAGCTGTCCTTAAATCAATATATGCCATTAAGAAAAAAGACACGTAGCACCTGATAAATTCGACGTTTCAAAGTGGCGTTTTTCCAAAAAGGTTAAAAGACGCTGTCATTACTCCTATATTCAAAGCTGGAGACCCATATTTTGTCAACAATTATCGACCAATATCTGTCATTAGTAATATTGCAAAATTGTATGAAAAAAGTATAGCCAGCAGGTTACAAAGTCATGTCAATCACCACCAACTAATCTCTCCCAAACAATTCGGTTTCAAGGCAGGAAGTTCCACTGAGGATGCACTACATTATTTCACGAATGAAATTTACCAGCACCTTAATAAAAATGATAAAGTATTAGGCATCTTTTTGGATTTAGTTAATGCTTTCGACAGCATTTCACACGATAAACTTTTAGAAAAACTTGAAAGATACGGGATTAGAGGCGTACCGCTATCATTATTTAGAAGTTATTTATCGCAGAGAAAATCTGTCGTTAAAATAAAAAACAAGTTTAGCGAACCTTCGGAAATCAGATATGGTGTTCCTCAAGGAACAGTCCTCGGCCCTAAGTTATTCCTTCTCTATATCAATGAAATGTTGAATATGGAGGTAGGTGGAGATATCATCTCATATGCGGACGATACGGTTCTCCTATTCCATGGAACTAATTTGCAAGAAGTTACGAAAAAGGCGGAAAAAGGTTTATATCAAGTCAAATGTTGGATGGACTATAATCTCCTGAGCTTGAATGAGAGCAAGACCAAATTCATAACTTTCACAAACAGCCCAAAAGTACAACCCAATCTGAAATCAATTAAATTTCATTAGAAATGTGATCTGACCAACTGTGATTGTAATAAGACAATTCAAAACACTTCAGAAATCAAATATCTGGGAGTTGTCATCAATGAAACGCTCAGATGGGATAATCATTCTGTATATTTGAATAGCAAACTTAGAAAACTGGTATTTGCATTTTATAAACTGAGGGATATCCTTCCAGAAAAATTTTTGAAAGTGGCCTATAAATCCTTAGTACAATCTGTAATGTCCTATGGAATAATAATATGGGGAGCTGCATATAATAATCAGATAAATTGTTCGAAAGTTACACAGAAATGGATTTTGAAAGTAATACTACTAGTAATACTACTAGTAAAATGCTCGATTTAACACATCTTTATATTTTTAATATTGCGAAATTCATGTACAAAAATAGAATGCAACATCAAGAAATTTCTCACAATCACAGTACAAGACAAAAATGTCTAAAAAATTTAAATATTCCTCGTCCTTATTCTACCCTCTATAAGAAGTCGATAGCATATAATGGCCCTAAAATTTACAATTATATCCCAGAGTCCATAAAAAATATTTATAGTTACAAACTGTTCTGCAGAAAACTGGTGTCCTTCATTTTCATAAACTCTAGAACTCTTGAAGTACTCATACAATGAATGTCAATATATATTGTTAGTTTAGTCTCTTAGCTTCTGATAATTTTAGAATATTTTCTTTAATACATTTATTATATTATTCAGTCTTATATTTTCTACCAAATGTTCAAACACTATTAGTAAATTAGTATTAATCAGGCACAAAACGATCTCATCCTGAGATCAGGTGCACTCAATTTGTTAAAAATTAGTTAATAATACCAATGTAATGCAATGATACAATTTAAATACAAATACAAATACAAATAACTTTCCTGTTTAATCCCTTCTCATTTCCTCATTGGTGAGCCTCTCACTACCCTGCCTCAAAATGACGTGCGAGACATCCCATCCAATCGACTTTGCCTCCTGAGACTCCTTCAGCAGCTACAACATTTTTGGCAGCGCTGGTCACGTGATTACCTTTGCACTCTACAAGAAAGATGCAAATGGAAGAAACTTCATCTGAACTTGAAAGTGGGATCCATGGTCTTGCTCAAAGATGATAATTCAGCTCCTTTATGTTGGAAACTTGGGCGAATCATTCAAGTGTTCCCTGGAGAAGACGGAGTAGTTCGAGTCATAAATATGAAATCATCAAATGGTGAACTGAAGCGTCCAGTGTCTAAAGTCTGTGTTCTTCCAATAGACAATTGATAGCCGAAACTCCTGAAAGACATTACAAATAGAGATTTCTAAATATTAATTTCATCTTATTTGAAAGACAATCCTTTCAAGGGGGCGCCATGTTCTATTCATGTTCTATTATTTATCATTTTTGTGAAAATTTAAATACCCTGTATTTGAATGGTTATTCAGAAAGTCACTTTTGACAACTGAAAAGAAAAAATTAATAAAATTTTGTTTTGTAAACAAGAAGAATAGACATATAAAAAATCAATCTCAATTCAATCATTCTTGAACTCATTCATTAACAGTAAGTGTCGTGAAAAGGCTCACGACACCGAACACTGTATGTATAATTTAAAATTAACCTTTTTCTTAGTTTCCCACATGTTCCTAATCGGAATCCAAAAATATTCGTGTATTTAAATTGTTATGGTCGTCTAGCAATATCGTGATTGCTGTCATAGAGTATGTTTCATTATGATTTTGGAAATAAGGATTTTTCCGTGCACGAAATAGTACTGGAAAAAGTTAACAAGACCTTTTACGAACATTTCATTTGATACTGATTACAAACAACAAGGAACATCAGTATTTATAATAAAGAATTAATTATTTTATGTGAGGAGAGTGTTTTAGGAATTTTATTGAAATGTATGGTCTAGTTGTTAGATAGCTTCCATAGATATGCAAGCAATTTTTCCTATTAATTATTTTAACACTACTGGTATCGCAAGTTATTAATGGCAAAATGAATCAGTAGATAAACAACCTGTTTTTTGCATCACTTTCATGAGGCAGAACACAGGTTGCTCCACACGGTGTATCTCTCGATGGCCGCGTCCATCGAGTTCTTGCCGTTGGTGAAGGGTTAGGGCTGAAGAAGATGACGTGTTCGCCGAAGAGTTTTGGGGGTGGGGGGTCGTCAGCTGCGTTTTACCCTAAGTGGCGCGCGTCTTTTCTGCAACAAATCATGGCGACGATGGAGCGGAAGGCAAATAAACATGGCGGTGATGGCGAAAGTTATGAAAAAAAGGTCCCTGCAAAAAAAAGGCGGTGATGGAGCGGAAGGCGAAAAACCATGGCGGTGATGGCGGAAGTTATGAAAAAACCTTCCCTCACGTGATTCGCTGAGAGCAATTGGCTGGAAGAGAAAAAAACGTCACGTGATTCGTTGAGAGCTATTATCTGGTAGAGAAAAAAAAAATGGCCGCCACCTTAATTAACAAAACGAAAAAATTAAATATGAAAAATGTTTACTGTCTTAGAACACACACAACAGAAAATTATGATGGACTTATTATTAATTCACTAGCTCTCGAATGAAATTCCAAAAGAAAAAAATACATCTCCGCCGCCGTGAAATAGCGATAAGGCACGTTTATTGAATGATTACTGTCTGCTTTCAAGTTGAACGAAATTCTCATTAAACACGATGATCCATTTTTGACCTTGAATTTGTTTTTCAGATTTAATCGCAGAGTTTTTTACCTCACACATCAGTAGGAGGGTCGGCATTTCAGCGACCCCCCACTCCTTCCATTTTCTAACCTGTCATTTGTCTGTTCTTCGTCACGGAACATCAGTAACCTAACCTAACCTGTCATCTGTCACCTAACCCACCAAACCTACATTTGTCATGTGTCACCACGTTGCCAGCTGTCAAACGTCATATCGTCTTCCTCGTCATCTGTCAGTTTTTCACCTAGCCAGTGTTGTGAGCGACTCCAAGATGGCGTGGTGACGTCATCATCATGGAGCTCGTCGTCGTCACGGAACATCAAGTTCTTCTTCCCACCAGATGGCGTAACTCGGGTATGGTTCTGTGAGCGGGAGATTTGAATTGGTTGTGTGATCAGTATCTGAAAAGAAAAAAAAATTTGCGCTGAGATTTGAACTCGCGCCGGCTGGGTTGGCAGGCGGAGACCTAAACCACTACACCACGGAGGTTATTGATTAAAGAAGGTGAATAGTATGTAGATGTGATAGCGGATGGCGGCAGGAGGGTCATGAAATATGTGTTACACATCATTCCAAAAAAAAAATTATGGTGGTTCAACGGTGGTCTAGCGTTTCAACAAGCAATGTGTATAGGGTGTCTCAAATCATATCATTCAAGAGAAAAAAAACATGGCGGCTGCTCGTTAGATTTAGTATACCAGGTGTATCAAAACATATCATTTAAGAGAAAATATCATGATGGGTGCTTGTCTTATTTAGTATACAGGGAGTCTCAAAACATATCATTTAAGAGAGAAAAATATGGCGGCTGCTAGTTTGATTTAGTATACCAGGTGTCTCAAAACATATCATTTAAGAGAAAAAAAACATGGAGGGTGCTTGTCTTATTTAGTATACAGGGTGTCTCAAAACATATCATTTAAGAGAGAAAAATATGGCGGCTGCTCGTTACATTTAGTATACAGGGTGTCTGAAAACGCAAAGTTTATGAAAAAATCATATCGTTTGAGAGAAAAAAAGACATGGCTGCTTAGGGCAGAGATAAAGTTATCATTGGGGACATGGGGATTTAAAATACGAATCATCGAAAAATAAGCACTTCCGGTTTAAAAAAATTGAGGTAGAAGAAAAGCAATAGTTAATTCGGATTATCCACATCGGAGAGAGTTCAAATATGCAATAAAATGGCCACTTCCGGTTTTCACTTCCGGTTGTCCGATTTCGATAATTTTGGCATCAATGGATTCGTTTCGATGTCAAGAAACATTTTTAAGCATTATCCAATGCCAAATGGGCATAGGAGGCTAACTTCGTTATTAGCGAAGGTACAACGACGTGCGGGTACTCTAATAACACAACTTTTATGGGGGATCAAGAAAATGATAGAATTTCCTTCCGTCAACTGCCATAAGTGCCATAAACCTCACATTTTAATGCGTTATGTAATCATCGCTCAAATGTTAGAAGTCGGTTCGTTAGAACGTCGCTCAATATATCGGCGGCGCCTCACACTCGATATCAGTCAGTTGTCATTGGTAATATCGTTGAAGAAAAAAAAAAATGTGACAAATAAACATGGTTGTACAGGTACATAAAAACATGGCTGCTACATGTATGTGTCGGATGAAAAATGGGTCATTGTGAGTAGCAACGTATTCAGCAATAGTATATACAGGGCGTATCACACGTTATTTAAGAGAAAAAAACATGGCTGATACAAATGTCATGTGGAAAATGGGACGCAGAAAATACGTATCATTGGGGATATGGGAACCCAATAGAAAAATATGGTGATATTTCATACTGAGTGTTCCAAAAATTTTTTAGACATACACAGCTGGGTGTCATCCCGCATAGTTATGCGGAACGACCACGGAAGGGACCTCAGATGACATAGATGACATCGTCATAGTCATCATCCGATGACACCACGATGATGGTGTCATCGTCGGAGTCATCGTCCTCCAGGTGATGCACCTCCGGGTGGTCATCTATGTCGACATTCTCGATGCCGATGAATTCGACATCCTCGACCACTGCGTCATCGTCCAGGTGGTCATCCTCGACCACATCATCCTCGGAGATGTCAGACTCATCTGACCATTCCTCCAGGTGCTCCTCCATTTCATCACCATATTCTGATGATGATGATGATGTTGACGGGGACGGGAAATTCCACGTATCCCAGGAGTCGCTGATCTCAGCCACCTGAATTGGCCCTCTGGGAACTCGATCATCATTCCTGTCATGATAGAGAGCCCCTTGGAATATTTGGTGTACCTGGACCGGGTACAACGATGGTCCATCGTCTTTAAATCTTTCGCAACGTCTCGGAGCTGTGGTGGAGTCTGGGAGAGGCATCTTAGAAGACTGATACTATAATCTGAGTTTACATTGAATTTATACTAACTCATGGGATAGAAATGGTGGGAGAGAATGGTAGAGGTTGTATGAGGTGGTGGGAGAGAAGGTGGAGGTTATTGAGATGATTTCCTGAACAATGTTTCAGAGTTGGAATTATATAGGTACTTATTGAATAACACAAGTATCAGAAAATACAATTAAGATTAAGTGAAGAGCAATGCCCCAAACATCGCATTGCCCAGTGTGTACCAAACCAATAAATTTAATGTACACTCCTTTTTTTTCACTTTATTTTTTTTATTATTAATAACTACTTATATTTACAACTAACAATTAAATTAATTTTTTAAACACACTTACAAATAACTAAACTAATATAAAATACATAATTATCTACTTATTTTCTAAACGTCGGAGGGCTGCCAACATACTCTCCGTCGTAGCCGTCACATGCGTTCTGGCAGTTTCCAATCTGGTGACCCTCTCGGCCTCCAGGATGGCTTGCTGCCGATCTCGCACCATCAGGTCGGCCAGCTGGCGGGCAATTTCTGCCCGCGCTAGTCGTCTCCGCTGGCAGTCGCGCTCGGCCTCCTCTACCTCCCCCAGTAGCTGGTCCACGTACGTCTTCAACGTGGGAGCGATAGACTCCAAGGCGACGACGTGTGTGATCGGCTCCCTTGCCCTTGAAGGTCCAGCGACGGGATCCATGGTGGCAACTACCTCCACGATCGGGGCTGATGGAGGGACAGCTGGCGGTGGTGCCACTACATCCACGCTGACGACTTGCACTTTAGCTACTTCAAGAACATAACCATATGGACTATCAGATGCTACACCCATTACGTCCAAATTGATATCATTGGGAATTGGCCAAGCAAAATCGTTGGTGGGTAATGGTTGTGACAGACTGTGAACATATAGGTTACTGGCATCTAAATATGATATGAACGATGAAGGTTTATTGGGGTTATAATCGGGTAAAAATTTATTAGTAGCTATATGCTTCCTTTCACTACACTGACTTATTCCGCACGTATTCTTTTCTTGAAAAAATGAATCATGTCAATGTCAGTCAATAATTCCAATTCAATATTTGTATACTTTAGCATTACATCCCATGATAATCCGGGTGCTGTATAATACTGCGCCGGATCTAATTCATATTTATCTAAACATATCTTTCTAAAGTTTTCAAATATGTCACATAATAGAAGCACATCGGACTTCAAATATAAATCCGAGTATTCTCCTAAACTCTGACACTCGAATAAATGCCAAACAAGTTTTGCTCTCATATGATCCTTATCTGATATATGCTCTTCGTTAAGATTGTCATAAAATTGATTTTTAGTGGGAATAGTTGGATAATTCAACTTGTCAATATGGTCAACAAAGTTATATGGAAAAACACCTTTCTTTCTCATCAAATTGAATTTGTCAATTTGTGGAAAATGTTTATGCATCTCAATACACTGATCGGATGTTAAGTTAGCACCTAAGTTCTGCAAAGAATCCGACATGAATTTGAAACTGTCTATAAATCTCATTTTCAAATAATTCTTTTTCTCTTTTCCATCTTTGTCAGTGTATGTGTGAGTGAATAGATGCTTGGTGAACGATATATATTTTTCCTTAGTTTGTGGGATAACATCCACTTTGTCTTTGTTTCTATACAGTTCTTTTATGAACAAATGACAATCATACCCACTAAGATTATGAAAAATTATCGGAACAAAATTTGGTAATTTGAAATTTAAGTTACATACAGAATGAGCGGCAGGTGATCTTTTCTTTCCATTGAGGTGGCAATGGTCTCTCACTTTCACATCACCACCCGTGAATGGTTTATCACATATTCCACAAAATTGTGCAGAAGAAAACTCTTCTTCTTCCGCGGAGGATTGTGCAACCATAGGAATTGGATATCTCAGATGATTGTGATAAATATTTCTCAAATCATTTTCAAGCTTTGTGACAAATTTCTCGGCTGCATCCTCACCCCTATATGTAACAAATTTTGATAATTTGTCATTATATGAACATTTTATCGAATAAGCAAATGAGTAAGGTTCATGTTTGTATGTTTTATTCGAGTATGAGTGTTTAGGGTTGGGTTGACTAGTTTGAATGGGTTTGAGAACTGATTCAAAATCAACATAAACTAAAAATGGAACCTTCATTTGTCTCTCAAAATTTTCAAACATAAGTGAATTCCCCGGTATCATTTTACCATATTTAATAATTCTGAAATTGACTGATGGTGTTGTAGTACTCAAATGATTACAGTCATGCAACTGATGACGTAACAGTAATCGCTCGTGAGAGAAATACAATAAACATCCATCACAAAAATATTTTTTATGCTCATGCGCAGATAGTTGACTTGAAACTAATCTAGAGAGGTCTTTAATCCAACAATAATGACTATTGCCAGAATCATCAGTTATAAGTAGCAAATTAACATGTCTTCTTAGTCTTCTCTGTAAGTAACGCAACGGACCAACCACATCATATTTCATTTTACCCTTATCAAGTTTCGACTCTAATCCATATACATTAATCGAAATATCATTCATATCCTCAAACTTTTTTATAGCTTGAAGTTTAACAGGAAAATCCATTCCTGTTACATTCAAAATATTGGAATAGTGGGGGTATGAGGAAACTTCTGACACTCTACCATTCGCAGGAAACAAAGCAGATGTGATGGCCCATGCAAAACAGTGTTGATCCTCATTGCGAATATTCACAACGCCTTTTCTTTTCTCAATGAACTCGGGCAGCTTCACATATGAACATCCGCTGAGTGGACTATACTTGTTGATGTTCACTTCGAGGAACATAACTCTTTCACAGCTCCATCCTGAAACATAAAAATAATTTAATATTCGTGTAAATAGAATTTAAACTTTAAACATACCTGAATCACGTTCTTCAAATTCCGTAGTCTGAGCAATGATGGCATCACGGAATCCATCAAATAATGCATCCAAATCCGTAGACTGGTCCACAATTTTATTTTGTGAGTTGAATGACTTGGTATCAATCAAATCCCGTGTTTGGACAATGTAGCTGCCAAATACCTCCATATTCACTTTGAATATCTTGTGAACCTTTATTGCCTCTTCAAGTAATCCAATAACTTTCTCCCTGATCTCATTGAAGAACGACATATAGTCAGTGTACACATTCAGACTTTCCACTCGATAGCTTACAATTCTACACTTGAAAGCATTCCTTATAATTTGTATGCCATCACTAACTTGGACACATGCATTGTTCTTGTGCTGGAGAGTTCTTTTATGAGAACTAACTTGGGATGCAGGGATTGTCACATTACAACAATTGCATGTGTACATTGGTGTCGATGCAGCCGCATCTAACTTAATCCTTTTCACAGAAGGCCCACCTTGGCAACTCTGAAGTTGATGACGACGGAGATTATCACTACGAGTAAACGATTTACCACAGTCACAGGAATACATTTTCTCGATGTGTTCTCAGCACAAAACTCTATGAGATACTGATTTAACAATCATTCCCACCTCCTTTAAATATAATTTCAATGAGTGGGGAAGAGGATGAACAAATTCTATCCGCTTCGACTACTCATGCAACGTCACAGAGCACCCACCATGCACACTTCTAATCCAACTCGCTATCAATACATACAAGATGAAAAGTGAACAGTAGTCGCTACATAACTGCATCGTGTGGATGTATGACGTCAGCGGACCATTCCCACTATAGCGAGAGTCGAGCGAGGGTTGCTTCTGATACGTATGACTGGATCATGTTCGGATGCGCTCCTCATAGTTGGATGGATGACGTCACACACGCTTCCTCCCACCACCACTGTAAGGTATACACTGGCGGAGAGAAATCAGAGTTCACATATCTGACTGGATCTCCGTGGTGTGCGGACGTGTGCCTTCTCTAGATTTTCATGTGTTGGTACACATGAAAGTTATGCACAGTAACAATTGTACACATGAAGGTTATAGTAGTCATGGAGGTAAAAAAATATAAGTACTTGGAAAAAGTACTTGTCCGTATATATTATAAGCGTCGAGCGTGGGCTACTTCAGATGCACTCCTCATAGTCGGATGACGTCACACACGCTTACTACCACCACCACTACAAGGTAAGTATCGGAGAGGAATCAGAGTTCACATATCTGACTGGATCTCCGTAGTGTGTGGACGTGTGCCTTCTCTAGATTTTCATGTGTTATTACATAATATGAAAGTCATACATAGTAGCAAGTGTTCACATAAATGTTTTTAGTCTTGGAGGTAAAAAAAATATATAAGTACTTGGAAAAAGTACTTGTCCGTGTATGAAAAATAATCTTTCACCCAAATGTCATCTCAAGGTCAAACAAAAACCTTGAACACCTCATCAAAACCTACATCAAGGTCAAAAATTACAAAATTTAAAAATCGTTTCAAGGACATCCCAAGGTCATAGACCAACACAGGCACCAATGCACCAAGGTCATCCCTGAAGGTCACCCCAAGGTCACTGATGACGTCATAGTAGTGGGGGGAGGCCCAGAACCGGCTCAAATCTCTTACTCTATTTACCTAGTTGCTAAGATTTACATTTTCGTTCAGTTAAGTTTATCAACCCTTATCCTATAAGAGGGCTAAAATTATTTAGTATTAGAGTTGAATAATAATTCCCATCGTTTACCAAGTACTACGCGCAAATAGTGTGATATTTAAATGAAAATTAACTGTGAACTCTACGTGTACACGTACGGTAATTCCTGGTCAATTTATCTGCTTATTTCTGTAATATACTAGTAATTCCACGTTTGCTATCTACCCATAGAATTTTACGAGGGTGAACTAAATTTGGACGCAAAATTCAAATAAATGATTTCTTTTATGGGCATAAAATATGGTGTTTGATTTGCTGGCGTTAGCTAAATTAATATAAAATTAAACAACAAGAGAATACATAATTGAATAAATAATTAAATAATTAATATATTGAAAGAGTTAGGATAACGGAGTTTTACACCATTGAGTTTTCTAGTTTGAGCTTGCGGATAGATCCGAACTGGTGGCGCCCTTCACCACTCTTCCTTTGATCCTTTTTACCCACATCCTTAACCGACTGACTCCGAGCACCTTTTGCTCGTGCTTTTCCGCCTCAGCTGTCCTTAAATCAATATATGCCATTAAGAAAAAAGACACGTAGCACCTGATAAATTCGACGTTTCAAAGTGGCGTTTTTCCAAAAAGGTTAAAAGACGCTGTCATTACTCCTATATTCAAAGCTGGAGACCCATATTTTGTCAACAATTATCGACCAATATCTGTCATTAGTAATATTGCAAAATTGTATGAAAAAAGTATAGCCAGCAGGTTACAAAGTCATGTCAATCACCACCAACTAATCTCTCCCAAACAATTCGGTTTCAAGGCAGGAAGTTCCACTGAGGATGCACTACATTATTTCACGAATGAAATTTACCAGCACCTTAATAAAAATGATAAAGTATTAGGCATCTTTTTGGATTTAGCTAATGCTTTCGACAGCATTTCACACGATAAACTTTTAGAAAAACTTGAAAGATACGGGATTAGAGGCGTACCGCTATCATTATTTAGAAGTTATTTATCGCAGAGAAAATCTGTCGTTAAAATAAAAAACAAGTTTAGCGAACCTTCGGAAATCAGATATGGTGTTCCTCAAGGAACAGTCCTCGGCCCTAAGTTATTCCTTCTCTATATCAATGAAATGTTGAATATGGAGGTAGGTGGAGATATCATCTCATATGCGGACGATACGGTTCTCCTATTCCATGGAACTAATTTGCAAGAAGTTACGAAAAAGGCGGAAAAAGGTTTATATCAAGTCAAATGTTGGATGGACTATAATCTCCTGAGCTTGAATGAGAGCAAGACCAAATTCATAACTTTCACAAACAGCCCAAAAGTACAACCCAATCTGAAATCAATTAAATTTCATTAGAAATGTGATCTGACCAACTGTGATTGTAATAAGACAATTCAAAACACTTCAGAAATCAAATATCTGGGAGTTATCATCAATGAAACGCTCAGATGGGATAATCATTCTGTATATTTGAATAGCAAACTTAGAAAACTGGTATTTGCATTTTATAAACTGAGGGATATCCTTCCAGAAAAATTTTTGAAAGTGGCCTATAAATCCTTAGTACAATCTGTAATGTCCTATGGAATAATAATATGGGGAGCTGCATATAATAATCAGATAAATTGTTTGAAAGTTACACAGAAATGGATTTTGAAAGTAATACTACTAGTAATACTACTAGTAAAATGCTCGATTTAACACATCTTTATATTTTTAATATTGCGAAATTCATGTACAAAAATAGAATGCAACATCAAGAAATTTCTCACAATCACAGTACAAGACAAAAATGTCTAAAAAATTTAAATATTCCTCGTCCTTATTCTACCCTCTATAAGAAGTCGATAGCATATAATGGCCCTAAAATTTACAATTATATCCCAGAGTCCATAAAAAATATTTATAGTTACAAACTGTTCTGCAGAAAACTGGTGTCCTTCATTTTCATAAACTCTAGAACTCTTGAAGTACTCATACAATGAATGTCAATATATATTGTTAGTTTAGTCTCTTAGCTTCTGATAATTTTAGAATATTTTCTTTAATACATTTATTATATTATTCAGTCTTATATTTTCTACCAAATGTTCAAACACTATTAGTAAATTAGTATTAATCAGGCACAAAACGATCTCATCCTGAGATCAGGTGCACTCAATTTGTTAAAAATTAGTTAATAATACCAATGTAATGCAATGATACAATTTAAATACAAATACAAATACAAATAACTTTCCTGTTTAATCCCTTCTCATTTCCTCATTGGTGAGCCTCTCACTACCCTGCCTCAAAATGACGTGCGAGACATCCCATCCAATCGACTTTGCCTCCTGAGACTCCTTCAGCAGCTACAACATTTTTGGCAGCGCTGGTCACGTGATTACCTTTGCACTCAACAAGAAAGATGCAAATGGAAGAAACTTCATCTGAACTTGAAAGTGGGATCCATGGTCTTGCTCAAAGATGATAATTCAGCTCCTTTATGTTGGAAACTTGGGCGAATCATTCAAGTGTTCCCTGGAGAAGACGGAGTAGTTCGAGTCATAAATATGAAATCATCAAATGGTGAACTGAAGCGTCCAGTGTCTAAAGTCTGTGTTCTTCCAATAGACAATTGATAGCCGAAACTCCTGAAAGACATTACAAATAGAGATTTCTAAATATTAATTTCATCTTATTTGAAAGACAATCCTTTCAAGGGGGCGCCATGTTCTATTCATGTTCTATTATTTATCATTTTTGTGAAAATTTAAATACCCTGTATTTGAATGGTTATTCAGAAAGTCACTTTTGACAACTGAAAAGAAAAAATTAATAAAATTTTGTTTTGTAAACAAGAAGAATAGACATATAAAAAATCAATCTCAATTCAATCATTCTTGAACTCATTCATTAACAGTAAGTGTCGTGAAAAGGCTCACGACACCGAACACTGTATGTATAATTTAAAATTAACCTTTTTCTTAGTTTCCCACATGTTCCTAATCGGAATCCAAAAATATTCGTGTATTTAAATTGTTATGGTCGTCTAGCAATATCGTGATTGCTGTCATAGAGTATGTTTCATTATGATTTTGGAAATAAGGATTTTTCCGTGCACGAAATAGTACTGGAAAAAGTTAACAAGACCTTTTACGAACATTTCATTTGATACTGATTACAAACAACAAGGAACATCAGTATTTATAATAAAGAATTAATTATTTTATGTGAGGAGAGTGTTTTAGGAATTTTATTGAAATGTATGGTCTAGTTGTTAGATAGCTTCCATAGATATGCAAGCAATTTTTCCTATTAATTATTTTAACACTACTGGTATCGCAAGTTATTAATGGCAAAATGAATCAGTAGATAAACAACCTGTTTTTTGCATCACTTTCATGAGGCAGAACACAGGTTGCTCCACACGGTGTATCTCTCGATGGCCGCGTCCATCGAGTTCTTGCCATTGGTGAAGGGTTAGGGCTGAAGAAGATGACGTGTTCGCCGAAGAGTTTTGGGGGTGGGGGGTCGTCAGCTGCGTTTTACCCTAAGTGGCGCGCGTCTTTTCTGCAACAAATCATGGCGACGATGGAGCGGAAGGCAAATAAACATGGCGGTGATGGCGAAAGTTATGAAAAAAAGGTCCCTGCAAAAAAAAGGCGGTAATGGAGCGGAAGGCGAAAAACCATGGCGGTGATGGCGGAAGTTATGAAAAAACCTTCCCTCACGTGATTCGCTGAGAGCAATTGGCTGGAAGAGAAAAAAACGTCACGTGATTCGTTGAGAGCTATTATCTGGTAGAGAAAAAAAAATGGCCGCCACCTTAATTAACAAAACGAAAAAATTAAATATGAAAAATGTTTACTGTCTTAGAACACACACAACAGAAAATTATGATGGACTTATTATTAATTCACTAGCTCTCGAATGAAATTCCAAAAGAAAAAAATACATCTCCGCCGCCGTGAAATAGCGATAAGGCACGTTTATTGAATGTTTAATGTCTGCTTTCAAGTTGAACGAAATTCTAATTAAACACGATGATCCATTTTTGACCTTGAATTTGTTTTTCAGATTTAATCGCAGAGTTTTTTACCTCACACATCAGTAGGAGGGTCGGCATTTCAGCGACCCCCCACTCCTTCCATTTTCTAACCTGTCATTTGTCTGTTCTTCGTCACGGAACATCAGTAACCTAACCTAACCTGTCATCTGTCACCTAACCCACCAAACCTACATTTGTCATGTGTCACCACGTTGCCAGCTGTCAAACGTCATATCGTCTTCCTCGTCATCTGTCAGTTTTTCACCTAGCCAGTGTTGTGAGCGACTCCAAGATGGCGTGGTGACGTCATCATCATGGAGCTCGTCGTCGTCGCGGAACATCAAGTTCTTCTTCCCACCAGATGGCGTAACTCGGGTATGGTTCTGTGAGCGGGAGATTTGAATTGGTTGTGTGATCAGTATCTGAAAAGAAAAAAAAATTTGCGCTGAGATTTGAACTCGCGCCGGCTGGGTTGGCAGGCGGAGACCTAAACCACTACACCACGGAGGTTATTGATTAAAGAAGGTGAATAGTATGTAGATGTGATAGCGGATGGCGGCAGGAGGGTCATGAAATATGTATTACACATCATTCCAAAAAAAAAATTATGGTGGTTCAACGGTGGTCTAGCGTTTCAACAAGCAATGTGTATAGGGTGTCTCAAAACATATCATTCAAGAGAAAAAAAAACATGGCGGCTGCTCGTTAGATTTAGTATACCAGGTGTATCAAAACATATCATTTAAGAGAAAATATCATGATGGGTGCTTGTCTTATTTAGTATACAGGGTGTCTCAAAACATATCATTTAAGAGAGAAAAATATGGCGGCTGCTCGTTTGATTTAGTATACCAGGTGTCTCAAAACATATCATTTAAGAGAAAAAAAACATGGAGGGTGCTTGTCTTATTTAGTATACAGGGTGTCTCAAAACATATCATTTAAGAGAGAAAAATATGGCGGCTGCTCGTTACATTTAGTATACAGGGTGTCTGAAAACGCAAAGTTTATGAAAAAATCATATCATTTGGGAGAAAAAAAGACATGGCTGCTTAGGGCAGAGATAAAGTTATCATTGGGGACATGGGGATTTAAAATACGAATCATCGAAAAATAAGCACTTCCGGTTTGAAAAAATTGAGGTAGAAGAAAAGCAATAGTTAATTCGGATTATCCACATCGAAGAGAGTTCAAATATGCAATAAAATGGCCACTTCCGGTTTTCACTTCCGGTTGTCCGATTTCGATAATTTTGGCATCAATGGATTCGTTTCGATGTCAAGAAACATTTTTAAGCATTATTCAATGCCAAATGGGCATAGGAGGCTAACTTCGTTATTAGCGAAGGTACAACGATGTGCGGGTACTCTAATAACACAACTTTTATGGGGGATCAAGAAAATGATAGAATTTCCTTCCGTCAACTGCCATAAGTGCCATAAACCTCACATTTTAATGCGTTATGTAATCATCGCTCAAATGTTAGAAGTCGGTTCGTTAGAACGTCGCTCAATATATCGGCGGCGCCTCACACTCGATATCAGTCAGTTGTCATTGGTAATATCGTTGAAGAAAAAAAAATGTGACAAATAAACATGGTTGTACAGGTACATAAAAACATGGCTGCTACATGTATGTGTCGGATGAAAAATGGGTCATTGTGAGTAGCAACGTATTCAGCAATAGTATATACAGGGCGTATCACACGTTATTTAAGAGAAAAAAACATGGCTGATACAAATGTCATGTGGAAAATGGGACGCAGAAAATACGTATCATTGGGGATATGGGAACCCAATAGAAAAATATGGTGATATTTCATACTGAGTGTTCCAAAAATTTTTTAGACATACACAGAGTGTTCAAAAACTATTCAAGATATGAAAAAAACCACTCATAGGACGTTTCAATCCTAATCAAGAAAAAAAAATATGATGTTTTAACATGAGTTTAGCGTTTCAACGTGCGATCCCAATCGGAAATGTATTACATGTCATCGAGACCAAATACGTCAGCGCTCTCTATCATCAGGAAGGTGCCCAATCATTAAAAATTGAGATAGAGCATTGATAAGGGTCTAAATTTAGTTACTATCGGTCGTACGATTTCAATAATTTTGACACCAATGGGTTTGTTTCGATGTCAAGAAACATTGTTAAGCATTTTCCAATGCCAAATAGGCTAGGAGGCTATCTTCGTTATTAGTAAAGGTATAGAAACATGCGGGTACTCTAGTAAGACAACTTTTATGGGAGATCAAGTTTGATCAAAGCAGAACGAACTAACCTTATAAAACGTCTATTTTAGTCGCATTTTTGCATGTTTTACCGTTTCAAATTTTAGCTGTTTTTTTGAACGCAAAAAACGGATATTGTGGTCGCATTTTGGCATGTTTTAGCGTTATGAATTTTAGCTGTATTTTCGAACGCGAAAAACGTCTATTTTGATTGGATTTTTGAGGGGAGGCAGACCAACTTAGGTTATAAAGTAAAAATAAAAAAAACAGTTTGAATACAAATTTATTGAGTATTTTTATTTTGGTAACATATCACATAACCATTTGTATAGAATATCTACGTTTCGGAGACTGCAATTATAGTGGGGTTGCTTATCAATGTGATGCATACAGGGTGATATACCATCATTGTCGCCGAATGTGGGAACTATCCATGACGTATTAACATAGTCCTCCAAATTCACAACACGTGTAGGTAGGTTCAATTCATGAAATTTCTCTGTAAGATAGTCACGTTTTTGGAGTCCTCGTACATAAATGATATCAACATTCTGTAAATTTTTCTTGAGGATGGAATCTAATAGATGATATTCCACAAAGCCAGAGGAATACCTCAATCCATGAACGTTTCGCTCCAAGAAACAGGCAGTACGTTTATCTGCTCTACTCAAAGAGGAAAATGGTATAGTTGGCAGCAGCAGAAAATTACTATGTTGAATTCCAATCCTAATGGCAATCTCCTTATGATGGAATTGTTGCTCGATGGTAAAGCCTTGAATATCTACAACAGCTATTCTCATGTTGACTCTGTGATTGATACTGAAGTGACAAGCATATGTTCAGTTTAATTTGTTAATGATTTCGCTGAGTGGGAGGTGCTCAATAACAGGTGCTCAATAACACAATAATGCAATAGGCTCTAGTATTTTGGGGAAATCCTTCAGATGCCTCGATTTCGAGTTTCACATCAACAGTGGAACTTTTTATGCTCTCATCCCTTCTGGAACAATCGATGACAAAGAGAGTCTTGCCAACAAATTCGGTGGAGCTCAATAGAGGATTATGTTGATTAGTAATTTTGTAGCTGAGACCGAATTGTGCATAGTTGAAATAGGCTTGCGAAAAATTCCCCTTTGCAAAATTCAGATGCATATTCTCTTTGGGATAATTCTCACCGTTCAGAGTGAGCGTTATATTGGTGATATTCGAATGAGCGAATATTGTTGGATCATTGTTGAATTGGGCGTAATCACGGTCTTTTTGGAAACATACAATCACATAGCGAGGACTTTCGAGAAACGAGGAAGTCTTGACGGCCCATATTTCACTTTTTGCACCTTGTGTGAGAGCAGGCAACATATGAAGTTCCCATTTTCTGAACGGCATGAGAATAGGAGTATCAGCTTGGATGCCCTTCAAGAGTTGCAATTTAATTTGATCATGTGGAAAGATTCTCTTAACTTTGAGTTCAATATTTTCAATTTCCAACTTGACTGCTGTCGTACCAGCCGACGATCCTCTATTTTGAAGCAGTTGCTATCATCTGCAGCTCGTCCTAATCGGATGGTATGTATGCCATAGGAAACACATTGATAATCGTTGAAAATATTCAAAAAATGCCTGATGGGTATGAGCATGTTGAATGTTAGATCAGTGGTGCTGATAACCCCAGCGTTGCTGGGAAAAGTCCAACTTGAATTGGCCAAGTGCTTGATATCTTCGTCAGTGTAGGTGAGAAAGCCTCTGACAGTACTAACAATTCCAACTTCACGGACCGTCTCCAACTCCTTACCGCTTTGTTCATAACTAACAGATTGAAACATGAAAGCACCAGCATTGTTTACGAATGTTACACGACCATCTCCTTTGGTTTTCACAACTTTTCCACTGATGAATAACAGGCTATCATACAAAGCATCGTAAGCGTCAGATTGATTGATGTTGATTTCAATGACATCATTGTTGCGAAAGGACTTGACATATGGGTAGTAAGTCCGCTATTCCACCTTTTGTATGGATTCATCGTTTTGTGGTTTTCGGAAAATGTTGAACACTTGATTGGACAACATGATAACCGAGAGATTCCAAAAACAGTTTATTCTCCGGTGATAGTAATTGACGCACGTTGAAGGTCTTGGTGAAGACTGAAGGGGGATATGGTGGTGAGTTATTCTTATGAATAGTTAGCACCATACTTTCGCTTCAATTCCAAACGAACGATTATTTCTTCGTTTCGAAAATCAACGAGTTGAGAATGCTGGTCCAGCACTCCCAGCGTAATATTGTTTATTTCGTCTCTATGAGCAATGGGTAGATGAATGAGGTGGTTGGGTGTTTCGTCGATTGCGTAACCAGGATCAATGCCAACAGCAAATTCGTATATCGTATGAGACGGTGCGTCGTTGTAGAATGCTCCGAACGTAATGTTGCTATCTATGTGTATGGTACGTACTTTAATGATATCTACAGGTAGATCTGTTGCGTAATGGTTTGAGAAGAATAGACGAAAACCCCAAAATGCGGGCCAAACTGTTTTCAGGTCGGACATCAATTGAGTGTTTAAGGCAAAATATTTCGCTTTTCAGCGAGTTATTATTCGGTTTGAGGTAGAAAAATTCCTGAGGGTTTTCCTTGTACGTTTTGGGTGTGTTGTGTTTGCTGATCAAAGCCTCAATATCACCAATTTCGTAAGAGCCAGTAGGGATATCGATACTCAGTTTAGTTTTGCCGCCGTTTTCAAAGTAGTAGAATTTTGTACCTTCTTCAATGTTGGGTATACTGTTGTACGAATGGAAGCTGAGCAAAGCCAAACTGTATTCTGAATAAGAATCCAATTGAATGGGCGGATTGAAATCGATGGAAAGCGTTGAAGAACGACTCGTTAACGTCAATATCATAGACATGACTGATATAGTGTCGGAAGCGACCCGCCTTAAATAATGAACAACTTGGATGAAAAATCATTTATTATTACAATAATAACATTGAAATTGTGCACTAACTGGTCCATGATACTCTGCTTCTTTTAGTGATGCCGTTGACAGTCCAAACTCATTTTGATAATGAATGAAACATGGTAGACGAATCTGCAAAGCGAATCGATTTTTGTAGTCCTTTGGTAACCTATGCCATACATCCAGCAACTCCCAAGGTCCTGCGTTCCCAATCAAATATTCGATTGACAAAGCTCGCAGTTGAGTATCAGTGATATCTCGCAATGATTTATATTTATGCATTTCAACCAACGATTGATGCATCTCAGCGGTGGACATTATGAAGTAGAAACTTTAGGCAGAGATGTCCGCAATTACTCTGATTGTAATTTTGATATTGACTATTATTATATGTAATTCTTACGCCCCTCCCAAAATATCTTGCCAATTCCAATGGAGGTTTGAGATTGCCAAAACTATCGAAATATTGTGCGACATTGCCGTTTTTATTGTAAGCTACCCAATGAGTGCCCGCATTCAAGTGGGAATCCAAGTTCACTATAGCGCATTCTCGCAGCCAAGGGCCACAAGTTGGCAACGTATCACGCATAAAGACTCCACGAAAATGTGGTATTTTCATCTGACGAGCACACTTCTGAATTTCCGAATCGTATAATGCTCTATGGGGTAGCTTATCTAGCAGTTTTTTTTGCTTTTTCAGGTAAAGACCGCGTCCTTTGCGTTGATGTTGTTTTTTCAGGAACAGTCCAAATCCTCGAGGGGTTTTCCGCAGGTACAAACCCGAACCTAAATGCTCCATGGATTTATTGTGACGTTGATCTTCTTCAAGTTTCTTTTTAGCATTTTTTGCGTCTATTACGGTTTTTGCTATGCAGCTCGCTCCACCTGCCAACGCACCCAAAGCCGAAAGTGCAGCAAATATAGGTATAAGTGGTAAAATTCCTCCGGACTTTTTCCAATTTTTAATAATTTTTTGAAGCAAGTTACGGCGAAAGGACACGCCCATACCTAGCTTACGTTTGGCTTTCATGGTGGAAGTAACAAGCCAAGCTGCAGCCCGTTCCCCAAATTCAGCGTCTTTAGATTTAACTCGTTCCCAATCTCTATTTTCCAACACTTGATCTGCTTTATGACGGTCTTCTAGAGAGTCGGATTGAGAATATGCAATATCATGCTCTCTGCAGCTTTCGTCCAAAGGATTCACGCCAGTTTCTCCGCGTTGTAATCTCTGCCTCAATTTGGTGCCAGGCCCGCAAAACGAATAACCTGGTAGATGCAATTCGAACAGGAGCTTATTGATGATTGAATTGATAACACCTGCACCAGAGTAAGTCAACATTGATAATGATGAAAGATACCTTCAATGCGTCTATTTATAACCGTGGCGCACTCATGTTTTTTCATCACATCATGGAGGTCGTTCAACAAGACAAGACACTGCCTATTGAAAATTTAGATTTTTTGAATGGAGACCTCGATAGCAGTATGGTTGGGAAGCATGGAAAATTATTACCGAATTCGTTTCGTGCAATTATTTGTGGACCAAGTGGTTGTGGAAAGACAAATGCCATCTTAACACTGTTATTCCACCCGAATGGAGCAAAATTCGAAAACATCTACGTATATTCAAAATCTTTGTACCAGCCCAAATATCAGGTGGTTCAAGAAATTTTGGGGAAAGTCAAGGGATTGGGATATTATCCGTTCAGGGAAAATGAGGAAATCATAAGCCCTCACGAGGCCAAATCAAATTCCATATTCATTTTCGATGATGTTGCATGCGATGGTCAACATAAAATTCGAGAATACTACTCCTTTTGTAGACACCGAAATATTGATGCTGCATATCTTTGTCAGACATATTCAAAAATTCCAAAACAATTGATACGATACAATTGTAATATGATTGAGCTTTTCAAGCAGGATGAAATGAATTTGAAACATGTATTCGATGAACACGTTTTCCCAGACATGACATTCGAAGAATTCAAGGAAATGTGTGCAGAATGTTGGCGACAGCATCGATATGGAACCGTTGTGATTATGAAAGATTTTGATATAAATGCTGGACGTTATCGTCAAGGATTCGATAAATATATAAGTATACAGAGAGATTGATATATCTCACAGTTATCATCATGAAACCGTTGAGCAAAGAAGTTGATGTTATTCGAAAGACTAAAATCAATGAAATTGCAAAAGCTATTCGAAAAAAATATTTGGCTTTGAAATTGGGTAGATCCGAAGAAGATGAGTCGTTGCAAAAATTCTTTAAACCTGTATCAGTCCCATTGAGGAAAATAGCAGCAATGCCGCCGCCGACGTCGCAATCTCCTACTACCCCAATGAAAAGTGAGGTAAAATCTGAACTCAAACAAGAGAAAGTGGAAGAGCGTAAAACGTCTCCATTTGAATCCATCGAAACGATTACTCCATTCCAATCCCTCGAACATGTTGCAAGTACAGATGATAATGATGCTGATGATGAGGATATCTTTAGCGTAGGCACACAAGAGGAACAAGATAAGAGCTTTATGTCAGACATGAATGAACAAGTTTTACAGGAATATATCGATCAATATCCTATAATGGTTCAACCGTACATTATAAAACATTGGAGTAATGACAAAGAAATAGATAAAGTATACGGTCCTGTATATGATGGTGTATCTTCAAAATGGTTCCTAGGTAACAAAGAAATAGATTTCGACAAACGCAGCGGATACATTAAAATGGGTGGATATCAGTAGAGAGCAACACGCGGTATATATGAACTCATATTTTTAAACACACCTGAAAACTATAATAATGAAGATATGCAGGCATACAAATCAATTGTAGATTTGTCGAACATTCACAAAAACTCCCTAGGCTATCCGAAAGGTAGTAAAAGATACAAATATACTGAAATAATTAAATCGATGTTTCCTATACGAAATCAACGTAAAATATCGACACGTACCGGTTTACCTAAAATATCCAACCCTGCAGCAAAAGGTAGCGGTTTACCTGAAAATATACCTATTGCAATGACATTCAATACCAAACCTATGGAGTTTGTTTATTGGGATGACCAAAACGAACTATGTGAACGCCTCAAATTATTGATAGCCTCTCGGGATGCCGGAAATACTTCGCATGACAATGAGATTATTGCCATTTTGAGTGAACTCAAAGAGGCAAATATAATTCTATAAGATGACATACATCTATGCATACATTCACATTTTCAAAATGGTTATCGATAAGTTCGGACGTAGCGACAGTAACACCAGTGATAGAAAGCGAAAATTACCTACGCCCTCTGGAGGCGGCGGCTTGCTGCACACTTCAGATGGTAACATCGATTTTGATAATTTGAAATTGAGTAATGTAAAGAGGCTACCAAAAATACTGATGCTGCCAATAAACAATATGTGGATGAAATCGATAGAAGAATTGCTGCAACTGTACAACATCAAGGTGAACAACACCATTCCGAAATAGTTCAACTGAGTGACAAAATGGCAAAGATGCAACATGAAATTGAAAATGAATTGATTGCATTTATCTGGAAAAGAAAACACGAACACTTGCAAATAATTTTATTGAAATAACGCAACTAAGTGAGGTACGCTATAATGAAACAAGGTCATTTTTCGAAAAATTCAACCTACAATACAAAACTGATATTGAAAATATTCGTGGAGATTTGTTGAAAAAAATTTCTGAAATAACCGATTCGATTCATGCACACAATTTAAAATGGGATATCAAGCACAAGGAAATGCTGCTAACCAAGAATGAGTTAAACCAGTTTCGAATTGATATTTTACAGCATATCACCAAAATAAATTCAGATATAGCGAGTGTAAAATCTGCTGTCGAGGAGATTACTAAAAGACAAAATGTAGTGTATACATCACCTTAATAAAATAGTAGGTTTCACAGTTTCGTCATCACATATGTGCGTGATGGCTTCCAAAGACAAGATTCAACTTGTCCGTGAACTGCACAAACCAATTAGAAAAAATTATCCTCGACGTCGCACCATTATTAAAGGCTTAGATGATTTATGGCAAATGGACTTGGCTGAAATGAGACCTTACGCCCGTCAAAATCGTAATTTCAAACTCATTCTAGTCGTTATAGATTGTTTTTCGAAGTTCGTGTGGACTAGACCGTTGAAAACGAAAACGGGGGAGGAAATTACCAAAACGTTTGCACACACGAAACGATGTCCAAAAAATCTACAAACCGATCAGGGAACGAAATTTTACAACAGTAAATTCCCGAGTTTGATGAAAAAACATGAGATAAATCACTACAATACGTACAGCATCCTCAAAGCCTCTATGGACGAACGGATTATAAGAACTTTGAAGGAAAGATTGTACAAGTATTTCAGTTTGAATGGCACCTACAAATGGTTGAATATATTACCTGAAATCACAAAATCTTACAATGATACGCGCCATTCAAAGACGGGTATGAAACCTTCGGAAATTGATAAAACCAACGAAAAAGAAATTCTCAAATCAACATACAGCCACTTGAAAATAGCTGGACCGAGAAAATTCAAAGTCGGCGATGTTGTGCGAATTAGTAAGGCAAAGCACGTTTTCGAAAAAGGTTACACACCCAATTGGACTACGGAATTATTCAAAATCATCAAAGTCAATATCACCAACCCTGCCACCTTCATGCTGGAAGATATGCAGGGTGCTCCTATCAAGGGTGCTTTTTATGCAGATGAATTAAAAAAAACTGCAAATCCAGATATATATCTCGTGGAAAAAGTTCTGAGGAAGAAAGGCAAAAAAATGTACGTTAAATGGCTCGGTTTGCATAACAAACATAACAGTTGCATCGAAAACGTTGATTTTGTATAGAATCTCATGGGAAACAAACACAAATCATATAATTCCGAGGGGTCTTTCAAATATTTTTTTCATAGTTAACAAACATGCAACAACAATTTTAAATTGACCACGTGATCTGAAGCTATAAAAGCGTATGCAAGCACAGACGAATATTCAGTTTGAAAACGAAAATGTCTCAAGATAGTGGTTACGTCAGTGAAGTTGAAGTAATGTGCGATAGTGATGGAGAAGATTATAAAGAAACTCTAAATGCCATCGACAGAGCATTGGGGCAATACGAAATGGCAGCTCGGAACGAACATCAGTTGATGTTGATGGTCTTCCCTATGCCATCCTACGAAATTCGATGTGGTATAAGTCCTCCAGGGATTTTAGCTCATGCATCGATTTGAAGCAGCAGTTCTCCATTCGATCCATCAATTTTGCTTCTTTTGAATGGGCAACCCTCATTGACATCCTGCAAGAAATAAAGACAAATTTCTTTGAATCACAAATCGATGAGTATGTAGATGAGTATGATCCAATCACAACACGTTGCGGGGGTTACATTTACATCACACAGCACTTCGAAAGTAATACCAAACAAATTTCCATTTCCAAGGATATCACGAACATGGAGTTGTCTGAACAAGATGTGAACGACATTCTCAATACACACTTGGGGGTGCTGTCTGACCGTATCGCTATGCTGGATGCTATGAACTTTTGTGACTATTATCGAGGTGTTTTTGATATTATTCAATCATGGTTACGTGACAATAAAACTAATTTAAGTTTGGAAGAAATTATAGAAGGTTTTTGTCAAGCTTCATGTTTAGATAGTATGTTGGCTAATGCTTTGCTTGAATATTTATTTTATTATAAGCAAAAATTTGTGTATGATTTATGTAATAAATGAGAAAAAAAAATTATGTGTGTTTAATTTCATCAAGTTTAAATTTTTATTAATTTGCAGACACTCAAACATAAAAACATTTTTAACTTACCTTTTTTTGCTCAACACTATTCTCCATTGTAAGCTCTATCACATTTTCAAAAAAAATATTTTATTTTGTAATTTTTGAAACCTTTTGTTATTATTATAAAAAAACACGACTACTTGTCTCCCAGTATTACGATCCAACTTTTTTTTTTCAATTAAATTCTGTTCACAAAATTTCGAAAATGAAATACATGATTATGCACTTTTTCAAAGAAAAATATTTTACTTACATCTTATTATTGATGATTGTGCACACACGCAAGTAAGTCTAACATCTAGTACTGCTTGGGTAATCGAAAACTGAAATTTATCGCTCATCCCCAACCACTTTTTTGACCCTAATGTGAGAACAAATTTCTTAAAAACATTCGAGAATACCTGATATAAAATTTCAGAACAAGCAAAGCAAATAACGCAATAATCGTTACTCTGTGGTTTTGATAACTAAACTGCTGGCCTAGGTCTTTCGATAATCGTTAGTTCGATAAACACATTTCAAGGCCAACTGATTATTACTTCCAGCATAATAACCAAGTTTCTTGTTTGCGCGGTTTTTCCATAATTGATAACGCCGAATGGCACGTTTCAATGCCAACTGATATGAAACGAATAACAGAAATTTATAGCAGAATGTTTGTATGGTAATAATAAAAATAAAATTCAATTTTCGAATAATTTTATTTAAACCAAATTATGTGAAATTCCAAAATTATTTCTTGTATAGTTCTAATTAAAATACATAAAATACATGCTAATATTATAGATACTATGATTAGAATTCTATAAACCTTATATTCCGTTTGCGACTTCTTTTTCCCCTGTCCTGCTGGAATGAATTCGGTGGTTTTTGTGTCTATTTCACGAAGATCTTCAAATATCAGCTTCAATTTATACTTGAATGCTGTATTCTTGGGAACATCGCTAACAAATACTGCTAACTGTCCCTGATGGACCCGAGTTAAACGCATTGTTTTCCATTGTGTCCTATTACAATGAGGATCGAAATCATCTACCTTCACGCATATTGCCATGAATTTCACTCTTTTCAGCACATTGACGTATAAAACATTATTCAATATTGCAGTCAAAAGAATAAAATTTGTTTTCAGTTGAGCAGACATATTCTACGATGCTTTAGGCTGGATTTTTTCTTAACTGATATCTCGTTTGCGGTAATTTTCGATTGAACACTTTGTCTTGAATACCAAAATCAGTCAACTGTTTCACCACATTCTCCTTTTCTTCATAAAATTGAATATCTTCCTTTAACTCTTGGACACGTCTAGAAAAATCTTCAACTTTCTGTCTGTATTCTTCAGATGACATTTTAATACTGATTATTTCAACTGTTCAATGGCAATAACATACTTTCCAAAAATAAAGTTACCTAACCCTCTCCCCCACCTACCTGATGATGAATACCAAAAAAAAAAAAGAAGCAGAGTCAAACTGACACGAAACGAAACGTACTGCAACGGCGATTCTCTTCAAAAATGTAGTCAAAATAGACGTTGTTCGCGTTCCAAAAATATCAACTGAAAATTTAAACGCTTAAACATGCAAAAATGCAACCACAGTAAACGTTTTTCGTGTCCGAGAAAACAGCCTTAAATTAAACCGAAAAACTCTATGTTTCTTATGGAGATTTGGCATTTCAAAATTGCTCAAAATACACGTTTTTGCGTTCGAAAAAACAGCTAAAATTCATAACGCTAAAACATGCGACCACAATAACCGTTTTTTGCGTTCGAAAAAACAGCTAAAATTTGAAACGGTAAAACATGCAAAAATGCGACTAAAATAGACGTTTTATAAGGTTAGTTCGATCTGCTTTGATCAAACTTGATCTCCCATAAAAGTTGTCTTACTAGAGTACCCGCATGTTTCTATACCTTTACTAATAACGAAGATAGCCTCCTAGCCTATTTGGCATAGGAAAATGCTTAACAATGTTTCTTGACATCGAAACAAACCCATTGTGTCGAAATTATTGAAATCGTACGACCGATAGTAACTAAATTTGGACCCTTATCAATGCTCTATCTCAATTTTTAATGATTGGGCACCTTCCTGATGAGAGAGAGCGCTGACGTATTCGGTCTCGATGACATGTAATACATTTCCGATTGGGATCGCACGTTGAAACGCTAAACTCCTGTTGAAACATCATTTTTTTTTCTATAAATGAGATGCTCTGTATACCTTCTTGATTATGATTGAAACGTCCTATAAGTGGTTTTTTTCATATCTTGAATAGTTTTTGAACACTCTGTGTATGTCTAACAAATTTTTGGAACACTCAGTATGAAATATCACCATATTTTTCTATTGGGTTCCCATATCCCCAATGATACGTATTTTCTGCGTCCCATTTTCCACATGACATTTGCATCAGCCATGTTTTTTTCTCTTAAATAACGTGTGATACGCCCTGTATATACTATTGCTGAATACGTTGCTACTCACAATGACCCATTTTTCATCCGACACATACATGTAGCAGCCATGTTTTTATGTACCTGTACAACCATGTTTATTTGTCACATTTTTTTTTTCTTCAACGATATTACCAATGACAACTGACAGATATCGAGTGTGAGGCGCCGCCGATATATTGAGCGACGTTCTAACGAACCGACTTCTAACATTTGAGCGATGATTACATAACGCATTAAAATGTGAGGTTTATGGCACTTATGGCAGTTGACGGAAGGAAATTCTATCATTTTCTTGATCCCCCATAAAAGTTGACTTATTAGAGTACCCGCACGTCGTTGTACCTTCGCTAATAACGAAGTTAGCCTCCTATGCCCTTTTGGCATTGGATAATGCTTAAAAATGTTTCTTGACATCGAAACGAATCCATTGATGCCAAAATTATCGAAATCAGACAACCGGAAGTGAAAACCGGAAGTAGCCATTTCATTGCATATTTGAACTCTCCTCGATGTGGATAATCCGAATTAACTATTACTTTTCTTCTACCTCAATTTTTTCAAACCGGAAGTGCTAAGCAGCCATGTCTTTTTTTCTCTCAAACGATATGATTTTTTCATAAACTTTGCGTTTTGAGACACCCTGTATACTAAATGTAACGAGCAGCCGCCATATTTTTCTCTAACAAATGATATGTTTTGAGACACCCTGTATACTAAATAAGACAAGCACCCTCCATGTTTTTTTTTTCTCTTAAATGATATGTTTTGAGACACCTGGTATACCTAATCAAACGAGCAGCCGCCATATTTTTCTCTCTTAAATGATATGTTTTGAGACACCCTGTATACTAAATAAGACAAGCACCCATCATGATATTTTCTCTTGAATGATATGTTTTGATACACCTGGTATACTAAATCTAACGAGCAGCCGCCATGTTTTTTTTTTCTCTTGAATGATATGTTTTGAGACACATTACTTGTTGAAACGCTAGACCACCGTTGAACCACCATAATTTATTTTTAGAATGATGTGTAACACATATTTCATGACCCTCCTGCCGCCATCCGTTATCACAACTACATACTATTCACCTTCTTTAATCAATATCCTCCGTGGTGTAGTGGTTTAGGTCTCCGCCTGCCAACCCAGCCGGCGCGAGTTCAAATCTCAGCGTAAATCTTTTTTTCTTTTCAGATACTGATCACACAACCAATTCAAATCTCCCGCTCACAGGACCATACCCGAGTTACGCCATCTGGTGGGAAGAAGAACTTGATGTTCCGCGACGACGACGAGCTCCATGATGATGACGTCACCACGCCATCTTGGAGTCGCTCACAACACTGGCTAGGTGTACAACTGACAGATGACGAGGAAGACGATATGACGTTTGACAGCTGGCAACGTGGTGACACATGACAAATGTAGGTTTGGTGGGTTAGGTGACAGATGACAGGTTAGGTGAGGTTACTGATGTTCCGTGACGAAGAACAGACAAATGACAGGTTAGAAAATGGAAGGAGTGGGGGGTCGCTGAAATGCCGACCCTCCTACTCACATCCGGTGTTTATTTACGCTGCTCGAGCTCAATTGACATTGGAGTTGTTTTTTGTTATTGCGCAATTTGGGTTTTTTCCAGATCAACCGTTGCATACATTTGCAGCGTGGGTTACGCGAACTCGGCGTGGAGGTGGACGGCGTGGGTCACGTGACACAGAGAGTTAATACGTACGTTCACAGCGAGACTGCGTCATTTCATTATCTGCGTTCGAAGCAACAACAAGTGCCTCTCTGCCGCTCATCTGTCTCTCGCTTTTTTTCTATACAAGTGCATTGTTTTTATTGTGAGTGCCATTTAATTCGTGATTTGCAAAGGTCAGTAGTAGTAGTTATTCTTTTTTATTTTTCGTGATTGTTTCAAGTGTGTCTATTTCTTTCGATTCACTTTTTGTTGTGTTTCATTTTCAAAAAAAAATCAGAAAAGTTCATTTGTCATATTTGTTTTTCGTCTCATACAGAGTGTCTCTCTCACAAAACGTCATATTTTTTTTTGTTTCTCATACAGTGTGTGTGGATTGCATTTTTTATCATAATTCCTTCTCATACAGGGTGTCTTTCACAAAGTTCCATTTGCTATATACAGTGTGATTGGAATATTTTATTTTTATCATATTTATTTCTCATACACGGGGTGAATCATAAACATCATTTTTCATTTTGAGTGAGTGAGTGAGAGTTATAATACAGCGTGTATGAATTTTTTTTCATTTTTCAAATGATTTCGCAGATGTCTCATCTTCTCGCCGAAATTAACAAGATTTCGTTGGCTTGCAGGAAGAATCTGCGGAAGTTGTCTGAGCTACCGAAGGACGAACCCCATCTGATCCTCGACGCTGAAGCGAAAACAACCAACTTTGGAGAGTCCATCCTCGTGGAGTTGGAGGAGTGTAAAGTATTCCTGCCAAATCGAGTGACTGGTGCATTCAAACCCATCCTCGACAAATTAACCGAGTCCCAGCATATGCTCATCTACAGGGGCGAGCAGAAAATTGCCAATCAAAATCATCCGCAGCAGCTGTTTGAGATCGCTGAGGCCTGAAGACGCCGACGCCGCCGTTGGAAACAAAGAGTGAGTTTCTTCAAATTTTGTGTGTCTGTTGAATAATCATCATCATCATCATCATCATCATCATCATCATCATCATCATCATCATCATCATCATCATCATTATCATCATCATCATCGTGTCATCTGACGCTATTGTTGCACACAGTATGGAGATGGTAGCTAAGTTGCGTAAGGCCAAAAAAATTCTCAAAAAGGGTTGTACTTATGAAGAACGCAAACATTGGCTGGCCCATTGCAAGTACACCGCCCGCCTGATCAATAGTGCGATCGCGGTAGTGGATTGCATAGGCTCTCTGAGAAAATTACAAACCTCATGCGGACACTTGAAAATTATCCGAAATTCAATCAAAAAGTCAGGTCAACAGCCAGGCGTCGACGTGGTGGTGGGAGAGGGAGTCAAATCAAAATTAACATCTCGAGTAAAGTGGGAGGACTTGAAATCGGCATTTTCTTCGCGTTTACGCACCGGTATAATTATAAATTTGAAAAATAAAGATATTGGGCAATTTTTTGGTGATGCATTCATTCTGTTCAAAAGCAGAATTCAAAATTTATTGAAAAAACATCCAATCATCAAAGTCAATGCGACATTTTGTAGTAAATTCGTGAAAAATTCCTTGAATCAAGAACAAATAATAAGCGACTTTAAATATTTCAACACTAAAAACGTTGTTATCGATAGGGGTACAACTTTGAAAAAGTGGTTCCTAGAAAATGTTATCGATCAAATTCAAAACAAACTGTCAGAATTCGCGGATAAAGAAAGTGGCTGGAGTCTTCAGAAAATTGTTAGTTTGGAAATCAATACGAATAAATCGGACATGGGAAACGGTTCGTCTTTCATCGAGCTGCCAAAATCTATTGCGAATAAAAAAGCTTGCATTAATTTGAAAAATAAAGATAATGCGTGTTTCGCTTGGGCCGTCGTCTCAGCTCTGTACCCTGTTGAATCGGGTGAGAATACAGACAGAATTTCATCTCACCCCCAATATTCAAATGTACTGAACTTGGATGGAATCGACTTTTCCATGAAATTCAAACAAATTACCAAATTTGAGCGATTGTACAACATATCGATCGATGTGTACACCTTGGAATTGATTCAGCCGCAGGCGACCAAGGAGGAATTTTTCTTTACTGTTCGGAGCAGACTCACGGAATAAAAATTAAACAAACATGTCAATCTTCTCTTCATTCAAAATGAATATCACCTGAAATTAAATTATTACGAGGCACCACCACTAGAGATCGCCGACGACGATGACGCCGTTGGTGAGGACATAAAATCCAATTATGTTTGGATAAAGGATTAGCCTATTTAGTCGCCAACTTGGTAAAAACAAACATAAAAAATTCATTTGCGACAGGTGTTTAAATTATTTCATGAATGAGGAGAAACTCGACAGTCATACTGTTGATTGTTAAAACAAATACATGTAAAATTTCTTTTCCCTCGTATGATCATGACATGTGCCCTTTGTAATTTACGTTAATTTCGAATTGATTTTGGAATAGTTCAATGACGATGATTGCACCTCACATACGGCAAAGTACCAAAAACACATTCCTTTCAACGCTGGATTTTATTTCAAGTGTGCATATGACGATACTTTGTCATTTTATGATAGTCAACGGGGCCTCGACTCGATGGATTGGTTTGCGGAGAGAATGGGGGCCATAGCCAAATTTGTGGAAGCCGAAACTTTGGATATTGTCCCCATGATCGTCTCACTTCCAGATAGAGCGACAGCGCCATGTTGCCACATCTGCGTAAAACCTTGGAAAACTGACGACAAAATTGTAATAGATCATAATCACTACACGGGAGCGTTCCGTGGATATGCGCATGCGCATTGCAATTTGAACTACAAAAAGTCGTTCGTTATGCCAATCATTTTCCACAATTTATCCGGATACGACAGTCATTTTATTATTCGAAATATAGCAAAAAGGGGTCGAGTCAGCCTGTTGCCTGTCAACAAAGAGAAATACATTTCTTTCACACAGTACGACGGCAACACTGACATTAAATTTCGATTCATCGACTCTTTTCGCTTCATGGGCATGAGCTTGGAGCATTTGGTGCAAACACTGACCATCCATGACTTGAAGATTTCAAGGCAAGAATTTGCCCATTTCGATGCCAACCGGTACGAGTTACTCACTCGAAAAGGGGTATTCCCATACGATTTCATCGATTCGATGGAGAAATTGGAATGCCAAGTTTGCCGGCGCGTGATCAGTTCTACAACAAGTTGAACGATTGAGGCATCACCGATGCCGAATACGAGCATTCGCAGAAGGTGTGGCGGTCGTTCAACTTGACAACACTGGGCGAGTACTCTGACCTATACATGAAAACCGACATATTGCTCTTGGCGGATATTTTCGAAAATTTTCGAAATATCGGCCACGAGACATATGGGTTGGATCCTGCGTGGTATTACACCCTCCCGGGATATACGTGGTCCTGTATGTTGAAGTACACCCAGTGCGAATTGCAGGTACTGAAAGACGTCGACATGCTTCTCTTTGTCGAGCGAAGAATTCGTAGCGGCATCAGTCAGTGCTGCAACAGATTCTCCTCGGCCAATAACAAGCACATGGGTGAAAGGTATGACGCCTCCAAACCTTCGACATATTTGCTATATTTCGACGTGAATAATCTCTACGGTTGGGCCATGCTAGAATATCTTCCGTACGATGGCTTTAAATGGCTCGAAAATGCAGCCGATTTCGATGTGTCGGAAGTGTCGGACACCTCACCCATCGGCTACATTCTCGAAGTCGATTTGGAGTACCCCGAACATCTGCATGACAAACACAAAGATTTACCCTTGTGTGCCGAGCACCGTACACCGCCAGGCTCGAAATTACCAAAATTGATGACCACGCTGTACAACAAGGAAAAATATGTTGTGCACTACAGGGTGTTGAAACAAGCACTCAAACACTGCCTTGTACTCAGAAAAATCCACAAGGTGGCGTGGCTGCGTCCCTACATTGAATTAAATACGAAATTACGCTTTCAAGCGAAACTACTTTTAGTAAAAATAACTACAAACTAGCCAATAACGCAGTGTTAGGGAAAACCATGGAAAACACGGAAGCACCGTGTGGTGAAAATGGTCTCCAAGTGGGAGGGACGATATGGCGCAAAAAATGTGTTTGCCAGTCCAAATTTCAGTAGTCGCATCATTTTCGACGAGAGCCTCGTCGTTATCGAGATGGCAAAGACGGATTTGTTATTCAATATGCCCTTGTACATAGGAATGTCGATTCTCGATATTTCCAAGGTATGCGTGTACGATTTCCATTATGGCTTCATGATGGAAAAGTACACGCACGATCAGTGCAAATTGATGTATACGGATACTGATTCGCTCATTTATGAAATTAAATGCGATGATATTTATCGGGATTTGATTAGCAGTCACATTGAAATATTCGATACGAGCGACTACCCAAGCGACAACCCATTTGACATCACCCTCGAAAATAAAAAAGTACCCGGCTTGATGAAGGACGAAGCCAATGGTCGTATCATGACAGATTTCGTGGGGCTTCGATCAAAGTTGTACACCTATAAGATACAAGGTGGAAAAACCGTAAAAAAATTCAAAGGGGAAGATTATGTGGAATGTCTGAAAAACGATGTGGAAAAATTAACTTCGCAACGCTGTATTCGATTCTTTTCTCACAAGGTTTTTGGTGTAGAGCAAACAAAGATCGCTCTCAACCCCCACGACGACAAGCGCTGTTTGATTGTCAGCTCTCATGACACTCTGCCGTGTGTCATTACAGTCAGTAAGATATCTAATAGAATTTAAATGTTTTTTCAGAGAGCACATACCCACACACGCACACACACCACCACCATGGTAGACACTTTGAAAAATTTATGCTGTCTGCAAGTAGTCAGATGTACATCATCAATAGTTGAATTCATCGAGGCCTCACCTCTACCATGGACGCTCACTGATCGAATTTTGAAAATGTTTGCGGATGAAAAATGGGTACAAATCTATAAGCAGGCTCAGAGCGTCAAACGAAATTTCAATGATTTGAGTCACTTAGAGTACACGAGAGAAATCAGCTTTGAAGATAGGTGTGAAGCTCTCAAAAATCAATACTGGGAGGGTCATTTGCACGAAGACCAATACTGTGTGTATTCCAAAATATAATTTACTATTTTGACGCACTTGCTATAAAGCATTCAGAAGGGCTATGCAAAACCATCCAGTTCACAGCATCAGAGACCATCAACATATGGTGTTCGGTGCAAAGCACATGGACAATATATATCAATGTTGCAAATTTTGGTGTCACAACAGATTTGATGAAGTACTGTTCACTTTGAAAACGAGCAGCCAATGCTACTGTTATCTACATGATTAGATTAGCCCTACGGATTAGATCTCACATATAAACGCTTTATAGGCTCAGGAGATGAGGATTCAGAATTCGATGAATGAGATTGCCAAACACACACACACAAAATTTCAAGAAAATGTTAAATGAAAATGCAAGAAATTGTGCTCTTGTTTGTTCCTTTCCACATGCACTTCATATATTTAATCAAATAATAGTCGATTATGTTTTATATTTATGATAGAATAAAATCAATATGTAATCCGTGTCTGGATATTATTATTATATTCTGTTCCACCCTTCCAATCTCCCATTCAAAATCCCACATATTTTTAGAGGTCATTTTTGCATCAAAAAAAGGTAACTTTTTTGCGCAAAAAAAGTTTCATTTTTTTATACGAAAAAGTGACACTTTTTTCTGCAAAAAAGTATAATTTTGTATGCAAATAAGTGTCACTTTTTCATGCGAAAAAATTGACTGTTTTTTGTGGAAAAACCTGAGTGAAAGCTGAGTGATTCACTCAGCCACTCAGCTTTCATTGAAAATGCTTCACTCAGCTTTTACCACAATGTCAATAAAGGTGTCACTTTTTTTCATTCAAAAATACATGTATTCTTATAGGAAAATGACAATTTTTTTTATAAAAAACATTACCGAAAATTGACATGGTGGAAAAAGCTGAGTTAATGCTGAGTGAAAGCTGAGTGAATGCTGAGTGACTCAAAATTCACTGAAAATGCTTCACTGAAATCCTTCCACCATGTCAATTTTGGGTGTTTTTTTTATCGAAAAAAGTGTCACTTTTTTTCATCAAAAAGAGCACGTTTTTGCACCAAAATTGGGAGAATAATTTAATAAAAAATGTGGTACTTTTTTACATAAAAATTGACATGTTTTTTGAAGCAAAAAAAATGGGGAAGGGTATTTTCGAGTAGCAAAATTTAAATCAAAAATATTCTAAGATATATATATATATTTTCATAAACGTATTGATGGGTGATCTACAAACTACGCATGTGTCGCACCTGATGGCGCACTGTGAGCAGCACGCCAAGTGTCTACATGGCATACACAATACATTTAGTTCATTCACAAGACATACACGACACATCATCACCGTGTTCTGTGAGTCTATGTTTATGACATCTGTGGTCACTTTGCTGCTCATGTCACCTTTCACTTGTCGTTCTTCTGGAGCAACATCAGCGCCATCTGTCGGTGGTGGTGGTGGCGGTGTCATCCATGTGTCATCTGTCACTCTGCTAATGACATCTTACACTCTTGGTTCTGGAGGGACATCAGCGCCATCTGTCGTCGGTCTGTGTCTGTGCTGCTCAGAGTACTAACTGCGAACGAAATCACAATGGGGCTCCATCGACGATGGTCAGCCATAGGATCGTCATTGGGCAGCCATCTGAACCCTTCTACTTGGCACGAAAGACAAGCAACTACATCTTCCGAACCGGTATACGTAAAGCCTGCTTCGAGTAACTTACTTGCAGGAAATGTCGAAGTCCAGCTTCGATACGAGTCGAGTCTTGTTTCGTACTGCTGCATCTCTCTCTCTCTCTCTCGGCATATACACAGACACACTGCACACTGCATACTGAATTAAAACGCCAACTCTGCTCTCAATATATACATTTATTTCGTTTCGTAATCAAACATTACTTTATCCGGCAAATAGCATAGGTATTCACGAAAACATAGATGTTTATCATCTTTTGATGATATAGTACACAAGTTTATAAGCCTTATCAAATGACAAACCATTGTTTTTAGCTAGAGTTTTTGCACTGCTTAATAAATCGTGATAATATTGACTAAAGTTCATATTCAATAGATATTCAAATCTTGTCGTCATCACAGTAGCATCTAGATGTAGGATTTCTTGAACATCCGCTTCCGTCAGGTTGTAACGAAAATATTGTTACATCTAGCGACATCTAATAACGAACATGTAAACTTGTCTAAAAAGTAGACAAAATAATTCTCTCATTGGCTGGGACGTCCAGTGACGGCTGATGGCAAATAGCTGAACTTGTTTGTCTAAGGGTGGATTTCGTTTGTTGACGGACCCGTCTGGGTTCATGGCGTTGGGTTCGTATAGATGTCACTGACATTATGTCAGAAATCCAGTTCGAGAATTGGAGAAGTGGGATGAGCTCTCTTCTTAGTTTGGCGGTGAAGGTGTTAACAAGTATCTTGAAGGTGATTCAAATGACGGTAATAAATCTGAATCCATATGAATTGAAGCGATCATAAGTATTTCTGAATTAAGCTCAGCTGAATAGTTCTGGAAATTAGATTGTCAATCGGTTCCAATCCAGAATACAGTGCCAATTGAAACGGAAAATATGATCTTATAACCTGTTGATCAACCATCAATTATGGCCATTTTGGTTGATTGGAATGCAGTGGTGCAACGATAAGCAAAGAAGTTTAATCTCCTAGGGGAAATTCAGAGGTCTGATCAAGTGGAAGAGAATTTATCTTAAAAGCTGTGAGTCTCAAATATAATAGTTATTTGTGCATGTTGCATACCAGAAAGCGACACCATTTTGTCAAACTGACAATTGTATCTTTTCGTTTGCCGTCAAGAACATTTTACCAAGTTTACAATTCGGATAACTAACCTACGAATTTATAGAATTTGAAATCATTGACATTTATTGATGTCTATAGGATTTTGTATCCTGATTATTTTTTCAATTTTTTATATATATATATAGAGAGAGAGGTAGTCTCTTGACTGGACTAGTTGAAAAAAACCAATTTATCCAAGAATATTCTCAGTGAAAATATCCCTTGGGGTTGCAGTCAGAAAAAGTGGCCTGGTAAAGAACAACTCTTTGTTAAATTGTCGAGCTTTAGAAAATATTTATTTTCATTTTCAAGACATCTGAAAATATTAATCGTGTGAACAAACAGAACACTCCTAATATGATGTAAAACAACTTACTAACGTGAGATTAATTTAGTGAAAACAGCAGAAAACTTCTTGGTCATTCCTTATGTATGTGACATAACCTTACATACATAAGGAATACATAAGGAATGACCAAGAAGTTTTCTGCTGTTTTCACTAAATTAATCTCACGTTAGTAAGTTGTTTTACATCATATTAAGAGTGTTCTGTTTGTTCACACGATTAATATTTTCAGATGTCTTGAAAATGAAAATAAATATTTTCGAAAGCTCGACAATTTAACAAAGAGTTGTTCTTTACCAGGCCACTTTTTCTGACTGCAACCCCAAGGGATATTTTCACTGAGAATATTCTTAGATAAATTGGAATATATATATATATGTATATATTTATCAATTTCAGTAATGATTTCAAGTAAAGATTTTCATGGTACACGATTAATATTCTCCTGTTAAGATATCCTAGATCTAAGTACTCACACATCTCAACTCCTGTGTTGAGGAGTACATCATTTCATTAAAGTGCAATATTATATCACATATTCAGTGAGGAGGGTATCGTATACTGTTGACTTTCAACTCTGTGATAAACTAACATCCATCAAACCTTTTCATGAATTCGACCCCTATCTACGAGGGAACACAAGAAAATCAGTACAACCTGGAGGGGTAATCCATACCAGGGGATTGCATGAAATTGTTGCTTGAAGTGTCATCTAGTTCGTATTCTGTTAGCAGAACAACAATTACAACGAGAGTTATCACTAGCCTGCGATCCACCCACTGAATGAACTAAGGTAACCTGTGTCGCTGAAGCAAATTCAGTAATAATATTGTACTTTGATACTATATTTTGTTAAATTTATTAATATATATTTGTTTTGAGATATTCTTTTATTGTTGGTCTGGTTACAGAAGGAAGTCAATTTATCTTATTTCAATTATCTATCATTAGGTATTTTGTACTTTTTATTCCTGTTAAATTAAAAATTCAAATTCAAATTCTTGAAGTTCAAAATTTAAAACACTTGCCTGCCACATAAAAAATCGGAAACTGGCAATATAGTCCAAAGAACCTACACCGTTCTCTGCTGAGCAGTCAGGCAATCAAAGTAACCCCGGTTACGTTACATAATTTGAAGTCTCAACGTTTTAGTGACTTATAAATTTTTTTTTGACAAAAGAATTTGTCTTGGCAAATATCTTTACCTTTTCTTCTGTATCAGATAAGCAATTTAACTTTGGTAACTTTAATTTTGTAATTGAAAACTCATTACTGAATTTGTCATTTTAAAATTATCTTTTATATCTTATTGATATATATCTATCTTTCCAGTTGCTCTTCACCTTTCATATCAAACTGATATTTTTCATATCGTTCATTTGTTTGAATCGCAACACACCTATCTTATCTGATCATATCTTTTTATCGTTATTTGACTTACCGTACCTTATCTATTTGACTTTTGTTTACATATCTATCTCTCATCATGGAAGTAAATCACTTAAAAGCTAAGGAACTTGATTATGAGATCAGGATAAGAAATATAGAACCAAAAGGGGACTTGGATAAAAGTAGAAAAATTCTGAGAGGACTTTTGAGTCAGGAGAGTTCCAACCGTAGCTTTTCTAGCGCTTTCACTGTTTGTTATACTTTTGCTGAAGATGTATCTCTAGTTAAAGAATCATTGGCTGATCTACAATAAAAAATTGATTCCCATACTCATAATCTTGTTGAATACAAGAGATTATCTACTAGACTATTACATTTATCTGGAAGAATTCATAGACTTGAATTTGTAGATGAAAATGAGGAGGCAATTAAAAAAGCACTTCACTTAGAGCTTATAGAACTCGAAGGAGACTTAGCTGATAAAGTTTCTAGTGGTACATCTGTTCAGATATCGACTCCAACAGGCCCTAGTCATCAGCCTCCCCAATTCACTAAATGTCACTAAAGATGATCTGTTTTTATCTGCTGGAGATTTATTTAAAGATCAGGCTTGGACCTAGTATAACAATAACAGGAAATGGCTAGGAAACTGGGATGAACTTGTTCAAACGCTTAAGGATGATTTTCTGCCATACCATTATGATGATCTGAAACGAGAGATTAGTAATCGAACACAAGGTTCTTCCGAAAGAGTTACGATGTACATTACCTCAATGGAGGGACTTTTTAATAGACTGAAAACAAAACCATCAGATAAAGAAATGGTAAATACTATTCAATGGAATTTATTACCTCATTATATGCCACATTTAGTTTTGAAGGAAGTTAATACTATTTCTGAGTTGAATGGTTTGTGTAAAAAATTGGAAGAAGCTTGTGAATGGTCTGACAGATATAAGTCTCCTCCAATATCTAAAACCAATTTATTAGAACCTGACTTGAGTTGTCCTACTCAACATGAATCAAATAATCTCTCTTTAAGGAACAAATTTGTCAGTAATAGAAATGTTTCTGCCTTAAACTCTACTACCTGTTGGAACTGTTCTCGTAGTGGACATATCTATACTGAATGTAGATCTCAGAGAAACTTGTTTTGTTTTGGCTGTGGAAGAAAGGGTATTGTAAAATCAAAATATTTCAAATGTACTCCAAAAAATGTACAAGCTAAGAATTCACATTTATGATGATGAAGTTCCGTGCCTTGTAGACTCTGGGAGTTGTCATTCTATCCTAGGTGCATATGGTATGTTCATTTTAAAATAGTGGAATATCACTGTTGTTTATGACACTCCTTTACAAGTAACTACTGCGGATGGTGTATCACAAGAATGTTTAGGCCATGTATATCTTCCTATTTTATTATTAGGGCAAAATAAATGGATTAAATTGTTGGTTATCCCTTCCTTGAAACATAAAATTATCTTAGGAATAGACTTTCTTAGGAAATTCCAGGTGAAAGCAAATTTTTATGATCTATCTTATACCTTACAGAACAATGATGAAATTTGCACTGTCAACACTATCCGTTCCTATGAGGATTTGACCAAGAAACAACAACTTAAGTTGAAAAATGTTGTGGATTCCTTCTCTGAAATTTCACCGGCTGATAGTATTGGTAAAACACATTTACTACAGCATCATATCGAAACAGGTTCTGCAAAGCCTATTCGACAGCGTCAATACCCTTTGTCGTTTGTGATGTAAGTGCATCTCAATAAGGAAATTGATGAGTTGTTGAAATTGGGCATTATCCAACCTTCACAGTCTCCTTGGTGCAATCCATTATGGCTAGTAGAGAAGCACTCCGGTGAATATCGAGCTGTTCTAGATGCTTGAAAGCTGAACTCAGTCACGGTCACAGATGCTTACCCTATGCCTCTTATTGAGTCTATAGTGTGCAAATTGAGAGATGCTAAATTTCTATCTTCTGTTGACTTGAAAAAAACTTTTCATCAAATTTGCTTAACACCTTCCTCCTGTCCTAAAACTGCTTTTGCTGTACGTGGTAGAGGTTTGTTCGAATATGTTCGCATGCCATTTGGTCTATCTTGTTCAAGGCAAACAATGTGCCGATTGATGGATTTGGTTATCGGTCCCTCTCTAGAACCCTATGTTTTTTATTATATTGATGATATAATTATCACGACTCCTGATTTTGAAAGTCATATGAGAATTTTGTTGCAAGTTAAGGAAAATTTAAAACAAGCTGGCCTAACTATAAATTTTGAAAAATCACAATTTTGTAGATCATCATTAGAATTTTTGGGATATATTGTAGATAAAGGTGGCTTAAGAATAGATGATTCTAAAATTTCTGCTATTTTAAATTATGAGAAGCCTCAAACAACCACACAAATCAGACGACTGGTTGGTATGGTTGGATATTACCGTAGATTCCTGAATAATTTTTCTTCTCTGTGTAGCCCTATTACTGACCTTTTGAAAGGTAGGAAAAAAGGACAACCTATAGTTTGGACAGAAGAGGCAAACAAGGCTTTTGAAGATATCAAAAGAACATTGACAACTGCCCCCGTATTAGCTAGTCCAGATTTCTCTCAGCCTTTCGTAATTTTTTGTGATGCCTCAAATACAGGGCTAGGCACAGCTTTATTTCAGGAAGTGGATGGTATAGAGCATCCCGTGGCATATGCAAGCAAAACTTCAAACAAATGCGAGCGAAAATACTCCGCTACGGAAAAGGAACTCCTGGCAGTAATTTTTGGCATTGAGAAGTTCCGGTGCTATATCGAAGGAACAAGGTTCAAAATTATCACCGATTGTGCCAGTTTAGCATCGCTTAATAACATGTCCAATCCTGCTGGTAGATTGGCCAGATGGGCTGTAAAATTGTCTCAATTTTCTTTTGATATCGAACATAAAAAAGGCACGCTAAATGTAGTAGCTGATGCACTTTCTAGATCTCCTTCAGAGACTGCAGTCCTGAATTTATCTACTCTTAAGCCAGATAAATGGTACAGCGATATGTTGAAGAATGTTACTGAGAATCCAGAAAAAATCCCTTCCTTCAGGGTAGAGCACAATATTCTTTAGAAACACGTTTTTGAAAGACATAAAAGCATTATCAATTTATCTGACTGGAAAATTGTAGTACCTACTGCAAATAGAGCAGAATTGTTGAAAACATTTCACGACAGTGAAACTGCAGGATATCTAGGTATTGCTAAAACCCTTGCTCGTGTCCAAGAATTATATTATTGGCCAGGTCTTAGAAAAAGTGTTTATAAATATGTGAGGAAATGTTCCACTTGTGCCACTTGTAAACCATCAAACCTACCCCAAGCAGGATTAATGGGTTCTTATAAAAACATTAATTTTCCCTTTCAATTGATTTCAGCAGATCTGTTAGGACCTTATCCTAGATCTAAAAATGGAAATCAGTATGTTTTGGTAGTTGTCGACTGGTTAACGAAATTTGTTTTGGTTCATCTCTTATCGAAAGCCACATCTAAGGCCATTATTAAATTTTTGTAAAATCAAGTTTTTATTATTTTTGGAGTACCTCAAATCTTTGCATGTGACAATGGTTCAGTATTTACCAGTAAAGAGTTTAAAACTTTTATATCTAGCTAAAAAACTAAAAAAATCTGGTACACAGCTAGATATCATCCTCAGATTAATGCCACGGAGAGGCAAAACAAAGTAATTGTTACTGCCATTCGATCCTACATTAAAGAAAATCATAAAACTTGGGATCAATCTATCTTCAAAATTGCACAAGCGATCCGTACGGCAAAAAGTGATGTCAATAGTTATTCACCTGCATTTTTAACCTTTGGTCGAAATGTGCCACTTTCAGGGGATTACTATGGACAAATTGCTGAAAACTCTAGAAACATTGTCGAAATTTCTGAAAAAAATGCAAGAGTTGAGGATCTTCAAGAATTACCCAATATCTTTGTCGAAGTTCGTGAACAACTACGTAAAGCCTATGATCGAAATACCAAAACATATAATCTCAGGAGACGTGATACTAAATATAAAGTTGGTGATAGAGTTCTAAAGAGAAATTACGTTTTATCTAAAGCAGAAAATGCCTTTGCTGCAAAACTTGCTCCCAAATATATTCCGTGCATTGTAGATAAAGTTCTATCTCCTCTAGTTTATTCCTTAAAGAGCAGTGATGGTTCTGATTTAGGTAATTGGCACGTAAAGGACATGAAAATGGATCCAGCTTCTCTAGACTCAGTTGATTATTCAGATCCAGAAGGGAATCAGAATTCAGATGAGGAATTGTTTCAAGTATTTCTCTATTTACCAATTTATCGTTATCTTTTCTTTTCATAATAAATATCTGAGCAACAGTTATTATTGTATTTGCTTACTTAGCATAATATCTTATTATTGCAGTCATATCTTTAAAACTAAGTTATCTATTATCTTTATCTTACACTTAACCTATCTATTGATAGCTTTTTGCATAAGCTCTCAATTGATTATCTTTGAGTAATTTATCTTCGTCAATGGCCTTTGTGAACATGGAAAATTAATAGTGGTTGAAATTTAATTGTTGCTAATATTACATTTTCGAAGCTTATCTTTTGATAACTCCTGAAGGAAAATCTGTTCTTTGGAAATGTTTTTATTAATTTACAATTCTGATTACTCCAATTTTTTTTCTCTCTATAAATTTGAAGAAATTGGTCTAGATCTCACTTCATTGAATAACATTTTTCTACAATTTTTTTCCAGTCTCACACATGGCTTACGTATCTCGGACAGAATATCTTTATGGAACTTGAGCTTCACTACCTTTCTGTCTATTTATCTTTAATGAAATATTGGTTTCATTGCTACCTCTGACGGGATATCTTTGTTGTTATCTTTGCTGTGAAAAGCAAGAACAACAAACCGAGTATGAGCTCAACCTATGCTTTAAATACCTGTAATAATTATATCTTTACCTTTTACCTCTTTATGATGACTGTTGACCTATGGCCACAACGTACCTTGGACTTAGATTATTATCTTTACTGTTGAACATTTCCTTTCTTTCTCTGTTTTAAGCTCAGTGGAGTGGGCCTAAGACTAACTCCAGGTAGAAATCCTACAACTGGCCGGCCACTTTTCAGCATTTATTCTATTCTTGCACAGTTCTGCTCACGGTGATAGCTAGCTGGAAGGTTTGGGGTAATATTAGTCGTGCAGTAGCTGCTTCACTTGAGCTGAAATTCCATATCTTTGTGCCTAGGTGGCATTATCTGATCAGTGTGATCTTATCTAGGAATTTCCGGTTTCAAGGTGATGTAGTTGTACTCATGCATTTATCCCAAATGGGTCCTGTTGCTGTCATTGAAAATACCTGCAAAACTTCTTTCTCTGTTTTTGGCTCTGTGGAGAGGGCCTAAGACTAACTCCACTATGACATTACCAGAACGTAGGTAAAAGTCCTACAACTGGCCACCTTTTAGTATGGAATATCTTTTCATGGTTCCGCTTACACTGTTAACCACCTGGGAAATTTTGGGTAATGTTGGCCATGCAGTAGCTACTTCACTTAGAGCTGAAATTCCATATCTTTGTGCCTAGGTGGCATTTTTCTGATCAGTGTTGATCTTATCTAGGAATTTTCGGTTTTACTGTGCTGTAGTAGTACTAATGCATTTATCCTGAATGAGCCCTGGTGTTGTTATTCTAGCTTCTTACCTTATCTTTCCTAATATCTTACCTTTTTTCTTATCTATGTGACCTGGACAATTAACGTTATCTCTTAGTCTAGTTAGTTTCATGGTACGCTTTGAAATAATCAATATATCTTAGCAACGTATGAATATTAGCTAACACAACAAAACATTTGCTTTCACTTCATTTGGAAAACATAGACAATTCCAATTGTATCTTCTTTATTGACTTATCTATACCTTATTATCCTATTAGTTGACTCTATAATATTCAAAAGACTCTAGAGAAGCTGGTTGCCTACTTATTTCAAAGTGCCTGCTTGAAATTTCATGTACCTTTTGCCTGCCTGAGCAATAACATCTAGCCTTCCTGACCAAGTCACGGCAATATTTTCTGAAGATCTCTTCAACTTTGCAGTCCCTTGTTTAAAAACTTTAATTCATATCTCGCAATAGATACTAGATGACTAATTTTTGATGTTTTGTTTAAGGGACTCACCTTGGCGGTGTGTGAGCTCAGTTCAGATGTGACAGCTAGCTTGCTAGCGGGGTCCTTGGAAGGGTGAACTTTGGGGGGTAGCGTTCGGCTAGCGTGGAGGTCTAGGCCGGTCAGCGTGTGAAGCTCGCCTAAGGGCGGTCGGGCGTTACTACTGGGGGATCCTGAGCTCCCTGGACCTGTCGCATCTGAGGACTTGTTCACAGTGTCAAGGCTGAGAGTATGCCGAAAATTTAATTTTTGAGACTAGTGAACAGCATTTTACTTTTTCAGTAGGTGACGCTATAGTTCACCCCGGTTGAAGGTGACAACCGGAAATTTTTGATTTTATTAATAATATGCCTTTTTTTGTTTCACCGATTCACCGAGGGTGTAGCTTGTGATGGTCTCCATGGGTTTGGTTCGGGGCAGTCGGTGGTTGTCTCAGAGAATCTGGTGGCGAGTGGTAGTAGATGTGTACTCACCGGCGCCGCAACAACATCTAGCAGCGAAGAGAGCATCTTTGCCAGATTGTCTGGGAGGGCTTCGACTGCGCTGCATCTTATCTTTGGAGGCGGTTACTGACTAGACCCTATTGTATATCTCTTTTCATTCCCTTGACATTGGTAATTAGCAATATTCCTTTCTCATAATAGAGAACTTCAGCCATGTAAATGCTAAAATTTACAAATTTTATTTCCTTGATATTGGTAATTAGCAATATTTCTTTCTCATAATAGAGAACTTCAGCCATGTAAATGCTAAAATTTACAAATATAATTTCCTTGATATTGGTAATTAACAATATCCCTTTCTCATTGCCTTCCTTAAGTCGATAATTTTTGGTTTGGAAAACTTGTTATACTCAATAATTGTCAATGGTGTTACTTGAGCCATTATTCTTCAAAATAAAACAAAAAAAAATCAACAAAAATATTTGTTTGAATTTTTTTTGGGGAGTAACGGGATTATGTAACGAAAATATTGTTACATCTAGCGACATCTAATAACGAACACGAAAACTTGTCTAAAAAGTAGACAACGTAATTCTCTCATTGGCTGGGACGTCCAGTGACGGCTGATGGCAAATAGCTGAACTTGTTTGTCTAAGGGTGGATTTCGTTTGTTGACGGACCCGTCTGGGTTGATGGCGTTGGGTTCGTATAGATGTCACTGACATTATGTCAGAAATCCAGTTCGAGAATTGGAGAAGTGGGATGAGCTCTCTTCTTAGTTTGGCGGTGAAGGTGTTAACAAGTATCTTGAAGGTGATTCAAATGACGGTAATAAATCTGAATCCATATGAATTGAAGCGATCATAAGTATTTCTGAATTAAGCTCAGCTGAATAGTTCTGGAAATTAGATTGTCAATCGGTTCCAATCCAGAATACAGTGCCAATTGAAACGGAAAATATGATCTTATAACCTGTTGATCAACCATCAATTATGGCCATTTTGGTTGATTGGAATGCAGTGGTGCGACGATAAGCAAAGAAGTTTAATCTCCTAGGGGAAATTCAGAGGTCTGATCAAGTGGAAGAGAATTTATCTTAAAAGCTGTGAGTCTCAAATATAATAGTTATTTGTGCATGTTGCATACCAGAAAGCGACACCATTTTGTCAAGCTGACAATTGTATCTTTTCGTTTGCCGTCAAGAACATTTTACCAAGTTTACATTTCGGATAACTAACCTACGAATTTATGGAATTTAAAAGCATTGACATTTATTGATCTATATAGGATTTTGTATCCTGAGTATTTTTTCAATTTTTTTTATATATATATATGTATATATTTATCAATTTCAGTAATGATTTCAAGTACAGTTTTTTATGGTGCACCATTAATATTCTCCTGTTAAGATATCCTAGATCTAAGTACTCACACATCTCAACTCATTTCATTAAAGTGCAATATTATATCACATATTCAGTGAGGAGGGTATCGTATACTGTTGACTTTCAACTCTGTGATAAACTAACAGCCATCAAACCATTTCATGAATTCGACCCCTATCTACGAGGGAACACAAGAGAATCAGTACAACCTGGAGGGGTAATCCATACCAGAGGATTGCATGAAATTGTTGCTTGAAGTGTCATCTAGTTCGTATTCTGTTAGCAGAACAACAATTACAACGTTGGAGTTATCACTAGCCTGCGCTCCACCCACTGAATGAACTAAGGTAACCTGTGTCGCTGAAGCAAATTCAGTAATAATATTGTACTTTGATACTACATTTTGTTAAATTTATTAATATATATTTGTTTTGAGATATTGTTTTATTGTTGGTCTGGTTACAGAAGGAAGTCAATTTATCTTATTTCAATTATCTATCATTAGGTATTTTGTACTTTTCATTCCTGTTAAATTAAAATGTGCTGGCGTCCAGCCAGTCAAATTCTTGAAGTTCAAAATTTAAAACACTTGCCTGCCACATAAAAAATCTGAAACTGGCAATATAGTCCAAAGAACCTACACCGTTCTCTGCTGAGCAGTCAGGCAATCAAAGTAACCCCGGTTACGTTACAAGGTAGAAGTAGGTGTCATTCTTGGAAAATCGCACTTGTTGACTCTCTGCATACGTGTGTAATTCCAAATCCATAACATCGTCCCAGTCGAGTTTGATTCGGCTAGTCTTGGCTGCTGCTGCTGCATTCGGGCCATTTCGGCTAGTGTAAAGCAACTTATTAATGGCCCCCACGAATTGGCCCAATTCAAACATGCTGAAGGACAGGCTGGAGCATATGGTGTATTGAACCTTGCACACGAGTTTCACTGCAGGCACGAAACTCCGAGCAAAACTTATGCCGCATTGCAAGCTCAAAACGTTGGTGTTGCGAAACTCGTAGGTGGCGTTGCACGCGAAGAAACGTTCCGCTTTGATGGCCTCCTTGTACATGTCACATATTCGATCTAAATCTGCCATTCGTTCTGCCCACTCTCGGTCCGATGATGATGATGATGATAATGATAATGATGAAGCTCACGCCGCCGACGATACCGACGCCGACTCGTAACAAGAGGACTCTTCAGAAGACTTGACAACGACGTTGTTCACTGCACCAAACATGTTGACTGACTAATCTCTCTGCACCGTTTGGCATCGGTTTATTTCTCCGCTGCCGCCGCCGCCATCACCCCCCACCCTCCCTCCATACACCGGCTCGAGTTTCTACGTCGTCGAGAGCTGAGAGACGACGATGATGATGAAAGGCCCCCTCTTCAAGTTGAGATTGTGTCAATTTTCCATTGAATTACATGCGATTTGTCGCATCAATCCAACTATTGTGCGTACTATCGAACCCCAGCCATTTCACAAGTACTTTACGACCCTTACACCTGATGATTTTTTCCACTAGATAGACTTCGGGATTTTTTGTTTTTTGTTGTTCTTGTTCGTAGAAAGCGCCGCTGATTGGTCGCCCTTCCAAGTCCTCCAGCAAATACGTGATTGGTTGGGTGATTTTCACTTTGACAACTTTGAATAGTTCCGTAGTCCAATTAGGCGTATACCTTTTTTCGAAAACATGCTTGGCCTTGCTAATTTTCACGAAATCGACAATTTTGAATTTTTTTCGACCAGCACGTTCGGCATAATCATACGTTGACTTATACACCTGTTTTTCATTGTCTTCGGTGACGTCACACGGTTTCATGCCGATCATTCGATGTTTGCGCTGGTTGTAGTTTTTGGCAATGTCCGGCAAAATGTCCAGCCATTTGTAGGTACCGTTCAAACTGAAATACTTGAAGAGATTCTCCTTGAGAGTACGTATAACCCTCTCTGCGATCGCGGCTTTCTTCACGGTATACGTGCTGTAGTGTTTGATGTTGTACTTTTTCAGGAGAGTCTGAAAGCTGGAATTGTAAAATTCAGTTCCGAGATCTGATTGGAGGAGCTTGGGACATCTTTTCGCTTTCGACAATATTATGTCACTCATCGCTTCGGTGACGTCTCAACCAGTTTTGGTCTTCAAGGTGTCAATCACCACGAGAATATAATTGAAGTTTTTATTGGCTTTGGAGTATTTTTGAAGATCAGCCAAGTCCATCTGCCACAGATCGTCGAGTCCTTTGATGATGGTACGTCTGCGAGGAAAATTCTTTCTGGCTGGAGCATGGAGCTCATCAACCAATTGTTTTTTCTCAGATGATGATGATGATGACGTCATTTCGCTAATGGCGTTTCCACATCACATATTTTCACATGTTCAGCATCAATGTCCCCATTTGTCGTATAGTTGAGTATAACACCAGGAAAATGGTAGGGCTGCTGCTGCCGTGCACGGCGAGCTGACGAAGTTTGACCGAACTTGTTGATGCTCATGATGCGACTATGGCATGCAAAAATACGTCTACGCTTTTATTTATCGAATATAGCCTGCTTCTCTCAATTCATTGATGATGGCCACGATCTCGTTGTCGGTAGAGGTGCTGCCGGCATTTTTGGCAGCTATCAGAAGCCTATACCTGTCAACGAGCTCGTTCACATCGTCCCAGTACACGTATTCTATGGGTTTCGTGTTGTATGTCAACTGATTTGGGATACCACTGCCGTCGGTGAAACAACCTCGACCTCCACCACCACCACCACCTATTTTTGATTGAGGATCTTTGAACATTGGTCGAATCAACTAATCGTATTTGGCAGTCTGAGATGGATTAAACCTACCTCGCGCATCTACGTGCGCACCTGTAGCTGTCAAAATTTGCTTGTATGCCACCAAATCGGCTTTTGCGTATTTGGGATTTTCGTAGAAAATCAAACTATATAGTCCCGGAGTGCCCTCGTATGTTACACCATCAATGTGAATGTCCCCCGTATCTTCGTCAAAGTCCATCAGCTTTCTACCGAGCAACCATTGCGCTCTTGGTTTGTCGTAAATGGGGCCGTAATTCACATCTATTTTGCCGGATTTGGCGCGATGCTCATTCACGAATTCAGTTGCTACTTCGGGATAAACTTCCAAGTAGTCATCCTCATCATCATCATAATCACCATCTTCTGTGTGGTAGCTATCTTCGTCTTCTTCCTTTTTCATAAAGTCTGGAGTCGATGGTGCAGGTTCCTATTTCTCTTCTTTTTTCACTGTCAGTCGTGATCGCTTGGTGAGTGGCGGCACTGCCGCACTCAATCTTTTCAGCGGTACCGTAATGGGTTTGAATAATTTACTCAGTGCTTCATCATGCTCGGATTTTCCGAGTTTCAGACTCAGATACTTTTTTCGCACAATTTTCGACAACTGATTGACTTGACGTTTGCGTTCAGCTTTAGCAATCTCCGTCTCGATGCGGAGTGATGTAGTCGGCGCCATGACTTCAGTACGAATGCCGTGCCACCTCGCATCACATTTGTATATATTTGTCAAAGCCCAGGCGGTAGCGCCCTTTGTTCACGTCAAAGTCTTTGACAATGACCAGAGATCCGAATTTTTCTTTCCAACAGGTGGCGCACATGCGGCGAAATTCCTCAAAGGTGTAATCCGGAGAGACGTGCTCGTCGAAGGCGTGCTACAAATTCATATCGTCTTGCCGAAAAAGCACTATAATGTTGCAATTATCCCTGATCAGCTGTTTGGGTATTTTCGAGTAGGTTTGACACAAGTAGGTGTGGTCAATACCCTTGTGGCGTGCCATGGCATAGAACTCTCTGATTTTATTCTGTTTGTCACACGCCACATCGTCAAATATGAAAATTGAGTTTTCTTTCGCCTTTGACAGATCGATTACCTCGTCGTTGTCCCTGTATGGAAAATAACCTACGCCCTTGACTTGTTTGAGTACATCGTGCAGTAGCTGATATTTAGGTTGGTACAGCGACTTTGAATAAACGTAAATATTCTCGAAGCGAGCTCCGTTCGGGCTGAACAGCAGACTGATTACAGCGTTGGTCTTGCCACATCCGCTGGGGCCACAAAATATCGCTCGGAATGAATTCGGTAGCAGGAAGCCGTGTTTACGTATACCTCCTCCACCTATGGTATCCAAATTGACTATTTCCAGAGCCGGCTCTTGTTGCACCACTTTTATGTTTGAGTTGATTGATTTTTTGCTGAAGTGTGTGTGTGTGTGTGTGACCACGCCCACATCTGACATTCGAATGACATTTTGAGTGGAGTACAGATATGTAAGTAGATGCGCAACATCATTCGCGTCAGTGTCATGCTGACTGTCGAGCACGAAGGTCGTGGTGTGGTGAACTCTCTGATTAATCATCTGCCATTCGAGCTTCATTTGCCTGGATACCAGTACTATGGACCGGGTACCAAACTACAGAAGAGATTGGCACGTGGAGACCCTGGTGTGAACCCTTTGGATTCGGTTTGTAAGACTCACGATATTGCATACTTGCAAAACAAGTCTTTGAAGTAGAGACACAAGGCCGACTGGGCGCTGGAAAATCGAGCTTGGGAACGTGTCAAATCAAAAGACGCCAAATTTGGTGAGAAAGCTGCTGCTTGGCTGGTCACCCCAAGAAGAAGAAGAAGACTGCTGCTGCTGCAAAGCCAAAGTCTTTCAGTCGAGATGTGGTTAAGAAAATTACCAAGACTCTGCGAAAAACTCTGAATCCTGATCAGCTGAAAGATTTGAGTGCGAAGGCTCTGCGAAAATCCTCCTTGGTGGCACTGCGTGCTGCCCGTGCTCAAGTGAAAAAATTGGGTGGCCGCAAAAAATCAGATTACCCCGAATAATACCGTTCGAAGCGAAGAGCGGTGGTGTGCTGCCTCTGCTTCCGATATTCGCCGCTCTGGGAGCGCTGGGCTCGTTGGCAGGCGGTGCCAGAACCATAGCTAGGACCATCATCTCCTCGGCCAATGCCAAAATGAAATTGGAGGAAGACAAGTGTCATAATACCGCAATGGAGAGCATTGGTGGCGGCGGTGACAACAAAAATGTAGGAGGTTTCGGTTTGTTTCTGCGCAAGACCGCTAAAAGCGGCTACGGTTTGTTTCTCAAGAAGAAATTTTCAAAAAACTCCCGCTGAAGCTGCCCAATAGAGCGTTGTACGATGAGGAATTACTTAAATATGTGAAACGTCTGAAAATACCTCATTTCATTGGTGTTTTCATGCGAGACAACCCACCTCGATCCTCATCATCATCGAAACTTCTCAAGTACAGAGAATGCGCAATCATCAATCTGGACTCGAGCAGGAATCGCGGAACGCATTGGGTAGCTTACGTGAAATGCGGACATGTGGTGAAATACTTTGACAATTTCGGCAATTTGAAGCCGCCGGTGGAATTGGTGCGATATCTGGATAAAAAAGTGAAAATCTTCTTCAACAACGATCGCTATCAGACATTCAACCAAGTTAATTGCGGTCATTTGTGTTTGAATTTTCTATACGAGAACACACACTGAGTGTGTGCGCGCGTGCGCGCTAAAATGAATAGAAAAGTCGTGACCTTTAATGACGAGCGCAATGAGGTTCATTATATGGTGACGTGGCGTTTTGCATACAAAACTTCGCGCAAATCGTATTGGATGCAAGTGGCCATGGACAGGATACGTTCCGCTAGACGAAGAGCGCGAGCCTCACGTGTCTTGAATCCCATACTAGACTCTGAGCACAGAGCGCGCATATGGAATAGTTTAAAAAGAAATACATAATCCCATCCAGTGTCAGTCATGTCTTTGCTGTTGACAGTGACAGGTCAAACGTCGACGCTAACCGCAGACTTTTCTCCGCCGCTCCAATTGGACGAAGATAGCACTTACGGCTTGGCATTGATTGGTTTCCATTCATACAACAGCATACCGAACATATCGAGTGGTCGATTCTATTATTCTGTCAAAGGAGCAGTGCCATCTGTTAGCATCATCCAAATACCGACTGGGTGTTACGAAATAAGCGATAGTCAAGTTTATACATAAATACATCGAGAGGCCGAAAGAAGCAAAGAAGAAGAAGAAGAGAGCCGTAGTGTCTAGTGACGTTGGCGACGACGACGGTACCAACAAAAGCAAGGCTTTGTTCTCTCTCAAACCCAACACCAATACGCTGCAGTGTGAGATATACATCGATCGATTTTCGTCCCAAGGATTCCATAGGACGATTACTGGGTTTTTCCCCGAAAGTATTGGAGGCTGGAAGCGTTCACTCATCCGACCTACCTGTGAACATTATCAAAGTTCGAACTGTTCACATCGATGGTAACATCACATCGGGTGCCTTCTTCAACAATCGCCCGGCTCACACCATATACGAGTTTGCCGTTCGAGAAGACCCCGGCTTTGCCATCGATGAAACGCCGAAAAATTTAATTTACCTGTCTGTGAACAAGACGGAAATACACAACATAACCTTGAATATTCTCGATCAGGACTGTTGCAGTGTGAATTTCCGTGGAGAGACCATCATTATACGACTTGTGCTGCGCAAGCTGTCATAAAAATGGGGTTGGTATTTGATCAGAATGATGATCATGATGCCTTTGGGCATGAAAGTGCAGAGGGTGCTGGCATCAATTCAGTCGCGCAGACGCAGTCGAAGACAGCAGACGCACACACTCTGTCTCACTCCAGCAAACACTTTCTCCAATCGCAAGGACATCATGTTATCAAGACAAGTGTTCGACGAGTACAATCATCCAAAGTTCGACGAATCCATCAATAGAGTTGAGACTCGAGCTCACCACCCGTACGTCAAGTCCTTTCAAAATAATGATATCATCGAAATTGTCATTCAGCAGAGCGATGTATGGATGCTGATGAACGATGCCCTTGTGTGCATAGAAGGCTCTCTGACTCGTACCGCAGGAACGGGCAATGTTAAATTTATCAATAATGCCGGCGCATACCTTTTCGAGGCCATCTACGATGAAATCAATGGCAAAGAGGTGGACTCTGTTCGATCGCCGGGTATAGTGAGCACCTTTCGCGGCTATACTTGTTACGAGGAAAATGATGCAACACTTGAGCACAGCCGGCTGGACCTATCCTGGCGGAACGGTTCACAACGCCCCCGACGGATCGTTCGCCATGTGAATCCCGCTTAAGCATTTGTTGGGCATTTTCCATGACTATAGATATGCCACCATTGGACGACAGTGCATTCGCTTGGTGAGAAGTAGAAATGATAATAATTGCATGCTGATAGAGGAGGTGGCGAATCCAGTAGTCAAAGCCACCACAGCCACACTGACGATCACGATCGTTGTACTCAGAGTCAAACATGTGGTGCCCAATGACGACATTCGTCTGAAATTGCTGCAGTCCATCAACACAGACGCTCCTGTAGTGATTTCGTATCGCAAGTGGGACATACACGAGTTGCCTGCACTCAATCAGGGTTCCACCAAGGAAGTTTGGGCTGTGAAAACTTGCACGGCCATGGAGAGTCCCTGATTCGTCATTGTGGCCTTCCAAACAAATCGGATTGGCAATGCGGCTCGATATGCATCCTATTTCGATCACATCGACATCAGCGACATACGCCTAACCATGAATAGCGATACTTACCCGCATGAACGTATGCACTTGGAATTCAACAGGAACAACTTTGTCGAAGCCCATCGAGCCTACACGGAATTCTATCCGAGCTATGCCAATTGTCCGAAGAAGCGCCCTCTACTCGATTACAGAGCATTCAAAAGCAGAGCGACCGTGTTCGTAATAGACTGTTTCCGCAGAGCGAAATTCATGAAATCCTCCACTGTCAATGTCAAACTTGACATCGAGGCCAGAGTCGGATTTCCCGCCAATACTCGAGCCTATTGCATCATCATTCACGACTGTATGCTGGAACACTTGCCCTTGAGCGAGATTGTACGCCGTCTGTCATAAAAAAATTGTGACATACAGTAGTAGCAGTAAGTTGTGGGGGAATCCACTCTTTGTTTGTGTGCATGTATGTAATGCAGGCATCGACAGGTCGAGAGCGTCAGTTGTAAGCCAAACGTTCAGTTGTTCAGTCGGTGTTTAATCTCGTTCTCTCTCTGAGTGTGTGTCTCTCAGTTAATCAAAGCAATGAATCAGTTCAACAATCATCAAACAAACAAAAACAACAAGATGAATCTCGTAGCCTGTGACATTCAGGGTTTCACTGTGGGCGGTGAATTCCAACCCAAAGAGCTTGCCATCACCGACGGGCATCGCACAAACCACTTTTTATTCAAAGTCATAGTGCCATTCCATGACCTGAGCGAAGCAGATAAACGGCAAGTACGATATTTGGAGAGAAATATCCACGGCATTCCATACACTGATGGCTATGTCGAATTCAACGAGATCCAGGAAGTGCTGCGCCCCATCATCGAGGCTGATGTGGTATACGTGAAGGGTAATCAAAAATTCAATTTTTTGCTGAAGTGTGTGCTTGATCTGCCTAAGAGACCACACATCGTCGATATTGCGGCTACTACAAGTACAGTCGTCACAACGCCTCCACCGACACTCGAGAAGCAAAGCCCGCTCTGTTTGAATCATATAGCATCCGGAGAAATAGAAGTGCATTGTGCCGTGAGACACTGTTTCGATATCTGGCAATGGATATCGTCACACCTGATATGGTGAGGACCCACGGCGATCACGACGACGACACCCCTATCAATCGGCACTTGCAAAATTTGCGCTAGCTCAAAGCGCACATAGCAGAGTACGAGCACAAGCTGTGTATTTTCAAACGCTTCCAAAATATGCAAATTAACGATGGTAAATGAATGGGGCAGCAGCAGCAGCAGCATTCACCGATCCACCACGTTCCGCCGCCGTCGCCGCCAGTACCAAGTCCATGACGTCAGCCACACCAAGACTAGCCGAAAACACACGAAATATTATTATTCATATTGTATTATTATTCATATTGTATTATTATTATTATTATGTATTAATAGATGTATAAAACCAATTTTTCTCGATTTATTTTGCGGATCGAATGAATGAGAGAGAGAGAGACTGAAAGAAATACGAGTCATGTACATTAAGCAATGGTGTATGTGTGTATGTGTACTGTTCCTCTCAGTGTATATATTTGAGTGACATTTACGCTGTTTCTCAGTGTACATTGAGCTGTCGTCACGATGACAACAAATTATATAATTCTAGCAGCCGTTCTGTCGAACGTACTGTATATTAGCCCGCCATATGAGTACGGCGAGGTATTGGTATCGTATTTCCACGACGATGATTCGAGTACTTCGAATTGGACGAAAATGACTCAGGCGCCAGCCAATGATGGATATTTGCCTGTGTTGAGAGCCGAAATCTCGATGAACACCTCATCGTACAGACTGCGGAAGATTTATACAAATCACACCTATAGCGATACGCAGTGGTTTCCGCTGAAGATGTCTTGCCCCTCTAGCAGCAGCACTTCGAGACCATCGTCGTCGTCGTCGACGTCCCACCCAACTACCCAACCCGTGGACGTCAAGATGCAAGCCCCTGCTGCTGCTGCTGATCGAGAAAGTAAGGATTCCAAATGCGAGCTGCCGCCGCCGACACTGCACGATTGGTTTATGTTTTTCGTGTCAATGGTTCTGAGTGTTCAAATATCCGAATCCATATATAGGTTTATTAAATCCATGCATCAAAAATATTTTTTAATCGATAATGATAATGTATCTTCATACTACGCCACTGGCACTGAAGTGTAATTTTTTTATGTGAAAAATAAATGTATTCTTCTCGAACTGAAACTCAAAGATTTGGATAAAGAGATGCTTGACAGTCTACTGAATTCCGATTGTGATGAGGAAGAACTCAACTCCGAGATTACAACAGTTGATGAGTACACGACAATATAATAAATTGAAGATAAGTCTGACCAGCAGTTCCAACAAAGAAGCCGGCGATGGGGATAACAACTCACATGAAACTGTTCATTGGAGAAAGAAACTGAAACTCCCTGTCATAGAATTCACCAGATTTGGCGAAGCTATAAAAGAATGGCTGTCTTACTGGAGTCAATTCCGAAGGATGCATGAAGACACTGAAATAGAAACTGAAGACAAATTTCAGTATCTACTCCAGGCAACTGTACCACAATCAAGAGCAAGACAACTCATGGAAAGTTACCCACCTACAGCTGAGAATTATAAAAAGGTGATTGACAGTTTGAAATCTCGATTTGGACGTGACGATCTTTTGATTGAAGTGTATGTAAGAGAATTGTTATCATTGATATTGAATAACATGAGCAATAAAGTAGATCTCAGTTGCCTATTCCATGAAGTAGAGTCTCGTTTGAGAGCTTTAGAAACACTTGGAGTAACGTCAGAGACATGTGCAGCAATGCTTTATCCCCTTGTTGAATCTTGCCTTCCTGAAGAACTGTTGAGAGTAAGGCAAGGAGTTCCTCATATAATAGTGAATTGTCATTGAAAGACCGCCTAAACAATCTTATGAGTTTTCTTGGTGAAGAAGTGGAAAATGAAGAAATAATTTCTCTTGCTGTTTCTGGTTTTCAATTCAACAATACGAAGGAACCATCAAGAAAAAGCAGAGTTAATATTCAAAAACAACATTCAGTTCCTACAGCCTCAGATCTTGTGAATCAAAAGAACCCTGTGAAGTGTGCTTTTTGTGATGACTTCCATTCATCCGAAAACTGTAGTGATGTGCAAAGATGGACTCTTGCAGAAAAATCACGTGTCCTGAGTAAGAAAGGATGCTGCTTTGCTTGCCGAAAATATGGACATGTGTCCCGAAAATGTAGAGTTAGACTGAGCTGTTCAAAGTGTAATGGTAAACATGTAGACATGATGTGTCCGGGAAAGGGTAATCCAGCTAAATCGTTGCGTGAAAATAAAGAAATGATCCATTCACCTATACCCAGTGATTCTCTATCGAATCATACTTATGCAGAAGTATTTTTACAAACTCTGGTTGTGAAAGTGACTGGTGAGAGACAAGTTAAACACGTTCGTGCTCTAATTGATACAGGTTCACAACGATCTTACATTTGTAAAAGAACAGCTGTTGAAATGCAATATGTTCCGATTCGAGAAGAGAAGATGATCCATGCTCTTTTTGGTGGAACCCAATCAGAATGTTACACTCATACCTGTTATAATGTAACATTGAACAGTATAAGTGATGAGTATTCGTGTAATTTTGAAGCATAATGTTATTTGTTCTAACGTAACTTCTATCAAAAATGGTCCATGGATAGAAGAGCTCAAGAATCTGGGAATCGAAATTACAGATCGAAACAATGGGCCGATAGAAATTCTGATTGGAGCAGACATTTCTGAAAAAATTATTACTAGCAGACGCTTTGATCTCACCAGTGGTTTGGTGGATATTTTGAAGCATATCAACAAGTTTTCGATGAATGGTTGGGAGAAGGGATCATTGAACCAGTTCCCGATGAAGATTCAACTAGTGCTGTTCATTACCTGCCTCACCGACATGTTGTTTAAGTTGAGTAGTGCCACAACAAAAATTCGTCCGGTACTTGATGCATCTTGTTAAGGAAAAAATAACCCATCGTTGAATGACTGTCTAGAAAATGGCTTGAATCTCATTGAGCTGATACCATCCATTATTTTACGATTTAGAATACATCAAATTGGAGTTATTTCGGACATCAGAAAGGCTTTCTTACAAATAAGCATAGCACCTACCGACAGAGACTTCCAGAGATTCTACTGGTATGATGATAGTGGAAAATTACAAATTTTCAGACATATTAGAGTCGTTTTTGGCGTGACATGTAGTCCTTTCATACTAGCAGCTGTAATGGAATATCATCTTCACCAAGAAATGAAAAACACTGAAAACGGAGCCTCCGTATATCCAGCATGGGTCATTTCGAAGCTAATGAAAAGTTTTTATGTTGACAATTGTGTTGTCAGTGTTGATAATGGGAAACAGCTAGATGAATTCATCAAAGTATCTAGTGATCTCATGATGGATGCGAAATTCGATCTTAGAGGATGGGAACACACTTCAACGAGTGACACAACTGATCATGTCAAGTTGACACCAGTGTTAGGATTGATTTGGGATGCACAAGGTGATATGCTTGCACTCAACACTGAATGTTTTGGAAACATTCAATCAGCTATTATTACAAAACGTACGTTACTCTCCGCAACACATTGTTTGTTTGTTTGATCCGATTAGTTTTATATGCCCAGCAACTCTGGTTCCCAAACTCTTGATCCAGAAAACTTGGAAGTCCAAACAAGGATGGGATGACGAAGTTGAGCATGGTATAAATACTTTGTTTTTGCAGTGGGTTGATGAATTACATTTTTTATTTAAACTGAGGATACCCAGATGGTTGAGTTTATTTCCGAATTCCATAAATCACAGCTTGTTTTTTGTGATTCGAGCCAAAATGAATATGCGACAGCTATATTTTTGCGATCAGCAAGTTCATGTGAATCTTATTCAAGCCGAAACAAGAGTTTCACCAGTTAAGAAAATGACTATTCCAATACTTGAATTGATGGCTGCTGTGATTGGAGTTGAACTAGCCAATGTTGTTATATCAAATTTTGAAATTGAGGGCAACTCCCCAACAATTTTTTATTGGACTGATTCTACCACAGTTTTGTCCTGGATAAAACGCGAAGAAAACTGGAAGACTTTCGTGTGGAATAGAGTACAGGAAATGAAAATGTTTTCGCACACAAATTGTTGGCACCACGTGTATGGTAATGTTAATCCAGCCGATTTGCCATCTCGAGGTTGTTCTCCTAGAAAGCTGTTTGAATCCCGTTGGTGGGAGGATCCATCTTGGCTGAAAAAATCTGCGGAAGAGTGGCCAAAGCAACAACATATTGACTTCGATGACGATTTAGTCAATGAAGAGAAAAGACAAGGAACAGCTTCATTGATGAGTGGACCATTGTTAAAGTCTGATGATTGGTATTACAAATAATTTTCGATATTCAATGATATCGTGAAACTGATAGGATGGATCAGTAGATTTAGATTCAACTGTTGTAATAGAAATGAAAGAAGAAGTGGTGAATTAGTTTTGCAATAAATTATGGACGATGAAACTTGTTCAACGAGAAAGTTTCAATGGTACTGAAGATGAAAAGTTATCTTCTTTATATCCATTTGAAGATGAGGATGGAGTTATCAGGCTTACTACAAAAATTTCACATCGTTCAGACTTTCAAGAATTCAGATATCCGATAGTGTTACCGAACAAACACCCTGTAGTTACTCGACTGACAGTCGTGTTGAAGCCTGTCATATCGGAGTACAAGGTCTCTTGAGTATAATGAGGGAGAAATTTTGGATTATGAGTGGACGATGTGCGATAAGATCTGTAATCCATCAATGTGTAATATGCAGGAGATATGATGCGAAAAATTTTAATACAGCCCCTACCCCTTTACCTGAAAATAGAGTCAATGAAGCTTCAACTTTTGAAATCACTGGTGTACATTTTGCTGGTCCACTTTTCCTCCGAAATAATAGGAAAGTGTGGATATGTATATTCACATGTGCTGTGTATAGGGCAATACATCTAGAACTGGTTTCATCATTATCTACAGCATTGTTTTTGGAAGCATTCAGAAGATTCGTCGCTAGAAGAGGAAGGCCAGCTGTTATTTATAGTGATAATGGGACTACTTTCATTGGAACAGAATTAGGGCATGTTTTTATATTCACCAAATTGGTGTGGTGGATTGCAAACTCGCAATTTGATTTGTCAATTTGAAATTTACAGTGTTACTATTGGTCGAATGGAATCCAACAACACCAATTTGGTGAATATAAAAACATGCCCAATGCCTTCAGAAAACTTGATTGGACAGTAATCTCAGAATATAGTATGGCTAAGAGGATCGTATGGAAATTCAATCCAGTATCAGCTCCATGGTGGGGAGGATGGTGGGAGCGGCTTATCAGGATTGTCAAACAAATTCTTCGTAAAGTTTTAGGAAGAGCTTCTCTTACGTTTGAGCAGTTGTCTACGATCCTATGTGACTGTGAGTATGTGATAAATTCAAGACCAATTACATATGTTGCGGAGACTGATAAATATTTGATTCCGTTGACTCCAAACATGATTTTACATAGTCCGAAGATAAATGTTGAAGTTCCCGATGTTGACCGCATAGGAAGAATTACCTTGAATAAATCCATGAAATATAGACAAAAATTGAGGAGTGATTTGAATAGAAGATTCCGAAACGAATATTTAGGAGAACTTATGTTTCATTCCAAGAGAGACACTGATCGTAAAATTGGAGAAGGAGACATTGTTCTCATAGGAAATGAAAACTCGAAGCGTTTGGACTGGCCATTAGGAATTGTTGAAGAAGTCATTCCAGGAAAAGATGGGAATGTTCGATTAGTAAGATTGAAAACTTCTATTGGTCAACTAATGAGACCGTTGCAGAGGATATATCCTTTGGAAATCAGAACATCAGATTGAAATCTTATTGGTTTTGAGACATCGACATTTCTTTTTGAATGCCTCAAGGTGGGAGGATGTTGAGAATTTCAATCGTACGAATTCCGGTTCACCCTATTTTTCAAGTTTCAGTTTTTTTTTTAATATTTTAATGAATGACATGTAAATAGTTACGACTGACAGAAAGAATATACAATTTTGAGTAAGGTGTTTTGATACTTTGGAGAGATTTTCCCATAAGTTCTTTGGCATTCCTGAGCATAAGAGTTCTCCAGAGGTTCTTGGGCTATTCCTTCACGGGGTAGGTGATTGCATAGTATTTACTTCTATTAATTACACTGATAATTGCCCCGGGAAGTTTTCACTGTTGAACAAGCGTGTCACCAAGCAAATGACATATAGTATGACGTTCAGAGAATTAAATTTTTAAAATATCAGTTACTTCGAGTAGAAATGGAAATATCAAATAAAAATGACTCAATAGATATACTTAACTATAAGTGAAAATACTTCAAAAATACTACATTGAGTGAGTGGAAAATGTTCAAAGAGTTTTGTGAGGTGAAAAAATAGGACTTATAGGAATGGTGTACTGTTGAAGAGTTGCCTCGTATACTTGAAGATTGGGCCGTAAACATGAAGAATTAAGACGGGTCAAAGATTGGAAAAGCCACCATCAAATTTATTTGGAATGTGACTGGTAAACTCTCACAAGGAAAAAACTTCCAAATTAATGCGTTAGGTAGGTATACTGGTTTTTAAATCTATGAAAAAAATGTTTTTACTGAATATCCCTTGAATATTAATAAATTTTCATTTGTCTTGAATTTCCTCAAGCGAGTTGCTTTTAGGTAACAGCAACTCGCTTCAGAAAATTAGCAACAAATTATTTCGAAATTATCAATAGCTTTGGGATATTATACGTGACAATATCCCGCGTTACCAATTGGGGTTGAATAGATTTTGTGGAGACGACTTCGAGTTTTACTTGGTTTCCTAACATTGTTGATCTTCGATGATTAAAGTGTTAAATGACAACTAAAAGAGTTATTGGAAATAAACGGAATTGTCAATATAGGTGTGGAAATGAGTTTGCACTTATCAGAGAATATTGAAGAAACCAAAAAGAGACAAGTAGGAATTGGTGCTTTAATTTCGATAGGTGTGTGCCTTGGAAAACCCCTCCCAGCGTGATGAATTTTAAAACTTTACTTTTTGATGAATAAACCAACCCTGTGAAATATAAGCTGGGCAAGTATTTAGCAATTAAAAAAACTGCTTGGCAGGAAGGCAGGAACGGAATACTGGCCTGATACAAAAATGTATTCGTGGATATATGGAGTGTTAATATTTTCATCCACACTATCTGTGACAGTCAGGCGAAACTGTAGGATTTGATATGCCATAAAATAGCAGGACTAATAGAATAGAAATACTAGTCCAATTTTTCAGTGTGAACATTCAAATGATAAATAACCAAATGAGTGGTCTCGGAGTCGCGTACGAACCAAGCGCTTCCCCACCACCAAACAAAACCTGTATCTTGGTCAAATAAGGTTTGGCAACGCTATCGGAGGCGTCATGGCAAACATTCCTGTAGAAATTGATACAACAGAGGTCATTTCGCCACTTACTATTTGGAGGCCTGTTGCATTAAAACTTGTGACAAAATTTTGTATATTTTTAAACTGAGTTTTCCTCCGGTAATGATATTCTTTATGTAGGAGGCTTCGGTGCCTGTTCAGTGTACGGAGGTGAATTAGATAGCCGAGCATGTATATATATACACATTCCGAAACCGGTCTGTAGTTAGTTCTCCGTTTGAATCGGGTGAAGTCCTGCTGTTTGTTCAGAGAGCTCTTGCAAAGTTGTTCCTTCAAAGTAAGGATCTTTGCACATGTGTCTGACAGATATAATTCAATATCTGAAGCGGTATTAGCCAGAGAAGTAGTTGTTTTCTGTCAGACATATGTCATACATACTATACAAAGTTATAGTTACTTCCTAAAGGATTGATATCGACTGTTTTACAGTCACTTGAACATTATTTGCTCCTTGAAACAAGTATTTCACATATACCATTTCGTATCCGAAATGTCCTTCTGGAGTGCTCCCTAATCTGTCGTCAAGGTGGATCCTGTAAGCAATTGTAGTATTTATCTCGGAGGACGGGGACGGGCAGCGAGACCTCGCGTGTATACAATTGTGATAACCTGGACTGCACTGATGAGGGACGATATTCCGAAGCCGGTCTGTAGTTGGTTCACCATTTGAATCGGGTGAAGTCCTGCTGTTTGTTCAGAGAGCCCTTGCAAAGTTATTCCCTCAAAGTAAGGATCTTTGCACGTGTGTCTGACAGATATAATTCAATATCTATCGCGGTATTAGCCAGAGAAGTAGTTGTTTTCTGTCGGACTCATGCCATACATACTATAATAGCATTACAGCCCAAGGATATTCAACATCGGTTTCTCTCAATGCGATATCATCAAGGCAAGTTGATTGCACATAAAGTGCTAATCCATTCAATTAGAGATGTTTTCAAAATAAATAGCAACATTTCTGAGGATGTCTGATGCCAATAAAGGCACCAGGCATTGTTTACGAAGAAGTTCTGCCAATTTTCATTCGCCAGTAGAGCTGGATCCGATCTTTAGCTGCTTAAAACTCTAAAGACAGGGGATGGAAAAGTTCTTCTGTTGCAGAGTAATACATTGAGAAACCAATACAGAGAAAAATCCGGGTATCTCGCATGACTCAAGTGGGTAAAATTTTGTTGAAGTGTTACAATAAAGATGAAAAAATGTACCAACAACTGTAGTACCGTAAATGAGTCACTACAACATAATTCCAACTTCAACTAATGAAATGGTTTTATGTTTGTAATTATTGTCTCAAAACTTAATTGCTACCTTTTGAAGATATTAATAATTGCACAAACCTGTCCAGTCCACTAGAAAAATTTCAGAGGGCTAGTCCACTAAAATTTTTTTACAGGACTAGTCCAGTAAATTTTTTTATTACGGTACACAATATCGTAAAATAGTATATTACGTAACAAGAGTTGTAAGTAACCCAGCGAGTACATACATTTCATGAGTGCGTAGGCTTACAACTCGTGTAACGTACTATACTTTATCTATGCCCATTCATTTTGGAGTGCTCATAATTTCATCACTTTCACTACTATCAGACATATTCGTAGATAAAGTTGAGAAAATGTTCAGATACAATCATATTTTGTTCAAGAAATTGACAATATAAATGACATGACATTTATTTTCATATCATGCTACTTAAGAAAACGTGTCCTATTTTTAAAGAAATTGCATAACGTCTTGCCTACATTTAGGGGCATCATTCTTTCAATCCTAAATATATCTCGGTAATGCTAAAAGTGTTTATGTTTTTTAATTGACTAAATTTGTGTAAATAGACCAAATAAGGTCTTACGTAAATAAAAATTTTATTGTAATTTAATTAAACCAAGAAGTTTAAGTCTTATTCTCAAAACGCACATGTATGTTATGAGTTCTCATTACCTGCATGTAATTCTTGAATGTCATTTTAGACGTTTACAGACATGGGCGTAGAAAAAGGTATTTACCGAACTGAAAGCAGGCAGAAGTGTGTTTTACGACACAGTGTGAAATATCTATTTCTGGACATACAAGAACAGTATTTTTAATTATATTTCTTTGAAAATAAAAGAGTAGAAACAAAATGTAACATAAAAAGATTTAGGAAAGGAACTTGGAACATTTTTATTTCTATAAAAGTGGTGAGATTAAAAAAACATATAGGTAACTACTTGAGTAAAGGAGTAAGGTATTGTTAAAGTACAATAAAAAATTATTAGGAAAGATACATTGTTGGTATAAAGGAAGTAGTCCATATTCAAAGTGGAGTTGCAGTATAAGGGCACCAACTAAAACTCGAAGTCATCTCAACAACATCTATTTGACCCCAAGTGGTAACGGAGGATATTGTCAAAGCAACTTTTGCATAATATTGTTGAAAGGGCACAAGACAATGTAACATCAAAAACATGTTTTCGAGCATAGTTATGCTCATCTTCAGTTGATTGAATACAGGTTAAACTGAAATAGGAAAAGTACAAATTACAATTTCAAAAGTTATGCGAAATAATATTTTAGGTAGATACTTGAAGTCAAAACAGCTACTCAATTGGCATGGGAAGCGTTGAAAAAATAATGTTTATTAAAAGTTTTACATATCCATTTGGAGGCCATAAACCCACTATTAATTGTGAATTATAGGTGAACAATCAATTATTAGTGCACAAATTGAGGATGAAATCATCAAATTAGTAAATTAGCAAATTGATGATTTCTCCGTTAATTTATTGCGCACCAATGATTGATTGGTTACCTAAAATTCCCCCTCAAGAGTGGGATTCCAAATAGATGTGTGAAAATTTTATTAAAAATTCTTATTTCAACGTTTCCAATGACAAGATGACAAGTGGGTGTCCATTTTAACTTTCAGTATCTACCTAAATATTATTTGTTTTTTACGAATTTCACATAACTTTAAAAATTGTAAGTTGTAATTTTTCTTTTTCAGTTTAACCTGTATTTGAACAACAGAAGATGAGCATTACTATGCTCGAAAATACTTTTTTTTTAATGTAATTGATGTTACATTGTATTATGCCCTTTTAACAACATTGGCAAGAAGTTGCTTAGAAAATTTTTTCCATTCAATTTGAACCTATCATATCAACGTATTTGCGATCATGTGACCAGAATTAGCCAATCAGACAAACATTACACTGATAATTACCCAGGGTAAGTGCCCCGGGAAGTTATCACTGTTGAACAATCGTGTCACCATGCAAATGACATATAATATGACGTTTAGAGAATTAAATTTTAAAAATGTCAGTTACTTCGAGTAGAAATGGAAATATCAAATAAAAATGACTCGATAGATATACTAAACTACAAGTGAAAATACATCAAAAATACTACATTGAGTTAAAAGTACACGTGGAAAAAGTTCAAAGAGTTTAGTGAGGTGAAAAAATAGGACTTAAAGGAATGGGGTACTGTTGAAGAGTTGCCGCGTATACTTGAAGATTGGGCCGTAATTATGAAAGAATTTAGACGGATCAAAGTTTGGAAAAACCACCATCAAAACTATTTGGAATGTGACTGGTAAACTCTCACAAGAAAAAGACTTCTAAAATAATGCGTTAGGTAGGTATACTGGTTTTATAATTCTCTGAAATAAATTACTAAATATCCCTTGACTATTAATACATTCTCATTTGTCTTGAATATCCTCAAGCGAGTTGCTTTTAGGTAAAAGCAAATCGCTTTCTAAAATTAGCAATAAATTATTTTGAAATTATCAATAGCCTTGGGATATTATAAGTGACAATATCCCGCGTTACCAATTGGGGTTAAATAGATTTTGTGGAGACGACATCGAGTTTGCACTTTTATCATAATATTGAAGAAACCAAAGAGAGATAGGTAGGAATTGGTGCTTTAATTTCGACAGGTGTGTGCCTTGGAAATCACCTCCCAGCGTGATGAATTTTAAAACTTAACTTTTTGATGAATAAACGAGCCCTGTGAAATATAAGCTAGGCAAGTATTCAGCAATAAACAAATCTGCTTGGCAGGAAGGCAGGAACTGAATACTGGCCTGATACAAAAATGTATTTGTGGATATATGGAGAGAGCTTTTGTTAATATTCTTATCCACACTATCTGTGATAGTCTGGCGAAACTGTAGTGTGAAAAAACCTGGAAATTCTGAATAATAGAGCAGAACAGAATAGAGTAACACTATTCTAGACGCACGATCATAAAGAATCTCCTGGAAGTAAAACGGCTGACAAACTTGTATGGTAGAGATAGCCACTTTATCTGGGCATTGAACCATTACTAACTGTTTACCAGAATCTACATTGTGGACGTAATTCAACAAATGGTTCCTGATGAAGCATCGGAGTCTTTATCAGAATTAATTGTTATTGCCGAACCAAGCAAAAAAACAAACTTACGATACATTTTTTTTTTTGCAAAAGGCAGACGAGTACTGAAACAGCATTGACGTTACTTTGTAGGTAGTCTCTCTTGAACACAGGATGATTCACCAGTATTTTTATTCTAGGAAAACTCAGTTCATGATGTATGAAAATTCTATATTGCTTACGAAAAAATTAAAAATTGATTTGTGATTCAAAAAATTATATTTAAATAATTATATAAAAATGTTAACACTTGGTTCGGAATAATAAAAAATATCCTAATTGTAAATGTAGAAATCCCTCAAAAGTGTTGAAAAAGTTCGTTTTTACTATAATTAATAGATCAATACTGACATAATAAAAATTCAAATCAGTTTATAAATTTTTTTCATCAAATTAATAAAAGTGCTGAATGCATGTTGTTTATTTTGTCAAATTCATCTTGCGCTGATGAAGCAAACAATGAAGCAAATTTGTTCATTTTCATTTCTGTTAATGCACATAACATACAGAAATACTAGTCCAATTTTTCAGTGTAAACATTCAAATGATAAATAACCAAATGAGTGGTCTCGGAGTCGCGTACGAACCAAGCGCTTCCCCACCACCAAACAAAACCTTTGTCTTGGTCAAATATGGTTTGGCAACGCCGTCGGAGGTGTCATGGCAAAAATTCCTGTAGAAATTTATACAAAAGAGGTCATTTCGCCACTTACTATTTGGAGGCCTGTTGCATTAAAACTTGTGTCAAAAATTTGTTTTAAACTGAGTTTTCTCTTCCCCTCTTTTTCATAAAAATATATATATATATATACATATATACAAAGTTATAGTCACTTCCTAAAGGATAGTTATCGTTTTACAGTCACATATATATATATATATATATATATATATATATATATATATATATATATATATATATATATATATATATATATATATATATATATATATATATATATATATATATATATATATATATATATATATATATGTGTATAGGAAACCAAAAGTTCGGGTTGAACCGCGTCTAGAATTTGTTGAAATTCGACGTTTCGATACCATCGAAACCATATTGTGGATCATTCACAACTCTTTTTTTTTAATATTTCATAAAATCGAAGTTGATGACTTTTTCCATGATATTCGAGATAAGTCATAACAATGCGATTGGTCTGTAGTTGCTGTAGTTGTATATATATATATATGAAAACTAAAAGTTCGGGTTGAACCGCGTCTCTAGAATTTGTTGAAATTCGACGTTTCGGCTCCGATTTTGAAGCCATTTTCAAGAACTGAAAAAGAAAGAAACTAAGAAAATTAATAAATGGTTGAAACGTAATTCTACGCTGAGGTCTCAATCTGCCTACTCCTCAGGTATAATTACGTTAGGTTTTTGTGACTTGACTAGCGATTCGAACATATTTTGAAATATTCCACATGATTGTTTTACTTTTTTATAATTATTCATATCAATATTTCCATTTTCAAGTTTCTTGGTGCTTTTTTAAAGTTTATCCAAACATATTGAAATTGTTCTGAATTCGTATAAATTTCTTGAGGTTCATTGGCGGTAGATTCGGATACATTTCATTGAACTTTCTACATGTTCTGCTGATAATTTTATCACACTGTCCAAAAATAATAAACAAATTCATAAGAACTTCGTTTGAATAGTTTTGTTCCATCGTTTTGAATGTATTTGCAACTTCTGAAGTGACGAAAATGTCGATATTATTAGGAGAATGTCACAACGCTACTGTCAAATAGTAATCATGGCCTGCTTACCAAATACCGAATGGAAATACCATTCTGAAGGGACATTTTCACAAATAAATGCTCATAAGTCCGAAACTTGACTAGTTAGGTACGGAGATTAGCCTGACGTGTGGGAAGTGTCCAAGTATCACCTAACTCCAAACCAAATTTCGATATCATAGTACTTCTTAACTAAAAGATATCGGCAGTTTTAGAAGTCATGATTTTCGAAGAAAAAAATTGAAATTAATTTTTATTTCGAAAACGGTAACAGATAGGTATAGGGAAATATCAAGAAAAGTTGTCGGGCAATTGTTGGAGATTCCAAAAATAATATTATATACAGAGTGTTCCATTTGAAAAATCAAAGTTGCTACTGCTTTCTAATAGAAGCGGCAACACCGCATTGTCGAAAATATTTTAGTTGGCTAGAGAATGTTCGAATATGCCCTCCATTAAATTTTCAAAGTGATCCGTTGTCTGGTTCACCAGAAACGTCTAATGTGCCATCCACCGTGAATCAGCCTGTATATGTTGAGAGAAATTTGAGAAAAAGGTTATTTTTGGAAATTGTTCACATCAATAATGCAAATAATACATTTTATAAAAGAACTGACATAAGGGAATTAAGCTCTATTTATACATATATTCTACATAAAAACAAACAGATTTCCTCTAACAGTCGTCCTCCCTGAATTTATATTTTGTGATTCTATTTCTTTTAATCAAATGATTTTTATGATTTTTTTCTCATCCTCTATATATACAATTCATCCTTCTGTCACATTTTTCTGTCACTGTCTGTATATCTGTCTGTCACTGTCTTTATGTTCGTCATTGATGTAAATTTCTTTTAATTTCACGTTAGTAAGTATTACTCAACTTTCAATTACTATATGTTCATCCACCTTTTTGTAGTTATAGTCTTGAGAAAGAAAATAAAGATTTTCGAAAGCTTGACTTAAAAAAACGAAGATTAAATAACTCCACTGGTCAACTGATTGCTACCCAAATAATTCTTGAGATATTATTTCACAGTCACGAGAGTATTCAACAATGAATAACGAATTGGGATTTTTCCACGATATGCAAGAACGATATGGAATTGCTAACGTTAGGAATTTAAAAAAAATGGACCAAACTCAACAACAAATTGGCATCATTGAGGAACAGAAGAATTTTTCCACTTAAATGCAGACAGCATAGAATTTTTCCAAGGCACATCATTAATGGGATTGAAAACATAAACAGTCTTCTACATTACGATCGAGGACATATTGGAAATCGAATCCAGAATTTTAACTATAAGTTGAGGATGAAAATACTCAATCTTGAAATCAGTATAACTATTCGTGAATTCAATAATTTTTCGAGAGAATTAGCTAAATTAAGAGTATATTTAGACCATACTTTTCCTCGAAACATTCTCAGAGAATTTGAGCGTAGGTTGAATATTAGGTATAATAGAAGATTCTATGAGATAAGAAATCGTAACATTCGCAAATTTGAAGAACTAAAATTAATTGAGATAAAAAGAATAAAATTTCAAGATAAGTGGTTCAAAAATTTAACTAACGTTCAAATTCCTCTGGAAATTCAACAATTTTTATCTCTTGGTCCTAAATTCAGCATTTGCCCTACAAATAAAAACATTAAGTTTGATTCTCTTTTGGCAAGTTTAGAGGACATTATTTATGATTTCAATGATGAAAAGAAAAATGTTTATAGAGCACAATTCACTAATATTATCACCAATTACCTACATAAAAACGAAGGTACCAAAGGGCAACTAACCAGAGTTTTCGATAAATGCAAATCTTTCCTCAAAGAACACCCAGAAATTTGTGTAGTCAATAGCGATAAAGGCAATGTTACTGTTGTCATGTATAGCAATGAATATAATGAAAAGAGTCAAATATTATTAGATGACCAAAAGTATTACAAATCACTGAAGAGAGATCCAACATCTACATGGCAACAAAAAGCTAATAAAATTATTTCACAACTTAAGAACAAAAAGATTATAGATGAAACTATTGCGAAATCTCTTACTATTAGCAATTCGATAGCACCAAGATTTTATACTCTTCCTAAAATCCATAAGCCTAATTTATCAATGAGGCCTATTACTTCATCTATAGATTCACCAAACAGTGAGATCGCTAAATATGTAACCGAGATTTTTTTTAGAGGATTCTTTCAAATTCAGTGAATTCATTAATGATATGATCCTACCAGAAAATTATATCATCATAAGTTTGGATGTTAAATCTCTTTTTACAAATTTACCACTGAAATTAGTTAAGAAAAGTATTGAGAGTAAATGGAGTGTTATTTCTAATCATTGTCTTTTTGATAAAGAGTCATTCATCAGTGTGATTGAATTCATTTTTGATTCTTCATATCTTGTATTCGATGGAAAGTTCTATAAACAAATTTTTGGTACTCCAATGGGCTCTAGCATATCTCCAATATTATCTAGCTATGTTTTAGATGATCTTTTAGATCAATGTATTGGAAATTTTAATTTTGAATTTCCCTTCATCAAAAGATATGTTGATGACCTTAATCTTTCTATTCCAAAACAAAGAATTCAAGAAGTTCTTTCGGTATTTAATGGATATGACGAGAATATTCAATTAACAGTGGAGGAGGAGGTGAATAATTCAGTTCCATTTCTTGATATGAAGTTGATTAGAATGGATGATAATAGAATAATTACCAAGTGGTAGAGAAAATCTATTTATAGTAATCGTCTCATTAATTTTTATTCTTATCATACGAATAAAGTCAAAATGAACATGATTAATAATCAGAAAACCAGGGTTGAGAAATTGACTCATCCTTCTTTGCGAATTGAATGTTTGAATGAACTCAAAGTCATTTTACTCGAGAATTCCTATCCTTATTCTCTAGTTAACAAAATTCTTTTCAGTACTCCTTCACAAAACATCTCTCATATTCCGAATGAAAGAACCCATTATACCACTAACAAGACCTATTATAAGAGCTTACCACATATCCATGACTTGACTCCAAAATTAATAAATGTTCTTAGAAATGAAGAAGTGAAGATTGCAAAAACAAATGTTACTACTATCTCGAATTTACATTCAAAATTAAAAACTCCAATACCCACCATGTTCAAATCTAATATCGTTTATGAAATTCCTTGTAGAGACTGTGAACAAGTTTATATTGGTCAATCTAAACGAATGCTTAAAGATCGCATTACCTCACATATGAGTGATTCCAGAAGGAATATAAGGTCTTGTGCTTTATCAGAACATACAATTGATAAAGATCATCGTATTGACTATGATAATGCGAGAGTTCTTGATGTTGAGAGAAATTTGAGAAAAAGGTTATTTTTGGAAATGGTTCACATCAATAAGGCAAATAATACATTTAATAAAAGAACTGACATAAGGGAATTAAGCTCTATTTATACATATATTCTACATAAAAACAAACAGATTTCCTCTAACAGTCGTCCTCCTTGAATTTATATTTTGTGATTCTATTTCTTTTAATCAAATGATTTTTATGATTTTTTTCTCATCCTCTATATATACAATTCATCCTTCTGTCACATTTTTCTGTCACTGTCTGTTACTGTCTTTATTTTCGTCATTGATGTAAATTTCTTTTAGTTTCACGTTAGTAAGTATTACTCAACTTTCAATTACTATATGTTCATCCACCTTTTTGTAGTTATAGTCTTGAGAAAGAAAATAAAGATTTTCGAAAGCTTGACTTAAAAAACGAAGATTAAATAACTCCACTGGTCAACTGACTGCTACCCAAATAATTCTTGAGATATATATGTGTATATATATATATATATATATATATATATATATATATATATATATATATATATATATTTCATAACCATGAGGTCATATGACGGAAATGTCGTCAACGTATCTGAACCAGCAAGTAGGCTTGTAGTCAAATGCTTCTACAGCCCTGGTTTCGAAGTCTTCCATGAAAAGGTTTGCAAGGACTGAAGAAACCCATGGGAGCACCTTTCACTTGTTTGTAGTAAGTTCCTTGGAAGAGGAAGAACGTGTTGTTCATACAGTGACTGATGACGTCCAGGGTATCTTTTGGAATTCTGTGTTTCGTTTTAAGGATTTTTAGCGTGTCCGTTAGGGGAATGTTTGTGAAGAGGGAGAAATCTCGAACACGTTCTTAGGTCACCTAAACGATATCCATCCCAGCATGGAATTTAATCAATGGAGACCGAAATGAACAACTCCCTAGCTTTCCTGGACGTTCTCATCACGAAATCCAATAACTCTTTCACCCACACAGTACACAGGAAACAGACCCACACCAACCGATATCTACACGCAAACTCTCATCACCATCCAGCACAAACAAACTCCGTATTGAACTCCCTGATATACAGATCAATTCAGCTTACCGACAACCAGAATAGACCACAAGAGCTGGACAAACTGAAATCGGCCTTACTCCAAAATGGTTACAATTCGCTAATCGACAAGTGTATCCGCCATCAACTGACCCGTCCTCCAAAAACGAATGATCCTCTAGAGAGTATTCAGCCACACAAAGCTTTCCTACCATACATCAAAGGTGTGACAGACAAAATCAGTAATATCTTGAGAAAACACGAGATAAAAACAATATTCACGGCCAACAACCAAATATCCAAATTCCTCAGATCTCCCAAGGACACAATACCAAACGATTCTCAAGGTATATATGAAATACCATGTTCAGACCTGGTATATATTAATATGGCCGCGATATATACCACTTTATCATTTATAAATATTATTCTTCCTCATTCATGAAAGGAAATAGTGCATTGAAAATCCAAATACCGGAATGAGTTTCTGGGAAAGTCTGTAGCACTAAACGAAGTATCCAATTTCTAATAATGTTGTTCGCGCAAAAATATGATTTTTCGACGAGAAAAACTGTTTAGGATTGTTCTCGTTTCGAAATCTCCACCAAAAGAGAAATATAGACTATTCACCTATCTTTAGAAATCTATAATTCGATATTTGTAGTGTCCTGGGAAAAGGCTTGTTTGATTGAAATTTCAATATGAAAAATGATTTTTTCTACAACCGCTTACCAAAGTAGCCTTTGACGCTTTCGGATCTCAACGCAAAGTTGACGTTTTCCGTGAAATGTCATTTTGTGACAGTATTTTCGCTCTAGAGCGGAAATAGTGAAAAACTGATTTTGTTTTCAAACAGACCTATTCTTGCATGATGGAAATTATAGACAATACAGTCATAGCCATCTGAGAATCTGTGGTGGAGCAATGGTTAGAGTCTGATGGTTGTAATCCGACGGTTCGGATTCAGTTTCCGGCGTGGTTACCATTTTTTATAAGCGATAATTTAACTTTTTTTCTTGTTTGAGATGTGAATTATTGGATATTTGGATAGCTCAGCATTACGGATTGCTACTGAGTGTTCATTTTCTCATAGGTGATATGTGCCTAGTTGAATGAAGTGTCGATAATTTTTTTTTGTATCAGAGCTGCGCTTGTAGAAAACATAATGTGTGTATTTCGAGCACAAAGTGTCATTGTCGCTCTCCAAAGATTACCACGCTCCGCTTCGCATCGCGCGGTAACTCTTTGTCGAGTGACAATCAATCACTTTGCGCTCTTTATACACAATTAGCTATTAACATATCTCATTCATCCTTATCACAAGAAGTAATAATTATTCTCAAGCGAAATCGAGAAATAAATATATGTAGGATTATAATAGTTTCTCTTGACATATATTTGAAAACTGAACTAATAAATGTTCCATTTTTAACACTGGTTTCTTCGAAATGCCTGGCTAAGATATTTTAACTTTCCGCGACTAACATGATCGAGTGGAATTTGGAGACTAAAATTGGTCTCAGAGACCGACTTAGAAGATAACGTTTTATGCTTACACTAATTATGATTTGAAGCATTTCATAGTTTTGATAGGATATTAAAAGACATCTAGAGTATGTGGTTTGATTATTGAACATTTCTAGAAATTATTATGAACAGGGTGCTACAAATTAAGTCGGCACCATTGCCAACTCCATTATTATTAATGCTACGAATTCGGTTAAATGAGCAAACTAGTAGCATTTTTAATGGCCTCAATGCAGAAAACAAAAAAATATTACAGTCGCGTTTTCAGAATTTTATCAATAGGAAACATTCATAACAAACGGATTTAATAAAGCGCTATAAAATATCGAGTGAAATTTGGGCTCTTCTATTGACACTACGTGTGGCATTCAACACAGTTCGGCCATCAATTCTATTCATTATAGTTTCAATATAATTTTTCAGTTCATCTACGTTATTATGTTTCATTTTGTGAACCTCATTTTTCAGAAATCCCCAAAAATAAAAATCTAGAGGTGTCATGTCTGGTGAACGAGGGAGCCACTTAACAGGACCATTTGTAGCAATCCATCTGTTTCCAAAACAGCCTCGCAGCATTCTTTTTACGCCAATGACATTATGTGCTGGTGCTCCATCCTGCTGAAAAAAGATCATCTGACGAGCCTCCAGATCAAGATCATCAAAAAACTGTTCCAACACTCTTGTTAATAAATTAAAGTAACTGGGTCCGTACAAAGAGCCATGGTAGAAAAATGGACTGATAATCCTGCCTCTAAATAGACCACACCAAATATTAATACTAAATCGTCTTAGAGGACTGTGGGGATGGACTAGAAATGGATTATTTCTACTCCAATAATGAACATTCTTTCTATTATATATCCCACGATTGGAAAAATTAGCCTCATCGCTCCATATAATATTTCTATAGAAGTTTGAATATTGTCTGCATTTATTCATAAACCACCGACAAAACCGCAATCGTCTCTCAGGATCACCAAGTTCTAGTGTTTGCACTGGTCCTAACACCTGTCGATAAATATAATCACATACACATACTATGGTCTGCTTCAATCTATGTCGCACTATACACCATTCGCTTCTACGAATGTCGCTCCAAACACCTGTGGATAAATAAAATCATATACACATGCATTGATATGAGTATCAATGATCATTATCTCCCACGCTAGGTGCACCCTAAAATATTTTTGACGTATTAGTTATTTGTTTCAAAGCCAGTAGATTGGTTACTACAAATCCGCAGTTGATATTTCAGCATCATTGTTGAACCTTACTGTTTCAATCGATATTGAAATACATAGTCCGGGAGCCAGCAACATTTTTCAATGTCTTATTCCTTAAAGCTTGGTTCATCTTTTTATCTGTCGTAACAATATAGCTTATCAACAAAATCCACTCCTGCCACTTCAATCGCGGGACAACGCTCATTAGCAGCTTATCAATGTTGTTTAAAAAAAACGTGTAAATGACAAACATGATAAAAGCTGATACTTCACTTATCGTCTAATGACATATCAGTTGGAAAAAAAATTACCTTCTGCCACCTGTACCGTAGAACGATGTACTCCTGCCATGGACCTAATGAGGTGAAAAAGATGAAAGAAATGACTTGAATGATAGAAGCTGATTTTTTTTACCGATGGTTCATTAGTTAAGAAGACAGAAAAAGTTATGCTATTTGTTGGAACCTGACCTCGGCAGGATCAAAACAGTTGCGCAAAAACATATATTGTAAATTTCGCAATATCAAGTCAAAACAATTTATTACTTCTAATTATGGTGCGATTTGACCTGAAAAACGAGTGATATGATTATGCTGTCGCCTTTCACAAATAGCTTAATTTCAAAAAAACAATTTCAGATAGTAGACTAAAAACATTAAATTTAGGATAAAGTCAGTCTCTCAGCATTCATTCATGTACTCTCAGCATTCCTTTATTCGAGTTTCTCATTCCGTGTGTTACAAATATACTGATATTGTGTTTATTAACTTCAGACGTCTAAATCAGTTCTGCGATGGATAGACTTGAGTCAATGGGCGTTTTTAGTTATAAAAAAATATATAAAATACTTCCTTCAACACAAGAACGTTTCAATAAATATGCTGAAAATTGGTTAAGCAAATAAATTGCAATGGGCAACGTAAAATTGCCACCAATTTTAAGTGATATTGATGGTTATCATTCAAAGTGTTTGATATCGTAGAGAGTGAAAGACCAAATAAAGATGATCAAACTATTGAGGAATTTATATCAGACCCTTATATTCAGCTTCCCAGATGAAAATGGTATTCTATCGGTCTACATCCAAAGTAGAATAAATTTTAGTAGTTCCTTCCAAGAACACAATTCAAGAACTAAAATTGATTTTCATGTAGATAATTGAAAATAGGTATTTTGATTTTATTTTATATCTGTTATATTGTTGAATTTGTGCTAAATAAAGCATATATATTTGTTTTGAAATTAACCTTTCGGAAGGTCTTCATTTCAACATCACTGTTACAAACACCAAATTTTGGTAAACATGCATCACAACCGTGAGTTTTTCCAAGTATCTTCTCTGGACATCCAGTGATAACGTACGAAGAAAAATAATTCTTTCGGCTATTGAACAACACTAGACGCAAATTATCAAGTTCTGAAGTTGACTAAAGGCATATAAATACATTCCAATTCTCATAAAGCCCAAATCCTAATTTGACTGTATACATTTTCTAATTTGTCTTGAGAAAACCGAGATTTGAGTAAAAATTCAGGAAATATTCTTGTAAATTCAAAATGGCCTCTGTGGATAGCATAACCTTCGCCTAAATCGGTTTCCAGTAATCCTTTGCCCCAATTTTGATATTGAAAAACCAAGCAGTGGTTGCAGCATTTTCGTCAGAGAGGTTTTGCTGATATTCCGGAAGACTCTTCTTTTCGATACTCAAAAATTAATGTGCTGCTAACGTGGGAATTTAGAACATGTGTTGCTAATTATACTTTCATTTTATTGAAATGATTTAGATTAAGAACATCATGTACTTGTTAATTCAGAAGCTAATTTAAGGTCCAAATTTTCTTGAAAATTAAGTAGGTTAATCAATTTTTTTTACGGAACAATTTGGAATAATAAATCTTTTTTTATTTATTGTAGTTGGACTGGATCCCCGGGAAAATGATGCAAATCATTGGAATTGCTCTCATGATTCTGAAACGAAAACATTTATGGTTTGAATAAATTTCGGAAGATTCAGTTGACAAATATTCGATTGTAAAAAAACTAGCACAGTTACTTGGGTAACGTAAATCTCAAATCATATTCTTACATATTCCCTCACTAACGATACGCCCTTGTGCTCATTCGGCTTCAGAAGGCAGAAAACGCACTTTTTAGATGTCCAGTCTGTCTGTTGTAAAGGTATTATCATAGATAATTATTGAAATTAATTTTTTTTTTTTTTTGTATAATTTTCAGAATAATTTTTTTTTCAATATCAATAGTTTAGTAGGTAAGTAAAAGGGGTAGGGTATTTGTATTGTTATGGGTTGAAAATTTCAAATTTTGCTAAGTTTTCCAGAACCATTTTTTTCATTTCAGTTTTGAATCTATGGATTGTTTTAATTTGTTTGATAAGTAATGGTAATAGATTATATAGCTTTGGTGCATAGTAGAAAAATTATTTCTGCCTTAGAGATTTATCGAAAAAGTCTTTATTCACATTCCTGGTGGCTGCCCTAGTGTTCGATATTCTTTTTTTAAAGTTTCCTTTTTGAGATAAACACGGAGGAGGAATTGGTAGTATAGATTGGTCTGACTGTGAATAATTCAGCTACTCCATAAAGGAGTCGAGGTGAAAATCGTCTATTTTTATGGAGTATGATTTTTAAAAGAGTGTTCTGGGTGATTTGTAGATTTTGTAAAATTGTTGTGAATATGCCTCCCCTGATAGTTATACAATATCTTAAAGTTGATTCGACTAGTGAATTATATCATCATCAAATTTTTTTTAGATCAAATATCTCTTGTGTTGACGCACCTTGTAATACATATTGTAACGAGAACTATTGTTTTTTGATAATAGTAATTTACTATAACTGTTCTTGTTCAACAATTTCCACCTAAAAGAAAAGGTAATTCATGCTGATCACTGCATGAAAGCGCAATTTTTTTTATTTCCCTTGAGCTTTATATTAAATTCTACTTCACCAATATGTTTCTCTCAACAAATTGACCGTAATAAAGGTATTCAGATCGCCCATCTCATCTAACCTGGATATCGTAATTTTACCTTCATACAGTATGACACACTTGATGAAGACACCCCTGTATTTCATTTCCGAAAGCACAGATTTTATTTTTTGTACAGACGTAGACCTGCGTATGCTACACTTTTAGCAATACTCAACCCGAGTGACAGCGTCAAACCCAGCCCAGCGAGCACAAAAACATCCCAGAGATGTTAAAAGTACGAGTTTTTAGGACATCAAACCTCCACTGCGATGTTCTGTTCATACATGAATAGAACGTGTACGTATAGCCAAATGTCCGACGCACGCTCTATTTTTAGGATGTTCCTGGGACATCAAAAAATGCATTTTTCTCGCTCTTTTCAAAGCCTTTTCAAAGACTCTCGATAACATTTTCAAAGCTGTTTGCCTACATTAAATCACTGTATATAAAACATTTCTAAAGATGTCACTGGGACATCACAAAATGCAATTTCTTCTCATTTTTTTTAAGCCGCTTATTAAAAATAGTCTATAAATCAACAATAATCATCAAAATATGCAGAGATAAACTTATTTTAATAGTAACTCAAAAAAATCACTAAGGGACACACATACAAATCAAACCCAAAATATTTTCTGCAAATATAATATGAATAATTTTTCAAAAATATAAATATCACATACACACCCTAGGTAAAAATACAAGAACTAAACTTAAAATATATTTCGTATACAAAAAATAATTGCATTAAAAGATCGAATTATAATTTTTGGAAATGTCTAATTAGCTCTCATCAAGAATCACCCTGTATCACAAAGAATAAACTATCTGAAAACATAAAAATTAAACTAGAAATATATTCTGCCTAAAAAGTTAATTATATTTCTTCTGGTCTTCATTTCCGGCTGCCTGCTCTTACTTGTTATGCTTGATTTTCTACTCACAGATAAAGAGTAGAATTACAGCATCTACAACAAATTGATAATGTGCCAATATGACAAATCTACTATCTATTAAAAAAAAGACATATTGACATTCTACTCCATTTACAGAAATATCAGTCATGTATTTTCTATGAAAAGAACAATCTTCAGAAAAAACAAATTTTAATCTTTGTGAAAATTCACTTTGCTTCGTTTCCAAAAGAAACTTTTATTCCGAATTTGCATTAAAACCAACAGACTAATTTTATTGTGTGTCATCATCAGAAGACGAGCAAGGTAAATTTTCAGTAGAGTCCAAATTTGCTTTTTGAATAGTTCAACATGAGATTGAACTGGTAAATCGAATGAAATTTCATCACAGGTGACAGGTGTATGAGTAGATAGACAATACAACTATGAACATCAAAAAAGTGACATAACCTCCCGCCGACTGGCCGTGCTTTTGTGGGGGCCTCCATTAAGTTCTCGGCGCCGGAGCTGGTGCTGCAGGACGGGGGCCCCATCGAACGTCCCCACAGAAGAGGGGGCGCGCTAGAGCCCAAGGGGGCCGAGTTTTCGTCAATTTAAATTCTTGATGGTCATGGTTGTATAGAATTGGGTAACTGGGATCGGCTGGGAAAAAGTGCGGGGGGCTGGGGGCGTGGGCGTAGAACGTCCCCAGACAAGATAGGGTGCGCTGGAGCGCCGGGGCCGAGATATTTCGATTTTTATTTATTTTGAATTTTTCGTTGATTTTATAGTTGTTGATGCTGGCACTGGTGATACGCCGCCACTGGACCGGCTCGCTAGCGATACGCGGCGGCACATTAAAGGAAGGTTGTTCACGCATAGAGGCTGTGACGTCACATTCTAAGAATTCGGTGAGTGTTTTCCATCAAGACTCAGTGTGTTGTGTCGGAAATAAGACATGATTGGCATCTCACTTTAACTCATCGGTTTTTTTTTCTGTCTTTGTCATTGAGAATTACGCGGTTAGCTGCGGGCTGGGTGCTATGGGCGGGGTGGTGGGGGATGGGGGGAATTCGAACGCTAGATATTGAATAAACAAACAAATTCGAGGAATTCAAGACTATTTTGTTCGTGTTGAGAGACTTGAAATAAAAATGCAAAAATACAGTGAAAAATCATTTATTTTTTTGCTTGAAAATTACATTTCAGTGCCATGGTAATATTCACCATCTTTCGAATCGTTGAATATGTATCTTCGTCGAATTGATTGCAATAACTTGTACAATAATTCGCCTAGTTGACATATGAGTACTAATGATACAAAAAACATGAATCCATCTTAGGCGTCTGTAGGGCATCTTGACGTCGTTGTCGTCGGCGTCGTTACTCGGGACACTACAGGCATCGTGCGAGGAGTCACCTCCTCCACTACCGGAGATGCTGGCGGTTGGAGCAAAAAACAGTCGGTTTCTTGGCAAGTTTCGTTGCGAAAGACTTTCCTCAGCTTGTATGCACTCGAATTCGGTGGAATTTCGGTCTTCAAAACAGGCAAGTATCCGTCGTTCATTAAAGCCTTGGACATTTTTGTCTAGTTGGAGGGCATCGAGCGATTTTTCTCATCAAAAGGCTGATGTACAGTTCGTTTTACAGGACAGCTGTCAAAATCACATATGTTGTTTTTGTCAGCATGATGAATGACTGTAACGTGAGAAACATTGCGTATATCGCTCACATATATACACACTGAGAGGAAAATATACGCAATACTCAACTCAGCGTACACTCATACATTTTTTTTTAATTTTCAGGACAATCATTTCGTGTTTGAACAGGAATTGTTCTCTCGCACACGAAAAGTCTTTGCCTGCGTTCAACCCCGCCTATCTTGCAAACTGATTTCATTTTGAGGTTTAAAAAACTTGTCATTGTCATTGCGTTCGTGTTTCCACTGTTTGAATTGATTCCTCAAACTTTGGATGATTGTACACGTCGAACACTTGTTTTGACAACATGATGTCCTTGAGATTTGAGGAACTGTAAACTTGACAAAGAGAGAGTATGATTATGAAGAGTGTGGTGTGATCTCGATGACTGCGTCTGTGCGACTTGATCCCAATCAAATACCATCCCTATTTGACAGCTTGCGCAACACCAGTCTCATGATGATGGTTTCTTCGCGGAAATTCAGAAGTCCTGATCGAAAATATTCAAGTTTATGTTGTGTATTTCGCCCTTGTTCACAGGCAGGTAAATCAAATTTGGTGGAGTTTCGTCGATGGCAAAGCCGGGGTCCTCCCTAATGGCGAACGCGTATATGGTGTGAGATGGACGATTGTTGAAGAAGGCACTCTATGTGACGTTACTGTCAATATGAACTGTTCGAACTTTGACTATGTTGACGGGCAGGTCAGACACGTGAACGATTCCAGCTTCCAGTACTCTAGGCGAGAAACCCAATAGCCTTCCGATGGAATCCTCAGGACGAAAGTCTATGCTATAGTACTAGCTGTAAATTTCGCACTGTAGCGTATTGGTATTGGGTTTGAGAGAGAACACTGCCTCTTCGATGGTGTTGTCTCCCTCTACGTTCGCCTCTCTTTGATATTTCTTCTTCTCTCTCGGTTTATCGATGTGCTTGTGAATAAACTTGGCAATGTCGGAGAATTCGTAGCAGCCTGTCGGTATATGGATGGTGCTAACAGATGGCGCTCCGTTGGCAAAATAATAGAATTTTCCACCACTTATGTTCGGTATACTGTTGTACAAATGGAAACCAATCAAAACCAAGCCGTAAGTGCTGTCTTCATCCAATTGAATTGGCGGAGCGAAGTCTGCAGTTAGCGTAGAAGTGTGGGTGTCAGGGTGAACAGCAAAGACATGACTGACACTGGAAAGGTTATGCACTTTAATTTAAAGACTTCCACACTCGCCTCCTGTGTTCCACATCCAAAATGGGGTCAATTATGCAGGCAAGCTTGGAGATTCGTCTGGCGAAACGAATCCTGTCCATGGCCATACGTTCCCAATCGGATTTGCGTAAAGCGTTGTGTATGCAAATCGCCACACGACCATATGATGAACCGTATTACACTCTTCATTAAAGGTCACCATTTTTTTATAACTAGTATTGCTCATTTTTTACATGTTTGGTCGTAGAGAAATCTTAACCATAAATGACCGCAATTGGACTGATCGAATGTCTGATAGCGATCGTTATTGTAGTAGATTTTCGCACTTCCACCACTACTACTACTACTACTACCAGCATTCAAGTTTCGCACCAGTTCCACAGGCGGCTTAAAGTTACCGAAACTGTCAAAATATGTTAATGTTTTTCCACTCTTCACGTAAGCTACCCAATGCGTTCCATGATTTTTTATCGAGTCCAGATTGACAATGGCGCACTCTTTGTACATGGGTGTAGATTGAGTATTTTCAGGCGTTTGGCATACTTGACCAAGTCCATATCGTACAAAGTTCGCTTGCTATTGGGCAGCTTCACTGGGAGTTTTTTGCAAACTCCTTGAGAAAAAGACCATAGCCTCCGCGACTTGTTTTGCGCATAAGCAGGCCAGATCCCTGCTTTCCGATGTTCTCCATCGCAGTATTGTGGCACTTCTCTTCATCTAATTTCTTCTGAGCGTTTTTCGAGGAGATAATGGTCCTGGCTATGGTGCTGGCACCACCAGCCAACGATCCCAGTGCTCCCAAAGCTGCGAAGATGGGAAGCAAAGGCAGCAAATCTCCACTCCTTGCTTCGAAAGGTATTATTCGAGATACTTTGATGTTTTTGCGACCACCCAATTTTTTGACTTGGGCTCAGGCTGCACGCAGTGCTACCAACGACGATTTTTGCAGAGCCTTTGCACCCAAGTCTTTCAGTTGGTCAGGCTTCAGTGTCTTCCGCAGATGATTGGCGATTTTTGAGACTACATCCTTCTTGAACGACCTCTGTTTCCTTGGACGTTTTGCACTAGAAGCCTACATGCTCATGCCCAAATAACACGTCGCCAAGCTGCAGCTTTCTCGCCGACTTTCGCGTCTTTGGACTTGACACGTTTCCAAGCTCGATTTTCCAGCACCCAGTCAGCCTTGTGTCCGTCCTTCAGAGAGTTGCTTTGCGAATATGCGATATCATGGGATCTGCAAGGGGGTTCACACCAGAGTCTCCACGTGCTAATCTCTTCTGCAGTTTGGTACCCGGTCCACAGTACTGGTATCCAGGCAGATGCAGCTCGAACGGTAGATGATTGATCAGAGAGTTCACCACTCCACGACCTTCGTGTTCGACTGTCAGCATGACACTGACGCGAATGATGTTGCATACCTACTTACAGTACCCCACTTCAAGTGTTGCGCTCTTACTTACATATCTGCGCTCAAGCACTCAAACTGTCAGTCGAACGCTAGATGTGGGCGTGGTCACATGTAACACAGCTAAAAAATGAAAGTGGTGCAACAAGAGCCGGCAATAGTCAATTTGGATTTCGTTGGTGAAAACGGCTTCAATGGTGTAATACGCAAACACGGTCACCTGCTACCGAATTCATTCCGAGCGATATTTTGTGGCCCCAGCGGATGTGACAAGACCAACGCTGTACTAAGTCTGCTGTTCAGCCCGAACGGAGCACGCTTCGAGAATGTTTACGTTCATTCAAAGTCGCTGTACCAACCTAAATATCAGCTGCTGCACGATGTACCCAAACAAGTCAGGGGTGTGGACAATGACGAGATAATCGATCTGTCAAAGGCGAAAGAAAACTCAATTTTCATATTTGACGATGTGGCGTGTGACAAACAGAATAAAATTAGAGAGTTATATGCAATGGTACGTCACAAAGTGATTGACAGCCTACTTATGTCAAACCTACTCAAAAATACCCAAACAGCTGATCAGGAACAATTGCAATATTATAGTACTATTTCGGCAAGATGATATGAATTTGAAGCACGCTTTCGAAGAGCACGTATCCCCGGATTACACCTTTGAGAAATTTTGCCGCATGTGCACCACCTGTTGGAAGGAAAAATTTGGATCTTTGGTGATTATCAAAGACTTCGATGTGAACAAAGGGCGCTACCGTCTGGGCTTTGACAGATATATTCAAGTGTAATGCTTTGAGTTCGTCATTCTGTCCGGAGCAATGGCGCCGACTACATCACATGTCGACACTGCAATTGCGAAAGCTGAACGAAAACGGCAAGTCAATCAATTGTCAAAAATTGTTCGAAAAAAGTATCAAACTCTAAAACTTGGAAAATCTGAACAGGATGAAGCACTGAGTAAAATATTCGAACCCATTGCGGTGCCGCTGAAAAGATTGAGTGCATCAGTGCCGCCACTCATCAAGCGATCACGGCTGACAGTGAAAAAAGAAGAGAAACAGGAGATGCCATCGACTCCAGTCATGAAGAAGGAAAAAGATGAAGAAAGCTACCACACAGATGATAGTGATGATGATGATGATGATGAAGATGACTACTTGGAAGTTTACCCTGAGGTAGCATCTCAGTTTGTAGATGAACATCGTGCGAGGTCCGGCAAAATCGATGTGAATTACGATATACCAAGGGCTCAATGGCTACTCGGTACTAAAGTGATGGAATTCGACAGAGATACGGGGAATATTCGCATCGATGGTGTAACATACGAGGGCACTTCGGGACTATATAGTTTGATTCTCTACAAAAATTCCAAATACGCTAGAGCTGACTTGATGGCATACAAGCAAATTTTCATAGCTACAGGTACGCATGTAGATGCGCGAGGCTGCCAAATACGAAATTTAATTTGACCAATGTTCAAAGACCCTCAGTAAAAAAAAGGTGGTAGAGGTGGTCGAGGTCGTGGTCGTGGTCATGTCGGCATCAATGTTATCCCACATCAGTTGACGTATAACAGGAAACCTGTAGAATACGTATACTGGGATGACGTCAACGAGTTAGTTGACAGATATTGGTTACTGGTTGCCGCCAAAACTGCTGGCAGCACCTCTACCGACAACGAGATCGTGGCCATCGTCAATGAGCTCAGAGAAGCTGGCTTCATTCGATAAATACAAGCGCAGACGTTTTGCACGGCACAGTACCATCATGAGCATCAACAAGTTCGGTCAAACTTCATCAGCTCGCCGTGCACAGCAGCAGCAACCCTACCATTTTCCTGGCACCATACTCAACTATACGGCCAATAGGGAAATTGATGCTGCACATGTGAACATTTCCAATGAGCACTCAATGATGTTGCCAACAAAAAATACGTTGATGACATCATACAGAAGCTCAAAGATGACGTCATACACAAGCTCAAAGACGAGCTAGACTCCACCAAAAACAATCAAACAGCCTTGGATATTCGAGTGATGCAATTCATGTCACTTTCGATGAAAAAGCACGAAAATACCAAGAAACGCTTGGATAAATTGGCACTGAATATTGTTGATATTCCAGCCTCTTAAGTAGAAGGTGTAATGCCCAGAGCAGTTAGTGTATTGGCTCCGCCATTAGCGAAATTACGTCATCGTCTGAAAAAAAAACAATTGGTTAATGAACTCCATGCTCCAGCCAGAAGAAATTTTCCTCGCAGACGTACTATAATCAAAGGACTAGACGATCTGTGGCAGATGGACTTAGCCGATCTTCAAAAATACTCCAAAGTCAATAAAAACTTAATTATATCCTCGTGGTGATTGGAACCTTCTCGAAATACCTATGGGTGCGACCTTTGAAGAACAAAACTGGTCGAGACGTCACCGAAGCGATGAGTGACATATTGTCGTAAGCGAAAAGATATCCCAAGTTCCTCCAATCAGATCTCGAAACTGAATTTTACAATTCCAGCTTCCAGGCTCTCACGTATACCGTGAAGAAAGCCGCGGTCGCGGCTCTCAAGGAGAATATATTCAAGTATTTCAGTTTGAATAGCACCTACAAATGGCTGGACATTTTGCTGGACATTGCCAAAAACTACAATCAGCGCAAACATCGTACGATCGGCATGAAACCGTGTGACATCACCAAAGACAATGAAGAAAAGGTGTACAAGTTTGCGTATGATTATGCGGGACGTGCTGGACGAAAAAAGTTCAAAATTGGGGACTTTGTGCGAATTAGCAAGGCCAAACATGTGTTCGAGAAGGGGTATACACCCAATTGGACGACGGACCTTTTCAAAGTTGTCAAAGTGAAAATCACCCAACCAATCACGTACTTGCTGGAGGATGTGGAAGGTGACCAATCAGCGGCGCTTTCTACGAATAGGAACTACAAGAAACAAAAAATCTATCTCGTGGAAAAAATCATCAGACGTAAGGGGCGTAAGGTTCTAGTGAAATGGCTTGGGTTTGACAATACACACAACAGTTGGATCGATGCCGAAAATCGTTTGTAATTCAATGGAAAAATGACACAGCTGCTACTGAAATGGGGGGCCTTTTTCACACTCTTCGCCAGAGTGAAGAATTCGCGTGTGCCGCTGTAAATATTTCAACAGAAAATCTCTGCGTTGGTGCGTCAGTCTGTCGCTATGCTTGGTAGAATGCAGTTAGAATCTGAGGGGGCAACGTCTGATTACGAGTCAATGTCTTCGTCACTAGTGTCGGTGGAATACGATTCCTCATCATCTGCATCTTCATCATCAGAGTGGGCAGTACGTACTGCTGAATTACATCGAGTTTGTGACATGTGCAACGCCACGTACGAGTTCCGAAACACTGAAATTCTCACTGTTCAATGCGGAATAAGTTTTGCTCGGAGTTTCGTACCTGCAGAGAAACTCGTGTGCAAGGTCCACACCATATGCTCAGCCTGTCTTTCAGCATGTTTTAATGGGGTACCTTCGTGGGGGCCATTAATCGTCTGTCCAATAGCCGAACTGACCCGAATGCAGCCAACAGCACCCGAATCAAACTGGACTGGGACGATGTCATGGATTTGGAATCAAACACTTATGAAGAGACAACAAAAATGCGAGTTTCCAAGGAGGACACCTACTTCTACCTAATGAAGCTCGAAATTCAGGAAATCCTGCATCTGGATGCGACAGTGTTGGCGGGAAGATTTGAATATTTACTTAATATGAACTTTTGTCAATTTTATCATGATATATTAGCTAGTGCTAAAGATCTTGCTAGAAACAATGATTTGACATTTGACGAGGCTATAAACTTGTGCACTATGTTATCAAAAGACGATAAACATTTATGTTTCCGCGAATGTTCATTTTATTTAAGGGACAAAGTATTGTTTGATTATGAAATGAAATAAACATATATTGGACAGAGGTAGCATTTCAATTCAGTATGCAGTGTGTCGGTGTGTTTGCGGAGAGAGAGAGAGATGTAGTACGAAACAAGACTGGACTCGTTTCGATGCTGGACTTCAGCCTTTCCTGCAAGTAAGTTAGCCGAAGCTGGTTTTACGTATACCGGCTTGGAAAATATAGTTGCATGTCTTTCGTGCCAAGTAGAACGGTTCAGATGGCAGCCTAATGACGATCCTATGGCTGACCATCATGAATGGAGTCCCCATTATGATTTCGTCCGTAATTACTCTGAGCACAATAAGGTGGTCAAACACAGACCGGCGACAGATGGCACTGATGTCTCTCCAGAACCAAGAGCGTCAGATGTCATTAGCAGAGTGACAGATGGCACATGGATGACACCACCAGTGACAAATGACATACCTCCTCAAAATAGCGCTGTTGATCTTCCTCCAGTAGTGACACTTGACAGTCGACCACCGATGACAGATTGCGAATGAGCTCTGTGTATTGTTTATGCCATGTAGATACTTGGTGTTCTGCTCACGATATGCCGCTCTGTGCGACACATGCGTAGTTTGTACAGCACCCATTACTACACTTCTCAAAATATATGTATCTTTATTTTGTTTTCTCTTCGAATAAAAATCAATCTTTTCTAAGTCCGTGCGTCAGTGCTTGTTTCAACACCCTGTAGTGTACAACATAATTTTCCTTGTTGTACAGGGTGGTCATAAGTTTGCGTAATTATGAGACTGGCGGAGTACAGTGTTCGGCGCACAATGGAAAATCTTTGTGTTTGTCATGTAAGTGTTCGGAGTACTCCAAATCGACTTCGAGAATATAGCCAATTGGCGAAGTGTCTGACACCTCGAGCACATTCAAATCGGCAGCATTCTCGAGCCATTTGAATCCCCCGTACGGAAGATATTCCATCATGGCCCACCCATATCAATTATTTACTTCGAGATATAGCAAATAAGTGGAGGGCTGAATAACGTCATACCTGTCAGCCATGTATTTATTATTTGCCGTGGAGCGCCTGTTGCAGCACTGACTGATGCCCCCGCGAATTCCTCGCTCGATGAACATGAGCATGTCGACGTCCTTCAAAATCTGCAACTTGCACTGGGTGTACTTCAACATGCCCGACCACGTATAGCCGGGTAGGGTGTAATTCCACGCGGGGTCCAGGCCATATGTCTCCTGACCGATATTTCGAAAATTCTCGAAAATATCAGTCAAGAGCAATATGTCCGATTTCATGTACAAGTCGGAGTACTCGCCCAGTGTTTTCAAGTTGAACGTTTGCCACACGTTCTGCGCATGTTCGTATTCTGTCTTGTTAATGTGACAATCGTTCAACTTGTTGTAGAAATGATGGAGCGCCGGCAAACATTCAACTTCCAACTTTTCCATCGAATCGACGAAATCGTATGGGAGAGTAATTCGTACTGCGAGGCTGTCAGATGTGCAAATTCGCGTTTGGATATTTTCAAATCGTGCACTGTAAAAGTCTGAACCCAATGGTCCAAACTCATGCCCATAAAACGGAGCGAATCAATGAATCTGAACTTGATGTCTGTATTGTCGTCATACTGGGTGAAAGATATGTATTTTTCTTTGTTTACAGGCAACAAACTGACTCGCCCCCTCTTTGATATATCTCGAAAAAAAAAAGGGCTGTCGTATCCGGATAAATTATGAAAAACGATCGGCACCACAAAAGACTTTTTGTATGACAAGTTGCACTGCGCATGTGTATATCCGCGAAAGGCACCAGTGTAGTGATTATGGTCTTTACCAATTTTGTCGTCAGATTTCCATTGTTTTTCACAGATGTAGCAACAGATGAGGTGAACGCGCCGATCACCTCATCAGGTGATGTTGTTACACTTCGTTTCGACGGTACGAAAATACTATAGAAAACCATACTCTTTACTTTACATTTCTATTCTTCGTTGTGTGAATGATGTTATTCATCGTTGCAATTTTAAATCATTCATTATTTAGGTTGTCTCGTGTATTTTCCTGTGTTGTGTTGGTTATTTAGTCAGCTGTTGTGACAGAAATTAGGGTTATGATTCACCGAAATAGATTTCAGTACAGACCTACCGTGATTATGCTGACAAAGTTTTTCCTTGCTGGTTTACTGTTATTGTAACAGTTGAAGAATTTGAGTTCATCCGAGTTCGGCTTTATTTTTCTCAATCATTGTTTACAATTTCCTATGAACAGAACGAAGATTAAATTGGGTTTATTCATCTTCTACTTCACTTCGTCTTCTTCTTGATTTAATACCGTCGTTTCGTTTGGGGTACGTTCGGCATTCTCTACATCTAATTCTTTGACAGAAGTTCATTTATCGATGTGATTAAAATGGTTTTATTACAACAGTATTTCATAAAAAATTACCTTATTAGAATATTTTCATCGTTCTGATAACAACCAGTTATTGTTATTAACATTTTGAGTTGTTGACTTCAGGGGTTATGTTTTGACCTCACGAGATGTCGCCTCCCAATCAAGAAAGGGAAGAAGACATAGTTGCTTTTGGAGTCTCTAATTTCTATCTGCGTAATTAATGCCTTTGAAGTTTGTAATCAGAACAAATTTTAATTATACTTTAAAAGTGTGGGCTAGAAGAATTCCCGCCGAATATGTGTTGGTCTATGATTGATGTTGAGTGGGGAACTATGCAGAAAAAAATTCTAGTGAGGATAAAAACCTGGATAGGTATCACTTTTTGTGGGTTGGTGTTGGCAGTTCAGCTCAGTGGTAAAAGTAAGCCGGAGATCTTTTCAATATTGTACATGATTTAATATTATAATTTCCACTAGTGTTGGGATCAATAAGAGAAGAATCTCAATTTTTGCAAAGCCATATTTTGTTTGATGGAAATCCTGCCTCTTTCGAGGGATATAAATTGGCTGAAAATCACGTGGCTGGCACTCCATTGATTTACTCGGGACCCGCACACCATCACAGTTATTGTTCTCAGTCATTGTTATTATTTCCATTTTGTTGTCTTAGGTCATTTCCTCTAGGTTTCCACTTCCACGGGATTCCAATCCACTTCTACGGGATTCCAATCCACTTCTACGGGATTCCAATCCACTTTTACGGGAATTCAGATTCCACTTGTTATGGGACTCCAATCTCCTTGTTGTGGGACGTCAAGCTCCTTCTTCAAGCCGTACTTCAAGCTCCTGCTGCACTTGTATTCTGCATCCTGCTCTCTGGTTAGGATGCTGGGTGGAGCCTAAAGTACTGTAGGAGTTACACCTATCGCTACACTGCACACCCTGGATGTCACTAACAAGTGCTGTCGAACCTTCAACTTAATCCTGGTGAGTTCGTTCCATGTAAAAAAAAACTGTAATGCCACATTACCACCACCTACGCAGTTCCAGTTATCCATTGTTATAATTTTTTTTTATTATTTTATGAACTTGTGAGTAAAATTCATCCCATTGACTTAATATTGATATAATTGATTTGATAGTATATTATACTTGGAAACCAAAGTGCACTGCGGTATAGCTCTTTTAATCATTCTAGAAATTTCATGGAAAGTTTTTGAAAACTATTTCGGATATATAAGTAATAAATATTAGGTACTTTTTCTTTTTGTTTATGGATATCATTGTCTGCTGCCTTAGAGATAGTTATTTCAGTCAGAATATTCAGTGAGGAATATTTGTTAAATTTTCTAATATTAAACATATTCATACTTGTTAAAATTTAGGATTTTACTGAGCCTAACGAACCCACCCACTTGTCCCACTGAACTACCAGTGTCTAGTTTCTACGGTATTCAAACTGGGCACTAAAAATACTTCTTTTCTGTACTCAACTACATTTGAGATTTAAAATATCAGGTTAAACTCAGGCAGTACGCAACAGCCACTTCTAGGGGTAAGATTTCATTTTATATCTCTCCAATTTCATATTGAAATCAACCCCCTAGAAACCAAAAGAGTAACAATGTGGTCATGGAGACTATATCCAAAGTTTTGGCTTCGATAATTTTGAGAAGTGCACCCGGCATCTTCGAACGGTTCCAGAATCGACTCGAAATCCGCATATATTACAAAGGGTACCTTTTCTTTATGTACAAAGTCCCTAAATTCCACGTGATCGTAGTGGGGGAACGAAATTTTACATGTGTTTGTTTTTTGGCAATCAACCGTATGACTGTCCAATTTTTCTTCACTTCTGAAATAATTCAAACACCTGTCGCAAATGTATTTTTTATACTTATCCTCACCAAGTTGTGTATTGAGTAGCCGAGATAAATCCTTAATCCAACAAAAATGATAGCGTATGTCACTTTCGTCGTCTATATCTGGTACCGCTTCATAATCGTTCAATTTTGGGTGGTATTCATTTTGAATTAGGAGTAAATTGACGTGTCGATCTAATTTTTGTTTAGTGAGTCGACTCGGAACTATCACGAAAAATGCCTCTTTATCCGGCTTAGGATGGATTAATTCCAAAGTTTACACATTCACAGAAATGATGTTTAATTTCTCGAATTTGTCAATTTGCCTCAATGTCATCAGAAATACGATACCTGTCAAATTTAGAATACTTGAATAGTGGGGATAAGATGACGTTCTATCTATATTTATTTGTGTCGGATACAATGGCCGAAACTATGGCCCAAGCAAAACATGCATCATCATCATTTTTTATGTTGATGCAAGCTCTTTTTTTGACAATGGATTTTGGCAACTCAATGTAAGACGAACCGTTGCCGATGCCTGATTTGTTGGTATTTATTCCCAAACTGACGATTGTTTGGAGACTCCAGCCACTCTCCTTTTCGGCGAATTCGGATAATTTGTTTTGCACCTGATCTACAACGTTTTCGAGGAACCACCCTTTCAAATCAGTACCCCTATCAATCACAGCGTTTTTGGTGTTAAAATATTTATATTCAGTTTAATGTTCCTCGATCAAATTATTTTTGACAAATTCTGTTTTTTCAATAAATTTTGTACTCGTCATAAGAATAAGGCATAAGCATCTCGGAAAAATTGCCCAATATCTTTATGGACCAAATTTATGATTATATTTGTACGCAAACGAGAAGCAAATGCAGACTTCAAATCCTCCCACCTGAATCGTGATGATAATTTTGATTTAACGCCTTCGCCCTCATGACGAGCTCCCAAATTTTTGATGGAATTACGAATAATTTTCAAATGGCCCGCCAAAGTTTGGAGTCTGCGTAGAGTCCCAATCGAGTCCTCAGCACTAGTCAAAAGACGAGCAGTTTTTTTCAATGTGCCAGCCATGTTTTTTGTTCAACGGCGATGAATTTTTCTAACAAAATTCTTTCCACCTTCCTCAAAGTTTTGATCACATCAGTGGCCAAATTGGCAATAACATCAGAATTCATCTTTATTCAAAAAATACAACACACAAAAATATGCGAAAAATTAATGAAAAATCGAGAAAACTCACTTTGTGTGTGTGGAAAAGGAACACTACGCCTTGGCTATCTCGAACAGCTGCTGCGGGTGCTGATGCAGGCTGGACTTGTGTTCGCTCCTGTAGATGAGTACGTGCTGAGACTGTCAATTTCTTCAAGTTGCTCTTGAGGGCAGCGGTGGCTTTGTTTGGCAGGAATACTTTGAAATCTGTCATCTCGACGAGGATTGCCTCTCCGAATCAAGTCGTTTTCACCTCCGCGTCTAATATCAATTAGGGCTCGTCCAACGGTAGCTCGGCCAACTTCCTCAACTCCTTCCTGCAGGCCAAACCAACCTTGTTAATTTCGTCAATGTGAGACATCTACGAAAGAGCGACATACTTCACTCAAATATTCAAACAATATATTTATGTTCATTCACACTGTATATGAAATGGAAAATTTGATACGCACTGTATATATATATATATAAATATGATTTCTCCATACACGCTTTATATATGGACGAAACACTTTGCAAAAAAATTAATAGCAAAAAATTCACAATGCGAAATGAACAGTATCAAAACGCTCAAACGATTTCTATTGACATGCATACAATTACTCTATGTACAGATAAAAACTCACCTTTACAATTGAACCGGCAAAATCACAAGTACAATTTCACTGAGCACCAGCAGGTATGCCTGAACTCTAAGCGCGCGTTCTTCAAAATGACGTATGCAGTCCAATAACTAGCGTCCGAATTTCCTCCTCATCCCACCACCCCGCCCGTAACACTGAGTCTTGATGGAAAACACTCACCGAATTCTTAGAATGTGACGTCACAGCCTCTATACGTAAACAACCTTCCTTTGATGTGCCGCCGCGTATCGCCAGCGAGCCGGTCCAGTGGCGGCGTATCACCAGTCAACAACTATAAAATCAACGAAAAATTTAAAATAAATAAATAAAAATCGAAATATCTTGGCCCCCGGCGCTCCAGCGCACCCCATCTTCTCTGGGGACGTTCTTCGCCCACGCCCCCATCCCGCCGCACTTTTTTCCAACCGATCCCAGTTACCCAATTCTATACAACCATGACCATCAAGAATTTAAATTGACGAAAACTCGGCCCCCTTGGGCTCTAGCGCGCCCCCTCTTCTGTGGGGACGTTCCTCGATGGGGCCCCCATCCTGCAGCAGCAGCTCCGGCGCCGAGAACTCAATGGGGGCCCCACAAAAGCACGGCCAGTCGGCGGGAGGTTATGTCACTTTTTTGATGCTCATAGTTGTATTGTCTATTTACTTGTATGAATGAGATCAGTCTGAGGCGTTGTCTGGTTCAACTGAATTTAAATAGAACTTTGTTACTGATACACCTTCAGTAATATACTGCTTTTCCGACATTTACATAAATTATAAATATGATGATGATTTTACAAGTTAAGAATATCGGTATAAGTTTTTCAGGTTATATATTTCGGAAGGACGACCATTCAATACTTACTTTGAGGTTCTTGATCAACTTGATGGTTATTGAATCTAATATATTGTCTTTACTTAACTTTCACTTCACTCTGAAAACACTATTTATTACTTTTGCGAGAAACAAAATGGGGTAAATTGAATTTAAGTGGATACAAACTAAAAACCACACCCTTCGTCAACAAGACCGATCATCACTGAGATCACATTTGCGCTTGCGCGACCGGTAGATATATTCTCAGTGAACATCTCAAGGATGAACTATGTTATGCCAAGTGAAATCGTCCACAGATTCATATTTTGTGCACCTACCGATACATCCCAAAGGCATTCAAAAAACGCCACAAAAGAACCAAGACAAAACATTGAATATCCTTCGGAGACCTCTTTGGGAAGTACACATTACGTCTCAAAGAAACATCGGCATGCTCACATTTTCGAAACATCTCAAAAGCTCCCAGAAATGTTTGTGCTCGCGGGAGCCTACTGCGATACCTACTGTGAAAAGGCCAAATTCTCGATATTTTGCTTCGTGTTTCGAAAAAAGATATCTGAAAAAGTTGCTTCGAAATATTTTGACCCTACATACCGAATTTCAACGCAAAATTCGAATTATGAATATTTTTTTTAATTTTTATATTCATGCCTGATTTTCAATTATTGTTCCTGAAAAAGGAGCAACAGAAATGATAAAATAGTCAAAATCGATTAAATAAACGTATTGAAATAACTTGAATCGATAATTATTATTTTATCAAATGTAAGTTAATCGAATCTGGTCTCCTTTCTTTCACTAACCTGTCTTCAATTTTCTGTTGAATATGATTGGTTGCGAATAATACCACTTGCCTAATTTTGGAAGGAAAATCGTCATTCTTAAAATGTTTCGAAGAAGTCTCATCTTTTGTGTTTCAACAGTTTTCAGTTTGAACTAGAGTGTCATGGAATCAACTGAACTATTTATACCAAACGTTAGTTTGAAAACAATTGCGTCTAAAACAGTAACAAAATCAAAATGCCCATTTTACGTCGTAGTTCTCGAGAAAAAATTTAAATAATAATGTTATTTGGTAATGATGCTCGAAGTGGCAGACAAGTTGCTCATGAATTCAACAGAAGACATCCGCAACGAAATCTTATTCGACATGGAACGGCAGCCTCCGTGAATTAACTTTTTACTCAAATCATTAAAGAATCGTCCAGCTAAGATACCTTGATGATGATAATGTCTTAGCTTAAGTTCGTGCCAATTCCCATAGATTGCGTGAAGGGTCTGAACAATTAAATTTGAGTAGAGGAAAAACCAGAAGATGTCTCTTTCGTCATTTTACTTCAAAGTTCTTGCACACATTGAAAGAAGGTGACGAATCTAAACGATTAGATTACTACTATTGGGCCCAAGGAAATTTTTGGAATGATAGAAATTTCATGAAAAAAAAATTTTTCACAGATGAGGCTATGTTCAGGACTACCAAAAATCCCCACTAGATTGTAAACTGTGAGGACCAATACTCTCGAAAAGTTAATGTATGGTGTGGAATTTTAGACGACTGAATAATTGCTTGATACTTTCAATTCGTTCAATAAACATTTACAGTTTACTGTCTTAGATACAAGGTTGATACGTACTGAAGACAACAGTATTTTGTTGGATTGGTACCAAAAAGAAACAGCATCAGGACGTTTCATCAACTTTGCCTCTCACCATCTCTTAAATCAGAAATACAACACCGTCATTGCTATGAAAAATAGAGTCACCCACATCTGCCATGAAACGTTTTTGAAAGCGAATCTGAGAAAGTTATTCGACATTTTTACACACAACGGTTACCCAAAACACATCTTAAAAAACTAATCTATAACTCCAACTTTTATGACGGGCAAACTGATGACGTTACAATACAATATAAGTACAAATCAATCCCATTCATCGACAAAGTATCCAACCGCATAATAAAAATTTTTAAAGACTTTCCACAAATCAAAATAGCCAAGCGTAATAATACAAAACTATCCAACTTGTTCTCCAAAATCAAAGACAAAACACCAACTCCACTCCTTAGCAATGTAATTTATGAACTACCATGCCAAGGTTGTGAAGGTAGTTATGTCGGACAGACCTCACAGTGGTTAAAACAACGGCTAGCTTTGCACAAGAGTGATGCCCAATTGGGAAAAAACTCCTGTGCAGCAGTCGACCACACCCAGAAAATTCTAGACAAAAACAGCAATCAAAAAAACAGGTTATTCCTTGAGATAGTGGAGATAGTGCGAAGTGGAAATCTTGAGAAATAATCAACATTTGAGTTTGATTTTGTATTTCGGTACTCGGTAGTATAGTTGAATCCTGAAAGAAACTGTGCGTATCTCAATAAACGACTTGATACCACGGATGGCAAATGTTTGTTGGGGCTAAATATTGCTGTCAATGGTTTATTATCAGTTATCAATATAAATTTTCGACCATAACAGTATTGAAAGAATTTATGTAATGCCCAAAAAATTGCTGTTGCCTCTTCATCTAGTTGCCTGTACTTTTGTTCTGCTTTGGTTAGAGTACGTGATGAAAATGCAATTGACCTTTCTCCCCCTTCAATTCTGTGAGATAAAATTGCTGATACTCCCACTGGTAATGCGTCCGTAGCCAACACTAATGAAAGATTCAAATCAAAATGCACCAAAACATTGTCTCCCATCAAATCTTGTTTGATTTTGTTGAAAGCTATTTCGCATTGGCTCGTCCATATGAATTTTTCTGCTTTCTGTAATAACTTATTCAGTGGGTGCAATTTAGATGCCAAATCCGGAATGAAATTATTATAGAAATTTACCATTCCCAGAAACTGTCTCAGCTCATGAATATGTTTGGGCCTGCTGAGTTTCAAAATATCCTTTAGTTCATCATTTGTTTTATGAAGGCCATCTTCATCGATAGTATGACCTAAGTACTTGACGGATTTTTCAAAAAATCTAGCTTTTTTTAGATTGATATATAGATCATGATACCGCAATCTGTCCAAGAGTATCCGTAGTCTGTTGAACGTTTGTTCTAAGGTAGCTCCTTGAATAATTATATCATCAAAAAAACATGCAGTGCCTTCTACAACAACTAGAATAGAATCCATGAATTTCTGCCAGATATTCGGGACCGTTTTAACGCCGAACATCAATCGTTGTACCTTATAACACCCTTTTAATGTTGAAACTGTTTGCATTTTACTGCTCTCATCGTCCATACGTAAATGCAAGTATGCTTTATAGACATCAAGAACACAAAAATATTTTCCACCACGCATCTTCATGAACAATTCCTCGATGCGAGGAATGATATTAGGATTATCATCTTAAATACATTTATTGAGAGTCACTTTGTAGTCTGCACATAATCGTATGGACCCATCTTTTTTAACAATTGGAACTAACGGCGTTCCCCACGCGTTTTCTTGGAAAACATCTTGATACTGGGTAAGTACGTATTGTTTCAGTTTTTCAACTTCAGATATTTCGTTGATGTTCATGACATCAGGAAGCAGTCCTAATGGTTTCATCCAATTTCGACCGATTATTGTATCGAAATCTCCATCAACGATGTGTAACTCATCGAATAAAACTTTGTTTTCAAATTCAATTTTAACTTCTGCTGTTCCGACGACAAAAAATGGTTCTTTCGTATAAGTCAGGAGTTGAGTTTTTGATGGTATTATCTCACAATCAGGAAGTTTGTTCGCTGATGTTTTCAGGCTCATGATACTAACAGCTGAGCCTGTATCAGATTCCATTTTACAGAAAATATCATTAATTTTGACAAAACAAAAATATATACTAGATGACGGTTCAGTGAATAGTGTCACCGCATTTATTTCATGTCGTTCTTCAGATGAGTTCTCTTCGTTATTATCATCTGACCCATCTCCTATATAATTTTCATCGTTCATTTCCACAGCATGCATATACAATTTTTCTTTGACAATCTTCTTTTTCTTCTTCATACACACGTTTTCCAAATAGCCGACAATATTGCAAATTTTACAGCGTAAATTTCTTATGGAACATTGATTTGCTTTATGTGACGAATTTCCGCATCGAAAACAAACAATATTCGATGATGCACCATTTTCATAAGGCAAATTTCGAGTAGACTCATCTGGATATTTCGATTTTTTTCTCACTTGTCCAACTTTCTGTAAACTGAAACTCTCATTTTTAGAAGCTTCTACGACCAATGCTATTTCTAGTGCTTTTTCGAATGATAAGAGTTTCTCTTGCTATAGTTTTTCACGAATGTTTGAGTCCTGTAGAGCTCTAATGAATTAAGAACGTAAATGCGTGTTCAACGTTGACTTTTTACAATGTTCACAGAAGAATTCACAATTTGTTGATAGTCTTTTCAATTCCGCTATGTAACTGGCAATATTTTACCCCTCATGTTGCATTCGTAATAAAAATGTATGCTGCTCAGTAATAACGTTCGGAACTGGACTTAATTGTTCTTGAAGTAGTTTAACATCTCTTCGTAAGATTTTGTATTAGGCAAATCTGGAGTTGTAAGGTTGGCTAGTAACTGATATGTTCTTGCACCAATACAGTTAATAAGGACTTGTTTCTTCTTTGTAGAATCAATGATATTCTTCAGGTCAAAGTAGTTCTCAAGTCTTTGCATATATGTTGTAAAACTTTCGAGATCTTCATTGAATTTTTCTATTTGGGAGTAGTTGTTGTATTTGCGGAAGTCTGGAGTGACTGTGTGGGTGAAAGAGTTATTGGATTTCGTGATGAGAACGTCCAGGAAAGCTAGGGAGTTGTTCATTTCGGTCTCCATTGTGAATTTCATGTTGGGATGGATATCGTTTAGGTGATCTAAGAACGTGTTTAAGATTTCGTAACCATGAGGCCATATGACGAAAATGTCGTCAACGTATATCTGAACCAGCAAGTAGGCTTGTGGTCAAATGCTTCCACAGCCCTGAGGGGCAAGTTTAGAAATATTTCACTAGTGAAATTGCTCATATTTCGATCAACTCAAGTTTTGAATCAATTTTACTTGTGAATTACAGTTCACATTCGAAAAAATTTCACAATTATAATTCGGATACTCTTTAGCTGTCGAAATGTTGATTTCACTTGCGAAAATATAATTGTTTGTGGTTAGAATCATTAAATTTGTTATTTTGGTTTTGTAGCATGTACTTGAAGTTTATGTTTTTGGACATAGTTTGTTGAAGCATATTGTTTATTACTAGCAAAGTATAAGTGAGGCACGAGAACGTTTACATTTTTTTGTTGTACCTTCAGCAAATACTATTAAAAAATAACTTCATGGAAATCATGTAGGATGATGTGTTAACGCCAAGAACGGTGCTCCACCCTTGCAAACAAGATCCTTTCAACCTGAGTGACCGCCAGTTCCCTTAAATGTATATTCTCCAAAGCAGCAACTTGAGGATTAATACATATAATGGAACCTCAGTTGATAGCTCCTACAAGAATATCCGCCGAGCAATAAAATATAAAAATATATAATACCTATATCTTATCTTACTCGGAGAGAATATCAGCTATGGACAAAGCCATACTGATGTCATATTGCGCAGTGCACAATATTACCTAGGTTATTGACAATTTAAAATTTTATTGTAGGGAAATGCAGAAATTCTGATATATTTAAAATTTACTAAGCATGTTTAAAGTCTGAATTTTTCCTATTTGTTAGCACTTTTACAAACCAACCTCAATTAATATTTTAATTTTCTCCATATGAATCATCAAATTTGACAGATGTCCGTTGTTGCCAAAGGGTGTCGATCGAATTGAATTCATTTGAGTGAATTTATAAACATTTCATTTCACTTAAATTGAAAACTAGGTACAGCATTTCGATGGTGAACTACAAATCGAAATATTTCACTTATGAATTCAATTTCACTGATATTCAAAACTTGGCCCACTGGTTTCGAAGTCTTCCATGAAAAGGTTTGCAAGGACTGGAGAAAGGGGGAACCCATGGGAGCACCTTTCACTTGTTTGTAGTAAGTTCCTTGGAAGGGAAGTACGTGTTGTTCATACAGTGATTGATGAGGTCCATGGTGTCTTTTGGAATTCTGTGTTTAGTTTTAAGGATTTCTAGCGTGTCCGTTAGGGGAATGTTTGTGAAGAGGGAGACAACATCGAAGCTCACTAGGATATCGGTGTTCTAGATTCTATAGGATTTGAGAAGGTCTAAGAAGTGGAATGAATTTTTCACGTAGGATGAAGCTTCTTCTGCTCGTGGCTGAAGAGTACTCGCCAGATACTTGGCGAGGTTCTGGGTTGGTGATCCAAAGGCATTGACGATAGGTCGGAGTGGGATATCAGACTTGTGTATTTTTGGTAGTCCGTAGATACGAGGGGTGCATGATGACTTCTCTGTAGGGATAGTGGCTTTCTTGATTTCGGCTGGTAGTGTAGAATTATTGATCAGATTTTTGGTCTTCTTTTCGAGGTAGGTTGTCGGGTCTCGTTGGGTGATCTGTTACTCGGATGAGTTTAATAGTGTAATCATCTGAGGTATTCAGAACTACCGTGGCGTTGCCTTTGTCTGCTGGGAGAATGATTATGTCAGGGTTGTTATGGAGGTTTCTGAGGCAATGTTTTTCGGCAGGTGTTATGTTGGATGGAGTTTTGCTCTCCTAAGTGTGGTGGCAATATCTTGTCTAGTTTCTTCAGCTGTGTTTTCTGATAAATGGGTTATAGCGCTTTCTATTTGTGTGATGGTGGTTTCTGTTGGGATTCAGGTTGGTGTGATGGAATAATTGAATCCTCTTGATAGTAGTGCAAGGCTAGTTTGATCTAGTGGTGTGTCGGAGAAGTTATGTACTAATACAGGTGTTGCGGCTGAGACCAAGGGTGTGATGGTATTCGTTTACAATGTACAAAGTTTGTTTTTTTGTGATTCTGTTTTCTTATTATTCTATATAATATAATATGTATATATATATATATATATATATATATACAAAAGGGGGCACATTGTACAAGATGAATTTCATATAAAACAGGTAAAATTGGAAAGATGTCATAAAAGTTTTGTTAAAATACGTTTAATTTTAAAATTATTAAAAATACTATTTAGTTTTTTTTTTTTTTTTTTTGATCACACATGGCCAAATCAATGCTATTGGTAGGGAGAAGACAGACAGTTGACATGGCATATGACTTAGTCAGTGGTACCAATTTGCAGTTACCAACCTATGTTGGAGTCCGTAAATCAGATATTAGTTGGTTGGGCGACACCTAGTGGACCATGGTGGAACCTGAATTAAGTACATCTGGCATGTAACTGAGTGTCTTTAGTACACTTTCGATCTGGATATTATGTTTTTTAAAATAGTATAACAATGTTCAATCCTTCTGTGAGCAAAATTCTGGTACAGGTTAGGTATCTGGAGAATTTTAAGTCAAAATTAGGAAAAAGGTTAAGTTTTATTTATAAAATTATTTGATCATTTGATAAATTTGTAGAATTAATGAATGATGGATTCTTATCCAACGTCAGAAGGTAAGAATAAATTTCACTGAGATGATTAATATCTGTTTTTTTATTAATGCAGTTACTATTTTCTGAAATAAAGGCCATTTCGAGAAAAGTCCTTTTGGATAGACGCGATTCACTAGCTAAGACCTTAGTGGCATCATAATTCATATGGTGGTCAAACTTGTTTACATGTTCAGCTAACGCACACCGTTCTGGATGTAATCTACAGTCACTTTTATGTGAAACGATTCGGGAGCCTACAGATCTCGAAGTCTGACCAACATACATTTTATTGCACGATTGACACGGAATACTATATATTATATTAGCTTGAGAAAATAGAGAAAGTTTGTCTTTGACTTTGAAGTGAATTGTTCTAATAGTTAGAACTGATTTATTTGCAATTTTCAAATTCGGTACATCATTAAAAATTCTGGAGAGTTTAGGAGTGATCTCCTTTATGTAGGGTAAAGAACTATAAAAAGAAATTAATGGTGCAATATTGTTTTCAATGTTATTATTATTACTATTATTTCTGTCAACTTGTGTAATCGTTGAGTTGTTAACCAATACCAATACTGGCAATGTATGTCATGGATGATATACTAGACATGGTCTTGCAGGTATTTATTACCTTTCAAATTATTTTTGGTAAAAAAATATGTGGACGACTTGATTATAGCGTTACCACAAGAAGGAACTACAGAGATAGTTGATGTATCCAATAGTTATGATCCGTTCATACAGTTTACCATAGAACGTGAAGATGAGGAACGTAGTGTTCCCTTCTTGGACACTAAATTTCATCGTACAGGTGAGAATACCTTAATCATTGATTGGTATAGGAAATCTATAAGTAGTGGTAGATATATGAACTACCACTCATATCATAAGCAGTCCATGAAAGTTAATTTGGTAAAACAAATGAAACATCGAGTACTTTGTATTTCTGATTCTTCTTTTCATCAAAAAAACCTCAAAATTTTATATAATCTTTTCATTGACAATTCATATCCTCCTACATTATTAAAAAAGATCCTTTTTAGTACTTCAACCATTGACTCACATGATACAATTAATAATAGAAATATTTCCCAAAATATCACTACTATCAATGAGGTAGTTAATAGGACCCCACTTCAAATTTTCTGTACTTCACTTCCATACATTACAGATGTGTCATCCAAACTTGCTCGAATTCTCAGAGAGTTTGATCACATAAAAATTGCCAATAAAACAGTTTTAACAATCAATTCCATTTTAACAAAATTGAAGGATAAGACTCCTTTAATTTCTCAAGCACAATTAGTATTTTGCATTCCTTGCTCAAATTGTGATAAAACATATATAGGTCAAACCTCTAGAACTCTTAAAGACAGGATTACCTCACATAAAAGTGACTGCAGATGTCATCGTGAAAGATGTGCATTAAGTGAACATGTTAATAGTACAGGACACATCATGAATTATATAAACACAAAAATTTTGACAAAGGAGTGTAACTCTACTAAGAGACTTTTTATGGAAATGGCTTTCATTTCTCAATCTAATAATTGCTTAAATAAAAAAACAGATCTCAATCATTTAAGTGAAATTTATTCATACCTATTACTTCTTGATAAAAAAACCCCCAGAACAAATTTAATTACTGTTCAAATAAAATTAAAAAACATTTCTGAAGGAATGTGATCGCTCTTTTGAATGGATAAAATTGGCTGTCTAACTCTCTAAGCACAGGCCAAATCGTGTGCTTTACTGTCAAATGTCAAATAATATTGTCTTCTTTAAATTTCACTTGTCATTTGTCTGGTTTACTAACCAAATTGTAGGTTCATGGTGTGCACATAGTCCACACTTGAAAAAAATTTCATATAATTTTAAAATGTTTTTAAATCTTTGACAAAAATTTTTAATTGTTTTCAACTTGTTACTTCATCATCAACGTCATGTTGTTCACTCGATATTGTTTATATCTCATTTATTACATCATTAGCATTCAACCTCAATAACACAGTAAATATAGCTTTTATTGGGCTTCACTCCATTTAGTTTACAATCCTGCTTATTAATTGTAGCCTCCCTGGTTCGGGTTGAACCGCGTCTAGAATTTGTTGAAATTCAACGTTTCGGCTCCGATTTTGGAGCCATTTTCAAGAACTGAAAAAGAAAGAAAATTAATAAATGGTTGAAACGTAATTCTACGCTGAGGTCTCAATCTGCCTACTCCTCAGGTATAATTACGTTAGGTTTTTGTGACTTGACGTCGGGGTCTCAATCTGCCTACTCCCCAAGTCTCGTCACTGGTTCTCTCTAAGGTCTCAATCTGCCTACTCCTTCGAGAGAACTCAGTTCAGTATATATATATATATATATATATATATATTATATTATATAGAATAATAAGAAAACAGAAACAAAAAAAAACAAACTTTGTACATTGTAAACGAATACCATCACACCCTTGGTCTCAGCCGCAACACCTGTATTAGTACATAACTTCTCCGACACACCACTAGATCAAACTAGCCTTGCACTACTATCAAGAGGATTCAATTATTCCATCACACCAACCTGAATCCCAACAGAAACCATCATCACACAAATAGAAAGCGCTATAACCCATTTATCAGAAAACACAGCTGAAGAAACTAGACAAGATATTGCCACCACACTTAGGAGAGCAAAACTCCATCCAACATAACACCTGCCGAAAAACATTGCCTCAGAAACCTCCACAACAACCCTGACATAATCATTCTCCCAGCAGACAAAGGCAACGTCACGGTAGTTCTGAATACCTCAGATGAGTACACTATTAAACTCATCCGAGTAACAGATCACCCAACGAGACCCGACAAGCTACCTCGAAAAGAAGACCAAAAATCTGATCAATAATTCTACACTACCAGCCGAAATCAAGAAAGCCACTATCCCTAGAGAGAAGTCATCATGCACCCCTCGTATCTACGGACTACTAAAAATACACAAGCCTGATATCCCACTCCGACCTATCGTCAATGTCTTTGGATCACCAACCCAGAACCTCGCCAAGTATCTGATGAGTACTCTTCAGCCACGAGCAGAAGAAGCTTCATCCTACGTGAAAAATTCATTCCACTTCTTAGACCTTCTCAAATCCTATAGAATCTAGAACACCGATATCCTAGTGAGCTTCGATGTTGTCTCCCTCTTCACAAACATTCCCCTAACGGACACGCTAGAAATCCATAAAACTAAACACAGAATTCCAAAAGACACCCTGGACCTCATCAGTCACTGTATCAACAACACGTACTTCCCTTCCAAGGAACTTACTACAAACAAGTGAAAGGTGCTCCCATGGGTTCCCCCCTTTCTCCAGTCCTTGCAAACCTTTTCATGGAAGACTTCGAAACCAGTGGGCCAAGTTTTGAATATCAGTGAAATTGAATTCATAAGTGAAATATTTCGATTTGTAGTTCACCATCGAAATGCTGTACCTAGTTTTCAATTTAAGTGAAATGAAATGTTTATAAATTCACTCAAATGAATTCAATTCGATCGACACCCTTTGGCAACAACGGACATCTGTCAAATTTGATGATTCATATGGAGAAAATTAAAATATTAATTGAGGTTGGTTTGTAAAAGTGCTAACAAATAGGAAAAATTCAGACTTTAAACATGCTTAGTAAATTTTAAATATATCAGAATTTCTGCATTTCCCTACAATAAAATTTTAAATTGTCAATAACCTAGGTAATATTGTGCACTGCGCAATATGACATCAGTATGGCTTTGTCCATAGCTGATATTCTCTCCGAGTAAGATAAGATATAGGTATTATATATTTTTATATTTTATTGCTCGGCGGATATTCTTGTAGGAGCTATCAACTGAGGTTCCATTATATGTATTAATCCTCAAGTTGCTGCTTTGGAGAATATACATTTAAGGGAACTGGCGGTCACTCAGGTTGAAAGGATCTTGTTTGCAAGGGTGGAGCACCGTTCTTGGCGTTAACACATCATCCTACATGATTTCCATGAAGTTATTTTTTAATAGTATTTGCTGAAGGTACAACAAAAAAATGTAAACGTTCTCGTGCCTCACTTATACTTTGCTAGTAATAAACAATATGCTTCAACAAACTATGTCCAAAAACATAAACTTCAAGTACATGCTACAAAACCAAAATAACAAATTTAATGATTCTAACCACAAACAATTATATTTTCGCAAGTGAAATCAACATTTCGACAGCTAAAGAGTATCCGAATTATAATTGTGAAATTTTTTCGAATGTGAACTGTAATTCACAAGTAAAATTGATTCAAAACTTGAGTTGATCGAAATATGAGCAATTTCACTAGTGAAATATTTCTAAACTTGCCCCTCAGGGCTGTGGAAGCATTTGACCACAAGCCTACTTGCTTTACTTTACTTTACTTACTTTACAACATATATGCAAAGACTTGAGAACTACTTTGACCTGAAGAATATCATTGATTCTACAAAGAAGAAACAAGTCCTTATTAACTGTATTGGTGCAAGAACATATCAGTTACTAGCCAACCTTACAACTCCAGATTTGCCTAATACAAAATCTTACGAAGAGATGTTAAACTACTTCAAGAACAATTAAGTCCAGTTCCGAACGTTATCACTGAGCAGCATACATTTTTATTACGAATGCAACATGAGGGGAAAAATATTGCCAGTTACATAGCGGAATTGAAAAGACTATCAACAAATTGTGAATTCTTCTGTGAACATTGTAAAAAGTCAACGTTGAACACGCATTTACGTTCTTAATTCATTAGAGCTCTACAGGACTCAAACATTCGTGAAAAACTATAGCAAGAGAAACTCTTATCATTCGAAAAAGCACTAGAAATAGCTTTGGTCGTAGAAGCTTCTAAAAATGAGAGTTTCAGTTTACAGAAAGTTGGACAAGTGTGAAAAAAATCGAAATATCCAGATGAGTCTACTCGAAATTTGCCTTATGAAAATGGTGCATCATCGAATATTGTTTGTTTTCGATGCGGAAAATCGTCACATAAAGCAAATCAATGTTCCATAAGAAATTTACGCTGTAAAATTTGCAATATTGTCGGCTATTTGGAAAACGTGTGTATGAAGAAGAAAAAGAAGATTGTCAAAGAAAAATTGTATATGCATGCTGTGGAAATGAACGATGAAAATTATATAGGAGATGGGTCAGATGATAATAACGAAGAGAACTCATCTGAAGAACGACATGAAATAAATGCGGTGACACTATTCACTGAACCGTCATCTAGTATATATTTTTGTTTTGTCAAAATTAATGATATTTTCTGTAAAATGGAATCTGATACAGGCTCAGCTGTTAGTATCATGAGCCTGAAAACATCAGCGAACAAACTTCCTGATTGTGAGATAATACCATCAAAAACTCAACTCCTGACTTATACGAAAGAACCATTTTTTGTCGTCGGAACAGCAGAAGTTAAAATTGAATTTGAAAACAAAGTTTTATTCGATGAGTTACACATCGTTGATGGAGATTTCGATACAATAATCGGTCGAAATTGGATGAAACCATTAGGACTGCTTCCTGATGTCATGAACATCAACGAAATATCTGAAGTTGAAAAACTGAAACAATACGTACTTGCCCAGTATCAAGATGTTTTCCAAGAAAACGCGTGGGGAACGCCGTTAGTTCCAATTGTTAAAAAAGATGGGTCCATACGATTATGTGCAGACTACAAAGTGACTCTCAATAAATGTATTTAAGATGATAATCCTAATATCATTCCTCGCATCGAGGAATTGTTCATGAAGATGCGTGGTGGAAAATATTTTTGTGTTCTTGATGTCTATAAAGCATACTTGCATTTACGTATGGACGATGAGAGCAGTAAAATGCAAACAGTTTCAACATTAAAAGGGTGTTATAAGGTACAACGATTGATGTTCGGCGTTAAAACGGTCCCGAATATCTGGCAGAAATTCATGGATTCTATTCTAGTTGATGTAGAAGGCACTGCATGTTTTTTTGATGATATAATTATTCAAGGAGCTACCTTAGAACAAACGTTCAACAGACTACGGATACTCTTGGATAGATTGCGGTATCATGATCTATATATCAATCTAAAAAAAGCTAGATTTTTTGAAAAATCCGTCAAGTACTTAGGTCATACTATCGATGAAGATGACCTTCATAAAACAAATGATAAACTAAAGGATATTTTGAAACTCAGCAGGCCCAAACATATTCATGAGCTGAGACAGTTTCTGGGAATGGTAAATTTCTATAATAATTTTATACCGGATTTGGCATCTAAATTGCACCCACTGAATAAGTTATTACAGAAGGCAGAAAAATTCATACGGACGAGCTAATGCGAAATAGCTTTCAACAAAATCAAACAAGATTTGATGGGAGACAATGTTTTGGTGCATTTTGATTTGAATCTTTCATTAGTGTTGGCTACGGACGCATTACCAGTGGGAGTATCAGCAATTTTATCTCACAGAATTGAAGGGGAAGAAAGGTCAATTGCATTTTCATCACGTACTCTAACCAAAGCAGAACAAAAGTACAGGCAACTAGATGAAGAGGCAACAGCAATTTTTTGGGCATTACATAAATTCTTTCAATACTGTTATGGTCGAAAATTTATATTGATAACTGATAATAAACCATTGACAGCAATATTTAGCCCCAACAAACATTTGCCATCCATGGTATCAAGTCGTTTATTGAGATACGCACAGTTTCTTTCTGGATTCAACTATACTACCGAGTACCGAAATACAAAATCAAACTCAAATGTTGATTATTTCTCAAGATTTCCACTTCGCACAGCAGCAATCGAAGAAAATTATGATGATACAAATGTTTTACAGCTATGTGAAAGGAGCTTACCAGTCACAGCAGAGTTAATAGCAGAAGAAACGCGGAAAGATACCGAATTAAAAAATTTATATTTGGCAATTCAAACTGGAAATTTTGTCAAGAAGGTGAATTTTCAATTGCCAACGGATGCATTCTACGTGGATATCGAGTAATGATTCCTAAAGTTTTACGTGGAGATAAACTTAAGGAATTATACTCAGCACATATTGGAATCGTCAACCGCTATACCCGTAAGGACGGCATGGCCTGCTTGATCTAGTGACCCTAGGCGATCCCGAATAGGGATACGATTAAGGAAATAGTAAAATAGGTAAACCATGAGATGATTTTCTTGACAAAGGGTTGTTGAATCAAGTCATGTAGGGTTTTGGATTGGAATACGAGTCCAACTTATGTTTGGCGATGTCTAGATCATTAATGTTCAAGTCGTTCAATCGGAGCAGCTTTAATTTTGGAAGTTGTGATTTTTTGGGAATATCCGCACAACACTCGTGTGTGATTACAACTGGATGAGTGCCAAAGGTAATTGTTTGTTGTTTTTTTTATTGTTTTATCCGTTAACCAGCTGTCATCCCCCTACGAACGACAGCCCTCAGAAGTCGAAACTTGTGCGAGCCAAGGATTAACGAGGTCTTACCTTTTAACGTGCGATTCCTAGCACGATGTTGGACATTTTTGATCATTAGAAGTTAGCTTGAACTTTCGTAATTCCAATAAAGTCACTACACTACACTCAGTCTGGAGCTTCACAGCTGAATTCTTGTTAGCGGCTTTACATTATGCAATTTTCATGCAATTTTTTTGCAATGCAAGACTAAATTTTACATTGCGCTTGCGCCCATGCAAGTTCCGTGCAAACCCAAAAAATTTCGACTGGTTGAAATTTTCACGCAATTCGTGAGCAATTCTAGTGATTTTTCTGGTGAGAAATTCAATGCCAATAGCACACCAAAGTACCCGTAGATATTGTTTTTCGAATGTCTCTTAACCTATAACTAAAAGAAAGAGAACATTTTTCAGAAGCGTTAATAATAGGTGGAAAATGTCAGCGACGTAAGTAAATGTTAAATACATAAAGCAATAAGAGATTAGAAAAAATCTCTTTTATGGACTACAAACCAAACAACGTTGATACTCCTTTATGTGCAGTTTCCATGTTTGTATGAGGTACGCTCAAAACAATGCAGCACTCGCAATGTGAGACTGCAAGTGTATGAAAAACTATTGAAAGAATTGAATAACGGTGCCGAGGAAGTTATAACAATTGATGATGTGTAGAAAAAAATGCATGGACTTCGTACTCAATATATGACTGAAGTGAATAAAGTAAGAAAAAGTCAGCAAAGTGGCAGTTCAACAGATGATATTTACGTTCCAAAATTATGGCGTTTTGATCTCCTTCCTAGGAGATCACGCTCCAATAGTAAGCGAAGGGCAGTCAAACCTCAACATAACTGAAACAGAGAAAATAGAGGTAAGTATGTCAAATGTTAAAGTTGTCTTAGTATAATTTCATTAATAGACAAATCCTGTAAATTGTAGACAGAATTTGAAGAACAATCAGAAGTTCTGTATGAGGGTAATGTGGATGACCTGAATGGTCTGGGTGAAGCTTCAGCCAATGAGGTGAGACATGCTATATCGGAGACAAGTTCCGGAAAAAGGACTAAAAAAGCTGTAGATAGTCAAGTTTCAGAAATACCTACTACAGCAAAACATATAATGGAAAATTTGGCAGCCCAGGAAACGGGGGATAGTATTTCTGTATTCAGCAAGTGAGTAACCATTATTTTTATAAAATTGGGAAGTTCATTGGTCAACTTGTAGGTTCATTGCATCAGAAATGCAGACGATTATTGGTAGCAACACGATTATGGATTCACTGAAAGAAGAAATTATTGGAGCAGTATTTCGTGCTAAAAAACAGCAAAAGAATTACAACAGAAAGGATGGAATAATCTTTGAAAGGGAATATACAGTGCGGCTTTTAATAGCCCCCCCCCTCTGTGAACTTTTGAACGGTTTGAAGTACAAACATGAAAAAACGTTTGGATGGTATAACCGACATTACTTTTTGAAATAAAACACATTGTGATTGCTCGAGAGATGGCGCGGGGGGACGGACATCAACTTGAAATTTTGAAATGGCATGGGGGGTCAAGTGTCGCATTGTTGAAAAGATAATTCAATTCTCTTTTCAACCATCCAAATTGTTTTGAATTTCGTTAATACAATATCACAATATTAATTTGAAATGTCAAGTATAAGTGCGGATTTCACATCAAACCATCAAAAGTTTTCGAGGTAATGTAACGAACGGATTCAGATCCGCACTTATTCTTGACATTTCAAATGCATATAGTGAAAAAACGTATTACCGAAATTCTAAACAAATGTAGATGGTTGAAACGAGAACTGAATTATCTTTGCAACGATGTGACACTTGACCCACTATGCTATTTACAAATTTTAAGTTTATGTGTCCTCCCGCTCCATCTATCGAGTAATTACAATTTGTTTTCTTTTCAAAAGTAGAATCGGTGATACCCTCCAAACGTTTTTGTTATATTTGTACGTCAAACTGTTCAAACGTTAACAAGTGGGGTGACTATTAAAAACGTACACTGTATTATGGAAACATATAATTTATTTTTGTAACTAAAACAATAAACAATAGCAGTATTAGTCTTCATGTCCTGTTTTCTTGCCATGGCACACTTTCAACTCCATTTACGTATTCTTTGAATTCTTCACGAATAGCAATTGTTTCGTTTTTTGCTCTTTTACATTGGTCATTTCTCAAGCCATACAAAAACGTAAATTGGGGATCTATTTCACTGTCTGGATCAACACCAGTGTACTGGGATTTTAAGTGGGTTGCTAAAAAGTTATGTAAGACACAGCAAGCCTATACAACAATTCTGACTTTTTCAGGCCTCAAAGCATTTGTTGTCAGAAGAACTCTAAATCTGTTAGCAAAAGTACTTTCAACAACTCTTCTGACACGACTCAGTCTGTAATTAAAGATTCGATTCGTTGATGATGTGTCAATTCTTTCAATGGATATGGTTTCATAATATAATGAGAGACAAGGAAAATGCAGCATCAGCTGCTATAACAAAAGGAACAGGTTTATTTCTCCCAGATCTGTCTTCTGGAAAAATTAGTTTATTCTGTTCAACTGCTGTGGACAAATCACTCTCTCTCAAAACTCCATCGTCTGCCACTCTTCCATTGACCCCAATGTTTATATACCGGGTGGCTACGGAAGTATTGCCGACGGAATATCTCAGTTATTGTATGAAGTAGGTTTGTGAAATTTGGAGCGTCGATATAATGACATAAGAGCTAGAATTTGAGCATATTGACATGTCGAAGTTAACTTCCTGTCTGACCGGAAGTAACATCAACTTTCTTATTTTAAATGGAAACCCTATTTTTTTTCTCTTCGCTTTATTCAGCATTCAATTCCCTTTCTAATAACATATCACAAGTTGGTATCTAACCAGAAACTAGATCAGAAAAAAATTATTATTGAAATTCACCGAGTAGGTAGGCCGTGGAAGCAAAATGAAAGCCAAAAATTGAAAAGTTGGCTATGGAAACCATACGTCACTTGATAACAGTTGCTACTACTGTGATATTTTATTTTCATTCGTCGGTGTTATAAAAAGCCGCCAAAAAAATATTGGAAAAATTGGGGAAAAAAACAATACTCTGTAGGTCCATAACTTAAATAGGAACATACAACTTTTTCTTGCCTGTACTATTCAGCATAACCATTCCTTTCTAATGATATAATAGAAAGTAATTTTTTGAAATGAAATACCAAAAAATCCAATTATTATTATTCAAATAACAAATAAACAGATTTATCGAAAAAAAAAATTCAAATTGATAGGATTAAAGATAAAATAAATTCAAAACAAATGTTCGAAATGCATTCCCTCAGCGTCAATACATTTATTGAGTCTGGTTTTATTTTCATGTAAAACGTTTCTCAACATTTGGGGCGTGATATCTTGGAAAGCTCTTCGAAGTTTTACTTCTAGCTCATGTAGAGTTGTAGGCTGTGTGGAATACACCCCATTTTTAAGATGCCCCCATAGAAAAAAGTCGCACGGAGTAAGATCAGGTGACCTTGGTGGCCACCTGACTGGACCATGGGTTGTTATAAGTCTCTCTTGAAAGCGATTTTGAAGATAATTTCTAGCTATTCTTGAATTATGCGGAGGGGCGCCATCTTGCTGGAAGTACATTCTCTCAGTTATTTCCGCTGGTATGTTGTTAATGAATTCCGAAATTTCATTCGTTAAAAAATTAAAGTATCTCTCTCCCGTTAGTTGGCCTTGAAAAAGAATGGGGCCAACAATATGAGTTCCAACTATTCCTGCCCAAACATTCACACCAAATCTCTCCTGGAAGCCACCTTGTCGAAACCGGTGCTCGTTTTCTATCGCCCAGTACCTGAAAAAAAAGACCGTTCACACTTTTAGCACTTTACACTTCGACTATCGACAATAATCCAAATAAAGTACAGTACCTACCTTGTATTATTCCTGTTAAATAATCCATTGTTTTTTATAACGCCGACGAATGAAAATAAAATATCACAGTAGTAGCAACTGTTATCAAGTGACGTATGGTTTCCATAGCCAACTTTTCAATTTTTGGCTTTCATTTTGCTTCCACGGCCTACTCGGTGAATTTCAATAATAATTTTTTTCTGATCTAGTTTCTGATTAGATACCAACTTGTGATATGTCATTAGAAAGGGAATTGAATGCTGAATAAAGTGAAAAGAAAAAAAAATAGGGTTTCCATTTAAAATAAGAAAGTTGATGTTACTTCCGGTCAGACAGGAAGTTAACTTCGACATGTCAATATGCTCAAATTCTAGCTCTTATGTCATTATGTCGACGCTCCAAATTTCATAAACCTACTTCATACAATAACTGAGATATTCCGTAGGCAATACTTCCGTAGCCACCCGGTATGTAAATTTATAGTGAGAATCTACCAACGCAAGTAAAACAATGCTATGTTGATGTTTATAATAATAAAATGAAGAACCCTCATTATTGGGGGCTTTAATCACATGTTTACCATCCAAAGCCCCAAGAATGTTGGGCAAATTCCAGGCTATCTCTAAAGTTTCTTGAGATTTCTAACCATTCTGTAGCAGTTGAAACTTTCACTTGAAATTTTCTAAAAAGTACTAGTATACTTACGTGCAAATATTTATCTTTTAATTCGTCATACAATGCAACTGGTACGAACACTGATATGGTGCTTTCAGCTATGACCTAAAACTTTCTCCTGTTGCTAAATATCGTAGTGTGACTATGAGTTTATTGCTCACTGGAATACATTCTCTTGATGTGATATCAGTTTTCTCTATTTTCTGCTTGATATTTTTTTATAGTATCTCAAAGCAATGTCTATCCATTCGTAAAAACTGCCTATAACTTTCACAGTCTCCTGCTGCCAGAAATTCATTTATTATTTTTATATTTCTTTTTTGTCGATTTATCCATGGTTTAACCCACCATCTTCTTTTCTTCCTTTTTTTACTCAACGATGCAACAACTGTCACTAATGTCGCTATAGCCACTTTAATTTTTGTTATCTTGGTCATTTTTTGAATTTCCGTCAAGTATACACCAACAAATATCAAAATATTGTATTGAGGTTAGATTTTCTCGAAATACATTATGTTGGTAAAACACAATTTCTACATTGCTTTGCAATGCCTGTCTTGCATTGCAAATGAATTGCATAAATGTAAAGCTGCTCCTTAATGATTTCAGTTCTTGTCTTTATATTGGGGCAATTCACGGACTTGTAGGGGTTCGGAAAGAATCACTAGCCCAAGATTGTTCTCAAGTTTTTGAACATTATAGCCTTGGCTAAAAATAAAAGAACTTTGACAGTTTGGTGGAATGTCTTTGAAGTTTTTGAAACTTTGGGCTTCACAAATCGAGTTAGAGTCTATTGGATACGCGAACATGTCGGAGAACAATTCTGTTCTATAGAAAAGTGGCTTACACGTACTTAGTCCGTCACCGGTATGAACATTAAAGAATCATCATCTTCCGCGATGAATTTATCAGATATTGAAAGAATGTGATGGAGGCCAGTTCTGTCAGTTAACTATAAAATATTACGGCTGTTCTTATCCTTATATTATTAATCATGAGATTGCTGTCCATATATTTGACATTGAAATTTTTAATATGCCTGGAAACAAACAGACATAACAGGTTTGTTTTGGTTCTGAAAATTATCAGTCCTGGGACGTCAGGATCATGCGCAATTGACGAGAAGTGTGCTCTTTAGGTTCATATTCGCTCACTTTTTCTCAACTTCGCAAAATCCTGACGTCCCAGGACTAATAATTTTCAGAACCAGAACAAAGCTTACCGCACTGATCATTGTTCTCCTTTAAAATTTCGGACAAGTTGACTTTAGCCGCTTTCCAATGGCCACAGGGAGTAGCTCCGAGGAGCTCCGGGTAGCTCCTGAAGTGATTTGACAGATCATGACAAATTATGTTCCAATTAAAACCCAGTTATATAAAGTCAGGTGCGGGTCACTTCAGGTTCAGTTCAGGGGTAACAAGCTCCACTGGGGGCTACTACCCCTGGCAGTTGGAAAGCAGCTTTTATTTCAACTTCTTGAATTTATTCGTACCATCAGTTAAAATTTGCCGCTACGAAATATATTTGAACAGCTTTTGACAGATTTTGTACGAAAAATAAATAATTCGTGTAGGTACATGAAAACTTAGCTTTATTCAACCTTTACAGTCCGTATAGTATTCACCATCCGAGGCGTCCAAATTGCCAGTGATTGATTTGAAAATACTACCTATACCATCAGTTAGGCTTCTTTTATATCTTTTGGGATCTCTTACAATTTCTTCGACTTTTTGATTAATAGAATTTGAAATTTGGGTGAGAAGACTGATATGAGTTTATACTTCAGATCGAATCTCGATCGTATTAATAAGTGCTTTTAAAATTTTTCGATTGTTTTCGTATACATTTTTGAACACGGAAATGTCTTTGTTCACAAGTAAGGTCCATTTGTCATTAGTTAGTATGATATTTTCATTTTCATGGTAATATACACCAACGGTGTTATTGATTGGATTTATTTGGTATTGGAACACTACTGATCGGAACAGCAGCAACAACCTGAGAAGAAATTAATCTTCAGTTCCAATGTAAGGTTTCATGCGGTCAAAGTTTACTTTCGATCATTGGTTTGTTTTAGGGTTTGAGTTCGTTCCGTACCTGCAAGCGAACCCGAGATTTGCATTAACCAACAAATATCTGAGGGTTTAATGGGCGTGTCTTATGAAACAAGCACAGACACACTTGCAAAAGGACGCTTCCTTCTATCGTGCTTGATATTCACTACGCGAAGCGACGGGCATGTGGTGTTAGCAAGTATGCCTCAATACATACGTTTTTCATGTTCTCGCTTGCTTTGCAGTGATATTGTCATAGTCGGAGGGTAGAGATTTCTCAGATTTCACGTTGGGACATTTTATTGAGTATTGGCACAAGTGCATTGAAATTATCGGTAATTATTGTGCTAATAAGCGTGTTATATTATAACTGCACGAGTTTATTTCCACATTTTTGAAGGAGGAGTACTTTGAATAAAAACACGCTTGAATAAATGAATTGAATTTGTGGAATATTTCTGGAATATAAGCATTTTATGAATTACCACGTCAGTGATGACATGCCGTTGTCATGGATACCTACCTTTTCAAATTGGATATACCTAGTTATTTTCCTTATAATTGCGGAAAGTGATACTTTCCCACACGCGACTTCCGTTGACCCGACGCGAAGCGGAGTTCGTGCGAACAGTCAAGTGCGGGAGAGACACACTTTACGCATGAATTGGGAACATTATTTTTTCTACTACCGCATAAATATTCAAAAAGCACATTGAAAATATATATTGTATTTCAATCACTAATAATTATCAATGTTAATGTTAAAAACACAATTCATATTACATTCTGAAAATGAGTCAGAATAGCCGGTCCAGCGTAGTTAGTTTTGAAAGTATCTTTCAAAACTAAAATGCGTGTGAAAATGTAGGTAAAAACGCGCGGTCTTAGAAAAAAAATTCTTTTACTCGTACTGCAAATATCGAAATCATAATAATGCAAAAAAGATAACATAAATATGCTAGACGTGACATCAAATGTAACCCAACAGTTCCGTTGTATTTTAAACTCATTCAATTTTTAATGAACCTACAAGAATAACAAATACATCTATCACATCACTCTCATTGATTTAATTACAAATTTAAGTTCTGAAGTGGAAAATAGTCAAATATCGGATCATAGCCGAGTATATTGCGAATTCGATATGTATATCCAAGAACAATATGACGAAAAAAAAATTCTTATAGGAACCTAAAAAGTATAGACAAAGAACATTTTCAGAGGAAGCTTCAGGAATTACCATGGTTCTCTTTCTCTTTTCTGTTTTTCTCACACTTCTCTATATTTGTCATTACGCTGTCATATATTTTTGATTCCATTAAGTTTGGCACTGGTGGAAGAACAGAAACTTCACTGTTATCTGTACTAGTTTGCCAATAACCCGTCTTATTTATTCTATTTCTAGAAATATTTTTGTTAGGCTACTATCGGCATATCACCTTATTATTTATTGTAATTTTTGTATGGTGGGTAATGAAACTATTATTATATCTATGGAGGAATACCTTCTTGCCACCATATTTAGAATTCAAATCCACTTCCATTTGGGGGTAATTTATACTTTTAATTTTTCGAAACTCTGCTGACCGAGAGTTTCCAGTGAAAATATTTCATTGAAACAGTAGCTTACAATTTCTCAAAACATATTTTTTTGGGGCACCATTAAAAAAACTTTGGATCAGCCACCAATAAGGGGAGCGAAAATTTTTCATTATATATTTCTCACTATTCTGGTCGGCATGATTTTGTTCAGCAAATTATCCACACTTTTCAAAACGCAATTTTTGATTTCTACAATATAGGTACTTATAAGAATACAATAGTGGGTATATTAAATTTATCGATGATCATTCATCTGGGCTATTTGGATGTACGAGTATATCTTTGGGTGATGAGAAGGTTTTGAAAAATCAAACAAGAGTGCTTAGAAGTTAGGTTGACAATAATTTTTATTCTTGGAGGATTCAATAATTTCTTGGGGGATTTCGAATCTCCATGTTTCTTGGAAAACGCGGATCTACCAATTCCGGAAGAAGACAGTCCATGTAAAAACATTTCAATTTTGGTGCCATATTGTTGATCCATAAGGAATCGTCCCGATGAACCTGCTAAGATGTAATAATTTTCGAATATAAATAAATAGCTTCATTTACGACTGAGCGAAAATGTATTAGTTATCAAGAAAAACATAGTACCTCTTGCGTCATCATTCCTAATGGCGACCAGATGATGAAATATCATGTTGTCCTCTATGTTATGTGAAGCTGGCCCTGTATTTGGTAAAAATAATTATGATTCTTTTTCAAATTCATTTCATTATTTTCATCCAAACTGCAGAATTTCAATAATTTGTTTTTTGCGCCTTCAAGTGGATGCATCAAATATTTTTTAGACATTTCACTTCAATTATGGAGTCAGTACCTATTAAGCCATCGGGACTGGCCCCAAGATAAAATTCCACAGTTGGCAACACTTCGACCACCACCATATTCTAATTACCAGGATCGCTCGGGCGGTAATTGGAGCAATAATTGTGTTTACCTGAATCCGAATATGGAAGCTCATAGTAAATAAAATTCAAAACACTTCTTCCTACTTGTTAAAAAAACCTAATTCTACTATTTGTAACTACCACAATAAAAAATAGTCTCCGTCACTGTTGCACCAACGAATTGATTCGCGTCGATTTGACGTGATGGCGCCACATTACGGCTGTTTTATTATGCACTTCTTATTTATTACTTTTCAGTATTTGTACTGTTTTGATCTATAGTATATTCTATATGAGATAGTGAATTGCTATGCACTTTTAGGAAAAGTAATCTGACTCGAAAAAAATCATCAATATTTTAATTAGTTTGGGCCAAAATGGTTTAAAATAAAAAATGATAATAACTTTCCCTGAAAGAGTACAATATTATGAACAAGTAGGTGCAAGTTTTATTGAAATCAGACCAGGCATTTTCTAACAATTTGAATAGGCGTTTCAGCGAACATGGGGAACGCTCTTGAGTTTTTAAGAAGTTGTTCTATCATGAAGGGTCCATTAAAGGACCCCGCAAAATCTTTATGGAATTTGGGTCTCGGTGGATTTTTTTGAAATTTTGATATGATGTAGTCCATGTTATTCTCAACCAATGTTACCATTGCGCCAACCCTAAAAAATGAACAGTTTTACCGCTAGGGGTCGTTAAAATCACCCCTTTCTCAGAATAGACTATTTATTTTCGAAACCGGGAACGACATTTTGAACTGTTTCATTGTAGGTAATGTTGCATATGATTATGCTCTTTTATAAAAAAAATTCCTTACCCCCTCCCTATTCTCCCCACCACATATTATAAAACGCAAAAAATGATATCCGGATTACTTTGAAATGCATCGTTAGATGTTTCAATATGTATTAAATTAGGGAAATAGCACATTTTCATGATTATCCCCCCCCCCCCTCCCGAGGGGTACAAAACAAAAAAGTTTCAGTGAATTTTTCTGAATTTTCAGTATGATGCAGTTCATGTTATTGTGAATAGAAATTGATAATTATGAAAATGTACTATTTCCCTAATTTAAGCATATTGAAACATCTGACGATGCATTTCAAAGTAATCCAGATATCACATTTTGCGTTTCATAATATGTGGTGGGGGGAATAGGGACGGGGTAAAGAATTTTTTTTACAAAAGAGCATAATCATATGCAACATTATCAACAATGAAACAATTGAAAATGTCGTTCCCGGTTTCGAAAATAAATAGCCTGTTCTGAGAAAAGGGTGATTTTAACAAACCCTATTAGCGGCAAAACTGTTCATTTTTTAGGGTTGGCGCAATGGTAACATTGGTTGAGAATAACATGGACTACATCATATCAAAATTTCAAAAAAATCCAGCGAGACCCAAATTCCATAAGAATTTTGCGGGGTCCTTTGTTTTGTTATTTGTCTTTTATTTGGGATTCCTTCACATAGACTTTGTCCATAACTTTATAGTCCGGCGGTTCGCCTGATATATTCCGATCGAAGCGGGCTTTAGCTTTTTCTTTTTGTCTCATTGTACGTTCGCGAGCAATTCTGTAAAAATGTGAAATTTTATCGTTGAGGTCTTTGATATACTTCGTAATGAGTTATTCTTGATTGTAGAGGATTTCAGGGGGTCTACTAGCTGTGTGACCAAAAACTAACTCATGGGGGGTAAAACCATGTGTTTAATTCACAGAGTTGTTGTAGCAAATTACTGCGTATGGGAGGATGTTGAAAGGGTGTTCGTCTGGGTGTTCGATCATATGTATCCGAATCATTTCGAGTAGGGATGCGTGGAATCGATTTACCAAACCGTTCGATTGGGGGTGATTCACACTAGAATAAGTAAGTTTAATGTCGTAGGAAAGACAAACATCTTTTACGACTGCATTGTCAAATTCTCTGCCATAGTCGCAGTGAATTATTAAAGGTGTACCGTAATGTTGAAAATATCTTATTAAGGCATTGGCTACGGTACGTCCTGTTTTGTCTTCTAATGCGTATACTTGGGTAAATTTTGTCAGTTCGTCTCGTATGCTGAGTGCATAATTTCTAGTCGGACTTTCCACTATATCTATGTTTATTCTTTCGAATGCAGTTATAGGGGTTTCGATTAATACGAGGGGATTGTTGAGATTTTTCCTACATATTTTGTTTTTTTGACAAATTTCACAAGCTCTGATATAATTTTCGACATTTTTCGTTAAACCGGGCCAATTGTATTTTTCTTTAATTCTCCGAATAGTTTCGTTGATTCCTCTATGTAGTTTTCCATTGTGGTATTGTTCGATTATTATTGGAATTTGGTGAGGACTTGGGTTTGTAATGATATTTTGACACACTTTAAATTTTATTTCCTTTTCTGCGTGAATAAAACAAAGTATCTCAAGAATCGGCAATTCCAAATTATTTATTTTATGTGAGGAGTCAAGTTCATTTTGATTTCTATACAAAGATAGAAACAAATGTTCCACCACAGATTCTACATCAAATCTTAGGGGGACAATATAGTACTTTCGGTTTTTGACTATTTTACTTGATAAGATGTTAATTTTGAGACTGCGAAAATCACATTCTTGTTCGAATAAATCGTCGAATATTGGGTAATGAAAGTCTTTGACGTTATTTTATTGGGGAAAAATCAAAATGTGTTTATTTTCCTTTCTAGTAACTGACAGTTTGAATATTCAAGTTTTGAATAGTCAATGAGAGATCTTGATTTTCTATAAGTTTATGAAAGTTCGGAATTCTTGTTCCGTTTGTTCAATAGAAAATTGTTCTTGGTTTTCCGAAGTTTCTGCTTCCTCAGAAGTTTTTTCTGAATCAGGTGGTTTCTCTTTAAGTTCGGGGTTTGGTTTATTTTGTTCATCGTCACTGTCTGAAACTATTTGTATATCAGAGGGTCTTCGTTCGAGGGTAAAATGAATGTACCGGGGCTAATAATTTTTGAATTTATGATGAAACATCCTTTGGGTGGATCAATTTTGATTCTGGATAGCGCGTCAGCGTTTTTTTTTTTATCTTCCCTTGTTTGTAGATGATTTCATAATCATACTCTTCTAATTTAAGGCACCACCTGGCAAGTCTGCCTCCAGGGTCCTTGATAGAAAATAACCACGTTAGTGGGCGGTGGTCAGTTATCAATTTAAACTTTCTACCAAATAGGTGAGGTCTGTAATGTTTGATAGCCCATAGTATAGCCAAAAGTTCTCATTCTATCGTGGAGTATTTGGATTCTGCTGAACAGAGTGTCCTTTGGGAGAGTACAGCACCAATGGCAAATACACTCGCATCCGTCGTCAATAGAAATGTCTCTTCGAAATTAGGGTATATGAGAATAGGAGTCGAGATGAGTGTTTGTTTCAGTTCTTCGAAAGAAGTTTGACATTCATTGCCAAAAATGAATGGGGTATCCTTTTAAAGTAGTTAAGTAAGTGGTTTCAAGATCTTAGCAAAATTTGGAATGAAACATCTATAATATCCAGCTAACCCGAGAAAGGATTCAATCTCTTTCTGGTTTTTGGGTTCCGGAAAATTTATTATACAGTCGACTTTGCTTGGATTTGGTTTCACACCATCTTTGGTAATGAGATGACCAAGCTTCCTGAGGAATTTGCACTTGTCTGGCTGTATTTTTAAATTTGCATGCCTGAGTCTCTTGAAAACTTCTTTCAGTCGGGATATGTGTTCGTGTATCGTGGGAGAGTATGATGATGTCGTCCATGTAAACGAGACATCGCTCATTTTGGATTCCGAGTAGTATGTTATCCATCACTCTCTGGAATGTCGCTGGTGCATTCTTCAGTCCAAATGGCATTCGAATGAATTCGTAATCACCATTCTCAACTGCGAAGGCAGTTTTCGAAATATCTTTGGTATCGATCTCTATCTGGTGGAAGCCAGAAGCTAGATCTTGGGTGGTGAAATATTGGCACTTGCTGAGTAGATCCAGAAGATCAGAGATCATCGGTAGCAGGTATTTATCGTCCACAGTAAGTTCAATCAAGTTTCTGTAGTCGACGACGACTCGCCATTTCTGTTTACCAGAACCGTCGATCTTTTTTGAGACGACCCACACAGGAGACGACCACGGGAAAATAGAAGGGCGTATAATGCCGTCTTCTAGCATTTTACCCATCTGTTTCTTCACCTCTTCCTTATGAATTTGGGGATGGCGATATGACTTCGTAAAAACTGGTTTCGCATCTTTTGTGTCAATTTAGTGTTTTATTTCGTTGGTGAACGTTAGTTGGTCATCCTCTAAATAAAATATATCCGAATATTCAAGGCTAACATCCGTTATGAGTTCAGCCTCTTCTTCATTCAGATGGTCTAACCGCAGTTCTTTTCGTTAAAATTATTAATGGAGTAATTTCGAATTGGTTCAAGTTTTAATTCGGAAATATTGACAGTTTTTGGTATTGCGTTAGCATTAATCACTGAGGTGAGAAATTCGCCTTTGTGATTTATTTTTACTAATGCGTTAGGTAGTCTCACACTTTCCTTCACCTGGGCTAACAGTATAGCTTCAGTATCACGAAGGTTGCATTTAAGTGAAAAAATCCGTTCTGTACGAGGTTCAATCGAAATAATGTTTTGGATGTTATCCATAGGCGTATCAATTATATTTTTTATTGGGTCTTCAGAGTCAGTTACTTTAATTGTGAGAATGGTTTTGAAATCCGTTATAAGTTGTTTTTCAAGTCTATACAGCAAATACTATATACTATACAGTGATAGTGTTCCAAAAAATCGGATCCTAGAGACCGTCAAATTCTATGTTCAAATTATAAATGAACACTTTGTGGGGATTATTTGTGCAAAAGGGGATCATTACTGATTCTGAAATAATATCTTTTTGGTCAGTGATTCCTTGTATTACCATATTTTCATGTGATCTGTTGAAATAATTTTGAACTGTTTTTGGTTTGAAGATGGACAGACCAACACTTGTATCTATTCTATAGGTATTGGTTGCGTCCATGATGTAATATAAATGTTTTTAGTTTATTGTAAGCGATTGCGTTATAGGAACATTTGTTCGGGGAAGTTCAAGTTCGGGCTGAGATTGTCCGATATATTCAGAGTTTGTACCTGTGCTTGAAGCTCTGAAATGGGGTCGGTCGATTGATTGATCGGTGGATCAAAGGATGTGGGACCCAGAGGAAAATCCTGAAAGTTTTCATAGGAATTTGGTTGAGTTTCCGAGTATTCGGAATTATACGGATCAGCGGTATGATCGTAAAAATTCGTATAGTCTTGATATTCTTGATAGTTAGCAGTATAACCATCAGCATTGGTAGTCTTGATAATCACCTGTATGATTATCATTATTGGGTTCTTGATGATTAGCGGTACAATCATCAGAATTTGAATTTTATGAATTTAGATAAAGAGTCCTTTGAGCATTGAATCTGTTGAAATTTGGTTCAGGTTTTATTATTGGTGTTCTGAAATGAGGTTGAGATTGGTTCGTCGGTTGATTGGGTCTTGGATTCTGATTGAATCTGTGATTTTGTTGAAAATTTGTGTTATTTTGATGAAAGTAGGGCCTTGGGATATTTTGGAAATTTGGTTGAGTATGTGGGAATGGCTGAAATTGTCTTGTTCGACATTCATTCAAATTATAACCTTGACGTTTACAGAAGGGAGAAAATTTCTTGATGGTTTGTATGCGTGTTTGGGCTTCTATGCAATGAAGTTTTGTGTTGCTGGAAATAATTCAATTGCATTTCCCTATGTACTCTCTGCGTGAGCATGTCTACGGGATTACCTGCCCTGACAATTATATCAATTTGGGGATCTAAACCTGCCAAAAGGGTGTTTAGTGTCATGGTTTCAATAAGTGCACACTGGGAATTTTTCTGGTTGGGGGTTAGGTTAAGTTTCTGCACTGTAGAGTGCATTTTTGCATTATGTGTTTGTAACCTATTTATGAATGTCAGAGGTGATTCACCAGGTAACTGGTGAATTCTCTATAGATCTTGTATCAGTGAGGTTAAATCACGTGTATCATCAAAATATTGGTTCAAAAGTATTCTAATTTCATCCCAAGTTTGGGGATTTCTAGAAATAATTAATTCTGCTGCTTTTCCTCTCAGTTTGTTTTTGATATGCAAAATAACTAGCCTTTTTTGATCTTGTATAGCCATGCGGTAAGCAGTATTACACGCTTGGGAAAGTATATATATATATGAGGTCTCAATCTGCCTACTCCTTCGAGTGAGAAGGAGTAGGCAGATTGAGACCTTAGAGAGAACCAGTGACGAGACATGGGGAGTAGGCAGATTGAGACCCCGACGTCAAGTCACAAAAACCTAACGTAATTATACCTGAGGAGTAGGCAGATTGAGACCTCAGCGTAGAATTACGTATTATCCTTTCATTAAATTTCTTTCTATTTCAGTTCTTGAAAATGGCTCCAAAATCGGAGCCGAAACGTCGAATTTCAACAAATTCTAGACGCGGTTCAACCCGAACTTTTAGTTTTCAAATATCTGACCGCGGAAACCTATCTGAACATATATATATATATATATATATATATATATATATATATATATATATATATATATATATATATATATATATATATATATGAAAAAGTTCGGGTTGAACCGCGTCTGGAATTTGTTGAAATTAATTCGACGTTTCGGCTCCGATTTTGGAGCCATTTTCAAGAACTGAAAAAGAAAGAAAATAAGAAAATTTATAAATGGTTGAAACGTAATTCTACGCTGAGGTCTCAATCTGCCTACTCCTCAGGTATAATTACGTTCGGTTTTTGTGACTTGACGTCGGGGTCTCAGTCTGCCTACTCCCCATGTCTCGTCACTGGTTCTCTCTAAGGTCTCAATCTGCCTACTCCTTCGAGAGAACTGAGGAATTGTGGGTTGAGGAACTGTATTTATAGTGGACGTGGCTGTAATGGCCGTGTGCAATGTATTGGCGCGAGGTGAACTATGAGCGGGAACTGAGTTGGCGCTAGATGAGCTGTGTGCGGGAACTTGGTTGGCGCTAAGTGAGCTATGTGCGGGAACTGGGTTGGTGGGAAATGAGTTGATGCGTGCAATGAGAGGCTTCCAGGTATTGGGAAGTCTACGTCCGTCGTCGCGAGTGTTGAGGCAATTGGGGCGCTTCTCTATCTAGAGGGCTTCTCGGATGATCCTGGTTTGCAGAGTTTTCTCGGTGGAAATTGTTTTTGTGTTTTTGAAGTCTATTTTGTGACCTGTGTCTTCTCGATGTTTATAAAGTGCGGAAGTGGAAGATGCCTGACGCACAGCAAGTTCGTGTTCATAGACTCTGGAAGTTACTCGTCTGTTAGTCTGGCCAATATAACTTCTCGGGAAGTCTGAACATGGTATTTCATATATACCTTGAGAATCGTTTGGTATTGTGTCCTTGGGAGATCTGAGAAATTTGGATATTTGTTTGTTGGCCGTGAATATTGTTTTTATCTCGTGTTTTCTCAAGATATTACTGATTTTGTCTGTCACACCTTTGATGTATGGTAGGAAAGCTTTGTGTGGCTGGATACTCTCTAGTGGATCATTTGTTTTTGGAGGACGGGTCAGTTGATGGCGGATAGACTTGTCGATTAGCGAATTGTTGTAACCATTCTGAAGTAAGGCTGATTTCAATTTGTCTAGCTCTTGTGGTCTATTCTGGTTGTCGGTAAGCTGAATTGATCTGTATATCAGGGAGTTCAATACGGAGTTTGTTTGTGCTGGATGGTGATGAGAGTTTGCGTGTAGGTATCGGTTGGTGTGGGTCTGTTTCCTGTGTACTGTGTGGGTGAAAGAGTTATTGGATTTCGTAATGAGAACGTCCAGGAAAGCTAGGGACTTGTTCATTTCGGTCTCCATTGTAAATTTCATGTTGGGATGGATATCGTTTAGATGATCAAGAAAGCCACTATCCCTAGGTCATCACGCACCCCTCGTATCTACGGACTACCAAAAATACACAAGCCTGATATCCCACTCCGACCTATCGTCAGTGCCTTTGGATCACCAACCCAGAACCTCGCCAAGTATCTAGCGAGTACTCTTCAGCCACGAGCAGAAGAAGCTTCATCCTACGTGAAAAATTCATTCCACTTCTTAGACCTTCTCAAATCCTATAGAATCCAGAACACAGATATCCTAGTGAGCTTCGATGTTGTCTCCCTCTTCACAAATATTCCCCTAACGGACACGCTAGAAATCCTTAAAACGAAACACAGAATTCCAAAAGACACCCTGGACCTCATCAGTCACTGTATGAACAACACGTACTTCCTCTTCCAAGGAACTTACTACAAACAAGTGAAAGGTGCTCCCATGGGTTCCCCCCTTTCTCCAGTCCTTGCAAACCTTTTCATGGAAGACTTTAAAAACAAGGGCTGTAGAAGCATTTGACCACAAGCCTACTTGCTGGTTCAGATACGTTGACGACATTTTCGTCATATGGCCTCATGGTTACGAAATCTTAAACACGTTCTTAGATCACCTAAACGATATCCATCCCAACATGAAATTCACAATGGAGACCGAAATGAACAACTCCCTAGCTTTCCTGGACGTTCTCATTACGAAATCCAATAACTCTTTCACCCACACAGTACACAGGAAACAGGCCCACACCAACCGATACCTACACGCAAACTCTCATCACCATCCAGCACAAACAAACTCCGTATTGAACTCCCTGATATACAGATCGATTCAGCTTACCGACAACCAGAATAGACCACAAGAGCTAGACAAATTGAAATCAGCCTTACTTCAGAATGGTTACAACAATTTGCTAATCGACAAGTCTATCCGCCATCAACTGACCCGTCCTCCAAAAACAAATGATCCACTAGAGAGTATCCAGCCACACAAAGCTTTCCTACCATACATCAAAGGTGTGACAGACAAAATCAGTAATATCTTGAGAAAACACGAGATAAAAACAATATTCACGGCCAACAACCAAATATCCAAATTTCTCAGATCTCCCAAGGACACAATACCAAACGATTCTCAAGGTATATATGAAATACCATGTTCAGACTGCCCGAGAAGTTATATTGGCCAGACTAACAGACGAGTAACTTCCAGAGTCTATGAACACGAACTTGCTGTGCGTCAGACATCTTCCACTTCCGCACTTTATAAACATCGAGAAGACACAGGTCACAAAATAGACTTCAAAAACACAAAAAAAATTTCCACCGAGAAAACTCTGCAAACCAGGATCATCCGAGAAGCCCTCTAGATAGAGAAGCGCCCCAATTGCCTCAACACTCGCGACGACGGACGTAGACTTCCCAATACCTGGAAGCCTCTCATTGCACGCATCAACTCATTTCCCACCAACCCAGTTCCCGCACATAGCTCACTTAGCGCCAACCAAGTTCCCGCACACAGCTCATCTAGCGCCAACTCAGTTCCCGCTCATAGTTCACCTCGCGCCAATACATTGCACACGGCCATTACAGCCACGTCCACTATAAATACAGTTCCTCAACCCACAATTCCTCAGTTCTCTCGAAGGAGTAGGCAGATTGAGACCTTAGAGAGAACCAGTGACGAGACGTGGGAAGTAGGCAGATTGAGACCCCGACGTCAACAAAAACCGAACGTAATTATACCTGAGGAGTAGGCAGATTGAGACCTCAGCGTAGAATTACGTTTCAACCATTTATAAATTTTCTTATTTTCTCTCTTTTTCAGTTCTTGAAAATGGCTCCAAAATCGGAGCCGAAACGTCGAATTTCAACAAATTCCAGACGCGGTTCAACCCGAACTTTTAGTTTTCAAATATCTGACCGCGGAAACCTAATATATATATATATATATATATATATATATATATATATATATATATATATATATATATATATATATATATATATATATATATATATATATATATATATATATATATATATATATATATATATATATATATATATATATATATTTGGGAAGTTTAAATTTCCCCGACATAATTCCAATCACAGAAACATGGCTCTACAAAGACGAACTAATTCATTTATCCAACTATACAATTATATTTAGGTATGACAGAACTAAATAAAGAACACGGAAGTACACTAATATGTATAAAAAATGTAACTGAATGTAAATTGATGAACATATATTTTATGTAATATTCAATAGTAATCTGGAACTGTTTATTATTTATGTATATCGGACAAATAAAAACGAATTCACACCTCACACTAATATTGAAATGTTCCTGAAGGAATTGAAAGAACTGCTTTCACTGCTACCAACAAACTGCCCTATAATATTAGCAGGTGATTTAAATGTTAATAACGAGGATCAAAATAGTTAATCTAGTCAGGCACTTACTAATATTTTTAATATATTCAACCTAGGTTATGCATGTGAACTCACGTCAGTTTCAGTTTCAGTTTCAGTTTATTCAGTTTAGGTATCGTACACATATTTTTACAAAAAAAATTGTCAATAGTTTATGCCACAATTGAAGGAAAGTGATAGCTCCTATAGTCTAGTTCCTAAATGGTAGATAGTGACTCATCGTATATTTTCTACTTTTTACTGGATCTGAAAGTGCGGAGGGGATGTACGAAAGTGGCAAAGTAAAACATTATTCGAAGCCAAAGTACCTAGCTTATTTCTGTTCTATTTTTTGACCTGCTTTATATGAATTATGAACCGTACAACCGATGAGTCACTATCTACAATTCGGGAACTAGACTATAAGTATATATGCTTGTTTTGTGACGTCTCTCTCCCTGCTAGAGGCTATAATAAATAGTACTAACTTTATATGTTATAATACTGCCGAAACAGTAGTGGGTGCTATGTATCAATAAATAAGCTATTCTAGAAAACCCAGAAGGAAAATGCAACAATAAATGAATAGAAGGCATCATATATTATTATAATTTTTTTTTCAAATTCTCAAAATGAGATTTTGATTCTGGAATATGAAATATTTCAAGCTTGACTCATATTTACTTTTCTTACCAATGCTTTTTAGGTTAGGTTAGGTTAGGTTAGGTTAGGTTTTTAGGTAAAGGGGTATCATATTGAAGAGCTTTGGACCAAAAAAGAAGACATATCTTTGAGTGTAGTGTTTTTTATATAACGGTAGGTTTATACCTAAGTTTTCTGCAAATCTAGTATTTGCTCTTTTTTTTTTCATCATATCTGTTCTTTCTATGGAATATCCACATCAAACATTGTAGTGGCTATAGACTTTTTACATTAAGAAAGGTTAGTTACTTTATATAGTTGTTCACTCGAGAATAGTTTATGTTTTTTGAATATTATTTTCATTATAGTGTTTTGTATAGCATGAAGGCTGCGCAATACATTGTCTAGCGAGTGGTATAAAATGCACATGTTTCTTCTCAAAATTTCTCTTAATGTAAAAAATTTGTAGGTTAATTTTCGTAACCTTTTCGTGGCATACATGGCGTGATCATCCCACCTCATATGTTGGTCAAGTATTACACCAAGATAGTTTATTTTTTCAACTTTTTCAATTATTGTTGGGCAAGTACAGGGTATTTCTGTCGAACATCTTGGGGAGTGTATTTTTAGCTCATTGTTTTGTGGTTGATCTCTTTTATCCATCGTGAAGAAAATAAATTTGGTTTTCTTTACATTCAGACTCAGAAGATTGTTGTTTAGCTATAAACTTATGTTTTTCAATCCTGGCTCTGCAATTTTCACCTGTGGATATAATAATCAGCATATGAAATGAGATTTGCAGAGAGACATGTTTTTCCAGAACAATCCCTGTGGCACCCCAGTTGTGATTTCTAATGGCTTGCTCAGTTCATTGTCTATTTTTAAATTTTGTTTTCTGTTTGATAAATAACCTCGCAAAAGGTTTAGAGCAGGTCCACGAATCCCGTAATAATATAGTCTGTCTAGTAATATCTCGTGTGATACTGTGTCGAAGGCCTTTGGCTTAATCGAGAAAGACCGCTAGGCACTTTCTCGACCCATCTAAGGTCTCTACCACTTTGTTTGTAAGCTCAAGTATGGCACTCTCTGTATTTGAGTTTTTTTTTATCCGTGTTGGTTTTCCGAAATGACTTGATGCAAATCGAAAAATTCAACTAACTTTTTTTCAAACTCTGCTGAAGCACTTTTCCGAAGTTATTTATTACTGATATTAGTCTATAATTACCTAGATCTTCTCTGGCCTCTGCCTTATAAATGGGGGTGATTGTTGACTGTTTCCAGTGCTCTGGTAATATTCCTGTTTTATAGGTTGCATTTATTATATGTAATAATGGTGCAATGATATTTATGTGGATTTTTTAATTGTGGTTACGTCTATTCCATCTGGTCCAGGGGAAGAGTAGTTTTTCAGCATTCCAATTATCTCAATAATTTCATTTTTTGTGACTGGGTTTAAAAATATTGTGGGACCGATGGAAATATCATTTTTTTCCTATGCTAATGAAGTATTCATTGAAAGCGTCTGCTTTAGATGAGTTGTTTGTAATATTTTCCCCACGTTCGTTCTTGATATTTATGTTTGAGATAGATTTTTTGTTGTTATGATTACTTGAGATTTCATTAATCAGTGGCCAAGCTTTTTTAGTTTCCATTGAAAATTTCCAACTTTTCTTTGTAATATTGATTTTTTGTTGATTTTTATCAATTATTCATATAAATAAAGAATCAAGATCAATAATTAATTATTTTTGTACAAATATGGATCAACAAAATGTTAGTTCCTCTGCTTGGTATCACCGAACATATCAGATCACGAAGGAATATGTTGTGAAATTTCTGTTCTGGGAAATGAAAATAGCGCCGCACCCAAATAAGAGGAGAAGGAGTCGATACTTTGTAGAACAACGGCAGTAGATGATAACTGGGATGACAAAATCCAGAAAGACCAAGAGAAAGATTCAGATCTTGGTTTAATAATTGGCTGGAAGAAAACCAACCGAAGACCGTCGTGACAGGAGATAGCCAATTATTCATCAGTCATTGTTTTATTGGTCCCAATGGAACTCCTTACCCTGAACAATGGAGTCCGGAAACATGTGTTGGAGTCTCAGGGTGGTGGAGAAGACAGACGACAGACAGTAGTACACGGGAGCAGGAGACAGAAAGTGCTCCGAGAAATTCATAATGGAGCCAACGGAGGACAGCTGGGAGTGACAAAGACCCTCCAGAAACTGAGGCAAAGATTTTACTGGACCAACTGCCAAACTGACGTCAAGGACTGGTGCAGAAAATGTACTGTATGCGCTGCCAGCAATGGCCCTCGAACAAGACCCAAGGCACCGATGCGGCAGTAAAATGTAGGCAGCCCATTTGAAAGGATCGTCATTGACATCGCTGGTCTGTTCCCACAATCTGGCTACTTCAGAAAGTGGGCTGAAGCCTATGCCCTTCCCAACCAAGAAGCCATCACCGTTGCCGACGTCTCAGTAAAGGAGTGGATATGTTGATTTGGCGTTCCGTTGGAGTTATTGTACACGGATCAAGGATAGCGAATCCCCTGCATAACTTGAAGGAGGCAGGAAAGTTAACCCGAGCAGTGACATGCACACACAGCATCGAAGGCCTACACAAGATCGTAGGGCCTGCGTAAACAGGCGCGAGTAGGTTTTGCCAGCCCGCTGGATAACCCAGAAGGGCAGGCCACAAAACCCAAAATAAACCCAACGCTACAACATCCTAACCCCTGTTGCTTGGGATGGTTTTAAAATTGTTTTTATTTATTTAGATGTTTTGTGAACTGTATAAATTTTATATATTGTAAATTTTATGTTGAATTAATTTTTTGGCTTTTGATCAAGGTAGAAATTTCGAGTCAAACCTGTTCCAGGAACTGGGTCAGATGCTAAACATCCGGGAGACGAGAACCACGGCTCAACATCCGCAGTCAGATGAAGCGAATGAATAAAACGATAAATCGACACCTGTCCAAAGTAGTATATGACCACCAGAAAGATTGGGACAAGTACCTTCATCTGATCCTGATAGCGTATCGTTCCGCAGTACATGAGTCAACCGGCCAAACCCCTGCTAGTGTTACTATGGGCCGAGAGGTTGGAAAGCCACCAGGACACGACACTGCGGGAGATGACTACGTTAGCAAACTACGACAGAGAATGGACGACATCCACGAACGAGTCAGTTTGAAAATCCAGAGTGCCAGCGACAGAATGAAGGAGATTTACGACATCAAGGCCGATGCTGGTGGATATCAGATAGGTGACCTTGTCTGGCTGTACAACCCTAACAGTCGCCGTGGACTATCACCGAAGCTTCGGAACTCGTGGGAAGGACCATATAAGATCATGAAAAGGATAAACGACCTCGTCTACCAAATATATAAGCCACCACTAGGAAAACCCAAGGTAGTCCAAGGAAGTGGATTTCAATAGGTTGTCCCCTTACGCCGGAAATCACGACCAAGTCCGCATCGTCAGACCACCGGAGGATGAAATGTCGTTATAGAAATTCATGTTCTTGTACCCAAATGGACAGAATATTCAGCATGGGGTAACTTAAGAGGAGCCACGAGACCTTTTCAAGATGCCTGTCGATTACGCGTTAGCTCAGTGTGGCAGGAGATCTGCAAATGTCGAGAGGAATTGCCGTAGTATTCTCCAAGGAGTTCGGTCGACTCCAGGAACTGCGGGAACAGAACCCGGAAGTTGGTGCTACAGCTGAGGAAGGGCCAGAGAAACATCTACTATTTGGTTACCGTGAAGCATTCTCGAGATAGCCGTCTTATGAAGATGTCTGGAAGAGCCTTACCAGAATAAGAAACACGATGCTGGACCAGAATCTTGTGGACCTGGCAATCCCAAAATTGCCCTGTGGGTTTGATAGGCTGGACTGGAGAGTTATAAGAAGCATGTTGGAGACAATATTCTGATCCAGCGGCGTCAAGATTTGGGTATGCTGCAACCATCTTTCTCGGCCCAACATGAAGGCTGTGGAGAGTTATTTCCATCTAACGTCAAGATGAAGATAAGGAGAATTTTGCAGATATCTCCACACTCCAAGAATGACGTTTCTGCACAAAACTTTATCAAGAAGGGTGCAATGTAACGATTTCGAGGCCGGACCTGATCGCCTGATTAATTATGCACCTTCGGCTTGTAAGTAAACAACGCATATCTGCTGGCTAACGGACCAACAATGACTCATAACTTCCAAGAAGGAACAAGAACTAGCTAAGGAATGAAATCGAATGCCTTCGTCGCTTCGAGAGCCATCTGAATGAGTCGCCATTCAGTATGGACAGTTCGAGAACTGTAAACAAATCTGGTTGTGAGTATATAAGACGCTCGACATGAGGGCGCCAAGAGTCGCTGATATAGTTCAAGAGTCCGCAGACAGACAGCGGCATTGAAATAGTGACTGTGATATAAATTGACATCTAGCATAATTTCTTTTCTCCGGATTCATTTCGGACTTACAATGGATATACTTTCGACGACTAGTAATATATTGGATATATTCTGGATGTCCATTGTACCGAATATGGACGTACAATGGACGCTCAAAAAACGCAGCATGTACATCTATTGGACCATTCTGGACGTTAATTGTACGTCCATAGTGGTGCCCTGGACGTCCATTGAATGTACATTGGATCAAATCTGGACATCCATTGGATGTCTGGAACTTTCATATTCAACGTCCATTGGTCATTCATTGTACGTACATGTTTTGTGCGGGCAATGGATTGATCATCGTGTTTTTGTTGAAATGGGATAACCAGGTCTTTATTTCGCCACCAAACTTACAAGATTCTGTTGTGGACATTTTCAGTTTTCTTCCATTCGATACGAAAATGTTACTAGCAGAAGTACTTTTGGCTGTTTCTTTTCTGAGAAGCCCCTCTACTCGTATTCGTACTCTATTATATTAATTTGAGTATCCATCAACACCAGAAATCTCAGAATCGAGTTCAGCCCCCAACAATCAGCTTTTAACAAGAGATTATCGAATATGTCCATATTCAGTTACGTTAGTTTAGACGTTCGAATTTCTGATCCAAAATTTTCAGGTTTCATTCTAGTTCAACTAAATCTGGCATTGTCTCTGCTATCATATCCATCATGCCATTGTATATGTTTGTGGGTGCCGTTCTCTGCTCAGATCGAGCTTTCTTGGTTTTCTCCATTTGAGATTTTTGTCCTGCCACGGTATCCACAATATAAAGGAACTTGTTATACAAAATATACAGTGTGTCAATTTGAAAACGTACCACCCCGAAAAATCTAAAAATATTCAAAAACACGTCAACTTTATTTTCATGGGGGAACTTTTGTAGAATAGTTTTCATTCAAATTACGTCATCCTTGAAGTAGGGGTGGAAATAAACCCTAAAATCTCAAATAGAAAGAAGGGTCGAGTGAAACCTCATTCTGAAGACAGTTCAAATACCTATTCAAAAATGCAACATACTCCATATTTCTATCCAGTACTTTTGGAGAAATCATGTGGAAACTATAAAAAGATTGAGGTAACAGTGTTTTGCAATCAAACATAAACAAAATAACAAAAAGAACTTTATTTCATCAAATGTTCAACTCTTCTCTAACTTTCCGAAAAACTTCTACCTGAATTTCTCTACATTCAGCTTTTATCGTTCTCTTCAAATCTTCCAAATCTCTAGGTTGTGTTTTGTAAACAACCGATTTCAGATGCCCCCATAAGAAGGAATCTAGAGGCGCCAAGTCGGGTGATCTTGGTGGCCATTCAATTGCTCCTCTTCCACGAATCCATCTACCAGCAACAGTCTAACTGGAAGAAAGTAGTGTGGTGGAGCTTCGTCTTACTGGAAGTAAATACGATTTTCTTACAAAACCATATTACCGGCCGCATCTATTTAATTTTCCAAAGTTGATGTTATTAACGGGTCTATTTCTTCAAGCAGAATCAAATAGAGTTCACCAGTTAGATTTTCCTGAATAAATGAAAGTCCAATAATAGCATTTCTCAGAATACCAGCCAGTGGAATTTATGTAATTCAAGTGCTTTCCTTATTGTTTCGTGAGACATTCCTACTTCGTGTGCCATACAAAATGAAGGCCTTATTAAAATCAGCACTTGCAGTATGTTCTCCATGAGGAATAATGCACAAATGGATGACAGATGTAATTCAATGTCCGTATGAGAAAGTAGTTATTTATTGTTAGATATTTGCCTCACATTTCCATTTTGTGGGAATGTGTGGAGAAAAGGGTATTTTCGACCGTAGTCGGAATTATTTATTTTCACTTGGTGTCAAAAATGTATTTGTATTTGCAAAGCCAACTAAAAACAATTATTTTGGTCATGAAAACCTCCACAAAATAAATGTTATCATTTTGTACTGAGATATACAATTTTAATAATTTATCATGGGCCATAGTGGTCGTGATGGTAGAGCGGTCCCTACCCAACCGCAAGGATCGTGAGGGTGCAGCCGCAGTTGCCAAAAAAATAAAAAAAATCCTCAATACTGCACATCAATGTCTTGTTACGCTACTGTACTATTTTGAGCATTTTTAGGTGTTTACAAAAATTAAAAAGAACAGCACATTTTTCATTTAATTTTACTTTGAAAAAATTATTACCATACTTAGTTAACATAATAGTTGACCAATTTGTAATATTACAAGTTTTCATTTCTAATAAATTGCTGTATAAAGATTTCGTTTATTTATCATTCTGAACATATTTTGGATATAATTGTTTTTAAAAAACAATGAAGCTCGACTATTATCAAAATCAATACTGCTGTATACAAATTCTCATCAGACTTTACTCATAACTCTCCATCCAAATATGCTTGATCTAATCGTCATGAGAAATGCACAACTCGGTTCATTTGCGAATGATTTTAACTTTTATTAGTTAATGTGCGAATTTGGAAATTATGATGGAGTGAGGGTTTTTTTTTTTGGTATATTGTCTATCAGTTATTGCACTGAATGGATATCATCAATCAAATAAAATTAAATAATTTTCGTATACTGTTTTGTAAAGGAATAATTCTTGAAATTGAAATCCTATATGGGAGCAGCAATTGCATCTATAGCAGCACATCTGCAACTACATCCACTAACCGGACATTCTTGGTGTTCCCTATAAATAAAAATAACACAATTTTACTGAATTTTCCTGATGAATAAAATAATAGTATAATATATACAGGGTGTTCCAAATTGCCATTGCTAACTCCGTTATTATTAATTCTACGAATTCGGTTAAATGGGTAAACTAGTAGCATTTTTAATGGCCTTCTCGATGCCGAAAACAAAAAAAAATTGGCAGTCGCGTTTTCAGAATATTTCATAAAATGATATTTCTTTCAATGGAACACCCTATATTTTTTCATGCATTTCGATTCGAAAAAACATTCTCAACAACAAAGCTCATATCACCTTTCTTCCTAAAGAGGAAAATGAGCGACTTAGGTGGAAATATTTATTTCTTTCACTAGTATAAAAAATTTCTTTGTTTTGGAGAATAAAACCTCATGATTGTCCAAACACTTAATTTTGGTACTTATACGAATGACAATATTTTGTTACTAATAGCAAAATAAGACAGTAAGAAGAAAAAATTGCGCTGGGATGTGAACCGTGATCATCATGTCGCACCACTCAATTGACACCACTGAGCTATTTGGTATTGATGTACAAAACGATAATTTCCATCTTAAAGCCATTCCGCTAGCTGCATTTATTTTGTGAATCAAAATATGTATTCTGTAATGATAACTTTGATTCGATAAAACATAATTATTATGAGCAATCAAGTTGCCTTGAATCTTTGTTGAAATACTATTTGTCAAATATTCTCAAGACAATGTCTTAAATTATTGTGACTGTCAACTACTGTTCGAATATTATTCGAAATGACGTTTTCCCATGAAGAAAAATGTGATATGTTGGAATCCTACTTGGTTTGCCAGAAAAATAGCGTAAGAGCACTCCCAACGAATTCCGAAAAAACATAAGATTTTTCCTTGAAAGTTAAAACCAGTGCAAACACTAGAAACTGGTGATCCTGAGAGACGATTTGGGTTTTGTCGGTGGTTTATGAATAAATGCAGACAAGATCCAAACTTCTATAGAAATATTATATGGAGCGATGAGGCTAATTTTTCAAATCGTGGGATGTTTAATAGAAAGAATTTTCATTATTGGAGTAGACACAATCCATTTCTAGTCCATCCCCACAATCCGCAAAGACGATTTAGTATTAATGTTTGGTGTGGTCTATTTAGAGGCAGAATTATTGGTCCATTTCTCTACCATGGTTCTTTGAACGGACCCCGTTACATTAATTTATTAACAAGAGTGTTGGAAGAGTTCTTCGATGATATTGATCTGGAGGCTTGTCAGATGATTTATTTTCAGAAGGATGGAGCACCAGCACATAATATCATGATAAAAGAAACAGCCTGTATATATATATATGAAAACTAAAAGTTCGGGTTGAACCGCGTCTAGATTTTGTTGAAATTCGACGTTTCGGCTCCGATTTTAGAGCCATTTTCAAGAAATGAAAAAGAAAGAAAATTAATAAAAGGCTGAAACGTAATTCTACGCTGAGGTCTCAATGTGCCTACTCCCCATGTCTCGTCACTGGTTCTCTCTAAGGGCTCAATCTGCCTACTTCTTCGACGACGATATCCATCCCAACATGAAATTTACAATGGAGGCCGAAATGAACAACTCCCTAGCATTCCTAGACGTTCTCATCACGAAATCCAATAACTCTTTCACCCACACAGTATACAGGAAACAGACCCACACCAACCGATACCTACACGCAAACTCTCATCACCATCCAGCACAAACACACTCCTGTTGAACTCCTGTACAGATCAATTCAGCTTATCGACAACCAGAGCTGGACAAACTGAAATCAGCCTTACTCCAAAATGGTTACAACAATTCGCTAATCGAACAAGTCTATCCGCCATCAACTGACCCGTCCTCCAAAAACGAATGATCCACTAGAGAGTATTCAGCCACACAAAGCTTTCCTACCATACATCAAAGGTGTGACAGACAAAATCAGTAATATCTTGAGAAAACACGAGATAAAAACAATATTCACGGCCAACAACCAAATATCCAAATTCCTCAGATCTCCCACGAACACAATACCAAACGATTCTCAAGGTATATATGAAATACCATGTTCAGACTGCCCGAGAACTTATATATGTTTAGGATCCTCGAATTACTGCTACACCTGTCTCTTGAAAAATTTTCAGTCCTGAAAATTTCAAATTTGTTTCACTTCTCATGGAAACGCCCCCGTATTTTTGACGTAGAACCATGACATTTCCAGGATCGATAGATGCACTAGAGATGACCTCTCTGCACGAAAGGGGTCATCATCAGTGGAGTATTCGAAAAAAAAACTAATTTTTCGAAACTGAAATTTTTTCAGGAGACAAGTGTATTAGTAGTAATTTGGGGATCCTGAACACGAATCCGAAGGAATTTTGGTCCAATTTTACTCCCTTATATTACTTTCCGGAAAAACGGTTGATTTCATCGCTGCTGGCGACCAGTGTATATCACGTATGATGACCCCTTTCGTGCAGAAAGTTCATCTCTAGTGTATCAATCGATCCTGAGAATTTCATGATATTTCGTAAAAAATTACAGAAGATACAAGGGTGTTTCCATGAGAAGTGAAACACACTGTGTATATATATATATTGTATATATATATATATATATATATATATATATATATATATATATATATATATATATATATATATATATATATATATATATATATATATATATATATATATATATATATATATATATATATATATATATATATATATAACAAAGTATTCTCGACCGAACTCTATTAATTAAGTAGGAATTCTCGGGTAGCGGTCTGTTGATCGAATGAGTTTCATTGTTCAACAGACCGCTACCCGAGAATTCCTACTTAATTATATATATATATATATAGGAGAGAGGTAGTCGTTGCTGACTAGTTAAGATCAAGCTAGGGAACTTGTTGGGTAAGCAGCATGCAGGAAAGTATAATCTTATTACACTTTATTCCAATATTTCGACAAGTTTTATTGTTATCATCAGGGAAAGCTACAAATCATGATCAAAATATAGTGAAAACAATTGAACAACATGGATTCTAAACCACTTACGTGTTGTTGAGATTGATTGCAATGGATGAAGTAAAAAGACGTGTACAGTTATTGAACATATTCAGAAACAGTTTGTGAGATATACTTAAAGATAATCGTCACACATTAAAACATTATTTTGTTATGGATAAAAACTAATTATATTTGAATTTATGTAAAATGGATACCATACCGGTGTCCGTAACGGCCGGCGTGAAGAAGAGAAACAATTATATTATTTAAAATTAAGTTGACATGTGAAGTTAGTTTGGGTACGTTCCTGCATGGAACTGTACTAGAATGTAGAATTAGACAGATTGAACCTACTCAGAACTGGAAAAGTGTAACACGAGCTTGGAACAATAGATTAGACATTGTTTCATGATTATGACACATGACAGTTGTAAATTTATCAGTTTATGATTCAAATAAATTTGGAGAAAAGAAATTTTGAAAAGTTACTGTTTTATACCTGTTTACGGTGGTCAGCCGTTATTTAAAATTTTTATTTATTAAAGAAGGATTTAGTTCAATTATAATAAGGACTGAGAGTTAAGCTCTCTGACATTGTATTTCTGATTATCCAAGTGCAATAAAAATGAATATATTTCGCTTAAATGTTTTATATCTGTTTTTTTGTTTAAACATGAGGATGACTGTGATATGAAAGCCATCTGCAGAAAGATTCTTTTGTAATTGTTTGATTCTCTGGCTAAGATTTTTGCTGCCTTAAAGTTCATATTGTGGCCCTCATGATGTACATGGACACTTAGTGCACATCTCTCTGGGTGCAATCGACAGTCACTCTTATGTGAACAAATTCTGTCTTTTAACAACCTGTTAGTTTGACCTATATATTCATTCGAACAATTGGAGCAAGGAATACAATAGACAACATGTGATTGAAAAGTTACTGGAGTTTTGTCTTTAACACTCGTGAAGAGAGAGTTGACAGTTAAACTCGTTTTATTAGCAATTTTTATATTATTAAAAGATTTGAAGATTCTAGTAAGTTTTGGAGTTATATCCGTTATGTAAGGAAGAGATGCATAAAAAGTATTAATTGCCTGGACCTCATTATCACTAACTGCAACATCCAAAATACCTGTATTGTTAATGTTATCTGGGCGAGCCTCCATTGTTGAGCTATATAAATTTTTTTTCAAGAGACAATGAGGATATGAATTGTTACGAAATAAATTGTACAAGATACCCAAGTTCTTGTTCCAGAGGGTACTATCAGAGATATTGAGGACTCGTTGTTTCATTTGTTTGACAAGGTTCACTTTGATGGACTCCTTGTGGTACGACAAGTAATTCATGTATCTACCCGAACTCATGGGTTTTCTGTACCAATCGATGAGAATATTGTTGTTCTGTGTTCGTATGAACTTCATATCCAAGAAGGGAACACTACGTTCATCGTTTTCACATTCCAACGTAAATTGAATGTGCGGATCGTAGCTGTTGAAAATGTCCACTATTTCTGTAGCTCCCTCTGCAGGTAACGAGAGTATGATGTCATCAACATATTTCTTTATAAAAAATAAATTGAAAGGAAGAACACATTTTAGATATGGTCATTAGTTGTCACCAATTTGACTACTCTAATGTCAAAATCTTGGAAAAAAAATAATAATCAAAAAACTAGACTCTTCCTTGAGATGTACCATATAAACAAAAAACCCAACACAGTAAATTACAAGACCGACACGAATCAGTTAAACAACATATACAGTAACATTTTAAACACAATTTAATTTTTGTTATTGGTAAACATGTGGTGTACCTATGATAGTTTCTAAGATTTTTTTTTATATATTTACTTTTTTTTTTCATTGTTACCTACTGGTCATTACATTTTTGGTTACCTGCGTGATATATAAGCCGGTGCCCCAGAGCTAAAGTTTCAGTTAGTAATGGATATTACCTAGTTGGTGTTGATGAATATTTCGCAGCTCCCCAGAATACTAATGAACACAATAGGATTACCGACTCTATGATTGTAAGTGGAACAGTTGTATAATTTTTGGTTTGATTTTTCAAAATTCCTAACATGTTTTTGCAGCTTTTCTCTCCTAATAAAGATTAGCGAAATATTGAGATATAGATCGAATGAGTTTTATTGGTAAACAGACCCGTGTATATATACACCCTCGTATCTTCTGTAATTTTTTACGAAATATGTATTGCTAGAAGTTTTTCGACTGAAATGAGTTATTCTACACCAGCGGAATACGCTCCATAAGGTGAAATAATTTGTGAACCAAGAACTATACCCCTCAACAACCCTCCGAATTAAAGAAATCTTGGAACAGTTAAAATATCCGTTGCTCGAGGTTTTTTGACTGGAATGAGTTATTTTTTACACCTGCTGAATAAGCTCCATGAAGTGAAATAATTTGTGAATCAGAAACTATCCCTCAACAACCCTAGGAATTAGAAAAATCTTGGAATATTTAAAATATCCGAGGCTTGAGGTTTTCTGACTGAAATTAGTTATTCTTCACCTGCTGAATACGTTCCATTGGGTGGAATAATTTGTGAACCAACAAACTTCCGAATTAGAAATATCTTGAAACAGTCAAAATATTCATTGCTAGAGGTTTTTAACTGAAATGAGTTATTCTAAACTTGCCGAATAAGCTCCATAGGGTGAAATAATTTGTGTAGCAAAAACTACCCTCAACAATCCACCGGAGTAGAAAAATATTGGAACAGTTAAAATATCCGTTGCTCGGGGTTTTCTGACTGAAATGATATTCTAAACCTGCCTATAAGCTCGGTAGGGTGAAATAATTTGTTAACCAAAAACTACTCCTCAACAAGCCTCTGTAGCAGAAAAATCAGTTAAAATATCCGTTCCTCGAGATTTTTTGACTATACCAATCTAAAGTTTCCACTCTCCATGGAAAAACATGATCGACTAAATAAAATGCTTTAGTGAGGGAAAGAAGTCATTGTAATGGGCCGACTCAGACTCATGCGTGCCCATCATTCATTTTTAATACTGCACAAAAGATGCATGCCTATCGACGTTCTTAGTGAGATTATCACAATATAAAGGTTGGTTGTTCATTCCGAGATGATCTGCAGATCAATGATTGATCTTGGGTTAGTTTCTAGATAGTATCCAATTTGAACATTAGTCCTTTAGTAAGAAAAGAAAGATTAGTTAGTCATAATTTGATTTCAGGATACTGTTCTGAAAATCACATGAAAGTGCACTTACTCAAACCAATCAGATATATGACCAGCGTGTCCTCCATGTCTACAAGTTTGACACCAACAAAACCACTCTTCAAAAGGTGTTGATTTACTGCTAGATTCTCCTGTAGTCGTACCCATATATTGTAGACAAATGGAACATCTTGGTAATGGTTTTCGACAATTTGGACATGCTGATAACTGAAAACAAGTATGTTTACTCATTTTGTACAATTTTTAAAGTAAAGTTTAATGGTGTACATCTAACAAACTACCAGTCTGAAAAACAAAAATTAATTCAAGGAAATCTATAAAAGTGTAGAATGGAAAATGAGTCATTTGCAAACAAAATTATAATTTTGTCAGTTGCTTGCAGCACAAAAAAAAAATCGTTAGTAAGCTGGTGCGTGGCACAGTGGAAAGAGCGACGGACTCTAGGACTATAGATCCCAGGTTAGAACACCAGTCGGAGCTGGGATTTCTTTCAATTTATCTTGACCAATTGAATAATTGAAATCTCGAGGCTCGACAGAGGTAAGTCAAGAACGGTTCATTGTTGTGACTAATATATTAACCTCAAATAAAAAAAATATTCAGTGGCATAAGTCCTCCTGATTCTTTAAGAGATGTTTTAAAAATTATTAGAATTTTTTTATGTCCTTGTGTGTTGATTTTTCACTAGTACTCAACTATTTTTGGGAATAGTTCACTAAATGGAATCACATTCCCGCTTTTTCGATCTTTTTCTCCTTTATTCATTTTCAGTTTGGCTTTATTAATAAGCAGTAGGAATTTGATTTTCAATGTATTAACAATAATGATAAGCGGAGGTGGGAAACCAACATCCAAGGCCTTGGTGAATTGCGACAAAATTTTGCTGAGCAACAGGTGCAACAGGAGCACTAACCCCCTGTATACCCAATAACTCGATTCCCTATTTACGAGGAAGATATTTCCACAACCTTGCCCCTTAGATTAGGGCAAAACAACGATGATTTGCAAAGATGACAACCTCAATAACAACGGACGCTTTGAGTGGACGGATGAATTGAGGAACGGTCTTCTGCATTGTTATGAGATCAGTGACCCCGCCCGGAGAGGATAAACGCAAGAATACATGCCCAGAGAATGCCGTCTGTTTTGCACAAAATCTTAGGGACTATATGTATCTCAACTTCGAGGTCGAAGCTATGTCAGGGTTCTTCCTCAGTCGGTTAACGAAGTGTCAAATATGCCGTGTGTCCGTCTGGCTGTAGAGGATGCTCACCAATAGAAGGCATCAATACCCGCAAGGCGCTTCTTAACACCAAGCCTCTGAAGCCACAAAAACTGGCACAGGTGAATGCAAAAATTCATGATAGTCTTCCAGAAGAAGCTGACATCTGACAAATGATCTCTGCTGTGTATGACGCCGCTCAGACTCTGTCTCAAACAGTTTATGGAACTTGAAATGGTGGAATCAGAAAACATTTATTTAAGTTGCTTGAAATGGGTCGATGAGGAGCAATCGTCCATTTTATGGAGGTGGTTGGTTTTTAAAAGTTCTCCATCGGTGTATCCAAGGAAATTTGGATTATTTACAGATATCAGTGGTTTCACATGAAAATAAATGAGTTACTTGTTTTGTTAGCCACTGTTTTCATTACTGTGGACAAGCATAACAGGCCTGTTGTTTTTATAAATTAAATTCACAAGGTCGCAGCCATATTTTTTAGTGAAGTTAACTATCATTACCAACGATCTTTCTTCATTTCTTGATTACCCTTCGAGGGGGGTGAGTTATGATGAAACTTCATTGTTATATATTAAAAGAAATAACTTCGAGGTAATTACAGAAATTCAAATAATTACGGAAATTACGATAACTACGGTGTGAACGTAATTACGAAAATCGTAACTACTACAACTACTTCCTTGAGAGGATTCCAAAATGTTCGTTATGGAAACGAATTTGATAGATCGAGGTGTGTCTAATTCCTGCTTCACTACTAGGAGCACTAGTCTAGCAATCCTGGACTATCCTACCACTTACAACTCACACCCTGTCTTGGACATAGTCATCTATATTCAATATCTATTATTTTCTTATCTACAGACGAAGAAGATGGTACAGGTTTGTGATAATAGTACTCACATTATTTTCTCAAGTCGCAGTGTCGCTTTTTCGTACGTTTTAAAAAATATTGATAAAAAATTAATACTGCCAGATACTTTCAATCGGCGGCAACTTTTACCATATTCTTTCGAATCTCAAAAAAAAATGTAACTGTATTTACACTCTCAGTCTTGATTTTTATAAAGGGCTATTCAAATTCGAGTCTATGCATGTGGATCCCGGTAACGGTAAAAGATAGAAGGGTGGTTGAATGGGGGCAAAGTTGCGTATTTCAGAGGTCAAATACCTGGAACAAAAAAATCTAATCTAACTGCTTTGGTTCTTGAGTTATACAGAAAAAATCGAAAATTTCGGAATTCTTTTGTTGCCTACCTATATCTTTTTATTTTGAGAAGATTGTTTAAAACTTTTGGCCCATTGCCATAGTAACTTTTTGTAGACTATCCAAATATGCAAATAAAAATTATATACAAAGTATCGTTACAATCCGGTCCACCCTCAACTTTTTATTTTCAAATACGGACCTGTATTTTTTTCAAATGGCAAGAGTCATATTTCATATTGCCGTAGTATTTCCATCTGAGTTACAGAGTGATTTGGAAGTAGTGAACTATTAGCAGTAACAATATTTTTTTTATTCCATAACAGCTGTATTGAAGAATGCCAATTTGTCATGGGTTCACTTTTTTATTCTTTGATATTTTTCAATTATAGCTGCTATGAAATTGAATAATGTTGATTTTACTGCTAATAGTTCACTACTCCCAAAACACTCTGTAGTTTAGATGAAAATACTACGCCAACATGAAACACGACTCTTAGAATTTGATTAAATGTTATAAAAAATACAAGTCCGTATTTGAAAATATAAAGTTGAGGGTGGCCCGGGTTGTACGATACTTTGTATGTGATTTTCAATTGCATATTTGGATAGTCTACAAAAAGTTGCCATGGCAAAGTGCCAACAATTTCAAAAAATCTTCACAAAATAAAAAGATATAGGCAAAAAAGAATTTCGAAATTTTCGATTTTTATTGTATAACTCCAGAACCAAAGAAGCTAGATAAGATTTTTTTGTGTCACGTACAGTTCGATTATTATAACTTTACCCGTGCGTCATCAAGTTATGCATATGAAATAAGTCGAGACGTTTAAGCCAAATGACGTCTAAATGTAGAATGCCGTGGCTACTATCCCGATAAAATTACAACGTGTAGGTAATAAGATAGGATAATGAATTACTGAATTAACATTTTCAAATTCATGGAAATGGCGATCCACCGACAATGAGAGTGTTTTTTTAGTTCCAACAGAATACCGTGTGACACACTCATGGGTCCAAATATGTCAAAAAGTGCCGTTCAGTGAGCATATTCAATGTTCCAAATTTAATAAATATTGCTGAAGATACAAAGGCGAAAAGGAATGAATCTTTAAAATTGTTTTTCCGTTAACCAGCTGTCGTCCCTCTACGAACGGCAGCCCTCAGTAGTCGCAACTTGTGCGAGCCAGGGATTAACGAGGTCTTACCTTTTAACGTGCGATTCCTAGCACACGGTGTTTTCCAATTATTACGAATCCAGTGACACCAGGTTTGATAGGATAATAAAACATGGAGGCAATGAGTTTACTAGAAACTGTTGACTTCCCTACTTTATTCTAATTTCAGTCACACTCATATAAGGAATTTGTTTTATCCATACCTCCGCAGCCGTTTGACACAAATCCATCACATCCTAACTTTATCCACATTAATGCAAGTTCTCTGGGTAATAGTTAACGAAAAAAGTTGTTCAAAAAACTAGGTTGGAGTGCAATATTTTCAAAACCTTTGCATTCGGGGATATCAAAAAATGAGTTTCCATTCAAACATGGCAGAGTTTTATGACGACACATTCACTAAATATTTGATAACATATGTCTTTTTTTAATCATGATTATTCATTATGTATACACCTACACGCCTGCACTGCTTTTAGTCGGCTATATTTTCGTATTTTAGTATAGTAAGCTCGGGTAAGTGTGACCGTGATTTTCATTAGTTCGCATTGAATTTAGTTCATCTGATGAACCTGAACTAATATAACAATAAAGTTTTGCAGGTATTTACTTTAAATGTCAGTTTTTGTAATACGCCACAGAAAACTGTTAAAAAACGTATTCTATGAATTTTATTTATATATTCAGATATACATCTCCATAGGTCACACTTCCCTGGAAATTTGGGGCAAGTGTGATTCTGGCCAAATTTAAAGATATTAATGCACGTAAATCTCTCTTTGGGGCAGGTGTGAGTAAACAGTAAAGGAACTTTCACCACAGTTTATTTGTTTCGAGATATCTTTATTCAAAACATAGTTAGGAACTTTTTAATATTGAATTTGAAATGCCCCATTGGAAAAAAAATAATCGTGAAAGTGAACATTTGTTGAAAAGAAAAATTTAAAGGTAGAAATCTGAAAAATCGATTGAGAATTTCATTGATCCCCATCTTCTGACGAGTGGTGATCGAAGCACAGTTGTTATTTCATCCTCAGAGAGTGTATCAATGTCTTCCACATCTGGCCAGGTATATTGTTTGGCTCTCTGAGATTTCCGTATATAATTTCGTACTATAGCTGAAAAAATATTACTGTTTAGATTGGCCAAATGAACCAGGTTCCCACTTACCCCGACAAATAGGTCACACTATCCCCAATAACATTTTGTTTCGGGGTAAGTGTGACATGAAATGGACATATGTAAAAAAACAACTTCATGAAAAAACGGCAATCTATAGTCAGATTCATTGTTTAGGCAGAAGAAAAGTGTATAAAATGGATTCTTACCTTAGATTATAACAATGCACTCAAAGCTTGAAATAAACTCGTTATACTCGTTCGGATTGATGAATTGTAGGTTAGAAAATTGGGGAAAATATTTGGATTTCACAAGATCTCTTTTGTATTTTATATGATGGTTATGGATTCATTATGAGTGTAGGCTATTCGTCAATAGATGGCATTGGGCTGTCGCCCGGTTTGGCGAAGATAGCGAGCAAACTCACACTTACCCGAGCTTACCTTACTTTAGAATTTTAAATATTTTGTAGCTGTGATATTACATGTTATTAATTTATTATTATATTTCATAATTCCACTGTGTTTGTCAACAAGAAATTGTTCTTGTGTACAATATACATATACTTACATGACTAAAACTCAAAAAAGGAATCTTCTAGACTTAGGTATTCAAACTTTTTCAATTACCTATTCGTGCATGGATGCAAGGATCCACTGTATAATGATAAATAAATGAATATCTAAGAAATAAAAAACACCAGTGGAAATATATTTGGTAATGAAATACTCAACACATGATTAACAAAAAATGTATTCATACAATTATTTATGTAATGCGACCATGTAGAACTATGTACCATTTATGAAAGTAAAAACAAAATTAATATATTTAATCACTTTCTGATCCAGAACTGTCACCAATGTTTATAATAATGGGTCCAATAACCATATCACAAAGGAGCTTTTCTCGTTCATACCATTTTTCAATGAGCGATTCGGTGTGTTTTACACATTTTGCCCAGGATTCAGTGTCGCAGTTCTCTAATGCTTCATTCCACATACCCAATACTTTTTCATCACTGTATCCATCTCTGCCAATATGATTGTTGTAGTTTGTCTTACAATTAGCCCAAATTAATTCAATAGCATTAAAGTCTGGGTGATGAGGTGGTAATCTTAATACTTCATGCCCATGTTCTCGTACCAGTTCATCTATAATATATATGTTTTCCTTTCGGTTCATCTTGGCCAATTGCAATAAGTCTGGTTTTGTTAATTTCTCATCAAAATCAATATTATTTTCCTGTAGCCAACAAACAATTTCCGATTGTCTTGAAGAAGTGGTAGGCTGTTTATTCAAAAGTTCACTGTGGTATGGTGCATTGTGGTTATTATCAAAGATGGCTCTTCCAAACTGGGAATTAATTGTGAAGTGATCCACTTGGTGAACATTGTACTATTAATTTCTCCATGATAATCTAGAATCAAAGATTTCGAACAGAACAATAAACTGGCTTCTGGAACAAACCCTTTTGCAGAACCAGCATGCACAACAATAAATCCTTCGGGTTTGCGTACATTTTTGACATTATCATCCTGCCAAGACTTGCTTTTATTTCCTCTACAATAAATCCATGTTTCATCTAAAAAAACACTTCTCGTGGATATAAACTTTATGAGTCTTTTCAATCAAAGCTCATCGATCATCATCTTTTTTAAATTTAAATCCCAGCTCTTTCATTCAAACATTCAAATATGATTTGCACATCGAAACAATCTCCTTATTCTTCAGTTCATAGTTCAAGGATTGAAGGGTAAAATGTTTTTCTGGAAGAAAAAAATTAAAATAAATACAGGTACTTTTCAACTAATATACATAATTTCAATGACTTTCCTGATGAGGTTGTGATTGATGATAATGGGGCGGTTATATTTGTTCAGAAATTGTTCTCACTAGTCATTGTCACGTCCATCGAATGAACAATCAATATTATCTTCATTTCCCTCACAAGGTAATACGGAGGTATACTCACTTTTTTCATACATATACAAAGTATTTCATACTGCCATTTTCTGTCCTTCAGGTAAATCAGTTGTTTTCTTTTTGAGAGGACGTCTACTTTTTCCTGGAGTTAATGAATGGGTTTATTTTCGTTTCTTATTTTGATCTTGTTCACCGTTTTTCGAGATATTTTAAGTGCATCTACAACTCTCTAAAATACAGTAAAGAAAAGTTATGACATTTCTTTGGTGGTTTAAATTGTTACCTCTTGAACAGATGAAAGTGGTAAAAAAGGTCCACCATTCGCTCTTTCCCTTTCAAAATAATCGCACAAGTTCCGGCATAATCTAAAAAATAATTAAAATATATTATGAATGTTTTTGACCTGTATTTATAGTTTTAGGTAATGTTTTTTTCTCTCAATAGGGTTTCCACACTATGAATAATTGATGTGTTAATATCCAGGTAGTACGGAATTATAGTCACAAATGTCAATTGTGAGGTTAAAAATTTTGAAGATTATTTGTGAATAAAACACATTGTATTGTACTTACTTTGAAATTAATGATTCCAAGAGACGTTTAGCTTTGAAAAAAAAACTATTTTTATAATATATTCGACTGCAAAAAAGAGTAAAACTGGCGACAAATAATACTCCAATGACAGAAAACAATGACGCAATTGACGGTACACGCTAGCCAATACAATGTTTGGCAAGTTTAGTTGAAATGTAAAAGACTATCGGCTTTATCTATCTCTTTTCACTGTTTTGAGTTATAATCGATCATCACAATACCATAATTCTTAGCTTGGAAGACAAATGTTAACGAACTGTGATTCGCTCATAGCGGTTGATAGAAAGAGATGTTCGATATAGGGTTTGTGATTTCTTCGATCATAAATTGAAGACGCATGTGTAAAGTTATAATAATCGAACTGTAATTGACCTCTGAAATACGCAACTTTGCCCCAATTTAACAACCATTTTATCTTTTACCGTCACCGAGATCCCTATGCATAGACTCGAATTTGAATAGCCCTCTATATGATACTTGGTATTGGAATAGGCTCTGGTATGAAAGAATTTACAGGAATCGAAAGTTGTGGATTTTACTCAGATATTGATGAACATGCTGCTGTCCGAGTTCTCTTCGGAAGTAGATTTTTCTGAAGTTGTAGCTTTTGGAGATATTTTTTCATCAAACCTGTAACAGTACTGCTTTTTTGAGCTCATGAGGATGCGAACTTTGTTGACGAAACGTGCGTCGAGTGGTATTGACGTTTTTTGGTGTTTTGGGTTATTTCCATTTCTTGAATTTTATTCACCACAAAGATTTCAATATTTATTTATTTAAACCTGTGAATGACTAGTAACATTGTCTATGATAACTACTTTCAAATAAATCAGTCGATGTTTAAATATTGTAACGATTTCGAGACCGGCCTCGAGACCGGCCCTGATCATCCAATTACACTCCACACTCGAAATGTAAACAAGTTCTCTTCTGACAAACACATGACTCATCTGTGGAAGAGACGCGAACGTTCTAACCGAAGATTCTAGGAACCTCTAATAAGTCGTCGAACATACTGGAAAGATCGAAAACTGTAAATGCTACTATATATAGCCGCTGTATAGCAGATGGCGGAACAGTCAGATTTCAGAGTTAGTTCCAGTTCCAGAGTTCACAGATAGAGACTGACACAGTAGAAATAAATTTGAATCTAGTGAAGTCTATGTTTTAGTGAATAATTGTTTCAAGTGGTGTTTTAAATAAATTAGGCAAATTAGTTAGTGCAGCTTTACTACAATTGGCGTCAGAAGTGTGGATGTTTAAAATAAATAAGTGTTAAAGTGTTCGTCGCGTTGAAAAACTGATAGACATTTATCGCGCCTAATAGACAGTTAGTGACCCGTTGAACATTTGAGTGTTTGCAAAGTGGACAGTTTTGCGCGTCGCGGGACAATAAACTGAAAACTCTTTGTGTGAAATAAATAATAGACTGATATTTCGGTTAAAAACAATTAAAGACAAAATGTTTTCGAGGAGAGTTCACCTAGTTGACCTTAAAGTTAGTGAATTGAAACAAGAGTTAGAGGAGCGTGAATTAGAAACAACTGGAAAGAAGGCCGTACTCCAGAAAAGACTTTCAGATGGACTGATTGAAGAAGGAGAAGACCCCAAAATATTTTTGTTCGAGGTTTCTGGAATAGATTTGAGCTCTATAATGAACAAACTCCAACAAAATTTGGTGAGTCTTGAAGATAAATTTCTACAAAATTCAAAGAGTCTGGAAGATAAGCTACAACAAAATTCGGTGAGTCTTGAAGATAAATTTCTGGAGAATTCGAAAAATCTGGAAGAAAAACTTGAAGAAAATTCGAAAAGTCAGAAGTGAAACTTCAAGGAAAGCTTCAGGAGAACTCAAAAAATCAAGAAGAAAAGCTTCAAGAAAATTCGCAAAATTTAGATGTGAGGCTTCTGGAAAACTCGGAGAATTTGAGATAAGAGCTTCTGGAAAATTCAAAAAACTTGAAAGAAGAAGTTTGCGGTGTGGCGAATCGGTTGAAACAGAGATGGAGAAAATCAAAGATGAAATGGAAGAAGAAATGAAAAAAATTAAGGAAACGCTCCACGATGAGATAAAAGGCGGAATCGAGACAGAAATCGGCAGAATAAAGGAAACAATCGGTAAGCTGAAAAAACAAATGGATTCTGCTCACACCTCAGAAACTTACAGCAAAAACTCAATGCTGGACACGAGTATGAACTTGGAGGAAGTTATGTCCATCATTGAAAAAATCGACACAAACATTTGAATCTAGTGAAGTCTATGTTTTAGTGATTAATTGTTTACAAATAAATTAGGAAAATTAGTTAGTGCAGTTTTACTACAATATTGTTCGACACTTTTCCAAGCTCTCTTCCGTAAATAATAATGAATTCACATCATAATTTTTACAAAAACCATAGTTCAGTGATTCTGCCATGACATCACCGCTGCACTGAATATACTCGATAGAAATCTATACAGTTTCGAAAGAATTTATTTTGGGTATTATGATTCGATGAGAGCGTAAAGAATAACTTGCCATACGTTGAGAGGGCATTACAATTTCTCCTCGAATAGCTCGAAGCGATATCCAATTATCGTCCGAAATGGCATACTGACGTAGTCAGTTGAAGAATCGAGTGGGTTAACAGGTGGGGGGAACAGCAAAGCGTCTCTATTGATTGATTTTGTGGTATTTTGATATAATTGCGTTCTTTGTTGCTCTTCTAGATTTGTCTATACCCAAGATAAATTCGTTCCGATACTGTATAGTGAACCCTAAGACGTACACATATAAAGATTGGGGGAAGTTTAGGAGAAAGAATGATGCTTACAGATATCTTTTTCACGTTCAAGCTGACGAATAATGGCCTTGCGCTCATCGACCCTTTCGGTTTTTTCTGCGGGGATGTTTGGCCCATCCGATTGGTCTGGCTGCATGTAGAAGGTATTGAAAATGTTTATCGAGTATCATATACTTATTAAAAATCAACACTGAGATTTTGAGAAATGTGAGTACTGTTTTTACCTACCTTTAGCACCTATTATCTGGAACTCAACGTTGAAACTAACACTACTTGATCCCATATATTTCATTTGTCAGTAAATGAAGTGGTGCCTGGGAAATTTTGTTAATAAAAATGCAATCTTTTGAATTTTATAATCTCTTCATGACTCACGACTACATGCTCTGACCGACTACTTTGCTTTCGATGCAATTGTAATTCAATTATCCATATGAAAGAACACGTTACAATGTGCCACGGTTCATCTCCAGATAAAGATAAAGAGAACGATGACGGAAGCATCATGACATTGATGCCGGAAAGACGTATACTCAACCCATATGGGTGGAACAACGCCGCTCCTAAGAGGTAATTACACTTAAAAACTCTCTCCGCGGCAAGTATCAACCTAAACTCTGAAGTTCTGGTCATGAGAACTGTCGGGCAAGAACAAAGTTGCTACCACTGATATGCTTAGCGACCCGATTCTACTCTACTCGTTTGAAATTTCTCCCTGTAACTAATCTTTCAGGTTTCCTAAGAGAAACCCCGCAGAAGCTCCTGAGAGCTTGTGCGAGCAATGAAAAGATCCAAGACCTGTGACCGTGCTGGGATATGAACACACGTCCTTATGATTGAGGGGAAAATGCTCCACCATCACGGCCTATGTGGTCAAACAGACTCAAGAGGAGCTGCGACAATTCAACGTAAAAATTCGCAGAATGATGCATATTCATAGGAGTTTGCATACTAAATCGTCTGTTCCACGGTTATACTTCCCCAGACAACGGGGAGGACGTGTACTTTTGAGTTTGGAGTGCACATAACAGAATGGTACTAGACTGAGTCGGTATAGTCGTCAGGAGTTCAAATCCCCTTGTCTGCTTAGTCTGCTACTACGAAAAAGCAGGGATCGAAGCATTTCTTTTTAAGGTAGAAACCCGTGCAGCCGATGAACTTGGTCTTTTATTAGACACTGATTTGAAACCTATCCAGCAAAATACTCAAAGCTGCGGAGAGAGAAGTTCTCCTGCAGCCAGAAGCCAACGAATGAATCTTCTTCAAGAACATCGAAGACCCTCCAAAAATGTTACCTATGCTTTCCTCAGATCAAATGGACTGAAGTCGGAGGAAGTTAGTTAGCTAGTTAGTCAGCTGTCAACTATCTCTCTGGAACTATACATTTCTTTCATCAACTCAAGGCAGGTCATTATATACTTGTAACGATTTCGAGACCAGCCTCGAGACCGGCCCTGATCATCTCATTACGCATTCACCTCATTAAGTATGCACCCCACGAAAACATTCCTAAGCTCACAAACACATGTCACGCGTAGAAAAAACGCGAAGTTTCCAAGGAACGAACGCGAAGGTTCGAAGGACATCTAAGAAGTCGCCGGACAGACCCAATTTATCGAGAACTGTAAATGCGACTGTATGAGCCGCTGTATAGCAGATGGCAGAGTAGTCAGAGATATAGTCACAGAGAGTAACAAATATAGTTCCAGAGTTCGCGGATAGAGAGTGACAGTAAAGATAAATAAAAATAGTGACTGTGATATGAATTATTGTTTAAGACGGATGTAAATGAATTAGAAAAATTAATTGAGTGCATGTTTACAACAATACCTACCGATCAAAATCATGTCTTGTTTATGGTAACAATTCAGACAATGGAAGTCCAAAATAGAATCAATCAACGAGTTTAAATATCTTGTCAAATTTGAAAATAATTATTTTAATCACCCACCGAACTTATTTTTACTTCACATATAATTTGAACCTCAAAAAACGTTCTCCTCGATTTTAGACAAAACTAGTGTACTTGCCTTTGTTTTTCCTGATGAATTTTTGTGGAGTAGTTGTCTACTTCGATCTTGCCCTGCAAAGTAAGCTGAAATGCTTTTGCCACAAAAATTGCAGGATACATATACTTGTTGAAGTGGCTTTTCATTGGGTTTAAATGATGCCAGCATAATATCAAAATCAGCTCTTTGCTCGAACATTTTTGGTTTGTTCAATAAATCCTGATAACTGAAATAATGATTCAGTCAAAGTTTCTCATAATAATCCAGGTTTAACAAACAACTATTTAATTAGGTGTACATCAATACTTTTTGATGCATTCATTACTCAACAATTATTAGCTTCAATTAGTGCTCATTTCCAGTTAACATAAAATAGTCTCAAAGACCGTAGAGTGCCTCACATTCAAGTTTCAAATCACATGAGTGAACTGAATTGTTGCTCACATTACAATCCCATTAACTTCTATTTGGGGACCTCTTGACCGACAAAACCCTCACATTGTGATGCCAAATGTTCTTAATGTTCTAAATGTGATTTTCCATTGAATCTTTGGATTCAGTTGCACATTCATATGTTTTAGCATCGCAATGTGAAATCAATTGTTACTCACATTACAAATATTGCATCATAACAGCTAACTATAACCACCTCTATTGAACATATTTTCTAATTATTACGCAAGCAACAAAGAAATCAGTACTTAATACTTCACCATAAATGGTGATTCATGTTCTTATATGGATAATTAATATTCCTTTTGAATTCTACAACAGTTTTAGCATCCTTAATGAACTCATTATATTCTTTCGAGCCCTTATAGAATAGAGCATTGTATTACCCATATTGACTCGTGATAGATAAAAATTGTCTTTAATTCTTGTATGATAATTATCGATTTCACTGTTGTATTTAAGAAAATCGTTGAGATAGGTAGGTATCATATTGTGACATATTTTGAAAGTATAAATCATAGCATTTAGGTAAAATCTGTTGGATACTGGTAACCACTGCAATGTGTCAAGCATAAGAGAAATATTAGTGTATCTATTTCATTTCAATATTATCCTCATCCTCTTATTCTGGAGTTTTTGCAAAGCATTTATTTTGTTTAAAGGAAAGGCACACAATAAGCTCGAACAATAGTCAAAATGTGGTTGTATGATTGTATTAAATACAGTAATTTTATAAAAACTTGAAATATTTCGTGCAATTCTACTGAGAAAGAATAGTTTTTTACATATTTTATTATAAATATATGAGAAATGAGAATCGAATGACAGTACGTTGTCAATCATGAATCCGAGATACTTGAATTCCTTCACAAATTCTATGTTCTCATTGTCTATGGTTAAGGTACAGTTGTTGATATTGATATTAGAATATTTATAAGTTGTCAAAATCATTGCTTTGGTTTCAGTAGTATTTAGCTCAAGCCTGTTTAAGTATGCACTAACCACCGACAATGATTCATTCAATTTTTCTACAGCCTAATTCAAGTTGTTACTCACTACTGAAAGAAGTGTATCATCCGCAAATAGGTTGATGTAGTTACAATCATAATGAAGATGTTTGTCATTATATAATGAAAAATGTAGGGGACCCAAAACATTATTATTTTTTATGGATTCTGAAAAAGTACTGCCTATCTTTGTTATTTGGTTTCTATCACATAAATAGTTTTCAAGCCATTGCAGTACTGTTCCAACGATACCATAACTCTCAAGTTGCTTCAATCATATTGAACGATCAATAGTCTCAAAAGCACGTTTGAGGTCTGAAAATACTGAAATGACATATTTTCCTTTATCTATGGCTTGTTTCCAATTGGTAATTGTTAATTGTAATGCTGTTTCACATGAGTGATTTGCTCTGAATCCAGATTGATTCAACATAAGTATATTATTATTATTAAGATATTCCAAAAGTTGCCTATAAACAACAACTTTTCTACACAAAGCGGTGTATTTATTGATCGGAATTTCCATGATTTAGTTGATCCTATCACTTTCTGTATAGGCACTACAATGCTTGTTTTCAATGTATCTGGAAAAACTCCATAGGAAAGCGAGGTATTGATAAAATGTAGTAATACATGACCAATCACTTGAAAGAATGATTTTATTAATTTTGTGTTCATCGCCTCATTTTCCGACTTATTATCAATTTCATTGATTATAATCCTCAGCTCGGTAAGTTCAAGTTGCCTGAATTCACTAATAGTACAGTCAGATTCCAATGAACTCATCATAACCTCCATCGATGGAATTTATAACATCACTTATGCTGTCCACAAAGTAATTATTAAACAGGTCCGCAATTTCTTTATGATCATTTCCAGTTTTTACAGAACCATGTTCCAAATTTATTTTATGTAAATTTTCCTCTCCTAAATTTCTATACGTTTTAAGATCCGTTTCATTACAGTGAGTATAATTCGAAAGTAAATCGATAGATATAATACAGTAATTGGTTATTTTAGGTACATCATAAACAGTTACAGAAATATTTTCAAAGTTAGCTAAGACATAGTCAACGATAGTATAACTTCTTAGTGTACATCTGATAAAATCTTTTTACAAATTGTTGAATTCCGTACATATTAGGAGTATTTCTAATTTTTGAGCAATAATATTCCTTACTTAAATCGTTCAAATTACAATCTCCAACTAGAATGCTTTTCACGTTACCCACAAATATACAGTATGGTGCAAATGAATGGAATAAATTCATTATTTTGTAATAAGGCGACTCGACAGAAAAATCCTGATACCCGTCGATTTTTATTATCGAACGCGCATTCTGTCAAATATTTTTGATACGCATGACGTCATTGGTGTGAGCGTGATGACGTCATCGATGATTTTTTTAAATGGAAATGTGGGTCATGTGATAAGTCATTGGAAAGGTCTTCCAATCAGCTATCCAATCATATTCATGATTTCAAGTAATTTGGGTTTTTATTCTAACAAACAATTGTAGTAATAAAAGAACATTCCCATTCAATGAATACAAACAACTTCAAAGCAAATGTTCAAACTGCCGACCATCTGCTATAAGACAGTGGGATAGACGAGCAGTAAATTCTTCTCGAACTCTGCCAATAACGTCCTGAGTGATTCGTCCCATCTCGATGCGTATACGGTCTTTGAGATCACGGATATTGTGGGGTCTATTTTGGTACACTTTACTTTTCAAGTATCCCCATAAAAAGAAATCCAGAGGTGTTAGATCTGGCGACCTAGGTGGCCATTCAATTGCTCCTCTTCTTCCTATCCACCGATCTGGAAAGACGTTGTTCAAGTAGCGTCTCACCACGACAGCATAGTGTGGCGGCGCACCATCTTGCTGCAGCCACAAATCAGTTCTGTTTGGGAACAGCCGATTCAGTTCGGGTAGCAAGAAGTTTTGCAGAAATTCTAAATATCGAGGACCTGTCAAGGACTCATCGAAGAAATATGGTCCTATTATCCTATTCTCTATAATTCCCGCCCAAACATTCAATTTTTCTGGATATTGAGTATGATATTCCTGCATCCAATGTGGATTTTCAGTAGCCCAATACCGACACGTCTGACGATTGACATGACCGTTTAGGAGAAATGTAGCTTCATCAGAAAAAAGAACTTTTCGGAAAAACATCGGATCTGTGTTATTTTTCTCCATCATAATTTCGCAAAATTCAATTCTTCTATCAAAGTCGTCTTCCAGAAGCTCCTGAACTAAACTAACTCTGTAGGGATGCCACTTCGCCTTTTTTAGCGTTCGAAGAACTGTTGAATGGTCAATGTCATTATCTAATGCTACTTGCCTTGAACTGGTATGGGGATTATCTTGAAAAGCTAGTAAAACATCGAGTTTCTTGTCATCTGGAATTTGTTTCTTACTACCTTTGGGTAGGTCTTTCACATGACCCGTTTCTCTGAATTTCTTTTCAATTTTGCTTACCGTGGATTGTGAAATTGGTTCTCGGTTGGGATATTTATTATTGAACAGAGTACAAACTCCTTTGTGCGTTCGTGTTTTGTCTTCACAACCAATCATTATAAGAATTTCGATTCTTTCTGTGTCAGTGAGCTTCATATTGATAATTTTTGAATATTTCTAATGTTATAACCATTAACATTCGACAAGCCGATTGAGTTTAATTCGAATGTAGCAGTTTCGATGAGACCCACATTTGTGAACCGGCAAAAAATCAAGTAAGAAGCTATCATTTCGTTCCCAGGGACGGCCTTTTCAAAATTAGATCTTGGTTACTTACAGAGATTCGAAAATCATTAATTGGACACAGAATTTAATAATTTTGTAATGAGTGATCTATAATTTCAAAATCAATTTTTTTCTGCATACAACAACCATTAGACAAATTTTTCGATATGGTTGGATAGGTAAATGAAACACCTTTCCAATGACACATCACATGACCCACATGTCCATTTAAAAAAATCATCGATGATGTCATCACGCTCACACCCATGACGTCATGCTTATCAAAAATATTTGACAGAATGCGCGTTCGATAATAAAAATCGACGGGTATCAGGATTTTTCTGTAGGGTCGCCTTATTACAAAATAATGAATTTATTCCATTCATTTGCACCACACTGTATATATATTGAATGACTAACATTTGGCGAATGATATAGTGCACCAACTAGCAATTTATTTTTATTATTATTTATCAAAACAGTTTTACACCAATAATTGCCATCTAAAGTATACTTACTTATAATTCAAGTCATTCCTTATGAAAAGTAGTACACCCATGTGGCGTGATGTGCAATAGTTCGACTTTCGCTGAATAACATCAACGCTGGATTATAACAAGAAATGTTTGTAATAACTTCCGTTATTCGCTAAAAAACTTTGAATATTCACATATAGTATATTACAGTTCATCTGTATATCAGGATACTTTACGGTTTTTGTCTCCCTGATGATATTTTATCGACAATTGTAGGCTTGTTATTTATATATTTTATTATTTTTGAATAATCCCTGGCAGCTATCATTTCATTAAGCTGTATCTTTATGTTGATATAATAGTCCCTTGTCTTTTAGTTTGATCGGAAAATAATTTGAGTCTAGGTACTATAAACTCCTCTCATTTATCTTAATTTTCTTTGAATCAGTTGGATTATCCATTACTACTTTCATAATTCTGTTCTTGCCTGGAAGAGTTTTCCCGACATGAAATACTTTAATTTTTCTACGTCTACGTTGAAATCTTTTAAAATGTTTTTTACTGTTCTCACATCTTCTTTAATTCGCTGTTGCATCGCGTCTGCTGCAGATTCCTTAACACTTACAATCATAATATTAGACGATCTTCGCTACCGTTCAAGAATTTCAGAAATATACTATTCAGCATCCATAGTTTGCATGATACTATTGATGGTTTCTTTCAAAATCGAAATATGTACATCAGATTCCACTTTCTCCTTTTTTAATTTTTCCAGATCGTTCAAGCCTGCGGTACTGGCGCGGGGTCTGTGAAACCCGCACCGATTTTCTGTTTCTAATAATGGGGTGGGGACGCTCACAATGATACAGGGATTTTCAGTGTGTAGCGTTTCATCACAAAAAATATATTTGGGTATGAGGAACCCGCGCCAGTACTCAAGTCTGTTTGGGCAATAAAATTTTGATTTGTTCTTGTAGGCATTTTCTTCAACAGTAAGTTGTCACTCTACAATTCACTAAAGAAATTATATAGATTATATCCACAGATTGCTATACTATGCAGTATGAAGCAGAACAAGCTAGACTTCTTCGTTTATTACGTGAAGTTGAGACAGACGAAGAAGAGGTTTTTGACGAACCTGAAGATAATGAAGATATTACTGAAGAGCGCCAAGAAAACACTGATACAGAACAGGATGGAGATGAAAGCAGCGATAATAGTGAAGAAAGTAGTGACAGTGAAGAAGAATTACCACTGATAAGACTTAAAAAAGGACAACTTCCGCCTGTCAGGAATTTCAAAAGCCCAAGTTATCTTGGCAAAAATAATTCCACTGTGTGGAAAAACATGTTCGACCCAAAAATGTACGTACAAGATCCGAGAATTTAGTCATACATCTTCCAGGTCCCAAAGGCTAGCTCGACAGGCTAAGACTCCAATAGAATGTTGGAAACTTTTTTTACAGATAATATTCTGAATGAAATTGTGGATAGTAGTAATAAGTATATCCTCTCAATATCGGGAAATTTTGCTCGAGAAAGAAGTGCTAAACCCACAGACAAAACTGAAATAAAGGCGCTATTAGGATTGCTTTATATGGCAGGATTGATCAAATCGAACAGGTTGAGTACCCATGATATTTGGGACAGGACGGGAACTGGAATCGAGATATTTTGGTTGACAATGTCCGAGGAAAGATTTCGTTTCCTTCTGAGAGCTTTGCGGTTTGATGAAATAGGAACCAGAGATGAACGAAGAACATTTGACAAATTGGCTCCTATTCGCGACGTGTTTGATATATTCGTTCAAAATTGTCAAAACAACTATACAATTTTCGAATATGCTACGATAGATGAGAAGCTAGAATCTTTTCGAGGTCGCTGTGGGTTCAGGCAGTATATGCCAAAAAAAAACGGCCAAGTATGGCATAAAGATTTACGCTTTAGTGGATGCCAGAATGTACTATACGCTGAACTTGGAGGTATATGTAGGTCGACAACCAGATGGCCCCTTTCAATTTCCCAGCGATGCCAAAAGCCTCGTCGAACGTTTAGTTGCTCCCATTTCACAAACAGGTCGAAACATCACCGCCGATAACTGGTTTATAACATTTGATCTCATCACAACACTTCTGAAAAATCACAAGCTCACATATGTAGGAACAGTCAGAAAAAATAAGAAACAGCTGCCAAAAGAATTTGTTGACACGAAAGGAAGGCCAATAGAATCCAGTATCTTTGGGTTCCAAAAAGATGTCACAATTTTGTCGTATGTATCCAAACAAAAGAAGAATGTTATAATGGCATCAAGCTTACATCATGACGATAATATTGATTCCCGATGTAACAAGCCAGAAATTATATCATTCTACAACTCAACAAAGGGTGGTGTTGACACGGTTGACGAACTGGCGGGTAACTACAATATAGCACGTAATACACGTCTTGGCCTATGGTGATTTTTTATTCGCTAATGAATATAGCCGGAATCAAATCACAAATTATCTATACTGCCAATAATCGTCATAAAAAAAACCATTAGAAGAAAATACATAAAGGAACTGGCATTATCTTTATTGGATGACCATCTCAAGCGAAGATAGGAAGCAACAAATTTGCCACTTCAGGTTAGAAAAAGGCGTCGAGAAGTTTCTGGAACCCGTTTAGATACAGAAAACAGGACGCAAATACCAGAAGAAACCAAGAGAAGGTGCGTGGAGTGTAAAAACGATAATAAATCTAAATATTATTGTCAACGGTGCATACAATTTTTGTGTCTGAAACATTCGAAAATTTCGTGCGGCAATTGCCTTGGAAGTAATTTCAATAATGACAAGTGTTGTCTTCTTCAAAGTTACATTCGATTTCACCAGAAATATTTGTTATTTTTCACATATTTTATTTTATGTAACAAATCCGATTAAAAAGTACCTATCTTTTTCTTAATAATTTCTATTTTTAATCTACTTGACATACTTTCGTTCTGATACTTGTCAAAAGGTGAAAAGGCCTCAAATATATTGAAAAAATCGTTATACAAAATATCCAAAATCAATTCATCATTTTAATATTTTTTTTTATTTTCGGGTCTGTTCGACCCAGCGCCAGCTTTCGTGTTCGAGCCTGGGGCGCAAGTACCGCAGGGTTTTAAGAGACTCAACTTCATTACTGAGTTATTTTATCTGGCGAATAAAAAGATGGACACTCTTGAATGCTTCTCTGCATTGCAAGCAACAGAAAATAATATTTCGGTTCTGTAGTGTTGTAGCTCTGTACTCAGTGGTGGAAATGCCGGAAACAATTTTTTCCTTTTATGGAATTGAAATGAACATAACCCTTACAGCTGTCACAACATACTGCTTCCTTTATCTGCAGATTGTAAATATTACAATTCTCCTCGCTCACTATACTTATATATCCTCGAATAATCTAATAAAAATTGTGTACTTGAGATATGAATTGTTGTCCTTTTTTATTTTAACTGATTTTTATCTCAATTTTAAATAATTTCAAGTTTAATGGGTATTTTAATGAGGACTATCAACTTTTTTCAGCAAATGTTGATGATGATGGAATTTATGGGCAGAAATGTAGAAACAAATACCAGGTAAAATACATATCTGAACTCGGTGAGATCAGACCTACTTGAATTCAAGAAAAAAAGTACAGGCCCGTATTTGAAACAATACAGTTGAAGGATGGGCCCCGAAGAACGAAACCTTGTATCAAAAATCAAAGCACAGCACATCGAAAAAAGTTTAAAACATAGAAGAATGTTTCCTTAATACATTTCCATATTCCTAAAAATAGAGGTGCCAGCGCATAGGCAAGAAACTCAGCCATTTCGATTTTCCTCCTATATTTTGAAAACGGTTCGTAATATTTCCGATTCGGAAACATCATTTCATTTTTTACTGAAATAGGCAACCTTTGTCTAATTTAACCAACTTCCTATCATTTACTGTTTCAGAGATGCTAATAGTGGTATGACATAAAAAATGCGAACTGTATATACAGGGCTATTCAAATTCGAGTCTATGCAAGGGGATCGCGGTGACGGTACTTCTATCTTCTATCTTTATAGAAGGGTGGTTGAATTGGGGCAAAGTTGCGTATTTCAGAGGTCAATCACGTGACACAAAAATCTGATCTAGAGGAAAAATCTAAAATTTTGAAATTCTTTTTTTGCCTATATCTTTCAAATTTGTGGAGATTTTTAAAAACTGTTAGCAGTTTGCTATTGCAACTTTTTGTAGACTATCCAAATATGCAATCAATAATTATATACAAAGTATCATACATCCTGGGTCACCCTCAACTTTTTATTTTCAAATACGGACCTATATTTTTTATAACATTTATTCAAATGCTAAAGGCGCGTATTCATCTGAGCACGAACGGGAACGAGGCAAGATGAGGCCGAACGGATGTCTCGTTTGAAAATTTTGTTGATTGCGAACGAAGCATACGGAGGCAACAAACGAGGCATCGATCCACCCCGTGCGGCGCGGCGTGCGAATGTCATCAGCAGTTGGGAACTGGCAACTGAATGCACAAGTGCCGTCCACATACATGCAAATTTTTCTTCGAAGTACCGACACCGATCGGATGGCATTCGAACTGCCTCGGACCGCGCACCGCACAGTTTTCCGCGCCTCGTTGTGACATACACACTACGCACGCTCGTTCGGCCTCACTTTGCCTCGTTGCAGATGAATACCCGCCTTTAAGGCTAGTCTAAATATGAACCTTTCTGGACTTTTTTTTGCAAAGTCATTTATCACACCATCGAAGTTCAGTTTTTCCATGACTGTCTTTTCGATGAAAAGAACTGAAAGGGCATTGAAATATTTTTGTGATAAACTTTCCAGCTGATGATTTTTTATTATGTAGAAAGACTTATCTTTTGTTGTTTGATTAATAATGATTACCTTATCGGACTAAGATTTTTTATTTTCAACCAAATTTGGAATAAGGGGTTTTGAGGTAATTTCAAACAAGTTTTTTCAAAAGAATTTTTGAAAAAAAATCCCTCCTACGTTTTTTTATGCAAACATGTCAATTACATTAGGCTAGTTTTTTGCAAAGGCTGAAATGTTGCTTACCTATCTTTCAATTTCAATTCAATTCTTTTTTATTCAATAACTAGTACATATTTATAAAAGAATGGTAAATACCGTCAAAAAAACCTAAAGTTTGTGCTTGACGGTAAGGCTATTAAGTAATAATAATCATAATATTGATTAAGTTCAAGAATTGTAGCTAAACCTAAAACTATATTTAATTAAATTCTAATTTTTAATTGTTTCCTTGACAGAGACAAATAGTCTATTAATGTGGGGATTCATTTGTCATGATATACTTTCTAATTTTTCTTTTGAATTGCTTGTGATTATTTAGTTTTTTGATTGCATTTGTACAGATGTATGCCAATGTAGATTGCATGTTTTTGGGAAGTTGTTTTTTGTAATCTTGGAATTTGCAATTGAGTTTCTGTTTGACTTCTGGTTTCATATTTATGTTCATATTTTGTGTAATATTTGGGGTGTTATATATTATAGATAGTGCATTAATTTGGAATAATTTTTTAATTGTAGATACATTTGCCTCTATATATAATAATTGGGTAGAATATGACCGGTTCTTTTTCATAATTATTTTGAGTATGTGTCTCTGCACAATATTTAAATATTCCATATGTGTTGAATGAGCTGCCCCCCATGCTACTACACCATATTCTAAAATTGACTGCACTAGCGCATAATAGATCGTAAAGATAGTTCGTTGCGATAATATATTCAATAATATTCTAAATTTTGGTAGAGTACATCGAAGTAATTTTTTAAAATGATCAATATGTTTGCTCCATTTCAAAAATCGGTCGATAAATACGCCTGAGTATTTGATCTCGTGTACCTCCTCAATGTTATTTTGACAGTCACAAATATCAGTACAGTTGTTTTTGTCGTGTATTTTTATTTTACCGATATTTGGATATCCTGCTTCCGTTAACGAGAAAGTGATAAATTTCGTTTTTTGTAGATTAATAGTTAGTAAATTTTTGTACATCTGATTATAAATTGTTTTCATTCCCATTTCAGCACGTCTCGTTACGGTCTCCCAGGAGTCACCGCTGAACAGGACGACAGTGTCGTCGGCATAAGCGACGATCTTTGTATTCTCACCTAATTGTAGATTCAGGATATCGTTGATATAAATATTGAAAAGTAACGGTCCTAATACAGTCCCTTGTGGTACACCGTAAATAGTTATTTTTTCATTACTAATAGTTTGGTTAACATTCACTGCTTGGGTGCGATTTGCCAAATAAGATTTAACAAGATCAGCGGCTTTGCCTCTGATACCGTATGCTTCTAATTTTGACAGTAAAAGCGCATGGGAGACCGTGTCAAACGCTTTTTTTAAATCGACAAAAACAGCGATTACCTTTTAGTTTTTATCAATTGAATTGTACAATGTGTTCGTTACCACAAAAATAGCATCACTTGTACTAAGGCCCTCTCTAAATCCATACTGACGTTCCGATATAATATTATGTTTATTGAAAAATTCTGTTAGTCTAGTTTTTATACATTTTTCATTAATTTTGGTGAAATTGTTAATGACAGATATTGGGCGATAGTTCCCAGCATCATATTTTTGTCCAGATGTGGGAAATTGTCCTAATTGAATTGACAGGTTTATAATATATGCTAATGGTTTTGAAATTTGAACAGCAATTTGTTTTATAGTACTTGCTTTAAGGGAGTTAGGGCCTGGCGCTGCATTATTCTTTAGGGTTTTTATTTGATTGATTATTTCTTTTTCTGTCACAGGAGACAAAAATATTGATTTTCTTATAGATCTATTGGTTGTAGTCTTATCAACTGAGAGTGGATTACATTGTAAATGTTCGGCCATTGATTTTCCAATGTTACAAAAATAAGAGTTGAAATGGTTTGCAATATCCACATTTTTGGTTATGTGTAAATTTTCATTTGTTATAATTTTGTCTACGGATGTTGTATTTTTCGCCTTCTTACCTGTAACTTCATTGACAATTTTCTATACTTTCTTTATATCTTTGAAGTTTTCATCGATTTGCCTTTTGTAATAGTTATTTTTTGAACTTCTAATTAATATATTCAATGTATTTCTATATTTCTTCAGTCTCTCTTTTAGTTCTTGATTATTTTCATCTTTTTTATATTGTTTGTAAAGTTTTTCTCTTACTCGTATTGACATTATGAGACTATGTGTAAAGGCTTTAGTGTTTTATATTTTCTTCTGATGGGTAAATATATTAAATCTGTTGACTCCTGTATGTATTTCTTCAGAAGTGTTAGAAATTTGTCTGTTGCATCATCAACTTCTCTATTAGTGAGAATGCTACTCCAATTTTCGGAATTTAATTTATGTTGCAAGTTTTGATGATCAATGTTCCTTCTTTCATAATGAGATTCTTTAATATTTTTTGTTTCTTCTTTATGATTATTATTGTATATTTTCAAAAATATGGGGTTATGATCCGTTATATGATATTCCAAAACCGTGTAATTAATTTTTTCGCAAGTTTTTTCATATTGCCTGACAAAAAAATGATGCAAACATGAGTTTTCTCTAGTTGGGGCACAAAGGTAATTAATAAAGTCGAATGAATACAGTATATCAAAGTACTTATTTGTATCGGGTGCATGGGAGTTGAGGATATCAATATTAATATCTCCTGTAAATATTGTAGTAACATTTTTTCGTACACTCTCGGTCAATACATTTGTCAAAGACTCAAAAAAAAATGTCTATATCTGTCGAAGATGGTCTATACAATGCCAAAACATCATAGGCTAATGAATTTATATCACACGATATCTTTATGAATGTTAGTTGTTGTCCTTTAAATAGTGTTACAGTATGGGAAATGCTTTCTTTAACGAATGCAATAGTCCCGTCATTCTGATTGAAATTTGATTTACTGTAATACTCTACATATCCCGGTATACTGAATATATCCAAACTCGCCACTTCCCAAGTTTCTGTTAGAATGAGAATGTCATGATCAAATTTTATTTGTTCTAGTAGTATTAAGAATTTGTTAAAATTTTTGGTGATGCTTCTTATATTAAGTTGGCATACAGCTATACAGCAATCACCGTCTACTTTTTGGTTATTATTTAATTTTCCTACAGAATCTAGTTTGTTGAAAGTCAAGGTTTCAACTCCATCAATATTCATTTGCTTATGGTGCTCTCCCTATCCACTGAAAAATTGTATAAAGTGGAAAAGTACAGTATTTCAATTTCATTTTTATTTATATATCCAGTAAATATTGAATTCTTTGTTATTATTATTATTTTTTTTTTTATGTAAGCACTATTTATGATAAATTATTTAAAATGTCTATTGAATGGATATTCATGATTCTTCCATTTGCTTTCGCGAATATTTTCCCATTTTTGGTCCAGGTGTTACTGATAGAAAAATTTTGTATAGCTTCTTGTAGAATTTTGACTCTGGTTTGTGTTAAATCTTCTTTGATCACCGTCCCGGTCCCCTTAAGAAGTTTCTTCGCATTGAAAATTTCTTCTTTCTTGCTGTGAGCTTGTAATTTTAATAGAATACCTCTTGTCTTATTATTTTCTTTTCTTCCAACTCTATAACAACTGTCAATATCTTCTGCTTGAATATTTATATTCATTTTATCTTGTATAAGCATAATTATCTTCTGTTCTGTATTTTCATTAATTTCTTCTTTCATATTGAAGAACCTCAGGTTTTTCTTTCTTGATTGCTGATCCAATATTTCATATTGCTTTTCCATGGTTTAATTTGCTTTCAAAAGCTTATCCTGTTCAGCTTCATATTTTTCTAGCTTGACTGTACTATTCAATTGCATTTCATGAATATCATTCCTAAGTTTTTTCATTTCCTCTTTCACTTCGACAATTTCTTGCTCGTATGCTGATAGTGTTTCCTTCAAGGTCTCCATAATTATTTTCGCAACTTTATCAGTTATGCTTTTTATAAAGGAATCTTCTTTCCACAGTTGTTTTATATTCACACTTACTAGTTTATTTATCTCTTCTATTTGGTCTCTTGTTATTGGCATTTTGTAATTTCGGCGTTTTTTTGTATATTATTGTGAAAAAAATTATGCACTTGTACACTATGACAATTTCTATGGTTACCCGTAAAGTTATACACTTGGATATGCTTTCGTTCTCGATAATTTTGTGAATATTTCGGGAGCACACTTTATTGCTACTCACTCGTGAACATGGCAATGACAATGAAAAGCTTCATAAGATTAACATAACGGATTTTCAAATAATTTTTGTATCAACTGAAAAATGAAAAAGTTACTGAGGTGTTACTATTTCAAGTGAAACAGACTTTATATTCAATAATAAAACGCCATGTTCTGAAGGAAGTTGCTAAGTAACATCTTGAACCAAGTGAACGAAATGAGTAGTACTGAGTAGCGAGATCGTGAACCTACTAATATGTCAAGAATCCGTATAAAATACTCCGAAGGTACCTACAAACAAAATTTAAAGCGTTCAAAAAAATGTTTTGACTATCAATAGTTTCCTATATTTTTCAGTAAATGATGGCTATATCGATAGTGCTGTCAAATATGAGGCAAGGTAAGAACGAGTTGATAATCAATATTCCATTTCGTATTAACTAACAATTCTGGGGTGGGATTCTGTGTACCATGGAATTCTATAGTCGATAAAATAAGTGAGATGACATTGAGGTTGAATTCATGGGGGAGAAAGAGACATAACTGTCGACTATAGAATTCTATGGTACACGAAATACCACCCCTGGTTCTTTTTGCTGGTGTAGAAATTGCAGAAGTACTTGCATCATTTGCATTATCCATTTCTACTTCACCTATACTCGTTGAATTTGACCAGAGAGCTCGATGTTTTCGTGTAGTAATGTGGTTCAATAAGTTTGATGTGCTTATACTTCTTTTATATTGAACTTTGCATATAGCCTGTACATTTCAAACGAAGTGTTCACCTTATACATATTTTTAATTCAGAAGTCATGGTTAAATTTATTACAAAACGAACAATTTTAAATAGAAACCAGTCAAAAAATGGCGAAAAATATTCAAATAAACAAACACCATATGACTGATGACGTATGAGTTATGACGTATTAGCTGAATAATTTTGATGTGCTTTTATTATTTTCTTGTCTTTTCGAATTTTACTCAACTCATTCGAAATAGTTTCACATTTCTGTGACAAATTTGGGAACGAAAATATTTTCAAATTACATCAACTTCAGTTTTATTCTATCGATACTATCGGTAAAGACTATAATAATAATAATAATAATAATAATATAACGTCTTTATTATTTTCAAAAAATGGCTTCAGTGACATTTGAGCAATAAATCAATATAGAAAATAATGGGCGGAGTTCAAATTTTATGGTGAAATACCACAAAACTTGTTCTTCCACTCAACCCTGTGAAAGCTGTGTAGCAATTTTTTTAACTCAAGTTATTCTGTTTGAAATTCAGTGTATTAAAGAAAAGTATAATACATAATATATACTGTTATATTTGAGATTCATTCAATACAAGTTTGTATGATGCTTTTAAATTCCGGATATTGAGTGTCTTCATTCTCTGTGGTAGGTGATTGTAAAGATGAAAAATTCGGTAACTGAATGATCGTCTAAATAATTCTGTTTTAAATGGAGGTATTGTTAGTAGTCCTTTATGTCTTACATTCAAATTATGAATATCTGTTCTGAACCTTAATTTTCTATGCAGGTACGAAGGTTTTTTGGTAACAATAATCTTATGGAAGAGCACAATAGAATGAAGAACTCTCCTGTTATTCATATTCAGCCATCCAATTTCTTTAAGTTTATGTGATATTCGTTGCCGCCGTCTCACGCCAAATATCAACCGTAAACAGCAGTTTTGCACTTTTTGTATCTTATTTTTGTATTGTAATGTGAGACTAGGCCCATAAAGAACATCTGCATAATTGAATATAGATAGTACAAGTGATTCACATAACATTATCTTAACACATTGAGGAAGAATTTGTCTGTTTCCATAAATAATTTTGAGCGTTGCATAAGCGCGTTGTAAAAGTCGATTGATATGTTTTGAGAATCGTAATTCGGTATCAAATCGAACACCAAGATTTTTTGTCTCGTTCACTAGAATAAGCGGTTCATTATTTATAGTGATGTGTATAGAATCAGACATTGTTTGTGTTTGAATCCTGGGACCAAAGAGCATAACATTTGACTTTGATGGGTTTATTAGCAGGCAGTGGTCAGTAGCAGCTTCTATGAAAGCATTCAAATCTCTATTTATGAGCTCACAAGCAATGCCTTTTTCTGGTTCTGGAAAACTGTAATATAACTGAGTGTCATCCGCATATAAATGAACTTTGCAGTTGTTGAGATAGTTTATGAGACGGGAGGTATATATAGAAAACAATAACGGCCCTAGGATTGAACCCTGTGGTACTCCTGATTTGAGAAATCGGCATTCAGAACTGTCTTCACCTATGCATACTTTTTGTTGTCTATTCCTTAAGTAAGCAGACATTAGCGATAGTGCATCCTCTGCAAAACCTATATATTTCAATATATTCAACAGCAAATCATGATGAATTGTGTCGAATGCCCTACTAAAATCTAGCAATATTAACACTGTACATTGTTTGTTATCAGTAGCCTTGAGTATATCATCAGTGATATGGAGAAGAGCAGTTGTGCAACTATAACCTTTCCGAAAACCCGATTGTATAGATGGTAATATAGAAAAATGTTCAAGGTGGCTTTTGATTTGTATTTCCATTGCTCTCTCAATTATTTTTGATAGGGTTGGTAAGATACTAATTGCACGTAAGTCTTTGAATTCGGATGGGTCCTGTTTCTTCGGAAGAGCCTGCACAACTGCTGTTTTCCATGCTGTGGGAAAGACATTTTGTGTTAAACAGAAGTTTATGATATGTGTAACGTACGGCACTATGTGAGGACAGCAAAGTTTAATAAGTGTGATACTCAAACCGTCACAGCCTTTCGCGTTAGTTTTGATTTCACTAATAGTTTTGTATACAAAATAATCATTTACTTCACTGAATTCGAAGGTAGAATTAACAAGTTTATTGTTTACATAGAAATTCATAAGATCCAGAGAAGGCTGGCTGTTCGGAATGGAATCAACAAAAAAATTATTAATATTAGTTGAATTTTTTAGACTCACAGGAATATCAAAAGATTTTTTTTGGGATACGAGCCCATTTGATTTGAGTGTCTTCCACGTGGCTTTGGTAGATTTATCATAGAACTGATGTATAAAATATGCTTTTTTTTCTCTTTTTATTGCTTGATTAGTTAAATTGCGCATTTGTCTATAAAACTGCAAATGAACTTCAGAATGGCTCTTTCTATATTTTCTGAGAGCTTTATCTCTTTCAGACATCATCAGCTCAATTGTACCCGTTAGCCAAGGAGCTCTAGCTTTGGTTACTCGAGAGGTTGTCAAAGGAATGTGTCGATCAAATAAATTATTCAAACAGTTAACCAAATATGATACTTTTTCGTCGATATTTTCTTGATCGTATATTTGAAAGAAAGCAGTATTAAATAAATCTCTTTGGAAAATATCCTCTTTAAAGTTTCTGAAGTTTCTGTAAGTGCACATTTTTGGTTCTCGCTTTTCACCACCTATCTTAATTTTACAGAGTACAATTGAGTGATCCGCAATGCTGTGAGATATAACACCCGTCTCAGTTAAAGTTTCGTTATGGCCTACAACGTAATCAAGCAAGGTAGCAGATGTTGAAGTAATCCTAGTTGGAACATCTATATGTTGATACAATTCAAACTGGTGAATGACTGAGTAAAACTTTGTCACAAGATTATTTTCATAGTCAAGAAGATTCAAGTTGAAGTCCCCCATACAAACAATGTCATCTACTGTTGGAAATATCGATATTAAACTGTCTTCGAACTCGTCTATGAATGTGTTCGTATTCTGTTCATGTGGCTTATATATGATTCCTACTGCTATATTTTTCTTTTTTATTCTAATTTTTATCCAACACTGCTCCCATGTATAATTTTGATTACTAACAATAACCTCATAATTCAAATCATTTCTCGTATAAATGCACAAACCTCTTCCATTAGCATTACGATCCACCCTATATAATTGATAACCATTTATTTTCAGTTGATCATCAGTTACCGAATTTTTCAACCACGTTTCACAAATCAAAAAAATATCGAAAGAATTTTCTATGATGATTTCTTCAACATCACGAACAGAAGGTAATAGTGATCTCGCGTTTAAACAACCAATTTTCAAGAATAACATGATTTAAAAAAGTATCGATACGTCAGTATAGCCTCTAATACACCTTAAAATATAAAATGAAAAATAATCCTAAATCAATGTAGGTACTGCAATGAAATAGTCAGTTTTTTTACAGTCAACTGACAAGAACTTGAATTTTACTGGGTTCGACCCAACTGCACTAGTGCTGCTTTCTGTTTGAGCTAGCCAACCTTTTTAATAATGTTCATATATCTTATTCGGTATAAAACACAAGGGCATGATATCATATATCAATACCTATAATATTTATTGAAAAGGTGGACCTTATATTATACACACGTACATTTGAATAATGTATGTAAAGAAAAAAAAATAGTTTTTTATAACATTATCGAGTAGTAAAGATGACAATTGAAAACCATAAAAACTATAACAGAATATAAATGTTCTGATAAGAGGAGGTAATATAAATTGTGATTCATGAGAAGAAAAAAAAGAAAAAAAATATTGAAAGAGAAACATTTAGAAAAACATACAGTTGAAGAAAAAAAATAATAATCAATAAATTATAGAATCAAAGTCTTCCAAGATCTTCCAGTGTATTTATCTTTCTAACCTGTCCATCATCGCTACATTTGACGAAAATGCTTCCTGAATTCGTCCAGACTCTTCCAGCAGCACCTACTTTCTTCAAAGACTCTTTCACTATTTTCAACTGTATATTAGTTAAATCCTCTCTGATAACAATTTTGGTATTTTTCAGATGTCGCTTATTGTTATATACCAGATTCTTGAGAAAATTCGTAGAGTACTTCACCATAATCGGTCTGTTTGCATTATTTCCTTTCTTTCCAATTCTGTAACATGATTCAAACCAAGAATCATCTACTTTCAGATTCATTTTTCGAACACATAAGTCTTTAACAAGTTCCATGGGGTTTTCTGAATTTTGTTCTGGAACACCATACAATCGGATATTCTTACTTCTCGATATTTGTTCCTGCTTTTCTTGATGTTCCAGCATGATCTCGATTGTTTCTTCTTGCTTTTTAAGTTTCTCATAAATCTCTTTATTTTCCTCTTTCAACTCTTGTAGTTCTTTAGTGTATTTTTTGCCAATTGTCTCGGTTATAGTAGCAGTTAACTGAGCGATGAATTCCTCTGAGGAGCACATTTTTGTAACTAAAGATTTAACAGCTACTTGCAGTTCGTCTTCGCCCTTGACTGTTCGAGGAGGCATAATGAAAAAATAAAATGAACTTACTGCAGTTTGATTCGCAAGAAGTATTTGATTTTCACTAGGAAGTATGGTCACTAGCTATCACTACTGGTCCTAAATTTTCAGATTTTAATTTGCACGTTTTCTCACACTTTTTCACTTTTTAAGAGCAGCACTTTGGCAATGCGTCTACTCTCTTTCAGACATACACAGCTAACTCGATATCGATAGTTTCCGATAGCCAAAAACTATCGATATATAGATACTTAAAATCGATATTCAGTAAACACTTAGCCAATGCAGCAGCGCGAAGTTTTATTTTTTATTTCTGACTTTGTTTTGCCCTGTTTGTTTGGCGCCCCCTGCCTGGCGCGCGCCTCGTGCGCCTCGCCTATGATCCACCACAGCTTTTCATGGACAGTGGACAGGTTTTTTGGTCAAAGATGAAACGAGCAGTGTTTTCCTTGCCTTGCTTCTTGTTCGATCAACGATCTAATTAACTTCGAATTTAGTGATTTTTGAGGGATGAGAGTTCGTTTCAATAATGGGAACGGGTTGTAGCACAATTGAAGACAAATTCTGTACTGTTTTCTCAATACTCCTGTCCAGAGAGTTTCGACTTCGCGTATAGGAAACGCTCAATATCTTCGGAATCAAATATTAGGAAAACACAGCAACATCGTGAATTTACTGTTAACTTAAATTTAGCATTCAAACATACACAATTTACAACAAAATATTTAGGTAAAACCGGAGCACGTTGAATTTTGCACCCCGGTAAATTATTTGATAGCAAATGAATGACTGAATGAGACTTAAACATACAAGTTTCAGGATTTCAAGAGATACTGTGTTTTCCAGTTGATGAAGTAGCAAAATCTGTTTAGAAGCTTGCATTTTATAATCTCGATATGGTGATTGCCCCATGTGAGTTTCGCATCAATATTATAGGCTAGGCAAATATAGAGGTTGAAATTTGAAAAAAAGATCATGATCATGTAACTGCTGTACTACTGTGAATTTTAAATAATCCCTTTGAAAATAGAGCTTATAAATAGGTTTGTTTTGTACTTTGACCTAGTGATATTCAAATGAAATTTGAGAAATTTTCTTGGGGATTTTTTATGTTTATTCAGGTTTATTGTGATTTATTGTGGGTTTATTGTGATTTATTGTAATTTTATAACTGGTTACCTTACATGTCTTCAGGTAAAATGAGGATATAAAAAAATTTCATTTGTAATTTATTTGTTTCAAAAGCTCAGGAGGAATTTTGTCTTTGTTTCTTTCCATTGGGAATTTGTGGGATTCAAAAGAACCTTGTTGCCATTATTTGATACAATATTTTTTCACCTATAGCAGTTGGGCAATTTATTGTAGCATTTTGCCCCCCTGTAGTAACAACTTTTTTCGTACAATTGTGTGTTATGTTGTGGTAACACTATTAATTGCCTATATTGACAAGTAGGGGCTTGACTGAACTTATACAGGTTTTTATTTTTATGCACAAATAATAGTATTTGTAATAAGTATATTCCGAGCAAAGTTAATATATTTAACTGTTTAAAGTATGCTCTATAAGAATCGCTCCCCAGAACATCAAAACGTACGATAATTTGGATATAAGGTCGGAGTGGTACAGGATTTTGATTGATTCATGACCATTCAGTACCATGGCTCGTGGACAATAACATACTGAACTCAATTTTTTATTCAATCAGCAAATATACGATTTCCAGTTTATTTGTGAATCTAGGATAAGACTAAGTGATTTGTTTTCATTCACAAAGGTAAATCATTTACATGAAGTAGGAATAAAAGTGGCCCAAAATAGATCCTCGTGGTACTCCACTTTCAATAGTTCCCCAGTCGGAGAAAAAACAGGACAGTGTATCTCTTTGTTCACCATTATTCGTTGCTGTCTATTGAATGAATAACTTTCGAACCATTGTAATGGCACCCCTCTTTTTCCATAGTGGAGTAGTTTCATAGTCAAGCATTCAATATTCACACTATTGAAAGCTTTGGAAAAGTCGCATGCCAGACCAGTAACCTTCTTTTTTTATCTAGTTGGGTTACAATTGAGTAGGTTGCTTCGAATATTGCTGTGGCTGTTGTTCTATTGGCTAAGAAGCCATGTTGGGCTGTGTTGAGTATTTTGTATTTTTCTAGACACTTCAAAAGTCTCCTATGTACTATTTTCTCTAATACTTTGGAAATTGTAAAAAGCAATGATATGGGTCGATGATTGCACATTTCTTTCTTGATGCCTTTTTTGAATACCGGTTTGATATGCGCCTTTTTCAAGCACTCTGGAAAATTACCAGTTGATAATGACTGGTTGAATAAAACTACTATATATTTCGTCAGAACATCGATACAGTTTTTCAGTAATTTTGATGACATGTTGTCAAGGCATTGCTGATGCTTTGTACTCGTTGTATACGTTAATGCCAAACAGGAGAATTAACGTACAAAAATTAAATATTATTGAAGAGCCAGGTTACTACTTACGTGTTATAATATTCAACATGTACGAAACTAGAATTTACCAAAAGGAGAAATTCTCAAAACTTGATTAATGACGAAATTAAACTAAAGAACTCTTTTTCAAAATGTAGAGAAAGAAATGTGGTAAGCAATCGGAAATAGTCTGTCAGGTCAATAAACTATCTATCTATTCAATGGAATAGACAAATTAAGGTTTTTATCAAGTCACCAAAATATGATTTTTCAAGTATTGTTCACAAATATCACTCCCAGTTAGTAAAAACATTTTACTCATTACTTACTGCAATATCCAGTTTTTCACGCGGTCCGAATCTAAATCATCATGAAATGCCCTAGTTGCAATCATCGTAGTAGATTGAATATCTGCTGTACAATCTAAATATTTTTGTAATAATCTCAAGCCATCAGAACTATTTCCTGGAATGATCATATTAATTTATTCAGTTTAGCTGAAATTGTAGCAATTCCAAGTAGATATCACCTGTCACAAGCAATCCATCTAAATTTCCCTCATTGCACAGTTCATCTGATAAATTTTTAATGTACTCTAATAATTCTTCATCTGGCAAGTACAAACAAGCTAATGCTACTCGATCATCGACAGCTATACCGTTCTCATTCTGAAATAAAAACAAATAAATGCAGTGGTGACCATGAGGGGAGGAGGTGTTAGGAGGGACTCTCCCCCAATATAAATAATAATGTAAATCTCACTAACAATAGGGCTTTTCGGGAATTTACTCTGGATTTCTAACCCGATCCAAAGAGATCACGTGACGGATCACTCAGATCACCTACTCTGGTTCTATAGTTTACAAACGTCAATTACGTGCTCTATTGCGTTGGGTTACGATTTATGAACCTAGGTTACGCCCGTATGCACCGTTTCACAATCAATCTGGATTAGTTGATCTCGCTTAGGCGACGTCTGGGTATTTTGTATGCACCGGTTCCGGATCAGTTTACCCGGGTTGACAATCTGACAACACCACATTTCTTCAAAATAAAAGAATATTTTGATAGTAACATAGCGGTCCTCAGCAGGGTGGAAAACAAAGCTTTTGTGTATGAAAAGAAATTTGTTTTTTTGTTGTTGTTAGTGATTAATTACGCTTTGTTAAATTTTTACAGACATTCAGGGATCCTTCTTTTTGATAATATATTGTAATAGTCGCTTTTTTATAAGAAAATGCGATTAATTTTACTAAAAACTTGTTTTGTGCTCGTTGGCGAAAATATCATTTTATTCTTGTCCCCTTGGAAGTTTCTGTTAGTTAGGAATGGCCTGATTACATGATAGAAATGGATTTGATATACATACATCTTGAAATCATCTGATTTTGATACAACATTAAACAAAATTTCCGTATATACTCAATTTAGATTAAGCACTTAATCTCGATTAGATGGAATATTTATCATGCACTGCTCTGAAACTCAGGCTTGAGCCAGCTTTAAACTAATCGGTCAATATCGACGGATCAAGTTGCTTAATAAAGATTTCCTAACCTAATTTTAATTGTCATTCCATCATTTTTCATGTTGGTTAAGATGTTTTAGTTTTTATAATTTTAGATTTCTTTCTACATGAAATTAGCGTTGCCATTATTATTCTGATTACTCCTCACAAAAAATTTTGTAGGTATCATTTCAGCTTTATTATTCAATTCTGTTTTGCATCCTGTTATATTTATGAAATTAATATCATAAATCCCTAAATTTAAAACTTATTAAAGTCTCTTTGATTAATGACATAACAATGTATTAGTTTTGACTTCTGCAATTTGTTGTTATATTTACTTATCGAAATGATGAAAAAGTTTCTTAAAATTTGGGCCTAAAAGAATGCATGTTACAAAGACAAATTGCCATTGATTTTATTAAATTTCCAAGCTTATTATTATGATGCGTAAATATATTTTTTTTTTAGGTTAACGACTAGGACCGTGATAATGATTGTGATAATGACAAGTTGCATACATTATTGTTGTTTATTAATGGTTATGCTTTCATACTGAACCTAGTCAAATAATGCCACACACACTATGTATGAGATCACCGCAAAAAGTAAGGCCCTAATATTTTCCCTAGTTCATACAAGTCTTCCGAAGACTTCTGAGAGTTATTCGTGAGGATGCAGCTGCTTAACAGAAATGAAAAATATTCGACAAATCTGCTACTGATTTTTCATCAGTTCTGGAACCAGCAAACCTCAATGCAACATGTGTACATACTTCCAACCCAGCTACACAATTACGATGACTAGTAAGGATTGTTCCGTTTTCAGATACATTGACTGAAAAGTCTTTGGGAATGGCAAACCCATAATAGGTTTAGTCTCAGACACAACTAAAATTACATTCACTTTTCCAATGACAACAAAGTATTTGTACCATTTGCATGCCAAATGTGCGAAATATGCTTCAATTTAAGAATATGTTGGAAGGCTCATACTGAAGAGAAAGTAATATAGAATCATATTTCATTGAAATCCTTGAAATTTTATCCAATGCTGTATCAAAATCAGATGATTTCAAGATGTATGTATATCAAATCCAATTTTATGATGTAATCAGGCCATTCCTAAAACATAATTTTGGATTATAAAAATCATTTTAAATAATGTTTCACTCGCCATTTCAGTGCCAAATATCGCAAAACTTCCAAGGGGACAAGAATAAAATGATATTTTTGCCATGGAGCACAAAACAAGAAGTTTTTAGTAAAAATAATCACATTCTGTAATAAATGAAGCGACTATTACAATATATTATCAAACAGAAGGATCCCTGAATGTCACTAACGGCACTAACAACAACAAAAAACCAAATTTCTTTTCATACACAAATGCTTTGTTTGTCCCCCCATCAGCTGATGACCGCCATGTTTCTATCATAATATCCTTTTATTTTGAAGAAATGTGGTGTTGTCAGATTGTCAACCCGGATTAACTAATCCGGAACCGGTGCATACAAAATAACCAAGCGAGATCAACTAATCCAGATTGATTGTGAAACGGTGCATAGGGGCGTCAATGAAATATGGTTCTATAATAATTTCTCTTCAGTATGAGCCTTTCAACATATTTTCAAATTGAAGCATAAGAGGTGAAACGTATTCCACATTTGGCATGCAAATGGTATAAATACTGAAGTACCGACAAATTGAACAATAAACTTTGTTATCATTGGAAAAGTAACTGTGATTTTAGTTGTGTCTAAGACTGAAATTATTATGGGTTTGCCATTCCAAAGACTTTTCAGTCGATGTATCTGAAAATGCAACAATCATTACTGGTCATCGTGATTGTGAAGCTGGGTTACAGAGTGTTTTGAAAGTGGTGAACTATTAGCAGTAAAATTATTATTTCTTTGAAACAAAATATTTCGTAAAACCGAAAATTCCTCCACACAACTCCACAAAGTGGATATTAAGTCAAATATCTGACAGAAAACAACTACTTCCCCCTAAGGATATTGAATTATATCTGTCTTCTATTTTTGCAACCGTTCCTCACGGACATATAATTGCAAGTGCTACTTGTTATAAAGCCATTGAATATTAATCCTTAATTTTTGTTGGAAATGACCACCTGCATACATGCATGTTTCGAGGTTATTTTCCTCTCATCAGTACAAGGATAGGTCAGACGACAATGTAGTAGTCTAGTTCCACAAATATGAATGATAATATTCAAAAGCCTTATAGTATCTGTCTACGAATGGAGCTACGTCTCACAATAAAGTAATTCGCAGCGCCATCCGCCAACAGATCAAGTAACCCTTCTGGTAGCACTGTCTCCAGAGAGTGTATATAGGAGAGTTCAATTCTAAGAAACAAAATATTTCGTAAAACCGAAAATGCCTTTGTGGAATTGTGTGGATATTAATATCCACTTTATGTAATTGTGTGGAGAGACAGGCATTTTCAATTTTACGAAATATTTTGTTTCTTAGAATTGAACTCTCTTATATACACTCTCGAACTTTGTTCGTTTTATATTATTTCTTTATTCCATAACAGCTGTAATTGAAAAATGTCAACTTGTCATTGGTTCACTTTTTTATTCTTTGATATTTTTCAATTATAGCTGTAGTTTAGATGAAAATACTACGCCAACATGAAACACTACTCTTAGCATTTGATCAGATTTTTTGTGTCACGTAATTGACCTCTGAAATACGCAACTTTGCCCCCATTTAACCACTCTTCTATCTTTTGCCGTCACCGAGATCCCCATGCATAGACTCTAATTTGAATAGCCCTATAATACACTATAATTCGTTTATATTCACCATATTTAAAACTAATCCACCGTTGACCTGCTATAAATATACAACTGTATTTATCATAGTTAAATAAAGTATTCTATTATATTCTATAAAAAATGTTATTAAATCACATTTTCGAGAATAACGAATCCAATTCAATACTTGTACCTTCGTCCGTGGCAAGTAGTGTTAGAGATCTTGGCATATTATTTGACTCCAAAGTACCATTTAAGACATCTATTGATAATATTGATTTAAATCGTTCAAACTATTAGTCTTCATTCCAATCAATTTTCCATTAACAGTTAAAATATTGTACTGCTTTCTCTATTGTTCGGTCAGTTATTGAGTATAATTGAACTGTATGGTGTCCGTTTTATGAAGCGAATATTAATAGTATTCTTAAGGTCATGTGCATTCGAACTAGGATATCAGAGAATATGAATATTCTGACATTTTGAACATTCAAATCCACCAAGTTTGAAACATCAAAGACCTGAAATAGATTTGAGATTTCTACACAAGGTTACAAGCTATCTGGATTTCAGAACCATTCATGGTTCCTCATCACAGTACAAACTTTAGTCGAAACGAGTCAATTACAAGAGTAGTTAAATTAGCAAATAAAAATTGTGAAATATATCCATTTATGCACCCCAAATTCAAATGAGGCACATTAACTTGTACCTAACTTGGTTTCAGTTGAGTATGATCATATTTGTTGATCAAGTAATGTAAGAAATGTCTCTTAATTATTTATGTTTTTCCTAAACTGGCATGCCAGTAAATGAATGAATAAAATAAATGAACAGAAGAAATGCCAAGTTTCTTTACCTTCCCACCCCAATAACATATATCCATTCAAAATGTCAGTCAAGAATATTCGTCACATCAGAAATAACAATGATTGAATATTATACAGGGTGTTTCATAATTGAATGCATATCCGAAAGGGCAACATACTTGGATGATTTAAAATAAATCTTTTTGTTATTTTTTTCAGTTTGGCTATATGCAAAGTACGCATAAAAATTAATTTATTCTAGGATGGAGATTTTTTTACATTTTTATCAGTAGTGTCCCTATCAACATGTTACGCAATATTCTCAATCAAAATATTGACACGTCACTTTTTTCGAATAAATATTAATTTTATAATTGCCTCCTCTCTTCTCATATACATTTCAATTCAAATAACTAAATTCGTTCATTTGCTTGTATCAATGCAATTTTTTCCTCATCTCAATTAATGCATTTTATTTAGCACGGAAAGTAAATGTATATAGTTATACTATATGTTGATTTTATTCATACGTATAGTTCTAGTTTAAGCTCTCTATTATAAATGATGATATATTGCTGTCCTAAAATTGGAGCCTGACCATGTTTGGACAATAAACGTCTTTACTCAATCAGTATTTGAAAATTTGCAAAAAAATAAATAGTTTATTACTCACCAAAGCATCATCATAATTATAGTCATTTGCAGTCAAAAAACTGAATATCACTTTCAAATAGGGATCCTTCAATTTCTCCAGGCTCGCTAGACAGTTCTGCCTCCACAGACTATTCGAATCATCAGTAAAACCAGATAGAGCCATAGCCACAACGTTGAGACTTGACCCATAGTCTGTGTCACTTGGGGCCCTGCCTAGGATCTCGATAGCCAGCTGGATTTTGAGATTGAAAACTGCGATAGCGGCAGCTCTTGTATAAGCCTTGGCTTTTTCAAGTTGTTCAATAAAATCCGACAGAAACTGTATGTCTTTATCTAAGGGCCAGCTACACAACTGAAGTGCTTTGTCTCTTACTTCGTGCCTAAAAACAAGCAATATTACAATGACAACGATCTGGAGTTTGCCAAGAAACTAGAGCAAATTAAATTATATGAGATGATAATAACTACTCTTCATTCACCTGTAATACTTGGCAGAAGTTTGACAATTGGGATAGCCCAAATCGCTCCAAGATACTGTGATAATTTCCGACTTTTTTGTATTCGTCTCGATATTTGACAAAACGCACAGCACACCTGGATGTTTGTATTCACTATCTTTAATTATACCATCTTCCACTAGTTTTCCAGTTATATGCAACCAATTCCAGACATTTGCTAGTGACAAATTATCTTTCACCAATTCGGCATTTTTTTGAAATTCATCCTGCAAATATCAAAATTATTAAAGGACAACAAATTGAATAAATAATACCTGTATGCCATAACGAGCTCTGGCCCTCTCCTTGATATAATAAGAAATATCTTTTATCTTGAAGTTATCAATATACCTTAGAATCTTCCTTCCATAAGACCAAACCAAATTTGTCTGTGGTGAGGCGTTGATGGTTATTCTATCAAAAACTGTATAATCTTTGATTGACCCTTGAAACCAAAAAAAATCTATGAACTACTCTTTTTATTTTTCATACAATATACAGGGTGACCCAGGGTTAAACCGCCAAACGTTTAGGATCGACTTTTTAGGCAAAATAAGTTTTTTTTCCTATGAGCATGTGCCCTAACTTGCTTCGTTTTCGAGATATACGGTGTCAAAGCTTTTAGACAAAACCAGTTTTTCATTTATTGCTCAAAAATCTTTGGTCTCATTTTGATGAAACTTGGCATGCTCATTTGATGTAATAAGGGGCTCCTGTTAGTTTACTTAAAATAAAATTATTATTTCCAGTAGCATTCCAGTGGGTGATCTATGTAATATTAGTGTAATAAAACTGCACTAAACTAATTTTTTCTAATTTATTTAAACCCTACTTATACAATTAATTATTCCACTTAAACATAGGCTATTTCAATTTATTTCTACTGTGGCTATTTCTCCGACTACTCTGCCATATCCCGCCGGGCGACTTATATATCCGTATTTACAGCTCTCGACTATTCGAGCCTTACGGGCGACTTCTTCGATGTCCCCAGAACCTTCGTTAGAAAGTTCGCGTCTCTTCCACGTGATTCATGTGTTTGTCAGCGGAGAACTTGTTTACTTTTCGAGTGTGCACCACTAATTGGATGATCAGGGCCGGTCTCGAGGCCGGTTTCGAAATCGTTACATTAGGATAAATCATTGTACGCCATTGTTTTATTTGTTTTTTTTTTTTTTCAATAGAGCAATTAAAAATACAATTTGTTTCTTCAATTTGAAATTACAATTTCTTTGTTTCTTCAATTTGAAAATACAATTTCTTTGTTTCTTCAATTTGTTTCTTCTCTCTATTCGTTAAAAAAACGTTTCTCTGCATATAGCAGGAAAAAACTATCTGATTGATATTAGGACAAAAACTGCTCAAAATGACCACCATCTTTTTCGATACAGAGTTCGCACCTACGTACGATAGATTCTGCAGCTGCACGGCACTCTGCTGGTGTGATCTCTCGTGCTGCTTGAACAATCCTTTCCCGGAGAGTATCTTCGTCATTGATGGGCATGTGCTCAGCATAAACTTTTATGAAATCTCATACAAAAAAATGTATCGGGGACAAATCCATCTTTCCGGAAAATAGTGGTGCAGCCATCGTCGGACTGGTGAAGTGTAATGAGCAGGACATCCGTCCAACCGGAACCATCTGTTTCAATAATAATAATAATAAAGCGTCTTAATTCACCATGAGATACAGGAAATAAATAGTAATATATTGCGTAAGCCTAAGAAAATTTCATAGTGAATAGGCGGAGTGTCAGCTTTCGGAAAATATGGACTGATGAGTGAGTTGTCGCATAATGCCAGTCAAAAACTGCACAAGAATTCATGTTGAAATTTGTTTACTTCCAGAGCAGGAGGATTTTCGTGCACCCAAATGTGAGCATTATGCTGATTAAAGATACCAGCCCGGATGAAAGTTCCTTCGTTAATCCTTCCGGGAATAGGAATCATGTTTTAGTATTTGCCTCAGGAATCTTTCGGAAAATTCTCTCCTTCGTGGCAAGTCATTAGGTACTAAATTCTGAACTTTCCGCAGATGAAATGGGTGACGACCATCTGCTTTCCTGTTGACAGTGCTCTGCTTATATTCTAATTGTAACGACGTCCTCCGCGTACTAGTGAAAGGCATTTCGTCGAAGTGCTTCAAAATAATTTGTTCTTCTTTCATTTTGAAGGGGTGTGAAAATTACATCTGCTCCAGATTGCTATACGGTTGATACTGTTTCTCTCAAACGTTGAAAAGTACTGGCAAACACTGATCTGTCAGGCAATCTCCTGAAAGGAAATTTACGGGCGTACTCAATTATTGAGGCATATTCAGCGGTACTATAAGTACTTGGCAAGATGATTCCGCAGACTATGTATACAAGCACTTAAAATGCATCAGAACTCGGATTAATCAATTGATATGACACTTGCTGTCAAACTCTGAATTATGTCTGGTTACCTTTGAACTGATTTTTGTTGAAACGATTCTGTTCCTGTTACATACAGGAAAATGGTTTTTCTATTACTGTTGAAAAAAGAAACCATATGACATTTTCGTTGAGTAACAGGATGAATTACACACAACTAGCCACGTCCGTTGGGTAATGAATCATGACACACGGGCTTTGACCAATAAGCGATGAGCAGATTCATTATTCAATGGTTGTGGTTGTACAAGATGAAAGTAATCAGATTATCCATGATATGTCATAATTGTTTCGAAAAATGTACTACTAGCTTATTTTGGCGGATTGGCAATAAATATAAAGCTTCTTCTTTGTGGTCACAATATTCCATTCTAAAAAGCACCATTTTAATCAACAATAATGTTATCATCGATACATATTCAAAATTACGCGCATTTTTGAACAGGCAATCCAACGGATATATGCCTGAAAAAGCAAGGATATTCACTGCTGAGGAAATCAGTTTATCACCATAGCTCCAGATAACATTCATGTCGCAATAAAGGTAAGGAAATTAATATTCACGATATTTCTTCAAAAACTTCCCACTATAAGGAGAATATTATTTTTTTGGCCTAATTTTCAGTTCAATTAACAACATTCGTTGCAATTTTAGCATTCAGACGGTCTTGTATCATGGCACGTATCACCTTCATGCACGGGGTTGTAGGTTCAAATCCTAGATAGTACTTTTTTTATTCGTTTTCAGAAAAAAAGCTATAACATTTGTTTCGTCAATAAAATATTTTTCAAATATCTCTGTCAACTTCTGCCAATGAATTTTTCTTCTATATAAAAGAAACACATCTGCTGTTTGATTCGAATAGCCAACACTGGTTAGGGTCATAGAAAAAAAGTATTCTACATGCGTGTAATGGCTATTACTCACTCGAATGATTTACGACACTCGCCTACGGCTCGCATCGCAAATTCCATTCTCATGAGTAATAGCTGTCATTACACGCTGGATGAATAATATACTATTTTTCTACAACCGCTTACCAAAGGAGCCATTGACGCTTTCAGATCTCAACGCAAAGTTGACGTTTTCCGTGAAATGTCATTTTGTGACAGCTTTTTCAATCTAGATCGGAAATATTGAATGAGCGCTCGATCTCCACTACTTTTGTTTAAAACGGACCTATTCTTGCATGATGAAAAGTGTAGAAAATAAATTCATAACCATCTAAATAGCTATCATGGTCCAGTGGTTAGTGTCGAAACTGAAAGGACCGGGTTCAATCGCTATATTCGATAATTTTTTTCTTAAGCCAATTTTTTTCTTTTTTTCTTTTGTAGAGATAAATTATTGGATATTTGGATAGCTCATACATTTATAATTGATTTGTGTATTAATTATCTCATAGGTTTCATGTGCCTATGTTGAATGAAGCGACGATCGTTTTTTGTCTAAGAGCTGCGTTTGCAGAAAAATTATGTGTGTATGTCGAGCACAAAATGATATGCCACTCTCCAAAGGTTATCACGTCCGCTTCGCGTCGCGAGGTTACTTTCTTTGTCGAGCGACAAGCATCAATGAATCACTTTGCGCTCCGAATACAAAATAGCTATTGAATTTTTTGCAAAAATTAACAGAGATACAAAAAAAATTGATGGGACAAAAAAAATTGATGGGACAAAAAAAATTGTATTTTCAATAGCTTAATTGAATAAAATAAACACACAAATAAAACAGTGGCGTACAATGATTTATCCTAGTATTAGATAGATTACCCTCTGGAACGTTACTGGAAATGATAATGAGCATGCCAAGTTTTATCAAAATCAGTCCAAAGGATTTGACTAATTAATGAAAAACTGATTTTTTCTAAAAACTTTGACACCCTATATCTCAAAAACGAATCAAGTTAGGACACATGCTTGAAGAAAAAAAAATTATGGTTGCCTAAATAAACGATCCTTAACGTTTGGCTGTTCAACACTGGGTCACTCTGTATATATGAACATTGGTAAGATTCTTGACAATAAATATAAAAGTTTATTTTCGTGAGGTTGCAAGTCTTTTTGGGTCTTAAAGAAAACTGTTTATTAATTTGTCAAGCTTTTGGAAACTTTTATTTTACTGTAAAATTTTGATTTATCTCCATTCAATTTCAAAATATAGGTATAAATTTTACTTCAGTTGTTGAGATCGGTTTTAAGCTATTACTATCCTCATTAATTTGTATATACAGTGTGGCTTTCAATAGTCCCCCCTTGTTAACTTTTGAACAGTTTGATGTACAAACTTAAAAAAACGTTTGGAGGGTATATGTAACCGATACTATGTTTTGAAATAAAACATATCTTAATTGCTTTATAGATGGCGCGAAAAAGCACATCCACTTAAAAAATGTTAAAATCATATGGATTAATTGTCGTTGAACAGAGAATTGAATTATCTTTTCAACAATGTGACACATGACCCCCCATGCTATTTAAATTTTTTTAGTTGATGTGCCCCTCCGTGCCATCTATCGAGCAATGTTTGTACATCAAACCGTTCAAAAGTTAACAGGGGGACTAGTAAAAGCTGCACTGTTATTTATCATTCATTCATTCATTCATTCATTCATTCATTCATTCATTCATTCATTCATTCATTCATTCACTCACTCACTCACTCACTCACTCACTCACTCACTCACTCACTCACTCACTCACTCACTCACTCACTCACTCACTCACTCACTCACTCACTCACTCACTCACTCACTCACTCACTCACTCACTCACTCACTCACTCACTCACTCACTCACTCACTCACTCACTCACTCACTCACTCACTCACTCACTCACTCACTCACTCTTTCACTCATTCACTCATTCATTCATTCATTCATTCATTCATTCATTCATTCATTCATTCATTCATTCATTCATTCATTCATTCACTCACTCACTCACTCACTCACTCACTCACTCACTCACTCACTCACTCACTCACTCACTCACTCACTCACTCACTCACTCACTCACTCACTCACTCACTCACTCACTCACTCACTCTTTCACTCATTCACTCATTCATTCATTCATTCATTCATTCATTCATTCATTCATTCATTCATTCATTCATTCATTCATTCATTCATTCATTCATTCATTCATTCATTCATTCATTCATTCATTCATTCATTCATTCATTCATTCATTCATTTGTTTATTTATCAATTTATTTATAGAATAGCTTCCAGACATAACATGTTCTTGTATGAGAAAGTTGTAATATAATAAAAAGAAAAAAAATCATCATATATCACTGATAAACAATTAACATATACAATAATAATTATAAAGTCATAATAACATAAAAAACATCATAGATCACGAGATTTTAGATTTCTTACATGGAATACCGCTTCAAAGAAGAATTGAAATTTTATTATGATATTCAGAAAATCCGTGGCCTGCAAGATCCCCAGATTTGACGCCCTTGGATTTATTTTTGTGGGGGTGCCTTAAAAGTGAGGTTTATAAACATCGGCCATTTCGACCATTTAGAAGAAGTAATACGGCAATGTATCAATTATATTACACCACAAATGCTGCAAAATGTGTCCAGGGAAATGAAATTCCGAACAACTACTTGTATTGAACGTCAGGGTAGACATGCCGAGTAACGGACACTTAAAAAGTTTGCAGAATATATCAAATGGTTTGGTTTATAATTATCTTTTAATAACAAATGTTTGAAAATAAAAAGTAATGTCAAAAATTACATAAACTTTTTGTTCTAATTAAAAATTCAAATTGAAATTGTGTAGAAACATGGTTCTTTATTAATAATTTTCTATAACGGGATTATAATGTCCTGAAGATATTTCAGTGACCTCTTATGAAGCAGCTGAACACATGGCAAATTCACAGATTTCAAATTTTCTCTGAATACAATAGATATAGCTTGTGAATCTCTACAAAATATTATTTGAAATATCACTGTTGTCATTACTAATGAGCTTCTATTCCAGAAATCCATTATTTCCAAACAGAAATTTTTTTATGGCCAAAAATTAATTTTAATTTTTTTATCTCAGATTTCTCTCAAAACTTGTACATAGCTATAAAATGTCGTTCTGAACAACTTTTCCGAATAACATTTTTCGATATTTTTTCAAATAAGTGTGTTTTGAGACAAAAATTTTAAATTTTTGGAATTTCCCGCCACATACGAAAGGACGAACGGCACTGTACAACATCTTCTAGGGTTTCTTTAGATGCAGAAGCGATTGCACGTATCGATATTTGTCAAAATTTATTAACAAAAGAATTTCCCATATGATACGTACTTTCTGCCGGTCACTGTATAATGTAGTTATTTTATTGAAAATATTTTTGGAACAAGATCCCCAAATGATTATCAAATGGGTAATGCGGCCAATTATGTGCAAATATAGAATCAAATTAGTTAATAATTTTTTCATTAAGTTTAGGACATCTTCTCAAAGCACCAATGATTGGGATATTTTTTTCGTGAAGATCTCAACATGTTTGTCCCACTTCAGTTTATCGTCAATCCAAATACCAAGATACTTTTTTTGTTCAGTTTGTTTCAACATTTCGTTTTTGATATTGAGGCTGAGGGAAAGTTTCTGTTTATTTTTTTGATGGAATATCATATAGTCAGTTTTATTAGTATTTATCGAGAAAAGGTTAGAATAAAGCAACTTTTCAAAAAATGTTATGTCTTCATTATTAATGTCTTCTAGAATTTGATAGTTTTTGTGTTCATATAAAAGTACTGTGTCGCCTGCGTATATAGTATCCTATTAATACAATTTTAGATATATTTTGAATGCATAATAAATACAAGATGGGTCCTAAAACGTAACCTTGTGGATTGCCCTTATTTTATTGGTAGTCTAATAGATTCAGAGATTTGGTAATGATTGTCTTATTTCCTAAATAATATTCCAAACTTCCAAACTTTTTTTATTAACTCACTTATTGACCTTTTGCTCTTTTAATCAAAGCATTCACTTTATTTCTTATATACTCATCAATTTTTTCTTGATTGTCTACATTTTGTTTATGTATTTTGAATTTGGTATTTCGAATGTTCACTTCCCGAATAATTCTATCACTGATCCAATCGTTCTTTTCACGTATTCTCTTCACTGATGACCGATATTTTGCTTCCAAAACAATATCTATCAAATCCTGAAATGTTTCACACTGGGTACGAATCAATTCATTGAAAACAATTTGTTTGAATTTATAGTAATCAATTTTGATTATTTCACGTTTCTTAAATTTTTTTAAAACAATATCTGACTTTTTGATGGAGGTTCTATGATCAATAACTGAAGTATTTGCTAATGTTATTTCGAAATTCAAATGATCGCAATTTGTCAAAATATGATCTAGATTACTGAAAGAGTTGTATAACAATTTGGATATATTGTGTTTACAATTTGGAAACCATTGCTATTAATTAAACTCAAGTAATTCAGCATATCATGATTGTCTGCTAGTAAATTTATATTTGAGTCTCCTATGAGAATGAGTTTTTCATATACTTCCATGATTTTATCTAAATATTGTAGAAATTCATCTGAATTTGAACTAGGAGGTCTATATAGAGAAATAATTTTCAATTTAGACTGAAACTGAGATACTAAGAATTCATTTTAAAAAATTAAAATTCCAGACCATCCTATGACAATATTTAATTTCACCATAAAATAAGTCAATTAATTTAGAAACTACATGGGAACGATTTTACCTTCAAAAACTTCATTTTAAATTCACGACGTTTCGTTAGCGAAGACTAAATTGTTTCCGTGTATGTTCTACAATTACTATGGAAATTCATCAAGTAACAGCCGAATCGATCAGAAAAACAAATTATAAATTAGTTTCACGTTGTAATTAATTTTGCAATAATAAAAATTTTAATTATCAATTTTAATCTTTCTTATTACTTAGTATTCGAAAACTCCTTTTGTTTGAATATCTAATATTTATCTTTTCAATCAACTTCAAACTGAATCTTACAGATCTATTTTGTTTCGGCGCTGGTTTTGGTCACATAATCCTTTCAAACAGAATCTCTGTCTTTGTGCGCGGCCTGAGATGGCGCGTACGCAAGTTTGATGAAATATATAAGTGTAGTAAAACTGCACTAACTAATTTTCCTAATTTATTTCAAACACTTTACAACAATTATTCACTAAAACATTTACTATTTCAATTTATTTCTACTGTGGCTATCTATCAGCGAACTCTGGAACTGTAACTGTAACCATTCTGCCTGTCCCGCTTATATACTCCCAAGCAGTTTCCATTCACGGCTCTCGAATATTCAGGAGTATAGAACATTTCATCTAGATGGCTCTTCGAATAGTATCGAACAATCGATTTATTCCAGCTTGTTCTCGGCGATGCGTACGCCAGCAGATATGCAGTTGTAGTTGAACGAGGGTGCATAATTAATAAGATCAGGGCCGGTCTCGGGGCCGGTCTCGAAATCGTTACATAAGTCTACTTATTGTAAACTTATTTTATTTGGACTTGGCAGTTTGGTCTTCCAATGTCTACAAAATACTGAGTGATGTTTAGGAAAGAAAACTTCAATTTCGGTCTGATAAACGAATTAAAATACAGTTTTACGTTTTGAAAGCATTAAAAATTAACATTTTTTTTATAAATAAAAGTATAGCTGCCAAATATTTTTAAATCCTACTATAAGTTGTCAAGTGTATCATCCTTTTCTTACTTTCAATCTGTGATTGGCATGATGAGCGTAAATTAGCCTAGTGTACAACACACCTTAGCTTCTGCCTGAGTGAAGAGCCATGCAGCTAGGATACTATTTTCGCTAAATAGGTGAATAATCTAATCAATGAAATGAAAGAGTTGTATTTCGTGTAAGAATTTAATAAAATCGCAAAGCGCTTTCGGCTATTAGGCCATCATCGGTATCATCGGTGCTATACTCGTCAGAAATTTATACAGGAGCATTACTTATAAAAAGTCACCAAAACCATGGTCAACATTGGTTTTGATCGGACGCACATACATGGTAAAATTAAGTTTTGCATGTATGTATGTATTAGCTCTAGAATTACCACAGTTATCCAAGTAAATGTGGGTACGATCTAAGGAACCATAACTGATTTAATGAGCTATATATATATATATATATATATATATATATATATATATATATATTAAAGGATTTTATTTAAAATTTCCGGTTTTTTCGCATTTTTCCTTTTTCCAGGCAATGCAGGGCCTACTCGTGTTGAACTATCAACCACGAGAAATCGGAGAAATAATCTAATCACTTCTGGATGGCGTAGGCAGTTCCTCAGGTGGAATTATTAATTAGGTGGGCGCGCACCTCACCCTAGAATGGACAGGAAGGGGACTTATCGAGAATGCAAACAAAGAAATTTTGCCTCTCTCGTAAAGAAACGTGATTTTGGTATGCAACAGGTGACGCAGTTCTGAGGTTAATTTTGTATTATACCTCCTGGAAATGAATTCCCGGATTTAACTTCGTCTGTATAATTTTGGGAAAGTTGTCGGCATTTGAGTATTATAGTTTTAGTGACGAAAATTGTTGGTTAATGTGACTGTCCGTCCAGTTTATCTGGGATCATTTCGACACTCAACTCAGGAGCCGTTCTGTTAAGCAGGGATGGGCTCCACAGCGGGTGCCAACCGCTGATATTCCATTCATTTACTCAAACGAATCGGCTGTGACCATACAGGTGTTGGGAGCTAACCGCACACCAGCCAACATGTATGGGATCTGCATTATTGACTATGGCCAAGTTTCAATCCTTTTTGGCTGCCTACATGCATCAGAGTACAATTTCAAATACCCGAGTTTCAAACCACTATTTCCTGTCACCTGTCAATTGTCTCTCCTTCTTATCCGTCACAGAACATCAGTAACTTCTCATCTGTCACCTAACCTAACATAACCTACATTTGTCATATGTCACCTACATTTGTCACGTCATGACGTTGTCAGCTGTCAAACGTCATATCGTCTTCCTCTTCCTTGTCATCTATCAGTTGTACACCTAACCAGTGTTGTATTCTCCTTCTTTTTTCTTATCTTCAATCTTGATCACGGATTCATGAAACATCTACCATACAACTCGGGATGGATTGTAGGTAAGTTTTGGTCGATATGAATCATGAAGAAAAAACATATACATGCGATCCGAAAAAAGCGTCATTCAGAATAAAAATCAATAGTTGATAGGAAAATGTGTCGGAGACTGCGTTTCAAATCATTTTGAATGCGTACCATTTTGCACGCATCTCATCCATTAGCATGCGTTCCAATTGTTTTCGCATGCGTTTCAATCGTTTTGCAAGCGTTTCAATCGTTTGTGCATACATTTCAATCGTTTTGTATGCGTTTCAAATTTTGCAAGCGTTTCGATCGTTTTACATGCGTTTCAATCGTTTACCAGCGTTTTAACCGTTTTGCATGTGTTTCGATTGTCTATTGCGGTTTACTATTCAGAAATGTTCCCTCAAAGTGTCGTGAAAACGTTCAACGTTTCGTCAATGTACTGAATATTACAAAAAGGGTGTGAGGAAAAGGGGAAGGTTTAAGAGGAGTGAAGGATTTTTGATTTATTAGTCAATACAGAGTATTGTCCAGTGAACACCACGAGTAGGTTAAAATGCACGTTCAGCAGGAAAAGGGGAAAATTAACATGAATTTAAGTAAATAGAAAATGCGGTAACGTTGGCATCTTTCTTTTGTTTTGATTAATGAAATAATTGCTATTTTGACAATTTAACTTTTGGCATCTTTTGTTAATAATGGCTCTTTATTAATAATATAATTTTGGCATCTTTTGTTGAAAATGACTCTTTTTGTCAATTTTACTTTTGGCATCTCTTGTTAATAATGGCTCTTTTTATTGAAAATATTATTATGGCATATTTTGTTGATAATGGCTCTTTTTGAGAATTTTATTTTGGCATCGTTTTTTCGTTTCGTATAAATAAATTGTTAAGTTGGCTACAATTGCTGGGTTAGTAACAAACCTTAGAGCAGGACAAGGACATCCTGATTCTGATGTCTCGCTCTCTCTATGCCCGGCTCTCGATGTGAGAGGATGATTGTTTTATTGCACGCTAAATGAATGTATAATTGGACAGTTCATAAGTGAACCGAAGTAGTGTTTTATTAACCGGTAATTTTGAGGCACAAAACGTATCAATGGCGACGAGGTAAATTGGCAGATAACTAAGCGAATAGAAATCGCTACTCTTAGAATGCGGCTACAAGGACGTGGTGCTGTGGGCGATTCCAAAATGGCCGGAATCGTAGGGCAAATGTCCGAGTTCAATCATACAACGGATGACTGGATCATTTAAATCAAATCAAACCAAATATGCTTTATTATCGAAAGAACTGAGTTCTCATTGACAAAGCGAAAAGAAGGTAATTAAAAAATAGTTGTAGACATTTAGAATACAACAAAAGTAAAAGCTGTTTAAACATAAAAAACCCATCTAAACACATATACACATAAACATATATATAAAAGTCACAATTAGGTCAAGATCAATAAAAATAAAATAGTCCTAATCACATTATAAAAATTTGTATATAACTTATACAACGTCATACACAGTGTAAACAGAAACACATTTAAAGCAAAATTAAAATTATGAATCGATATCAAAACTAAATATACTTAAAATACATTGTCATAAAATTCTGTCAGATTATTAATATGCCCTATCTAGCAGTAGCTCCTTGACAGCCTTCCTGAATGTATTATGTGCCACCAATGATCTAATATGTGAAGGCAGATGGTTAAACAGTTTTTTAGCATTATAAATTATCGACCCCTTTATCAAGGAGCTTCTGGGAATTGGTAGGGAAACCGTGAAGTTATCTCTTCTCGTCGTATAAGTTGACAGATAATGAATATTATTGATATATTTTTCCAGAATAAAGAAAATTTTTTGGATACAAATTCCGATTGGTTGAATGGCCATATAATAATTAACCGAGACGACCGAAAAATAAATATTACAGGCCGACCAAGAAAGTCGTTTAATGAATGTAGCGATAAATCGAGAAAGAGGAAATTGAAGCCCCTGCTTGAAAGTAATACAGTTGATGAGATTGTTCTTGCAGCTGAAATAAGTCTACGAGCTACAGGCAGACGTGATGCAGCCCAAATATTGAAAGATATATCAAGTTCTTCTCCACTAAGAGCTACAAAAATTAAGAAATCATGCCAATCCCAAAGTGAAAAATTGGCATTCAAAATGACGTGCGATGAACCTTTGGCCTTTTTTATTGATAAAAAACTCAGCAAAGACCAATACATATCTATGCGTCAGATTAGTAAGGATCACAATGCTGACATTTTTCCAAATTATCACATGCTTGAGTCGAAAAAGCAATGCTATCCAGTTAACATTCATGTAACCGACTTCTCTGCCGAAGTGAAATTGCAGTCATTGATCGATCATACCATTAAACGTTTGATAGCAGTTCATATGGAGGTGTTAGAACATGTCAGAGTAGGCATAAATACGCTCCCAACATTGAACATGGTCTTTAAATGGGGATGTGATGGAGCGTCCGGGCAAAGTCCATAAAAACAAACTTATTCCAGTAATGAAGATGATGTAGATGATTCATACATATTCGTCATTTCTATCGTACCTTTACAGATGACTACCTATTCCACCATAGGTAATAGTAGAGGTCACACAAGAAAAATCATTTTGTGGCATAATCCTTCTCCTTCATCGACAAAATATTGCCGGCCTATCAAACTCATTTTGAAGAAAGAGAGCCCAGAATTAACAAGGGAAGAAATTATTAATGTGAAATCACAAATAGAAAATATTTCTCCAACAATATTGCAAATAGAAGGTCGTGAAATTTCTGTTCAACATGATCTTGTGCTGACTATGATTGACGGCAAGATTTGTAGTGTTCTTACAAATCAAGCAACACAAAACTGCCATGTGTGTGGTGCTACTCCATCCCAAATGAACAATCTGGACTTAATTCGAAAAAGAAAACAAAATCAGTCAGCTTTGACCCTAGGTTTATCAAGTCTTCATGCTTGGATCAAGTTCCTCGAGTGCATTTTACATATATCATATAGACAGAAATATAAAGCTGGCAAATAAGAAAAGATAAAAAAGCTCAAGTTGAAGATCTAAAATAAAAGTTGCAAGATCGCTTTCGCAATGAAATGGGACTTTTAGTCGACATTCCCAAACCAGGTTTTGGTACGACTAATGACGGAAATACCGCACGCAGATTTTTTGAAGATCCAATTCTTGCCTCGAATATTACTGGCGTAGATGTACAACTCATTCGGCGATTTGGAACGATTCTCAGAACAATCGCCAGTGGATTCAGTATCAACACGCAGGAGTTTGATAAATATTGTTCCGAAAATGCTGACTTTTACTTTAACAATTATGGATGGTTTTATATGCCACAAAGTCAGCACAAGGTACTCCTACATGGAACTCAACTAATAAATGCAGCAGTACTTCCAGTGGGTATGATGTCGGAGGAAGCACAAGAAGCCAGGAATAAGGACTACAAAAATTTTAGAGAACACCATATACGGAAATATTCGAGACTTGTCACTATGACAGATCTTATGAACATTTTATTAATTTCTTCAGATCCTAATATAACCAGCCTCAGAGTTGAACGCCAAAAAAACAGAAAAAGTATATCTCCTGAAGTTTTGAAATTGCTTAAAGAATCAGGTCCTTATGTGGATAGCGACAATAGTGACGATGATAACTGATAATTAGGTCCAAGTATTTCTCATTTTACCATTTAATTTGTTTCTGAATAGTTAGGGTTTTCAGATATTAATTGATAATATTCTCTCCATATTGTGAAAACAAATCTGTTTCATAAAAATTATTCAAAAAACATACATAATAGGTATTTCGTAATCATTTTATATATTCGCATATTGATAGCACACTGTTCTCAATATATTTTGGGTGATTTTGACTTTACTCTTGTAGTTTCAATCATGTTTTTTCGATGATACATACATATTTAGAGTTGTACAATACTCGACAAGTCGACATATGTTAGCTTACTTAAAATGTCTCCATTTCAACCAAGTCGAATTTCAACACCAATGATGTTATCACTGATTTATAACGTTATTCTGAGAATATTTTGTATATAAAGTTAAAGAAACTTTTACTTTCCATACAATTCATAATTAAAATGAGCTTTCATTTCTAAGAGTTGTTTCCTGACAGAGAAATCACAGATTCTTCAAATCTTCCGTTTTTCTTTTGAATGACTCTATGCTGCATTCCTGTCTTTATAAAATTTCACAGTAATAACAAAACTTGCTCATTTGACCCCAGAAATAATTTGAACTGAACTATTAACATCTGACCGGTTGCCAATTTTCATAAGAAAAGAGTCCTCCAATACAAAGCCTTACAGTATAAAAAAACACATCCTGTGGATCAATAATTTTGAGAACACTCAATATTTTTATGATTCTGACATGAATTCAACCAATTCAAGCTGATAGTGCCATATATTTTACCAAAGACTCAGAGAAATATTTTTGTCCTGTCAGATTGACTCTCGGAACCACAGTGTGTCCTTAAGAACCGTTCTACAAGCGGGGTCTTTATCTACATGGGCTCTCGCGACAACGAGCGCACTTGGTAGACATAGACCATCGGTATTATTGATGGTGATAATGCCCTGTCTTTTTCGACAATCTTCTTCGAATGTGTTATATTGACAACTTCTTTTCCCCCTTCCGGTAAGTAGTTTGACAGATGTCACAACGAAACAGAATTTATCAGTGTTCAGACCGCTGGAATTGAATTGATAAATCGAGGAGATTTTATCGAAAACTTCATCCACCGTAATTTCAACTAAACGTTTGAATTGCATCCAACCTTGGCACCTGGAAAAATTTGAGGAACAAAAGGTGAATCCTACGTGGTCAGTAGTTTCCAAACCCTCGGTACCTTTTAGAACAATTTGGGTGATGGCGTCTTTAAAAAATTTCACAGGCTCAGAACCAGCGGGAATATCTTTTATTTTAAATTCTAAAGTAATCCCTTGTAGATCAAAACGACGAACCTTCTTCATGACATCCTCCACAATCAAAAACTTTTACATTATGAATTGAAAACTTTTAAAATATCAGGAAGGTTTAAAGCAACAAAATGTTTGAAAGATGTTCAAAACGAAAATTCAAAATGTTTAAATATAACTTTCCAAGGGACAAATATCAAAAGGTTCAAAGAACGTTTAGAAAAAGTTCAAAATTCAGAAAACGAGAACTATTCCTTGTGGCAAATGGAAATAATATAAAAAAAGCTCAAAAAATTTGTCGTCACAACATACAATAACTAATATGAAATGCTGAAGGCATTTCCTATGAATTTGTGCCTAGAGAACTGTTCCTTGGTGTATACCATATTGAAATAATTTGTGTTATAACAAAAAGCTCAAAAAGTTGAACAGACAAGCAGACAGATAGCTAGAGAAAATGTAGTTCTTTGATAACCTTTAGGTGACAATTTCCCCTTAACGAAAAACACTGTTTATACCTGACTTTCTAATGGTGACAGAGAGGAATTAGACACCAAAGCCGATACGCTCTCCTCAGAAGGATACCTGTCGTGATTTTGTGTGGGAAAAGTCGACCGTGTTTCCTCGATAGCTGAGAATTTCTAAAAACTAACAATGACTCAATATTTTTGATAATATTTTACGTTACGTTTACCATAATTTTTTGAAATTATCATGCAGAAATGCAGCTTGTTATCAGTTATGGAAAAACCGCATAAACAAGAAATTCAATCATTATGCCGGAAGTTTTAATGTTGGCATTGAAACTCGTTCGTTGTAGAATCTTCAACGTAACGGCTACTGTTATTTGAATACATACTTGTGAACTGTTGTATATTCCAAAATGATCTCGAATATTCTCGAAGGTTTTTTTTTTATCGTCTTACTCATTATAGAAAGCGAGCAGCAACACTGAGATGATTCAATCGACTTCAAATTCGAGCTGCTCATTTCGAAAATTTGATAATGCGTCCATTCAAAATTATTTTTATAAGCAGCAGTGATGTTTTTTTTTCTTAAATGATATGTTGGTACACCATAGCAAGCAGCCGCCATGTTTTTTTTTCCTTGAATCATATGTTTTGAGACACCCTGTTGTTGTTCTCTCAAATGATATGTTGGTATTGTTGGTACACCCGGTATAGCATTTGGCAAGCAGCTGCCAAGTTTTTTCTCTTAAATTATATGTTTTGAGGTACCCTGTATACGTTCGTCATTGGAATCGCACGTTGAGGCGTTAGATCCCCTTTACACTGCTGTCTTCCTGAAAAATTTCACCAAATGGACCTACCAATACGTGTTGTGAATTTGGAGGACTATGATAATACGTAATGGATGGTTCCAACATTCGGAAACAACTATGGCATCTCACCTTGTATGCATCACATTCGCAATGGACCAACTACAATTGCAGTCTCCAGAACACAGATATTCTATACAAATAGCTTTGTGACATGTTACCAAAATAAAAATGTCTGATAAATTTCTACCCAACATGTGTTATCTATTTTTTTTATATACCTAACCTAATCTGATGATGAAAAACGAAAACGCAAAACACTGCGTTTTTTTGAACGCAGCGTTTTGAAAAAACGAAACGGTGCGCTTTTTTGATGTAATTTGCCACCGTCATACAATTGAAGTAATATAGTAGGAAAGATCACCACTTACGCTTTTGACATGTGTCCAAAAGCTGTTAAGAGTGACAGGGTAGGCTCGCGGCTAAGCTCCAGTGAAGAGGGGAGTGGGTTGAACAAAACAAAATGTCATGTGATATCAAAAATGCGGGCGCCGATCATATGAATACTGAGCCCCCTGTAAAAATAATTTTACTGATTCCCATATAACACGAATAGTAATGATTTAGCTGGTGCTAACTGCGAGAAAGATCCTGTTAGAAGGCTCCTCTACAGATGTTATTTCATATCATAGTCCTAGTCAAAGGGTCAACGACGTCAGGCTTGATTTACACGATTTTCCTAAATTATGCCTACAAAATAAACCGAATTGCCAAAGGCTCAAAGGATAAAGTTAGGGGGTCCTGCATACCCGAGGAACATGTGGTTAGAATGCTATAAAGTGAGGTTATAGTCCCCAATCGGGTATGTTTTCAAAAAATTAACCAGCTTCCCATCAAATCACCAACATGACAAAGTACGGAAAACATTAATTCAGTTGAAAAAATACTCCCATTAACTGGATGATTTCAGAAATCAATAATCAATATTCATCTGAAAATGTCCATCACTTTTTCTCCATAGTAGACAGAAGAGACTTCCGCTTCTTCTTTATTAAGACCGATATCAAAAACCTTAGCGGAGTTGCCAAGTAACTTCATTCCTCGAAGTGTCCAAATGTCAACAAAGGATTGTAAAATATTCCTTGCAAAATTTCAGCACCTAACATTATCTGATACTCAAACATACGGGAATTCGTCCAGACAGATAACTATTATCACGATATGGTGTCTTTCTAAATTCATGTCACCGACGGCCTTTGAAGGTCATTTCCACCGATACATCACAGAGGAGTCGTATCTACCTGGAAAAGTGATCTATGCTCCAGCGACAGTCACTGAACTGAACAGCTGTTATCTGACAATAGACATCACTGAAGATACAAATAATTGGAGGGAGTAGAGGGAGTATAGATAACGAAAGATGCGAAATGGCTGTACATATATGCAAAGTAAACAAACTAAGGAAGAAATAATGTTTCAATGACAATTCGATTTTATTAAGGTAGGCAAACTCAAGCATCAGTCTAATATAAATCGAATTCAATTTTATAACTAAAACTCTGAATAGCTGATAGTGGAAAAATAATAATGTTACAAAACTCAATCAACTCTTAACCTCGTAAACAATCACTAAAGAATTGAGTATATTGTTGACTACCCTGTATAAAAATAACGGCGTATTTTTTCTCTGTATTATGGAAAAATATTTCTCGCCAACATTAGGAATGCCCAGTCGCACACAATATTGAATATAAATGAGATATTGATATTTTTTCATTCAGATGAATTTCTCCAAAAATCATTAAATTCGTGATTTGGCGCCCTCTAGCGCCGACTCTAGTCATACGATCGATTTGGGCCAATGGAGACTTTTACTTAAAATGGTTCCAGCTACAACGTATCAAAAATTCAGCCATTTTCACCGAAAGACTTTTTCCCATAAGGTGTGTGCGTGGTCCTTTATCAAAATCAAACAGAAGGCGTCAGGATGGCCCAAGCGTTGCAACACCGACAAGGAAAAAGACAGATACATAGAGGAGTTTTTACAACGCGAAAATGTCAAACCTGAATTTTCCCAAATTGTTGACAATCCTGGCCTTCGATCACTAGCTAAAATCATGTTGAATTCGTTCTGGGGAAAGTTTGGGCAGAAGGAAAATCAAACCAAAACTTCCATTGTAAATAACCCCTCAGAGTTCTTCTCAATGATGACGAATCCTTCCGTCAATATTAATACCATACTTCCTATCAACGAAGAAACTCTTGTTGTTAATTGGGAATATACAGTTCGATTATTATATCTTTACCCGTGCGTCATCATCACAATACCATAACTCTTAGCTTAGCAGACAAATATAAACGAATTTTGAATCGCTTATAGCGGTTGTTAGAAAGAGATGTTCGATAGAGGATGTGTGATTTCTTCGATCATAAATTGATGACGCATGGGTAAAGATACAATAATCGAACTGTAAAGATGAATGCTACCTCTTCCTACAGTAAATGTTGTTATAGCCGCTTACGTCACCACCCTCGCTCGTTTGAAGCTTTATCTTTATTTAGAACAACTGGGAGATTTTATATTACGATACAGATTCAGCGATATATGTAGCAAAACATGGACAAATCAATATTCCAACAGGCCAATTTATAGGTGATATGACCGATGAATTGAAAGGTTACGGTCTCAATAGCTATATATCAGAGTTTATGACTGGTGGTCCTAAAAACTACGCATATAAAGTTTGGTATTGACAAAGAATTCAAAATCACCTGTAAAGTTAATGGAATATCTTTGAATTATTCAGCGTCACAACTGATCAATTTTGATTCAATCAAAAGTATGATTTTAACGCCTCCTGTACCTATATATGTGGATAGTAAACAAATTCGCCGAACGAAGGAACATGACGTCATCACTATAGATGCCATGAAAAAGTACCGCCATGTATCTTTTAAACGACATTTCTTCGATGATCACACTTCACAACCTTACAGATACAAAATCATAAAGTATACCGCTGATGACAACTCATAAAGAATCTCTACCCAAATTGAAAAAATTCTACAATTGTTTGATAGACCCCAATAGATCAAAACAATATTTAATCAAGACTCACAAACCCTATGCATTCCATCCTTATAATTAGCATGAATTTACAAAAGTAATTGATGAAATCAAAAGAGCCATTCATTTAATTATAGAAATTATTGAACCGAGAAGAAGATGCCAAAATTAAATTCTCAAAAAAGTGCCATTATCAACAAAAGATGTCATAATAATATTGTGATTGTGTCATTATTAACAAAATATTTCAAAAGTAAAATTGTCAAAAAGAGCCATTATCAACAAAAGATGCTAAAATAATATTGTCAAAAAAGAGCCATTATTTACAAAAGATGCCAAAAGTTAAATTGTCAATAGAGCAATTATTTCATTAAACAAAACAAAAGAAAGATGCCAACGTTACCGCATTATCTATTTACTTAAATTCATGTTATTTATCCCCTTTTCCTGGTGAACGTGCGTTTTAACTTCCTCGTTGTGTTCACTGGACAATACTCTGTATTGACTAATGAAACAAAAATCCTTCACTCCTCTTAAAGATTCCCTCTTCCTCACCCCCTTTTTGTAATATTCAGTACATTGACGAAACGTTGAACGTTTCCAAACCTTGAGGAAACATTTCTGAATAGTAAACTGTAACAGACAATCGAAACGCATGCAAAACGGTTAAAACGCTGGTAAACGATTGAAACGAATGTAAAACGATCGAAACGCTCGCAAAACTTGAAACTCATACAAAACGATTGAAACACATGCACGAACGATTGAAACGCATGCACTAACGATTGAAACGCTTGTAAAACGATTGAAACGCATGCAAAAACAATTGTTACGCACGCTAATGGATGAAATGCGTGCAAAATGGTACGCATTCGAAATGATTGACACATTTTTATATCATCATCTATTGATTTTTATTCTGAATGACGCTTTTACCGGATCGCATGTATATGCTTTTTTCTACAAGCGTGCGTGATTCACCCTATACCCGCACGCAATTTAGTTTGAGAGGAGTCATTTTCCCGCACTAGTGCGGGAAACATTTTCTCGCACACTCAAGTCACTTCTAGTAAGTTTTTCCAGCACGCGAAAGTTTGTTCAAGAGTGCTACATTTTTTTTTATTCACTTATCCGAACTTCGCTTTGCATCGTTCGGGTAACGGCAGTCGTATGCGGGAAATGTACTCTTTCCGTACTTGTTAGGATAATAACTATTTCTCCACATAAACACCCCAATCATTCATATCGACCAAAACTTCCCTTCAATCCATCCCGAGTTATATGGTAGACGTTTCATGAATCCGTGATCAAGATTGAAGATAAGAAGAAGAGGGAGAAGACAACACTGGGGTGTTATTCCGTGTACCATAGAATTCTATAGTCGACACAATAAGTGAGGTGACATTATAGTTGAATTCATGGGAAAGGAAGAGACATAACTGTCGACTATAGAATTCTATGGTACACGGAATACCACCCCTGGTTAGGTGTACAACTGACAGATAACAAGAAAGAGGAAGACGATATGACGTTTGACAGCTGACAACGTGGTGACATGACAAATGTAGATGACATATAACAAATTTAAGTTAGGTTAGGTTAGGTGACAGATAAGAGGTGAGGTTAGATTACTAATGTTCCGTGACGAATAAGAAGAGACAATTGACAGGTGACAGGAAATAGTGGTTTGAAACTCGGGTATTTGAAATTGTACTCTGATGCATGTAGGCACGACAAAAATGTTTTGAACTTGGCTATAGTCAGTAATGCAGATTCCATACATGTTGGCTGGTATGAGGTTAGCTCCCAACACCTGTCTGGGTCCAGAGGTCAAGTCTGGACGAGTCGTGGCCACCCCTACTAATAGTTGTTTTTCTTACACGTTTTCGCGTTACCGTGGGTTACTGTTCCAGTTAAAACATTTTGAAACTGAGCATTGCCATACAAGAGACTCGTTCCTTGGATTGAAAGTTTATTTACTTATTTTTACTAGATATAGGCTAGTGTCTCTTGGGGGCCTGTTATCTAAGTTTCGGCCTATCTACCCAATGTAATATGTTTGTTTAAAAAGGGTGGCCCCTGTGAACGTAATATGGTCATACTATGGTAACCTCCCCCTGAATATACCCTCATCACACTCTGTCCCTCTGTTATTGCTGATAATTCCAACCTGGATATTATTGATTGATTACCCATTGCTATAATTTTCGACAACCGCTATGTTAACAGGGTTTTCATGCTATAAGGGTGAAAATAAACAGTGTCGGTGGCTTGGTGGTTTCACTAGACATACCTACTCGTTGAATTTCTAAATACTCAACATCATTGTTTTCCACAATTTCTAGGTTTCGCGAGTGGAACGTTACGAAAAGGCACTGGGTGGTAAGGTATACCCTGTGGCGCCCTAATAATCAAGAACTTCCATATGAACCCCGCCTCCTCCACTGTTATAAAAGCTAGGACGGCCCATGCCGGTGCCCTGTCGCTTTCAAGGGTAGAGTAAACCAGCATCTATCAAAATATGATTATTTTCGCAAATTTTGGTACTTTAACAATAATTGTTGATGCTTTGAAATATTATGGCACTTTGAAAATTGTTCGGACTTGCAAATATTTTCGCAAATTTTGATACTTTAACAATTGTTGATACTGTAGTAAAAATGCACCAAACTAATTTTGCTAATTTATTTAAAACGCCACTTCCTTTCGAATGGGCTGCTCACATTGTACTGGCGCATCGGGGCCTTGGGTCTTGTTCGATGCCCATTACTGGCAGCGCATACAGCGCATTTTCTGCACCAGTCTTTGACGTCATTTTGGCAGTTGGCCCAGTAAAACCGATGCCTCAGTTTCTGGAGGGTCTTTGTCACTCCCAGATGTCCTCCGCTGGTCCCATCATGAATTTCTCGGAGCACTTCCTGTCTTCTCCTCCTGGGAACTACTATATGACGTCTGTCTTCTCCACCATCCTCAGACTCCAACACACGTTTCAGGACTCCATTGTCGAGGGATGGGTGAATGATTGGCTATCTCCTGCCACGACGGTCTTCGGTTACTTTTCTTCCAGCCGATGACTAAACTAAGATCTGGATCTTTCTCTTGGACTTTCTGGATCTTGTTGTCATTTCAGTTGTCATCCACTGCCGTAGTTCTACAGAGTGTCGACTCCTCCTCTGCTCGTCGGCAGTGTGAACAGTCGTCTGGGCATGGTCTTCGTGATAGGACATCCGCATTCTTATGGCTGGTCCCCATTCGATGTTCGATCTCAAAGTCGAATTCTTGGAGCCTCTCGACCCACCGTGCCACTTGACCATCGGAATTTTTGAACTGTAGGAGCCATTTGAGAGCTGCATGGTCAGTCCTCAGCAGGAACTGTCTCCCATACACGTACTTGTAGAAGTGTTCTACTCCTTTGACAAATGTCAACAGCTCCCGCCTGGTGACATAGTAATTCCGCTCCGGTTCACTGAGGTTCTTGCTGAAGTAACCGATGACTTTCTCCTGTCCCTGGATCTGAGACAGAACAGCTCCAAGTCCCACGTTACTGGCGTCCGTGTCCAAAATGAATTTCCCGCCCGGAAGGAGACAGCTCAGAATTGGTGCGTTGAGCTTCCTGAACGAGTCTTGGCATTCTTTAGATCACTGGAACTTTGTTTGCCCTTCTGTAAGCCTGGTCAGCGGTTTGGCGATATTGGCGAACCCCAGCACATATCGGCGATAGTTGGTGTATGTCATTTGGAATAGACCATTCCTTAACATCTTTGATCTTCTGCTCATCTACTGCCACTTCTTTCCCAGAGACAACGTGGTCGAGATAACGTACTTCCTTCTAGAACAAATGGGGCTCAGCTTCAATCCGAAAGTTATTGGAATACCTCATGGTCCTCGAACGATCTGCCAAACACAATTATGTCGTCGAGATACATCATACACGTCTTCCATGATAATCCTTTTAAAACTGTCTCCATCAATCTTTCGAAAGTGGCTGGAGCATTGCAGAGGTCGAATGACATAACTGTGAACTGCCAAAAACCTGAACCGACGGTGAAAGCTGTCTTTTCTCGATCCTCCTGATTCAGTTCAACTGCCAGTACCCACTTTTCAAATCAAGGGTCGAGAAAATCGTTCCGGCTAACGTGTCTATGTGTCGTCTATCCTTGGAAGAGGGTAGCTGTCCTTTTTCGTCACGTTGTTTAGTTGACGGTTGACTCGAGCATTCCCAGTATTGATTTTATGCTGATCCACCTTTGTTCTACCACCTCTGCCCACTCCGGTATCGAAGATGTCCTGATACTGCCTAACTAATTCTCTCAGTTTGGGCTAATGTACGGGTCCCGTGTCTTTGGATGAGGAGGCAACCATCTTCTCCAATTCTGCTGGCAAGTTACTGGCTTGACTAACAGTGCCGCGTACACTCCTTATCACACAGGAAATTGACGAGCAGTGCCCCAGAATTGTCCCTTTCCTCAAAGTCACCGGGTAATAATTGACATTCATTACCCTTACCGGCACAAATTCATCAACTCGCAACAAGGTCTTTCCTAGTGCGAATTCTCGTCTAATTTCCTCATCATGGAGCTTGAGCTCGAACATCACCACGTTTCCATTGCTCGCACCCCCATCCAGGCGAGCCTCCAAAATGGTTTCAGCCCTCTCCGGTACGCTCACATCTTCAGACAGCAGAACACGAATCATTTCTTCACTTCTCCCGTGAAGCACCAACTCTTCTCCATTCACTCGTAGGACGCCGTCTTTAAAATTCAGCTCCAATTATTGCCTCGTCCTCAATATCTACTACTAGAGCCCGGTGTTTCACTATAGTGCTGCCAAAATCAGTTCAATTGGTAGTTCACCATACACAGTTGCCGGCTCTCCTCTTGCCGGTGTTTTGGCAAATGTAGGCCCAAGGGTTGTCCTAGTCGCACCTGTATCTAGCAGCATGGTGCAAGGCTCGTTGTTGATAAGACCGTCCTCGAAGACCCATTAGTCTTGCCTTTGAAGGACAGCGACATAATATGCGTTTTTAACTGGGGCTTGTTGGATACGGGCTGACGATTGCTCCCTCTTGTCCTTCGTTGTTGTCGATTTTTTTATTGTTGGACATTTGCTACACATGTGCCCAAGTTTTCTACAATGTTGGCATCGTATTAGTCTGCTCTTAGGCATAACTTCTTTCAAACTATTCGAATTTATTTTCCAGACATTTTTCTTCTGAGGATTTCGTGGTTTCCTCGGGTTTGTTCATTATAGAACACAATTCTATTCCAGAAACTTCGAATAAAAATGTTTCAGGGTCTTCTCCTTCTTCAATTAGTCCTCTCCTCCTCTAATTCTTGCTTCAATTCACTTACTTTAAGGTCAATTAGGTGAACTCTCCTCGGAAACATTTTGTCTTTTGTTGTCTCTAACCGAGATATCAGTCTATTATTTATTTCACACAGTAAGCATTCAATTTATTCTTCCGCGACGCGCAAAACTGTCCACTTCGGAAACACTAAAATGTTCAACGGGTCATTAGTCTATTAGGCGCGATAAATGTGTATCAGTTTTCAAACGGCGAACACTTTTACACTTATTTATTTTGAACATCCCACTTCTGACACCAAATGTAGTAAAAATGCACTAAACTAATTTTGTTAATTTATTTACACACGTCTTAAACAATAATTTATATCACAGTCACTATTTTTATTTATCTTTACTGTCACTCTATCTGCGAACTCTGGAACTATATTTGTTACTCTCTATGACTACTCTGCCCTCTGCTATCCAGCGCCTTATATACCCGCATTTACAGTTATTGATCAATCGGGATTACATGTCGATCCAGTCAGATGGCTCTCTCGAATCTTCCATTTCGTTCCTTAGAACTTAGCAATGTTTACTTGTCTGGGGTGCATAATCAATTAGATGATCAGGGCCGGTCTCGAAGCCGGTCTCGAGGCCGGTCTCGAAATCATTACAATACCATAGATGTAATTCTATAAATCGGGTTTTCATTTTTGAAAAGACAGAATTCATACAGAACAACTCTAAATATTGAATTTCTGTGCACATCTATATAATTATGAATAAATTACAAAATAATAGTAATATTACTAACTATTAACTGATGTTTAGTGTTTTTTGCTAACATAAATTAAACTTTTCAGTCGTAAAAAAAAAAGGAAAGTGAGGAAATAGTATTTACCTGACACAGCTATGGTTAAAAGCCTATTTTCATCAGTCGGGTGCCACGAGAAAGAGGTAATATTATGAGGGGATCCAGGAGCAACAATTCTCTCCATGACATTTGGCTCAAGCTCTTCACTGCTGACCACTGCTTGTTTTATTTGGTATAAGTTGACAACTGAACTATCTCTCTGCAATGATGCTAAACAACTGCATCTATAATAAGTTTGTATCATTTAGCTCGAATATTAACAGCAAAATTATCAAACTATGTTAATTAGTTTTAATTATAATCACAAAAAAGTTGCAATGTAATAAATCGTGCATACATGACAAGAGTACAGACATTCGAAAGGTAATTAAGAATGTTGAGGTTGCTCACAACAATACTGATTGATAATGATACTGAAACATGTTTATACGGCTACAGATTCAGATAAGTATTTGCGATTATTTAACATTCATTTTCGAAGGAATAATAACGTACCTTATACAAATGTTTTGATTGTATTATTGGAAGAAATCTATAATAATAATACTTCCTCATAAACACTCAGAGTGTACCCAAAGGCATAGCCTTTGCGAGTAGAGGACTGCTATTTTTATTTGCCGTGGCACTCCGGAGCAAGTTACTGTTGAGCGTATTCACTTCTCAGCTGTAGGAAAACCTGGAAATCTACAGCACCACCCCTGGGTCGGTGCGCACTCCAAGCACGCACTAGACGTCGGGATTTGCATTTAGACGATTCACATCGCCTTTAGACTCTGATGAAATTGAGGAAATTTTTCTCATATCCAGGATTTGAACTCAGGCAAAAGTGTTAGTTGAAGTTTCAACGGCCGACTTCTAACCGCTTAGCTACCGACCACCTTAATATAACCTTGAATTGTCTACATGATAACATCTAAATCAAAAGAAATAATTCCGACTACTGCCGAAAATTCCCTTCTCTCCACACATTTCCACAAAGTGGAAAATTAGGCAAATATTCGACAGAAAACAGCTACTTCCCCATACGGACATTGAATTACATCTGTCATCCATTAGTGCAAAGTTCCTCAAGGAGGACACTATTTGCTGGTGCTGATTGTAATAAAGCCATTGAATATCATTCTTCATTTTGTTGGAAATGACCAACTGCATAAATGCATGTTCCAAGGTTATTTCTTCTCATCAGTGCAAGGATAGGTCAGACAACAATAAAGTCATCTTGTTCCACAAAACCAACCGATAAAATTCAAAAGCCTTATAGCATTCCCTACGACTTACAATCACAGCACCAACCACGAGGGAAAACAAAACAGCATTCCTCGATATCACATACTCCAGGAAGCGTAATGCAATAATAAATCGAACAAAGTTCGAAAAGTGTGTTCGGAAAAAATCAACGAAATCAAGATCAATTATTCCGACTACGGTCGAAAACGAGTACTTCCCCCTTCGGACATTCAATTACATCTGTCATCCATTAGAGCAAAGTTCCTCACGGAGGACACTATTTGCTGGTGCTCATTGTAATAAAGCCATTTAATATCATTCTTCATTTTGTCGGAAATAACCAACTGCATACATGCATATTCCGAGGTAATTTCCTCTCATCAGTGCAACGATCGGTCAGACCACAATAGAGTCGTCTTTTTTCACAAAACCAACGATAACATTCAAAAGTCCTACAGTATTCCCCTACGAATGAAGCGGTGACATACAATCACAGCAGAGGATGACCTGAGGCCACTAGGGAGGTTGTTTATCTCTGCCTCCATGTTCAAATTTGTAGCCATTAATGCGCCATCGTGCGTTTATTCTTTGTGCGATTTGTATTCTGTGTTTTCGTCCTTTTGTCCACACTGGCAGGTGCCATCCGTCTCCCGCAGGCCGAAGCGTCGGTAGTAAGTGTTTAGGTTGCCGTGTCCTATGATGAGTTATGTTGTTTTCCAGGAGAGAGCAATCAATGCGTTGTTGGTGTACTGTTGCGAAGATTCTGTGTGTATTTCTGCCTGTGTTTGACGTGTCCTGGTGTGTTTGCCACCTTTGTGTTTTTTGTGGGTATTTCAGTGTTATCAGTTCTCTCTTTGTTTTGTGTGCGTTGTGAATTTCTTCGTCGTTGATGTGCGCTTTCGCTGTTCTCTCTGCTATTTTTATTCCTTCCTGATTTCTTGGTGTGTGTATGATGATTATTTGTTGTCCTCTATCGTGTCTGTCTTGAAGCATTTTCTGAATGTTGTTGACTATGCTGTCCTTTTCTCTACTATTTTCTGTCTTCTGAATTGCCCGCATGAAATCTGTGTGTACTGTTGTTCTTCTAGAATTTCATGTTTTCTGTGGGTGTGGTTTATCTGTATGTTTTATTTTGTTACATGTGTGATCTTCTCTGTATGTGTGTTGGTATAATTGTTCTACTTCCGCCTCGACCTGTAGTGAGATGACCCCCGCCAGAACGTGTAATGCGTCTGTCGGTGCAGTCCCGTAGGCCTCCGTGATGGTCAGCAGGAAGGGTCGTTCGATGATCCGTAGATGTTTTGTTATCCTGGCTCTTTGTCCCCAAATTGGTGGCATATAGAACCAAGGGCTTGATTGCTCTTTCCAGTAATTTTCTTAGTATCTCCCTATCCGTTCCCCATTCTCTGCCGGCCACCACGAAAAGTCTATTTGCAATAGCCTGCATCTTAGATCTTAACAGTTTCATGTGTTCCACCACGAGCAACCGTCTGTCTATCGTCAGTCCCAGATATTTGATTGTGTCATTGTTCTGTGTCGTGTATTCGTCCATTTTTATCGTTGGTGGCGTTGTGTCCGTTGTTCCAGGTATGTACATTGCCTCTGTTTTCTCTCTGTTATATGTCAATTTGTTTTTTGCCGCCCAGGTGTTGCATCCGATCCAGGACTCCGATGATTAGAAATGTTTCATAGCATCGAAATGAGTAGAGAATGTGATGTCATATTCGAATGTTAGAAATGCGAAGCATAGTACCGATATAACGAATATGACGTCACATTTCGATTCTATAAAACATTTCTAATCATCGGAGTCCAGGAGCTGGTCGTCTGCAAACGCCTGCACGGCAATCATGTCGTCCTTGTCTGTTTCGGTGTCCACAGCATCGAACCATCCCTCCATGACCACCGTCCATAAAATGGGTCCTAGGCTCGAGCCCTGTGGACACCCCCCTTGTGTTTGTCTAGCAACTTGACCGCTTGTTATCTTCCTCCCTTTTAGGAAGTCGACGCACAAGCGCTTCAAGTTACCTGGTGTGCTTAGTTCCGACAGTGTGTGGTGTATGTTTGGAGTGTATGTTGGGTTAAATGCGTTTGATATGTCCAGTGTAATGTGTGTGTGTGTTTTTTTGTTTGTTTGAATTTCAAGTGAAGTATGGCGTCAGTGGTACTTAACGTCTTCCTGAACCCGAACTGTTGTTTGTTAATCTTTCCGTTCATTTCCAGGAAGAACGTCAGCCTCCTGGTGAGGAGCTTGTCGAGTAGCTTTCCCAATATTGGCAGCAGTGATTTCGGCCTCTGGTCTTTTCCCTTTTTTGGAATCCACACGATATTTGCCTCTTTCTACCTGTCTGGGAACCTACCTAGGTGTAGTGCCTTGTTGTAGATCCCCAGCAGGTAGGGCCCTACAGCTTCCACAATATATCGTGAGGACTCATTAGGTATTCCGTCCTCTGCTGCCGCCTTGTTCGGTTTCAATTCTCCCGTCAGATCGACAAGTTTCTCCATCGTAAATTCTGGGTCATTGTCTGCATTGGTTCTGTCTTCTTGTATGTTTCTGAGAATATGTGTGTGTGTTTGTTCGTTTTCTGTGTTCGATGGAAAATATTGGTTAATAATTAACCATCAATTATTGATTCAGTATGTGTTCGTTCGTTTTCTGTGTCCGATGGAAAGTATTGGTTAATTGATTCAGTATGTGTTCGTTCGTTTTCTGTGTCCAATGGAAAGTATTGGTTAATAGATTCAGTATGTGTTTCGTCTATAGTTTCTGCCCATGTTCCGTCCAGTCTTTGTAACGTTGTCATTTTCAGCTTTTCTTTTTTACTTCGTCTTAAAATTTTATAGGCAAGGCCCCACGGATCGCTTTGGTTGTTGTCCGTAATGTATTTTTGGATTGAGAGCTTTTTTGTTTCCTTGATTTTTGTTTTGTATTCTTTTTTTGTTTCATCAGTGATTCCTTTTGTGGTTTCTATCTATTTGCCATCTTTTCCTGTCGCGGTTAGTTTCAGCTCTCAATCCCTTCAGCTCTTCAGACCACCAGATTTGATTGTGTCTGCGCCTTTCTTCTGGGAATGGCTTCCTAGCAGGCTTTTTCGCATGATTGTTGTAAGTCATTTGTCAGTTCGTTTATGTCTACCGAATCTGTTGGTCTGTATCTGGATAGTCTAGTCGTTAGTTTGCGCCAGTCTGCCCGTTTTGTGTCATATGTACGTTTTGTTGTTTCGTGTGTTTGCTTGTTTTGTCCTATTGTGTATGTTATATATCTATGGTCGCTAAGTGTTTCCTTTTCGTTTACTGTCCAGTCGTGTGCGTTTAAGTTCTTCGTCATGGTTATATCCACCCAGCTATGCCCCCTGTTACTACTGTATGTCGCTATGTCTGTTCTGTCGTTTTCTATGACGTTTGTTACCGCCCAGTCCATCAATTCTTCTCCCCTGTTGTCTGTCTCTTGACCCCCCCATACCATGTTCTTTGCGTTTGTATCCCCTGCTACCAAAACCGTTCCCTTAATTTTGCTGAGTGTTGTTTTTACTAGATTGAATTTCGTGTTTGTATTGCCCCCTGGTTCGTCATATATGTTCGTTATTGCCAGTCTCTGTAACCCTTGTCCAATCTGTGTGGTTATTGTGTTTTCGTTAGTGAGTTTGTTTACTTGTATGATGTTTTTTATTTTGTTGCTTATTAGAATACTTGTTTTTGAGTCTTCGTTATGTCTATATTGTGTGTGCGTGTCTGTGTTCCTCATTTTCTTGTAAATTTCCTATAAAAGTGCGATGTGTATATTTGGTCTTTGTTGGTTTGTGTGAGCTGATCCGTGGCTGCCTTTCCTTTGCCTAGGTTAATTTGTAGCACCCTCATGTTTTCCTGTTGCCTCCTACTTAGATCGGTAATTCATATATTCCCGTGTGAGCTCCAGCTTTCTGATGTATATCGGGACAGTTTACATCCCGCGATTCATGTCCTCTTGGTGCCAGTTTCATTGCCTTGCAGTTGCAACATTTTGGCCTGTTCTGGCATACCTTTCCTTCATGCTGTCCTCCGCATCGGTAGCACCTTTCCTTGTCCTTGCAGTATTTGGCGGTCTATACTCACTTCTTCATCTTTAATAAGCGTCCTGAAGATTGCCGATGAGGTCTGTATTCTGCATTCTGCATGGTCGCTTGTGGACGACTCGTATAGCTTCCTTACGTGCTCTTCCCCGTAGTTGTCCGACCTACCCTGTCACTGATGAGAGGCAATAAACCTTGAAACATGCTTGTCTGCAGGTGGTCATTCCCAGCCGAATGAAGGATAATGTTCTGTTTAATTACAAGACAAGCACTTGCAATTGGGTCTCCTTGGAAGAACGTTGCAGAAGTATCTGTAAGATGTAGTTCAATGTCCATCGTGGTATTAGCCAGGGAAATATTAGTTTTCTGACAGATGTTTGCCTTTATTCTTTCACTTGGTGGAAACGCTTAGAGAGAAGGGTACCCCGTATTCTTTAACATTGTTGATACCTCTCTGGCACAATATATTCGAACTTCGTTCACTTGCATTGGCTAAAAATGATGACTGTCTTGAACACTTGGCTGTACCGTGTGAGCTCTGGCGACTGAATGATTGGACAGCAGGTTCGGGAAAATTTGCTTTAGGTTCCACAACAGGCAAGGTTTCAGGTTTTGCAGTATGAGGTGCATCAGGATTTCCAATTTGAATTGTTTCATTTTCAATAGGTATGAAATAGTGGAGAATATCCTCATCTGAATCTGTATTTCTAATTGTTGATATGTCTTTTTCAACATCGTCCATCATCAGTTGATGAAGAAATAATGTGATTTCTCAAATTTTTTATATTTCTTTCCAAAAACCCATCTTCCTGTACCAATATATCTGCATATCGGAAGCACACTGTTTTAAGTCCATTTCAGATAATTTTTACCTACATTTAATTTTACTCGCCGATTTTTGATTTACATATTTAGAGGTAAGTAAGTATAAATATTATGTAGACATTAAAGAAATAGAGACAAACATGAAAATATTCTCAATTCCTTTTTTAAGGGCACATTGTAATAATAATCATTATTGATATGTGGTTCTTCTAGGGAAACAACAAAATGGACTTAGGACAGTATACAGTATACAGATATTATAATTTCGACATTATACACTTTCTCCCCTTTGTAACTCTCTGTATTTCAATGAAGAATTAACCTTGGTTGTATAATTACTTACGCAATTTGGTAAAATTAGATCTAACCTGCTTTTAATTTGCCTTCCAAACAGAAGTTTAGCGATGGTGACTCATTGGTTGATGAATGCGGTATTATACGATATTGTAATAATACTTTTTACCCAGCAGGTCTATGTGACCATGAAGCAATCCTATTAAACTTTCCTTTTAATAGTAATGCAGTTAATAAAAATCATAAAATTGGTAGACTATATATAGCAAAAAAAATTCAATAAATTCAAACAAAAGTGTGATGACATCCATTGGGAAAATGTACAACTGATGACCAACTCAGTAAGTGAATTTCATAAACTTTTAGTTGGAATCTTTGATTAATGTTTTCCCAGTCAGAGAATATCCGCAAAAAACCTAAGTAATAATGATGTTAGAGCCCCTCCTCAGCCGGTTAACACAGTGGCAGAAATGGCAGATATGCCACGTGTCGACCTGGCTGTAGAGGAGCCCCGCATCATACACACGAAGCCCCTGAAGCCACAACAACTGGCACGGGTGGATGCGGATATTCACGATGTCCTTTCAGAAGAGGCTGACATCTGGCAGATCAACTCTGCCGTGTATGACGCCGCTCAGGCCCTGTCCCAAGCGGAGAGGAGAGATACCACACCTCTGATTGGGAGGCATGAGCGACGCATTCACAAGATGGAAGCTAAGATCAGGTCAGCGAGACAACACGCGTCTCGTATCCAGTATGTGGCAGACTACGTGGCGGCCAATAGGCCATTCACGCCCGCAGTGCGGCGAATTGCCGCAAATTGAAGACGAGCTCACCACACACTAAATCAAGGCGTGCTGTTTACCATCAAACAGCACTGTCTTGATACGACACGAATGCTGGTGGCTGCAAAAAAGTCACTAGTGAGGCGGGCGAGAAGCATCGCGGAAAACACGAAGTTCCGCGATAAACCTTCTCGCCTATTCCAAGAGCCTCCACGTGTTGTAGATAACCCGCCAGCGGCTGATCGGGTAGAAACTTTCTGGAAGGGTATTATTCAAATGTCTGCAACCACTCAACTTAGATACTCCAGCCCCAGTGCAGTTCGAAGCTTTCTGCAGGAGGCTTCGTCAGCCTGAGCTCAATGAACTGCGCCATTCGATAACCCCGGAAGAAGTTCGACGGGCCCTCAAAGTCTCGAAGAATTTCGCTGCTCCAGGTCCTATTGGTAGAAATTTCCAAGTACCCACCACCCCCTAGCAAGAGTTTTCAACTCATGGCTAGATGGGGAGCAACATATTCCGGATAAGTTTGTCGAGGGGCGAACCGTGCTAATACCCAAAAACGGAGATTTGTCTGATCCGAAGAACTACAGACCGATAACATGCTTGAACGCATGTTATAAGATGTTTACCCGCATCTTATACATGCGAATACTTTCCGTAGTTGAGGCGGTGTATGAACGGATATATGAGCAAAGAGGGTCAAAGAAGGGGGTCGCTGGCTGCAAGGAGAACCTGCTGATCGACAGATGCATCACGCAGGACTCCGTGCAGTACAAGTGAACCTTTCAATGGCCTGGATCGACTATCGCAAGGCATTTGATACAACATCGCATGAGCTCATCATGCGTTTGCTCAGATGCCTTGCGGTACCCAAGCAAATAGTAAGATGCATTGAACAGCTGATGCCGCTCTGGAGGACCATAACATCTGGTCAAGTCAGAGTCCAAACAGAGCAGGTTATCTTTAGAAGGGGCGTGTTTCAGGAAGACTCCCTCAGCCCTCTTCTCTTCTGCATCTCACTACTGCCACTGTCCGTTGCACTACGGAAAACCCGCGGATAGAACTGCGGCACCCCCAGCAACCGGAGGCATAAGGTCACCCATTTGTTTTACATGGATGACCTTAAACTATATGCCTCCGTAGAAAAAGACCTTCATTAGTCCTTAACAGTGGTGCAAGAGTACACGCATGCTGTCGGAATGGAGTTTGGGATCGACAAATGTGCCATGGTTCATCTCAAAAGAGGACGATGTGGGGAATACGCAGAGGACGTTCAGCTCGTAGACGGAAGCATCCTACATCATCTGGATGTCGGAGAGACCCAAGAGGTAGCTACTGTCAAAATCTCTCTCCGCAGCAAGTATCAGCACAAAATCCGATAAATCTTGTCTTCAGAACTGTCGGGGAAGAACAAAGTTGCTGCAACTAATATGCTTGCCGTTCCAATTCTACTTTACTCCTTTGGAGTAATGAAATGGACTCAGGAAGAGCTGCGACGTAAAAACGCGCAAAATGATAAATTTTCATTGAAGCTTGCATCCTAAGTCGTCTGTTCCACGGTTATACTTCCCCAGACAACGGGGAGGCCGTGGACTTTTGAGTTTGGAGTGCCTACATAACAGAATGGTACTGGATGAAGCCTGTAAAGTCGTCAGGATTTCAGATTCCCTTCTCTGCTGGGTATGCGATTATGAAAAAGCAGGAATTGGAGCATTTCATTTCAAGGCAGCAACCCGTGCAGCAGAAAGCCCACTGTCAAAGCCGCGTAAAGTAAGAGGCTCCTACAGCTACATAAGGATAAGTAAATGTATGGGGTCTTCTTTAAGAACATAGAAGACCTTGGCTTATCCAGAAACCTGACCTTCACTTCTCTCAGGACAAGTGGGCTGAAGTCGGAAACCGAGGGATTCATAATGGCCTGCCAGGATGGTGTCTTCAACACCCTCGTCTACCGCAGTCGCGTGATGGGTATAGAGGTCTCTAACACTAGATGCAGAGCGTGTCGTGGGGCAGCTGAGAACATAATGCATTTGCTGTCAGCTTGTCCAGCTTATGCGGTCTCAGCCTATATCCACAGGCATAACGCGGCCCTACGAGGGTTGAACTACCATCTACGACAATCGTACCGTATAGACGAGACACCGGTGTTGCCTTATGCTTCGGGGGATATTGAGTCCGTTGTGCAGAAAACTTAGCCGGAAGAATGCAGAAGGCCGTAATTCTAGGTTCACTCCGCTTTCTCATGGCACATAACCCAGTAATCACTCACCCCACAGACTTGGGGAGTGTTCACTGGGATTAATATTAGTGAAAAACAGAAAAAAACCTATTTATAAACTATTTATGGTGAATACGAGGAGTACATCATACGATACGATGGAGGACATTGTGAAATTTATCCAAAATCAGTTTGCGGATTTGGAAAGAAGGCGCCAGGAGGAAAAACAAGAAGAGGAAAAGCGGCGCCAGGAGGAAAAACAAGAAGAGGAAAAGCGGCGCCAGGAGGAAAAACAAGAAGAGGAAAAGCGGCGCCAGGAAGAAAAAAAAGAACGAGAAGAAGCACTCCAGAAAATTCTCGATCAACAAAAGACCGAATCAGAACGAGTAGAAGAACAGAGGAAAACAGACTTCCAGAAGGTTCTAGAACATCAAGAAAAATTCTTCCAACATGTATTACAGAAAACCGAAGTACAAATGGAGGAACTGAAAGAAGAACTGAAAGAAGAACTGAAAGAAGAACTAAAGGAAGACGTCAAGAAAATCGACGATGAGCTTAATAAGAAAGTGGATACAGTGCGAGAGGAAGTGAAAGGACTCGAAAATCAGATAGCACTCCTCAAGAAGCAAGATGTCGAGACAGGGTTGCCACTTCAGGAATTTCAGCAAAACCACCGACTTTTGATGGACAGTCCTCTTGGTCCATGTATCACCGGCAATTTGAAGCTGCAGCAGTGGCAAATGGATGGGGTGAAGAAGAAAAAGCTACGGCCCTTATAGTAGCTTTGAGAGGGTCAGCTTTGGGTATGTTACAGACGATACCAATCGAACAGCAAAATAAATATAAAGACCTGATTACTGCATTAGAGTTACGGTATGGCAATCAACATCGAGAACAACTGTATCGGGCTCAAATAAAAACGCGCACTCAAAAATCAGGTGAGAGTTTGCAAGAATTTGAAGCGGATGTGAGACGCCTAATTCAGCTGGCTTACCCAGAAGCACCGGGAGAATTCAAGGAACAGCTGGCGGTGCAGTTATTTATAGATGGACTCAGAGACACCGAAATCCAAAGGACTCTGCGATTGACACACTTTAAGAGGAGTAGCGATGCCTTGGTACGTTCCTTAGAAGTGGAGGCGGCCCTTAACTCCTTGAGTCCGAAAGTACGAGCAGTATCGATAGGAGAACCCGAACAACGATCTAGGGCAGATACTAGTTTATTCGAGAAGGTTCTGGATGAGATTAAATCTTTGTTAAGCAGAATAAGTATTCAGAAGAACAGGGCTTGCTATCGATGTGGAAAATTGGGACATTTTATTAGAGACTGCAGGGTAAGAATGCCACAACGTTCGCTATCACCTGTGTGGACAAGGTCTTCCAGCGAATCCTCAAATTGGCGGCAGGAAAAATTTGAATCAGACAACATTTCGGGGCGCATACCGGCTAGCAAAGATGGAGCCCCCAGGATCATCCCTGTTAAGAGGCTACAAACAACCGAATTGATATCGGGACGCACACCGGCTAACAATGATATAGCCCCCAGGGTCATACCAGTGAAGAGAATGAGAACCGAATTGATATCGGGGCACATGCCGACTAACAATGATGAAGCCCCCGAGGCCATCCCAGATAAGAGGCTAAGAATAACTGAATCGCCCAACAACACAGATTCCTTGTCCAGAAGACCTGATTCGGATAATTGTGAGCGAATTGTACGTCGCAAAGGGATCAACCAGGTGAGATTAATGGTTGACGACAATTGGACCACAGCGAAAATGAGGCAGGACCAAGAAAGTGATCCAAATATTGCAGATTTTCTACGATGGAAGGAAAGCGGAGCAGAAAGACCCACCTGGAAGGAAATCTCCTTACGATCACCAGGTTTCAAGGCATTGTGGGCACAATGGGATTCCCTTATTGTTGAGAATGGTCTATTGAAGAGAGCTTGGGAATCGGCCGACGACAGAAAAGTGATTTCTCAATTGGTTGTGCCTAGGTCGAGGATAAGTGATGTCTTGGAGGAGATCCATGGCAGCAAATCAGGTGGACATTTTGGAGTGAATAAGACCATGGATTAAATACGGCAGAGATTTTACTGGGTCCAATGTCGTGAAGATGTAGAGAGATGGTGCCGAAGATGTCTGAAGTGTGAAGCAAGCAAAGGTCCCAAGACAAGATCGAGAGGAGAAATGAAACAATACAATATAGGTGCTCCCTTCGAACGAATCGCCATCGATGTAGCAGTACCGTTTCCGATGACGAATGATGGCAACAAATACATCCTCGTTGCCATGGATTACTTTAGCAAATGGGTTGAAGCTTATGCCTTGCCTAATCAAGAAGCATCCACAGTTGCAAGAGCTCTGGTGGATAACATGTTTTCAAGGTTTGGAGTCCCAATGGAGCTACATTCCGATCAAGGAAGAAATTTTGAATCAAATTTATTCAAGGGAGTTTGTGAATTGATGGGAATTAGCAAGACCAGAACAACGGCTCTCCACCCACAGTCTGATGGCATGGTTGAAAGGTTCAACAGGACTATGGAAGAACATCTTTCCAAAGTAGTAGAGGAGCACCAAAAGACATGGGATCGACATCTTCCACTATTCTTGATGGCTTACAGGGCCTCTGTGCACGATTCCACAAAGCTCACTCCAGCCTGCATCATCTTCGGGAGAGATCTTCGGTTGCCCTGTGACTTGGTGTTCGGATCACCAAGTTCTGAAGAAAAAGAGGTACAGGATTATGCAGACGAACTGCGAGATAGCTTGAATGGGATCCACGAATTTGCAAGAAAAAGATTGAAGATAACTAGTGACAGAATGAAGGCTCGATACGATCTTAAGGCCAATACTGGTGGATTCAAAGAAGGAGATCGAGTGTGGCTGTACAATCCTCGTCGTAAGAAAGGATTTTCTCCTAAATTAACACCATCTTGGGAAGGACCATATACGATAGTGAAAAGAATAAACGACGTGGTCTATAGAATTCAACGCAGCCCGAGAGCGAAAATGAAGGTCGTTCACCTAGAGAGACTCAAACGATATAATGGAGACGACACATTGTTTGATCGGGACGATCAAAATTGAGAGGGGGATAATGTTACGAGATTGATAAAAGCCCCCTAGCTGCGCCGCTGAGTCCATTCCTCGATACATCAATTCCAAGAAGTGTTTATTTGGATGGATTGTTTTCTAACGGAGCTGCCGCTTCATCGCTCAATTCCTGGAAATGTGTAGAAGTTCTCCGATTTGAGTATTCTCGAATCTTCGCGTTTAATCCATTCCACATGATGAGCGCCTATATAAACAGAGACGTTTGACTGGGAGGAGAGTTTTTATGAAGAGAATTTATTAAGAAGATTAGAAAGTGATAATAAGCAGAAGTGTTTGGAATATTTAGCTAGTTGTATTGTTGTATAGATAGATCTAAGTGTTTTATTAGTCAGTGAAGTGTTGTATGTTTATTTATAGTGAAGTTGGAAAATAAACAGTTTAGTAGTGTGCTCGGCCTATTATTCAGCAAAACGTAACAATATAAATGGTGATACTCGATTCACACTTGTTTTGAGAAATAATAAGTACAATGGTTCTACTAGAAAATAGAGTACATAATGTAAAATATAATATAAAAATATACAAGCTGTAAAATATTCAATTATAAGGGTAAGACAATAAAAAGATCTTTACATGCACTAAGAAAAAAATATACAGATCTCTTTTTCATGGAATATATCAACTATCGCAGAATCTACCTGATGACACTACCATACTCTGGCACGGAAAAACCTTCAACAACATGCGAGATATTATTGCTAAAGACTTGAAAATGATTCAACAATGGTGCGAGGCAAATTATTTATGATTTAATCACCAGAAAACCAATATAATGGGCTTTAATTTTGATTGCCCAAATCTTAACTTGAATAGCCAAATTTTTTAATACAAAGAAACTACTGAATTCCTTCAAGTGAATGTCGCTGCAATATCTGATGCCGTATATCTCGGTTATCCAAATTTTGTAAAAATTTCTCGACATTTCTTAACAGTAGTGGAAGCGGTTATATTTTTGACAATATGGACCTCAGGCCACTTTGTAAGTGATTCTACTAAAATAAAAAATTGTATTCGATAAAGGATGCAAAATCTGCATCAACTCTCTGAAATGGTTTACTTGCAAGTTTCAAAATATGGGATTCTACTTTCAGCGGATTGTTTCTTACATCATTACAATGATCACAATTTTCAACTAACTTTTCGATATATGAATCATTTCCGGCACCAACAGTAAACTTCAGCCAAACCTTTCATTTTAACCACACCAAAATGACCAGTGTGAAGTTCTGATAAAAGTTTGCATTGTAATGTTTCAGGTATCAAGACTCTATGACCTCGCATAATTACACATTGCTGTTACTGAACTCTGGATAATGGTATTTATGATATCTTTCTATTTAATAGCTTTTTACCAGTACATTCAATTTTGTATCATTTTTATCTGTTATAATTTCACTTGACACTGGTAAACTTTCAATAACTTGAATCTCAAAAATATCAATTATTTCTTTTAAATCGAATTCACCTTCTTGTTTGATAGGAAGTCTGGAAAGGCAATCTGCATTTGCATGCAGTTTTGTGTTTTTGTAACTTTTATCGTAGTTGAATCCTTCCAAAAATAATGCATAATGTTGCATTCGCATTGTACTGTAAACTGGTAATCGACTTGAAGCTGAGAAAATTTTAACTAAAGGTCTACTATTTGAAATAAGTGCAAATTTACTGCCAAAATTATAGCATAAGCTTCTTTGTCAATTTGCGAGTATTTTGTTTGAGTTTCCGGAAGTGTTTGTGAAATGTACTATATAAATCTTTTCACACCATCTGGATATAAATGTGATAAAACTGCTCCAAAACCGTATGAACTTGCATGTACAGCTACTAGAATTGGTAATTTTATACCAAAATGTACTAAAAAATAATCACTTTGAAAACTATGCTTGAAGAAAAGCGTCCTATCATTCATTCGATTAGTTGAATGAGACCTTTTTACATAAAAGCCTATTCAGAGGATATAGTCAAGTTCAAGTTTTTTTTATAAACCTTTCGCAATAATTAATCAAGCCTATGAAGGATCTCAATTTGCAAATATTTGTAGGTCTTGGTATGTTATTTATGGCATCAGGTTTCTTTTGATATTTATGAATAGGTACCATGTTTATCGATAACATAGCCGCAATTATTAATTTGATCTTTATCAAACTCACTTTTTTCAATATTTAAAAACAATAATAATATCATCTAAGAAAACTGAAACACCTTGTATATCTTTTAGATTATTTCGATTTCTTGTTACCAAATTGCTGGCGCAGATGCAATGCCATATAGAAGTCGGTTACAGCGAAGTAAACCTATATGTGTATTTACTGTAAGCAAGAGCGACTATGTTCAAAAATAACTTTCATTTGTAAATATGCCTGACATCTATTTTTGGAGAAGTTTTACCTTCCGCAAAAGTTCATCGGTGAGGTTGAGCATTAGATGTAATTTAGCTTGAATTCCTGATATTTTTGATAACCGAGGATCAAATATACTCTGATACATTTTTTCAAGTTCTATTTTCTCATGTATGCCTAAAAAAATTACTTTCAATTCCCCAAGTTGCAAGTGTAATAATTAATGTATCCATTATCTTCCTAGAAATGGTTCTCTATCATTATTAGTTAAATACAAATTTGAATATTTTGTAATATTTTTGTATTTCACATTGACTGTAACGAAACCAAGAAGTGGAAAAGAAGTTATGCAATAAATACTCAATTCAAAATCAGTAACTGTTGATGGACGACAAAGAAAATAAGGACATATAAAAACCTTCATCTCAATCGGTTTTCCATTGATATCTAAAGTTGCAAGAAATGTATTTCTATAATCCTGATGTTCTATCTACAGAATCTTCTCTACCTGAACTTCTTCAATTTGATTAGTGGTTTGAGCCTTTTGTTGTAGACAAACCTTTTGCAAATGTCACCGAACTCCACATCCTTAACATTGAATATTTTTACCCATCTTGCAGTTCGTTGCTAAATATTCAAGATTAGAATTAATAAATTTATTTGTATTTTTATCATTTGAATGTGTAGACTGATTCCCTGGCAATGTACTGTATCTATTCTTCGACTTCGACTTAGCACCCATGTAGTTAATGATTGTAGATCCACCCGTATTTCGAACACTCTGTAGCTGATGCGCATCCTTCCCTGACAGTTTCATGCTGACAGCAATTTCGATAACCTTGTCAAAGTCTATCTCTGTAGTTCAATAATGTATTCTTTTACTTGAAATTCCAAACGAACTGATTTCTTAATGCTGTTTTCAGGTACGTACCAAAATTACAATAAATTGAAAGTTTCTGTAAAGCGGCGACAAATTCTTGTAGACTCTTGTTTTCTTTTTGGTTCCTTTGATGAAAGAAATTTTCTGCAATTTCTAACGGCGCCGGAGAGTAGAATTGTTCGAGTTTTTCCACGATGTCTTCAAATTTCTTTGTATAAGGATCTTCTGGAGCTAGCTTGTCGCAAATAATCTCGAACGATTTACCTCCCATGTAGTTAAACAGATTTATGTACTCGAATATGTTCATTTGCTTGAAACATTTTGAATGAACCTTTTAAGCGTTGTAAGCATCTCCTCCAATTCATCGTTGCTGGTTCAAATGACTCAATATGAAATTCAGTTTTAATTGTGCCTTTGGTGTTGAAACGATTGCAATTCCGTTCGTATCTGACACTCTGTATTCTGTAAGTCCTCACTTTACTACAATCGTCTCCAAACTGTTGTGTATTGAATAATTCGTAATAAAGAGTTGGAATTGAAAATATACATCCTTTTTCAAAACGGTTCATTCCGTAACTGTGTATAATAATAATCTCTGTTCCTATTCCTTTATACAGAGCAATGTCTATTTTTTGTACATAGGAATCGTATCTAACAACTTTATAATTCAGAACCTATTCTCATATTATACTAAAAGTTCAATTTTCAATATATCAGGCTTTGTTACAGGTCTGAAGTATTTTGAATTGAATATACTAATAATGTATTTATTGAGAGGAAATAGCATTTGAAGAATATTTGCAATCAATTCGCCAGCGACAATTGGTCGAAACCGCTTTTCTATCAAAATCGATGTTAAAAAAAGGTTTCAGATGTCATAGAGTCACTTCATTTGAGAACAGTATAACTGAACTGAATAACGTAGCTTTTCTAGCTGATCTTTTTCAAATTCTGACACACTCTTTCCAAAAATTACTACGTTGAGGCAACAACTGGGTTAGGATGGCAAGATATTGGAAAAAGTTATTTGAAGAAGTTGCCTTGAATCCATTTTAATACTGATATGCCGAGTTTCACAATTTTTTCGAATTTATTTCAATTTCTTTACAAGTATAATTTTTTCATCTGAATAGATCGGCTGTAGTGAAACAATTGTTTTTTAATTATAATGACAAAACTTTCTCATTTTCTCCAAATCAGATGACACAAAATGGTTTTTATCATCCTCGCTGTTACATTGGTTCGTATCTAACAATTATGTTTGAATTCCAAGACGATTGTGATGATATGGCATTCCAAATACATCGAGTTTTTCTGATTATAATCAAGTTTTGATAATAATTTTTTTCTTGAAATCAGTCTGTAGGTAATAATTCTACTTTTGACGCCAACTGTTCGACATAGAGATTTCTAATGAATTTGGAAACCCAAATAAAAAGAGACGAAAGTTCTTAATTTTTCCGTCCTTGTTGCCAGGGAATGTACTCTGTGATTGGTTACTATAAGGTCATGTCATCCAAACTAACCGCCATTATGGTAACCAATCACAGAGCGCGCCCCTGGCAACAGGGATGGAAAAATTAAGAACTTTCGTCTCTTTTTATTTGGGTTTCCAAATCCATTAGAAATCTCTATTGGAGATCGCAGCTGCAAAATAACTGAACTTCGTTCATTTGCAGCTTAACAATCAGAAATTAATTCTACTTTAGTCAAATGCATTTCACACAGGGGCTATCTAACTAGTTCATTTCAGTTTAAACAATGGTTGGCGTACGGTAATCTTGTAATTTTTCTACCAGATGACACATCTTTCGCAATTTTTTGTATCGCACGCGAAAAATCGTTCATTTTCTGAGATAAATTTTTTTACTCGGATTATAAGCTGTTTGTATGTCAAGTTTCATCAAAATCCGTTCAGTAGTCTCCGTGTGATGCGAATACGGGCAGACAAAAATTCCAAATATGGTATTTTGTCAGTGTTTGTTGAAAATACTTCATCACATATAGTTTTCTTAATTGAACCTTATGCCTTTTCGGATTCGTCTCAGTATTGTAGTGGAAATACACTTAACTGATTTCGCTAACAATAACTTAATTTATATGCAACATTAACTCATTTCAATTTATCTTCACTGTCGCCGTCTATATCTGCAACGCAACTCTGTGACACTGGCCGCCCACTCATGTCGAGCGTCTTATATACCGACAAGCATATTCTATTTACAGTTCTCGGACTATCGAGTCTATACGGCGACTCCTTAGATGTCTCACAAATGTTCAATATCATTTCTTAGCAAGTTCTCGTTCCATCTTGGACGTTATGAGTCATCGTTGATCCGTTAGCAAGCAGATATGAGATCACGCGCTGTTTATTTACAAGCCGAGGGTGAATAATTGATTAGGCGATCAGGGCCGGCCTCGAAATCGTTACAGTATTCTACTTTATGAAAATTTGTTGGCATGATTTATATGTATAATGACTTAATTGATATTTTCTCTATATCTCAATAAAAATTGAAGATAATCGAAAAAGTATTTTGCTACAATGTATTTTCAACGGAAATAGGAATGGTAGATGTAATAGTAAGTACTTAAAAACAGAATGATAAAAAGGATAAGTTTGTGACCGAACATTTTTAGCTGCAATACACCATGTCTGAAATATTATTATGATCAAAAACCGACGTTCCGTTCCGATGGGAGCAAAATGGAATTCTCATTAATATCAATAAATATTACATTACCGGATTTTGTAATAAATTGCAGTTCGAGGTTTGATCATGTTATGGAAACCAGTTTTCAATGCTACAAACAAATAATCAAAGAAGTCATATTAATTTTAATTTTTCAGGATTTTGAGTCAATTCAACATTTTATTAGGAATCGGAAAAGTCTGCTTAGATGCTTTACTCTGAATAAATGTAAAGTAGATTTGCAAATTATTCTTGTTCAGAACATTAGTTGAGAATGGTTTGTTTTTTATTGCTTTTTTCCGTTAACCAGCTGTCATCCCCCTACGAACGACAGCTCTCAGAACTCGAAACTTGTGGGAGCCAAGGATTAATGAGGTCATTCAATGCTATTATGAACAGTATTAATATTTGTCCACTACCAATATATTGGTTATTATGATGTTTAGAAATATAATTAACGGTTTTTTTTTTCAGTAAGGAAGTCTAATATGAACAACCTCATTCTGCTCCTATTAAAACTTCTAATGACATCACGAGATGGTTCATGGAAAGTTTCAGTCAAAAAGTACTGTAAATCATTTTGTTAATATTGTTACGAGATTGATAAAAGTCCCCTAGCTGCGCCGCTGAGTCCATTCCGCGGGCGCCTCATCGATAAATCAGTTCCAAGAAGTGTTTATTTGGATGGATCGTTTTCTGTACTACATGAGTAGTCTAGATAACGGAGCTGCCGCGTCATCGCTCAATTCCTGGAAATGTGTAGAAGTTCTCCGTTTTGAGTATTCTTGAAATCATCGCGATTAATCCAGTCTACACGATGAGTACCTATATAAGCGTGAGACATTTGACTGGGAGAAGAAGTTTTAAAGAAGAGTTTTTATGAAGAGAATTATTTAAGTGATAATAAGCAGAAGTGTTTGAAATATTTAGCTAGTTGTATTGTTGTATAGATCTAAGTGTTTTATTAGTCAATGAAGTGTTGTATGTTTGCTTATAGTGAAGTTTGAAAATAAACAGTTTAGTAGTGTGTTCGGCCTATTACTTAACAAAACGTAACAGTGGTGTCCGAAGCGGGATATTAGTGAAAAACAGAAACAACCTATTTAAAAACTATTTATGGAGAATACAAGGAGTACATCGTACGATACGATGGAGGACATTGTGAAATTTATCCAAAATCAGTTTGCGGATTTGGAAATATGGCGCCAGGAGGAAAAACAAGAAGAAGAAAAGCGGCGCCAGGAGGAAAAACAAGAAGAGGAAAAGCGGCGCCAGGAGGAAAAATAAGAAGAGGAAAAGCGGCGCCAGGAGGAAAAAGAAGAACAAGAAAATGAAAAACAAAAAGAATTAACACGTCGGTTGGAGGAAAAACAGGAACGAGAAGAGGCACTCCAGAAAATTCTCGAAGAACAGAGAAAAGAGCGTGAAAATGAAAAACAAGAAGAGGAAATGAGACGGTTGGATGAAAAGAAGAACGAGAAGAGGGACTCCAGAAAATTCTCGAGCAACAAAAGAATGAATTGGAACGAATAGAAAAACAAATGAAAACAAACTTCCAGAAGGTTCTAGAACATCAAGACAAGTTCTTCCAACATGTATTACAGAAAAACGAAGTACAAATGGAGGAACTGAAAGAAGAACTGAAAAAAGAACTAAAGGAAGACGTCAAGAAAATTGACGATGAGCTTGATAAGAAAGTGAAAGGACTCGAAAACCAGGTAGCTCTCCTTAAAGACCAAGATCGTCGAGACAGGGTTGCCACATCAGGAATTTCCGTAAAACCACCGACTTTTGATGGACAGTCTTCTTGGTCCATGTATCGCCGACAGTTTGAAGCTGCAGCGGTGGCTAATGGATGGGGCGAAGAAGAAAAAGCTACGGCACTTATAGTAGCTTTGAGAGGGCCAGCCTTGGGTATGTTGCAGACGATACCCATCGAACAGCAAAATAAATATAATGACCCGATTACTGCATTAGAGTTGCGGTATGGCGATCAACATCGATAACAACTGTATCGGGCACAAATCAAAACGCGCACTCAAAAATCAGGTGAGAGTTTGCAAGAATTTGAAGCGGATGTGAGACGCCTAATTCAGCTGGCTTACCCAGAAGCACCGGGAGAATTCAAAGAACAGCTAGCGGTGCAGTTATTTATAGATGGACTGAGAGACACCGAAATCCAGAGGACTTTGCGATTGACACACTTTAAGCGATGCCTTGGTACGTTCTTTAGAAGTGGAGGCGGCCTTCAACACCTCGAGGCCGAAAGTACGAGCGGTATCGATAGAAGAACCCGAACAACGATCAAGCGCAGCTACTAGTTCATTCGAGAAGGTTCTGGAAGAGATTAAATCTTTGATAAGCGGAATGAGCACCCAGAAGAACAGGGCGTGCTATAGATGTGGGAAATTGGGCCATCTTATTAGAGACTGCAGGCACGTTCGCAATCACCTGTGAGAACAAGATCTTCCAGCGAGTCCTCAAGTGGGCGGCAGGAAAACTAGAATTGGCCAGCATATCGGGGCGCATGCTGGCTAGCAATAATGGAGCCCCCAGGACCATTTCTAGTAACAGGCTAAGATGAACAACCGATAGCCTTACCATTTCAGGAAAATTGAACGAAATAGACGTCGTATGCACCATAGACACCGGTGCTGCAGTTTCGTTGGTACGCAGTGACATTCTTCGGCCGGAAAGCGTGAAACCTATCTCTTCAAACCTTCTGCTTCGAACAGTCACTGGAGAAAACGCACCGATTCGAGAAGCTGAGATTACACTGATTCTTGGGCGACTCACCATCACAAATACAGTGTACGTCGCGGATATAGAAGATGAATTTATACTTGGGATGGATTTGATCAGTGACTACGGGTTTTCGTTTGACAATGAAGAGAGGATCATGAAGTTTGGAGGAGAAGAATTTGTCCTCACAACTCCAACAGAGAGGACGATGTCTGTGAAACTGCGATTAGTGAAAATCTTGAAAATTCCTGGATTTTCGGAGAAAGTAGTTTATGCTACATTAGATGGAGACCCTGGGTGCTGCGTTGGAATAGTACAGCCATGTGTTGAATCACCTAGCGATCTGGTTCTTGCACGAGCCATAGTAAAGACAAAACATGCTATTCCTGTGAGAGTTGCCAACGTGTATGCCGAAGAAATAACAGCTAAAGAAGGCGATATCATTGAAATCTGTGAACCTATTTCATGGGTAGCAAACTATGATTCAAGTGACCACCAGGAAAGAAAGGAAGCCTCAAAGAGTATTATGACAGTTCTTAAAAAATCATTTGAACACTTGTCGACAGAAGAATTGAGAGCTGCTAAAAATTTCATCAGAAGTGAAAGCGACATCTTTGATTCAACAACAACAGGAAGAACTAACCTGGTCAAACACAGAATCGATACTGGCCAAGCCCATCCGATTCGGCAACCACCAAGAATAGTTCCATTTACCAAACAGCAAGAGGTGAAAAAGCTTGTTGACAAGATGATGAAAGATGGTGTGATTGAAGAATCATCGAGCCCTTGGTCTGCACCTGTTGTGTTAGTTTCTAAGAAGGATGGATCCACGAGATTCTGTGTGGATTATAGGAAATTGAATGATGTAACGAAGAAAGATAGCTACCCTTTACCAAGGATTGACGACACATTAACAACTTTAGCAGGTTCACGTTGGTTCTCAACCCTAGATCTGAAGAGCGGGTATTTATACGTGGGCATACATGAAGAAGATAAGGAGAAGACAGCATTTTCGACTGGAAGCGGGCTTTATCAGTTCACTGTCATGCCTTTTGGATTGTGCAATGCTCCAGCAACATTCGTGGGCTCACTTGGAAGACTTGCCTAGTATACCTCGACGACGTTTTAGTCATGGGAAAGACGTTTGAAGAACATCTGCACAATTTGCGAGAAATACTCCAACGATTCAGGAATGCCAACCTTAAACTGAATCCTCAGAAATTCTCATTGTTCCAGAAAGAAGTCGATTTTCTGGGCCATACAATGTCATCAGACGGCATTCGAACAGATGGAAGGAAGATACAGGCGATTCGAGACTGGCCGCGACCTAAAGACAAACATGAAGTTAGGAGCACCTACTATCGTCGGTTTGTAGAAGGATTTGCTGATATTGCGGCACCCCTACATAAGTTGACAGAAGACCGAGTCAAATTCGTCTGGTCAAACGAAAGTGAACGGGCATTTGGAAAGTTGAAAGTTGCTTTATGTTCCAGTACGATTTTAAGTTTTCCACGTCAAAGAGGCCTGTTCGTTTTGGATACGGATGCCAGTAACAATGGGATTGGAGCCGTACTATCACAAGAGCAAGATGGCTAGGAAAAAGTAATTCAATTTTACAGCAAGGCACTGACCAAACCAGAAAGAAATGATTGCGTAACGAGGAAGGAACTACTGGCAATAATAAAGGCTGTAGACCACTTCCACAAATATCTATATGGAAGAGAGTTCCTCATTAGAACAGATCATGCAGCTTTGAAGTGGCTACTAGAGATGGAAGACCACTGAAGGACAAGTAGCAAGGTGGATTGAGAAGTTATAAAACATCGACCAGGACAATTACACAACAACGCAGATGCCTTGTCCAGAAGACCTTGTACGGATACCTGTGAGCATTGTGAGCGAATTGAACGTCGCGAAGGAATCAACCAAGTGAGATTAATGGTTGACGACAATTGGACCACAGCGAAAATGAGGCAGGACCAAGAAAGTGATCCAAATATTGCAGATTTTCTACGATGGAAGGAAAGCGGAGCAGAAAGACCCACCTGGAAGGAATTCTCCTTACGATCACCAGGTTTCAAGGCATTGTGGGCACAATGAGATTCCCTGATTGTTGAGAATGGTCTATTGAAGAGAGCTTGGGAATCGGCCGACGGCAGAAAAGTGATTTCTCAATTGGTTGTGCCTAGGTCGAGTATAAGTGATGTCTTGGAGGAGATCCATGACAGCAAATCAGGTGGACATTTTGGAGTGAATAAGACCATGGATAAAATAGGGCAGAGATTTTACTGGGTCCAATATCGTGAAGATGTAGAGAGATGGTGCCGAAGATGTCTGAAGTGTGAAGCAAGCAAAGGTCCCAAGACAAGATCGAGAGGAGAGATGAAACAATACAATGTAGGTGCTCCCTTCGAACAAATCGCCATCGATGTAGCAGGACCGTTTCCGATGACGAATGATGGCAACAAATACATCCTCGTTGCCATGGATTACTTTAGCAAATGGGTTGAAGCTTATGCCTTGCCTAATCAAGAAGCATCCACAGTTGCAAGAGCTCTGGTGGATAACATGTTTTCAAGGTTTGGAGTCCCAATAGAGCTACATTCCGATCAAGGAAGAAATTTTGAATCAAATTTATTCAAGGAAGTTTGTGAATTGATGGGAATTAGCAAGACCAGAACAACGGCCCTCCACCCACAGTCAACCCAAGGTTCAACAGGACTATGGAAGAACATCTTTCCAAAGTAGCAGAGGAGCACCAAAAGACCTAGGATCGACATCTTCCACTATTCTTGAAGAAAAAGAGGTACAGGATTATGCAGACGAACTGCGAGATAGCTTGAATGGGATCCACGAATTTGCAAGAAAAAGATTGGAGATAACTAGTGACAGAATGAAGGCTAGATACGATCTTAAGGCCAATACTGGTGGATTCAAAGAAGGAGATCGAGTGTGGCTGTACAATCCTCGTCGTAAGAAAGGATTTTCTCCTAAATTAACACCATCTTGGGAAGGACCATATACGATAGTGAAAAGAATAAACGACGTGGTCTATAGAATTCAACGCAGCCCGAGAGCGAAAATGAAGGTCGTTCACCTAGAGAGACTCAAACGTTATAATGGAGACAACGACACATTGTTTGATCGGGACGATCAAAATTGAGAGGGGGATAATGTTACGAGATTGATAAAAGCCCCCTAGCTGCGCCGCTGAGTACATTCCGCGGGCGCCTCATCGATAAATCAGTTCCAAGAAGTGTTTATTTGGATGGATCGTTTTCTGTACTGCATGAATAGTCTAGATAACGGAGCTGCCGCGTCATCACTCAATTCCTGGAAATGTGTAGAAGTTCTCCGTTTTGAGTATTCTCGAAATCATCGCGATTAATCCAGTCTACACGATGAGTACCTATATAAGCGTGAGACATTTGACTGGGAGAAGAAGTTTTAAAGAAGAGTTTTTATGAAGAGAATTATTTAAGAAGATTAGAAAGTGATAATAAGTGTTTGGAATATTTAGCTAGTTGTATTGTTGTATAGATCTAAGTGTTTTATTCGTCAGTGAAGTGTTGTATGTTTGTTTATAGTGAAGTTAGAAAATAAACAGTTTAGTAGTGTGCTCGGCCTATTATTTAACAAAACGTAACAATATGGTTTTTTCACTCATAGTCCTCAGGTAGGAGAACATTTTATACCCATACCAACTTTTCATTTGATTCAAATCATATACCTACAATGTAGAAAACAAACTTAGCATCGAAAGAATACTTGTACTTAATGTATAGATACAACTGTCACTCACTTTGTTGGACACCAATCAATTTTTAAAACAGCCTTAGTTTGGGGTATAATCACTGCTGGTTTCTCAAAGTTTCTAGTGTCCCACACACAAACTTGATTATCAACGAATGATGCAGTTTGTCTATCATCACCAGGATTCGTGCAAACACCAAACACAGCTTTAGTGAAAGTAGAATTAACCATTTTATTCGGATCTGAAATGATAAGGTCAAAATATCTTAATGTTAACTATTTATACAAATTTGACTAATATATCAATACAATGGCAATTCAAAGGCGTAGCTGGGCTGGAATCGTGAGAGAGGATATAGTTATTATCCTAGCCGAACGACGCAAAGCAGTCGAGTGCGGAAAAATACTTGTTCCTACAAGCGTGGTTGATTCACCCTATACCCGCACTCAATTTAGTTTAAGAGGTGTCATTTTTCTGCACTAGTGCAGAAAAAAAAATTCTGCACGCTCAAGTCACTTCAAGTGAGTTATTCCCGCAATAGTGCGGGTAAAATTTTTCCCGCAAGCAAAAGTTTGTTCAAGAATGCTACATAATCTTTTTCAATTCGCTTGTAGAATAAGTATTGATTCTAATCCTACAGAAAGGTACTCTCCCGCACTCGACTGCTTACCTGAACTCCGCTTTGCGTCGTTTTGGTAACGGTAGTCGCATGCGGGAAAGGTACTCTTTCCGTACTTGTAAGGATTATAACTATTCCGTATGAGTTAGGATCATGATTTGTTCTACAAGCGCATTAAAACATCATATGTAGAGCTCTTGAACAAATTTTCACGTGTGGAAAAAATTCTAACAGCACTCGTGCGAGAAAAACTCATTTGCATGGGTATAGGGTGAATCACGCAGGCTTTTAGAAAAAAATATAATCAAAGGCACTGATATGAAAAATTTTATAATGAAAAAAAAAGTGAGTTGGAGTCAAGTAGACCATCGAATTCAAATACATAGAAATATACAAGGTATTAGATTGAATCAATTCACCGGTTTTAAAAAAAGTCCTTGTGATATGGAAAATAAGTTTGCGTGAACCGTTAATCCACCTATAAAACAAGCCTAGCCTAGTGTTGAATTCAAGATATTGCTCACCTCTCAAGTCATAAATCTTGATACTTTTTCCATTCATCCCAGAGGCTAAAAGTCTACTAGAACCATAAAACCAAGCCAAGCTATAAGTTACCTCAGATGTGCCAAGTTCTGCCACTGGTTTGAGCAATTCTACTGCCGGTGCCATGGTATTTACAGCCATCCGACCACTGTTATTTCCTTCGCTAGGTATGTTGAATTTATTGATGTCCCAAATGAGAATGGAATTGTCTGATCTATATTTTTCCAGACCAGCAGCTAATATGTTACACTCAACTGGGTTGAACAAAACTGCATTGCAGTATCGACTGTGCTTGGGAACTGGGGAAACACATATAATTAACAACTTATCCATCGAATAACTATGCGTTAGTTGGGAAAGGTTGTTACCCAATTAATTGGTGTTAAGGAATATGAAGTCTAATCAATGAACTGATATTTCGAAATCAGATTACACTATGAAATCTCACGAGTTTTGACCTTTAGAAGCAATTCTAGTACCAATAATCTAAGCAAAGGAGTTCCAATCTTCGGAGTGGGGCAATGTATGCTTTGAAACAACTAAAAAACCAACTCTTTCAGTTTTTAAAAAACACGGTGTTTTCAGAATTATTGGTAATTTTCAAAGCACTTATGGTATTATCCCTGATAATTTCAGCTCCCGTTTCTGAATGGGCTAAAAAGGATAATTTTAAAAAGAGTAATTAATTATTTACACTTGTACATCAAGTAAGCTACCTGGAAGATTTTCATTATGTAATTTTTATTGACCTGTAACAGTCAATTATTATAAGTTTTTATTTTCTAAATGGTTTCTCAATATTCATTAATGGCTGGGGGGGACACTATCATGTATGTTCAAAAAGTCCGGAAAAGTTACTAAACAATACGGGATGAAGAAAACTGGAAGATATGGACTTGACATGTAAATGATGATATTCATACGAGACTATCAGACTAATCCCTAATCCGTAAGGCTAGTAGTCGTATATTCAATATTATAAGGGTGTCCCAATAAAAAGTCGAGGATTGATATCACTTCCGGCCAAAACGCAAGTCCGACAAAATCGTCGACGTTTGTATCGAGTTTCATTTTGATAGCTTGAAAAAGAAAGGGCAAAATAGGGAAGCTAGTGATATCGTTGTATGTTGAAAATTAAAATTTCAGCAGCAATAAACTCAATCGTCTATAGATGCTGCTTTACTTGGGAATAACGAGATCTAAGAGATGAAACCTCAAAACACTTTACAAGGAAAGCGTTCGGTCCTCCATATACAGGGTTTCCCAAAAGAACCGGAACGGCCAAATACTTCAGCAACGGCTTGACATAAAGTTATGAAATTTGGTATACGGGGGTTATCAGTAGGGCCGGATCTAAAAATAATATTTGCAACGTTGCCAGATTTACAGTTTTTCCTATGGAGCCCTCAACTTTATTTTTTTAAATGTTATGCTATGTTTATGTTTAGCGCATTCGATTTATCGTATTCCAATTTCCCTAATTTCTGTTAATATGGCAATTCAACATTTCGTTAAAAAATATCACAAAATTTCAATACCTCGAGAAATCGTCACGATATGACAATATAAATTAATAAGTCTGATCTAAAAATATCATTTACAACGTTGTCAAATTTACATGTTGTTTCCACTCATTGCGCATTTTATTTGATACCATAAAGTTATATTTTTTAAACTGAAACAAACACACCCTATTGATTATGTTCGAATCTTGAATCGAATTTCAGTTCTGAAGATTCGTACGTTATGTACTTACCCGATATTAACAGAACTTTGATAAAATTTTGTTACAATCATGAGGTATAAATTATCAAGTGGCGTTTGGAAACAGCTAATCAACTGTTATTGTTATTATTGTTAACCATCTGACATTATTCTGAAAGTTACTTGAATTATTGAGATAAAATGGTTTTCTTGTTAAGTGAAGCTGAACGGATTAAAATATTAATCTATCGTGGTTACGGCGATAAAATGAGAAGCTATCAAGAATTATTCAATGCTGTACATCTAGAGAAGCAAATTAAAAAGTCTACAGTTTGCCGATCGATAAAAAGATACCAACGAATAGGGAATGTAAAGACTATTCCGAAAACTGGTCGAACTAAAACGGCCACTACAGATGACAATAAGTTAAATATCCTATTATCTTTAGAAGAGAATCCTAAAATATCTATAACAGAATGAAAACAAAATTTATCCGAATGCAGCTCCAACGGAACTCCGAATCGAAAAATCCACTCCTTCACCAAGACGTCGCCAACGGTGATGGCTTCTTGGTTGGGCAGGGCATAGGCTTCGGCCCACTTGCTAAAGTAGTCCATCGCCAGAAGGATGTACTTATTCCCGTGATCCGACTGGGGAAACGGGCCAGCGATGTCAATGGCGATCCTTTCAAATGGGCTGCCCACATTGTACTGGTGCATCGGGGCCTAAGGTCTTGTTCGAGGCCCATTGCTGGCAGCGCATACAACACATTTTCTGCCCCAGTCTTCACGTCAGTTTAGCAATTGACCCAGTAAAACCGTTGCCTCAGTTTCTGGAGGGTCTTCGACACTCCCAGATGTCCTCCGCTGACCCCATAATGAATTTCTCGGAGAACATCCTATCTCCTGATCCTGGAAACTACTATCTGTCGTTTGTCTTCTCCACCATCCTCAGTCTCCAACACACGTTTCAGGACTCCATTGTCGAGGGTAAGGGAGCTCCATTAGGACCAATAATATTTGACGACTGGAGAACAACTGGCTATTTCCTGCCACGACGGTCTTCGATCACTCTTCCTCCAACCGATGACTAAACCAAGATCTGGATCTATCTCTTGGTCTTTCTGGATCCTGTGGTCATTCCAGTTATCATCCACCGCCGTAGTTCTGCAAAGTGTCGACTCCTTCTCCTCTACTCGTCGGCAGTGCGAACAGTCATCTGGGCATGGTCTTCGTGATAGGGCATCTGCATTCTTATGGCTGGTCCCCGCTCGATTTTCGATCTCAAAGTCAAATTCTTGGAGCATCTCGATCCAACGTGCCACTTGGATTCTTGAACTGTAGGAGCCATTTGAGTAGCTATGGCGTCGCTTCAGACGACCCCCTCCACTACCACTTTGAGTTGTGAGAGGCCGTCCTACGCGGCAGACTAAATTTTGAACCTGAATAGAAAAAAGATTAGCGCTGCGGAGATTCGAACTCGCGCCGGCTGGATTACCAGGCGGAGATCTAAACCACTAGACTACGGATGATATTGATTATAATCGGTTAATAGGATGTAACTATGATAGAGGATGGCGGCAGGAGGGTCATGATAGGTTTTTTTTTTGTGTGTAATAAAATTTGGCGGGCGTAGATCCACTAGGCCATCGATTGATCAGTGAATAGGGTAATCGGCTGTTAACCGTCTGAATGATTGGTTGTTGGGATATATTGGAAAAGTAAAAATAAAGATGAGAGCTCTTGGAATGGTTGTGAGTGAAACGTTTGGAATGAATATTTGCCCTGTCTCAATCCACTTAACTTTACGACGAACATCATCAGACTCACCACTTTTATGCGAGGAAAAACATTCTACAAAAACAAATTATGTAAAATCTGTGAAACTTTTGGTGGTTATTCGAATCGACTTTTCAAGCAAAAATCTAATATCAACTTTTTACTTGCTAATCTAGAATGCGAAATTACTCAGAAATTGCTTACCGTTTGCGATTGAGTACATCATCCGGAAATTCCAAAATGATACTCGTTTCAAACCGTTGCATACATAGGTAATGAATCTTCTTTGAAATTGCATATGAAATGCATACATCTTGCTATTGGATCTCAGACATTGGTGTCTGAAAAACACAGGGTGTATTTCTATGTCGAAAAATCAAAACAATATAGGAATAAAAAGGAGCGTGCTTGTTGGTCAGTAGAGTCTGTCCAGGGTAGACCACGATAAGGTAAGCACTTCTTCCCCGGGATAAAAGGATATCATCGAAGAAATCAACAGAAACTAGGAACTCATATTGCCTCTTTTGAATTGTACATGGTTCTTTTGTATGGGTCTTTTTCTCGTATATCTCATTGCCTCTTTTCAATAATTTTGTTCATGGGTCTTTTTTTTTTTGTATGATACTTATTGCTTCTTTCTGATAAATCTGTTCATGTTACATTCATATGGGTCTTTTTTCTCGTATATTTCATTGCCTCTTTTTTTTATTAATTAGTGAATATTTCTTTTGTGTGGGTCTTTTTTTTAATAAAGTTCATTGCTATCCTCTGTTGATTTTTTGATGATTTGAGGATGGGGTAGGCAGGATGTGTGGATAGACGTAATTTACATCTCAGATGACAGAGATAGACGTAATTTGCATCTGATATTAGGTGTTAGTGTAATTTTGATATTTTGAATCCAAAAGGAACAGAACTGTGATCTGGGAGAAACTTTCTTTTCGTAGAATTTGGTCTGTAGTTTTTAGAAATATTTTTGGTTATTACATCATGCTCCTGTGTTCTCGGGATTTGTTGCGACAGTATACTTATAGGTTCTGAAGGACGTAAAACCATTTCTTTAATTTTTTCAAAATTTATAGTCTCCAGTGTCTGGAGGGTCAGGGAAATACCCTTAATTTTGCAAACCACTTCTTCATTCTGATGTTTTTCATTCCAAAATTATTAAGCGTAATTTTTTGGACCTCCTGATACGAACTCCGTTATATATGAACCAGAGCCTAATTCATCTGTCATATCACCGATAAATTCTCCATTAGGAATATTGTAATCTTCAGGTCTGGATATATAAATCACAGAATCCGTATCGTAATACAAAACTCTTTCATTGAGTTTTTCAAGGTAGCTGTAAAGTTTCAGTCGAGCAAGAGCTGTGACATAGGAAGCCAATACAACATTTACAGTCGGTAGAGGGGCGAAACAATCGTCTTTATACTCCCAATTAACGATAAGAGTTTCTTCGTTCACAGGAAGTATGGTGCTGACGAAAATTGAAGGATCGGAAAGCATAGCAAAGAATTCATGGGGTTGATTGATGATAGCTGTTTTTGACTGGTTTTCACGTTGACCAAATTTACCCCAGAACGAATTGAGCATAAGTTTAGCTAGGGATCTCAAACCTGGGTTACTGCAGATTTTAGAAAGCTCTAGTTGTATGTCTTCTCGTTGTAGAAAAGTTTCAATATATTGATCTTTTTCTTTCTGTGTCCGACAATGCGAAGGCCAATCTAATGCCTCATGTTTGATCTTAAGGAACTTATTCATCATGCTCGTGAATGGGCCCGAGTACCCTCTGTCAAACTGAATTGAGTCATAGCTCCAAATTTCAAAAATTTCCAAAAGTTCATAACCCACATCCACAGCTTACACAATCTCCTCTACCACCCATGTCCCTGTAAGAGCGCGTTCGTCATCTGAGTGATGACAGTTTCCTGTGTTGAATGTTTCACCACAGAAACGGCATAATACAAACATCAATTTATCATTAATTTTCTGTGGAAGAACTGGATGGAATAGAGATGTAGGGGGCAGAACTTTACATTTAATCACTCCTGTAATCGAAGAAAGATCCAACGATGAACACTCGGAACCAACAAAAACTTTAGGATGACCAAGGGGAAATTTTTCATATTAACACACCCAGGGGTAGAGGGAGCAAATGTCAGTATACTTGATTGTTTCTCCTTCCTTGGTTTTGTAATATCCAAACACATTTCCTGTACGACCACCATAGAAAGTATCACGAGGTTGAAGAGGGAGTTGAGTCAAAAAGGTGTGTGATTCGGTGTAGTTCTTCAGTTCGCTATTTGTAGATAGTTTTTTTCCGAAATTCGCACTCCCACATTTCGATTACGTCAAATCCCAGTGACCTTAGTCTTTCGACTTTAGCATGAGTAGCCTCATAACGGTTATTCAGAGTCCCAGAAGGATTATCTTTGATAGGTGTATCTCTCTGAAATATTAAACACTTACAACCGTGGAAATAACAACCCTGAAACTTGATTTGGTTCGTTTCTTGACAGAAACCATCGACTTTAACGCCACCAACTAAAGCCTCGGACCCTTTGGCAGCATGTTGTATACTAATATTTCTCTCCCTCTCTTCCCATAGAAACCATTGAATAGCAACTTTTGACTGTTCCTGTAGCCGCTTTTGGGAATGATGCCAATAGTTTGCGGTTTAAGGAAATTTCGCCTGAAGACTTTATTACATGAAGATGCGATAGTGCTGGCCTCCATGAAGGGGCAAACATTTGTCTCTTCGAGCATCATACAACGAAATCTGAGACAGGCCTGTGTTAAAATATCAACATCGGAAATACAGTAAGCAATTATTTCTTTCTGGAAATCGAACACATAGTTTACTGCAAGTCTAGCATTATACCACTCATTGAATGCTTCTGAATCTTTATCGTTTTTGAAATTACCTGGCAAATAATATTGAATTGGGGGCATTGGTCCAACATATATTTGATTTTCATGCTTATTGAAAAGATGAGGAAATTAACCTTTTTTCATTTCTGAAATTCCGAAGGATTTGGGAAGGCCAGAGAGAGCCATTGGGAAATAGTTGAGTGAATCCAAAAATTTTACGTTACCAACAGACATTGAAATCAATTTGGTACCTCTCATAATGAGATCCGGTTTCAAATCAGATTTTGTTAAAATATAATTGAGAACAAACTGATGATCGAAGCCGCCGCCATTGTGGGCAATAACTACAACATTTTTGAACATTTTACGTATAGTTAAAACATGATGAACGAACGGAGAAATTGAATCGTTACATTTGAGAATTTATAAACGAAGGCCACATTTCTAACAAATTTGAGAGTCTGAGGATATACAAATATCACAACACTGTCGAAAAACACAAAGATTTGGTTCGTGTAGAAGAGAACCGTCATCTCTAACCTTTTCCTGCATTGTTTCGAGGTCGTAGAACACATCAAGGTAATTTTTAGTTGGAGGTTTGCGAGTGTCCGGTTGAATGTAACATAAATGACCAGGAGGCTGATGTTCATTGCAAATTCCAAAAAATATTTCTACACATGTGTGTCTTCGATCTACCTTGATTATTTTGAAACATTCCTCACAACGGCGCATCTGAGTACAGATACCATGTTGTAGGTGTTTTTCAAAACAGGCTTGTCCACGAAATATTCTAGTGCATGACTGGCATTTCACGGATAACTCATCATTAGAGCAAGAAGGAGATTGTCTACATGCAGGGCATGTTTTTCCACAATGATGCTTTTGTTTATTATCATATGGGACACTACATTCTGCACAAAAATAAATACAACAAAATGCTGCAGTGAGAGATGTTATGACACTGTAATGCCCCTTACTGAAGAGAAGATTCAAATGGGGTCCATTATCATCACTCTTAAAAATAAGGTCACGTCCCTTGCTTCCGTATGCATAGACCACGATTTTATAATTCAAGAGATAATTTTGAAACAGCTGAAGTTCAGCTATACCACACCCCTCCGAGGGAACGGATACGCCGCCAGTCTTCGTCAATTCATGAGCTCTTATACTTTGAAGTTTTCCTATATCACGTCGTACCTTCACAACTTCTGGGTCTTTATCGGCGTAGGCTTTGGCAACTACCAGAGCACGCGGTAGACACATATTATCCTTGTTGTCAATAACTACTATGCCTCTCCGTTTGCTGCAGTCTCCGGTGAATGTATTGTAGGAACGGCCTCGACCTTTACCCGTAGGTATTTTTACCGAGGTAACACCTAAACAGAAAGTTTCAGTATTCAGGCCTGTTGAATTGGATTGATAAATAGACGAAATTTTATCAAAAATATCATCGCTGGTTACTTCAGACGCCAGTCTGAAGCTCATCCACCCCTGTCCTCGCGAAAATTCGTTGGAACAAAAATTGAAACCGACGTAATCAGTTGATCTCAGACCACTCGTACCTTTCAATACTATCTGAGTAATGGCGTCTCTCACCCAACTCACAGGTTCTGCACCTTTGGGTATTGGTGCGATTCTGAATTTCAAAGTTCTACCTTGAAGTCCAAAACGGCGAATCATTTTGGTTGAGTCTTTGATTAATAAAAACTTTTCCATTTTGAAAGAATATTCAAATTAAAATTCCAAAATTTTCACTAAAAAACAAAATCTACGGTCAAAATCAAAAACCTATCAGAAGCTGTTAAATCACGTCTGAACACTTCACGAATTGGCTAGATAATGACGTGTAGGGCGCAGTCGTTACATAGTAGTTTCTCCTATAACTTGAACTATAAAAAAATGGAGGGGGTGACCTAATAAAATCCACGAAAACAGCTGTCTTGATAGAGTGTAACTTCAGTGAAATAGAAATTTTACTATTACTATTACTACTACTACTATTACTATTATTTTTACATTTTATGAATAATTAACAGACAGACTTGCAGACGTACACCAAATTTATAATAACTCAAGGTCTAGGTAAATTCTAGAGCTAGTGAACCATACAATAGGCAAATTCTTGTCGCCAATACTGTCTCCAACAGATGAAATGTAAAGAATATGATGAATATATAAGCTCAGCGTCCTGCTTGTTTGAGTTGCTTTTTTCCTTCATTGGTACTGGCATGAGTATTATTGTAAGAAATGTCAAGATGTGTTACTGAAAAAACAATAAAGGTACCTACTCGATAGGAACAACATTCTGTATATTATGTATATGCAGTAGTTGTATTTTCTTCTTGTTAAACGCATCACCATAAAAGTCATTTTCTCTGGGTACTCAATTAATCTGCTCAGGGTATTTAATTTTCGGACCGAATGAATACCCCCACTATTGTTTGTAAGAAAACCTAAAATATTGGATCATATTGAGAATCCTCAAGAGACTAAGTCCTTACAAGTGGGGAACAACTATTATTATTATTATTTGTATAAATATTGGATCATATTGAAAAACATCAAGAGACGAAGTCCTTACAAGTGGGGAAAAACTATTATTATTATTATTTGTCGTGGCACTAATTATTATTGATTAATGTTAGTGTATATACTATGTCAACTGTAGGTGTACATAAGCTCAATCGCAGTGCCTTATTTGATACTACCAAATAACAAATATCGACCCAAGTCGTCTTGAAATAACACCAAAGTCTGAATCACCATCAAGTTTCGTTCACGAACTAAACCATCAGACACCTAAATCTTTCTTCAGTTTTTCTCTAAACCACTATAATTATTTCCAAGTTTTCTGTTTAAAACCTTAAATTTATTATCAGTTGTCAATGAGTTTCTGACCGTGTTGTCCTCACATACCTCAATTGTTTCAGTCACTTTCATGTTTTGAATTTTTTCTTTTTTTCAACTTTTCTCCCTGATGTGTATCCTTTTTTCTATCAATCTAAATTTCAAATGAACTATACCGTCTTCAATTCCTTAGATTTACAACTCACTCTGTATAAAAATTATGTAATTGATAGTGAGTGTATGTTTTTTCTTATATCAACCCATTACGGCCTTTCATTTAGCATTTTTCTGCAACTTTATACTAGGTATGTCTTCATGTAGTATACCTAAATCACATTCGAATTTTTGTATCATCTACTCATACTGGAAATTAATTTTTTTGGTCGTGTTTTTCAAGTCACAATATATTCTATATATTTTCAATAATCAAGCCTCTGTATACAGCTACATATGTCATATTCTTAATTTTTTCATTCACTTTCATGTTTTCAAACTCGTTTGATTCCCCATCTTCACCCTCTATACACGTAATTTTTATCATATCCCATTTTCAATCAACTCTACCGTCTTCTATTTCTTAGATTCACTACTCAATCTGTTTGAATCCTTATATTTGATTTGTTGGTTTCTCAACGAGTTCACGACTTCTTCATTCTGTACCTACCTACTCATCGAATATAACAAAAAAGTCTCTTATTTATAATGTTTTGATACTATTTAATCATCTCCCAGTTACTACCAGAAGAATGATCTCTCCAGTTATATTCAGGAGATCTGTGAAAAGTCTTTTTATCAATGAAACCATACTACAGTGTTCAAGAGTATCTAGACAAAGATTGGAATTGCTCTAACTTATCTTAATCTCAGACACTCGTATACTCTTCTCATTTTATGACATGCGCTTCTTCGCGTAATCCAATTTTGACTACATGTTATATTATTTTACACATGAGCAAAACTGATCCCTATGTTATTGTTTATTAATTATTTCATCATTATTGTGCAATGTATGTAGCATTATTTTCTTCAATGATAGGTAAGCTTTTACATCGTACTATTATATTTTATGGTGATATTCTATGATGAACCTGTTCTTCCGTCTTTTGACGACTCGTGTTTTTGTCAACACTTATTTACGCTTACCATTTTTATATTTCTTTACGTCTCTATTTTTATATGTATAAAAGCTTTGCCAATGAGAATTAATTCTTCAGACAATAAAGTATATTTTGATTTGATTTGATTCGCCTATGCATAGAACTTTTCTATCATGAACGCTTGAAATAAATTTTCGATCGCATATTTCATAGTTAGACACAATTCACTTGATACATCTCTATACCATACATTTGCGATAATCAAGCAAGCCTCTGTATATATTCACATATGTCACATCCTTAATTTTTCTAATCACTTTTCTTGTAGGTATTCGAATTTTTCAATCTCCTTTTTACTCTTTATATAGGTATTATGCTAACAAAATAAAAGTGTTCAAAATTTGTTTTTACCAATCAACGATGTTTTTCGGAGAGAACTCCTCAAAAGCACAGCTTGTGCGAACAAGGAAGATCCGGGACGTAGAGGTAATGAACAAGTGGATTCCGAACCACTTTAGCTCAGTGGCATGCGGTACGGATTGAACCCAAATCACCTGGGTGAGAGACAAACGCTCCAACACCACAACCACTTCCCTATATATTTTACTTAATCAGTGTATATATTTTGTTCTCACTTCAACCCCAATTATACCTTTCATTTGCAAGTTCACTGTGATTAAAGAAAATTTTACATTGGCTTCGATTTCAAATGACCCTCTATATGCATGTCTCATCGAGCGAACATGTTTTTCATTTCTTCAAATTTACTCTACATTTTCAATCCATTTGATTTCAGTTATCCTTCGTATATTTCTTAGAAGTTGTCTAGTTTTTCAATATAGGCATTTGACCTTAATGGCACTTCAACCCCAATTAGTCCTTTCATTTATCATTTTACTGTGAAATCACGATGTCTTCATTTTCAATTCACCCGTATACCTATTTCTTGAAAAGCTATCGTTTGTATTTTTATAATTGACTCTAGTCATGTACTGAATATTTTGTTCGATCATGTTCCTTTTTGCAATTTAATCAATTTTCTGTTCACCCTGTACCTACTATCTGATATTTTCTTGAATCCATTCCCAAATATTATTTTCAACTAACTATCCGATGAATAAACTCTTCAGGGGTCCTCTTTTTTCAATGCGCATTCGAGAAAGGCAATGGACATATTTTGTCGCATGCGACAAAGGGTAATAGACATTTGAGAATCGGACCCCTGAAGAGTTTATTCATCGGATAGTTAGTTGAAAATAAATATTTGGGAATGGATTCAAGAAAATATCAGATAATACAAAGTGAAAAAAAAAATCAAATAAAAATTATACTTGGGAATGGATTCAAGAAAATATCAAATAGTAGGTACAGGGTGAACAGAAAATTGATTAAATTGCAAAAAGGAACATGATCGAACAAAATATTCAGTACATGGCTAGAGTCAATTATAAAAATACAAACGATAGCTTTTCAAGAAATAGGTATACGGGTGAATTGAAAACGAAGACATCGTGATTTCACAGTAAAATGATAAATGAAAGGTCTAATTGGGGTTGAAGTGCCATTAAGGTCAAATGCCTATATTGAAAAACTAGACAACTTCTAAGAAATATACGAAGGTTAACTGAAATCAAATGGATTGAAAATGTAGAGTAAATTTGAAGAAATGAAAAACATGTTCGCTCGATGAGACATGCAATGTAAAATTTTCTTTAATCACAGTGAACTTGCAAATGAAAGGTATTATTGTGGTTGAAGTGAGAACAAAATATATACACTGATTAAGTAAAATATATAGGGAAGTGGTTGTGGTGTTGGAGCGTTTGTCTCTCACCCAGGTGATTTGGGTTCAATCCGTACCGCATGCCACTGAGCTAAAGTGGTTCGGAATCCACTTGTTCATTACCTCTAGGTCCCGGATCTTCCTTGTTCGCACAAGCTCTGCTTTTGAGGAGTTCTCTCCGAAAAACATGGTTGATTGGTAAAAACAAATTTTGAACACTTTTATTTTGTTAGCATAATACCTATATAAAGAGTAAAAAGGAGATTGAAAAATTCGAATACCTACATGAAAAGTGATTCGAAAAATTAAGGATGTGACATATGTGAATATATACAGAGGCTTGCTTGATTATCGCAAATGTATGGTATAGGGATGTATCAAGTGAATTGTGTCTAACTATGAAATACGCGATCGAAAATTTATTTCAAGCGTTCATGATAGAAAAGTTCTATGCATAGGCGAATCAAATCAAATCAGAAGAATTAATTCTCATTGGCAAAGCTTTTATACATATAAAAATAGAGACGTAAAGAAATATAAAAATGGTAAGCGTAAATAAGTGTTGATAAAAACACGAGTCGTCAAAAGACGGAAGAACAGGTTCATCATAGAATATCACCATAAAATATAATAGTACGATGTAAAAGCGTACCTATCATTGAAGAAAATAATGCTACATACATTGCACAATAATGATGAAATAATTAATAAACAATAACATAGGGATCAGTTTTTCTCATGTTTGTCAATTGTTGGAAATGGCCACCTTCACTTAATATGCATGCTTCCGCTCGTCTACGCATGGAATTACGCACACGTTGAAATATTCCCGGCGTATTTCGAATAGTTTCACACGAGGCAACTATTCGCTCTCTCAAATCTTCTAAAGAATTAACTGGAATTTTATACACTAGAGTTTTAAGGTGCCCCCATAAAAAGAAATCTAAACTGTCGAGATCAGGGGATCTTGCTGACCATTGCTGAGGTCCTCCGCGACCTATCCAACGATTATGATAAACTGTATTTAAATGGTTTCGGACAATTACACTGAAATGAGCAGGGGCTCCATCGTGCATGTACCATATTCGATTCCTTAACGCAATTGGTACATCTTCAAGCAACCCATTTAGTTCTTCTTCGAGAAAGTGTAAATAAGACCGACCATCAAGGCGTCCTGGTAGAAAAAATGGGCCTATTAGATAATCACCAATAATTCCTGCCCATACATTAACCGAAAATTGGTGTTGAAAATGGGTTTCGGTTATGGAAATTTTGAATAGCATTCCGAGAAAAATTTGCTTCGTCTGTGAACAAAATTTGTTACTCAAACTGTGGATTTAGTGCAATACTCTGAAGATACCACTGACAGAAGTTCACACGCTGTCGAAAATCTCTAGGGAGTAATGCCTGTACTCGTAAAATATGGTATGGGTTTAACAAAAAATCAACCAAAATACGCCAAACAATTTGATGACAAATATTCAGAGTTCTAGCGATCTTCCTCGTACTCGTCTCAGGATATTCTTCGATTTCTTGCAGAACGGCTTCCTCAATTTCAAGAGTTCTGACGCTTAGAGGTCTACCTTCCGAAGTACCTTTCTTGAAACTACCAGTTTCCCTAAGTCGGCGATGAATATTTGAAAAGGTACGGCTATCTGGTAAGGCACGATTAGGATATCTTTCCTGATAAATGCGTCTGGCTTCTGTTGCATTACCATCAGCGAGGCCATATACGTAATGCATTGCCGCCATTTCTGCATTCGTGTAATTCACCATATTTACCGATATTCAGAAAAACGGCGGACAACCAAAATAACTTCAATAACACACTTAAAAATCAAGTAAATAATTGTGCGCTTCGCTATTCCTATAGCTTTTTCAAACACAAAATGGTATTCATAACCAGTGAAAACACAATATTTATAGTGATTTGAAGAACAAAATGCTATTAATTACAGATAGGTAGCTGAATTAATATCGTAAATCCATTCGGGTTGCATTTATTATGATTAATACACGCCTATTCTGACAGTCAATGAAATTACTTCAATTTCTTAGAATCGACCAATCAACGGTCGATTACACTGATAAAAACCTACCTAGGTAGCTTTCCCAATAAGTGTAAAGTAAATATCCGGCAATAATTCAAGCACTTGAGAGATTATAAGTGAAAAGATTAAGAAGTGCTGAAAAGAAATTTCAATTATAAAGAGGTAGCTAAATTACTATCGGACGATTTATTGTCAACAAAATGTTCGGTACCTACTGCGATATGGAGCAATTTCAATTTAATTATTTTAATCAAGAACCGAGCATCTGACAAGAATTACACATTTTTTTGGATTCTTATTAATTTTGGAACAAATCTGATCCCTCAATTTGCTTTCAGTCGATGCACAAACATTTCCACACCGCATCAGATTTTTGAAGAATTGATCCTGAAATGAAACGATTTTTATTTTTTTAAGCGAAAACCATGCGGCGGACAAAGAAAACTCGAGAGATCAAAAATGAGGATCTCAAAAGTATTTTTTTTTTCAGGAGAAAGCAGTGGCGTAGTATTTTTTTCTCCAAAAATATTCAATGCAAAACCTGTACGGACGCCACTGGTTCAGAAAATGAAAATGTTTGTGCATTAAAAAATGCACCTTGATGCATAGAAGACATGTACCAAATTTTATAAAAACGTCTACAATATCATTTGAGTTATTATTAAAAAACTGATTTTTTTTCAAAACTTTATCACCCTGTATCTCAAAAGGTAGGACTTTTAGGACATACGTTTATAGAAAGTTTTTTCCTTAAAATATGCCAAACAATCACCCCCTCAAATATTAGCATGTCTTTAAGGAACACCTTGTATACACTAACATTAATTAATAATAATTAGTGCCACGACAAATAATAATAATAATAGTTGTTCCCCACTTGTAAGGACTTAGTCTCTTGAGGTTTCTCAATATAATCCAATATTTATACAAATAATAATAATAGTTGTTCCCCACTTGTAAGGATTTAGTCTCTTGAGGATTCTCAATATGATTCAATATTTTAGGTTTTCTTACAAACAATAGTGGGGGTATTCATTCGGTCCGAAAATTAAATACCCTGAGCAGATTAATTGAGTACCCAGAGAAAATGACTTTTATGGTGATGCGTTAAACAAGAAGAAAATACAACTACTGCATATACATAATATACAGAATGTTGTTCCTATCGAGTAGGTACCTTTATTGTTTTTTCAGTAACACATCTTGAAATTTCTTACAATAATACTCATGCCAGTACCAATGAAGGAAAAAAAGCAACTCAAACAAGCAGGACGCTGAGCTTAAATATTCATCATATTCTTTACATTTCATCTGATGGAGACAGTATTGGCGACATGCATTTGCCTATTGCATGGTTCACTAGCTCTAGAATTTACCTAGACCTTGAGTTATTATAAATTTGGTGTACGTCTGCAAGTCTGTCTGTTAATTATTCATAAAATGTATGAACAGTCGAACTCATAAAAATAATATTTGCAATAGTAAAATTTCTATTTCACTGAAGTTACACTCCATCAAGACAGCTGTTTTCGTGGATTTTATTAGGTCACCCCCTCCCATTTTTTTATAGTTCAAGTTATAGGAGAAACTACTATGTAACGACTGCGCGCTACACGTCATTATCTAGCCAATTCGTGAAGTGTTCAGACGTGTTTTAACAGCTCCTGATAGGTTTTTGATTTTGACCGTAGATTTTGTGTCTTCTAGTGAAAATTTTGGAATTTTAATTTGAATATTTTTTCAAAATGGAAAAGTTTTTATTAATCAAAGACTCAACCAAAATGATTCGCCGTTTTGGACTTCAAGGTAGAACTTTGGAATTCAGAATCGCCCCAATACCCAAAGGTGCAGAACCTGTGAGTTGGGTGAGAGACGCCATAACTCAGTATTGAAAGGTACGAGTGGTCTGAGATCAACTGATTACGTCGGTTTCAACTTTTGTTCCAACGAATTTTTGCGAGGACACGGGTGGATGAGCTTCAGACTGGCATCTGAAGTAACCAGCGATGATATTTGATAAAATTTCGTCTATTTACCAATCCAATTCAACAGGCCTGAATACTGAAACTTTCTGTTTAGGTGTTACCTCGGTAAAAATACCTACGGGTAAAGGTCGAGGGCATTCCTACAATTCATTCACCGAAGACTGCAGCAAACGGAGAGGCATAGTAGTTATTGACAACAAAGATAATATGTGTCTACCGCGTGCTCTGGTAGTTGCCAAAGCCTACGCCGATAAAGACCCAGAAGTTGTGAAGGTACGACGTGATATAGGAAAACTTCAAAGTATAAGAGCTCATGAATTGACGAAGACTGCCGGCGTATCCGTTCCCTCGGAGGGGTGTGGTATAGCTGAACTTCAGCTGTTTCAAAATTATCTCTTGAATTATAAAATCGTGGTCTATGCATACGGAAGCAAGGGACGTGATCTTATTTTTGAGGGTGACGATAATGGACCCCATTTGAATCTTCTCTTCAGTAAGGGGCATTACAATGTCATAACATCTCTCACTGCAGCATTTTGTTGTATTTATTTTTGTGCAGAATGTAGTGACCCATATGATAATAAACAAAAGCATCATTGTGGAAAAACATGCCCTGCATGTAGACAATCTCCTTCTTGCTCTAATGATGAGTTATCCGTGAAATGCCAGTCATGCAATAGAACATTCCGTGGACAAGCCTGTTTTGAAAAACACCTACAACATGGTATCTGTACTCAGATGCACCGTTGTGAGGAACATCAGCCTTCTGGTCATTTATGTTACATTCAACCGGACACACGCAAACCTCCAACTAAAAATTACCTTGATGTGTTCTACGACCTCGAAACAATGCAGGAAAAGGTTAGAGATGACGGTTCTCTTCTACACGAACCAAATCTTTGTGTTTTTCGACAGTGTTGTGATATTTGTATATCCTTAGACTCCAAAATGGCGGCGGCTTCGATCATCAGTTTGTTCTCAATTATATTTTAACAAAAACTGATTTGAAACCGGAACTCATTATGAGAGGTACCAAATTGATTTCAATGTCTGTTGGTAACGTAAAATTTTTGGATTCACTCAACTATTTCCCAATGGCTCTCTCTGGCCTTCCCAAATCCTTCGGAATTTCCGAAATGAAAAAAGTTTACTTTCCTCATCTTTTCAATAAGCATGAAAATCAAATATATGTTGGACCAATGCCCCCAATTCAATATTATTCGCCAGGTAATTTCAAAAACGATAAAGATTCAGAAGCATTCAATGAGTGGTATAATGCTAGACTTGCAGAAAACTATGTGTTCGATTTCCAGAAAGAAATAATTGCTTACTGTATTTCCGATGTTGATATTTTAATACAGGCCTGTCTCAGATTTCGTTGTATGATGCTCGAAGAGACAAATGTTTGCCCCTTCATGGAGGCCAGCACTATCGCATCTTCATGTAATAAAGTCTTCAGGCGAAATTTCCTTAAACCGCAAACTATTGGCATCATTCCCAAAGGCGGCTACAGGAACAAAGATAAACAGTCAAAAGTTGCTATTCAATGGTTACTATGGGAAGAGAGGGAGAGAAATATTAGTATACAACATGCTGCCAAAGGGTCCGAGGCTTTAGTTGGTGGCGTTAAAGTGGATGGTTTCTGTCCAGACACGAACCAAATCAAGTTTCAGGGTTGTTATTTCCACGGTTGTAAGTGTTTAATATTTCAGAGAGATACACCTATCAAAGATAATCCTTCTGGGACTCTGAATAACCGTTATGAGGCTACTCAAGCTAAACTCGAAAGACTAAGGTCACTGGGATTTGACGTAATCGAAATGTGGGAGTGCGAATTTCGGAAAAAACTATCTACAAATAGCGAACTGAAGAACTACACCGAATCACACACCTTTTTGACTCAACTCCCTCTTCAACCTCGTGATACTTTCTATGGTGGTCGTACAGGAAATGTGTTTGGATATTACAAAACCAAGGAAGGAGAAACAATCAAGTATACTGACATTTGCTCCCTCTACCCCTGGGTATGTAAATATGGAAAATTTCCTCAGGAAACTGTCATCACTCAGATGACGAACGCGCTCTTACTGGGACATGGGTGGTAGAGGAGATTGTGAAAGCTGTGGATGTGGGTTATGAACTCTTGGAAGTTTTTGAAATTTGGAGCTATGACTCAATTCAGTTTGACAGAGGGTACTCGGGCCTATTCACGAGCATGATGAATAAGTTCCTTAAGATCAAGCAAGAGGCATCAGATTGGCCTTCGCATTGTCGGACACAGAAAGAAAAAGATCAATATATTGAAAATTTTCTACAACGAGAAGACATACAACTAGAGCTTTCTAAAATCTGCAGTAACCCAGGTTTGAGATCCCTAGCTATACTTATGCTCAATTCGTTCTGGGGTAAATTTGGTCAACGTGAAAACCAGTCAAAAACAGCTATCATCAATCAACCCCATGAATTCTTTGCTATGCTTTCCGATCCTTCAATTTTCGTCAACACCATACTTCCTGTGAACGAAGAAACTCTTGTCGTTAATTGGGAGTATAAAGACGATTGTTTCGCCCCTCTACCGACTGTAAATGTTGTATTGGCTTCGTATGTCACAGCTCTTGCTCGACTGAAACTTTACAGCTACCTTGAAAAACTCAATGAAAGAGTTTTGTATTACGATACGGATTCTGTGATATATATATCCAGACCTGAAGATTACAATATTCCTAATGGAGAATTTATCGGTGATATGACAGATGAATTAGGCTCTGGTTCATATATAACGGAGTTCGTATCAGGAGGCCCAAAAATTACGCTTGTAAATTTTGGAATGAAAAACATCAAAATGAAGAAGTGGTTTGCAAAATTAAGGGTATTTCCCTGACCCTCCAGACACTGGAGACTATAAATTTTGAAAAAATTAAAGAAATGGTTTTACGTCCTTCAGAACCTATAAGTATACTGTCGCAACAAATCCGGCGAACACAGGAGCATGATGTAATAACCAAAAATATTTCTAAAAACTACAGACCAAATTCTACGAAAAGAAAGTTTCTCCCAGATCACAGTTCTGTTCCTTTTGGATTTGAAATATCAAAATTACACTAACACCTAATATCAGATGCAAATTACATCTATCTCTGTCATCTGAGATGTAAATTACGTCTATCCACACATCCTGCCTACCCCATCCTCATATCATCAAAAAGTCAACAGAGGATAGCAATGAACTTTATTAAAAAAAAAGACCCACACAAAAGAACTATTCACTAATTAATAAAAAAAAGAGGCAATGAAATATACGAGAAAAAAGACCCATATGAATGTAACATGAACAGATTTATCAGAAAGAGGCAATAAGTATCATACAAAAAAAAAGACCCATGCACAAAATTATTGAAAATAGGCAATGAGATATACGAGAAAAAGACCCATACAAAAGAACCATGTACAATTCAAAAGAGGCAATATGAGTTCCTAGTTTCTGTTGATTTCTTCGATGATATCCTTTTATCCCGGGGAAGAAGTGCTTACCTTCTCGTGGTCTTCCCTGGACAGACTTTACTGACCAACAAGCACACTCCTTTTTATTCCTATATTGTTTTGATTTTTCGACATAGAAATACACCCTGTGTTTTTCAGACACCAGTGTCTGAGATCCAATAGCAAGATGTATGCATTTCATATGCAATTTCAAAGAAGATTCATTACCTATGTATGCAACGGTTTGAAACGAGTATCATTCTGGAATTTCCGGATGATGTACTCAATCGCAAACCGTAAGCAATTTCTGAGTAATTACGCATTCTAGATTAGCAAGTAAAAAGTTGATATTAGATTTTTGCTTGAAAAGTCGATTCGAATAACCACCAAAAGTTTTACAGATTTTACATAATTTGTTTTTGTAAAATGTTTTTCCTCGCATAAAAGTGGTGAGTCTGATGATGTTCGTCGTAAAGTTAAGTGGATTGAGACAGGGCAAATATTCATTCCAAACGTTTCACTCACAACCATTCCAAGAGCTCTCATCTTTATTTATACTTTTCCAATATATCCCAACAACAGATCATTCAGACGGTTAACAGCCGATTACCCTATTCACTAATCAATCGATGGCCTAGTGGATCTCCGCCCGCCAAATTTTATTACACACAAAATAAACCTATCATGACCCTCCTGCCGCCATCCGCTATCATAGTTACATCCTATTAACCGATTATAATCAATATCATCCGTAGTCTAGTGGTTTATATCTCCGCATGGTAATCCAGCCGGCGCGTGTTCGAATCTCCGCAGCGCTAATATTTTTTCTTTTCCGGTTCAAAATTTAGTCTCCCGCGTAGGACGGCCTCTCACAGCTCAAAGTGGTAGTGGGGGGGGGGGTTGTCTCAAGCGACGCCATAGCTACTCATTTGAGAGCTGCATGGTCAGTCCTCAGCAGGAATCTTCTCCCTACACGTACTTGTAGAAGTGTTCTACTCCTTTGACAACAGCAAACAGCTCCCGCCTGGTGACACAGTAATTCCGCTCCGGTTTACTGAGAGTCTTGCTGAAATAACCTATGACTTTTTCCTGTCCTTCCTGGATCTGTGACAGGACAGCTCCAAGTCCCACATTGCTTGCTTCCGTGTCCGGAAGAGGATGAATTGGTGCGTGTATCAAAGCTTCTTTCAACTTCCTGAACAAATCTTGCCATTCATCTGACCACTGGTACTTTGTTTGTCCTTCCGTGGGTCTGGTCAGTGGTTTTGCGATATTAGCAAATTCCAGCACGTATCGGCGATAGTAAGTGCACAAGCCAAGAAAACTTCGAAGCTGGTGAATGTCTTTCGGAACGGGCCATTCCTTAACAGCTTTGTTTTTCTGCTCATCTACTGCCACTCCTTTCCCAGAGACAACGTGGCCGAGATATCGTACTTTTTTCTGGAACAGATGACATTTCTTGGGGCTCAATTTCAGTCCGGAGCTTCTAAGTCGCTGGAATACCTCCTCCAAGTTTTTCACATGGTCGTTGAACGATCTGCCGACCACAATAATGTCGTCAAGATACACCAGACACGTCTTCCATTAGAGTCCCTTCAGAACCGTCTCCATCAATCTTTCAAATGTGGCTGGACTGCCACAAACCTGAACCGACGGTGAAGGCTGTCTTTTCTCGATCTTCCTGGGCTAGTTCTACCTGCCAGTATCCGCTCTTCAAATCTAAGGTCGAGAAAATCGTAGATCCAGCCAGCGTGTCTAGCGTGTCGTCTATTCTTGGTAGAGGGTAACTTTCCTTTTTCGTCACGTTGTTAAGTTGACGATAATCAACGCAAAACCAAGTTGAACCATCTTTCTTCTTTACCAGTACTACTGGAGAGGACCAAGGACTGTCGGATGGCTCGATGTCTCCGTCTTTCTTCATATCACAGACTATGTTGTCAGACTCTTCCTTTTTGGCGAGAGGAAGTCTTCTGGCTGATTGCCGGATTGGTCGGGCATTTCCAGTGTCAATTTTGTGCTGAACCACCTTTGTTCTACCACCTCTGCCCACTCCGGTATCGAAGATGTCCTGATACTGCCTAACTAATTCTCTCAGTTTGGGTCCCGTGTCTTTGGATGAGAAGGCAACCAACTTCTCCAATTCTGCTGGCAAGTTACGGGCTTGACTAACAGTGCCGCGTACACTCCTTATCACAGAGGAAATTGACGAGCAGTGCCCCAGAATTGTTCCTTTCTTCAAAGTCACCGGGTAATAATTGACATTCATTACCCTTACCGGCACAAATTTATTAACTCGCAACAATGTCTTCCCTGGTGCGATTCCTCGTCCAATTTTCTCATAATGGAGCTTGGGCTCGAACTTCACCACGTTTCCATTGCTCGCACCCCCATCCAGGCGAGCCTCCAAAATGATTTCAGCCCTCTCCGGTACGCTCACATCTTCAGCCAGCAGAACACGAATCATTTCTTCACTTCTCCCGTGAAGCACCAACTCTTCTCCATTCACTCGTAGAACGCCGTCTCTGAAATTCAACTCGAACCCTCTGTAGTTCATGATGTCCATCCCTATGATTGCATCATCCTCGATATCCGCTACTAGAGCCCGATGTTTCACTTTGGTGCTGCCCAAAGTTAGTTCAATTGGAAGTTCACCATACACAGTTGCCGGCTCTCCAGTTGCTGTGCGTAGCTTTCAATTCCACGATTCAATTCTTGCCGGTGTTTTGGCAAATAGGTCCAAGAATCGTTCTAGTCGCAACCCGTATCTAGGAGCATAGTGCGAGGCTCTTTGTTAATGAGACCGTCTACGAAGACACCTTTCTTCTGTCGTTGAAGGACAGCAACATATGCGTTGTTATTTGGGGCTTGCTGGATACGGGCTGACGATTGCTCCTTCTTGTCCTTCGTTGTTGTCGATTTTTTCAAAATTCTTGTTTCAAGCTTCCCGAATTTTCTAAAAGCTCTTCTCTCAAATTCTCCGAGTTTTCTAGAAGCTTCACTTCTAAATTTTTCGAATTTTCTTCAAACTTTTCTTCTAGATTTTTCGAATTTTCGTGAAGCTTTTCTTCTAGATTTTTCGAATTTTGAAGAATTTATCTTCCATATTTTTCAAGCTGACCGAATTTTCTAGAAGCTTTTCTTCCAGGCTTTTTGAATTTTGAAGAAATTTATCTTCCAGACTCACCGAATTTTGTTGAAGTTCCTCCTTCAAACTCTCAGAATTTTGTTGAAGTTCCTCCTTCAAACTATTCGAATTTTCCAGAAATTTATCTTCCAAGGATTTCGTGGTCTCGTCGAGTTTATTCATTATGGAACTCAAATCAATTCCAGAAACTTAGCATAAGAACGTTTCGGGGGCATCTCCTTCTTCGATCAGTCCATCTGCAAGTCTTTTCTGGAGTACGGCCATCTTTCAAGTTGATTCTAACTCTCGCTCCTCTAACTCTTGCTTCAATTCACTAACTTTAAGGTTTATTATTTATTTCAAACAAAAAGTTTTCAATTTATTGTCCCGCGACGCGCAAAACTGTCCACTTTGCAAACACTCAAATGTTCACCGGGTCACTAACTGTCTATTAGGCGCGATAAATGTCTATAAATTTTTCAACGCGACGAACACTTATTTATTCTAAACATCCCACTGCTGACACCGAATGTAGTAAAACTGCACTAACTAATTTTTCTAATTTATTTAAAACACTATTTAAAACAATTATTCACTAAAACATTTACTTCACTATTTTATTTCTACGGTGTCAGTCTCTATCTGCGAACTCTGGAACTGTAACTAACTCTGACATTTCATCTAGATGGCTCTTCGAGCAGTATCGATGCGATCGATTTTATTCCAGCTTGTTCTCGGCGATTCGTAGGCCAGCAGATATGCTGTCGTAGTTGAACGAGGGTGCATAATTAATTAGATCAGTGCCGGTCTCGGGGCCGGTCTCGGGGCAGGTCTCGAAATCGTTACATTATTGCCAAAATGAATATGTACACAATCTGCGGAAAACAATCTGTTGCTCATTTTGTAACTCGAACGCTCTGATGACTATACATTCGAAGGTGAAGTACTGGAGACATAACTCCAAAAAAGGTCCTTCATGTTCTGAAGTGCGGACGCTCAATTGTTTCGTAATCCGTAATGAAAGCGCGCCATTCCTGACATTCAATCACTTGAGCGATATTTTCATGAAATTATTAAACATTCCAAGTTGAAAGATACCGCAATATTGCCGATTGAATGGACGTCCAATAATCTTTCACCCAGATGAACAATATATGGCCTCATCATCCACGTACTCCTCGAGCGGTACCAAACTCAGAAGCATTGAACGGAATTATACGCCAATGAATACTAATTCGACAATGAAACGGGCAAATCAGCATCCTTGTGATTTTTTGTCAAATGATGTGAACGTTTTGTTTTATTTTTCTTTTTTTTTGTAGCCAAGCTTCCAGGTTTCCAGAGAGATAAATCCCCTCAGAAGCTCCTAGGAGCTTGCGAGCAAGGAAAAGATCCGGGACCGACGGCCGTGCTGGGCTTTGAACCCACGACCTATGCTTGTGAGGCGAGCGCTCTACCACACGACCATCACGGCCCAAGTTACAAGTAGATACTAAGTACAAAATTTATCAATGAAATTTGGATATTGTATTGATATTGTATTGATAGACTAGCGCTCTAACATCATGACCGTTGCGGCCCATAAATGTATGTATAAATTTAATGTATGTATGTAATGTATGTATGTATGTATGTATGTATGTATGTATGTATGTATGTATGTATGTAATGTATGTATGTAATGTATGTATGTAATGTATGTATGTAATGTATGTAATGTATGTATGTAATGTATGTATGTAATGTATGTATGTAATGTATGTATGTAATGTATGTATGTAATGTATGTATGTAATGTATGTATGTAATGTATGTATGTAATGTATGTATGTAATGTATGTATGTAATGTATGTATGTAATGTATGTATGTAATGTATGTATGTAATGTATGTATGTAATGTATGTATGTAATGTATGTATGTAATGTATGTATGTAATGTATGTATGTAATGTATGTATGTAATGTATGTATGTAATGTATGTATGTAATGTATGTATGTAATGTATGTATGTAATGTATGTATGTAATGTATGTATGTAATGTATGTATGTAATGTATGTATGTAATGTATGTATGTAATGTATGTATGTAATGTATGTATGTAATGTATGTATGTAATGTATGTATGTAATGTATGTATGTAATGTATGTATGTAATGTATGTATGTAATGTATGTATGTAATGTATGTATGTAATGTATGTATGTAATGTATGTATGTAATGTATGTATGTATGTAATGTATGTATGTATGTAATGTATGTATGTATGTAATGTATGTATGTATGTAATGTATGTATGTATGTAATGTATGTATGTATGTAATGTATGTATGTATGTAATGTATGTATGTATGTAATGTATGTATGTATGTAATGTATGTATGTATGTAATGTATGTATGTATGTAATGTATGTATGTATGTAATGTATGTATGTATGTAATGTATGTATGTATGTAATGTATGTATGTATGTAATGTATGTATGTATGTAATGTATGTATGTATGTAATGTATGTATGTATGTAATGTATGTATGTATGTAATGTATGTATGTATGTAATGTATGTATGTATGTAATGTATGTATGTATGTAATGTATGTATGTATGTAATGTATGTATGTATGTAATGTATGTATGTATGTAATGTATGTATGTATGTAATGTATGTATGTATGTATGTAATGTATGTATGTATGTAATGTATGTATGTATGTAATGTATGTATGTATGTAATGTATGTATGTATGTATGTATGTATGTATGTATGTATGTATGTATGTATGTATGTATGTATGTATGTATGTATGTATGTATGTATGTATGTATGTATGTATGTATGTATGTATGTATGTATGTATGTATGTATGTATGTATGTATGTATGTATGTATGTATGTATGTATGTAATGTATGTATGTAATGTATGTATGTAATGTATGTATGTAATGTATGTATGTAATGTATGTATGTAATGTATGTATGTAATGTATGTATGTAATGTATGTATGTAATGTATGTATGTAATGTATGTATGTAATGTATGTATGTAATGTATGTATGTAAAGTATGTATGTAATGTATGTATGTAATGTATGTATGTAATGTATGTATGTAATGTATGTATGTAATGTATGTATGTAATGTATGTATGTAATGTATGTATGTAATGTATGTATGTAATGTATGTATGTAATGTATGTATGTAATGTATGTATGTAATGTATGTATGTAATGTATGTATGTAATGTATGTATGTAATGTATGTATGTAATGTATGTATGTAATGTATGTATGTAATGTATGTATGTAATGTATGTAATGTATGTATGTAATGTATGTATGTAATGTATGTATGTAATGTATGTATGTAATGTATGTATGTAATGTATGTATGTAATGTATGTATGTAATGTATGTATGTAATGTATGTATGTAATGTATGTATGTAATGTATGTATGTAATGTATGTATGTAATGTATGTATGTAATGTATGTATGTAATGTATGTATGTAATGTATGTATGTAATGTATGTATGTAATGTATGTATGTAATGTATGTATGTAATGTATGTATGTAATGTATGTATGTAATGTATGTATGTAATGTATGTATGTAATGTATGTAATGTATGTATGTAATGTATGCATGTAATGTATGCATGTAATGTATGCATGTAATGTATGCATGTAATGTATGCATGTAATGTATGCATGTAATGTATGCATGTAATGTATGCATGTAATGTATGCATGTAATGTATGCATGTAATGTATGCATGTAATGTATGCATGTAATGTATGCATGTAATGTATGCATGTAATGTATGCATGTAATGTATGCATGTAATGTATGCATGTAATGTATGCATGTAATGTATGCATGTAATGTATGCATGTAATGTATGCATGTAATGTATGCATGTAATGTATGCATGTAATGTATGCTTGTAATGTATGTATGTATGTATGTATGTATGTATGTATGTATGTATGTATGTATGTATGTATGTATGTATGTATGTATGTATGTATGTATGTATGTATGTATGTATGTATGTATGTATGTATGTATGTATGTATGTATGTATGTATGTATGTATGTATGTATGTATGTATGTATGTATGTATGTATGTATGTATGTATGTATGTATGTATGTATGTATGTATGTATGTATGTATGTATGTATGTATGTATGTATGTATGTATGTATGTATGTATGTATGTATGTATGTATGTATGTATGTATGTATGTATGTATGTATGTATGTATGTATGTATGTATGTATGTATGTATGTATGTATGTATGTATGTATGTATGTATGTATGTATGTATGTATGTATGTATGTATGTATGTATGTATGTATGTATGTATGTATGTATGTATGTATGTATGTATGTATGTATGTATGTATGTATGTATGTATGTATGTATGTATGTATGTATGTATGTATGTATGTATGTATGTATGTATGTATGTATGTATGTATGTATGTATGTATGTATGTATGTATGTATGTATGTATGTATGTATGTATGTATGTATGTATGTATGTATGTATGTATGTATGTATGTATGTATGTATGTATGTATGTATGTATGTATGTATGTATGTATGTATGTATGTATGTATGTATGTATGTATGTATGTATGTATGTATGTATGTATGTATGTATGTATGTATGTATGTATGTATGTATGTATGTATGTATGTATGTATGTATGTATGTATGTATGTATGTATGTATGTATGTATGTATGTATGTATGTATGTATGTATGTATGTATGTATGTATGTATGTATGTATGTATGTATGTATGTATGTATGTATGTATGTATGTATGTATGTATGTATGTATGTATGTATGTATGTATGTATGTATGTATGTATGTATGTATGTATGTATGTATGTATGTATGTATGTATGTATGTATGTATGTATGTATGTATGTATGTATGTATGTATGTATGTATGTATGTATGTATGTATGTATGTATGTATGTATGTATGTATGTATGTATGTATGTATGTATGTATGTATGTATGTATGTATGTATGTATGTATGTATGTATGTATGTATGTATGTATGTATGTATGTATGTATGTATGTATGTATGTATGTATGTATGTATGTATGTATGTATGTATGTATGTATGTATGTATGTATGTATGTAATGTATGTATGTATGTATGTATGTATGTATGTATGTTGTATGTATGTATGTATGTATGTACGTATGTATGTATGTATGTATGTACGTATGTATGTATGTATGTATGTATGTATGTAATGTATGTATGTATGTATGTATGTATGTATGTATGTATGTATGTATGTATGTATGTATGTATGTATGTATGTATGTATGTATGTATGTATGTATGTATGTATGTATGTATGTATGTAATGTATGTATGTATGTATGTATGTATGTATGTATGTATGTTGTATGTATGTATGTATGTATGTACGTATGTATGTATGTATGTATGTATGTATGTATGTAATGTATGTATGTATGTATGTATGTATGTATGTATGTACGTTGTATGTAGGTATGTATGTATGTACGTTGTATGTAGGTATGTATGTATGTACGTATGTATGTATGTATGTATGTATGTATGTAATGTATGTATGTATGTATGTATGTATGTATGTATGTATGTATGTATGTATGTATGTATGTGCGTGGGTGCGTCTCGAAGTTGAAGCGGAATGTACGTCACATGCGATCTATGAGATGGTAAACCGTACACGGGACGATTTGTATCGCACTTCGCGTACGTTTCTGAACCAATTCAGATGATATGTTTCATAATGACGAGTTCAAGTGATGAGGAGGATGCTGTGGTTCTTTATATGTAACGTCGGATAAAAAAAAAGTTAAAGAAACATAGAGTATACATAGTATACATAGAGCGGAATATTCATTGTCGGTTGTTTGTAGCGGCAAAAGAATTGCAAGAGAGAGAGAGAGAGTTTTTTTTTTTGTTCTATAAATTTAGAAAGGATGTTACATTGCTCTAGTGGAAATGGTATCTCCAGCCATTCAGTACGAGAGTACAATTATGAGAGAATGTGTGAGTGCAGAACTCTGAACTTAATTTCTGAAATAATTAGGTTTCCATTTTCTTCCCACTATATACCCAATACTCAGAACTATCTTCAAAAAACGCAGCTCCATATTGTACTACTGCTCGTCACACTCGAACTTTCCCGTTCCTTGCAGGTCGCAAGGTTCGACTCGCACTCGAAACGCAATCTCTTCGACTACGTATCGACCGCCAATCGACCCGATGGTGGATCTACCCTACTTTACGTATGAAGTGTGGATGGAGAATCGCTTCGATTTCGAGACGCATCCGCTTCGAGTGAGTGCCAATCGACCGGTGTGCGTATGCTCTGTTTCTATTTTCTTTTTTTTTTCTTCCGACGGTACATGTGAAGAACAACAGCATCCTCTTCATCACTTGAACTCGTCTTTATGGAACATGAATTGGTTCAGAAACGTACGCGAAGTGCGATACAAATCGTCCTGTGTACGGTTCACCTTTCGATTACATTTCATAGGTCGTATGTGATGAACATTCCGCTTCGACTTCGAGACGCAACCGCTTCGAGTGCCAGTCGACCCGTGTGCGGAGGCTCTTATAGTACGATTTCAATTTCTCAAAAAGATTTTGACGAAGAAGTGGTCAAGTAGTAGGATGAGGGGAAGCGTATTATCGCGTAACGCGTTCATTAGAAGAATTACCCTCATCTCCCGGTCTTTTCTACTACTCACTCGGCCGTTTTCAATCATGTTTGCAAGCATTTTTCACCCATTTTGCAGCATTTTGACGCAAAATGAGTTTGAGAAATTGAAATCGTACCATCACTAGAGCATCCAGGTACGCTGCAAGATGGCGCAAAAATAATTCAAATAGCAATTGTGCCAAAACTAATAATTCGACAGTTCCTGCTTTGTGCACACATAAAGTACACATGATTCAATACTTTCATGAGAACAGCTAACCCAACAACTTAAAAAATGCCTGAGATGATTTTTTGGAAAAATCACAAAATTTTACGGTTTTTCCATTTTTTCTCCGTTACTAATGATCCAATCGGGTGGTAAAAAAAACTCATTTTGTTCGTATTACAATTCTCTATAACTTTTCTCGTTTTAGAGTAACCAGATTGTTGCTATATGAGTTTTCATTTTATAAGCAAAAAACTAAAAAAACAAAAAAATATACTCAACAAGTTCTTCATCTGTTAACCAGTTTTCAGTAGCAGAGTGAATGCAACAAGACAACATCGCCAGAAAGATAAAGTCGTAGTAGCGTATGAGCATTCATTTGTTCACGTTTATTTTGAAATATTTTTATATGAATTTGCTGTTTAAATAAAAACATATCTTATCTCTAAAACTCTTCATCGAATTAATGGAAGTGAATCATGATTTTGGCCTCACTTATGATGTTGGGATTTAATTGAATTGAAAAATTAAACAACGGCTACATTTCTATTAGAATTTGATTTTGTAGCATTCGTTTGGACTCATTCCACAACTCTAGAAGTTATGAAAAAAAAAACCAACTTCAATTAAAATCTTGCTGATTTTTTAACAAAGAATAAAAAAATTAAGTGTTGAAGGTGATGAAAGTGAAAGTTTCTTTTTATAATTCATTCAGACCCTTTCCGACCCCCAATAACGAAAAAATGTTTCTGGATCTTGCTATAATCTCATTAGGATTTTTTTTTCACAAAAAATATTGACTAATGAAGTATTTTGGAAGAATTGATTTTGAAGCAGTCATTTATTCCCCTTCCCACACACTAGAAACAAGGAAAAAATGCTTCAGACTTCAATTAACATCCTGCTGTATTTTTTTTTATAAAATAATGAGAAATGAAAAGCTATGAATGTGAAAGTTGATTTTATCGATCCTCGATCCTTTCAACCCACTAGAAATAACGAATACGAACGAATACATTACGAGTGCGGAAAATTGAATTTTTCACACAAGCGGGAAATATTGTGCACGAGGCGCATGCATCACTTGTGTGAAAATCACTTTCACACAAGTAATGTACACTATTTTTCCTATAACCACGCGATAATTTTAGCAAATAATATATTATTGATATGCGTGCAAGAAAATCGAACAAAGAGGCTGACGAGAACCATTTCAACATCTTCATCGATTTTGAATAATTATTTTCAAATGACGTGGGATCGAATCCCGGGTGGAAACTTGTTATTTTTTTTGTTGTTGAAAAATTCACTTGTTTCTTTTCCTACAAATGTTAATATTATGTAGGTAAATCTAAACCGAAACGATATATTTTTCAGCTTGACAGCGTAAATATAAACAGAAATGATGCATGATGATACATCCGCAAGCGTGTGGAAAGTACTCACTTGTTACAAAAAATATTGAAATAAATATTGAATACGTTGAATGTGAAAGTTCATTTTGTAGGATTCTCACCCCCTTCCGTCTCTCTAGGAATAACGAAAAAAAAATCGGACTTTAATAATTGCCATCTTGCTGGGGTGTTTCTCACAAAGAATAAAGGAAAATTGAATGTTGCATAAAATGAAAATGAAAGTTACTTTTGTAGCATTTATTTGAGCTCCTACTACTCTAAAAATATCGAAAATGATGTTTCCAACTTCAATAGACCGCATTAGTGTGACGTCAAAATGTATGCAACTAACAGTGCACTGAGTCCTAACGAAATATATCTGAACGAAGCTGCGCTAACATGAACCTTCAGTAACCATTACATAAGGTTTAGAATCTGCGGTTCAAATTATGATGTTATTGATTTCATTATTTCGCATTATCAGCAATATTTGAGAAATGTATGTATTTGAATTCGATAGAAAAAGAATTAATACGTCTTATAGAATGGTTAACGTAAAGAAAGTCTTCAAAATAACTTCTGAATAAATTTCAGAAAATCCATTATGCTTCGACCAATAGCAAAATAGAATCATGCTTCTAACTTCATGTTGTTTGCTCGTAGTCAATTCCACAGAACACACGTTATGTCATATGTAATATGTATTTGAGATTTTCATGAAAAAGTAGATGATAAACTTATTTCATTTTTCGACATCTTCAGCAATGTTTTCAAATTCGAATGGGAATAAAATGAAACATTTGGCTGATCACCACTTTACTGTTTCGTGCCTAAATTATGAGCACTATCCAGCGGGGATGCACTTCCTAGCAGCATGAAATTAGATGTAGATGAATATTCAAATTTATTTCGTTTATAAATTATGTATAATCTTCAGAATATTGTTTTATTGAAATATTGTTTCTTCCGTCCTTCATATCCAAGGCCCGCTGTAGGCAATTCCTTAAATATTTACTTATTTCGTGTGAGACCATAAAACAAAAAGAGCTGTTACGATACTTCTATTATCGCTCTTATGTCATCTGTACTCAAGGTCGAGAATGACGCATATCATTTCGCGCCAAATGATTTAGGACTCGGTGTAATGTTGGTTGCATATTTGTGACGTCATCACTAATGCAGTCCATTGACATCTAGCTGGAGTTTCTTTAAATAGAATAGTGAAAAATGAAAAGTTGATTAGGTTGAATATAAAAGTTGATTTTGTACTGCCACATCATCTTGAAATATTAAATACATGATTGAAAGCATTTTGACATTTTTGGCTATTTGGAGTCTCTCACATTCAATTCACATGTATGCAAAGTTACAGATTCCCATCTACGTGTAAATTGACTGCCTTGATGCGTAAAATATTTGTTTTTGGTGTATAACTCATTAAAATGCCAATTATCTCAAAACAATCTAATTGTAACCTACCAGAAATAACAAAAAAAATTGTTTCTGGCTTGCATAATAATCTTTTAATGAAATAAAATCTCAGTATTATTATAAGTGATGCCAAAATTATGATTCAGATTCATTAGTTTGATGATGAGATACACTAGTTTCCTTTGTAGCTATTTATATAGTACTTTGAAGATAATATAGGTTATTTTCTCCTCAGCAAATTCGTCTTTATATATTTCACACTCACACGAAAATAAACTTGATAAAATGGATGCCCATATGCTGCCAAGACACCAAGCACAACTTTATCGAAGCGCAGCATATCCTTCTTGCTGGCGATGTCATCTTGCTGCTTTCAGTCTGGTGTTTTCAGTGAGTAACAAAAATCAGGAAAATCATATTTCTCTGAAAGAAGGAAATGTTTATCAATTTTGTTCCTTAATAATTGAATGTTCAAAGATAATAGGTAGATATGCAGCTTGTTGTCGGCAGAGTTTCCACTAAAAGAGTTCTCAGAATTATCATCTTCAACCAGATATAGGTATGTCTGTACATTTTTTCCATATTTTCATCAGAATCGATATTAATTTGAGATGTTCTCCTATTAAATGGAAGGTGACTTTAATGTTTTGGTATTAGGTAGGTAAGTAATATTTTTGTTTTCTATGTCCCAGATTTCAATCAGGTTCAGTAAAGATAAATTTTATCCACTCTTTTAAATTTGTACCTATCGCCCATCAGGTGCATAACTAGTTCTAATTAATACATCATTACACTTGTAGTAGAAGGATGCCCATGGATTATTACAAAATTCAAAATATTTTCATATTTGTACAGTTAGGAGATTAGTACTATGTGCAAGTATATAAAATAATAATAATACATTCTTTCAACCAATTGAAAATGGAAAAGGTTTGACTTAATGATAACTCATTTGCAAGGAAACAATTTTCAATCTGTAACATAATAATATCTTCATATTATGTATAGTCTAGCTCCTAAATTGTAGATAGTGACTCATCGTACATTTTCTGGTTTTTACGGGATTTGAAAGTGCGGAAGGGATGAACGAAAGTGGCAAAGTGAAACTTGATTTGAAGCTAAAGTACCTGGCTTATTTCTGTTCTATTTTTTGACCTGCTTTATATGAATTATGAACCGTACAACCGATGAGTCACTATCTACAATTTAGGAACTAGATTAAAAAAGTTTGTTGGTTAATTTCTTTATGAAACTGATTATCAAAAGTTGTGTTATCAGAAAAATGCATTAGATCAAAATTCGGTGAATGGAGTATGTTTGTGTTTTGTCAATACATTGAAAACAAATGCATGAATTTGTGTTCAAAAGTAATTCATGAAACGTATTTGTATATATCAGGTTGTCCTATTTAACAAAGATATTCATTTTCAATAAATGATGTTAGATGAATGCATATCATTGATATAGATATGTGAATTAGAAAAAAGAATTGGTACCAGGATTGAATCCTGAGGAACTCCTTTACTTATCAATAAAGCATCACTTTCATTTTCATCCACGTAACTAATTGGTGTCCTAAGATGCCATTCTAAAAGTGTTTTAATCTATTCTCAGTGACAAATTTTCATAAAAAGTTCTTGTCCAAGTTTTTGATTTTGTATATTGGAATTCATATGTTCAAAATCTAAGATCCAAATATAATTTCAGTACATAATGGTTCACAAATGTAAGCATATGAGCCTTGTTGAATTTCTTTTAGTTTCCAATTACAGCAGTATTTATTTATTTATCTTCTGAGTAAATACATTCATTCAATATTTAATGAAATATTTCCCATATCTTTAAAAAAATTCTTGCATCACTTGTCCTCTTCAACTGGTTTGATAGAAATTATCAGATTAACTGTAATTATCAAGACTTTAATTCAACTTCATTGATTTCAGTATGAAAATGGTTTGATAAAATAAAATCAATAAATTACGTTTTTAATTGAAAATATTTTGAGGAATGAGATAGACACAAATAAAACATTCCCGATATATCACTACTTTACAGTGCACCATTTTCAACTGAAGTTAAAAATCATACTCACCCAACTCTTTTCCTGGGAAACCATGAACATCATGCTCAGAAGGTCCAAATGTTGTCAAGGCCACTCTGCCGTTAGCAAGGCCGATGGCCAGTAACAAATCAACTTCGCATTTTGGGTATATATCAATACTCCTCACACTCTGATGATTAGTATTTGTGGTTAAAAGTTGAGCAGAATGTGTTTCGGATATTTTGAAAACTGGAAGCTTGGGGATATCCACCACTACAAATAAACTCTATTCAGTAGACATTTTCCACCAACTCATTTTCACTGTAGGAATACTCATATCTATTGTGTTTCATCTGAGTTTGTTAATTTACTATTACCTTTGAGTAGTAAAATCAAATGAAGAGTAAAATCAGCATAAATATAATATAATATTCTTATGAAATGGGAGAAATTTCTAGATTATAACAGTAAAGTAGGAATATAAGTAGATCTCCAAACAGTCAATTAGATTTTTTGCATATGTATACCTATATTCTATATAACACTAGTTATCAAATTCATAGTCCATCTGAGAAAAAACATTCAGTACCTATTCAGTATAGTAAAAAACTGTAGAAGCCATCACACACACAATAAAATGAAAATCATTATATTCATTACCTGAAGAATTGATATCCCTCGAGTTTTGTTCCAGTTGATATAAACAAATCTCTGCACCCCAAGTTATGAATTTGTTTGGTATTGGAGACCATTGTATTTCTAGTTTTCCTGACATATCACAAAAACTGAAAGGACTGAAAGGACTGAAAGGAGAAACTTAGGAGAAACCTAAGAACTGGTTTCGCTTAATTCAAAATTTCATTGTTTACAAATACATGCAAGAATTCCTTTCCACAACACTTCCCAATAGGCACTCCGCATGAAGCATCAGAACTATCCTGACCAAGGCGGTATATTTGAATCGATGCTAAAACGGTATAGTAGTTCGAATTATTCAACTTGGATGCAAGGTTAGTTTGGTTAGGATAGATCATGTTCCCTTCTTTTTTTTATTTTTAAGCCATAAAAGAAGGGAACATGATCTAATTTAACCAAACTGCCTTGATATTCAAGTTGATCCTCAACATAACCTAAAATTACACTGCACACCACGCAGGCGTAGAGTTTTGATTGGTATATGCGGATTGCCTATTGGGAAGTGTTGTGGATAGGAATTCTTGCCAAATACATAAGGTTCATTCGTTTGAAGCGAGGTGTAGTGCGGTGCGGGTGGAGCCATAGGAGTAGTGTAATAGACACCGCAAGTGGTGACGTCACAAATGTCAAAATATCATTTGACGCGTTCCAAACAAATCAGTTTCAGGTAACAGCTTTCGCAAAAACTTTTCCTATGGCAGAGAACCTGGTAACGAGATTGATTTATGGCGATTGCTATTGTTGAAGAGCTTATAAAGATGTAAATATTAAATTAATTATCATTCACTTGAACTCACTTTTGGAACCGAAACCTAACGGAACCCAACAAAGATGGTGAAGTGACGTCACGCTTGCGGAGTCTATTCCACAGCATATGCACGCATAGGTAACAATCGCCAGCACTGACACTCGGCCATGCCGGGGAGGTGCCGATAGGAGGGCAGGACTTGCGAAATGGTATTGAACAGATTCGTACTCGAAATTTTACAGATCCGAAATAAAAAATAGTCTGAAATTTCGATAAATCTCACTGAATTGAAAAATGGATCCAACAGGCTGTTCTATTTTGCAATGATATACTTATTATAAAGTAATACATAATTTTTATTCAACCCACTTTGGAGAGTATGTAACATTCCTTACTAGGAACAATGTGGATTTAGAGGCAGAGGCCTATTCTGTATCGCATAACGATGTCGTTAGTGAACGATAATCGGTAATTAACGACATTTGCGATTCTGTAGCTGAATATCGTTATCGTTTTATCGTTACTCTACGATAAAATTTATCGTTTGTATACGACGTCGATGGAGGTGTCTTTATATTGTCGTTGGTGGATATCAAACATGAAACATGATATATAATTCACAGAACATATATTTAGGTGATTATTTGAAATTTGAAATATTTGGAAATAGGAAAGATAGAGTGGTTAGCACAAATTTTGGGATATTTCAAAGAGGTGCGATTGTTCAATAAAAAAGGAATAACCAGAGACAACTAGTACAGCTAATTAGAGAAAATGTATTGCGCAGGTGGAATACATGAATTCTACGATATTCTCAGCACTTTATTATATGAGCTAGGTGAAGTTCTTGAAGCTGTGTACACGTAACTATTCAATGCAATGAAAGATTTGCATTTCGTATAAAATTTAATAAAATCGCAAAGCGCTTTCGGCTATTAGGCCATCATCGGTGCTATACTCGTCAGGTATTTATACAGGAGCAATACTTATAAAAAGTCACCAAAACCATGGTTGACATTGGTTTTGATCGGACACACATACATGTTAAAATTAAGTACTTAGTATATATATATATATATATACCCATTTAAGGGGTTTTGATTTAAAATTTTCGGGCAGAGCCTACTCGTGTTGAATTATCAACCACGAGAAACCGGAAAGGATAAAAATGTCTGAGGTAAAACCTCGTTTCTCGTGGTTGATAATTTAGCACGAGTAGGCTCTGCATTGCCTGAAAAAATGCGAAAAAACCGGATATTCTTGCACAGAGATCAGAGAAATGTGAAATTTCCACAGACCGCTGATGAAATATTTCACACAAAACATGAGTATGAAGCAGATGTTTAATTATAACAAATAATTGATGAATTTACAGAGATTCTTTATGAAACATGAGTGTACACGTATTAGTCAGAAATTCAAATAATAATAGACGGCCTTTCAGATAACAAAATTGACTCACCAAAACCGCTGAACTGGTCGATGCTGGGTACCCAGGTGGATCTTCTTGTTTGAAAGGGCCAACGTTTCTTGAATATTTGTGCACTTGTAAAGTAATGCGAAAGAGTTTTCTAAGCGCGTCTTACTTAAAATCAATATCGATCTCAATTTTAAATGTCTAGATTCGTCTAGAATCTGCTTTCCCGAAAAAACCGCTCATGCGTGGAGCAATCAACAAATGAAACCTGAAAGGCATACCTACACGGTGGCACAAGTAACATTGTACCAACATTATGAAAATAAGATAATTTATTACATTAAAGTTCCTAACGAGAAAATTTGTCAAAGATGACAAAAGAAAGTATACTTCTGAATACAAATTAAACTAATATTATACATAAACCGCCCACCAAATTACACAGTAATTTATATACCTTACTGGGAAGGCAACGGACATATTTTTGCAACGGAACGCTGCAAGGTTCCCTTTGCTGTACGCAAAGTAACTACTCTACAAATTTTATCAGAGCCAGTATGAGCCTTTACAACTCTACCTAAAATCCATTTCAATGGTGGAGTTTGATCATTTTTTATCACAACGAGAGTTCCTTCAGCTATTGACACAGTGTTTTTGTGCCATTTTTGCCGCTGATTGAGAGTATTTAAATATTCTAAATGCCAACGCTTCCAAAAATGTTGATGAAGTCTTTGCAATAGTTGCCATCTAGATAATCTATTGGTATTCAAATGAGACAGATCAGGATCAGGCAACGCAGTCAAAGGCTCCATGGTCAAGAAATGTCCAGGCGTCAGAGCTGTCAATTCATTTGGGTCTGTACTCAAGCTAGTTAGAGGTCTAGAATTTAACAAGGCCTCTATTTGAACAAACACGGTGTTTAACTCCTCGTAGGTGAGGATCTGGTCTCGTATAACTCTCAAGAGGTGACCCTTTACTGACTTTATGCCAGCTTCAAATAAACCACCAAAATTCGATCCTGTAGGAGGATTGAAATGCCATTTAAGGTTCAGAGTTTCAGCTGAATTTTTCATTAATTCAAGCAGATAACGATGAGCACCAACGAAGTTAGTACCATTGTCACTAAATATAATGCTGCAGCGACCACGACGTGCTATAAATCGTCGGAAGGCTGCTAGAAATGCTTCAGAGGATAAATCTGAAGCGAGCTCTAAGTGTAGAGCTTTCATTGAAGAGCACACAAACAGGCATAAATAGGCCTTTTGAGATTTGCATCCTCGAGATTTACCAAGGGTTATGGAAAATGGACCACCATAGTCCACGCCAACACGGTTTTAGTTGGTTGACACGGAGAGATGGTAAGTTTCCCATTATGGGAACAGATGATGAAGGGCTGACACGAAAACATCTGAAACATTTCGAAATAGTATGGCGTATTGCTCTTTTCACAGACAATATCCAAAATTGCTGTAATAAAAGATATTCTAATGTTCGGGGACCTGGATGTAGATTTTCTCGGTGAAAATGTTCGATGATAAGTTGAGTGAGGCGATGCCTTTGCGGGAGAAGAATAGGAAATTTTGCATCAAATGACAATTTGGAATTTATCAATCGACCGCCCACCCTAAGAATACCATGCTCATCGATAAATGGAGAAACTTTTCGTAATGGTTTAGAACAAGCAACGAAAGAGAACCAGTGGTTTTCTCCGGTTTCCTAGAATTATGTATGAAGCATAAAACCCAAGCGACCTGCCGTTTAACTTTAATCAAGGAGGAAAGTCTGCCTATTACATAATCTAAGACATTTACTTCAACTGTGGTTGTCAAGGTGACAGATTTTTCTTCTCCAGTTACGTCTACCCGTTTTAGCATAGCTAATGAAGGCCAATATTCATTAGATCGATGTAACCAAGGAGGACCTTCCCACCACAATTTATGTTCAACAAGTTCCGAAGGTAGAAGTCCACGTGAGGCACAATCAGCTGGATTATCTTCGCCTGGAACAAATCTCCAGTAAAGAGGTGATGTTTTTTCTTGTATAAGGCTAATTCTATTCGCTACGAAGGTGTTGTAACCGTGAGAGCTCGATTTAATCCACTGAATTACAGTTTGCGAATCTGACCAACAAAAAATATCAGAAAACGTCAAAACATTCTGATAAGTTTTACAAACATAGGCGACCAACCTAGCAAGTAATGTTGCCGCACACAGCTCCAAGCGTGGTATCGAGATTTGTCGCAAAGGTGCAACCCTTGTCTTTGATAACGAAATGCACACTTTATATGAATTTTTCAATTCAAATCTAAAATAAACCATGGCTGCGTAGCCCTTTTGGGAGGCATCACAGAAGCCATGTAGTTGACAGCTATCATACTCATCAGGAATTATTCTACGAGGGATTTGTATGGAGGACAAATTCGGTAATTCTGATTGGTATCTAGTCCACGAGTTGATAACTTCATCGGTAGGAGTTGCATCCCAGTCTAAGCCCAGCGTCCAAATATATTGCATAAGTCGCTTGACGAAAAATATGACAGGTGCCAAAAAACCTAGTGGATCAAAGATCCGCGATAGTTCTGATAGAATTGTACGTTTAGTACAGTGTCTGTCAAAAGGATGAGCATGATAAGAAAATGAATCTAAATGAGGATTCCATTGCAGTCCAAGAATTTTTATAATGGGATCGTGATCAAATGATAGAGGCATTTGTCGAAAATCTTCGGGAACATTACCAAGCAAAGATGGACTATTGCTAGCCCATTTACGGAGTTGGAAACCACCGCGTTCTAAACAAGAAACCAATTCCGTCTGTAAAAGAATGGCCTTGCTCAAATCATTCCCACCACTAATAATATCATCAACATATACATCAGATTGTAAAACCTGTGACGCCAAAGGAAAGTTTTGCATTTCATCCATGGCTAATTGTCGAATAGTTCTATTAGCCAAGTATGGTGAACTTGAAATACCATAAACGACAGTGTTTAGAGTGAACTCTTGAATAGGGTCAGCCCGAGAAAATCTCCAAAATATTCTTTGGTAATTTCGTTGAGAGGGGGCTAATAATATTTGTCGAAACATTTGCCTCACATCAGCCGTGAACACAAACTTGTGTACTCGGAAGGAGAGAAGAAGAGTGGCAATGTCATTCTGTAACTTTGGACCCGTAAATAAAACATCATTTAACGATACACCAGAGTCACATTTGGCTGAAGCATCAAAGACTACTCTTAGCTTTGTGCTGACAGCATCAGGTTTTTCTATACAATGATGAGGGATAAAGTACGAGAATTTTGTATCTGTTAATGGAACAGCTGGAGACATGTGACCCGAATCAACATAATCTTTCATGAAATCTGAATAAGCATGTTTCAGTTCGAGATTTTTACTTAGTTTTCGTTCTAAATAATAGAAACGTCGTAATGCAGCAGAACGCGAGTCTCCAATTTGAGGATTTTGTAATTTAAATGGCAAATAGACAATGTACCTACCAGAATCATCTCTAGTGACAGTGTCTCGGAAGATTTGTTCACACAACTGATCATCTTGAGAAGCAAATTCAGGTTTCGGTGGTTCCTCTATTTCCCAAAACCTTCTAAGTGTTTCATCTAGAGAAGAGTGTGTGATAGAAAGGTAGGAAGATACTATTGATGGGTAGCCATTGTCAATTTTACCCATCAATACCCAGCCGAAAACGGTATTGAGGGCAACGGGTTCAGTAACTTTTCCCGTTAATCTACCATCTTGTAAAATCAGGGGAAACAAATCCGCGCCTAACAAAATATCTACTTCACCATTAACATTGAAATCTTCATCAGCTAATTTTAAATTTGTGATGAATGATATATTTGTTTTGGAAATTGTTTGTTGTGGCATCCTAGTGCAAATATTAGGTAATACGATAGCCTCAAAATGATAAGAAGGTTCGACAAGCCCTTTTGGCCGAATAGTACAGCTCGTACGACCGTTGCTCATTGAAGGTACCTGACCTATGCCTTGAATGGTGGTTCTGAATTTAGACCTATTAAGACCCAAACGTTTCAAACAATTTTCGGTAATGAAATTTGTTTGACTCCCTGTATCGAGCAGAACTCTAGCAGATTGAGCATATCCACGCACATCAACTATGTCAACTTGAGCGGTTGACAATAGAACCGTAGATCGAGAAATTGATGAACTACAGTTGCTTGTTAAAACAGTGTTCACTTCCGGGCTAGACGGAGTCTCGGCTTGCTGAGGCGATGCTATCGAAGATTGCTCGGTAGCCACACTGAAAGATTCCTCTTCCGGTGTGATATTGTTACTCCCAAAATAAGGAGCGTATGGTGTCTTTTATTACATAATCTACACAATGAGGCTGGGCAAGGTTGATTGAAATGAGAACGTAGACAATTCAAACACAGTTTATGTTGTCTTGCAAGTAAATGTCTCTCATGGGGTGGTTTGTTCAAGAACTGTGCACATTTGTTAATGAAATGAATATTTTTACATAAAGGGCAATGTGAATTGGGAAACGAGCCCATTTTGTTTGAGACGAGTGAAGTCGTAACACAAGACCTTTTATTTTTTGAATGCCAATCGTTGGGTTTAAATGAAGAAGGTTTTGAAGAACTGACTTGTATTGAGTAACCAACAGATTCTAAGGCCTTGCATTGTTCAGTAAGAAATTGTTTCAATGAAATATAAGATGGAATTTCTATTTTTTCTGAACATGATTTTAACTCAAAACGAGTCTTTGTACTAATATCAAGTTTATCAAAAAGAATATTAAATAATGGAAAATCCCAACTATCGACAGGAAACTGGAGTGCCCTAAGGGCCGACACGTTTTCGGTAAAAATGTTCACCAAGGTTCTAAGGGACTGAACAGTCTCTCTAGCTTTGGGGGCATCTCTGATTTGATTCCAATAAAAGGTAGCTAACAGTTTTTTGTCTTGATATCTGTCAACTAGAGTTTGGAAAGCTATGTCATAATTTTCATCAGCCAAAGTGACACCCTGTACTATATTAAGAGGTTCTTTTGCTAAATTCGTAATTAGATATTCAAATTTTTCAATATTGCTAAGTTGATCATTTGTATGCACTAACGTATTGAATAATCCATAAAAATGAGGCCACGATTTAAAATCACCATCAAAACAAGGTAAGTGTATTTTTGGTAATTTGCAATTTCGAGTTTTCTGAGATGAAATAATGTTTTCCTCATTAGCCTTAATCCATTCTTGAATATCATGATTCACTGAGCTCACTGTATAATAATGTTCATCAGCCTCAGTCCTGATCATGTCTTCCTGGTCCAACATACTAGGATCAGATGAAATTGTCGCAACTATTGCATTGTGACTCTTTTCAAAATCATTAAATATGTGATCCAACTTACTGCATCTAATTTTTAATTGAGTATGAAGCGTTGGGTCAGCGATGGCATCATGAGCAAATTTAACAATTTCTTTGAGTCGTTTCAAGGCAATATCACGGGATGCTCGGTGAGCTGCCAGTTGTTCTGTCATTTTCAGAATTTCAGAATAGAAAAAAATAAGCTTTCAAAATATTTCCCAAACTAATAATTATTAGTCAAGTAAAAAATTTAAATGATTTATTTATCTAGCGAAATTTCTATCAAAGTGGGCTATAATAAATTAAAGAGACACTCTGTTAAATATCTGTATATTCTGAATAGTAAAATTGTATGAAGAACGATGAGCGATAAAGAGTTGGGAATGCCCGCAAAAACGAACATAAAAAACTCGTACAAGCACTGATAAATTGTACCCGATATAAATACGAAATAAAGAACGTTTTGAATGAAAACCAAATCAATGTGTAATCTAGTGGTTTTTAAATATTTCGGAATGATATTTGGAAATCACTTTTATTGTATAAAACCTGGATGTGATATCCGGTTCGAAGGACCATAATGTACACGTATTAGTCAGAAATTCAAATAATAATAGACGGCCTTTCAGATAACAAAATTGACTCACCAAAACCGCTGAACTGGTCGATGCTGGGTACCCAGGTGGATCTTCTTGTTTGAAAGGACCAACGTTTCTTGAATATTTGTGCACTTGTAAAGTAATGCGAAAGAGTTTTCTAAGCGCGTCTTACTTAAAATCAATATCGATCTCAATTTTAAATGTCTAGATTCGTCTAGAATCTGCTTTCCCGAAAAAACCGCTCATGCATGGAGCAATCAACAAATGAAAGCTGAAAGGCATACCTACACGGTGGCACAAGTAACATTGTACCAACATTATGAAAATAAGATAATTTATTACATTAAAGTTCCTAACGAGAAAAATTGTCAAAGATGACAAAAGAAAGTATACTTCTGAATACAAATTAAACTAATATTATACAATGAGATACCAGGAATCATAGGATGTATATAGATTCCACCCATACAAAAATTGTTCTCATTTCGATGAAAAAATGCCTCAAATTGGCTCTTATAGTCGTCTTTTATTCATACCCCGCTGCTTTCTTTGTTATCGATTTGGCTGTAGTCATAGTCATGTCTGGATGAAAACAATCATTATTTATAACAGATGATATTAAAGTGTTTGTTATTTATGTAGTTATATTCAAACTGTAACCAAATATCATTCTGACAGCCGACAACTCCGTTCAAACGCACACACAAGTATCGACAAACATTTTTGGTCTCAAGACATTAAATATCAAGTACCAACATTTACCAAATCCATTAATACTATGTTACCAGATTTTGTTTTAACGACATCGATACTGCATGTATTTTAAGAATTTATCGTTCGGAATGTCGTTGGCGAAAATGTCGTTAGCGCAACGATATCGTATTCTAACGACAATTTACTGAATAGGCCTCTAAGAGGCGACCTGCGACCAAAACCCGGAAGATGATACAAGATTCGTTTAATCAGATTGTTGGTGTTTTTGAAGTTTATTCCTGTATTAAAAAATATTTAGTTTATAAGTTTGTTCCAGAATATAAGAACGTTCAAGCTTGTTCATTACTTCGTTTTGCTTGAGAATATTGAGTTAATTCTGTAACTACTTTTCTGAAAAAAATGTAATTAAAGATAAACCAAAAATGGAGTCTACTTTCAAAAGGATCTATGCCACCAAGTACACAATTTTTAAATATTTTGAGTGGTATTATTAAAATTTTGAACTCTTCTATAAAATTTATTCAAAACACTTCATTTTGTCCGCAAAACCCGCCGTTTCACACGTTATTTTTCAAATCCCGCCAAGTGCATTTTATATATATGTTTCCTTTTATAGTGCTATATAATCTCTTTCTGTTATATAAGATGAAAGGTGATGTTCAAAAAACAGTATCTACATCCACTGAATGAAAAAGTATATTCCATTTATCGCTTGTATCAAGCAAAGCAGTTTTTCGCGTTTTTCTTGAAACTACATAGTATATGCACTTGGCGGGTTTTGCATTTAGACGGCTCAAATGCTTTGTGTTTATTTGGGACGTGTACAATAACGGCATTTCTCTTATTATTATCTCATGTTCACCAAAACCTTGAGTTTTCTTAATTTTTTCAAGAAGGATTTTGGTATCACCCAGATCCTTCGATTCTTTCTTTTTCTATGTATTTTATAATTATAATACAATGCCGGAGCTTGAATATTTTTTTCTCAGAAAGAACACATAATTCATATCATGTACACTATCTGAAATTTCTTCCAACTCCTCAGAAAAGATATCTCTCCACGTCTCCACCGACAGGATAGTAAGCATGGCCTATGGCTTTTTTGACATTGTTCATGTGAACAGTTCACAGCTGTCATGTGAATGCGGCATTAGCAGTGAAATGCAGAATGAGATTGGGTTACAGTTTGAATAAAATATACGTACATATATCTGTAATTTTTTCGTTTAATGATAAACAATTCAATATAATCTGTAATAAATAATGATTGTTTGAATCCATACTTCAGTGACTTCACTATGACTACTGCCAAACCGATAACAAAGAAGCAGCGGGTATGAAGGAAGACGACTAGGAGCCAATTTGAAGCATTTCTCAACGTAATGGGAACTAATAATTCTGAAAACTAGTTGGAACAATTTTTATATGGGTGCAATCTATACATCCTAGCTATGATTCCTGGTCATGATACTATAAAATATAGATATGCTCACGCGCATCTTCCGTCGACGCCCCTCCTATCGATAACGTCAGTAAGTGACAAAAGTAGTGATCAGGGCCAGGATTCCGTCACGATCGAGCATGAATCGTGTCGTTTTCACGAATTTGACGATTCCGAGCCTATACACCGATCGTATGTGTTGCAAATAGCCTACATTTTGACGATTAGTTGACGAAAAGTGGATTCCGAAGTGACGATTAGTCCTCAATGGTGTCGTCTAGACGATTTTGATGATTCCGAGGCTATATGACGATCGTAAATGTGTTGCAAATTGCCTACATTTTACGATTAGTTGACGATAACTATTTTCTTGTCGTCAGTATATCTATCTTGGTCTGATATATGTGTTGCTCTTTTTATTAGTGGTCATTATTACTTGTGTATTTATTTCCATCCCGTTATTTACATATGATCCATACTTCTGCAGTAGAGATTTTTTTATTCAGAATGACTTTCAGAGCAACCCAAAAGTTTACTGGGAGTTGATAATGAATTTCATGGGGAAAAGGGCATAGCTGAGTGGCGAATAGATTACCCTGTTGAAAAAAATGGGAAGATTTCTGAGGGTTGTGCTCGTAAAGGTACAGCTGGTTGACGGAAACACTAACATTTTTTTTATTATTATTTCAAGGTACCATTACAACTGTTGCAATATTTTTTGGGAATATTAATATTATTAACGAGTTCAAGGAATAGGATGTAGGTACCTATAATGATATACAAATAAGTAGGTATGCACCAAATGTACGTATTCCTTTGAATTAAATTTCAATAGAAAAAGCAACAGAATTACTGGAACCTACACTATGCAAGAATGGATTACTAACAAAGATATACATTAACAATTAAAGATACACCTTATAATGATAATGATAGGAGTAGTGTGTACATAATTAACTGCAGTACAATAATTATTAATATTATTATAGAGTATTATACCTATCTAGTTAGGTATAGGTACCTATAACCGGTTCACTGCAATATCAAATTTTATGCCAGTAATATAATTTATGCACTGCAATGAAAGAAGAGGCTACTTCAAAAGTATTATATAGAGGTAAAGGCATTGTTTAAATAATATTTAAACAATGGCCTAGGTTACCTATTGCGATTACAAATTTCTTTAATTTTTAAATGCTCCAAAAACAGCGGATGAATGATTACAGAAATAGTCAGGCAATTTGTCTAACAAATTCAGTGAAATTTTAGACAATCGGAAATTTCCAATCCTTCTATAAATGCATTTCGACTTCTTAAACAATAAACAACGGTCAAGATTATCTTTTCAACGTTAATTGGAATTGGTTAGAGAGGTACACCTATACATATCATGAAAACTTGCCCCTAATATACGAGCCCTAACAACTATATATATGTTGGAACAAGCAGTTACTTTGCGAATAAAATGCCAGTTTGCCGAAATTCTTTTATTCTAATTATTTTTAGTTGTTAATATAAAATATATAACATTTTTTATGATAGATGGAATTATTTTTACCGCTAAATTTAATATTTCATATATTTTATGTTAATTACTATTTATTAATTACTTGTTTGAAAATCGAAAAATGCTGACAACTAAATATTGGAACATGTTATGTTTGTCTCCCATTTAGTGAGTTTTATAGACGCAAAGAAGGCTTTGAAATGAAACATACGAGTAAATGTGTTGCCAACAAAGATTGTCACGCGTCATTTGAGTACTAATATTTAAAGTAAGTAGGTAGGGTCAGAGTTTTATTAAGGGTAAAATACCATAATGGTACGTGGAAAACCTTCTGATACAAAAGTGCGAGAAATTATTATTAATCAATACCTATAAAGAAAAAACAATGCGTTAAATTTTCAGTGAATTGACTATAGCAACAACTACTGTGTTTAATGTAATCAAAAAATATAGTGAATCTGCCGGTATTGATGATCGCGGTAAAAGCTGCTCAGGCCGTCCAAAAGCCGTTTCTCAAAGGAGTGTAAGGCATTTAATTAGAATATGTAAGTCGAGAAGAAGAAATACAGTACGAGAAGTAACTGCAAGGTTGAATAGACAAACTGGGATGAATGTTTCCAGAGAATGCTGTCGCAAATATAACCACAAGAGCGGTCTTAGTTTTTATAAGCTATGTTTGATATTACTAGGTACTTCTTTGCGGTATGAGTTTTCTATTTTTTCACTTACAGGCTATAGAAAAACCATTGTTGACGAAAACTCAAAAAAGGAAGCGGTATATTTGGGCCAAATCGAAGCTTTCGTGGATCAAACATGACTGGGACAAAGCTATCTATAGCGACGAAAGCAAATTTGATGTCTGTGTGGGAGATTACCGAAAGCGTGTGATTCAGGACAAAACAGAAGCATTCCATAAGGACTGCCTCAAAAGAACTGTAAAGTTTCTACAGGGCATCATGGTGTTGGGTTATTGTATGTCGGCCAAAGGGTTGGGAACTTTACACTTTATTCAAGGCATATAGTAAACGCAGACAAATACCAAGATATTCTTGAACATTCGCTTTTACCAAGTGCAGCAAAGTTATAACCATCCAGAGATTTTACTTTTCAACAGGACGGAACCTCCTGCGATACGGCTAAATCTACCAAAAAATGGATGGGAGAACATGACATTAAGGTTTTGTCACATCCCTCTAGCAGCCCGGATCTTAATCCAATAGAGACAGTTTGGCACAAAATGAAACAATACCTAAGAAATAATCCTCAGCTTACTTCACCACAACTACGTGCTAAATTGCATGAAATATATGGGATAGTTTCACCCCTGAACTCTGTGAATGGGTAGTTAATACAATGCCTAATAGAGTTCATGCTGTTATTCGAGCTAAGGGCGATGTTACGCCTTATTAATTTCTATTTTAATATGTTCAAATCCATTTGTTCCAATATTTAGTTGTCAGCATTTTTCGATTATCAAACAATCAATTAAATAGTAATCAACATGAAATATATGATAAAAATGTTAAAATAATTCCACACATCATTATAAAAATGTTGCTACCCACTAAACATGATACATAACAAAAATATTTTCCAGATATAACTTTTGTGCAATTTTGTGATATTGGCAAACTAACATTATATTAATGTCATCTTGAGAATCTTCAGAATATGTAAAAGATGTTTGCAGATCAATCACAGATGACGAGTTTGACTCATAGTGATGGATTGGATGACATTAGCAGAGCAGAAACTGAAAAGAAAGGAGAAGTGACCGAGACAACAACCATATAATTATTGATTCAGGGATATCTGTTTTTATTTTTCAAAAGAAATAGGTTTTCATTCAATATTATTCTTCTAATAACACTTAACTTTGGTAGATCTATCAATACATTTTTCATCTGATTCAGGTGGTAAGTCATATTATTAGGTACTTTGGTCTGTTCATAGTGATTCAAGATTATATTTTTTATACTGCTAATTTTAATTGTTATTCATCTAATGAAAAGTGACTACTGAAATTCCAGAAATATACCTATAAATATAGAAAAAAGTATTGGTAAACCATGAGTATATGCTCCACCCTGATGTTACAATGTTACATTTTACAAATGTTGCATAGATGTTTTGAGTAACATTATATGTAACATATAAAGTCATATTAAAGTTACGCAAAATATGATACATGTATGTAATGTTAAGTAATTAACATTACATTGTAATATTTAAAAGAGGCACAAATGCATATGGACGCAACGTATCTGTAACATCAAGCATATCTCTGAATAACATCACCAAGTCACAATGTGATATAACAGTTATGTTTAAGTTATGTTTTTATGTTTACTGGGTAATTTCATATTTAGAATTAAAATCAATTACAATCAAAGAATTTCGGTAAACTGTCATTTTATTCCCAAAATAACTGCTTGTTTCAACATATAGTTGTTAGGGCTCGTAACTTGCTTATGTTTTCTGAATAGAACATTTACTTTAAGCATCCTACAGGTATGCGCAGTGATTACAAATTTCTTACAGCAAACTTGCAGAGTAGGTATATGAAAGTTGTAACAAACTTGCACTTATTTCATACATTTGCTATTTCAGTACGATACCTCTCCTCTTGTTACTCTTGTTTAGATTCAAGGAAACCTAAGGCAAAGAATATATGTAGATATTCTTTGCCTTAGGTACCTAAACTCTATACAAGGTAGAATTAAGCGCAAAAACAAACATTCAAGAAATGAATTTCCTTCACAGAATAAAATGTTCAATCAATACTCTGGACTCCTTCAACTAATAATGTAAATTTAAAATCACAAAAAACTAGCAGATTGAATAAAATATATTGAGAATATCGAGAATATGTCAATTATCAATTCAGAATTTTATGTTTTTTATGCGGTTTAATTCATCATCTTACCGTTCCATGTTGATTTTATTGTGTTGACTGATCGAGTACCAAAATCACCCGACGATTTTATTGGGAATCAATTATTACAGTCGAATCGTCCAAGAATGTCATTTAGGTAGGTATTTACAGGAAATTTCCAATCAAACCAAGAGGTCCTGAGTTCGAATCCCGATTTGTCCACATTTTTTTAATTTACTTCTAATTTTCATCTTTCCGTTTGCTATGCCAAAAACTTATTCTGGATTTTAAATTCAATTACATACGTTAGTGCTACTTAATTTTTTCATTTATTCTTATTTTCTACGATCTACGATCATGTTACTTCCAATTTCATCAAGTACCGAGAATACCCGACGATTACTTCTTGTCGTCTGAAGTTCGATTCGTTGATCGTTCGTTCGTTCGTGATCGAATCGAAAGTTCGGAATCCCAGGGCTTACTGCCTTGGCATCGATTCAAAAATACCGCCGTGTCCAGGATACTTCTGATTGGTTCATGCGGATTGCCTATTGGGAAGTGTTGTGGAAAGGAATTCTTGCTTCTTGCCCAATACGATGTCAAGTCAATATTGAAATATTTACAATTGATTCTAGTGTTTATATCAGAGGATTAGCATAAATAAAAGTAATCCGTTATATGAAAGGTTTCAAAATAGATCATCGCTGACGAGAGAAAAAGAAAATAGTCGTTATTCTTGTTCTTGGGTCCAGGTGAGGCTATTCCTTCCCTATAACTCCAAAGGATATAAAATAATAGGGTCAATGACTCAAGTGTGGCAGTTGGGCAGGCACACCTATTTAAATGTATTTTCATTTTTCAGTTGACATCATGGCCAAAAAACCGGTAGTTCAACCAGCCCTACACAAAGTTATAATGGTCGGTAGTGGAGGTGTTGGAAAATCAGCCCTCACTCTACAATTCATGTATGATGAGTTTGTTGAGGACTATGAGCCGACGAAAGCAGACTCTTATAGAAAAAAAATACTTCTAGATGGTGAAGATGTTCAGATTGATATTCTGGATACTGCAGGTCAAGAAGACTATGCAGCAATTAGAGATAATTATTTCAGAAGTGGTGAAGGATTTTTGTGTATATTCTCAATCACAGAAGATGAAAGTTTTCAAGCAACACAGGAGTTTAGGTAAGGGACTGTTGAGGCTAGTTAGTGTAAACGAATGGTAAGGTAACGCTAAAACATAAGGTAAGATAATGGAAATGTATGGTTCACAAAAACCTTAGAATATACGATTTACAAATGCTAGTGAGTTCGAGAGCCAGTTTCAAAGGCTACACTTGATGCTTTAGGTGGAACTTGCAGTTGAAATTCCAATAGAATATGTTAAATAGTATGTCAAATATCACATTCTAACTGATTCTTAAATTTAAGCGTTGATCAAAGCACTAAGTGGAAGTGGTGGAATCGGCCGTGAATTTATTATGTAGGCTGCTGTCTCAAGATACATAATTGACAGTTGTATACTTGAATTCACAGAATAGTAGATACTTGATTCTTCAGTATTTTCTTCTTGTTCTTATTGTTATGGGCTCAATAAGTACAGAAATGGATGGATGTGGTTATTACGGTTCAAACCAGTTGTCTTCATTTGGAATACATTGTCTTCAAGAGCCCTCTAGTTGGTCAACTTTTGTGTTACCTTACATTTTATACCTAACCTTGCGTTATATCATGAACTTATCTACACTATTCCAATAGTTCAACTTTCTTTCATTTTTGAGTTACCTTACTTTATGTTTACATTACAAGAAATAAGCTATAGAGTTGCTTGCGAAGAAGAGGTGAAACAATAAAGCCTAGTTCATGTAAACGTAAGGTAAGGTAACACAAATATGAAAGGAAGTTAAACTATTCGAATCGTGTAGACACATTCTTGGTAAAACAAGGTAAGTTATGAAACGTAAGATAACGCAAAAGTTGACCAACTTTTAACTTTCTGCATTGCGTTCCTACCTCTAGCCAATCAGAGAGCTTTTAAAGACAATGTATTCCAAATGAAGCCGACTGGTTTGTATTGTTACATTGTTTAAAGAGAAATAAGATAGTCAATGCCTTTTTGAATGTGTTTATTGAGTAGGAAGAAAATCCTAATATATAAACAATACATCAATACACATGAAATTTAAGTAATACATAGATATTATACACGTAAAATCTACTTATTCACTTACATTTTGGAAAACTAGCATTGAAACGTCGTCATAAATAATTGGATATATATATATATATATATATAAATATATATATATAAATATATATATATAAATATATATATATATAATATATATATATATATATATATATATATATATATATATATATATATATATATATATACAGTGTGCCCAAGATAAGAATGAACAGCATGGGGATATCGGAAACGGTAAGTGATACGGGGTCGATTAAATTAGAGAAAAGTAGCGCATTTATGTGCCTAATAATATGCCATTTAGAAAGTTTTAATATTCCGAGTAGTTTCGGAGATATCCGAGAAAAACCGAAATTTGAGAATTTCGTTTTTATTTTCTCCTAGCTTTATTTTCAAAGGAAATGTAAAACAAATAGCACTTTGCCATGGCCACTTTTTGAGGACTACACGATAACGTAAGCAGAATTTTTCTGCGACGTTTCGTCTTTTAGAAAACATCATCAACTTTGTATTTTTATATGGGCCGAAACTAAAGTATACCCTGTATACGACTCCATATTTCATTGTGAATACAGCAACGTATCAAACAATATGATTTCGGAACAATTTCTCGCGCAAAATGTAATTTAGTGATTACTTAATATGTTTTTCTTCAATTTTAGATAGTAGGCGCTGGAAAAAATGACACATATTGTTCCGTTGTCATAATAATACTGTAGTTTGGTAGAATTTTTGACACATTTTCGTTCCTACTTTTACATCTCGCTACCTACCTAATTTGTGTTAAAAATGGAAAACGGCAGCTTTTCGAATACTGAAAAATTTGATATGTTGTCATGTTACATTGTGTGCCAAAGAAATTGTGTTGATGCTGAACGTGCGTACTCTAATAAGTATCCAGAGAGGCGACAACCTGGTAAATCAATATTTAGACGGTTAGTTTTTAATTTAAAAGAATACGGATCATTTAAAAAACCTGTGGTTTCCCGACAAAAGCAATCTAATGAAGAAAGTCAGCGTGATGTGTTACAGGCCGTTGTTGAAAATCCTGAGATATCTACTCGCACCATTGAAGATAATACCGGAGTTGCCAAATCCACCGCTCACTTCATTTTAAAAAAAAATAAATATCATCCTTATAAATTTAGGATTTGTCATGGACTCAGGCCAGGTGATGATGCAAGGCGAAGAACCTTTTGTGAATGGTACACTAGAAAATGCCAAGACGATGAAAATTTCCCTTTCAAAATAATTTGGTCTGATGAAAGTATGATCACCAACAATGGCATTTTTAACAGGCGGAATGTTCATTATTGGTCACAACAAAATCCGCGGGTACACAAAGTGTCCAGACACCAACATCGTTTCGGTTTTAACATGTGGGTTGGGATTCTCGGTACGAATGTAATTGGGCCTTTTATCTACCGAAACAATTTAACAAAAGAGCGGTACATAAATTTGTTAGTAAATGATTTGGAAGATGCTCTAGATAATTTGCCTTTAGCGGTTACTCACAGCTGCTGGTTTCAACAAGATGGTGCTCCAGCACATAACGCTATAATTGTTCGTGATTATTTGAACCGTCGCTTCCCAGGACAGTGGATAGGTACTCATAGTGATACACCCTGGCCTGCAAGGGCCCCCGACCTAACCCCACTAGACTTTTTCCTTTGGGGACATATCAAGAATCAAGTGTACTCTAATCATAATTTTCAAAATGAAGAAGATTTGCTAAGATTGGTAACTGCTTCCTTTAACAATATTTGTCCGAATATGTTAACTCAAGTTTTAAATTCGTCTGTGAGACGAGCGTACTTGTGCTTAGAAAATAACGGCGGGTTATTTGAACACTTGTTATAAGTTTCTGTTTGTTTCCTGTAATACATATCAGCTCCTTGTTATTACATTACAATTACATTTATAAAGTAAACTTTTGATTTGGCGACTCATCTTTGTATTCAACAACGCAAAAATTCTGGAAAGTGGTAAGTTTAAATTTAGTATAAATAGGACTAATCAATTTATTTCATGTACCAAAATATGTAATTTTTTCCAGCGCCTACTATCTAAAATTGAAGAAAAACATATTAAGTAATCACTAAATTACATTTTGCGCGAGAAATTGTTCCGAAATCATATTGTTTGATACGTTGCTGTATTCACAATGAAATATGGAGTCGTATACAGGGTATACTTTAGTTTCGGCCCATATAAAAATACAAAGTTGATGATGTTTTCTAAAAGACGAAACGTCGCAGAAAAATTCTGCTTACGTTATCGTGTAGTCCTCAAAAAGTGGCCATGGCAAAGTGCTATTTGTTTTACATTTCCTTTGAAAATAAAGCTAGGAGAAAATAAAAACGAAATTCTCAAATTTCGGTTTTTCTCGGATATCTCCGAAACTACTCGGAATATTAAAACTTTCTAAATGGCATATTATTAGGCACATAAATGCGCTACTTTTCTCTAATTTAATCGACCCCGTATCACTTACCGTTTCCGATATCCCCATGCTGTTCATTCTTATCTTGGGCACACTGTATATATATATATATATATATATATATATATATATATATATATATATATATATATACATATATATATATATATACATATATATATACATATATATATACATACATATATATATATATATATATATATATATATATATATATATATATATACCCCTGACTGGAGTGTTGACACTCCAGTCAGGTAAATTAAGCGATTAGTCTGCAGCGGAGAATAACAATTGTCCTCCCAAATGTTCCATAGGTTAGAACTAACTCTGTGAATTTTCTCTTCCTGAAGAAGTCAATAAAGGTTGACGAAATATTGAAGATTTAAATCGAATGAGTTTCATTGTTCAACAGACCGCTACCCGAGAATTCCTACTTAATTATATATATATATATATATATATATATATATATATATATATAATATAAAATGAATAGAGTATTTTCACAAGTTACTATTCATTTATATATATATATATATATATATATATATATATATATATATATATATATATATATATATATATATATATATATATATATATATATATATATATATATCAGGGAGTTCAATACGGAGTTTGTTTGTCCATCCAGCACAAACAAACTCCGTATTGAACTCCCTGATATACAGATCAATTCAGCTTACCGACAACCAGAATAGACCACAAGAGCTGGACAAACTGAAATCAGCCTTACTTCAGAATGGTTACAACAATTCGCTAATCGACAAGTCTATCCGCCATCAACTGACCCGTCCTCCAAAAACAAATGATCCACTAGAGAGTATCCAGCCACACAAAGCTTTCCTACCATACATCAAAGGTGTGACAGACAAAATCAGTAATATCTTGAGAAAACACGAGATAAAAACAATATTCACGGCCAACAACCAAATATCCAAATTTCTCAGATCTCCCAAGGACACAATACCAAACGATTCTCAAGGTATATATGAAATACCATGTTCAGACTGCCCGAGAAGTTATATTGGCCAGACTAACAGACGAGTAACTTCCAGAGTCTACGAACACGAACTTGCTGTGCGTCAGGCATCTTCCACTTCCGCACTTTATAAACATCGAGAAGACACAGGTCACAAAATAGACTTCAAAAACACAAAAACAATTTCCACCGAGAAAACTCTGCAAACCAGGATCATCCGAGAAGCCCTCGAGATAGAGAAGCGCCCCAATTGCCTCAACACTCGCGACGACGGACGTAGACTTCCCAATACCTGGAAGCCTCTCATTGCACGCATCAACTCATTTCCCACCAACCCAGTTCCCGCACATAGCTCACTTAGCGCCAACCAAGTTCCCGCACACAGCTCATCTAGCGCCAACTCAGTTCCCGCCCATAGTTCACCTCGCGCCAATACATTGCACACGGCTATTACAGCCACGTCCACTATAAATACAGTTCCTCAACCCACAATTCCTCAGTTCTCTCGAAGGAGTAGGCAGATTGAGACCTTAGAGAGAACCAGTGACGAGACATGGGGAGTAGGCAGATTGAGACCCCGACGTCAAGTCACAAAAACCGAACGTAATTATACCTGAGGAGTAGGCAGATTGAGACCTCAGCGTAGAATTACGTTTCAACCATTTATTAATTTTCTTTCTTTTTCAGTTCTTGAAAATGGCTCCAAAATCGGAGCCGAAACGTCGAATTTCAACAAATTCTAGACGCGGTTCAACCCGAACTTTTAGTTTTCATATATATATATATATATATATATATATATATATATATATATATATATAATGGGCTTCGGTGAAATTTCATGAATTGTTATTACATTGTAGTTGACGACTTTCTGAACAATAGTGTCCCTGGGCCCAACTCAATCCTATGACTAGTTTCAGAGATACAGGGTGTTGAAGTTGAAAAATAGCCATTTTTTAAAAGTATGTATTTCTTATTTTCTTCAATGTATCAATAATTTTTCCTGTGATAGTGTTCTAATGACACTAAATATCAGTCCCTCATGAGAGAAAGTTTCATTTGCTACAGGGATACTCAAAATTAAAAAAACGGAACGTTGCCTTGAAATATAATTCAACTTTCAGGAATTTCAATATTTGGCTGGATTTGCTTCTGGTTGGTTTATAATAATGAGATATGCAAAAATTTTTTACAGGACGAGTCATAAAGTTTTTTTATTTTATATATATTTTTTTAAATTTTTGATTATCCCTGTAGGAAATGAAACTTTTTCTCATGAGGGACTGATATTTAGTGGTATTAGAACACTATCACAGGAAAAAATTCTTGATACATTGAAGAAAATATGAAATACATGCTTTTAAAAAATAGCTATTTCCAACTTTGACATCCTGTATCTCTGAAACTAGTCATAGGATTGAGTTGGGCCCATGGACACTATTGTTCAGAAAGTCGTCAACTACAATATACTAGCAATTCAAGAAATTTCACCAAAGCCTATTTCTCCATAAGCCGGCTGCCTGGTCCTTTGACTAAGATTATTCAAATCGGTTCTTTTATTCATAGACTGACTTAGAATTTATATGAATCATTTCCAAGAAAACTCTTTTGGTTTCATTACTCTCAGTATCTAAAATTTTTGTGTTGTTATAGTCCATTTGTTGGTCTTTCTAATTAACGTGTTCCGAAAGTGCGACAATCACTTCTATGAGAGATGATACGACTATTGAGATTTCTGGAAGTTTGACGAATATATGTTTTCGAACAATCCTTACAAGGGATTTCATATACTACATTGGATTTTTGCTTATTTTGTAAGGGACTTATCACTTTGGTGTGTAATTTTGAAAGTGTTTTAACGTTTTTTTAGCAATTTTAAAATTTTTGTTCTTCAGTATATTGATTAATTTGGGAGTTAGTTCATGGATATGTGGAAGAAATCGAAAAAGGGGATGTATTTACAATGGAATTTGCTGGTATGTTCTGGAGACTAATGAGTTAGTTTCACTGAAAATTGATTTATTGATAAGGTGTTTTGAATATGAATTTTCTAATAATATCTTCTGTATTTCGATTAAACATCCGTGTTTCAAACTAGGATGAGTAATTTTCAATATTCTATTGATTTCTGCTTTTTAATTGCTGCCTACCTAATAAATTCTAACTCACTAGCATTTTCAAAACATATATTCTACCTTAAGTTTTTGTGAACCATACATTTCCATTACCTTACCTTGCTTTTACATGAACTAGCCATTAAACCAAAAAGGTTCAAACCAGAGAAGTTGTATTCAGTGAACACAATTCATTTTTATATTTTGTTTGAAATTTCACATATTTTATCAACTGAAACTTGTGCATTATTATGTATTTTAATTGTGACATTTTTAAAGGGGGTAGGGTGGTTATAAGAAGTCAGCAGTTTTTTTTGTGAACTTGCAACTTTATATTTTGAAACATAAAATTACTATACCTGGGAAACTCCTATTGATGCTTTTAAGGATGTTTGTCCCTCTTATAAAGCATCAGCAGAATTTAAAAAAAAACGGATTAAAAACCAATTTTCTAAAATGTTGCAATTTTACATTCAGACCAATGGTATAATGTCAGTTAATGTGTGATAAACTTATTTAGATTATTTTTAATCCATTATTTATGCATTGATATATTTTTGGTGTTTCAGGGAACAAATACTTAGAGTCAAAAATGATGAAAACATTCCATTTCTACTAGTTGGAAACAAAAGTGATTTAGACGAGAGAAGAAAGGTTTCATTTCAAGAAGCAAGTGATAGAGCAAAACAGTGGGGTGTTCCGTATGTAGAAACTTCTGCTAAAACAAGAGAACATGTGGATAAGGTAAACGGTCGCATACAATTTGCAAATAAATGCAGGTCAGGAGTGAGCAGTCCAGTTTCTTAACTATTTCAGACCATTTGCTATTTTTGACAGTGAACCTGTAATTGGCGTTCTTTTTTTATATACCTACTATGCATGAAAATAATGGAATTTTGACTGGTTTTTCATTAGAGGCAGGTTAGGATTATTTTGAAACACACTGAATAATTTGTGTTCAGTGTCCTTTTATTATTTAGAAGATTTAATTATTAATAATATGTATGACTTTGTTCACTTGTATAATAATTAATCATAGTTTGAATCTAACTAAATTGGTGAAGTAAAACATTATTCAGACTAGATTGAAAACTTTTGCAGTTTGTTATTAACTTTATTCTCTCACGTAGCAGATTGAGGAAGTTTACCACCAGCATAAGTAGGTAATTTCTAATGTGTAAAAACAATTTATTTTTTGTTCTTGTAGCATAAGTAAGTTATTTCTAGGGTAGTATTCTATGGAATTGTTATACAACTGCCAATTGTTGGTATCATTCTATAATCTATTCATAAGATTTAATTCAACATTTACTTCATCTTGTACCCTAACAAAAGTTCAGTAAATTTTATTAGCAATCTCCTATTAATTTAAAATATTTCAAAATAAGCAAAATTTCTAGGTGCTTCTTAAAATAATACTTTAAGGTATATCGAAATATAACTAATACATTTCACTTTATAAGGTCGTGATAATAAGAAATTCAAGTAACTTTCCAGTCGAATTTAATATAACTAGTAAAACTTGATTACAGTTGAGCACATTTTTACTTTTATTCAATTCAAGGACTTGTGAAATATTTCAATTATCTGTCACCTACTTCAATCAATATTAAATAAACATTAATCATTTTCAGGTATTTTATGACCTGATGAGGGAAATTCGTGCTCGCAAAAGTGAAGAAAATAAAACGAATAATGGTAAAGGAAAGGACAAAAACAAGAAGAAAAAACGTCTATGTAAAATACTTTAATTTTGTATGAATATGTTTTGCTTGTTTGTTCGCTTTATGTGTGAGTTTTGAATGGTATACTGAACCAAATCACATTTGATACAGTGGAAAACTATTCAGCTTAGCTTCAGAATTTATTTATGTTTTAAACAAATTCGGTGATGAATTTTTATCTTAATAGATTTAGCAGAAAACTATAATTGGGTGTTTTGTAAGTTAAAATAGGCTTGTTAGTGTTTCTACAATTGTCTCGTTTTAAATATGTTGATACCAATTTATTTCAGTAACATTATTCCTCTATTATTTATCTTATTGGTATTTTTATTTGCAATAAAGAATAGGAGGTAATAAAGTTTCGAAATTTGCTTTTGTTTCCAGTTGTATATTCTCTTGATATTAGAAAATATTTATCTTGTAGGTATCAGGTAATTCAAAGTATTTAACCAGTTGCCACCCGAAATTTGATATTTTACTTGAGGTGTTTCAATAATATTGAAACTTCTAACCATGAAGCCTCTTGTTATTTTTAGAAATGAAAATATCAAAGTTTTTCTGTTTCAGCACTATGCTGCCATGCTAAGCATAAAGGGCGTATCTGCAGTTTTCATGTTTTTGAAAAAATCATGATTTACTATGAGGTTGGGGGTAAATTTTGCAGATATGACATTTTTCATAATCTCATAATATCGGCTAATTTTCAATTACTATATTCAATCCAAGTAAGATAGGTGTAAAACGATGCAAACAAACCAAAACAGTCCTAAATTCGATACTCACAAATTTGTCTGATACGCCCTTTATGCTTATAGCACGGCAGTATTTGCTTATTTATAAAGAGGAGATCAGCTCTATTCCATCCTATACAGGGTGTGGTAATACTGAGTCAAAGTCTGATTGCTTGAGGTCTATGATTGCTAGGGCCATAGATGATTCGAAAATTAAAGTAATCTAGACAACAGATTCTTTAACCAGAAATTATTGGCGAATATACAGGACATACCGAAAAAAATCCAAAGTGGTCAAAAACTTTTTTTTTGTATCAGCACACTTTTTCAATTATTTTAGTGATCTCTAACCACTCCTTGTATATTGAAGACAAGCTCACAACCACTTGAATGATATTTGTTTTGTTGAAATAATGCCAACTGCATATGCATACCGAAAAAAATCACTATACTCATGATGAAATTTAAGAGGAAATAAAGTGATTCCTGAAAGAACTCTTTCATGTACAAATAATTAAATTGAAATTAAAAGCAAACAAGAAAATGTTGAAAAAAATTATAGTAATTGCTGCACATTATTGCTCCATGATGATTGACACTATGAATATGCAAAACACTCATTCACCAAAACATTATGCAATAGTGATAAACAGAAATGTCATGGAAAAACTCAAGTTATTTTCATGCAGCAACGTAATATGTGAAAATAAACATCTTTGAAATTGCATTATACATGTTTCTTCTTAAATTCAATGATCTTCATTCTGTGATTTTCTTGATATGAATCTGCAAGTCTCATGATTTCAACAAAAAATTCACAACTTCCAAGTGGTTGAGAGGTAGTATATATTATTGGTGCGTTGGGTGGAGATCAAGGCTTGAAAATATGAATTATATTTAAAACAGAGTATCAACCCTGTTTTCCTTGGTTTGCCTTGTATATTCGGCGATAATTTTTAGTTATAAACTCCATTGCCTACTTGCACTGCACTGTTTGGGACCTTTGGTGTAGTAATGAATTTGTTTCAATCTCTAAATTGTGCACGAAATAAAACCATTTCCTGGTAGAAAGTTGCTTTTATAATAATAATAATAACGTTTATTATTCCCAAGAAACAATAATATGTTTATAATAGGGAACCTTAAGAACCATTGTTAATAGGGAAAGGCTATGGGCTACCTTGCAAATTTGTTCATGAGTAGATTTGAAATGGAAGCAAAAGAAACGTTTGAGAATTTTCCTAGAATATATAAAAGGTATGTGGATGACGTTTTCACAATATCCAATAATGAAAAATCGAATATTGAAGACTGATTCTTTTTTGAATAATAGATTTTTATCAATAAAGTTCACATATGAATCAGAAAATAAGAAAGAACTACCAATTCTTGATATTTTGGTGAAGAGGTGAATGTAGAAGGATATAACAAAATAAAGCAAAATTGTAATTTTATTTGAGAATAGATGATCATTAAGACGTAGGTACCACTAGAAGATATCTAATAGGTTTAAATAGGAAAACATCTGGTGAACTTTCGTTTCTAATAATCTTCCTGGCTACTGTAGAACTCGAACAATTGGATTTTGACGCACTCTTGCCGCACTCTGTATAATTTAATTTTTATTGTTTTTAACCTTCGTATGTAGTAAAATCCAATCAAGTACCATATAAGACCATATGAACTATATAAAAGGTGCCCTGCTATTAAATGGGTCCACTCTTTTTTGTATGTATATATTTATTTTTATATTAATGTAATGTCAAGATAATTGGTATAACCCTCGAAATGTAAAGCAACCTTAAGATATGTTTCAGACTAGTTGGTCATCGTCATTATCTTCGATGCAAGACGAAAACAATTGGGTCAACAGCAGGAACACAACTGCACATTTGTCGCTTTTGTTAAAGGCCCGAATATTCAAGGCAACAACTAACGCCACCACAGAGGCAAAGAAAATATAAATGATATTGGTAAACCACAAACTTTACAAGGGGTAACATGAAAAAATATGTAACATAATGGGTATAACCCTCTGAGTTTATAGCAACTGTATACATGTGTTTCAGACTTGTTAGTCATCATCAGTGTGGTACAGCCAAATAATGATATGTGGCAAAAGGAGCCAAAACAGGAAATATATCACACATTTGTGGCCTCAATTAGAAGACCATACATTTTCAAGACAACTTTGTTATACTGATGATGATCAACAAATCCGAGTATAGAACCCTTCGCTAAGCGATTTTGTGGTTCTCTGCTTTCATTTATATTTTCTACCTATTCTGAAAATATATTTTAATATTTTTTTTTCTAGTACCATGTGTATTATGACGAACAATACTAATCGAAGTCGTCCTAGCTCGCACAAGTATCTCGATTTCTGAGGGTAGCTTGACTGATAGAACAAACACATCATCTCTCTTGAATATTATGAATACGTACACATTTTCAATTATGTCCAACTAGCAAACTGAGCACTGAAAAACATCATTACTCATATCTACTGTGAATTCCGTATCATTATCGTTGAAATCATGAAGGGAAAGAGTGAAAGAGACATAACTGTCGACTATGGAATTCTGTGGTAAACGGAATCTCTGATCTTTGTAATAAAAGAAGTATAATTTTATCATAACTAATTAAGAAACCTGTCTTTGTAGCCTAAGCTAATCTACTTTTTCATCATGGTCAGTTGGACAGTTGAACAGAACTCACATTTGTTCACATCTTGCTGTTGTAGACCATGATAAAAGGACTTGGATGCAATTTGTCATAATATTCAGAGTACTAAAATAAAAATTTATTTTTGAATTGGTAGTAGTGATTTTGTATTCGCTACTTCCAATGAATTATTAGTTTTTCCGTCACATATTTGCTTGCACTTTGAGCTGTTTTCATATTTTTACTTCTTATATGGATGAAATAGTCAATATTTGTATACGTTTTGAGCGTGAGGAATGAAATTATCTGTAAATATTCAAATAAAAATGTCTCATTTATATTAAAAAATCTGCCTCACTGCCCATGCCTAAAATTGAGTACATACAATATCCAAAATTCCACCACAAACAGTGATATCTGAAATTAACCAGGGTTGCTATATTTTTCAGTATAAAAAATGCTCCGTTCCAGACTGATTTGTTAAGATAAAATACTTGTACTGCCATGGCAATATATAGAATAAAATCTTGTGGATATTCACCAACCTCTCATTTTCTTTGGGAATTATTTCATCCATGTGCTTTGTGTTGAAAACACAGGATTGGTTTTTGTGAAAATGTCTGCTTTTCAATGCTAGCAAGAGCTATTATTTCCATTATATATCTTATTTTTATTAACTATTTTCAGGTTGTCTCTGCTGTTGACGGTCTAATAAGAATTGATGGATTTTGAATTGATTTGGTCATGAAAATTAAATGGAGTTTGCAACACATTTAGCACTGCCATTCTTTATAATCTTGTTGAGCTGGACAAAACAGTAGTTAATCTTTTTTCTGTTTGCGATTTATTTATTGATCCATGATTTTCCCCCTCCAAGTACAATGCTCAAAATCCACTATGCCCCTTTTAAACACAAGAAATAATGTTGACAATATCTTCATTTATTTCTTTAATTCAAAAATCCATACAGACAATATCACAAAGTGTTACAAATAGAAATTTCAATATCTTGATTGATTTAGCCGATACTTGATGGATATTCATAATAACACAGAATTAAATAAAAAACACTTGTTTTTAAAATATCCACAATATATTACTATTGTAACATGTGACGCGTTTCGCTATTCCTTTAGCTATACCTACAGCTATAGCTATACCAGTTGTGTTTGAAAAAGCTATAGGAATAACGAAACGCGTCACATGTTACAATAGTAATATATTGTGGATATTTAAAAACAAGTGTTTTTTATTTAATTCTGTGTAGAAATTATATAAAAAAATTCAGTTGAATGTCAGTCACAGTCAGTGGTTTGTTAGACCTTTAAGGAGAACGGAATTGTAGGATTGTTTACGAAACTTGGTTACATGGGTTATTAGAGCAGAATGGCAAAATATTTTCAAAGCTATGGGCGTTGCCGCTTTTATTGAGAAGTAGCTTCGACTGCTATGATCATTAGCCCTTCTACTCTTGCTATGAATTGTTATAAAATAATGAGGAAGACTGAAAAAAAAAACAGAATTTCCTTATTAGGCCAGTTTCTCTTATGAAATGGATAAGTTTCTGTAAATTATGAGATTCGTTATTGAGAACTTGGGAAGGATTTTTTATGGTCATTAGGTCTCGAATGGTATCTTCATATAATACGCATTCTTCAAAAATATGCTTCACAGAGAGTGGTTTTTCACACACATCACATTCTGGTAGTTCTTCACCCCTCAGGAGGGAGGAGGATGTCAGATATATTTTCATGTCTTCTGATCAGATCGGTAGTCTATCAATATTCTCAGAGGTGAGTGGACTGGTACGAAAAGCTCCGGTAGCCAATTCCGGTACAATGTATCGATTCCAGGACACGAAGAAGAGATTTTTGTGCAGACGTGTATACTGCACTCCCATAATCGATTTTAGATAGAACCAGAGATTTGTATATTGTCAGAAGTCCTTCCCTATCTGCCCCCCATGTAATATTGGATAAACATTTTATAATATTCAAAGATTTTTTATATCCCGTTTGCAAGATCCTTAATATTGTAGTAAAACTGCACTAACTAATTTTCCAAATTTATTTGAGACACTATTTACAACAATTATTCACTAAAACATTTACTTCAATGACTAGGTATTTCAATTTATTTCTACTGTGGCTATCTATCAGCGAACTCTGGAACTGTAACTCCCTCTCCATTCTGACTGTCCCGCTTATATACTCCCAAGCAGTTTCCATTCACGACTCTAGATTATTCAGGAGTATAGAACATTTCATCTAGATGGCTCTTCGAATAGTATCGAACAATCGATTTATTCCAGCTTGTTCTCGGCGATCCGTACGCCAGCAGATATGCAGTTGTAGTTGAACGAGGGTGCATAATTAATTAGATCAGGGCCGGTCTCGAAATCGTTACATTGCCCCCTTCTTAAAGAGGTTTCGCCCCGAAACGTCATTCTTGGTGTGTGAAGATATCTGCAAGATTCTCCATATCTGCACCTGGACGTTCGATGGAAGTAGCACTCCACAGTCTTCAATTTGGGTCGAGGAAGATGGTTGCAGCACACCAGAATGTTGATGCCGCTGGATCTGAATATTGTCTCCAACATGCTTCTTATAACTCTCCAGTCCAGCCGATCAAGCCCACAGGCCAATTTTGGGATTGCCAGGTCTACAATATTCTGGTCCAGCATCGTGTCTCTCAATCTCGTAAGGCTCTTCCAAACATCTTCATAAGACGGCTTATCACGAGAACGCTTCTTGGTAACCAGATAGTAGATGTTTCTCTGGCCTTTCCTCAGCTCTAACACCCCTCCAACTGCCGGGTTCTGTTCTCTCAGTTCCTGGATTCGACCCAACTTCTTGGAGAAAACTACTGCAATGCCTCTGGACATTTGGAGATCTTCTGCCACACAGTGAGCTAACGCGTAATTGGCAGGCACCTTGAAAAGATCTCGTGACTCCTCTCGGGTTACCCCATATTGAACTTTCTGTCCGTTCGAGTACAGGGACATGAACCTCTGAAACGTCATTTCGTCCTCCGGTGATCTGACGGTGCGGACTTGATCGTGGTTTCCGACGTAAGGGAACAACCTATTGAAGTGGACTATCCTAGGTTTTCCTCGTGGTGGCTTATATATGCGGTAGACGAGGTCGTTTATCCTTTTCATGATCTTACATGGACCTTCCCACGAGTTCTGAAGTTTCGGTGATAGTCCACGGCGACGTTTAGGGTTGTATAGCCAGACAAGGTCACCTGTCTGATATCCACCAGCATCCGCCTTGATGTCGTAGCTCTCCTTCATTCTGTCGCTGGCACTCTGGATGTTCAAACGGACCCGTTCATGGATGTCGTCCATTCTCTGTCGCAGTTTGCTGACGTAGTCATCTCCCGCAGTGTCTTGTCCTGGTGGCGTCCCAAACTTCAGGTCACATGGAAGTCGCAGCTCTCGGCCCATAATAACACTTGCAGGGGTTTGGCCGGTTGACTCATGAACTGCGGAACGATACGCCATCAGGAACAGATGGAGGTACTGGTCCCAATCCTTCTGGTGGTCAGAGACTACCTTGGACAGGTGGCGGTTTATCGTCTTATTCATCCGCTCCACCATTCCATCGGACTGCGGATGTAGAGCTGTGGTCCTCGTTTTCCGGATGTTCAGCATCTGACACATCTCCTGGAACAGGTTTTACTCGAAATTCCTGCCTTGATCGGAATGAAGTTCTAACGGGTCACCGAATCGACAAATCCACTCCTTCACCAAGACGTCGGCAACGGTGATGGCTTCTTGGTTGGGCAGGGCATAGGCTTCGGCCCACTTGCTGAAGTAATCCATCGCCACAAGGATGTACTTGTTCCCGTGTTCAGATTGTGGGAACGGGCCAGCGATGTCAATGGCGATCCTTTCGAATGGGCTGCCCACATTGTACTGGCGCATCTGGGCCTTAGGTCTTGTTCGAGGCCCATTACTGGCAGCGCATACAGCACATTTTCTGCACCAGTCCTTGACGTCAGCTTGACAATTGGCCCAGTAGAACCGTTGCCTAACTTTCTGGAGTGTCTTCGTCACTCCCAGATGTCCTCCGGTGACCCCATCATGGATTTCTCGGAGCACTTCCTGTCTTCTGCTCCTGGGAACTACTACCTGACGTCTTTCTTCCCCGCCATCCTCCGACTCCAACACACGCTTCAAGACTCCATTGTCTAAGGTGAAAGAGTTCCATTGGGCCCAGTAAGTTTTAACGACTGGAGAACAACTGGCTATTTCCTGCCACGACGGTCTTCGATCACTCTTCTTCCAGCCGATGACTAAACCAAGATCTGGATCTTTCTCTTGGTCTTTCTGGATCTTGTGGTCATTCCAGTTATCATCGATCGCCGTGGTTCTGCAGAGTGTCGACTACTTTTCCTCTGTTCGTCGGCAGTGCGAACAGTCGTCTGGACATGGTCTTCGCGATAGGGCATCCGCATTCTTATGGCTGGTCCCCGCCCGATGTTCGATCTCAAAGTCGAATTCCTGGAGCCTCTCAATCCAGCGTGCCACTTGACCCTCGGGATTCTTAAACTGTAGGAGCCATTTGAGAGCTGCATGGTCAGTTCTCAGTAGGAATCTTCGTCCATACACGTACTTGTAGAAGTGCTCAACTCCCTTGACAACAGCCAACAGTTCCCGCCTGGTGACACAGTAATTCCGCTCCGGTTTACTGAGGGTCTTGCTGAAGTAATCGATGACCTTCTCTTGTCCTTCTTGGATCTGAGACAGGACAGCTCCAAGTCCCACGTTACTGGCGTCTGTGTCCAGAATGAATTTTCCGTCTGGAAGGGGGTAGCTCAGGATTGGTGCGTTGATCAAAGCTCCTTTCAACTTCCTGAATGAATCTTGGCATTCATCCGACCACTGGAACTTTGTTTGTCCTTCCGTGAGCCTGGTCAGTGGTTTTGCGATGTTAGCAAATCCCAGCACGTATCGGCGATAGTAAGTGCACAAGCCAAGAAAACTTCGAAGCTGGTGAATGTCATTCGGAACGGGCCATTCCTTAACAGCTTTGATCTTCTGCTCATCTACTGCCACTCCTTTCCCAGAGACAACGTGGCCGAGATAACGTACTTCTTTTTGAAACAGATGACATTTCTTGGGGCTTAGTTTCAGTCCGGAGCTTCTCAGTCGCTGAAATACCTCTTCCAAGTTTTTTACATGGTCCTCGAACGATCTGCCAACCACAATAATGTCGTCGAGATACACCAGACACGTCTTCCATGATAGTCCTTTCAAAACCGTCTCCATCAATCTATCGAACGTGGCTGGAGCATTGCAGAGGCCGAATGGCATAACTGTAAACTGCCATAATCCGGAGCTGATGGTAAAAGCTGTCTTTTCTCGATCTTCCTGGGCCAGTTCTACCTGCCACTATCCGCTCTTCAAATCTAAGGTCGAGAAAATCGTAGATCCAGCCAGCGTGTCTAGCGTGTCGTCTATCCTTGGGAGAGGGTAGCTGTCCTTTTTCGTCACGTTGTTTAGTTGACGGTAGTCTACGCAAAACCGTGTTGATCCATCTTTCTTCTTCACCAACACGACTGGAGAGGACCAGGGACTGTCGGATGGCTCGATGACTCCGTCTTTCTCCATGTCGCAGACTATTTTGTCAGCCTCCTCCTTTTTGGCGAGAGGAAGTCTTCTGGCTGATTGCCTGATTGGTCGGGCATTTCCAGTATCTATCTTGTGATGAACCACCTTTGTTCTACCGCCTCTGCCTACTCCGGTATCGAAGATGTCCTGATACTTCCTGACTAGTTCTCTCAGTTTAGGCTTCTGTGCTGGCCCCATGTCCTTGGACGAGATAGCAACCAACTTCTCCAATTCTGCTGGCATGTTACTGGCTTGGCTAACAGTGCCACGTACACTCCTGATTACAGAGGAAATTGACGAGCAGTGCCCCAAAATCGTTCCCTTCTTCAAGGTCACCGGGTAATAATTGACATTCATTACCCTTACTGGCACAAATTTATCAGCACGCAACAAGGTTTTTCCTAGTGCAATTCCTCGTCCAATTTTCTCATCATGTAGATTCGATTTCAGTAATTGATTTTACGGAGAAAAAGATTGATAAGTCGTCAAAGTACCTATAGTCATTTACCTATATTTTGGTCGATTGTTTCCATAATATCATTCACCGCTGTACTTGTGTAATTCAATGATAAAACATTTTTAAAATACCATCCTATATAACAACCCACGACAAAATATACTTTGTATAATTATCGAACAAATTCTTGGTTGTGGAAATAATCAATTTTTCTCGACTCATTGTGATGTGTTCAGCAAAGTGATAGTCAATAATTGAATGAATGAAACACTTGTTAAAATGAATATTTAGTTCCAGACAGACTTGAAAACCGTCAAATAAGCATGACTGTAGTTGATCTAAATTTTGACGCGAGGATATTTTGCTTCGAGACACGTTTTGAAAACTCGACAGAAATGGTGTGAATATAACAAAAATTAGGACAAAGCCATTTCGGAATGGGCGTTATACATTTTATTGCTAGTACCAGAGAACAATAAATTACGGAATTGACGAATGAGATAGGCTTCAAATCTGTCGGTGCGGGCCTCGGGCACCTAACTTTGACTTGTGATAAATAATAATAATAAACGGGACGTTGAATTGAAATAAAAAATATGTTTTCCCAGACGATTAACTGAGACTAGCTGCTATTGATAATTCAAGAACTATAATATGAAAAATTGTTGTAATTAACCACTGAGACTCTGATTTTGAAGGCTAAAATTCATAAATAATAATAAGAATAATAACTGAAATGTCACAAAGCCAGACTTTCCCAGAGCACCGCTCAAGATTGAGTATGTAGTAGGATTTTCTCTATTAGGCTCATTTAGCTAGTAGGAGAATATAGGAGACACCTCCCGCACATCTTAATTGTGTTTTTTATAAACTCTGTGTGAGATACGTTTTTTTTTGTTTATTTTCATCCTACTTGTTTGAAGGTTTTATTTATTTTACTATTTTCAAATTATTTCATTTATTCAATTAACTATTTTACAGGGTGGGGCAATAGTGCGTCAGAGTCCGATTGCTTGAGTTCTAAGATAGTGTAGTAAAACTGCACTAACTAATTTTCCTAATTTATTTAAAACACTATTTACAACAATTATTCACTAAAACATTTACTTCAATAACTATTTCATTTTATTTCTACTGTGGCTATCTATCAGCGAACTCTGGAACTGTAACTCACTCTCCATTCTGACTGTCCCGCTTATATACTCCCAAGCAGTTTCCATTCACAACTCTAGATTATTCAGGAGTATAGAACATTTCATCTAGATGGCTCTTCGAATAGTATCGAACAATCGATTTATTCCAGCTTGTTCTCGGCGATCCGTACGCCAGCAGATATTCAGTTGTAGTTGAACGAGAGTGCATAATTAATTAGATCAGGGCCGGTCTCGGGGCCGGTCTCGAAATCGTTACATTGCCCCCTTCTTAAAGACGTTTCGCCCCGAAACGTCATTCTTGGAGTGTGAAGATATCTGCAAGATTCTCCATATCTGCACCTGGACGTTCGATGGAAGTAGCACTCCACAATCTTCAATTTGGGTCGAGGAAGATGGTTGCAGCACACCAGAATGTTGATGCCGCTGGATCTGAATATTGTCTCCAACATGCTTCTTATAACTCTCCAGTCCAGCCGATCAAGCCCACAGGCCAATTTTGGGATTGCCAGGTCTACAATATTCTGGTCCAGCATCGTGTCTTTCAATCTCGTAAGGCTCTTCATAAGACGGCTTATCACGAGAACGCTTCTTGGTAACCAGATAGTAGATGTTTCTCTGGCCTTTCCTCAGCTCTAACACCCCTCCAACTGCCGGGTTCTGTTCTCTCAGTTCCTGGATTCGACCAAACTTCTTGGAGAAAACTACTGCAATGCCTCTGGACATTTGGAGATCTTCTGCCACACAGTGAGCTAACGCGTAATTGGCAGGCACCTTGGAAAGATCTCGTGACTCCTCTCGGGTTACCCCGTATTGAACTTTATGTCCGTTCGAGTACAGGGACATGAACCTCTGAAACGTCATTTCGTCCTCCGGTGATCTGACGGTGCGGACTTGATCGTGGTTTCCGGCGTAAGGGCACAACCTATTGAAGTGGACTACCCTAGGTTTTCTTCGTGGTGGCTTATATATGCGGTAGACGAGGTCGTTTATCCTTTTCATGATCTTATATGGACCTTCCCACGAGTTCTGAAGTTTCGGTGATAGTCCACGGCGACGTTTAGGGTTGTATAGCCAGACAAGGTCACCTGTCTGATATCCACCAGCATCCGCCTTGATGTCGTAGGTCTCCTTCATTCTGTCGCTGGCACTCTGGATGTTCAAACGGACCCGTTCATGGATGTCGTCCATTCTCTGTCGCAGTTTGCTGACGTAGTCATCTCCCGCAGTGTCTGGTGGTCAGAGACTACCGTGGACAGGTGGCGGTTTATCGTCTTATTCATCCGCTCCACCATTCCATCGGACTGCGGATGTAGAGCTGTGGTCCTCGTTTTCCGGATGTTCAGCATCTGACACATCTCCTGGAACAGGTTTGACTCGAAATTCCTGCCTTGATCCGAATGCAGTTCTAACGGGACACCGAATCGACAAATCCACTCCTTCACCAAGACGTCGGCAACGGTGATGGCTTCTTGGTTGGGCAGGGCATAGGGTTCGGCCCACTTGCTGAAGTAATCCATCGCCACAAGGATGTACTTGTTCCCGTGTTCAGATTGTGGGAACGGGCCAGCGATGTCAATGGCGATTCTTTCGAATGGGCTGCCCACATTGTACTGGCGCATCGGGGCCTTAGGTCTTGTTCGAGGCCCATTACTGGCAGCGCATACAGCACATTTTCTGCACCAGTCCTTGACGTCAGCTTGACAATTGGCCCAGCAGAACCGTTGCCTAACTTTCTGGAGGGTCTTCGTCACTCCCAGATGTCCTCCGGTGACCCCATCATGGATTTCTCGGAGCACTTCCTGTCTTCTGCTCCTGGGAACTACTACCTGACGTCTTTCTTCCCCGCCATCCTCCGACTCCAACACACGCTTCAAGACTCCATTGTCTAAGGTGAAAGAGTTCCATTGGGCCCAGTAAGTTTTAACGACTGGAGAACAACTGGCTATTTCCTGCCACGACGGTCTTCGATCACTCTTCTTCCAGCCGATGACTAAACCAAGATCTGGATCTTTCTCTTGGTCTTTCTGGATCTTGTGGTCATTCCAGTTATCATCGATCGCCGTGGTTCTGCAGAGTGTCGACTCCTTTTCCTCTGTTCGTCGGCAGTGCGAACAGTCGTCTGGACATGGTCTTCGCGATAGGGCATCCGCATTCTTATGGCTGGTCCCCGCCCGATGTTCGATCTCAAAGTCGAATTCCTGGAGCCTCTCAATCCAGCGTGCCACTTGACCCTCGGGATTCTTAAACTGTAGGAGCCATTTGAGAGCTGCATGGTCAGTTCTCAGTAGGAATCTTCGTCCATACACGTACTTGTAGAAGTGCTCAACTCCCTTGACAACAGCCAACAGTTCCCGCCTGGTGACACAGTAATTCCGCTCCGGTTTACTGAGGGTCTTGCTGAAGTAACCGATGACCTTCTCTTGTCCTTCTTGGATCTGAGACAGGACAGCTCCAAGTCCCACGTTACTGGCGTCCGTGTCCAAAATGAATTTCCCGTCTGGAAAGGGGTAGCTCAGGATTGGTGCGTTGACCAAAGCTCCTTTCAACTTCCTGAATGAATCTTGGCATTCATCTGACCACTGGAACTTTGTTTGTCCTTCCGTGAGCCTGGTCAGTGGTTTTGCGATGTTAGCAAATCCCAGCACTTATCGGCGATAGTAAGTGCACAAGCCAAGAAAACTTCGAAGCTGGTGAATGTCTTTCGGAACGGGCCATTCCTTAACAGCTTTGATCTTCTGCTCATCTACTGCCACTCCTTTCCCAGAGACAACGTGGCCGAGATAACGTACTTCTTTTTGAAACAGATGACATTTCTTAGGGCTCAGTTTCAGTCCGGAGCTTCTCAGTCGCTGAAATACCTCTTCCAAGTTTTTAACATGGTCCTCGAACGATCTGCCAACCACAATAATGTCGTCGAGATACACCAGACACGTCTTCCATGATAGTCCTTTCAAAACCGTCTCCATCAATCTTTCGAATGTGGATGGAGCGTTGCAGAGGCCGAATGGCATAACTCTAAACCGCCATAATCCAGAGCCGATGGTAAAAGCTGTCTTTCCTCGATCTTCCTGGGCCAGGTCTACCTGCCAGTATCCGCTCTTCAAATCTAAGGTCGAGAAAATCGTAGATCCAGCCAGCGTGTCTAGCGTGTCATCTATCCTTGGGAGAGGGTAGCTGTCCTTTTTCGTCACGTTGTTTAGTTGACGGTAGTCTACGCAAAACCGTGTTGATCCATCTTTTTTCTTCACCAACACGACTGGAGAGGACCAGGGACTGTCGGATGGCTCGATGACTCCGTCTTTCTCCGTGTTGCAGACTATTTTGTCAGCCTCCTCCTTTTTGGCTAGAGGAAGTCTTCTGGCTGATTGTCTGATTGGTCGGGCATTTCCAGTATCTATCTTGTGCTGAACAACCTTTGTTCTACCTCCTTTGCCTACTCCGGTATCGAAGATTTCCTGATACTTCCTGACTAGTTCCCTCAGTTTGTTCTTTTGTGCTTGCCCCATGTCCTTGGACGAAATAGCAACCAACTTCTCCAATTCTGCTGGCATGTTACTGGCTTGGCTAACAGTGCCGCGTACACTCCTAATCACAGAGGAAATTGACGAGCAGTGCCCCAAAATTGTTCCCTTCTTCAAGGTCACCGGGTAATAATTGACATTCATTACCCTTACTGACACAAATTTATCAGCACGCAACAAGGTTTTTCCTAGTGCAATTCCTCATCCAATTTTCTCATCATGTAGCTTGGGCTCGAACATCACCACGTTTCCACTGCTCGCACCTCCATCCAGGCGAGCCTCCAAAATGGTTTCAGCCCTCTCCGGTACGCTTACGTCTTCAGCCAGCAGAACTCGAACCATTTCTTCATTTCTCCCATGAAGTACCAGCTCTTCTCCGTTCACACGAAGGACGCCGTCTTTAAAATTCAGCTCGAATCCTCTAGAATTCATGATGTCCATTCCAATTATTATCTCGTCCTCAATATCCGCTACTAGAGCCCGGTGTTTCACTGTAGTGCTGCCCAAAGTCAGTTCAATTGGAAGTTCACCATACACAGTTGCCGGCTCTCCTGTTGCTGTGCGTAGCTTCCAATTCGACGATTCGATTCTTGCTGGTGTTTTGGCAAAAGTAGGTCCAAGGATTGTCCTAGTCGCACCCGTATCAAGGAGCATGGTGCGAGGCTCGTTGTTAATGAGACCGTCTACGAAGACCCCTTTGTCTTGTCTTTGAAGTACTGCGACATATGCATTGTTAACTGGGGCTTGTTGGATACGTGCTGACGATTGCTCCTTCTTGATCTTCATCGTTGATGTCGATTTTTTCAATGTTGGACATTTGCTACGCACGTGCCCAAGTTCTCTACAATTTCGGCATCGAATCAGTCTTCTCTCAGGCACAACTTCCTTCAGCACTTTTCGCATCACAGCTTCCATATTAGTACGCTCCTGTCGGTCTTCCTCAGCCATTCGGATATTGTTCTGGCTTTTGCAGTATTGTTTCGCACCCTCAAATTCCAAAGCGCGTGTCAGTGCGTCTACGAGATCAATTGGACGTGCTAATATCAATGCTTGCCTGATTTCTTGATCGCGAAGTCCATCCAAGAATGCATAAACCGCTGATCGCTCCATTACGTTATTCGGTGTGGCTGGGTATGCCAGGTGAACTAAGCGTGCAATATCAGCTTCGAATTCCTGTAAGGATTCGCCCTCCTTCTGGTTTCGATTTTTCAACTGTAGATGGTACACGTATTCCAGGCGAATCTGGCCATACCGTAACTCCAGATGTTTCACCAGCTTATTATAGTCGTCTAGTTCTCGCTCTGTGAGGGTTTGTAAGATATTCGCTGCTTCACCACGTAATGCCAGTATTAGTGCAACAGCTTTTTCCCCTGCATTCCAACCATTTGCTTTGGCCGCTGCTTCAAACTGTCGGTGGTAATTTTCCCAAGGAATTTCTCCGTCGAACTGGGGCGGCTTCACGTAAAACTTCCGTATTTCAGAACTCGGCACCCTCGTTTCTTATATTTTGTTGTTCAGTGTCTTTTTCACCAAGATATCAGTCTATTATTTATTTCACACAAAAAGTTTTCAGTTTATTGTGCCGCGACGCGCAGAACTGTCCGCTTTGCAAACACTCAAATGTTCAACTGGTCACTTAACTGTCTATTAGGCGCGATGAACGTATCAGTTTTTAAACGGCGAACACTTTAACACTTATTTATTTTAAACATCCGACTTCTGACAACAAATGTAGTAAAACTGCACTATCTAATTTTCCTAATTAATTTAAAACACTATTTACAACAATTATTCACTAAAACATTTACTTCAATAACTATTTCAATTTATTTCTACTGTGGCTATCTATCAGCGAACTCTGGAACTGTAACTCACTCTCCATTCTGACTGTCCCGCTTATATACTCCCAAGCAGTTTCCATTCACAACTCTAGATTATTCAGGAGTATAGAACATTTCATTTAGATGGCTCTTCGAATAGTATCGAACAATCGATTTATTCCAGCTTGTTCTCGGCGATCCGTACGCCAGCAGATATTCAGTTGTAGTTGAACGAGGGTGCATAATTAATTAGATCAGGGCCGGTCTCGGGGCCGGTCTCGAAAGGAAAATCTACAGGGTCAATTGCATTTTTTCCAAATGAAATGCTATGTACTTCAATCCATTTTTTCAAGCATTTTAGTGGTCTCCATCCACACCTCCAATATCCTTTACTATCTCCCAACCACTTGGGAGTTATAAGTTTTTTTGTCAAAATAATGCTATCTGCAGATGCATACCGAAAAAAACACCGTTCTCAAGATTATGGAATGCAGTAGGTCATGATTATAATCCTATTCGTTAGACATATGAGTGATATTTCTGAATCATTATCATTCCCAAAAATTATACAGGATGACTAAAAATGATTTTTGAATTAAATTTCCTCGAGTTCTTCAAATGGAACACTCCGTATATTTTTCGACCATGTGATATAGGATTGAGAGGCAAATATTTTTTGTATGTACATCCCTGGGGATATTCCTAGCCGTTTTCGAGTTATCCACTGGGACAATTTTTAGTAGCTCATTTTTACTGACACCTCTAATAAGGATGATGGAAACACATCGTTTCAACTATTTTAACGAATCCCAACTTCTTTTATCCTTCAACTTTATTTTGTGTGTTTGATTCCTGATTTTGAATTATTTTCGTTTGCTATTTTGTTTGCTAGTAATTGAACAACATTTATCGTGGGTACATACATTCTGACAGATGAGGGAAATAATCACTTATAATCTCCCAAGTGCTTGAATTATTGCCGGAAAGTTTACGAGTACATGAATTAAAAAAAAAAAAAATGACTTTTGGCAATTAACTCAAGCATGTATAAATAGTTCAGGTGAAACCATCGTCAGTTATTTCTTATGAATTGTTGAATGATGTTCATTTCTTGGTGTGAAATTTTCTTACCGAACGTAGAAAAGCATCTGATAAATAAACCAAGTCCAGTTTATTGAAATGGTGACCCAGCGTTGGGATGAAGTACTTTTGATCAGCTTTTAATAAAAGGTTGGAGATTTTTGCACTATTTTTGTTTGAAAATTGAGCGTTTTTCATTTTTATAGCTAAATAAAATTGATTTATGAGTGGGGAAATGGTTTGATGTTATTTGTTGAAGTACGCTGGTGACAGAGCCGTTCTCTGAATTGTTAAAAAATGGTATTGTAGATGCGATTTACAAGCATAGCTCGATTATTGTATTTAGAAAGATCCCTCCTTTCTAACTTGATTTTGGTGGAAGTAGTTATTGTTTAACTTTGAAATCAAGGCGTAAAAACTAAATATTATTTTAAAGTACCTATTTCAGCTGTTGGAAAATTATTTATTGGATATTCATTATCTTCACTAGCCGACGGATACAGTTTTATAGATTAAAACTGAGCGTAGTTCTTAAGACCAATATTAATTTTATTCTGCTTTGATTTTTGATATATAGAGTGTGTTCTGGGTATAGTGTAACAGCATTTACGAGCCGATTTGAATCAGATAAATTGATTTTGTGGTGTGTTAAGTATTTTTGTGTTCCCGTCGGAACAAAACGATGGAATACGGCATTCTGAAAGCGTATACTTCGAACCGATCTTGGTATAATTTGGTTTTTGATTTTGTAGAGTAAATTTTGCATTTATGATAAAAGAGTAACTTATTTGATGTCAATATGAACTGAGGAAATATATAATTTGTTCTATATATGAAATGAATAGCAATGTTGAAATATTAATTTTTAGTGTGGAACATAACAATTCAAATACTACAACTTCGTGTACAGCACTAACTCACGCTATAAGTACGGGAAGTTTGATTTGTGATTCAATTAATTCAAAAATAAATTAGAGTAAGAGAGTTCCGGAAAATTAATGGACTTGAACGCCGTAATATGCAATCATTTTACTATGTTTTGAAAGGAATGAACTACTATTATTTACGGAAAGCTACTTTTAATCGAGTCCACGGTATTAAAACGTTTTAATTTTTTTTTTTCTCTAGATTCTTTGAGTTGATTTTTACCTAGACTAGAGTCAATATTTTGTTGTTTGATACTTTTTCAAAGTACAGTTAATGAAAATCTGAGTAAGTTGAATTTTCTTGATTTTGGCATGGGATGTCATTTTGTTTTACGAAGCAGGATAGAGCCCGTGTTGAATCGAATTAAAAGTCTGGTTAAAAATCATCAGCGAAGTTTTGATATAATGGAATTGAAAAATTATTTCAACTTTTCTTGGACATTGACAAGAACTTCACAGGCGTACTACGAAAAGTAGTCGTAGTAAAAAAGTCAGTGATTTTCCTTTTATATAAGTGGACATGAAGTGTACGTTTTCCGTGGTGAGCGACTAGTCACTCCCAACGGATGGCCTACCTCCCTTTTGGTATGAGGCCTTGGACCTGCCATCTATCTAGCGGAATCCCCGACAAGGGAACCCATCCCATCTACCACTTTTATTTCGTTCGTTTTCTGAGCAGTATGTACATTATTATTATATTATCAAAGTTCATTCGTTTTCTATAAAATATCAACCAAAGAATCTGAAAAAAATTACCTTGGTCTGACAGGTACGACACGAAAGTTACTGAAAAAAGAGGCCATAGAAAAAAATTAAGTATCTCCTGCTCAAAAGCAGACCCCAATAATTTATTCAGGAATCTTGCATACTACGGAACTAACTTCCAAAGAAAAAAGGACTTTTATTTTTCAATTTTAATGCCCTGTATATCTGACACTACTTACTCACTTTAGGACATTAATTGGTTCTCTATGTGATTTATTATTGTTTCAAACGAGAAACCTCTCATACGAGTTTCAACACACCCTATATGAGCTTTATCTCAGACTGTATTATTATACATTAGTAAATGAAAAACCGCAACTGATAGATTCAAAACTGCCTCTTTAGCTTTACCTACTTGATATCATTCCTTTCCTTTTCAATGAAAAAAAAATGTGATTCATCTAGCACAAAACTATGAAAATGTTGCTTAGTTTTTTTGATTCAAATTTCGCACACCCATTTCATGCACCCTTAATCTATAGAATGAGACATATATAACAGCTAGTTAGGAAATAATCAGATTCCTTACTTCCAAAAACATACAAGATAAATCTACACCGAATATTTTTCAAGATTTATATAACAGCACTAAAAATTTGGTCCAAAGAAAACAAATTACATAAAAACCGTGGAACGATCCGAGAAAGTAGAGAAACATCTCACCCCATTCCCCTTCGCGAAATTCGGTATCTATGCAAAACTTTAATTTGATACGTAGCTGCCTTCAGAAGTTATAGGGGAACTAACGCGCATCTAGATACATGGTGGGAATCGGGCCACACTACGCTGCAATCAACTTCCGAAACATTCACTATGTAATACTAATCGCAATAATAAACCAATCAAATTTATCACCGGCAACATTGCGAGGCTACACAAAGTCCAATTATTCTCATCTTCAAAATATTCAAGGGCTACACTACGTAATGACAGTATACAAGGCTTCACAAAGTTATATTGAGGAAATATATATATATCACGATAACAGTCACAGTGGCATCCGTATAGATTTGTAGCGCTGTGGAATCCACCAATATACACAATATGTATATAGTGTATATAGAGCAACTCCAATGCATCGAGATCAAGCACAGAGTGGCTTCCTGTTATTTGGCAACACTGAGACCTGAATAAATGGTAGGCAGATGCTAAGGGCGGGTTGTAACACGGCAGGTTAACCACTGGTTATCTTCGATTGGGTCGTTGTAACTCGGAATTTCAGAAGTTCACCGAGTGGTTAACCATCGAATTTCTTACCATCCGATTTCCGATGGTTAACTAGAGTTCAGTCCTCAGAACGTTGAATTTTTACTTGTTCCATGGTTTTGTTTTGATTTGGGTTGAGACATTAATATTTTATGTTAGGTTAGCTTTAGCTAATAATTAATAATATAACTCTTAACTCTTGCCTGCAGTGCAGTTAAAAAGAGCCTGCGTTGTATTATTGTACAGAAAGTGAAAGTATTAATTCTGAATAGTATCATATGGACATAAATATAATGAGGAGAGCTGCAAGAACTCACAGATGATGAAGACTTTCTGGAACTCGTTGAAGAACTGAATGATTATGATTAAATAAATGATAAAGTTACCTTCGTCCAGAATTCTTAAAGATGCCAGTAGGAACAAGAAGTGCAAAAAGTACAATCTGATTTTTATCCTGGAGGAGATAATGCAAGAATTTTCAGAATTTGGAAGGATTTTTTTCCTTGAATGTTCAAGCATTATGTAGAGCAGATTTAACCATCCAGGATATAGTGTGCAGGAGGACTGGATCAGTTCATGATTCTACCATTTTTGACAATTCACGATTGAGGGCAAGACTGGAAAATAGGGAATTCAGAAACTAAGTACTTGTGACAGTGGCTATGCTGTTCAACCATGTCTCATTACACCTCTGACAAATCCCCAACTACCTGTCAAGCATCTATTCAATGAGGGTCAAATACGTATTAGAAATTCTATTGTAAAATGTTTTGGAGTCTCAAGAGATGATTTACTGTATTAGCATTGGGTACCTTTTCGTCTGAATATTAATAAGGTAGAAGCTAGTGTTGTATATTGTGTTGTACTACACAACATAGCATGTGAAAGAAATGATCCTGAGCTTCCTGTTGATGACGATATTGCAGCAAGGATTGGGGATGCTATTAATATTAATTTATTTCGAATCTAACCAAATTTGTATAAAGGAATTACGCAAGATTCATTCATACACTTTCAAAAACAGGATGTCAAGAAATGTCAGTGTAAAATGGATTAAAAATGTGAAGTTATAAAATACAAACAAAACTTAGGTAGAGATCTATTAAATAAATGAGTACATGCATGAAATTTACTGTGTTAAAATTCAGAAATATCTTCACTTCTTTTTTAAAATTATTCAAATTCTTACAACTTCTAATCTGGTATCTTATTGTAAAACATACATCCCAGAGCAAAGATGGTTTATCACTCTCTCATTGAGGCTCATTTAAGATATGGAATTGCCTTCTGGGGATTCTGTAGCCATCAATTATTTCTATCAGTGTTTGTACAAAAAAAGAGCACTGTAGACTATTATTTATTAGCAAAGGAATTTCAACTCTCGCCTGCATTTTCATTCTAGAATCTGTGTATGTAATACATAAAAAACATAATGCAGTTCATTCCCAAAAATCAAGCAAACAAATTAAATATGTATCAAGGCAAAGATCTGAAAATAAAATACCCCTCCCTATTCCAAAATCAACTTTGAAAAGGATTCTCTGATCAATGAAACGAAAAAAAAAAAAAATATTTAACCTTCGGTTCCATGACCAGTTGGTTAACTACCTGTGTTACAACCTGCCCTTAAATCAAATTTAGAATGAGTGCGTACTGTATATTGTTTATAGATCGCGCCCGAAATGACTTCCAGATATTTGAAATACATATCAGTTTTTCTTTCGAGAGAGGAGAATGTAACACGTATTCTAATAATTGACGCTGAACGACAAATACTTTTTGTTTTCTGATTAACTTGGAATTTGACAAGTGATCGTGATTCCGGTGACATCTCATGATGTTTCCCAGTGAACCAGAATCCATCGCATAGAAGTTGCAAAGAGTTACTGCTGGGATCTGTGCAATGTGGATACAAAATAGAGGCACTAGTAATTATTTGCGAGTGCTTAATGTCCGCAAACACGCTCATCGCCAGTAACTACCCAAGACGTCGCGAAGCATACGTTTTTAAGTTTCTATAGACAGCCTCAAAGCGAATTCACAAAGCAGTGGTTTTTTGAAAGATTATAAATATTTAAATGGAATTTAAATGCACCTCTGACGGAAATTAAATGAATGTACACATTTGTAATTACTGCATTGTACTTTTGAAAGCATTCCTTTTATATTTACCAAATTGATGAAATAAATGTAGGTTTGGAAATTTCTCTGGAATGAATAAATGGAAAGCAATTTGATATAATTTTCAACATATTTATTAACACTAACTAATATAAAATATCATAAAACAACAAAATAATAACATGGTCTTCAAAAAAATATATTTATATATAAAACGAAAGCAAACAAAATTTTCAATGGTGGCTAATCACATAAATCAACACAACTAAAAAAAAGAAATTTCTTCATTGCATGCAGCCTCCACAAACCTGAAATGAAAAGTTGAGGATAAGTTTATTTCAAGGCAGTAGTTTGGGGAATACATTTAATGTACATTTTTGTATCTAACCTAATCATAATCAATAACGTTTCCAGTTATTTATAGTTGTTTCAGTATAGATTTTTTCTGCTGCTACCTTCCACTTGAAGATGAATCGCGCAATTTTTCATCGAATATGTTTATAATTTTGTTTATTTTACGAAACGAAGTCAAAAAGTTTCACTTACCTTTAGAAAATTTGCAACTTTTCTACACCAAGGGACTGAACGATGCACGAATACAATCAAATACACTTATAAAGTACCGATACAATAATTAAGTTTTGTTAGCAACTTACAATTCTAAAACTAAACAAACAATAGCGCTACAAGCTACAAGTTCATCAACATCAAATGACAAAGTCAAAATGTCTGCCATGGGCCGGCCGTTGCCAGTTGATATCCTCTGCCGCTTGTGTCGAAAGAGGGCGAGTTCACTTCTCAAAAAAGTCGCCCGATCATAATCCATGTAACTTCTCGAGTAATATATCATTGAAAATTCAATAAATATCACGAAATGAACGTTAATATAAAACAGTCAAAAATATGTGGTATGGTGGTAACATTGTGAAAGTCGTAAGGACTTCTCTAGATCGCATTGATTTTAACTGCTTTTGAATGGTATTTTGCGAAATCACAAGGTTATTATTTATTGCGTATCATTGTCCGCAAAGCGAAATCGCTGGTACTCATCTGTAAAATCGCATTGTTGATCCATATAGAGACATTAAATTGAATTCCCTGCCACTTACTGCGACTTCGCTGGTTGACTGGGTTCTGTTCTGAAAAAACAAAATACTGCTTTAAGATCGTTGACCAAATTTGTAATTAGAATAGAATCAAGTTTATTTTGCCAAAACCATACATGAAATAAAATACAACGAATATATGTTCAAAATAAACAACGGAACTTACACCTGTTTGTGAGAAGAATAATGAATACATTCTTAAGACTAATTTAAATATGATTCTCACATTGGATTACATACCGGGTGGCTACGGAAGTATTGCCTACGGAATATCTCAGTTATTGTATGAAGTAGGTTTGTGAAATTTGGAGCGTCGATATAATGACATAAGAGCTAGAATTTGAGCATATTGACATGTCGAAGTTAACTTCCGGTCTGACCGGAAGTAACATCAACTTTCTTATTTTAAATGGAAACCCTATTTTTTTTTCTTTTCGCTTTATTCAGCATTCAATTCCCTTTCTAATGACATATCACAAGTTGGTATCCAACCAGAAACTAGATCAGAAAAAAATTATTATTGAAATTCACCGAGTAGGCCGTGGAAGCAAAATGAAAGCCAAAAATTGAAAAGTTGGCTATGGAAACCATACGACACTTGATAACAGTTGCTACTACTGTGATATTTTATTTTCATTCGTCGGCATTATAAAAAGCCGCCAAAAAAAATATTGGAAAAATTGGGAAAAAAACAATACTCTGTAGGTCCATAACTTAAATAGGAACATACAACTTTTTCTTGCCTGTACTATTCAGCATAACCATTCCTTTCTAATGATATAATAGAACGTAATTTTTTTAAATGAAATACCAAAAAATCCAATTATTATTATTCAAATAACAAAAAAAACAGATTTATCGAAAATGAAAAATTCAAATTGATAGGATTAAAGATAAAATAAATTCAAAACAAATGTTCGAAATGCATTCCCTCAGCGTCAATACATTTATTGACTCTGGTGATATTTTTTTTTTATATGGGGGCATCTTAAAAATAGGGTGTATTCCACACAGCCTACAACTCTACATGAGCTAGAAGTAAAAATTCGTAGTTTTCCAAGATATCACGCCCCAAATGTTGAGAAACGTTTTACATGAAAATATCACCAGTGTCAATAAATGTATTGACGCTGAGGGAATGCATTTCGAACATTTGTTTTGAATTTATTTTATCTTTAATCCTATCAATTTGAATTTTTTTTTTTCGATAAATCTCTTTTTTTGTTATTTGATTTGTAAAATATGAAACATTTCATATTTCAGATTTCATTCTATATTGATGTGTGAGGATTTTTAGGATTGGAGATTATGAATTTTTTGTACTTTGTATAGCGGAATACTTTTTTCGGATACCTGCGATTTTTTTTAAACATAATTTGTATCAAAGTATTTTGAATGACTTGAATATTGTTCAATGTTGTTTTACCTACACTACCCCAAATTATAATACAGTATCTTATTACTGATTCAGCCAAGGCATCATAGATCATATAATAATATATAATAATAATATAATATATTTATTCCAGTAAGACCATATTACATGGTATTGGACATGTCAAAATAAAATAGGTATATAAATCTATACATTATATACATAAAAACACTTATGAGACCGTAAAGAAGTCTCGAAAGACATGTACACACATAATAAAAAATAACAGTTATTATACGGTTACAGTGGTTACACTTATTGTTCACATATAAGACATTCATACTCATTGTTCAATATAATGTACTTGAACTGTCAATACAATTACGGTTAAGAAATCAAAAACTCACTTGTGCTATAAATACATTTCTCAATCAAATAACTTTTCAGTTTTTTTTTAAAACGTATTTCATTTCTTTCACTTTTTATTTTTTCCGGAAGTACATTGAAAAATGTTATACCACTGTATTGAGGACTTTTTTCATATAAGGAAGTTCTGTGGTGAGGAATTTGCAGCAAATTGCCGTGCCTAGTGCTATAATTATGACTATCAGAGTTTTGAACTAAGAAAGCTATATTTTTACTGATAAGCAAAATACATTTGTAAATATATATACAGGGGACCGTTAATATGTTATTGTTTCTAAAATATGGTTTACATGAGTCTGTTCGTTTGATACCAAATATGAGTCTAATAACACGTTTTTGTGAAATCAATAATCTACGAGCCAGTGGCGTATTTCCCAAAACTATAATGTCATAGCTAATTCGAGAGTATACGAGCGCATAATAAACATTGAGAAGTTGTTCTTTACTGAATATCTTTTTTAGTTGGAGTATAGCATAGTAACTTGAGTTGACTTTCTTGCTAACATGCTCGATAGCAGTTTTGAAAGACATGTCTGAATCCAGATAAGTTCCAAGAAATCGTGCAGAAAAAACTGGTTGTAACGAAGCTATATATATATTCAAATGAATTTGAACGCTCGATTCTTTTTTGTGTTCACTTGTAGAAAAACAGTTTTTGAAGCATTGAGCATCATCTCATTTTTTTGTGACCATTCGGTTATTTTGTCTGCTAAATGATTCAACCTCTCTTGTAATATTTGGGGATTATCGCCATATGCTGCTAGTGAAACATCATCTGCATACAACACTAAGCAGTCAGTATTCATGAAATTTGGAAGATCATTGATGAATATAAGAAACAGCAGTGGCCCCAGTATTGATCCTTGCGGAACTCCTAGATTTACATCATATGTTTTTGTTTCAGTACCATTCATTCTGATGAAAATTTTTCTATGCTTCAAGTAGGACATCAACCATGTTGATATTTTCCCTCTAATACCTACTGACTGAAGCTTCGTTTCGAGAAATTTCAAATCCAAACAGTCAAATGCTTTAGTGAGATCAAATAAAAGTATCCCCACATGCTTCTTCTGATCCAAACGTTCATGGATATACTGAAGAAGACTATAGATAGCTCTCTGTCGACCTCCCTGGATAAAAACCATTTTGACACTTATTGATTATTTGATATTTCTCAAAATATGCTATAAGTCTATTATACAATGCTCTCTCTATTATTTTACATATGACAGAGGGAACAGTTATGGGTCTATAATCATCCAGGAGTTGGGAATTGGTGTGACTGTTCCAATTTTCAATATGTCAGGAAATCTACCGAGTTCAATCGAACGATTGATAATATAGGCAAGAGGCTCTGTGATGAGAGATCCTATGCTTCTTATTAGTTTTGTGGAAATACAATCTATATCAACACTATCTGTATTTTTTTAATTACTTATTATGTCTAATACTTCAGTAGAATCGGCACCAGTGAAGAAAAAAGAATTTATTTGAGGAGTACTCACAGTGCATTCCTCTGATATTGAATCTGGAAAATGCTGATCAAGCGCGATTTTAGGTGACGTTGCAAAGTATTTGCAAATCTCATCCGCTATAACAATTTTGTTAGTGGTCACCTGGTTGTTGATTACAATTTCGGGAGGCTGTGTGTTTTTTGTTTTACCGTTTTTTTCTCGGACTAATTTCCAAAAGTACTTTTGTTTGTCTGTTATATTTTGTTTATGATTTATACGTGACTGATATTAAATATGTTTAGTGTAGCTAACCTTCCATTCGTACTCCTTTTTGAAACATTTATATTGTTCATTCAAGTCTGTTTGTCCAAATGTATTCACTTTCAGCCAATATAAGTTCTTCAATCTTCTACCCATTTCTATAATTTCTTCATTCACCCACTCTTTGGAGGAGCTGTTTCGTTCATGAATAGTCTTACTATTAATCGGACAAAATAAAGCTAGGGCATATTCAATTATTCCTATAAAGATACTGAATATTGTATCTATATTTTCAGAACACTTGTACACTGGAAAAAAGGACTCAACACCTAGGTAGTTTTGTAAATTCCTAATGTTATTATCGTTCATGTCTCTAAATGAAATACGTTTCAAATTCATATTATTCATATAATTATGATTCTTTATTGTCATTACTATTCTTAAGTGATCCCCAAGATTGAAATTGCATACATTTTCGTGATACATGTCAGGGGATATATTAGTGACTATATAGTCATTCTTTGACTCACTTCGGTGAGCTCCACATTTTGAAATCCTTGTCGGCTCAGTATTTTTTAAAGAAAGGTTGAAACTTTCGATGACATCTGACCACATGTCTTTCTGAGTTGATTTTTTATTAAAATCAATATTAATATCCCCGCAAAGAATTACGCGATCAAATTTTTTCAATGTACAGAAATTAAGAATTCCTGTAATAGTGTCCAAAAATATCATTATATCTCCACTGGGTGGTCTATAGGCTACGACCAAGCAGTGTATCTCATTGTTGAAATTATAGGTGATTCCACAATATTCGGCATGCATTTCATTAGATACTTCACATACGTAATCTATGTTTTTGTAGGGAATATTTTTCCTCAAAAAGATATAACACCACCATGTTTATGGTTGTATCGTACATAAAAGCTTGCTAATATATAATTTTTAAATTGAAACGTACGTATATTTGATTCATTACACCATGATTCAGTGAAACATATAATGTATCAAAATCTCGACTTGATCAGTTTTATTGGTAATGCATTGACAGTTCGCATACATTATTTTGAAATCTACATGGTGCTTTGAATTTGAATTTTCAATTTTAGAATGGTCGGTTTGACCTATGTTGTCTACGAAAAAGAAATTTTTTAACGATTACATCTCGAGGCCAGTGGCTGGCATTGTATAACACGTCACTAAGTTCAGGGTCGGCTTCAACTCTGAACGATAAGTTTCGACCCATTGAATTGAGTTTTGTCATATCAAATATGTGTCCCGGTGATTTATCTTCCAAGTATTTCTTTATTCCTTCAGGTGTAGATCATGGCTTGCATTTACCAACGTAAAGCCATAATCTTCTAGGTGCTCCTTCGAAAATTTCGCTGGAGCGCTTCGATTCTTCTGTATCACCTTGTACATTTTCAATCGATGGTGATATTAATTGCTGACTACTTCCAGTACCCACGATAACAGTGGAGTGTTTCTTTACATTGTCGAAGTTTTGTATTAGCAATGTTTCTCAGTTGGTAAAATTTGTAAATCAATTTTCTCAGTCTTTTTACGGTATACTTTACATGCTCAGTCAAACGAATATGTTGATCAACCGTCATACCAAGATATTTGATATATTCCACTTTTTGAATTTTCGAGCAATTACAATTTGTATTATTGCATTCTAAATTATAGAGTTTAAAAAATTTGTTAGTTAGCGGCAGCAGTAAAAGTTATAAATTTCGTCAAAAGGCTTTCATTTAGCCAATTATGATAAATTATCAGCTCTAATTCTGCAGTTTTATAAACCTCTTCCCAAGAATCATGTATGAAGGTTATAGCTGTGTCATCTGCATATGAAGTGACAAGACTTGTCGTATTTTTTAGACAACCAATGTTGTTGATATATATCAGAAATAATACAGGCCCTAAGACGGTTCCCTGAGGGACTCCTATTGAAATTGGTAACGGGATCACTGATAGTTCCATTGATTTTTACTCTCTGCATTCGTTCAGATAAATAATCTTGGATTATACTAAGTGAAGAACCTCTTATTCCAATTTCATTCAAACGGTCGAATAATATTTTGTGGTTGACAGTGTCGAATGCCTTGGCTAAATCCATGAATACTGTTAGACACTTTTTATTTGCATTCAAATTGTTCACGACATTATTTATAAGCTGGAATATTGCCTTATCAGTACATTTATTTTCTCTGAAGTCAAACTGATTGTTTGATATTATATTATGTTTTACCAGAAAATTCATGACTCCTCTTGAGCGATTTTTCAAAAATTTTGGAAAAGTTATTAATAACAGTGATTGGTCGGTAATTTGTAGTAAGGTTTTTATTTCCTGCTATAAAAATTGGAGTGGTTATTGCTTCTTTCCATTGATTTGGGATAGAGCCAGAACAAAAACATAAATTCATAATATAACATAGTGGATCTATATAATAATTTGAGAATTTTTTGAGAAAGGAGACTGAGATGCCGTCCGGTCCTGGTGATGAGTTATTTTTCAGACACGATATTATATTCGATAAATCGGTATTTGTTGAAGGCTTCAAAAAAAGTGAATCCCTGAGGTAATTCTGGTTTGCAGTAGGATTGTTTGAACGTCTAATTTTATCTGCCTTAACAACATTTTTAATTTGTCAATTTTGACATATTGAAACGATTAGGAACTAAGGGTATTCATATCTTCATTTGAAAGGTCGATTAAGAATGTCATCATTAATAATGCTTGTCTCACCCTGTGCCCAACAATACTTTTTATTAAAAACCAGTCTGAAGTTATTGTCTTGTGGATGAGCAATATTTGTCGTGAAAAACGTTTTTATTTAAGATGGTTAATTGAGAACAATGCTACATCAAAGAAATGGACACTTTTCAACCTCTACACCCTGTATCTCGAGTCATAGGTTTACCCAAAACGATTTAGATCATATTCTACGATATACAAAAAGTTCATAAAAATCAACAGGTGACAATTTTTCCATAAGTCAGCTGCCTGGTCTCCAGAAAAGGGTCCGAACAATCTCCCATTTTGAACTGTGCACTAATTGAGTCAATTGAAAATTTTTCTTCAAACTTCAAAACGTTGATATTGTAACAGAGCGAAAAACTTGTTTAATTCTGTACTTCAAGTTTTCTGATGTTGTTTTCTCGCGGTACACCCAAATACTAATAATTCAAGTGAATGAGGTCTTAAGACCATGCTGCCCCTCTAGAACTGTTTTGTTTGCGATTCCCTTTTTCTTATGTGAGATTCTCAACAAGTCATGACATCATTGCTAATTTTTGTTCTTTTTCTTTCCCGTTTTGTTCTCTTCTCGTTCTCAACCGATACTATTTCATCAAACTCCCCGTACAATAATTCTCGGATCATCCATTCCTCGAACTACTATAATATCTAACAGGAATGTTGATAATTTTATCAATTATTATCAAATCACCCTTCGAACATATGAATATTATAGAAATTCTCAAAAAATTTGATATTCCATTGTCGAGGCGAATTGATAGTTTATACCGGATATTCTTTTGCTCTAAAATTAAATTATTCACTGGCAAAATGATAAACGTGATCTACATTTTGGGAGAAATACAGTTCATTCAGTGACGGGTTCAAATTCAGAATTAATAGATACAATTGCCGCTCTCGACAGAAAATCACTATTTGGTCGGAGAAGTTGATAACCAAAACAGATGATCAATGAATATTTGGAGAGACCGTAATTGGAGATCAGGTCATAGAACTACATTTTTGGGATAGCACGTTGAATGAAGAAATTTACAGAAATATTCTTCAAGATGATTCACCAAATTTCTTTGGAGCATGTACCACTTGACTCCAGACACAACCAATATCTCTCCACAATCTCGAATGGATATGAAGGTTTCTGAACAGATATTCCCAGACCTCAGACCTCTAGATTTCCATTTCTGTGGATATGTTGATGAAGGGGTGTACGGTAAGAAACAACGACACCAGAAGACATAAGGAATTTATTTGAAGTATTCTCTCCATCACATCATCAACTTGAATTGAAGTTTGAAGAATAGTTGTAGGAAGACCAACTTTGTGCAAAGCTTTAAATGGAAGATCTGCTGTGAATTCAAACGTTTACAAATTATTTGAATTAATTTTGTTACCTCCTTCGTAACGCAATGTTATTGATCTTATGACTTTTTCATATTTCTTTAAGAATTAGATATATTTTATATGAAAATCTTGTCGACAAATTTTACATTTCTGCAAGGTCATGATGTGGACTATTCTAGTATTGCCTATTTACTGGGTGTTCCTATTGAAAAAACTGAGAGAGACGTGTTTGGTGGGTTATTTGACACTCTATAGTAAGAGCACCATTTGGTAAAATTATGACATTTGGTGTTGAATGAACCCATTTTGTTATACAGATCCCACCGTATAACTTCTGAACCACCTGATATAAATCCATATAAGCCTATATTAAAAACACTCTTTCAAAATGATAGCAAAATTAAATAATGTTTGAAACACATCTTTGATAAGTCACACATTCACGTTGGTATTTACATTTGGAAATAGTTATAATTGCTCTCAACAACTTTTATTTAAAGACATTTTTTCCTTATCTCAAATAGGAAAGCAGCTATTTTCCACACACACAACGTTATTAATTAACGTGCTAGGAATCGCACGCTAAAAGGTAAGACCTCGTTAATCCTTAGCTCGCAAAAGTTTCGACTTCTGAGGGCTGTCGTTCGTAGGGGGATGACAGCTGGTTAACGAAAAAAAATATTTTAAACAACAACAACAACAATATGCCAGAGAGAGTTTTCTCATCTCCATTATCTGAATGAACTTTCGTGTATATCAATATTGCAATTCGACTACTAACAATCCACTTCGTAATCTGAAAAATTTTATTCGAAAATTTTCCAAAGAAAAATGACTATGCTATCTGCTATTATAGTGGAGTATAAAAATATACGACTCGAAAATTATTGTGAAAACTGAGTGGTAGCTTTGCTTCATCTCATAGTTCATTTCAGATGAGTAATTTAATTTATTTTCCCTTCATTTTCAGAAATTCAAAATTCAGATATTATGCATTTTCTGTCTCGTTTGTTTGATCGTCAACATTATTAATTTTTTATAGCAATACTTTAACTTAGCCTCACAATCTGATTTGAGTAAAGCGTAGAATAAAAGTATAATTTGCAAAGGGAAAATGGTAGCTCTGCTACGATAACTGATCTTTTAATTCAGAAACATTCATTGTGAGTTTCCCATAATTAAAGATGAAGTTGGCAACCTTGCCAGGATGCCACTCTGCAAGGAAAACAGATATACAGATGCCAAACCATACCGTTCTTCAATATGTATATAGAAGGATGCCAACTAGTACGTGAAATGTATTTTCAGTACATAAATGTGCTACTATAACGCCGCGCACGGAAACTCCGCGAACCTTGGTGTATTGTTTCATACAGAAATCGACTAAAATGACGCCCCTCTGATTTCAGCAGCAATGGGTTTCCAAGGGTTAACTGAACCTTTTGCGATATTTTGATTTATATTTTTTATTCATTGTTAATTTGTATGCACAGTGGCGATGATAACCAAGAAGTTTGAAACAGCTGTCCACTGTATACGTTTTTCGGTGAGTATGATTTGTGAATTGAGAGCAATATATTTTTGTTTTTTCTTATATTTTACATGTCTTCGAGACGAGAACTCTAGTACTCTACTTGTCCCACAATTCTGTTTTCAATTTCGTGTTTTCGATAAACTTCGATGAATATTGTTTCGTACCTACAAATAATAGGCTGTATGGAAATATCAAATAGATATGCCTACCTTAAAATCGGGTCAATGTTTGTTGTTGTGATATTTGTACCAGGTACAGTGTACCAGGTACAGAGGATTGAACCCAGATATCTAATTGGTGTTTGCGATAATCTTCGGATATAAATGCTCTCAGTTTTATAATTTTTATTCATTGTTAATTTGTATGCACAGTGTCGATGATAACCAAGAAGTTTGAAACAGCTGTCCACTGTTTACGTTTTTCGGTGAGTATGATTTGTGAAATTGAGAGCATTATATTTTTGTTTTTTCTTATATATATATATTTACAGGGTGTCCCAACGAAAACTTTCCACACGGATTTACTGGGAAATGACAAATTATTTTCGGAAACGCTGAAACACGTCGATTTTGATTTCTAGGGGGACACATGTCATTGATGAATTTATTCACGCAACTTCATCCCCCTGACAGGGGCGGCTACCCCATTGCGAATCATCATAGGGAACTTGGGTCGAGTGATACATCATCTTAAAGCTCTCGTCATTCTCTACCCAAACGTTCATATTTTTTCAAAATCGAATGACTGGTAATTGAGATTAGTGTGGTAATAGGTTCAATTAAAATAATCAATATCGTACCTGTTCTTATCGAAATTCAATTTATTAATTGCTCGAAATGAGCCCCTCCTACCTCCATACAATGATAAAGTCTACTTTCGAAACTATTACGAACGTTTGCCAATACTTCTGCAGTTATTCTGCCGCACTCGTTTACAATTCGACCACGTAGATCCTCTAGTGACTCTGGCGGAGTGGCAAAAACTTTGCTTTTGAGATGCCCCCATAAAAAATAATCCAACGGGTTGAGGTCCGGTGATCTAGCTGGCCACTCAATTGGTCCTCGTCGCCCTTTCCAATGATTGGTATATCGTTCATCCAGAAAGTTTCTAACCGCCACTGCATAGTGAGGTGGTGCTCCATCTTGTTGAAAATGGAGGTTGTCTTCCGAATAATCTCGATCGTTTTCGATAATATCCGTTGTCATGGGATCGATGGCATTCTCAAGAAGATTTAAATACATTTGTCCATTAAAATTATCATCTATAAAAAGTGGTCCAATAATACTTTTGCCAAAAATACCACACCAAACATTCAACTTCTGCGGAGTTTGTGTGTGGACCTCACGTATTAACCTGGGATTGGTATTGCTCCAGTAGCGGGAATTGTGACGATTTACGATTCCATTAACAAAAAATGTACTCTCGTCTGAAAAACAAATATTGAAGAGCAAATTGGGATTTGTTCTCAGACGCTCAGACATTTCCTCACAAAACTGTTGACGTCTGTCAAAATCGTCTTCGATCAGTTCATGTACAAGTTTTAGTTTGTATGGATGGAATCGCTGTGACTTGAGAATTCTCTGAACACTCGATCGCGCTACACCTGACGCGTCAGCCAAGCTTCGAATACTTTGAGTAGGATCCATAGCCACGTGACCCAAAACCGCTACCTCAACAGCCTCGTTCCTTATCAGACGTTCAGGATGATGTTTCTGGTTTCCCACAGACCCAGTTCTTTCGAATTTCTCAATCAACGTTTGAACATAGGTATGAGATGCATTTTTCCCTGGATGCCTTGTATTGAAAATTCTACCTGCAGCTCTTAGACAATCATTATTTTTGTAGTAAAGTTTCACTAACTCAATTCGTTCTTCTAATGCGTAAACCATTGTCAGACAGAAACTTTACTCACAGAATACGAATCAAATGATATTTCCATAAGAATCATGCGAACTGTGAATTCATGCTGAGAACATACACGCAGGAGAACCATAAAAAACAGGTATTTTTTGTCTATGAAAAAGTCAACAGAACAAAAACTAAGAAAAATGGTTTCCGGGCTTCAGTGCCGTGGTCGGTTCACCTCTGTGGAGGAGGTTCCTTTGGACGTTTCGCTCACAATTGGGGTGGGCATCTTCCGCTTGTAATGTTGTATTCGCGAATAGCGACATAAAACTGATACTTGGTTGAAGGATCTTCGCAATTAATAGTCCCAGCCTGGCTACTTACTTTGTTTTGACTAATTTGTTTTCGTTTTTCGTGGGGTGACTGGGTTACCTGGCCGGATGGGATGTTGCCATTTTCTATCTGTCCACTCATTGAGTCTTAAAATAGTTAATAAATTGAATTTGAATAGGAACAGGTAAGATATTGACTATTTACATTGAACCTGTCAACAACGCTAATTTCAATTACCATTAATTCGATTTTGAAAAAAATTATAGACGTTTGGATAGAGAATAAAGAGAGCTTTAAGATGATGTATCACTCGACCCACGTTCCATATGATGATTCGCAAAGGGGTAGCCGCCCCCGTCAGGGGGATGAAGTTGCTCGACTAAATCCATTACTAACATGTGTCCCCCTAGAAATTAAAATCGACCTGTTTTCCCGTTTCCGAAAATAATTTTTCATTTCCCAGTAAATCCGGGTGGAAAGATTTCGTTGGGACACCCTGTATATATATATACAGATATGACCGCCGTTGTCAGACCAGTATAGCATGGCAGGCGACCTCAGACCCCCTAGAAATACTGATGATTTTAACAAAATTTCTGGTGTTCTATATCTATTTCAACCTAATAAAACAAGGGCAACCGAGAGGGGTAATAAAAGGCGAAAAAAAATTATTTCGTATTATACATCAGACGTTCACACACCCATCATATTTCACCGCTTTTCCAAGCCATCATATACATTTTCCGACATTTTGCCAACGTTTACAGACCCGGCGGTGTTGCCACGCCTTTTGCATGGATATATCCAAAACATTGGGAACGTCGTGTAGGAAAATCTTTGTCGAAATTGTGTCAGCTTCGTACTCTTCCAACTTTTAAAAAGCGTTGTTTTTCAAATTTTTTCATTCACTCGAGTTCTCCTTATCTTGTGCGTAATTATAAGAATCTACAGTGAGATATTTTTTCAGAGGTAAAGCCCTGTTTCGCCCCATAAACTTTATTGTGACAGATTCTGAAATACGATATGAATTTTTTGTTTTAATAATGACATTTTTTGTCTTGTGTAATTTTTACATATCTGCACCCGATATATCGAGAAAAGAGTTTTGATAATATTTTGTATTTCGCTACATTCAATTAAAATTAAACAAAAAGTGGGAACCTATTATCACAATGAAAACAAATTAATTTGGTTTTTAATCTAAATTGCGAGTTTTTGTTAACAATACCCAAAAATAAAAAAAACCTAATGAACCTTGACCTCTTTATATCTTCTTCTCATAGACTGCCGCACATGTTCTTGAGATTTTCACGGTTTTTAGGGCTTCCATAATTCGTTCAGTGGAAACTTTGATGGAAGACACTGGTTCTACGCCATAAACTAGGCCCTTTACATGTCCCCATAAAAAAAGTCCAGCGTGTTGAAGTCCAAGCAATTGGATTTGCTTTGCCAATCCTCCGATTGGGAAACACTGTATATGAATAATATGTGCAACCATTCATAATTCGCGGTGAAATTAAAGGTTCAATTCAAGTATCTCCCCACTATTCCTGCCCATATGTTTACTCTAAACTGTTCTTGGTGTCCAGATTGTCTGATCATGTTTGGATAAAAATTCAGGTACCCTACTTGGTGCAGTATCCGTCTGAAAAACTGCAAGCGCAGTGGAAAATCTCGAGAAAACAAACCTCTGGATATAATATGGGTATAACGTGTTTCCAGACAGTTGAATGGGAAACATTCAAATCTTTTGCTACTTGTCATTCAAAATCTCTTCTTCCATTACTGGAGTACATGCTTATGGCGGTCTGCCAGCATTGTGCCTTGGAGTCTGGAATCCACCGTATTTCCGAACGTGATGATGGGAATTTACAAGAGTTCTCTGGTTGGGAAACTGGCGATTAGGAATCAAACACGATCAGACACAAACCAACTTTCAAATAATGTCAAATGCTTCCAAAGAAACCTAAACATCAAAATGAAGATAGCAGTCAAAGCCCACTAAGTTAAATTTATTTTTCATTGTTTCGTTGAAGAATTTCAATTATTATGGTCGTAGATGCATATAAATTACGAAAGAAAAAAATGAGTGAAGAAAACAAAAAATTCATTTTATGTATAAGAATACACCAGCAAAGCATTACTAAAACGCTTGACCCCTGAAAAATATCTTCCTTGGCATGTTGGATGATGTTAGCCCTGAAACGTAATCTATGTTTCAAATTTGATCTCAATTTCTTAAATACTGAGAGAGGTATCAAACAAATAAATAAATCTTAAAATTTCAACGCTCTGTACATTTGTAACGAAGTGTTTGCGGATACATGTTAATGTAACTTAGTTTGACCTGAAAAAAACCCGCCCATAAAATCTTGATTCTGAATTTTGAAACTCCCTCTATGGAGCCCCTTAACACTCACTGAATCTTTTAGAGTCAGTCCATAACAGAGACATTCGTCTTGTCGGCAATGCTTTTTCCACAAGCTCGCTTACTTCTCTGGAACACTTTAGAAAGGATGTTGATCTGTCTTCAGTTCAGATATTTTCATGGAGACGATGCTCTTCTGGTTAGATACAGTAGGTCAATGATTTTATGTTCAATGAGTGTGGCATCGATTTAGTACTGACAAAAATCAAATGAAATAAATTTCTATCCTAAATGCTGAAATACATCAATTCTGTATCAAAAAAAATTCAAACGCTTTTCTTTCTAAGTAAAATGTACTTTTTCATTACTCAGTGATTAAAAGTTAGTAGCATGATGAAGCTAGTGGTACAAAACGCTTTTCTCGAATTTACATTTTTTTTATGTAAGAGAAGTTTCGTAGATAATATTGAATAAATGCAAAAAACTAAAAGTTGCAATGGAACGGTCGAATTAAGGACGTATGTTGAACCTGAATAGAAATAACTCTCTTTAATAATTTTTGAAATTAAAGAAAATAAGTCCATTCTAAGGGATTAATTTGAAAAAAAAAATGTTCATTTAGAAGTTGCTAAAGTCGCGTGCCCCCATCGGAGTATGCCTTTTTTCATCTCCTTCAATAAGTGTACTGGAATGTTTTCCTGACACCAAACTGCTATTTCATAACCTCGACACGTGTTTCATTCACCAAGTGACCATCTTCCGGCGAGAAAGATTCAAACCGAAACACGTGTGGAGTCGGAAAAATAGCGTTTTGGTGTCGGGGTACATTGATTACTACACCAAAGGTTCCAAAGAATGCAATGCAAGTACATAATCTTCTTCAAAGCAAAATTTTATGAAAATGAGAAAAATTAAGACGCCCAAAACAGATCCCTAAAAAACATCAAGAGAAGTTTTTGCATATACTCGAAAAGTATGTTGCGAATTCGTCAGCCACTTCCTTTTTAATAATTTTTTGCGGATCATCACACTTTTTGAGTATATTGTTATTCAAGTTTCAATCACCTAATTAATCATTTCCCATATGATTTCATTAGAAGCATAGTTTATTCTTTGGCTTGAGAGCTGTTTTTTTAATGGGATTCTATTATTCTTTGCTCTTAAATGATTGTACTACCGGGCCCAATACCGAGAAAATAGCATGTTATCCAATATAATATTAATATAATGATAATAACAATACTCCCTCATGAATACTCACAGAGTCTACCCAAAGGCATAGACTGTATGGTAGAGGACGGCTATTATTATTTGCCGTGTCGCTCTGGGGCGACTTACCGATTTTTTTAAGGCGTATTCACTTTTCAGCTCTAGGAAAACCCAGAAAACCTACAGCACCTCCACGGGTGGTCGGTGCGCATTTAAAGGAAGCACCAGACGTAGAGATTGGCATCTAGACAATTCAAATCGCCTATCGACTCCGATGAAATTGGAAAACATTCTCTCTCACTCAGGATTCTCACCTGGCCAAGCGCCAATAGAAGTTTCAACGGCCGACATCTGGCCACTTCGCTACCTACCAACAGATATGGAGAATAGATAGGAAGTCTCAACGTTCAGGTCGTAATTTTTTCCACGGTATTGGGCCCGAGAACCTTCTTTTTACCATTTTATAATTAACAAATACGCATGTTTGGTACATATCGAAAGTATTACCTTATAATTTGGAAATCACTTGCGTGATACACCTACCAGTATTTGAGATTTGTTGTGTATCGAGTGATGTAAGTGGAAAAGTTCCCAAGACGAAAAATATTATCAAATATTCAATAACTTACAAACATACATACAACTTACACGATCCACAGAAGCGCCTCCTACACAGTCGACGATGGAATTAAATCTGTTTAAAAATCATGATTTTACCGCCTTTTTGGACCCTCCCAAAATTTTGTCCCATGAGCCTCCTGACCGTCCTTGACAGTTTAACATAGCTAAACGTTGTCAAGCCCGAAGGCGGGTCTGAGTTGGTGGGATTTGGCCTGGGTTCGTAGGTAGTATGTATGAAAGTGGGTGTGTATAGACGCAAATATCAATATATATATATATATATATATATATATATATATATATATATATATATATATTGATATTTGCGCAGGCAGATGCAGCTCGAATGGTAGATGATTGATCAGAGAGTTCACCACTCCACGACCTTCGTGTTCGACTGTCACTGACGCGAATGATGTTGTATACCTACTTACATAGCTGTACTCCACTTCAAGTGTCATTCGAATGTCAGATGTGGGCGTGGTCACATGTAACACATAGCTAAAAAATGAAAGTGGTGCAACCAGAGCCGGCTCTGAAAATAGTCAATTTGGATTTTGTTGGTGGAAACGTCTTCAATGGTGTAATACGCAAACACGGTCCCCTGCTACCGAATACATTCCGAGCGATATTTTGTGGCCCCAGCGGATGTGGCAAGACCAACGCTGTACTCAGTCTGCTATTAAGCCCAAACGGAGCACGCTTCGAGAATGTTTACGTTTATTCAAAGTCGCTGTACCAACCTAAATATCAGCTACTGCACGATGTACTCAAACAAGTCAGGGGCGTGGGCTATTTTCTATACAGGGACAATGACGAGATAATTGATCTGTCAAAAGGCGAAAGAAAACTCAATTTTCATATTTGACGATGTGGCGTGTGACAAACAGAATAAAATAAGAGAGTTCTATGCAATGGCACGTCACAGCGGGATTGACACAGCCTACTTATGTCAAACCTACTCAAAAATACCCAAACAGCTGATCAGGGACAATTGCAATATTATAGTACTATTTCGGCAAGATGATATGAATTTGAAGCACGCTTTCGAAGAGCACGTATCCCCGGATTACACCTTTGAGGAATTTTGCCGCATGTGCGCCACCTGTTGGAAGGAAAAATTCGGATCTTTGGTGATTGTCAAAGACTTCGATGTGAACAAAGGGCGCTACCGTCTGGGCTTTGACAGATATATTCAAGTGTAATGCTTTGAGTACGTCATTCTGTCCGGAGCAATGGTGCCGTCTACATCACATGTTGACACTGCAATTGCGAAAGCTGAACGAAAACGTCAAGTCAACCAGTTGTCAAAAATTGTTCGAAAAAAGTATCTGACTCTGAAACTTGGAAAATCCGAACAGGATGAAGCACTGAGTAAAATATTCAAACCTATCTCGGTGCCGCTGAAAAGATTAAGTGCGGCCCCCGTCCTGCAGCACTAGCTCCGGTGCTGAGAACTCAATGGGGGCCCCACAAAAGCACCGCCAGTCGGCGGGAGTCGAAAGTGAGGTTATGTCACTTTTTTGATGTTCATAGTTGCATTGTTTATCTACTTATAATAATTCAAATCATATTGGAATAGTACTCAAACAGGGGTTATTATTAACACAGAAGAATTTGTATAGCACAGTATCCCATTTCATTCTTCAGGTTTCGTGAAATACCAGCAATGCGACATTCTGCTTAACACCAATGAACTATTAATTTTCAAGCGTCATTGACCAATATCTCCGACTTCCTCAGCAGGGTCATTTGTACCTACGTTAATTTTCATCTAATTCAGTTCACTGGATATTTAATATTATGTTATCTATATTACAGACTCATATAGGTAGTACTGAGACAATAGTTATTTGTTTTACTAGGCATAAAAGCACAAGATTTAATGCCGCGGCTGGTGTTTCAGCCAAAGCATTAAATCTGCTTCTCTGCCATGTGAAACATATAATTTTTTCTTCAAATTTGTTCCAATTCCACGCAAAATCGACTTTTTCATATTTAAATTGCGTTTCATTATCAATATCCAAATAACTGAATTATTTCATTATGTTTACCGCTGATGAATTTGTTTGTTTACTGTTTACTTTGTCATTGTCAATTTTAATAACCAGTTTGATTTAAATTATTACTTGGAAGGTTGCCTAGCAACGAACTTTTTCTGCCCAGGCAGTAAAAGTGGACTTTTTCTGCCTAGGCATTAAAAGTACAACTTCTAAGCCTGCCAAGTGTCATTAAAAGGCCGCTTTTAATGTCATTTGGAGAAAAATCACTTTTTATCATCATTTTTTAATAGTGAAATGAAAGATGTGAATCATTCTGTAGGTCGGATCATCATTCATCACTTGTTGAAGGAGCCCCATATGCTCTTTAATAACAAATTATTTTCCAAATGGTTTGCATTCACTAGTTTTTTATTCTTGTCCGTGATACCTAAAGGAACGAAGGTAGAAATTGGTGTTAGCTTCCGTCAAGTATTGGATGTTAAACGACTAGGCGTTCCAACGCCTTGTCGTTTGTTAAAATAAAAAGTCCTGAGAAAAAAACGTTTGGCTATATTTCGGGGAGCTGCGTGAATCGAAACAAAACTGGTCAGATATGTGCCTTATAGATGATAGACAGCTGACGGGATTCCTAAATGATGAGTATCGGAATGGATGGCTTCATTCGCAAGGACATGATTACGCCGAAGACTGGGATTGTTTCATATCTTTCACATTCCTACTCGGTTTGTTTTTGGTTTTACGAGCTGATATCGCTTCTCTGGAAAAGATAGCGGCATGCATGGTCTCGCCATCCGCGAAGTTTTGTACTGGAGTTTTCAACATATCATTAATCTGATGAATTCATAGTGTTGGTATCAGAATGAACTCCTGGATACTAGCATCTACAGGTAGATTGTCAGATGAATCTCCATCGACCATTACATGCAAATATCTGTCAGAGAGGAAGCAAATCACACAAATAAGGGGACAAAACATTGCTGATATTTAAAAAATTGTTCAAAATGAGAAGAGCCATCGTGATTTAAGTACAGTGGTACAGACATTTTATTCAAACTCATCCATCCCGTCATATGGTAAAATTGCTTAAACACTCACATACTTCTAATCATCTGACTGAATATCGAGATATTTTTCCTCAGACTTCACACAAACTATTCTGATAGGATAATCATAGGAGTCCTTGGTGGAATGATGAACAAATTGCTTTCGAATATAAAAATCATACCGGCTTGTCGTGATAAGGCAGAAATCTTAACATGACATTTGCAGAAGGCCCTCATCCTTCAATCCAGACAGATGCGGGGGTGGTTGTTGTAAATGACACCAGCACACCCTCTGGATTTGTTGGAGCTTTGGAAACAGGGCCCAACTGTGATATTCCTGACGGAAAAAAATATAATCCATTCATAATCCTCTCACAAAATAATAATGAAACAGATATTACGAGGTGATACTTGTAATAAATGGCCCTACTTGTAGAGGTCCACCCCTTTTCTTTTCCACTAGTGCCAGTGAAATTGAAAGAAAAATAATAACAGTATTGAAAAGTAATAATATTTTGAATGCGATGATACGATAAGTTTGGTAAAGAAAAGCCTGGAAGAAAAAGTGAAGGAATAGGTGGAGAATGAGAGAGAAAAGAGAACAAAAAAAAAGATTCAAGATTCAATTTTCGACATAAATGATATTATATGTTGGTTGAATCGTACCTTATTTTCGTTTTTCCAGAAGCCCACTGAAAACTCAATAATAGATGATCACTATAGCCTAATGTCTTACTTACAAGCGAAACAAAGCCCCCGCATAACTTGAAGGAGGTAGAGCAGACAACCCTATGGAGACTTAGTACCTACAGCATTCGAATGTCTACATAACACGGCGGTAGAGACTGCCCAAGGGTAGGCTTGGGTTGGTTTTTCCCGCCCACTGAACACCACAGCAGGACAGGACGAAAAAACCCATTACTCAACAATGCAATATTACTTCCTCCTACCACCTCTGTGGCTTAGTAACAGTTTCAAAGTATTTAATAATTCCTATAAATGTTGTGTGAACTACATATTGTTTTTTCAAATTTAGTTTTGAATCGTGAGTACAGGGCTATACCTACGTTTTTGCTGTTTGTTTCGTTAGGGATTAACGTATCTCCAATTTGAAATTAAGTTCTATCCTTAACAAGTTGATGGACATTTTTTGTTATAGCAGTAATATTCTCCTGACCGATAGGGCACTACTGCTGAGGCGAAAGAAATTTAGTTTCCTATAAAAGGCATTTCTGCTAAAAGTGCTGAAGTAGTACGACTTTCCATAGAGAGCCAGATATTCGGTTGTGGGTTATAAAAGACACTTCTGATGCGGTATAATTTCTCATTAAGGACAAAGTAATTTGGATATGGGTGTCCCATGACACCTCCTTAGAATATTGCGCGCTATCATCCCAGATATTCCGTGCGCGTTTTTGTGTGACGTATCTGAGGAGAAGTTCTCCAAAGCACATACTGTTCCAGCAGTAAATTGTGCTTCTCTTTCGGGGGGCACCCCAACAAAGTACTTCTTTTGCGTACATTTTCAGACAGTGAAATCTTGAAGTATTGGATATTTCTTATAGGTCTTTGTTGATACTCTGAATTGCTCCTGATATATCCGAATATATCGAAATGTGAAATACAGCTGCGTATATATCAGCTGCATAAAGGTGGTAGTCACAGGAATTAAGCGAATCAGAAAAGAGTACGAAGTAAATAACAATGGACCAAAGATACTACACTGAGACATTCCACTGGTGATTTTCTAGGATGTAAAAGAATGATAATAATAATAACACTCCCTCATAAACACTCATTGAGTGTACCCAATGGCATAGCCTGTGCGGGTAGAGAATGAATATTATAATTATTTGCCATTGCGCTCCGGAGTGACTCACTGAATCTTGGTAGTGTATCCACTTTCCAGCTGTAGAAAAACCCGGAAAACCTACATCACCACCTCGGTTGGTCGATGCGCACTCCAAGCTAGCACCAGACATCACAACAAGGCATGTGTACGACTGAAGAGCCTGATACATTTGAGAAAGAAGATTCTCGCGTACTGAGGCCTCGAACCTCTGCCGATGCAAGCCAGAAGCTTCACTGTCAGATACCACAGCTTTGGCTACCACTGAGAAACAAGTTTTACTATTTGTGTTCAACTGTTCAAATAAGATGTGAGGAAAGAACATATTGTTTCATTAAAATGGTGGTATTACTTGGGATTCGTTTTTCAATGTTCAGTTAAGAGTCTCAGTTAGCTGGCTGAGAGCTAATAGTCGTTGCGCCCCGTACCGGGAGAAAAAATAATCACCCGACCTTTGAGACTTCATATATCTGTTCTTCATTTTGGTTCGGACATGTTATTTGGGAAAAATTCTTATTAGTATGTTGTCCCACTGGACATGAAGAACAGATATATGAAATCTCAACAGTTGGGAAATAATTCTTTTCTTTGGTACCCACTGGGTCCGAGGACTATTAGCCGTCAGCCAGCTTACTGATACTCTCAACTGAACATTGAAAAACCAGCACTAAGTGAGCAGAATAACATTATTATGATTATTTTTTGACAATTCTTGCAACCAATCGAAACCATCAATTCAAAGCATTCATGTACGTTCAGGCCCATCACAGCATTATTATAGTGGGAATTTTCTACCTTGAAAATTGCCGCGGGAATTTTTTGTGGTATTTTGATTTTATTATGTGACAACTGATACTTTTGATCTGACGTCTGATCAGTTTGCATGAAAAGTGAAAAATGATTCGAAAACAGTTTAGTACATCATCATTCGATGAAATTTTAAGAAAATCAACGAAAATGCATGTACTATTTTGAGTAACGTGTCAATTTGGTAACAGTTTCAATTGATAACCTAGGGACAGAGAGAAAGCAATAGCTTTCAATCCAACAGAACAAAACAATGTTACGGAATCCTCCAGCCAACGACAAAACATCCATCATGATTGTAAATTTCATGATGAGAACTTCGAATTCCAAACTTCATTCTGTTTATAGTAATTCAAGTAAATTGTTGAAATGAAAATGTTATATGTCTAGAGAATAGGTCTATGATTGGGGCATCAAAAAATAATCTATCAAATACCACATGAGTTCGATAATTGTTATATAATTGTGTTATATATAATATTATTCATTCTTCATTTACGAAGTGGAATCTGAAAATCACTTTTTCTATTGTTTGTATCAAAATTAGGTATGTTATTATCGATTGAGAAATTCCTTATCAAGTTTAAAAAAAGTTGTTTATCTCCTCAACAGAATCCAGAAAAACTTGAATGCATCTTTTTACACATATTTATTGTTTAGATATGCCCTCATTTCAAATTTCATAGCGCTATGAATTATCAGTTTTCATATCGTTTCCGATCGTTTTCTCACAGTGCTCAGTATCAAAATTGGACCACGCACATTTCTTATGCAAAAAGTCTTTCGGTCAGATTTTCCAAATTTTCAATATGTTGTTGAATTCGCGATTCTTAACAAAAGTAAGTTACCGTGGGCACACAAAAATTCTAAGTATAGTTTGCGAGATACATAGTGTTGAAGTTGTTTTGGCATTCAATTAATACAATTAGCACTTGTAATAGTGTCTTCCGCGAGGAACATTGCACAAATAGGTGTCAAATGTAATTTAATGTCCGTAAGGAGAAGTAGTTGATATTGGCCTCATACTTTCCATTTTGTGGAAATGTACGGAAATGTATTTTGGCATGAAATTATTCGGTAATTGAAACATCGTAACCTCTGGAATCGTCGTCGAACATTCACAAAACTTCTAGAATTCCACAAAAGCATCTGCAAAAAAAAATAATCAAAGGGGTGACTCAGAACAGAGGACCACGAACACTTCTTATGCAAAAAGTCTTTCGGTCAAATTGTCCAAATTTTCGATATGTTGTTGAACTCGGGCTTCTGAACAAAAGTTATCATGGATTCACAGAAATTCCATGTACAGTTTACGAGATACAGAGTGTTGAAGTTGTGAAATGTCACTTTTGGGACATTATTAACTGTGCATTATTGGTGATACTATCACAAAATTATTAGTAGGTTTTTCATCCACATCACAGTATTACACTTGGCCAGTGCAACAGTATGCTTTGCAAGCCTTTTTTTGAAAAATATACAGGGTGACTCTTTCAGAGTTATGAAAAATGAAAATAATTTTAGAATGAAACATCAACGCCGTGAGTCGGATCGTACGAACAGTGAAGTTTCTGTGTTGGATATATCCGATAAAATCGGCTGAATTCGAGAAATATATATTTTTGTTATATATACAGTGAATATTGAAAGTATACGTGTATCTGTTATATATTTTTTGGAATACGTGATTTGATCAATTCAGTGCACCAGTTGTATGAGCCATATGGCCACTTGACCGAACGTAAATTATTAATATTATACAGTGTGACTCAAGTATACACGAGACTAATAATGAGAAAAATTATAGAAATACCTCGTATAAAGTAAACGGGCCGGTTAATTTTCCTGATTTTTTCTCATTTTCTATGTATACTTTTCGTTCAACATAAAAATCAATTTGGGTTTCAAATACCAATAAACTTTTGTCGAATCTATTGAAATGTTCGATATCAAAAAGGTGATAGGTCAAAGAGAGCTTTTTCCAATAATTTAGGTGAAAGAACTCTCCCCGTATTACTGTTGGCATCAATCAATATGTTTATAATGATGGCAGCCATGGTGTAAACTTCACATGTAAATATCGTTATTTCATTGAGTATGGTCATAATCTGAGAGCACTCACAGCATGGAGAAAAAGTAGGGTTATTTTGCCAGGAATCAATATGAAATATGGTTCAAAACAATAATAAACGATATTTCAGCATCTTCATCCTCAAACAAAAATCAAACAGAAAAATTCTGTATTCGAAGCACAAGTTCATATTATATCTTCTCTATTAAATGAAAACATTCAGAAAATAACTCATCAGTTTTTTTCTATACAGGATATTTCTTTAATTTTTAGTGATATTGGTTTGGTTTATTTTTGAGTCATACTGTATACTACTTGAAATTAAAGATTTTTTTAAATCGCTTCATGGTACATATAATCGGTGATCTGAATAATTGATTGAATCACATAATCCGAAGCGAATATTACGGAGACACAAAGACTTTCAATCCCCTCTGTATATAAAATGAGTTTTCATTTATTTTATTATGAGTTCATCCGTTCTTATAAAATATATCTATCCCAGAGACATCAATTTTGATATAAACTGGTAACATTTCAACAGATTGGAATAAAGTCTAGTGGTATTTGGAACATAACTTGGAAGGGAATGATATTGATTTTTTCATGTTAAACGAAAACTAGACAGAAAAAATTCCGTATTTCCCACAAAAGTTCATGTGATATATTCTCTGTAAAATGAGAAGAAATCAGGAAAATTAACCGGTCCGTTTTTTTTATACGAGGTATTTCTATAATTTTTCTCATTATTAGTCTCGTGTATACTTGAGTCAAACTGTATCATATTCACAATTTACTATCTGTCAAGTGGCCACATGGCTCATACAACTGGTGCACTGAATTGATGTAATCACGAATTCCAAAGAATTTATAACACAAGAACCTATACTTTCAATCTCCTTTGTATATGTAACAAAAATACATATTTCTCGAATTCAGCCGATTTCATCGGATATATCCAACACAGAAACTTTACTCTTCTTACGACCCGACTCATGGCGTTGATGTTTCATTCTTGGATTATTTAAATTTTTCATAACTCTGAAAAAGTCATGATTTACCCTATATATTGTTCAAAAAAAGGCTTACAAAACATACTGTTGCACTGGCCAAGTGTAATACTGTCGTGTGGATGAAAAACCTACTAATAATTTTGTGATATTATCACCAATAATGCACAGTTAATAATGTCCCAAAAGTGACATTTCACAACTTCAACACTCTGTATCTCGTAAACTGTACATAGAATTTCTGTGAATCCATGATAACTTTTGTTCAGAAGCCCGAGTTCAACAACATATCGAAAATTTGGACAATTTGACCGAAAGACTTTTTGCATAAGAAGTGTTCGTGGTCCTCTGTTCTGAGTCACCCCTTTGATTATTTTTTTTGCAGATGCTTTTGTGGAATTCTAGAAGTTTTGTGAATGTTCGACGACGATTCCAGAGGTTACGATGTTTCAATTACCGAATAATTTCATGCCAAAATACATTTCCGTACATTTCCACAAAATGGAAAGTATGAGGCCAATATCAACTACTTCTCCTCACGGACATTAAATTACATTTGACACCTATTTGTGCAATGTTCCTCGCGGAAGACACTATTACAAGTGCTAATTGTATTAATTGAATGCCAAAATCTTTGATGGGACTCTTGCACCATTCACAGTGCAACAGTTTTCAATTTCCCAGTTTGTTATCCGACTGTTTTGCATATGTAATGCATTTCGTCTTCGAAAACTAGATACCTAACTTGAATAACATATATTTTACGATTTGTTACGACTGACTTGAAATTTCATAAAATGTCTGTGAATATTAATGCAAGACCGACACTTCCCCGAAAAGTGTTCTTTCTCTATATATTTATAATTACCGTTATTTCTTATACCATCACCTTATCGTTGGAAAGCCGTTCAGTTTCATATACATATTTTTGTAGTAATTTTATCTGTGAATATTCATTTGACTGAAATACGAAACTAAGTAGAATCTGACGCAAACCTGTTGGCGAAATGTCAATTTGTTTCATTTCTCATGGAATCATTTCTCAGGTAATATTAAACCTAGGGATTCATGTAGAAACACATTTGTTGGAGAAAAAATATTAACGGTAGTTGCGTTATTCATTTTGGAATCAGTTTGCCTCATTTACAACACCCGTTCAAACGTGTTGACATTGCCAATTCCCTCAACAAATTTGAATAAAGATTCAATTTATTATAATGGGGTCAAGATGTTCAATCATCTACCCTCAGACATAAGGGAGGCAAATAGTAGCATTATAAACTTTAGAAAAGTTATTGAAAAAACATACTGTATATATATCATGCCGAATTTTGTGCAGTTCAGATTCTCTTGACCAAAACTTTACTGGTGACAGTTTATCGTTCCTGCACAAGTGACATCAGTATTTTCCTTGACAAATTCGAACAACTACTCGCGAGATTTTCAAGTTTTTACGATAAAATTATAATAATGGGTGACTTCAATATAAATTTTCTTGGGAAATCTAAAAATTATGACGATCTTTCATCTTTAATGGAAACATTTGGTTTAGTAGCAAATATTACAGAAAATACTAGGGTGACAGATTCATCAGCAAGCTGCATTGACAATATATTGACTAATCCTTCAGACAATAAGTATAATACGGGAATTGTTGATCCATGTCTATCAGATCACTATGGTCAGTACATAACAATTTCTACCAGTATACCTAAGGTTGAGAAAAACTACATTTGGAAGAGGTTCACAAATGATTAGTTTGCAAAAATTTAGAGAGGCCCTTGGCATGATACCCTTCGATAATCTCCTGAATTCCATTCATTCTGATATTAATCAACTAACAGGTTTTTTACTCTGTACCTATCAATCTCTAGTTGAAAAGCACTTCCCGAAGAGAAGAACCGATGTAACGTCAAAACCACCGGTGAATTGGTTCAATCAAGAACTATGAAACTTTAGCAGCGATAAAAAATATTTACGATTGCAAAAAACTCCCCACTGATAAAGCAGCTTACAACTGCTACAAGCAAGAGTACAGAAAATAAATGATTCAGACAAAAAAAATGCTTATAGCAATTTCATTCAAAATTCGACTAATAAACCAAAAGACAGCTGGAAACTCATTAATTATGAAAGGAATTCAGGTAAAAATAACCTCAAGACCATTTGTGTAAAACCGGACATATTCATAGATTTTTTTGCCATCGTAGCTGACATTTGATCAATTCTCTTCCGCCTTCAGATATGGAAATTACTAATTTCCTTAAACATGTACCACAAACGAACAGAGACTTTTTTCTAGAACCCGTGACCTCTTTTGAAGTGAGAAATGCAGTCATTACTTTAAAAACCACTAGAAGCTTCGATATTTATGAACTAAACAGAGTAATAATTAAAGAGTCCATAGGTTTTTTAATCCCCCCTATGACAGTCTTGACAAATGCATGTTTCAGCGAAGGTTTGTTTCCTGAAGCTCTGAAAATCTCAAAAATAATCCCTATACTAAAAAAAGGTGATGATAAATTACCCGATAACTACCGACCTATTTCTTTAGTTCCAGCGTTCTCCGAAATTATCGAGATTATTTTGAAAAATAGATTGATCAATTATTTTGAGAAATATTCACTTCTACACGAGAATCAGTTTGGTTTCAGGAGGGGTTGTTCAACAATTGACGCTATCTGTAACATTGTAGAAGGCATGGAGCTTGGTAAATTTGCGGGAATTACTCAATGCGATCCTAGCAAAGCTTTCGATTGTGTTTCTCACGATAGCTTAATAAAAAAACTCGAATACTATGGCAGTAGAGGCCCACCACTAGAACTACTGAGATCGTATTTGATTGGAAGAAAGCAGTGTGTTTATGTGAATTTTGATTTATCAGAAATTAGACCAGTTAAGCATGGAGTACCACAGGGATCCATTTTAGGTCCCTTACTTTTTATTATATATATAAACGACTTGTTTTTCTACTTATTTCCAAAATCGATCATTCTATTTGCAGACGACGCTATTTTGGTAAACACTGACAAAAATATTTTGAACCTAAATGTTGCTATCGAGGATGCAGAGAACAATGCCGAAACGTGGTACAACGCCAACAACCTCAAATTAAATAGAAAAAAAAACAACATCTTACTGTCTCCACTAAAAACCAGGTAACAAATGGAAACTCTGTTAAGTTACTAGGTATAATCTTAGATGATAAACTCAATTGGTAGGAACACATTAATCAAATAGGCTCTAAAATATCTAGTTATATCTTCTTGTTACGCCAACTCAAAAAGGTTCTGAACATTAACACGCTGCTTTCTGCCTACTATTCAATTGTGCACTCTCACTTAACGTACGGTGTCATCCTTTGGTGAAACGCAAGTACGGCTAACAAAATTTTCACACTGCAGAAAAAATTTATTAGGATAATATCTGGAGCTGATTTTAATGATCACTGCAAACTCTTGTTTGTTGAATATGGAATAATGCCCTTACCGTGTATGTTTATATATTATTCTATGATTGATATTCATAAACATAATTTTTTTTTTATTGATGTCAGAGTCTCACAACTACAACACTCGTTCATCTAATCCTCTGAAAACACAGAAGTTTCGACTAACAAAATCAAAAAACAATTCTCCCCGTATAGGGCTCTACAATATAATACCAATGAACATAAGTACGCTACCAATCAAACATTTCAAAAAACAACTGAAAAGTTTCCTATTAAAACACTGTTTTTACTCTGTAGAAGAATTCGCTAGTTCTTCCATAGACATGTAAAACATTGTATGATGACATGCAGGACTCAATGATTGAAAATATATTGCGTTGAATTTTTATCTATTTTAAATATTGTTTCACAAGGTTTCGTGATTGTATTTGCGTTTTTGTACTCAATTGGGTTAATTATGTTTAAATGTAATTTTTATACTTCTCAGTGTGCGTATGTCAATGTGTTTATAGGTACTACAATTTTTCTATTATAGTTTTTATCGCAATGAGCAGAATAACAGTTCTGTGATGACTATGAAGGCCATGACTTGCTACAAAAGTATTTTTACATAACGTAGTCAAATAAATATCTATCTATCTATGCAATAAATACTCATGTTGAGAAACGTAGAAAACTATACCTAAACATCAAAACTACATCAATTTCACTCGAGGCGCGTTTCGTCAACTGAAATGGCTTTATCAGGAACTGTTCATTTCTTAATCAGTTTTACGTAGGGCACCTCTGGTACACTAACACTATCCTAGGTACACAATAATTCAATATACCCCCCTAATTTTCATTTTATGACACCACATTATATTTTATTAGTAACCATTGGTGATTTATTTCTGAATTTCATCAGAAAGTCAAACTGAAAAAGAGAAATTCTATAATTTAAATTTTTTGACGCAATTATTGTATTATTATGAAAATTAACAAATGATGTGGAATAATGCTCTTTACTGCATTTATTCTCTTATATACGAGAATGTAGATGTAGACTATGGAAAACGTTAGTGAACTTTATAGACGTACAGATATTGCAGATTGTTTCAAGATTTTTGGACAGCTGAATGAAGAATGCGTTATCAAAAGTAAGTCGCCTAGGAAATCTAAGGCCAATAAAAACAATAGCCGTCAGTTGCTATTGATTATTTTGTGATTTTTCTAGAGCAGAAAAATAATGTGCTATTAAACAGTAACCAATAGCCGTCATCCAGACACTTCTCATATTCATTGGGGTAGAAGAAGTGAGGCGTAGAAAACGGCCTCCTGCATTCGTCTTGTTGAGATTTCAACCATCCCATGACAACTCGGTATACTTTTTAGATATTAGAAAGTAGCTTATACTTCAGTGGGAACCACTATGATCAGAACCACAACTTCAACAAAATAATTTGAGAAAAATTCTGTGGACTTTGAATAGTAAATAATCAAATTGTATTCGTTTTTTTACACTTTTTGGTCTTTATTCGTTTAGCCTAGAGCCAAATTCGAAGACGGAATCTTTCCTTTTTTTTTTTGGTCGAGAACGACTACATTAGGCTTATTATCTTGTATTTGCCCAAAGGTTTTTCCAATATATTTCACACAACAATTTCATTGTTGACAACAGACTCAATCAATATCCCTCAGAGTGTAACACAACACGTACGTCTTGTATATTCCATTCGACTATCGAAGATGATGGATAGTTATTCTTATGTGAATATCTGCTGAGTCCGCATACGCTGGGCATATGTTAACAGCAAATGCACAATGGAGTCGGCAGACCCTGCATCTAGTAGCAATCATGCATCTGCGGTAGACCAAAATGTTGTGGATACCATTTTTGGTCACCGACTTCAGTCCACTTGACCAGAGGAAAACAGAGATCACATTCTCAAAATAAACTAATGTCTTCAGTATTTTTAAAGAAGACCACATGTATTTGATGATACTTTTGCAGCTGCAGGATTGGATGCTTGGTAACAGAGTTGGTGTAACCCTGTTCAGTAACGAAAACGAGACGAAGTTCATCTGCCACAAAAGGTACTGCCTCGGAGAGAAATGCTCCTGTTTTCCCTCACATAGAATGCACAGGGGAAGATCTGAACTTCTTGTGATTTCACTAACTTCATCAATTCAATCCGATTCTGTAGACTAGTTTGTGACCATGCTAAAAAGTATAGTAAGATCGAAACAGTGAGTGAGTGAGTGATGGGTGTGCCTATTATCTATAAAAAATATTTCACCTGAAATTTTGGAGAAAATCAGTTATTCCAGGACTATTAAACTTTCTCAACGTTGCCTCAACATACAGGGTGGGGCACCCCATACGACACGGTCCCTGTGAAATACACCATTATTTGTTTCGGGAATTCCCCCATTTCATTATATGTATATTGATTGAGGCTACAAAATGAAATTATTTTGGAGTTTATAAGGTGGCTCAGAAAAGTGTGACATATCAACGTTGTGTTTTTTTAAATGGAACACCCTGAATTTCGTTACACTTTTGAATAGCTCAAGAAAAAATATTTTATGTTCCTAACTATAACCTTTCTCGACTTATTGATTTTTTTATAAAAATGTTAGCTACAATTAATATTAAACTAATCGACTTATTACTTTTTTTATAAAAATGTTAGCTACAATTACTATTAAACTAAATAACAACGAAATGTATAGAAATCATCCCTTCGAATATTCTGACTAAGCTTAAAAGAGGTTGTGGGCAAATGATTTCGATAAAATCCGTTTCTCTATTTTATACAGAATGTTCAAAAATCATTGTCACTTTCAAGTAGAACACCCAAAATTTTTTTGGTCTGAATAATATAAAATTCAATTATCTTTCTTTCCATATTGGAGTTCCCTATACCTAACCAAAATAGTATTTCAGATATTGGCTTTTTCAAATAGTAGTTCTTATTTCGATGCATTTTTTGAATCAAGATAGCTTTAGAACGAAATTTATTCAACTTGTTGAAAGAATTCATATTGACAGTTGTGTTTTATGTTATTCAAAATATTCACTAAATTATTACCGTCGAAAATGAAATCTTTTTCCATTCAAGAGCGGATAGATATTATTTTAGCGATTGGTGAGTATGAAGAAAATTGCCTATTGGCGTCAAGGGTATGCCCAAAAATATCCAGACCGGAATCATCCACCAAGTTGGTTTTCAAACGATTGCTTCATGAATTTCGTAGGACTGGAAGTGTTGATTATGAAAAGGCAAGTGGACCAAAACCTATCATTGGAAATGAGGAGAATGAATTTCTTATTATGGGATCTCTAGAAAACACTCATACGAGTCAACGTAAGATGGAGAAAGATACAGGGATAAGCAGACGGAGCAATTCTAGGGTAATAAAAAAATACAAATTTCACCCGTACCGTATTTAGATACACCAAGAATTATATGAAATAGACTTCCATCGACGAATCGAGTTTTGTCTATGGGTTCTGGACAAGTTTAGTGAGGATGAACATTTTTTTGATTCCATTTTATTTTCTGGTGGATCAACTTTTCATACAATGGCTTAGTGAACAGACACAACTTCCATTATTATAGTGATGTGAATCCTCATTTTTTCCACACTCTGGATCACCAGATTAGATGGTCTGTTATCGTGTGAGTAGGTATTATAGGTACACTAGTTATAGGACCATACCTTTTTGATAGCCACTTGAATGGTCGAATATTTCAACAATTTTTACGAGATGATCTGCCTGAGCTTCTGGAGAATGTGCCGCTACATATCAGACAACGGATGTGGTTACAATTACAGTTTTTGAATATGTGCTTTCCGAATAAATAGGTAGGGGAGGACCACAAAATTGGCCAGCGAGATCTTTCCCTATGGTGATACTTGAAGAATGATGTTTAAAACACTTCTCCAACCACATTAGAAAATATGAGTGGCTCTTTGTTTTCAACAGGATGGTCGTCATTTCGAGTACACACTCGAATAAACACACTTGTGTTTCATATTTTGTTGTTGTTTCAGTAGAATAATGAAATAAAAAATTGTATAGTCTGTTTAATGAACTACTGTGAGAATATGAATGTGAATGACTTACTTAATTTTAGTAAATAGTAACTATTTTCGATGGAGTGAAGTATAACAACTAAGTACTGTCAATAAGTATTCTGTGAGCGAATCAAATGAATGTCGCTTCAAATGCTTTGAAATAAGAACTACTATTCGAAAAAGCCAGTATCTGAAAAACTATTTAGGTTAGGTATAGGGAACCACATTATGAAATGAAAGATAATTAAATTTTCTATTCCTCGGAGCAAAAAAATACAGCGGGTTCCATCTGAAATAACAGTTATCTATTTGTCAGAAACTATAAAACAGTGAAAATGATTTTTGAAATTTCTGTTTGATATTGAGAAACGGGTTTTATCGAAATCAATAGCCCAAAACCTCTTCCATACATGATCAGAATTTGAAGGGATGATTTCTATACACTTCGATGTTATTTAGATTCCAATTGTATCTAGCATTTTCGTAAATGAATCAATAACTCGGAAACGGTATAGGTAGGTACATAGTCATAGTACCTTTTATGAAATCATATTATTTTTTTAAAACTTTGATATGTGTCACTTGTTTAGCCACCCTGTAGACTACAAAATAATTTCCTTCTGTAGCCTTAATCTATATACATATAATGAAATGGAGAGATTCACGAAAAAATAAATGATGTGGCTTACAGTATAATATAATAATAATACACCCTCATAAACACTAACAGAATATACCCAAAGGCATAGCCTGTGCGGGTTGAGAACGGCTATTATTATTATTTGCCGTCGCGCTACGAGGCAACTTACTGATTTTTGGTGGCTTATTCACTTATCAGCTGTAGAAAAACCCGGAAAACTTACAGCACCACCCCGAAAGTGTATCTATACATAATCCTTATAATCAATACAAAGGGAAATTCAAATACAAAAGATTACAAAAATATCCAAACATTGGGTACAGAGTCTCAGTTTTCGGACCCTAAATTTTTTTTGTTCATATTTCAATCTTTTCTACACACTTTGATTAAATTTGATACCAAAAAACTCATTCGTAATCGTTCATTACCACGACTGCTTATGTTGATGTTAGGAGAAATCAATTTCGAATCCTCTCTATACAAAATAATAATCTATTATCATGATATTTGCGGAAGAACTAAATATTTTCTTGAGTCCCGATAAATACCCCATATATGCGAATTGAGGGAAATTATACCTGAGGAGTAGGCAGATTGAGACCTCAGCGTAGAATTACGTTTCAAACTCTCATTAATTTTCTTTCTTTTTCAGTTCTTGAAAATGGCTCCAAAATCGGAGGATATAAATATATGTATATATATATATATATATATATATATATATATATATATATATATATATATATATATATATATATATATATATATATATATATATATATATATATATATATATATATGAAAACTAAAAGTTCGGGTTGAACCGCGTCTAGAATTTGTTGAAATTCGACGTTTCGGCTCCGATTTTGGAGCCATTTTCAAGAACTGAAATAGAAAGAAAATTAATGAAAGGATAATACGTAATTCTACACTGAGGTCTCAATCTGCCTACTCCTCAGGTATAATTAAGTTAGGTTTTTGTGACTTGACGTCGGGGTCTCAATCTGCCTACACCCCATGTCTCGTCACTGGTTCTCTCTAAGGTCTCAATCTGCCTACTCCTTCGAGAGAACTGAGGAATTGTGGGTTGAGGAACTGTATTTATAGTGGACGTGGCTGTAATGGCCGTGTGCAATGTATTACGAAATCTTAAACACGTTCTTAGATCACCTAAACGATATCCATCCCAACATGAAATTCACAATGGAGACCAAAATGAACAACTCCCTAGCTTTCCTGGACGTTCTCATCACGAAATACAACAACTCTTTCACCCACACAGTACACAGGAAACAGACCCACACCAACCGATACCTACACGCAAACTCTCATCACCATCCAGCACAAACAAACTCCGTATTGAACTCCCTGATATACAGATCAATTCAGCTTACCGACAACCAGAATAGACCACAAGAGCTGGACAAACTGAAATTAGCCTTACTCCAAAATGGTTACAACAATTCGCTAATCGACAAGTCTATCCGCCATCAACTGACCCGTCCTCCAAAAACGAACGATCCACTAGAGAGTATTCAGCCACACAAAGCTTTCCTACCATACATCAAAGGTGTGACAGACAAAATCAGTAATATATTGAGAAAACACGAGATAAAAACAATATTCACGGCCAACAACCAAATATCCAAATTCCTCAGATCTCCCAAGGACACAATACCAAACGATTCTCAAGGTATATATGAAATACCATGTTCAGACTGCCCGAGAACTTATATTGGCCAGACTAACAGACGAGTAACTTCCAGAGTCTACGAACACGAACTTGCTGTGCGTCAGGCATCTTCCACTTCCGCACTTTATAAACATCGAGAAGACACAGGTCACAAAATAGACTTCAAAAACACAAAAACAATTTCCACCGAGAAAACTCTGCAAACCAGGATCATCCGAGAAGCCCTTGAGATAGAGAAGCGCCCCAATTGCCTCAACACTCGCGACGACGGACGTAGACTTCCCAATACCTGGAAGCCTCTCATTGCACGCATAAACTCATTTCCCACCAACCCAGTTCCCGCACACAGCTCACTTAGCGCCAACCAAGTTCCCGCACACAGCTCATCTAGCGCCAATTCAGTTCCCGCCCATAGTTCACCTCGCGCCAATACATTGCACACGGCCATTACAGCCACGTCCACTATAAATAAAGTTCCTCAACCCACAATTCCTCAGTTCTCTCGAAGGAGTAGGCAGATTGAGACCTTAGAGAGAACCAGTGACGAGACATGGGGAGTAGGCAGATTGAGACCCCGACGTCAAGTCACAAAAACCTAACGTAATTATACCTGAGGAGTAGGCAGATTGAGACCTCAGTGTAGAATTACGTATTATCCTTTCATTAATTTTCTTTCTATTTCAGTTCTTGAAAATGGCTCCAAAATCGGAGCCGAAACGTCAAATTTCAATAAATTCTAGACGCGGTTCAACCCGAACTTTTAGTTTTCAAATATCTGACCGCGGAAACCTATCTGAACATATATATATATATATATATATATATATATATACCGGGTGGCTACGGAAGTATTGCCTACGGAATATCTCAGTTATTGTATGAAGTAGGTTTGTGAAATTTGGAGCGTCGATATAATGACATAAGAGCTAGAATTTGAGCATATTGACATGTCGAAGTTAACTTCCGGTCTGACCGGAAGTAACATCAACTTTCTTATTTTAAATGGAAACCCTATTTTTTTTCTTTTTGCTTTATTCAGCATTCAATTCCCTTTCTAATGACATATCACAAGTTGGTATCTAACCAGAAACTAGATCAGAAAAAAATTATTATTGAAATTCACCGAGTAGGCCATGGAAGCAAAATGAAAGCCAAAAATTGAAAAGTTGGCTATGGAAACCATACGTCACTTGATAACAGTTGCTACTACTGTGATATTGTATTTTCATTCGTCGGCGTTATAAAAAGCCGCCAAAAAAAATATTGGAAAAATTGGGAAAAAAACAATACTCTGTAGGTCCATAACTTAAATAGGAACATACAACTTTTTCTTGCCTGTACTATTCAGCATAACCATTCCTTTCTAATGATATAATAGAAAGTAATATTTTGAAATGAAATAACAAAAAATCCAATTATTAATATTCAAATAACAAAAAAACAGATTTATCGAAAAAAAAAATTCAAATTGATTGGATTAAAGATAAAATAAATTCAAAACAAATGTTCCTATTTAACCTAGAACCTACAGGATATAATTTATCATTCCACATTATTTTTAAGGTTATTTTTGGGTATGGCGATAATCTGTTTTGTCATTTCGCACAAATGACTATCGACAATAATCCAAATAAAGTACAGTACCTACCTTGTATCATTCCTGTTAAATAATCCATTGTTGGTAAATCTTGACTCGTCCGTAAACAGGATATAATAGTTAAATAGGTGATTCTCAGCATTTTGCCGAAGAAACCAATTACAATATTCCAGGCGCCTTTCACCGTCATTTTCATACAAATGTTGATGCAACTGATACTTGAAGGATTTAAATCGATGTTTTTTCAAAATTTTCCTAGCAGAGTCCTTACTTATAGCTAATTCGGCGCCAATCTGCCTTGAGGAAATTGTGCTATCATATTGTACTAAAGCTAATACATTAATTTCAGTTTCCTCATTAATAACAAATGCTTCTTGGTCTTCGTGAACATCAGGCTCAGTTCTTAATATTTCTTCAAGCCACTGGAAATACCTTCTTGAGGGTTGCTGCCTCCCTGGATATCGCTCTAAATACAATCGTTCAGCGGCATAAGAATTTTTTAAACATTCACCATAAATGAGAAGCATGTCAATTTGTTCGGTTCGTGAATAACGGGGCATTTTTTGAATATTCCACTAACTGATTTCGATTTCCAAACCCTTTTGAAATGGCAGAATAAAAAACACTACTTCGAACGTCAAAATAATATGGATAGCAGCGTTCGTGAGAGCTCTCGTTTCTTTTTTGTTTCATTCCAAAATACATCTTAATCAGCCTACTTGTTAATATTTTGGTTCGAATGATTATTGCAATGGAATGATTATTCTGAATAGCACAAACATCGTCCATAGGTAGATATTAGAATATCTATGGACGATGGCACAGACCAAGTACGTTTATGTTCCTATTTAACCTAGAACCTACAGGATATAATTTATCATTCCACATTATTTTTAATGTTATTTTTGCGTATGGCGATAATCTGTTTTGTTATTTGAGGAATAATAATTGGATTATTTGGTATTTAATTTCAAAAAATTACTTTCTATTATATCATTAGAAAGGAATGGTTATGCTGAATAGTACAGGCAAGAAAAAGTTGTATGTTCCTATTTAAGTTATGGACCTACAGAGTATTGTTTTTTTCCCAATTTTTCCAATATTTTTTTTGGCGGCTTTTTATAACGCCGACGAATTAAAATAAAATATCACAGTAGTAGCAACTGTTATCAAGTGACGTATGGTTTCCATAGCCAACTTTTCAATCTTTGGCTTTCATTTTGCTTCCACGGCCTACTCGGTGAATTTCAATAATAATTTTTTTCTGATCTAGTTTCTGGTTAGATACCAACTTGTGATATGTCATTAGAAAAGGGAATTGAATGCTGAATAAAGCGAAAAGAAAAAAAAATAGGGTTTCCATTTAAATTAAGAAAGTTGATGTTACTTCCGGTCAGACCGGAAGTTAACTTCGACATGTCAATATGCTCAAATTCTTGCTCTTATGTCATTATATCGACGCTCCAAATTTCACAAACCTACTTCATACAATAACTGAGATATTCCGTAGGCAATACTTCCGTAGCCACCCGGTATATATATAAATATATATATATATATATATATATATATATATATATATATATATATATATATATATATATATATATATATATATATATATATATATATATATATGAATAGTAACTTGTGACATCTACAGTCACTAGTTTGAAACTTAATTCGACACGAGCCATGGAATCCAAAGGTAGATGTTTACCTACAACATTGACAGGCAGACAAATGTTTATTTGTTCTGTCCAACCCAAGACTCAATCAAGTTTCTCGTGCGTTATGAGGAACGCAAGCAGAATCTAAAGTGAATAGAGTATTTTCGTTTCAACTCCGAGAGCTCACGATCCGTGGACAGCGCTGTTTCGTTGTTACCAACTCATCAGCACGGCTTTATGAGGTCTCTCGAAGTTGAAACGAATGCACTCTGAATTAGTACCATAAGGCAAAGAGAGTATAAATGAATAGTAACTTGTGACATCTACAGTCACTAGTTTGAAACTTAATTCGACACGAGCCATGGAATCCAAAGGTAGATGTTTACCTACAACATTGACAGGCAGACAAATGTTTATTTGTTCTGTCCAACCCAAGACTCAATCAAGTTTCTCGTGCGTTATGAGGAACGCAAGCAGAATCTAAAGTGAATAGAGTATTTTCGTTTCAATCAAGCCGTGCTGATGAGTTGGTAACAACGAAACAGCGCTGTCCACGGATCGTGAGCTCTCGGAGTTGAAACGAAAATACTCTATTCACTTTAGATTCTGCTTGCGTTCCTCATAACGCACGAGAAACTTGATTGAGTCTTGGGTTGGACAGAACAAATAAACATTTGTCTGCCTGTCAATGTTGTAGGTAAACATCTACCTTTGGATTCCATGGCTCGTGTCGAATTAAGTTTCAAACTAGTGACTGTAGATGTCACAAGTTACTATTCATTTATACTCTCTTTGCCTTATGGTACTAATTCAGAGTGCATTCGTTTCAACTTCGAGAGACCTCATAAAGCCGTGCTGATGAGTTGGTAACAACGAAACAGCGCTCTCCACGGATCGTGAGCTCTCGGAGTTGAAACGAAAATACTCTATTCACTTTAGATTCCGCTTGCGTTCCTCATAACGCACGAGAAACTTGATTGAGTCTCGGGTTGGACAGAACGAATAAACATTTGTCTGCCTGTCAATGTTGTAGGTAAACATCTACCTTTGGATTCCATGGCTCGTGTCGAATTAAGTTTCAAACTAGTGACTGTAGATGTCACAAGTTACTATTCATTTATACTCTCTTTGCCTTATGGTACTAATTCAGAGTGCATTCGTTTCAACTTCGAGAGACCTCATAAAGCCGTGCTGATGAGTTGGTAACAACGAAACAGCGCTGTCCACGGATCGTGAGCTCTCGGAGTTGAAACGAAAATACTCTATTCACTTTAGATTCTGCTTGCGTTCCTCATAACGCACGAGAAACTTGATTGAGTCTTGGGTTGGACAGAACAAATAAACATTTGTCTGCCTGTCAATGTTGTAGGTAAACATCTACCTTTGGATTCCATGGCTCGTGTCGAATTAAGTTTCAAACTAGTGACTGTAGATGTCACAAGTTACTATTCATTTATACTCTCTTTGCCTTATGGTACTAATTCAGAGTGCATTCGTTTCAACTTCGAGAGACCTCATAAAGCCGTGCTGATGAGTTGGTAACAACGAAACAGCGCTGTCCACGGATCGTGAGCTCTCGGAGTTGAAACGAAAATACTCTATTCACTTTATATATATATATATATATATATATGAACTGAAAAAGAAAGAAAATTAATAAATGGTTGAAACGTAATTCTACGCTGAGGTCTCAATCTGCCTACTCCTCAGGTATAATTACGTTCGGTTTTTGTGACTTGACGTCGGGGTCTTAATCTGCCTACTCCCCATGTCTCGTCACTGATTCTCTCTAAGGTATCAAACTGCCTACTCCTTCGAGAGAACTGAGGAATTGTGGGTTGAGGAACTGTATTTATAGTGGACGTGGCTGTAATGGCCGTGTGCAATGTATTGGCGCGAGGTGAACTATGGGCGGGAACTGAGTTGGCGCTAGATGAGCTGTGTGCGGGAACTTGGTTGGCGCTAAGTGAGCTATGTGCGGGAACTGGGTAGGTGGGAAATGAGTTGATGCGTGCAATGAGAAGCTTCCAGGTATTGGGAAGTCTACGTCCGTCGTCGCGAGTGTTGAGGCAATTGGGGCGCTTCTCTATCTTGAGGGCTTCTCGGATGATCCTGGTTTGCAGAGTTTTCGCGGTGGAAATTGTTTTTGTGTTTTTGAAGTCTATTTTGTGACCTGTGTCTTCTCGATGTTTATAAAGTGCGGAAGTGGAAGATGCCTGACGCACAGCAAGTTCGTGTTCGTAGACTCTGGAAGTTACTCGTCTGTTAGTCTGGCCAATATAACTTCTCAGGCAGTCTGAACATGGTATTTCATATATACCTTGAGAATCGTTTGGTATTGTGTCCTTGGGAGATCTGAGAAATTTGGATATTTGGTTGTTGGCCGTGAATATTGTTTTTATCTCGTGTTTTCTCAAGATATTACTGATTTTGTCTGTCACACCTTTGATGTATGGTAGGAAAGCTTTGTGTGGCTGGATACTCTCTAGTGGATCATTTGTTTTTGGAGGACGGGTCAGTTGATGGCGGATAGACTTGTCGATTAGCGAATTGTTGTAACCATTCTGAAGTAAGGCTGATTTCAGTTTGTCCAGCTCTTGTGGTCTATTCTGGTTGTCGGTAAGCTGAATTGATCTGTATATCAGGGAGTTCAATACGGAGTTTGTTTGTGCTGGATGGTGATGAGAGTTTGCGTGTAGGTATCGGTTGGTGTGGGTCTGAGTTATTGGATTTCGTGATGAGAACGTCCAGGAAAGCTAGGGAGTTGTTCATTTTGGTCTCCATTGTAAATTTCATGTTGGGATGGATATCGTTTAGGTGATCTAAGAACGTGTTTAAGATTTCGTAACCATGAGGCCATATGACGAAAATGTCGTCAACGTATCTGAACCAGCAAGTAGGCTTGTGGTCAAACGCTTCTACAGCCCTGGTTTCGAAGTCTTCCATGAAAAGGTTTGCATGGACTGGAGAAAGGGGGGAACCCATGGAGCACCTTTCACTTGTTTGTAGTAAGTTCCTTGGAAGAGGAAGTACGTGTTGTTCATACAGTGACTGATGAGGTCCAGGGTGTCTTTTGGAATTCTGTGTTTCGTTTTAAGGATTTCTAGCGTGTCCGTTAGGGGAATATTTGTGAAGAGGGAGACAACATCGAAGCTCACTAGGATATCTGTGTTCTGGATTCTATAGGATTTGAGAAGGTCTAAGAAGTGGAATGAATTTTTCACGTAGGATGAAGCTTCTTCTGCTCGTGGCTGAAGAGTACTCGCTAGATACTTGGCGAGGTTCTGGGTTGGTGATCCAAAGGCACTGACGATAGGTCGGAGTGGGATATCAGGCTTGTGTATTTTAGGTAGTCCGTAGATACGAGGGGTGCGTGATGACTTCTCTCTAGGGATAGTGGCTTTCTTGGTGTCGGCTGGTAGTTTAGAATTATTGATCAGATTTTTGGTCTTCTTTTCGAGGTAGGTTGTCGGGTCTCGTTGGGTGGTCTGATACTCGGATGAGTTTAATAGTGTACTCATTTTGTCTACATAATCTGAGGTATTCAGAACTACTGTGGCGTTGCCTTTGTCTGCTGGGAGAATGATTATGTCAGGGTTGTTGTGGAGGTTTCTGAGGCAATGTTTTTCGGCAGGTGTTATGTTGGATGGAGGGAGTTTCGCTCTCCTAAGTGTGGTGGCAATATCTTGTCTTTTCTGGTAGATGGGTTATCGCGCTTTCTATTTGTGTGATGATGGTTTCTGTTGGGATTCTGTTTGGTGTGATGGAATAACTGAATCCTCTTGATAGTAGTGCAAGGCTAGTTTGATCTAGTGGTGTGTCGGAGAAGTTGTGTACTAATACAGGTGATGCAGCTGGGACCAAGGGTGTGATGGTATTCGTTAACAATGCACAAAGTTTGTTTTTCTGTGTTTCTGTTTTCTTATTGCTGATGTGATCTGAGATATCCTGGTCAAAGTGTCCCAGATGACTGGATGGATATCTACGGTGGATAATTTGCCAAAACATTTGTAGAGTGAGGTGTTGGTGATGTCCAAATTACGTCTGATGTCGTGAAGTGTTTTTCGAATAAGTGCTTGGCTAGCTTTATTGAGAATACGCTGGGCTGATGATGAGGTATCATGATGTTTCAACCGGAAGGCTTTGGGAATGACTCTGTGGTCTCTGCATGATTTGAGGAACGTGAGGTCGCACAGGAGTTTGGATCTTCGGATAAGGAGTGATGAATAGTTTTTCGTGAGATGGAGAATATCATCCCCGTAAAGGCGTGCAATGTGTTCAGATAGGTTCCCGCGGTCAGATATTTGAAAACTAAAAGTTCGGGTTGAACCGTGTCTGGAATTTGTTGAAATTCGACGTTTCGGCTCCGATTTTGGAGCCAATTTCAAGAACTGAAAAAGAAAGAAAATTAATAAATGGTTGAAACGTAATTCTACGCTGAGGTCTCAATCTGCCTACTCCTCAGGTATAATTACGTTCGGTTTTTGTGACTTGACGTCGGGGTCTCAATCTGCCTACTTCCCATGTCTCGTCACTGGTTCACTGCTAGATGAGCTTTGTGCGGGAATTTGGTTGGCGCTAAGTGAGCTGTGTGTGGGAACTGGGTTGGTGGGAAATGAGTTGATGCGTGCAATGAGAGGCTTCCAGGTATTGGGAAGCTTGTGATATGTCATTAGAAAGGGAATTGAATGCTAAATAAAGCGAAAAGAAAAAAATAGGGTTTCCATTTAAAATAAGAAAGTTGATGTTACTTCCGGTCAGACCGGAAGTTAACTTCGACATGTCAATATGCCCAAATTCTAGCTCTTATGTCATTATATCGACGCTTCAAATTTCACAAACCTACTTCATACAATAACTGAGATATTCCGTAGGCAATACTTCCGTAGCCACCCGGTATATATATTTATGTGTTCGGATAGGTTTTTGAAAACTGGAAGTTCGGGAAGAACCGCGTCTAGAATTTATTGAAATTCGACGTTTCGGCTCCGATATTGGAGCCATTTTCAAGAAAAAGGATAAATTGATCGAAAAGGGGGGTGAGGGTAGATTCTACACTGAGGTCTCAATCTGCCTACTCCTCAGGTATCATCATTCATATTCGTGTTAATGAAGTATGCAGAATATGAATCAATAGTAGGAGCTTCTGCAGACGACAACGGACTCCGGCAGCGGAGATTCCGACGAGGGGTCACCAAGACCTCATTCAATCTGCAGCCAAGACCCGCCGAAAGGAGAGGAAGAAGGCCCAAAAGAAGAGGCAGAGGGCAAGGAAAAGGCAGGAAGAGAAGGAGGAGAGGTTGAGAAAAGCGGAAGGTCTTAACAGACCATCCGGGTCAACCTCACAGACCAAGTCCGATACGCAGCAAGTCGGACCAGGAGGTCCCAAAAGGGACTTTCAGGCCCGGCACCACGGACCAGAAACTTGGTCCAAACAAAAGAGGGGACCAGAAATAAGGAGGCAGAAGTGACAGCAAAAGGTTCTCGCGAGGCCTCCAATTGAGCTACCGACTGCGCCCCGGCGTTGCCATATGGGGCATTGAAAAGAGGCTTCGGGAGAAAGAGATTCCCCCGGATCGGCCCGCTAAGAGGGGCAAGGAGGGTGGGAGGTCTCGGCCCACTGACCAGACGGTTCATGTTTAACCCATTCTCAGGAGAGCAACAGCGGCCGCGGACAGGGGGGCGGGGATCCAAAACCCGCAAATTGCTTCTTACAGCGCAGCCGTGAAGAGGGATTTGCAGGTGGTCATCCGAAGCGACAAGGAGGATGGTACTGTCCTACCAGAGGAGAGCTAGGCCATTAGGAGCAGCCTGATTGAGCAGATGTTGCGGACCATGGAGGGCCCTGAAGGGGGACCCCATGGCCCAAGGCGCTTCAGGAACTCCGGCGTCGTGGAACCAGGATGGTATTTAATAACCGTCCAGAACCAAACGTCGCTAGAGTGGCTCCCCAATGGCTGGACCGCGCCGACCATAGCGGGCGTCACATTCAGGGCTGTGCCCTCAGTGGACGCTCCGTGGCCGGTAAAGATCGGCTTCTGGTTCAGACGCATAGAAGTGGACCTTCCTAGGCTGACGCGGGTGCTGAGCCTCCAGAACCGTTCCTTGAACGTGGGGAGGTGGAAGTACCAGGAAATGACAGGAGAGGCAGGAGGGTGGTTCCTAACCTTCATGGTTAGCCGAGAGACCGCCCAAGCACTGGATGCTCTATTATGAGCTCGTTACCCTGACGGTACGTACAGTGCTGCCGGAATATAAGCCAGGCCCGTCCAGGCAAAGCGGTGGTCCCTCGGATAAAACAGGGAAGGGACCATCCAAATCCAAATAGAAGAGAGCAATGGCGATGTTGAAAGTAGGCCAAATCAATCTGCAGCACAGTATAGATGCAAGCGGGGAACTGGAGGGCATCCTAACTGGCAAGTCTGAGATAATTTTAATACAGGACCGACAACGGGGAGGAAGTACCTGAGACGGCGATCCTGGTGTCCAGATACCTCGAAGTAGTCCATGTGCCGCAGCTGGGGACCAGGGACGCCACAGTTGCCATCTTAGAAATCAATGTAAGAGGAACCAAACATAGGGTGATGGTGGGGAGCGTATATCTACCATACAACGATGCGCATTTGACTCCAACAGAGGATTTGGTAAAAATAGTAAGATACAGTAGGTTGAAACCCTACCCTAGAAGGTCTCTCAGAGCTCTTGGAGTATCAGGCAGAGATTTTCTCGGAGGAACAGCTTGATCAGGAAGTAGAAAAACTAGGAAATGCAATGCTCAGATAATTCGAAGAGGCTTGTCCCCCGAAAGCGCTGGTGGAACCAGGCGTTGAAAGGTCCGAGAAAAGAGACTAGAAAGGCCCACAACGAGGCTATTAGGGAGGGCAGGGAGGGAGCGTCGGAAGACTACAAAACCGCGAGTAGGGAATTCAAGAAGGAATTGAGGAAAAGTAAGAGATCCTGCTGGAGGTCCTACTGTGGGGAAATCAATTCCCTAACAGAATCCGCCAGACTCATGAGAATACTGAGCAACGAGACAGAAGGTTCTATAACAACCTTGAAGAAACCAGATGGGGCATGGACAACATCCTCTGAAGATTCGCTCAGACATCTGTTGGAGGTTCACTTTCCGGGTGACATTGATGACGACCAACGGACTCTGCCAATACAGCAAAGAGGGTTGATACACATGACGTCATTGCCTGGGCAGTGAACGAGTTAAGCCCATACAATTTTTTCGGCAATGCTATAGAAGGGCCTGGAATACCTCGCCCCAATATTGGAGAGGATTTTCCGGGCCAGTCTAGCGCTGGGGTACGTCCCGAAGGTCTGGAAGTTAGCAAGAGTAGTCTTCATCCCCAAAGCGGGAAAAAAAAACTACACAGTAGCGAAGTCCTTCAAACCCATCAGCTTCACACCGTTCCTGCTTCAAACGCTGGAAAAGGTGGTGGACAGATTCCTGATGGAGGAGCCCCTGAGGGTGAGCCCCTTCCACAGAAATCGACACGCATACAGGGAAGGGAGGTCGACAGAATCGGCCCTCCACACTGTAGTGCGAAGAATCAAAAGGTTTGAAGAGGTAACGTTAGGAGTATTTTTCGATGTGGAAGGCTCTTTCGACAAGGCGAAAACGACGACTATACAGGCAGCACCTATGGTGCTTGGTCATGGACGAACTCCTGAGCAAACTCACAGACGAAGGTTTCGATACACAGGCATATGCGGATGATGGAGTTGTCCTGGTCAGCGGACGATTCATTGGAGTCGTCTGCGACTTAATGCCAGGCCGCATGCAGGATTATCGAAAGGAGGTGCGGAGAAGCAAGGCTCTCAGTTAATCCGACAAAAACGGAGATGATCCTGTTCACCAAACGCAGGAAAAAGGATGGGTTCAGGCCACCCACCATGTTTGGCCAAGAGCTGCAACTAGCTCAGCAGGTCAAATACCTGGGGGTGGGTGGTTTTGGTGGTTTTGGACTCCAAACTTTCATGGAGGCCGCACGTCGATAGGGTTATTCAAAAGTCGGTAGCAATCCTATGGCAACTGAGGAGAGTTGTAGGGAAAAATTGGGGAACCAATCCAGAGATTATGCGCTGGCTATACACGGCGGTCGTGATAACAAAGATCCAATATGGGTCAGCTGTATGGTGGCCAGGCGCACAAAATAGCACAATAGGTCGAAAGCTCAGTAAGGTCCAGAGGTTGGCCTGTTTATTGATATCGGTGCAATGAGAACGACCCCAACCGCGGTATTGGAGGTGCTGTTGAGGCTACCAGTCTGGATCAAGAAGGAGGCAATGGCAGCCCATTTGAGGATGCGAGACTAGGGTAAACGAAGGAGAGATGATAGGGCATGCGAAAACTGCAAAAGGGGGTGAGCAGGAGATTCCTATTTCCGTCCTCAGAGTGAAAAGCGCACAGGACAGACTGCGATGGAATAAGAAGTTTGCTCTTACTATTCCGAGCAGCGAGCAATGGGAAGGAAATACAGTGGAGTTCCGGCCAGGAAGTCTAGTATGTTACACGGACGGTTTGCGTCTGACCGACAAACAGGCCTCGGGCGCAGGCATCTTCCTGGAAGAAAGAGGTATACGAGAAAGCTACGCTCTGGGAAGATACACAACAGTTTTCCAAGCCATTCTAACCGTGGCTATGAGGCAAGAGGTCATAGAAGGACCCGAGCAGAGAATTTATATCTGTTCAGATAGCCATGCAGCGCTCAGAGCCATCTGCCATCCTAAGCCAAGTTCAGTCCTGGTACAGGAATGCGGAGACGCTCTGGAGAAATTAGCTGAAACAAAGGAAGTCGAGTTGGTATGGGTTCCTGGTCACAGAGGAGTGGCGGGAAACGAGGTGGCTGACGAACTTGCCAGAACCGGTTCCGCGGCGCCGTTCTGTGGGCCGGAGCCAGTACTAGGCATCGCAAGGAGTCAAATCTCTTTTGCCCTGAATGACTGGGCGGAAAGAGAACTAAACGAACTCTGGAGGAACACTGCCGGATGCAGACAGTCAAAAAACTTTGTAGACGGCTCTTGCAAGTCAAGGACGGTGTGGCTCTTAGGCAGAGAACGCCAAACACTACGCCTCCTTGTAGGAATACTAACAGGCCTTAACAAATTAGGCAGACACCTGTCACTAATGGGTATGAAAGACAGCCCCACCTGCCATATGTGTGAAGAAGACGAAGAAACATCGTTTCACTTCCTTGGCGAGTGTGAGGCGTACAGAAGGCTAAGATTCGAATTCTTCGGAGTTGAAAAACTCCAACAAGAAGAACTCATCGAATTAAAGTGGACGGACTTACTGACCTTCATTAGAAGGTCACAAAGATTCGGAAAGGAAGACTAGGAGAGGTAAGGTAGTTATGTGGAGGGCGGGGAAAGCAAAAAGTGGCCCATTGGGGCCTACTTGCCTGGCTGTGGCAGCGGCCTCCCCATGATTACTACTACTAAGAGCTTCTGCTGATATTTATTCAACTGGCCTATTGTCTTCATGTTTCATTCAGAAACTTCTTTCTTGTTGGTCTCTGTTAGTACACATTCCGACAGACTTTCTGCAATAATTTTTCATTGAAAACTACTCAGGTACAGAAATTTGTTTCACCATGAATATTGTACGAGATTGATAAAAATCCCCTAGCTACGCCACTGGATAGACTTTCACGCGTATCATCGATATGATTTCCGAGAAAAAGGTAGATAGCTGCCGGTAATGAATATTCGGGATAACCGAACCGTCGCGTCGCGATGATTCTGGTTACACTTGAGTACCTATATAAACATGAAACATTCGACTGGAGAGAAGTTTTTATGAAGATAATTTATTAAGAAGATTAGAAAGTGATAAGCAGAAGTGTTTGGAATATTTAGCTAGTTGTATTGTTGTATAGATCTGAGTGTTTTATTAGTCAGTGAAGTGTTGTATGTTTGTTTATAGTGAAGTTAGAAAATAAACAGTTTAGTAGTGTGCTCGGCCTATTATTTAGCAAAACGTAACAGTGGTGTCCGAAGCGGGATATTAGTGAAAAGCAGAAACAACCTATTTATACACTATTTATGGTGAATACAAGAAGTACATCGTACGATACGATGGAGGATATTGTGAAATTTATCCAAATTCAGTTTGCGGATTTGGAAAGAAGGCGCCAGGAGGAAAAACAAGAAGAGGAAAAGCGGCACCAGGAGGAAAAACAAGAAGAGGAAAAGCGGCGCCAGGAGGAGAAACAAGAAGAGGAAAAGCGGCGACAGGAGGAAAAGGAAGAACGAGAAGATGAAAAACGAGAAGAAGCAATGCAGCGCCAGGAGAAAAAGAAAGAGCGAAAAGATGAAAAACGAGAAGAGGAAATGCGACGGTTACATGAAAAGCAAGAACGAGAAACAGAAAAACAATAACGAGAAGAGGCACTCCAGAAAATTCTCGAAGAACAGAGAAAAGAGCAAGAAGATGAAAAACAAGAACGAGAAAAGGAAAAACGAGAACGAGAAGAAGAACTCCAGAAAATTCTCGAAGAACAGAGAAAAGAGAGAGAAGATGAAAAACAAGAACAAAAAAAAAGAAAAACAAGAACGAGAAGAAGCACTCCAGAAAATTCTCGAACAACAAAAGAATAAATTGGAACGAATAGAAAAACAAAGGAAAACAGACTTCCAGAAGGTTCTAGAACATCAAGACAAGTTCTTTCAACATGTTCTACAGAAAACCGAAGTACAAATGGAGGAACTGAAAGGAAAAATAGAGGAAGACGTCAAGAAAATCGACGATGAGCTTAATAAGAAAGTGGATACAGTGCGAGAGGAGGTGAAAGGACTCGAAAATCAGATAGCACTCCTCAAGAAGCAAGACAGGGTTGCCACATCAGGAACTTCCATAAAACCACCGACTTTTGATGAACAGTCTTCTTGGTCCATGTATCGCCGACAATTTGAAGCTGCAGCAGTGGTAAATGGATGGGGCGAAGAAGAAAAAGCTACGGCCTTTATAGTAGCTTTGAGAGGGCCACCTTTGGGTATGTTACAGACGATACCTATCGAACAGCAAAATAAATATAAAGACCTGATTACTGCATTAGAGTTACGGTATGGCGATCAACATCGAAAACAGCTGTATCGGGCTCAAATGAAAACGCGCACCCAGATATCAGGTGAGAGTCTGCAGGAATTTGAATCGGATGTGAAACGCCTAATTCAGCTGGCTTACCCAGAAGCACCTGGAAATTTCAAAGAACAGTTAGCAGTGCAGTTATTTATAGATGGCCTCAGAGACACCGAAATCCAAAGGACTCTGCGATTGACACACTTTAAGAGGAGTAGCGATGCCTTGGTACGTTCCTTAGAAGTGGAGGCGGCCTTCAACACCTCGAGGCCGAAAGTACGAGCGGTATCGATAGAAGAACCCGAAGAACGATCAAGCGCAGCTACTAGTTCATTCGAGAAGGTTCTGGAAGGGATTAAATCTTTGATAAGCGGAATGAGCACCCAGAAGAACAGGGCGTGCTATAGATGTCGGAAATTGGGCCATCTTATTAGAGACTGCAGGGTAAGAATGCCGCCACGTTCGCAATCACCTATGAGAACAAGATCTTCCAGCGAGTCCTCAAGTGGGCGGCAGGAAAACTAGAATTAGCCAGCATATCGGGGCGCATGCTGGCTAGCAATAATGGAGCCCCCAGGGTCATCCCTATCAACAGGCTAAGAAGAACAACTGATAGCCTTACCATTCCAGGAAAATTGAAAGAAATAGACGTCATATGCACCATAGACACGGGTGCTGCAGTTTCGTTGGTACGCAGTGACATTCTTCGGCCAGAAAGCGTGAAAATATCTCTTCAAACCTTGTGCTTCGAACAGTTACTGGAGAAAATGCTCCTATTTGAGGAGAAGTTGAGATTACATTGATTCTTGGGAGACTCACCATTACAAATACAGTGTACGTCGCAGATATAGAAGATGAATTTATACTTGGGATGGATTTGATCAGTGACTACGGGTTTTCATTTCACAATGAAGAGAGGATCATGAAGTTTGGAGGAGAAGAATTTGTCCTCACAACTCCAGCAGAAAGGATGATGTCTGTGAAACTGCGATTAGTGAAAACCTTAAAAATTCCTGGATTATCGGAGAAAGTACTTTGTGCTACATTAGATGAAGACCATGGGTGCTGCGTTGGAATAGTACAGCCATGTGATGAATCACCCAGCAATTTGGTTCTTGCACGAGTCCTTTTAAAGACAAAACAAGCTATTCCTGTGAGAGTTGCCAACATGTATCCCGAAGAAATAACAGCTAAAGAAGGCGATATCATTGGAATCTGTGAACCTATTTCATGGGTAGCAAACTATGATTCAAGTGACCATCAGGAAAGAAAGGAAGACTCAAAGAGTGTCATGACAGTTCTTGACAAGTCATTTGCACACTTGTCGACAGAAGAATCGAGAGTTGCTAAAAATTTCATCAGAAGTGAAAGTGACATCTTCGATTCAACAACAACAGGAAGAACTAACCTGGTCAAACACAGAATCGATACTGGCCAAGCCCATCCGATTCGGCAACCACCAAGAAGAGTTCCATTTGCCAAACAACAAGAGGTGGAAGAGCTTGTTGATAAGATGATGAAAGATGGTGTGATTGAAGAATCATCGAGCCCGTGGTCTGTACCCGTTGTGTTAGTTTCCAAGAGATTCTGTGTGGATTATAGGAAATTGAATGATGTTACGAAGAAGGATAGCTAACCTTTACCAAAGATTGACGACACATCAACAACTTTGGCAGGTTCACGTTGGTTTTCAACCCTAGATCTGAAGAGCGGGTATTGGCAAATGGGCATACATGAAGAAGGATACATAAGGAGAAGACAGCATTTTCGACTGGAAGCGGACTTTATCAATTTACTGTTATGCCTTTTGGATTGTGCAATGCTCCAGCAACATTCGAATGACTTATGGAGCTGGTCCTGCGTGGACTCACTTGGAAGACTTGCCTAGTATACCTCGACGACGTTTTAGTCATGGAAAAGACGTTTGAAGAATATCTGCACAATTTGCGAGAAATACTCCAACAATTCAGGAATGCCAAACTTAAACTGAATCCTCAGAAATGCTCATTGTTCCAGAAAGAAGTCGATTTTCTGGGCCATACAGTGTCATCAGACAGCATTCGAACAGACGGAAGGAAGATACAGGCGATCCAAGACTAGCCGCGACCTAAAGACAAACATGAAGTGAGGAGCTTCCTAGGTCTCTGCACCTACTACCGTCGGTTTGTAGAAGGATTTGCTGATATTGCGGCACCCCTACATAAGTTGACAGAAGACCGAGTCAAATTCGTCTGGTCCAACGAAAGTGAACGGGCATTTGGAAAGTTGGAAGTTGCTTTATGTTGCAGTCCGATTTTAAGTTTTCCACGTCAAAGAGGCCTGTTCGTTTTGGACACGGATGCTAGTAATAATGGAATTGGAGCAAGATGGTCAGGAAAAAGTTATTGAATTTTACAGCAAGGCACTGACCAAACCAGAAAGAAATTATTGCGTAACGAGGAAGAAACTACTGGCAATAATCAAGGCTGTAGACCACTTCCATGAATATCTACATGGAAGAGAGTTCCTCATTAGAACAGATCATGAAGACCCCTGAAGGACAAGTAGCAAGGTGGATTGAGAAGTTGAACCAGTATCACTTCAAGATAAAACATCGACCAGGACGATTACACAACAACGCAGATGCCTTGTCCAGAAGACCTTGTTCGGATACCTGTGAGCATTGTGAGCGAATTGAACGTCACGAAGGAATCAACCAAGTGAGATCAATGGTTGACGACAATTGGACCACAGCGAAAATGAGGCAGGACCAAGAAAGTGATCCAAATATTGCAGATTTTCTACGATGGAAGGGAAGCGGAGCAGAAAGACCCACCTGGAAGGAAATCTCCTTACGTTCCCCAGGTTTCAAGGCATTGTGGGCACAATGGGATTCCCTGATTCTTGAGAATGATCTATTGAAGAGAGCGTGGGAATCGGCCGACGGCAGAAACTAGATTTCTCAATTAATTGTGCCTAGGTCGAGGATAAGGAGGAGATCCATGGCAGCAAATCAGGTGGACATTTTGGAGTAAATAAGACCTTGGATAAAATACGTCAGAGATTTTACTGGGTCCAATGTCGTGAAGATGTAGAGAGATGGTGCCGAAGATGTCCGAAGTGTGAAGCAAGCAAAGGTCCCAAGACAAGATGGAGAGGAGAGATGAAACAATACAATGTAGGCGCTCCCTTCGAACGAATCGCCATCGATGTAGCAGGACCGTTTCCGATGACAAATGATGGCAACAAATACATCCTCGTTGCCATGGACTACTTTAGCAAATGGGTTGAAGCTTATGCCTTGCCTAATCAAGAAGCATCCACAGTTGCAAGAGCTCTGGTGGATAACATGTTTTCAAGGTTTGGAGTCCCAATGGAGCTACATTCCGATGAAGGAAGAAATTTTGAATCAAATTTATTCAAGGTAGTTTGTGAATTAATGGGAATTAGCAAGACCAGAACAACGGCCCTCCACCCACAGTCTGATGGCATTTTTGAAAGGTTCGATAGGACTATGGAAGAACATCTTTCCAAAGTGGAGCACCAAGAGACCTGGGATCGACATCTTCCACTATTCTTGATGACTTACAGGGCCTCTGTGCACGATTCCACAAAGCTCACTCCAGTCAGCATCATCTTCTGGAGAGAACTTCGGTTGCCCTGTGACTTGGTGTTCGGATCACCAAGTTCTGAAGAAAAAGATGTACAGGATTATGCAGACGAACTGCGAGATAGCTTGAATGGGATCCACGAATTTGCAAGAAAAAGATTGAAGATAACTAGTGACAGAATGAAGGCTCGATACGATCTTAAGGCCAATACTAGTGGATTCAAAGAAGGAGATCGAGTGTGGCTGTACAATCCTCGTCGTAAGAAAGGGTTTTCTCCTAAATTAACACCATCTTGGGAAGGAACATATACGATAGTTAAAAGAATAAACGACGTGGTCTATAGAATTCAACGCAGCATGAGAGCGAAAATGAAGTTCGTTCACCTAGAGAGACTCAAACGTTATATGGAGACAACGACACATTGTTTGATCGCGACGATCAAAATTGAGAGGGGGCTAATGTTACGAGATTGATATAAAAATCCCCTAGCTACGCCGCTGGATAGACTTGCAAGCGTATCATCGATATGGTTTCCGAGAAACAGGCAGATAGCTGCTGGTAATGAATATTCGGGATAACCGAACCGTCGCGTCGCGATGATTCTGGTTACACGAAACATTAGAAAGTGATAAGCAGAAGTGTTTGGAATATTTAGCTAGTTGTATTGTTGTATAGATCTAAGTGTTTTATTAGTCAGTGAAGTGTTGTATGTTTATTTATAGTGAAGTTAGAAAATAAACAGTTTAGTAGTGTGCTCGGCCTATTATTTAGCAAAACGTAACACCAACGGTAGCAAAGTCAGATTTCTACAACTACAGCAATACCTTTTAGTCATAAGTAGGTGCACTCGCTGGCGGAAGCAAAGTTTACCAGCTACTACAAAAACATTGTCTACTAGCCATGGGTAAATGCACTCCATAGCAGTAATAAAGTTCGAGAAACTAAGTTATTCGACAATTTCTACTCATCTCAAGTGAGTTATATTCAGCAAACTCGACTTTATAACCACAGGTGATAGTTCGTTTGTCCCCTATGCTATTAGAGTTTCTTGCTAGGGTTATTGTATTTCTAGTTACGGTTACTACAAATTTTCCTCAGTGTAGCATATTTCGGTTCCACTTTTTGACCTGCTTTATATGAATTATGAACCGTACAACCGATGAGTCCTTATCTACAATTTAGGAACTAGACTATAGGTTGTTCACTATGAGTATATAGATTGCAGATACGTTGAATCACGAGGCGATTCCAAAAATAGTGTCATTTGTTGATATATTTCAAAGAAGTATTTCTCGAGTTCTTGTTAAAGATACATTTCCTAGAGAACTTCATTGATGGCAGCATGAAAACCTATATGATCATAAAAAATCTATAAACGATTTGTTATATAATGCAGCTGTTTGTTGTACAATATAAACTATTTAATATTTTCATTCTCTTCAGTACATATTATTTCGTTCTATTGACAGATAAACAAAAAAGTACAGAATTATTCTTGTTTCCCCTCAGCATCGCTGTCTACAGAACATCATGTGGCGCAGTGATCCATCTCTTCCTGTTCAAGGATTACAGTTAAAAACTGTTACATATGGGCTAAAAAGTTCAGCTTTCCTGGCCACGCGATGTTTAGTGGAGTTGGCAAATGAAAACAGGATTGATTATCCTCTCGCTTCTAAAGCCTTACTCACTAATACTTATGTGGATGATATTTCATCAGGTACAAACTCTATCGACGAAACAATGAAATTGAAAAATGAACTGATTCAGCGTCTGAAATCTAGAGGTTTCGAATAACACAAATGGAGCTTCAACAATGACATGATTTAGAACAATATACTCTTTTCTCAAAAATAAATAGAAGAAATTAAATTAGATAAAGATAATGCTTTCGTAAAAACCTTAGGTTTATCTTACAACACAGCTACTGACAGTTTTAAAATATCTGCCCCAGTAATTAGCTACGAGGACTGCATAACTAAAAAGCAAGTTCTTAGCTTCATTTCAAAGTTTTATGATCCTTTGGGTTTCGTAGGCCCTGTCATAGTGAAGGCCAAAATATTCATGCAAAGTTTGTGGTTGTTGAAGATTAACTGGAATGAAACATTGCCTGATAAAAATTTACGATTGTGGTATGATTTTGCATCAAAATTAATACAAATGGAACCTATTGCAGTACCTTGTAATTTCAGTTTCACTACATCTGAAAGGATTGAACTCATAGGATATTGGGATAGTTCATGCATAGCTCATGGTGCTGTTTTGTACCTCAGGGTTGTTTGCAATGATCAAGTTAATGTCAATTAATTTGTTCAAAATCACGAATTGCACCAATTGCTAAAGAATTGTCAATTCCTAGATTAGAGCTTAATGCTGCAGTGCTTCTTTCAAAGCTAGTTGAAAAAGTTTATGTTATTTTAAAAGACAATGTTAACGAAGTATACCTATACTCCGGTTCAACAATAGTTTTACGATGGCTAAAGGTTGAACCAATGAAATTGAACCCTTACGTCGCTAACAGGGTACTAAAAATACAAGAATCTGCAATAAAATTTAATTGGCTTCACATCGACTTCAAATCAAATCCAGCTGATTGTTTGTCTAGAGGACCTAATCCTAGATTATTGAACGATAACAAATTCTGGTTTTTTGGACCTGAAGAATTGAAATCTATCGATTATGTACAAAAAAAACTGATATTTGTATTTTCAGATCTTCTTCCAGAACAGAAAGTTCGACATTTTAGTATAGTTATAGAACCCAAAAACTCGTTTTTTTGGAAGCTATTCAAACCTTTCACATTTGCAAATGATTATGGCATATATTTTAAGGTTCTACCACAATTGCAAAAATATCAATAATATGATGTCGGAATATTTGAAAATACACGAAATTGAGAACGCCCTGAAAATTATAATTTAATTTGAACAAAATTTCTCCTTCAAGGAAGAAATAATACGTTTGGTTCACAAAGAGCCAATTAAAAGTAATCTATTTTCCTTGAACCCATTTTTGGATGGTGAAGGTCTTCTTCGTGTTGAAGGAAGATTACAAAATGCTAATGTCACTTATTCACGAAGGCACCCAATAATTTTGCCCAAAAACAATCACGTTACTGATCTGACAGAAACAAGTTTTGAGTAGCCTCAACATGAGTTATTGGATATTAAGTGGCAGTAGAGAAGTTAAAAAGAACCTGCATGAATGCATTACATGTTTCAAACAAAAAGACGAATGTGCGCAACAGCTTATGGGCTCCTTGCCTGAGAATAGAGTTAGAGCGTTCCACCCTTTCTCACATGTTGGCATAGATTTCTGTGTGCCTTTTGACATTAAACAGTCCAGAATAAGGAAATCAATAATAACCAAAGCATATATGTCTTTGTTCGTTTATTTTGCTGTAAAGGCCATTCACATTGAGATTTTGTCTGATATGAGATATGACTACTGAATGTTTTTTGGCTGCTCTTAAAAGATTTATTGCTAGAAGAGCCAAGCCATCGCACATATACTGTGATAACGGTGCCACCTTCAGAGGTGCTAATAATGTTCTAAAAGAACTATGTAATAAAACAAATAGAGACAAAATTTTAAATTTCTGTTCAGATGAAAGAATTAAATTCAACTTCATTCCTAGTTATTCCCCTGTCTTCGGTGGACTCTGGGAAGCTGTAGTGAAGAGCACAAAATACCACACAAAGCGAGTGATTGGAGTTACTAATCTTAACTATGAAGAGTTTAATACAGGATTGATACAAATAGAAAGTATTTTAAATTCAATGCCAATAACGCCTATGTCGAATGATCCTTCAGATCTCTCTTACCTTACTCCAGGATTTTTTTTCACTGGTGCTACTATATCTTGTTTCCCTGAGCCTGATTTAACAGAAATTCCAGAAAACTGGTTGAAGCATTGGCAACTCATTACTCGAATGCAACAACAGTTTTGGAAAAGGTGGTACAAAGACTATTCAGCACAGTTACGAAGCAGACCCAAGTGGAGACAGGATTATCCAAATTGAAGGAGGGTGCACTTGTCCTTTTGAAGGAGGATGATCTTCCATCTTTTAAATGGCGTTTGGCAAGAATCACAAAAATTATCCCTGGAAAGGATAATAAGGTACGTGTTGTTGAAGTGAAAACAAATTCCCGCTTACCTTCGTTCTGTAACTAAAATAGCTATTTTACCAGTTTCAGAATAATAAACTAATAATATTTGTTAAGGCATCCATGATGTAATTTTAACATGTGAATACGTTTGGTTTTTCTTTTTAGTCATAGTTTGAAGTTTTATTTATGTAATGCTTTTGAAGCCTACATATGCAAATATCAATATTAAAAAGCGTTTGTAGCTCCTTGATAATATAATATATATATAATATTTCACATAATATCATATGACATGACTTTTGCATTCTACTCAATAATTAAGTAAATATGTAAATTTGTATTCATGCATATGTAAGTTGATGCAAATTTTGTGCGGTGTTTTCTATCGAAAACTTTCGCCTCGCCCAGCTATGTTCGATATTTCCTGGATTACGAAGCACGTTCGTAATAAGGTTTCTCCACGATCATCACAGAATCTGCTAATTCTGAAATGAAATTTGATTACAGAAGATTAAAGAAATATTCTGCACCACCTCTGCCCCCATGCAATTCAGATGTATTTACATTATCTCTCTTGTAATAGAATTATATTCTCACCCTGGTCAGCAATAATAACATTAGCCTTGACGCAGTTGATTGTCACCATACTGGCCAATTTCAGTGGTGTCAAAATTATTGCTGTTACGTTTTCAATCGAAAATATAAAAAGTATCAAGAATTTATCCAGTGATTCAGAATGAGAGTGTGAAAATACACCACCTGAAATAATTACAAAGAGTACAAATAATATACTAGAAAGTTTACTATCAAAACACCCGAATAATTGAGACTCGTAGTTTTCGTGGAAGAGAATGCCGTTAATATAATATTTATCAAACATATTTTAACGGGAGGTCGGATGGCTCAGATGGTATAGCATTGGCATAACAGACGAGATGACCCGGTTTTTTGCTCCTAGCCTTTTCCGGGGTAAGCTCGCAATAACCATCCTCACACGAACTTAGACAATAGCAGTATCCAATGGAATGCAATGAACGACACGCATAAGCTTCGCAGGAGGCGTGTTTATTATGTCACTTACGACCCATCTAGGCTCTACAGCTCGACCCAGCGCCAACACCAGCGGAGGCGGCTGTCAGCGCCCCCTGATCGGGGCCCTAGGCACCACTTGGCACAAGCGCTCGCCCTCCTCCCCAGCAATGGGGTGGAGGGAGAGGCGGCTTTCTGTGCGTCCGAGTCTCATTCCCCGACGTCTCAGCCTACGTGAGGCGAAGAAAGAAGGTCATGAACTTGTATTGAATTGTAGATACTAATGGAAATGTTAGGCACAATTGTAGAAAATATATTTTTATTTATTTATTTATTTATTTATTTATTTATTTATTTATAACAGACGAGAGGTTGTGGGTTCAAGCCACTGACAAGGCAATCTTTTTTAATTCAATAGTTTATTCTCAATGCATCTTTGCTATAAAAAAAATTGTTCTGGTTAGTCCAGGATTCGTCCTTTCTGATAAACAGTGGTTTTAAATAATAGTTATTATATCATGTGGAAATTATCTTTTGTTCGTTTCCATTTAAAAATATTTTTCAAGTTTTTGATCTTTGAGAAAGTATAGTCTGCTACTCGGTTAGAATGAAAATTCGTTATGCTCGTGAGTCCTCCCGCTCGTCTTCGGCTCGCGCACGGAACTTTCCACTAGCATCGAATTTTCATTCTAACCTTGTTACAGAATATACTATTCTAGTTTATTATGTAAATATTGTACAGATAAATGTTTAAATAAGTTCTTGATGTGTATTACTGCACAATATGTAGAACAATTAACTGCATTACCTATAACTGTGAAAAGTCTGGTTAAGTCTGACTTTCTTACTCATTCCATTCCAATCTGATGAGGAATTGAAAAAAACTAAATGGTTTGAATATGTGTGAATGTGGAAAAAATATTAAAAACTTGACTCAACTAAATACTTGAAAAATAATCACCCCACATCCAATCGTCATCTCTTGAGGTTCGATGTTATACCCACGATATTGCTTTGTGTATCAGATACATACAAATTTTCTGGAGACGACAAGGTCACTGTGCTAGAATCAGTGATTTCTTGTGTAGCTGGCATGATGGTCAGTGGTCTAGATACCTGATTTGCTGGAAGTGAGTTAGGTTTCAGTCTTGTGCATGGTATGTGCCGTTCTTATGAAACAATCTTCCATGGAATGTGTTGAACAAACCTTACTGTGTTTGGGCCATGGTAAATTTGAGTCTACACCCAAGCCTTATAATTAGATTTGGGGAACCTGAAAACTCCATTATTTAGTTCAGATACCTGGACTATTTTTGAGTACTTATGAAATGTAATATTATCTGGTATTTTTCCCTTTCCTCCAGGAATTATCGCAGGTGCGAACGAAACAATTCATTGTCAATAAAATAAATAGTCAATACACAAAAACTCAATAATAATGAAAACAAAACACAATCAATAAAGAAGAGTATGTACTAGGACTGATGAGTAAATATGCACTTATCACATCAAAATCCAAGAAATATCAAATTGCAAATTGCAATGCACTACAGGTATAAACAATATTACATTAACGCCAATAAGAAATAAGCACAGAGTGACAGAGTACACGTGTACTCTTTGGAAATGATACCCTTTTTTCAATTCATAATCTGGGAACTCAGCTATGTTTACTAACAAGGTACTTCATTTTGCAGACCTACGTAACAGCTAAGTACTTTCTTTATTATTGCGCACCGTCCAGTAACAACGTACCTCAGAATCGTACGTCAGAATTCTGACTTATTATCTCAGAATTAGCTAATTCCGAAATTTTAAGTCAGAATTAGGAGTGGCAGAACATATTCTAATTATGAGTACTAAGTTGGAATTCTGACTCAATATCTCGGAATTAGCTAATTATGAGAGATACTAAGTCAGAATTCTGACTTAACATCTCGAAATCAGCTAACTCTAGACATGTGTTAGTGGAATGTCCTGAGTTCGCAGAGAAAATACAGAAACGTGGTCTTTGTCAGACTTTGGAGGAAATGCTGGGTGACAGCTGTAACGTTAAAAGTATATTTTTTTTTGACAGATATTGGTATTGTTAACAAAATATAGCGAAAACTACAATGTTCATTACAAAATTGTGCAATCACACTGTTACGTTGCTAATAACCCTACGTGGCTGATGCAGCTATGAGTTGAAAAAAAAAAAAATGTTTTATAACTGATTAGAAAATATTACGATGGATTGCACTCATATCAGCAGGAATGTTGGTACGATGATAGCTTTAGTTTTTACAAATGGATGTAAACTCAAATCAACGTGAATAAAATTTCAAAGCAGGGGAATAATATTAAGTACTACCTTATAAACCAAAGACTTAATTGGCACTGAGAATATATGACATTGATGATAAATTTTAAAAGTTATTTTTGATCAATATTCTCAGTAGTAATATCCCAACAAAATGCAAAATTTTCGAAAAATACTTTCTGAAGAGATATTCGATCAGACAATTTCACGAATACCTTAAATTATTATGGACGAAATGCGTATTGCAGGAACGGTTCATCATGTGTCATTAATGTCAGTTGAAGAGTTGAACCGTCAAACTGACGTTTCTGTATTTACCGTGATTGTCGTAACTATGGAAATGTATACACAAGCTAGAAGCGAAACACTGTTTTGAAAATACCACGGGCTGGAGGAAGTGTTCTCAAAAAGTTCTGTTCTCATTGGTTCGAAATGAGAAAATTATGGCATTTGATTGGTTTATATAATATGAGGGAAATTGTCAATGAAATTGCCCCCAAAAAATAAATCAAGATATATCCTAAATACAGGGAATGGTGGACAGATTGTGTTGAAAGGCAACAAGAAATGACAATAGTTATAAAAAGTTTGTTACACACCGAACTCAAGAATGTTTGAGTGTCTTGTTCCTGTCATATAAAATAGCGAAAAACTACTATTAAGAGTACGAGATGAATAAATATTTTGATGACAATTTCCAACTACTTGACAACAAGCATCTATCTACATACAATAAACTTCATCAATATACAGAGTCAAACAAAAAATGCTTGCAGTCTTCAACACCTTTCCTCATTTGCCAGTTTGACGAGTCCCATATCTTCCCTGAGTTCTTCTAAACTTGGCTTGGAAACAGATTCTGTCAAAGTGTCAGCAACTTGTTGGGTAGTCGATATTTTCCTAATATCTAAAAGCTCCTCGCATACCAATTGAAGAAATGCCTTGTATGGATATGTTTTGTTCTTCGATGAAAGTCGGGATTCTGTGCTAACTTTATGACTGCTTCATTATCCACTATAACATAGGGAATCTCTTTCAAATCAATAACTTCTTCGTAGAGTCTCTTCAACCATACGAGTTCTTCGGCAGCACTTGCAGCTAATAATTCCATCTCAGTTGTGAAGATGGACACAGATAGTTGACGGTGACTCAACCTGGATACAGTAACGGAAGCATACATGCAGATAACCCCAGTAGTGGAACGACCCCATAAATGCATTTGAGACCGAAATGCAGAGTACTTTTAGGTAACGAAAAGTTCTCTTCACCCTTACAATATCATTTTTCGTGGGAATTTCGAGATTTCTTGAAACTACTTCAATAGCAAATGCTATGTCAGGCCTCGTTCCAGTGATTAGTTACAACAGAGCTCCATCTGCTTCTCGATATGGAAAATTTTTAGTTGTTTCTGCATTGTCTTCCATTCCTAACTGGACATTTCCATTTGTTATTGGAGTTGAGACGGGGTTATAGTTGTCCATGCCAAAATTTCTTTCTTTGTGTAACCAACTTGACTGAGAGAAACTGTCCCGTCTGCTTCTCTATCAATTTCTAACCCCAAAAAACACCTAGCAGGTTTCACTGTTTGAATTCTCTTTTTAGGTTTTCAAGAAAATCTATCTCTAATTTCTTGTCATTTGACGCAAATAACCCATCGTCAACGTAAAGTGCCATTAGTAGTAAACTTGAACCTGATTTCTTAACGAACAAACAAGGATCTGCTTCACTTCTCTTAAAACCAAACTGAAGAATGAAATTAGCAATTCTCTTATTCCAGCACTTTGGTGCTTGTTTAAGACCATAAAGGTTTCTTTGTAGTCGACAAACTCTATTCGTACCATCGTTGAATCCTTCAGGTTGACTCATGAAGACTTCTTCTAGTTCACTTTACAGAAAAGCTGTTGAAACGTCAAATTGGGTTAACGATAAGTTCTCACTTCCAGCAAAACTCAAGAGTGCTCTTACCAGACTAAAGGTTTGACTATAGTCTTCGCCTTTCTCTCGTGAAAAACCTCTCACCACCAATCTCGCTTTGAACTTTTCTATTGAACCATCTCTGTTCATTTTCACTTTATATACCCATTTACACGAGATTGCTTTCTTTCCTTATGGTGAAATTTCTAGGTAAAATTTCTAGTGCCCATGTTTCGTTTCTTTGTGTGATTGAAATTCGCTTTTAATTGCTTCTAACCACTCGTGTCTTTCATCACTATTCATTGCCTCTTGATTACTCACCGGCTCATGGATGTTTTTAAGTTTTGGTTACGGCACTCATAATAAAATCCTCAAATCTTTGTGGTTTACTGATTCTTCCTCAATTTTTTGAAGTTCTTACTACTTCTTCATCAGAAGATATCAGTTCCCTGCACTGAATGCATGTCGTCTTCCGAATCGTTGACATTTATATCTTCTCCATTTGGTTCATTAGATGAATCTTGTGCTTGAAGTCTTACAGAATTTTACAGAGTTGTTCGCGGAATTTGAACTTCTGAAAATCGAGGTTGTTCTTCAAAAAAGACGTCGCGTGATCTTATCAAATGTCTAGTTTGATTGTTCTAGATACGGTATCCGTCATCATTGTCGTATCCAATCAAAATACCTTTTTCTGCTTTCCTGTCCATTTTCTTTCTATAAACTTTGGGGATGTGAGCATGATACGTGGACCCAATTATTTCCAAGTGCTTCAGACCTGGTTTCTAGTCCATCCAGACTTCATGAGGACTTTTATCAGGAATACTTTTGAGTTGCCTGATCTATTGAGAGTGTACACAGCTGTGTTAATCATCTTTGCCCACAAGTTCTGATGTAATGATTCCTTTGTTGAATGGAACAAGGTTCTTGCAGTCTCTACTAATGATTGGTTGTCACGTTTAGAATAGCCATTTTGTTCTGGAGTATATGGCATTACCAGTCTTTGATGAATTCTATATGCTGTAAAAATTCTTCTTACACGTTGACTATCAAATTCGCCTCCGTTGTCGATTAGAAACTTTCAAACAACATGACCATAGCTCTAGAATCTTCCAATGCAACTTTCAACTCATCTGGTACCTCAGACTTTTCCTTAACGAAGTATACGAAACGAGATCTGCTATAATCGTCTTTAAATAGGACGTAGTATGTGAAACTGGATTGAGATCTCTAAAATGGTCCACAAACATCTGCATGCCACAGTTCTCCAGGTTTATTAGCTTGTTTTCTTGTACCAAATTTCAATCTATGTGCTTTTCCATAAATGAATCCTTCGCATAATTCACCATCCAATTTGATATTGATGCCAAATTCTCTGGCTTTATGTGCCTTTTGTTCTGATGCCCTAGCCTCTCATGATAAAGTTGCGAAACATTTCCATTGTAGATGACATTAGCTTTATTGCCATTGTGTGGTTTGACATTTCTTATACATAATTTGAACAAATTCCCATTATTTTTATTTCGCATTTCTCAGTTTTCGAAAAACTACTAATAAGAGTACAACATGCATAAATATCTTATTGAAAATTTCACACCTCTACTTTTTAACCAATAAATTTTTTGACAGTTTTAAACACTGATTATTCCTCTATCACAACCTCTCAGTGGTGGCGGAAAAAAAAATCTGAATGGTTGACAAATGTATTTTCATCACCCTGTATCTCGAAAACTAAGCCGTTTGTGACATATATTTATATGAACTTTTCGTCTTGAAATCTTTCAAAGAATCACCCTTCGAATTTTGTGAGAATATTTGTTCCTCAAATTTCTTGACGTTTCGCGATACTGGAAAATGATTGGCTTACTGTTTTCATTATAGCTTCTGAATCGTATGAGTAAATGAAAAATACCAAGAAGAAAAAAACATTCTAAATGAAATAACACTGAATACTCGTTTCTCACAATCTATCAGTGGTGGCGGAAAAAAAAATCTGAGGGGTTGAACAAGGCTTGATTGACTCTGAAAAAAGGAGGAACCTGTGAAATTTTTGAGAAAGGAATTATTTTGTAACGTGCGTACTATTGAATGGATCGTATTTGCCTAATCTTAACTTTCTATTGTCAAAAATGTCGAAGTAAACTTGAAAAAATCTTTAAAATAATGTATTTTCATCACCCTGTACCTCTAAAACCAAGCGATTTGAGACATATATTTATATAAACTTCGTTCTGAAATCTTTCAAAAAATCACCTCTCGAAGTTTGTCAATGTATTAATTAATTTTGGATGACGTATTTGCACTTGACTCAACTCTTTGCAGTATTTACATAAATTGTACTTTTCAAAGCATTTAATTTTTCTCAAATTTTTTAACGCAAATGCTTACAAGAAATGGTTTACTATACAATAACTCAATGTAATTTACCAATATAAACCTCATCTGGCAAAAGCATGGCCGCCTATATCACGGATACCTACTGCAACAAACCATGTTGATATTATATTTTTTACATTAGAAGTGTTATGGATTAATTTAACAAAAAATACATTTCTACCACCTTTAGTGACCTAAAATTATGAAAGTGCGATCTGAGTTTTAGCATTTGATGTAACAAAACTTGGTAATATTTTTCATTTAACGAAACATGAGAGACTTGACAAGCAATGAAATTAATTTAAAATGTCAGATTGGATTTATTTTTTTTTTTTCAAATTATTGTCTGAGATTTTCTTACGGAATACCACGCAAGCTTAAATTATTTCCGGAAATTTTCTGGTGATATTATAAGTGAAAATTCCACACCTGTAATTTTGAACCAATCAAAATACGTTATTTTGACAGATCACCATGGCAACAAAGGCATTTTAGTGGAAATTTTTTCCTCCTGGCATTCTCAACAGCGAATTAGACTGGAAATTTTTTGACGTTTACAATAACAGACCATTTTTGACAGACTGGTTTTTATTTGTTCACATAATACCTATCTAGTTTCGATACATTTTAATTACAGAGCTAAGATGTTTTCTATACTCTTCGGACACCTTCCTCTCTTCTTAATGGTGAAAATGCAGGACTTGAATGTTTTCAATTGAGTGTCTATGTCTAATAAAATATATATAATATTTAAACACTGATTTATTTAACTTTTTCTCATTCAGTACTTTCAATTTTGCATAAAGTTTAGATGAAAATATTCGTGGACAATTCGCAACTAATTTTCTTTCTTCAAGTTGGAGCCACAATCCTATATCAATGCGAATAAATAAGTCGTGGTACGATGATTGATCATTACATCAGACAATTTCACGCATATTCTGCATATAGTATGATTTTCAAATCGATTCATTTTTTAAACAAAGAATTTTGTTGGATTTACTGGCTATGCAATATTCTTCATTGCAACAAAACGCGAGTGTTTTGAAGTGTCAAGATACAATGATCACAGCTTCCTATGATTGATGCTTGCTGACGCTGGTTATGAATTCCACACCATTAATGTGCGCATAATGGTCGTTAATAAAAACGCATAAAAAACAATTTTCTATCACTTTTAGTTACTCAAATTGAAGAATATACTATTTTCTATCTTGGAATGGTATTCCCATGTAAGTAATATGAGTAGAAATTACCAATTTGAAGGCCTAAATAATTGCTGACAAAGCTATGACACGCTATGAATCTGTTCATGCAGCTTCCCGAAAAACCTCTAAAATTACGATTTTCTATCACCAGTAGTAAGCTCAAGTAACTATAAAATGAAAGAATATTATATTTTTTTGTCCCTAAATGGCACTTTCGAGTAATAATCAACAGTTTATAAGCTAAAAGTACATTGGTGTGAAGACAAACTGAATATTATTATGTAATCTGTTCCTGTAGGTATATATCTATAAAACTAATATTTTTTTCATTTTCTATCACTTGTAGTAGCACGAAGTGAATAAAAAAATCAAAGAATGTAATATATTTCATTACAATACTGCATTATCGAGTAACTACAATGAGTAGAAAACAATATCTTAAAGGGCAGGCTGAGAAGCTTCTACCACTTGTAGTAATCCAAAATTGATATAAAATAAAAGAATATATTATGTTACGCTTTAGGTTGCCAAATCAGTAAAAATTTCAGAATTATCGCAGGCTTGTAATCCATACCTAGAGGATGGTATCGAAACTTCGACGCAATGTAAAGGACCCCGCACATTTAATACGTAAAATGGCTTTCCGCTAATTTTGCTCAAATAACGGTGGATGTAGTAAGTACTATATAATTTTTATTAACGTTGGCCAGACTGTTACGTGACGACAACGAGATCGGCGATGACATAAAATTCCATTACGTTTGGATAAAGGATTTATTTCGCGTACTCAATCGCCAACTCAGTAAAGACGAATATAAAACATTCATTTGCGACAGGTGTTTAAATTATTTCATGAGTGAGGAGAAACTCGACAGTCATACTGTTGATTGTCAAAAATTAAACGAGAGCAAAATTTCATTTCCTTCGTATGATCATGTAGAATTTCGGGATTTTGTACATAAAGAAATAGTACCCTTTGTAATATACGCGGATTTTGAGTCGATTTTGGAACAGTTTATTGACGAAGAATGCACCTCACATACGCCAAAGTACCAAAAACACATTCCTTTCTGCGCTGGATTTTATTTCAAGTGTGTCATTTTATGATAGTCATCGGGGCCTCGACTCGATGGATCGGTTTGCGGAGAGAATGGGGGCCATAGCCAAATTTGTGGGAGCCAAAACTTTGGATATTGTCCCCATGATCGTTTTACCTCCAGATAGAGCGACAGCGCCATGTTGCCACATCTGCGAAAAACCTTGGAAAACTGACGACAAAATTGTAATAGATCATAATCACTACACGGGAGCATTCCGTGGATATGCGCATGCGCATTGAAACTTGAACTATAAAAAGTCATTCGTTGTGCCAATCATTTTCCACAATTTATCCGGATACGACAGTAATTTTATTATTCGAGATATAGCAAAAAGGGGTCGAGTCAGCCTGTTGCCTGTCAACAAAGAAAAATACATTTGTTTCACCCAGTACGACGGCAACACTGATATTAAATTTCGATTTATTGACTCTTTTCGCTTCATGGGCATGAGCTTGGAGCATTTGGTGCAAACACTGACCATCCATGACTTGAAGATTTCAAGGCGCGAATTTGCCCATTTCGATGTCGACCGGTACGAGTTACTCACTCGAAAAGGGGTATTCCCATACGATTTCATCGATTCGATGGAGAAATTGGAATGCCCAAGTTTGCCGGCGCGCGATCAGTTCTACAATAAGTTGAACGATTGTGGCATCACCGATGCCGAATACGAGCTTGCGCAGAACGTGTGGCGGTCGTTCAACTTGACAACACTGGGTGAGTACTCTGAACTATACATGAAATCCGACAGATTGCTTTTGGCGGATATTTTTGAAAATTTTCGAAATATCGGCCACGAAACGTATGGGTTGGATCCTGCATGGTATTACATCCTCCCTGGACATACGTGGTCCTGTATGTTGAAGTAAACCCAGAGTAAATTGCAGATACTGAAAGACGTCGACATGCTTCTCTTTGTCGAGCGAGGAATTCGTGGCGGCATCAGTCAGTGCTGCAACAGATTCTCCTCGGCCAATAACAAGCACATGGGCGAAAGGTATGAAGCATCCAAACCGTCGACCTATTTGCTATATCTCGACGTGAATAATCTGTACGGTTGGGCCATGATGGAATATCTTCCGTACGATGGCTTTAAATGGCCCGAAAATGCAGCCGATTTCGATGTGTCGAAAGTGTCGAACAACTCACCCATCGGCTACATTCTCGAAGTCGATTTGGAGTACCCCGAACATCTGCATGACAAACACAAAGATTTGTCCTTGTGTGCCGAGCACCGTACACTGCCAGGCTCGAAATTACCAAAACTGATGACCACGCTGAACAAGGAAAAATATGTGTTGCACTACAGGGTGTTGAAACAAGCACTCAAACACGGCCTTGTACTCAGGAAAATCCACAAGGTGTTGCAATTCAATCAGTCGGCGGGGCTGCGTCCCTACATTGAATTAAATACGAAATTACGCTCTCAAGCAAAAACTACTCTTGGCAAAAATAACTACAAACTAGTCAATAACGCAGAGTTCGGGAAAACCATGGAGAACATACGGAAGCACCGTGTGGTGAAAATGGTCTTCAAGTGGGAGGGACGATATGGCGAAGAAAATCTGATTGCCAGTCCAAATTTCAGGAGTCGCACCATTTTTGGCGAGAGCATCGTCGCTATCGAGATGGCGAAGACGGATTTGTTATTCAATAAGCCCTCGTACATAGGAATGTCGATTCTCGATATTTCTAAGGTGTGCGTGTACGATTTCCATTACGGCTTCATGATGGAAAAGTACACGCACGATCAGTGCAAATTGATGTATACGGATACTGATTCGTTCATTTATGAAATTAAGTGCGATGTTATTTATCGGGATTTGATCAGCAGTCACATTGAAAAATTCGATACGAGCGACTATCCAAGCGACAACCCCCTTGACACTCCCCTCGAAAATAAAAAAGTACCCGGCTTGATGAAGGACGAAGCCAATGGTCGTATCATGACAGATTTCGTGGGGCTTCGATCAAAGTTGTACACCTATATGATACAAGGTGGAAAAACCGTGTAAAAATCCAAAGGGGTCAAATACAGCGTTGTCGAAAATCACATCACTTTTGAAGATTTTGTGGAATGTCTGAAAAACAATGTGGAAAAAATAACTTCGCAACGCTGTATTCGATCCTCTTCTCACAACGTTTTTAGTGTAGAGCAAACAAAGATCGCTCTCAACCCCCACGACGACAAGCGCTGTTTGATTGTCGGCTCTCATGACACTCTACCGTGGGGCCATTACAGTCAGTTAGATATCTAATAGAATTTAAATGGTAGACACTTTGAAAAATTTATGCTGTCTGCAAGTAGTCAGATGTACATCAATAGTTGAATTCATCGAGACCTCACCTCTACCATGGACGCTTACTGATCGAATTTTGAAAATGTTTGCCGATGAAAAATAGGTACAAATCTATAAGCAGGCTCAGAGCGTCAAACGAAATTTCAATGATTTGAGTCACTTAGGGAAATCAGCTTTGAAGATAGGTGTGAAGCTCTCAAAAATCAAGACTGGGAGGGTCATTTGCACGAAGACCAATACTGTGTGTGGACGAATGCATATCGTATTCCAAAATATAATTTACGATGTTGCCGCACTTGCTATAAAGCATTCAGAAGGGCTATGCAAAACCATCCAGTTCACAGCATCAGAGACCATCAACATATGGTGTTCGGTGTAAAGCATATGGACAATATATATCAATGTTGCAAATTTTGGTGTCACAACAGATTTGATGAAGTACTGTTCACTTTGAAAACGAGCAGCCAATGCTACTGTGACCTCGATGAATGAGATTGCCAAACACACAAAATTTCAAGAAAATGTCAAATGAAAATGCAAGAAATTGTGCTCTTGTTTGTTTCTTTCCACACACACACACACTACATATATTTAATCAAATAATAGTCCATTATGTTTTTTTATATTCATGATTGAATAAAATCAATATGTAATCCGTGCCTGGACAATAATATTATTATTATTATTTTGTTTCACCCTCCCAACCTCCCATTCAAAATCCCACATATTTTTAGAGGTAACATTTGCATAAAAAAATTGAAACTTTTTTGCGCAAAAAATTATAATTTTTTTATACGAAAAAGTGACACTTTTTATGCAAAAAGTATAATTTTGTATGCAAAAAATTGTAATTTATTTTATGCAAAAAAAGTGCCTGTTTCTTGCCTCAAAAAGTAACACTTTTATTTACATGGTGGAAAAAGCTGAGTGAATGCTGAGTGACTCAAAATTCACTGAACATGCTTCACTGAAATCCTTCCACCATGTTAATTTTGGGTGTTTTTTTTTGCGAAAAAAAATGCCACTTTTTTGCATAAAAAAGAGTACGTTTTTGCATTAAAAATGATACTTTTTTGCATAAAAAATGAGCATATTTTTTGAAGCAAAAATATGAAGGGTGAAGGGTATTTTCGAGTCACAAAATTAAAATCAAAAATATTCTAAGATATATATATTTTTATAATCGTATTGATGGGTGATCTACAAACTACGCATGTGTCGCACCTGATGGCGCACTGTGAGCAGCATACGACACATCATCACCGTGTTCTGTGAGTCTATGTTTATGACATCTGTGGTCACTTTGCTGCTCATGTCACCTTTCACTTGTCATTCTTCTGGAGCAACATCAGCGCCATCTGTCGGTGGTGGTGGTGGCGGCGGTGCCATCCATGTGTCATCTGTCACTCTGCTAATGACATTTGACACTCTTGGTTCTGGAGGGACATCGTCGGTCTGTGTCTGTGCTCAGAGTAATAACTACGAACGAAATCACAATGGGGGCTCCATCGACGATGGTCAGCCATAGGATCGTCATTGGCAGCCATCTGAACCCTTCTACTTGACACGAAAGACATGCAACTACATCTTCCGAACCGGTATACGTAAAGCCTGCTTCGGCTTACTTACTTGCAGGAAATGTCGAAGTCCAGCTTCGAAACGAGTCGAGTCTTGTTTCGTACTGCTGCATCTCTCTCTCTCTCTCTCTCTCTCGGCATACAAACAGACACACTGCACACTGCATACTGAATTAAAACACCAACTCTGCTCTCAATATATACATTTATTTCGTTTCGTAATCAAACATTACTTTGTTCGGCAAATAGCATAGGTATTCACGAAAACATAGATGTTTATCATCTTTTGATGATATAGTACACAAGTTTATAGCCTCATCAAATGACAAACCATAGTTATTGGCTAGAGTTTTTGCACTGCTTAATAAATCGTGATAATACTGACTAAAGTTCATATTCAATAGATATTCAAATCTTGTCGCCATCAAAGTAGCATCTAGTTGTAGGATATCTTGAACATCCGCTTCCGTCAGGTAGAAGTGGGTGTCATTCTTGGAAACTCGCACTTGTTGACTCTCTGCATACGTGTGTAATTCCAAATCCATAACATCGTCCCAGTTGAGTTTGATTCGGCTAGTCTTGGCTACATTTGGGTCATCTCGGCTAGTGTAAAGCAGCTGATTAATGGCCCCCACGAATTGGCCCCATTCAAACATGCTGAAGGACAGGCTGGAGCATATGGTGTGTTGGACCTTGCACACGAGTTTCACTGCAGGTACGAAACTCCGAGCAAAACTTGTGCCGCATTGCAAGCTCAAAACGTCGGTGTTGCGAAACTCGTAGGTGGCGTTGCACGCGAAGAAACGTTCCGCTTTTATGGCCTCCTTGTACGTGTCACATATTCGATATAAATCTGCCATTCGATCTGCCCACTCTCGGTCCGATGATGATGATGATAATGATGATGATGATGAAGCTGACGCCGCCGATGCCACCGACGCCGACTCGTAACCAGAGGACTCTTCAGAAGACTCGACACTGCACCAAACATGTTGACTGACTAATCATGAAGGCAAAACGTAATTTGGGAATGGGTCTGAAGAAGAAGAAGACTGCTGCTGCTGCTGCAAAGTCTGTCCGTCGATATGTGGTTAAGAAAATCACCGAGTCTCTGCGAAATACTCTGAAACCTGATCAGCTGAAAGATTTGAGTGCGAAAGCTCTGCAAAAATCCTCCTTGGTGGCACTGCGTGCTGCCCGTGCTCAAGTGAAAAAATTGGGTGGTCGCAAAAAAATCAGAGTACCCCGGATAATACCGTTCGAAGCGAAGAGCGGTGGTGTGCTGCCTCTGCTTCCGATATTCGCCGCTCTGGGGGCGTTGGGCTCGTTGGCAGGTGGTGCCAGCACCATAGCCAGGACCATCATCTCCTCGGCCAATGCCAAAAAGAAATTGGAGGAAGACAAGCGTCATAATACCGCAATGGAGAGCAGTGGCAGTGGCGGTGACAACAAACATGTAGGAGGTTCCGGTTTGTTTCTGTGCAAGACCACTAAAGGCGGCTACTATTTGTTTCTCAAGAAGAAATTTTCAAAAAACTCCCGCTGAAGCTGCCCAATAGAGCGTTGTACGATGAGAAATTACTTAAATATGTGAAACGTCTGAAAATACCTTATTTCATTGGTGTTTTCATGCGAGACAACTTACCTTGATCCTCATCATCGAAACTTCTCAAGTACAGAGTGCGCAATCATCAATCTGGACTCAAGCACGAATCGCGGAACGCATTGGGTAGCTTACGTGAAACGCGGACATGTGGTGAAATACTTTGACAGTTTCGGCAATTTAAAGCCGCCGGTGGAATTGGTGCAATATCTGGGTAAAAAGTGAAAATCTTCTACAACAACGATCGCTATCAGACATTCAACCAAGTTAATTGCGGTCATTTGTGTTTGAATTTTCTATACGAGAACACACTCTGAGTTTGCGCGCGCGCTCGCGCGAAAATTAATAGAAAAGTGGTGACCTTTAATGACGAGCGCAATGAGGTTCATTATATGGTGACGTGGCGTTTTGCATACAAAACTTCGCGCTAATCGTATTGGATGCAAGTGATCATGGACAGGATACGTTTCGCTAGACGAATAGCGCGAGCCTCACGCGTCTTGAATCCCATACTAGACTCTAAGCACAGAGCGCGCATATGGAATGGTTTAAATAGAAGTACATAACCCCATCCAGTGTCAGTCATGTCTTTTCTGTTGACAGTGACAGGTCAAACGTCGACGCTAACCGCAGACTTTTCTCCGCCGCTCCAATTGGACGAAGATAGCACATACGGCTTGGCATTGATTGGTTTCCATTCATACAACAGTATAGCAAACATATCGAGTGGTCGATTCTATTATTCTGTCAAAGGAGCGCCATCTGTTAGCATCATCCAAATACCGAGTGGGTGTTAAGAAATAAGCGACATTGCCAAGTTTATACAAAACACATCGAGAGGCCGAAAGAAGCAAATAATAAGAAGAAGAGAGCCGTAGTGTCTAGTGACGTTGGCGACGTCGACGACGACGACGACGGTACCAACAAAAGCAAGGCTTTGTTCTCTCTCAAACCCAACACCAATACGCTGCAGTGTGAGATATACAGCAAGCTCTATAATATCGATTTTCTTCCCAAGGATTCCATAGGACGATTACTGGGTTTTTCCCCGAGACTATAGGAGGCTGGAAGCATTCACTCATCCGACCTACCTGTGAACATTATCAAAGTTCGAACTGTTCACATCGATAGTAACATCACATCGGGTGCCTTATTCAATAATCGCCCGGCTCACACCATATACGAGTTTGCCGTTCGAGAAGACCCTGGCTTTCCATCGACGAAACGCCCGCGAATTTGATATACCTGCCTGTGAACAAGACGGAAATACACACCATAACCTTGAATATTCTCGATCAGGACTGTTGCAGTGTGAATTTCCGTGGAGAGACTTGTGCTGCGCAAGCTGTCATAAAAATGGGGTTGGTATTTGTTCAGAATGATGATGATCTTGCCTTTGGGCATAAAAGTGCAGAGGGTGCTGGCATCAATTCAGTCGAAGAGAGCACACACTCTATCTCACTCCAGCATGGACTTTCTTCAATCTCAAGGACATCATGTTATCAAGACAAGTGTTCGACGTGTACAATCATCCAAAGTTCGTCGAATCCATCAACAGAGTTGAGACTCGAACGCACCACCCGTACGTCAAGTCCTTTTAAAATAATGACATCATCGAAATTGTCATTCAGCAGAGCGATGTGTGCGCACATAGCAGATGAACGATACCCTTGTGTGCATAGAGGGCTCTCTGACTCGTACCGCAGGAACGGGCAATGTTAGATTTATCAATAATGCCGGCGCATACCTTTTCGAGGCCATCAACTATGAAATCAATGGCAAAGAGGTGGACTCTGTTCGATCGCCGGGTATAGTGAGCACCCTTCGCGGCTATACTTGTTACGAGGAAAATGATGTGCGACACTTGAGCACAGCCGGCTGGACCTATCCTGGCGGAACGGTTCACAACGCCCCCGACGGTTCGTTCGCCATGTGAATCCCGCTTAAGCATTTGTTGGGAATTTTCCATGACTATAGATATGCCACCATTGGACGACAGTGCATTCGCTTGGTGAGAAGTAGAAATGATAATAATTGCATGCTGATAGAGGAGGTGGCGAATCCAGTAGTCAAAGCCACCACAGCCACACTGACGATCACGAGCGTTGTACTCAGAGTCAAACATGTGGTGCCCAACGACGACATTCGTCTGAAATTGCTGCAATCCATCAAAACAGACGCTTCTGTAGTGATTTCGTATCGCAAGTGGGACATACACGAGTTGCCTGCACTCACTCAGGGTTCCACAAAAGAAGTTTGGGCTGTGAAAACTTGCACGGCCATGGAGAGTCCTCGATTCGTCATTGTGGCCTTCTAAACGAATCGGATTGGCAATGCGGCTCGAGATGCGTCCTATTTCGATCACATCGACATCAGCGACATACGCCTAACCATGAACAGCGATACTTACCCGCATGAACGTATGCACTTGGAATTCAACAGAAACAACTTTGTCGAAGCCCATCGAGCCTACACGGAATTCTATCCGAGCTATGCCAATTGTCCGAAGAAACGCCCTCTACTCGATTACGGAGCATTCAAAAGCAGAGCCACCGTGTTCGTAATAGACTCTTCCGACAGAGCGAAATTCATGAAATCCTCCACTGTCGATGTCAAACTTGACATCGAGGCCAGAGTCGGATTTCCCGCCAATACTTGAACCTATTGCATCATCATTCATGACTGTATGTGCCTTTGAGCGAGATTGTACGCCGTCTGTCATAAAAAAATAGTGACATACAGTAGTAGCAGTAAGTAGTGGGGGAATCCACTCTTTGTGTGTATGTATGTAATGCAGGAATCGACAGGTCGAGAGCGTCAGTTGTAAGCCAAACGTTCAGTCGTTCAGTCGGTATCTCGCTCTCTCTCTCTTGTGTGTGTGTCTCTCAGTTAATCACAGCAGTGAATCAGTTCAACAATCATCAAACAAACAACAACAAGATGAGGCTTGTAGCCTGTGACATTCAGGGTTTCACTGTGGGCAGTGAATTCCAACCCAAAGAGCTTGCCATCACCGAAGGGCATCGCACAAACCACTTTTTATTCAAAGCCGTGGTGCCATTCCATGACCTAAGCGAAGCAGATAAACGGCAAGTTCGATATTTGGAGAGAAATATCCACGGCATTCCATACTCTGATGGTTATGTCGAATTCAATGAGATCCAGGAAGTGCTGCGCCCCATCGAGGCTGATGTGTTATACGTGAAGGGTAATCAAATATTCGATTTTTTGCTGAAGTGTGTGCTCGATCTGCCTAAGAGACCACACATCGTCGATATTGCGGCTACTACAAGTACAGTCGTCACAACGCCTCCACCGACACTCGAGAAGCAAAGCCCGCTTTGTTTGAATCATATAGCATCCGGAGAAATAGAAGTGCAATGTGCCGTGAGATACTGTTTCGAAATCTGGCAATGGATATCGTCACACTTGATATGGTAAGGCCCCACGGCGATCACGACGACGACGATCACACTCCTATCAATAGGCACTTGCAAAGTTTGCGTGATCTCAAGGCGCACATAGCAGGTTAGGTTAGGTTTGAACGTTAGTGGGCCCATATCAGGCCCTCCACTGCGGCCTATTGTGGCTCACCCTATGGTTATATTTCTACCAGTATATTCAACCTCTTAACGAAATTGAGAGAACAATTTACCAGGTTCTCTGGCCTTACTGTCGTATTGCCAAATTTTGAAAATCAGGTTCTGGCCGCTGCGGGGCATGTACATAAAATGTGCTTAGCGCACATAGCAGAGTACGAGCACAAGCTGTGTATTTTCAAACGCTTCCAAAATATGCAAATTAACGATGGTAAATGGATGGGGCAGCAGCAGCATTCACCGATCTACCACGTTCCGCCGCCGTCGCGCGTTTTTCTCGAACTGACGTTATTCATTTCAATAAATGCAAACAGACAAAGACAGACATACAATGTCATGGGATAGAGTGAGACACTTAAAATACCTTGAATCGATCAATTTGGCTTCAAACTCGACTCTCTTATTTCTGCTGACTTATCATTTTCCTGGAAAACAAACATCTGAGACAGTAAACAACTCCAAGGTCAATTTAGCTCGAGCAGCGTAAACAAAACACCCGATGTGTGTGTGTGTGAGATAAAACTCTGCGATTAAATCTGAAAAACAAATTCAAGGTCAAAAATGGATCATCGTGTTTACTGAGAATTTCGTTCAACTGGAGCAGACAGTAAACAATCAAGTACGAAACGTGCCTTATCGCTATTTCACGGTGGTGGAGACGTATTTTTTTTTTCTTTTGGAATTTCATTCGAGATCGAATGAATTAATAATAAGTTCATCATAATTTTCTGTTGTGTGTGTGTGTTCTAAGACAGTAGATATTTTTCAAAATTAATTTTTTCGTTTTGTCAACGAATCACGTGACGTTTTTTCTCTTCCAGCCAATTGCTCTCAGCAAATCACGTGAGGGAAGGTTTTTTCATAACTTCCGCCATCGCCGCCATGTTTTTTCGCCTTCCGCTCCATCGCCGACATGTTTTTTTGCGGGGACTTTTTTTTCATAACTTCCGCCATCGCCGCCATGTTTTTTTGCAGAAAAGACGCGCGTCACTTAGGGTGAAACGTTTTGAACCCCCCCACCCCCGAAACTCTTCGGCGAACACGTCATCTTCTTTAGCCCCAACCCTTCACCAACGGCAAGAACTCGATGGACGCGGCCATCGAGAGATTCACCGTGTGGAGCAATAAAAATACTGGGACACTCTTCGGTCCCAGTATTTGTATTGCCATACTACTCATGCAAATGAGGTTAGTATTTCACACTCAGTAAAATACAAATCTTGTACCTTTATACAGGTATTATCTTTTGTTCTAGATCAATCTACTTATTGTTGTTCTTTGTTGTTGTTATTTCCGTCAACCAGCTGCACACCCTTAAGAGTACAACCCTCAAAAGTCTTCGAAAGACTTGTTCGAGCTAGGGAAGACGCAGCCCTTTCCTTTTAACGTGACCGATGACCATGTTGGGAATCGAACCCATGACCCTTAGGTTAAGAGACAAGCGCTCTACCATCATGACCATCACGGCCCACTTATACCACTATAAATGCTCATGCAAAGCTTATCTATCAGTGAATGCAACTAGGTGTAGAGTGATAAGGTGCAATATCCAGTATCTGAAATTAGTCAATTGAAATCCAAATTATAGTAAATGTAAGGTAAATGTTGGTATTGTGCAGGTGCTAGGCCAGAACCACTGAGAGTAGGGCTTCGTGGAGTCACTCGTGATATAAGTGGTTGGCTTCGACATTCGGTGAATGGATGATGATTCAACAATAGAAGTTGGCCAGTGAGGAAGCACTCAACCAAAGGGGCCTTGTCGAGATGATTCGTACAGTGTCTTGAGATGGGTGGTGTCACTGGGCAGTACAGGAACAGGAGAAATCCGATAATAATAGTAGTTGAGGAGGTAGGACTATAAGAAGAAGGCCTGTGGAGAAGAATCGATTTCAGACGTGTGAAGTAGGTGTGAAATGTTCGTTATAAACAGTTAATAAACTACTGAATATTTTTCAGGTTTTTGAAACATACCTGTGATGATGGGTGGCCTTCGAGTGATTTTGCTACGGTTAGCCTAAGAGGTAGAAATTCAGAATATCGAAGAAAACTGAATCCACAAGATATGAATGGCTTTAACACTAACAGAATCTAGTTTTTCTTGCAATTATTATTGAAATTTCTTCAGAAGAATCCGCTAAAGCGTACGTTTTACTTCCATGCACATGGAAAAAGAAATACCTTTTTTTCTGAATTTAACCGAGTCAATTCTTGAGTTTTTTATGTTAGTTTTTTTTTTTGTTGCTTGAAAGGCGTAAGTTGGTAACATTGGACCAAGGATCACCAAAAAGGAGGTCAGTCTGAAATTGGAGTATACTCCACCAAAGAAGAAGAAGGTGATATTTCTCTCATGGAATATGAGAGCCCTCAAAAATTGAAACAAGAAGATATCCGTTCTATAAAATCATGGAGTAGAAGAAGAATATTTCTTCAGTTGATGATTTTAGAAAAATATTTATAACTCAAAGAAGTTGAAAGGTAAAGTAGAAATAAACCCGTTATACTTCATCAATATACAGAGTCAAACTAAAAATGCTTGCACTCTTCAACAAAGAAAACTGGGACATTTATAAACAATATAGGAATATAGCGGTGAAAAGTATGAGAGAGGAAAAGTGTAATTATTTCGAAAATGAAATATCAGAAGATAAAGTTTACTCCGCTGAAATGTGAAAAATCGTAATATTATGTGTTCCAAAGGAAGTAAATGATAATACATTGAGAGAAATTAAAGTTGAAGATGAAGTAATAATAAAAGACATATAAGAAATGCCTAATGCTTTGAATAATTACTACGTAGAAAGTATACAACACTTAAGAAATAAAATAGACATTACGGGCCCTGATTTTCCGATTTCTTTTGTTGTTGTTTTTTTTGTTGTTAAAATTGTTATATCCGTCAACCGGTTGCACCCCTACGTGCAACCCTCAAAAGTCAAGACTTGTGCGAGCTAGGGGAAGACGCAGCCCTAGATACAATGAACACGTTTCAGACAGCTTCAACTTAATTAACTATCAAAAACTTAGAACAATTATTTTCTCTCTGCCAGCCCAGATGATCTGTTCACACTTTTCCTCAAGAAATGATTTTGTTAAATCTGATCAATTCAATTAATTGATCAGATTCATCTCTTGAAACCTGCAAAGTTCCCAGTTATATTAAAGTATCCACAATTGTGTCAATTCCCAAAGTAAAAACTCAACCAAAGCTTATGACCTGAGACCAACCAATATCCTACCCATTATAGAAAAAGTCTTAGAGAAAGCTATATATGAGCAAATTGTTGACTTCATAGATCAGAACAGAGTGATAAATGGTGTGCAGTCAGGTTTTTGAAGTGGTCACAGTTGTGAGACAGCCATACAATGTGTTCTAGACAATTTTAGAAAAAAGTCAGATGAAAATGTCATGACAGGTGTAATCTGTCTCGACTTCCAAAGAGCTTTTGAAACTGTGGACAGTAACAGATTGGTAACAGAAATAGAAATCATCGGAACACCTCCTATAATAATTGTACCCTCAGGTGAGTGTTATTCGTAGGTTTCTTGAATTATTCACATATGAAGTTACAATTTGCAGTAAGTCTTTCTAGTTCGTCTTGTTAATTCGAAATAGAATCCCCTTCCTGCTGTAATCTCATTAAAAATTTGTGCTGCTCTGCTACTTCGCTAGGTTTTGGACAAAGGTGGTCGCGAAGTACTTCAATGGACTCCTTGGACGGCCTGGTATTGGGTAAATCAGGTGCCGTGTGGCTGTTTAAAATTTGATAATTCTTGGGTCCCAAATAATTTATTGATATTTCAACACTTTTTTTATCGTCTTCTGGCGTATCATGCGAAAGATTTCTCAACTCCAAGTCTTTGAAGATATGTATCGAAGTATTCATTTGAGTTCGTCGTAGGGAAGTAATGATATTCCTCTTGTATCAATTTCAACTACTTTGAATTTGATTTGATGTACCTACTTGGTTTGCTGACTTTGAATGTTTTTTGAGTTTTGTTGAAAATTCACTCAACAGTGCTTCCATATTTTCTAATTGTTTTCACCTTCGTCGCCAATCTGTTGTACATATTCTATTCATTCCATTGAATTATTCACAAATATTAATATCATCCTTTATTTAAAAACTGAATAACGGCACGTTAACACATAAACTTCATGCTCAATTATCTCGCAATACGGGGTGATATTACTTATATAAAAATATACATCAAATAAACTAAATCATGCACTGAGTAGACATAACAGGAAACAACGGTTCTCTGGACAAATGAATAGCGTAACGTATGCACCTGTGCTGATACCGCTCCAATATACCATTCCTGAAATACCGACACATCTATAATTTGAAAATCATTGCAAAGTGATTCTTTGCCAAGTATCGAACAGATATAATTCGATGTTAGAGGGGTCAGTAGTTGGATATTTGTCGACGAGAATACCCATTGTATCGGGTTTCTGCGGAATATTGGATTTTCTCAATTTTCCTTCAGCAAACATATAATAAACATTTTTAGTGAAACTTCAACATTGATAACCTTCACAGATTATGGGTTTACAGAACCACGACAATTGTTTCGCCATATAATGGCTCCTTCAAGTGGAAGTACATCCCATATTCTGTGAAAGTCATCAATGTGAAGTTTTATTATGAAATTCAATTGGATGAGCTAACATGCGCTGCTAATTGTAAATAACCATGAAACCTGTATGTCCGTGTTCCTCGAAACATAATTTTGCCTGTAGAATTTAGAGAGCATTGCAAAGTAGTTATGTGTAAAAAACTATGATGTCTAGAAACCCTGGTGTATCGACTTATAAACACCACCACGGTATCATTTGGTTTGTCATAAAAAAAATCTGAATGAAATAGAGTCAGTCGGTATACAGGGGTTTTCATTGGATTACAATAAAACTGATAAATCCTATAGCATACATCGAGTGACGTAGTAGCTTCGTTCTGGTTCTGAAAAATAGAGGTTCTGGGACGTCAGGATCATGCGCAGTTAATCAGAAGAAAGCACTCATGAGGTTCAATTTCGTTCACTTTCATTCAACTGCGCATAATCCTGACCTCCCAGAATCACTATTTTTCAGAACTAGAACAAAGCTCTTAGACTCTAACTTCTCAAATTTTTCATATATTTAAAACATATTCATACTTTTTCAACGAGACCATTGCTCTTCAGGCAATAACGAGATATTTCCTGGAAAGGTATGTTTTCTTTGATCACTGGGGTGAGAATAAATATATTGGGTATTGGAAACTTTAATCCACAAGGAATATAATGTACATATTCACACTTATACATTTATTCGTATTCATATAAACAGAGAGTTTCGATACAGCAAAAATATGAGTGCTATTTCTATAGGAATACAATTATACGAAATGTGTATATACATATTTCAACAAAGAACTAACACTATGTTAATATCACAGACTTCAACATATAAGTACCAACAATAGGTATGTATATTTTGTTCATGAACATTCAGAGACATCGCAATTACAGAAATTGGTTACATAAAGTAAAAAATATCATTACAAATTGCAAAAAATGATATGTTATGTAGTACTGATACAAAATCATATTCTAGAATGAAATGAAAGGGAATACGACAACAACAAATTCACTGAAAATGATACAAAGCAATAGTTTTCCACACATTTCATATCGTGTGTTAAACTATTAGAATAGTCATAAGATTTTATGGGCTCATTTTATAAAATCCTATGAAATTTATAATTTCTTATACACATATTGTTATATAGCATATAAGTAAGAGTACAAATATTTCTTTTGTGATTATAATGGTAAAATATTTTGACGGAACTAATGATACATTTATGTTGATTAAATATATATATATATATAAATATATGGGTGTCCCTAAACTATGGTGACAAATTGAAACAGAAGATTCCCCTTGAAAAATAAATAGGACTTTTCCGATATTTCTTTCCTCAAATGTAGTTCGTTGTAGAGATACAGGGTGTTGAATATAAAAAATTAGAAGTAATTTTTATTCATAACTTCCACAGTTTCCAAATTTTTTCAATAAAATTTCAAAGAATGTTTTTGTTCAATAGTTGCTTCTATTTGAAAAAGAAAACATATTTTCGGTTGTTACCAGTGGCGTACAAGGAGGGTATCATTGTCCCTTTTTTCCCTACTTTTTACGCCACTGGTAAAATCAGAAAAATTATGCATTTTTCGCATTCCTCATTAAATTTTTAGTAAAAAATGTATACTTGTTTGAATCCGGAAAAACTAACCGTTTTTAAAATAATTGCGATTTTATGAATACAAACATACTAGTAATGAAAAATTTGTTTGGCAGAAATCAATTTTACAATCCCAATTACTTGTCCAAATAACATCTTGATATTCAACCAAAAAAAAATTTAATTGTTTTTTTTTGTAACTATGAAAGTGGCGAGAAAAATGCCTTTTTATTTTTCAGTTTCAACACCCTGTACCTCTGCAAGAGAAATGCATGTTGAAATGTCATTAATTTTTTTGGTGAAATATCCAGTTTTAAGTTTAACCAGTAAGTAGGATTGTAAAATTTACTTCAGCCGAACATTTTTTTCATTACTATAGTTATGTTTGTACTAAAAAAAGCGCAATTATCTTGAAAACAGTTGATTTTTCTGGAATCCAACAGGTATACATTTATTACTCGAAATTGAAAGAGGAATGCAAAAAATTATTCTTTTTTCCGATTTCACCAGTGGCGTAAAAATAGGGGAGAAAAGGGACCATGATGCCTTTCTTGTACGCCACTGGTAACAAATGAAAAAGTGGTTTATTTTTCGAAATGAAGCACCTATTGAACACAAACATTATTTCAATTTTTTTTGAAAAATGTTCAGAACTGTGGAAGTTATGAATAAAAATTACTTGTAATTTTTCATATTCAACACCCTGTATCTCTGCAACGAACGACATTTGAGTAAAGAAATATTAGGAAAGTCATATTTATTTATCGAGGGAAATCTTCTCTTATATATATAAATTTATGAATGGAGTTAAAAAGTTTTATCGTTTGACACATTTTTCACAGACATTCACACAAGTATAAATACAACGTCTACAAATGAAATACATCTACCTACATAAATATATAAACTATTGAAATATTTAATACCCTGCTCATTTTCCTACAAGCTATAAGTAATTTTCAGAAATTAATTAACCTGAAGGAGAGACAGCTGGGTTATAAAGTTCCTAATATTTTTCCATGATAAACGAACACAATCCATAATTGCTACTATAAAGATTATACAGATGAGAAGGTTATGAGTTAGCCGTTTTGAGGGTCACCAGCATTCCAGTAATGTTGAGAGTCTGAACTGTATAAAATTTGGATCCAAAAACTGTTCAATCTGACTGGGTATGTGTTACCTGAAGTAACTTATAATCGTGTTCACCAAAGAGCGTTTCGACTAACTTGAAATCTCAATACTATCTGTGTTAAATGACTTTCAAGGGGATATGCTAATATACTGTCATAAATTTGGGGCAGCTTGTGTAGGTACACACAGACACTGATGTCAGGTCGTCGGTGCTTTGAGCAACAATATCAATAAGAACACCATGGCAATGTACCGCTCGTGTGTATTATAAGTGAAATATCATTATTAATGAACAACTTAACCTTAAAACCTACAGTCATCGGACCCATGTGTTTGTGTTTGATGTGAATTTATTTACTATTCGGGAATATAATTTGATCACCGCTTCTACTTTGGACTCATTGAGAAATAATATGACGCCCGTTATTGTCAAGCATGGTCGTCATTTCTGATGCAGCTGATAATCTGCAAGGTTGTAATTTATCTTACTGAGAATTCGCCCGACTGAGGAAATGTTCGGTATAATTCACGTAAAGATAATGTTAACTGATTTAATTTGAATTTGTATATATGTAATCGGAAAGAATCTCTGTTCAGTTTTTAACGCATTAAAAAAAGTAGGACAATTGTTATTCCAAAAATGTGCACCATTCAAAAATATAATAATATAATAATAATATATCCAGTTTCTCGAATCAGAACTCGGAAAGACATACAGTTTTCATAGAAAGTTGATAGGATCATTACATCGAACAAGTACATGTTGTTTAAAATTGTTTAAAATTGTTTTTTCCGTTAACCAGCTGTCATTCCCCTACGAACGACAGCCCTCAGAAGTCGAAACTTGTGCGAGCTAAGGATTAACGAGGTCTTACCTTTTAACGTGCGATTCCTAGCACTATTAGCTGATTTTTATCTGAATCGATCCATATGGATGAATTTTCGCTTTTCCAGCCACGAGAGATGTTGGCAGTTTTGCTGCACTCACGTTTTAAAGACATTTTATTCACTAGCAGGCTGTTGGTTGTGATCATTTTATCACGGCTTCAACGTATTTTGATTTAGGGCGTTTATCGTATAATTTTTAATGTAACAAAAAGTCTTAGACAACTGATCCATGAATTTTATAGTATTAGAGATATTCAGAAAAAAAACTTATTCTATTATATAACTCCCTGGTTGAATCGGTCATTAGGTATTGCATAACAGTGTGGGGAGGTCTGTATGATAATTCTTTGAGAAAACTGCTATCAACCCAGAATTCCTTATTGAAAATAATATTTAAACAAAGTTAACTTTATTCTACCGATCAGCTCTATAAGGATGATGAAATACTTGATACAAGAGGATTATATATTCACCAGTCTTTGATCTGGATGTTTCATCATAATAAACAAAAATATATCACTCCCAAAACTAAGCAAACTCGATTCGTTGAAAACAAGTCTATTACCAATTCTTCGGAAAGCACACACACAACGATATATATTTTTTTATTGATCTAAATTGTATAATTTCCTGCCATACAACATAAAAACTTCCACTTATCTAAGTACAAAATGTTTTCATAGTTGCAGCTATAAGTATTTGCCAAACTGTACTCCGTTCGGTTTCGTTCATAGTGCCTGACAGTATGGCCCCGAGGGCTATATTTGAAGCATCCGATGATATTATGAATTATGTCGAGGTATTACATTGCACAACATTTTATTTCAGGTTTTTAAACTTTGGATAGTCATGATCACAAATGATTTCTGCATTGCATCAAATCTGAAAATTATTTGATTTTTATTTGGGTTCTTGAGATTGTAAACTTTTGAATTACTATTATTTCAGCCTGATTAGGTTTCACTCCATTAGTGGTGATGACATAGCCCAGATTAGCAAATGATTTTTTTTTGAAAAATTCTATTGGATTTTTAAGAACCCCGCAAAATCCTTATGAAATTTGGGTCTCGGTGGATTTTTTGAATTTTTGATATGATGTAGTTCATGTAATTCTCTACCAATGTTACCATTGCGCCAACCCCAAAAAATTATCAGTTTTGCCGCTAGGGGTCGTTAGAACCCCTTTCTCAGAATAGACTATTTATTTTCGAAACCGGGTACGAAATTTTCACCTTTTTCATTATAGATAAGGTTGCATATGATTATGCTCTTTTATAGAAAAAAAATCTTCACCTCCCTCCCTCTTCACTCACACATATAATGAAACGGAAAATATTATATCTGGATTACTTTGAAATGCATCGTCATATGTTTGAACATGCTTGAATTAGGAAAATAGCACCTTTTCATGCTTATCCCCCCTCCCCCCGAAGGATACAAAACAAAAAAATTTCGGTGGATTTTTCTGAATTTTCTATATGATGCAGTTCATGTTATTGTGAATAGAAATTATTCAGGTGAAAAACCCAAAAAATGGATAGTTTTGGTGCTAGGGGGCGTTAAAGTCATACCTTGCTCAGAATAGACTATTTATTTGACGCAATTTCCTCGCCTTACTTTGGACTATTTAAAACGGTTAACTCTGGTTGAGATTTTGGATTCTTTGTAATAATAGATAAACTGGATTTTAAACTTCTGGTATTTTTTTAATTCACTCCTTTGATTTTGGAGTTTATCAAGTTCGGCTGGCTCCATCCTATATTCAGGACAAGTTCCAGAGAGAAGTGGGTGAAACTATTCAAGTAGATGAACATTTGAATGAGAATGGGTTTATTAGAATGCGCATTTACTCAAGATATACCAGGCTCTTCAAACACCAGCTTTGGATTCCTTTTAACCCCAACATGCAAGACGAAGAGGAGGTTGTGCCAATTTTAGGATATTACTGCACTTGCAAAACGGGGGCAAGAACTTTGGGCTCTTGTGCACACGTGGCAAGTGTGTTATGGTTCTTGGGCTTTGCACGTCATGAACCGAATATCAGATACCCATGGACGATGACGCTCTTGAATGTAGTAATGGATGCCGCCAACAGGCCTGAACAAATTGATCCAAATCAAGCACTACCCCAAATTCAAATTGTTGATATTTGAACTTATACAAAGTCTCACAAGACTATGACAGTACTTAATATAGGCATGATACGATGAGCGGCACGGCCTAAGTGTCACCGGGGGTAATAGCCTGACGGGCCTACATAGAGGTGGAGGTTTTAGTGAGTAACCCTGACATCTGAGAATCAGTGGAATCTCACAGTAGGTCTTGAGTTTTGAGGTTTTGAGACTTATTACCTCTCTACCTCTCTATAAAATATTTCCTTCACTTCATACAAAAAAAAAAAAAAATCGCGTCATTCCCCCTCATTTTTTTAAGTGGGGGAGGTATAAATGAACAAGTATGATTTCCCTTATTTGAGCTGAATAAAACGTTAATTTTGACTGCGCCTTTGAAAGTATAGTCAAGAATAATTTTTTAGTGTTTTGAAATAGGGGTTGGGGAGAGGTATAAGAATTCTTCTTATGAAAGATTACAATATGACCCATCGTAATCTAAAATTAAACACGTTCAAATATATTTTCCTCCTATAATAATAAATAATTGTTTATTCTGAGCAAGGTATGACTTTGAAGCCCCCAAGCATCAAAAATATCCATTTTTGGGGTTTATCATCTAGTTAATCTCTATTCACAATAACATGAACTGCATCATATTAAAAATTCAGAAAAAAACACAATTTCTCTTGTTTTGTACCCGTCGGGGGAGGGGGGATTATCATGAAAAAGTGCTATTTTCCTAATTCAAGCATATTCAAACATCCGACGATGCATTTCGGATTAATCCAGATATAATTTTTTTGCGTTTTATAATAGGAGGTGGGGGGGAAGAGGCGGGGGGAGGTGAATAATTTCTTTGTGAATAATATTTTTATAAAAGATCACAATCTTATGCAACGTCAGCTACAATGAAACTGGTGGAAATGTTGTTCTCCGTCTTGAAAATGAATAGTAAATTTTTTCCGTTTCATTATATGTGGTGGGGGAAGAGGGAGGGGGGTAAAGAATTCTTTTTTATAAAAGAGCATAACCATATGCAACAATATCTACAATGAAACAGGCGAAAATGTCGTACCCGGTTTCGAAAATAAATAGTCTATTCTGAGAAAGGGGTGATTTTAACGACCCCTAGCGGCAAAACTGTTAATTTTTTGCTAACATTGGTATAGAATTACATGGACTACATCATATCAAAAATTCAAAAAATCCACCGAGACCCAAATTCCATAAGGATTTGGCGGGGTCCTTTGATTTCGGTAATTTATCAAATAAGTTTTGAATTCTAGAAATGTGTTCCTGTAATGAACTACCTACTGAATATTATCATGTCATCTAGATATATGTACCAAACACGTTCCGTAGTTTATATCTATTAGGAAATTGTTCATGACCATTTGGAATGTAAAAAGAGCATTCTTAAGACCAAATGGCATGCGAGTGAATCCATATTGTCCATTCTGTGAAGAAAAAGCTGTTTTTGGAATTTTGTTTCGGTTTATCTCAATTTCTCAAATCGAGAGTTACAAAGTAATTTTCTCATCCAAGTTTGTTTGAAATATCTTCAATTTTTTGAAAGGGGTATTTCTTAATCATAGTCTTTTCATTCAATTTGCGAAAGTCGATAACTATCTGCCATTTTTGTTTGCATGTTTGGTATAATTGGGCTACTCCAAGGTGAAGTAGGAGGACAAATTACCCCTTGGTCCAACATTTCATCAATTTGGGAAACAATATAATTTTTGTGGATTTCAGGAAAACGGTAAGATTTTGTGAAAACTGGAGGTTCCTTTTTTATTTTTATTTCATGAGTTATTCCATTCGAGAAACTCAGAGGAATGTTTTTGCATTCGAAAATGTCTCATAACTTTCTGATGGCATCTTTTTCTTCCCTATTATAATGTTTCAAACTAAGATTTTTGAGATAACGTTTCAAAATGGTTTCTTGTTTTTTGCTCAATATTTGATTCGAATTGATATTTCAATGGAATTTGTATCGGAGTTTGCTATAGTTGTGAAAGCAAAACAATCCTTCATGTTTACAATTGCTTGGAGGTATCCTAGTTTGTATCTATATAATGTAGTTAGCTTAAGGCATTTTTTGAATTAAATCACTTGTTATATTCTGCTTGGGGTAATCAAGGTGTATAAAAATGTTTCTTGAACTCTGTTGGTTGTCAGTTCAAACTGTTTAAAAATTATTGAAATTCGTTGGAGTAATTAGTGATTTCCTATGAATATGAATGTTTCCTACATCCTGTGATTGTTGTAAAAGGTCCATTAATATTTATCGTATTTCTCATTAGGATCAAAAATATAAATTTTTTGTAAATCTTCAACATTGAAATTCTCTGATATGGAAATGACAGTCATTTCTTTGTTAAAAGAATACGGTAGGCAGTTGGAATATAAAATTTTTCATTGGATATGCAATTTTTGAAAAATGTGTCTGTTTATTTTGGATTCAACATACTACGTGAACTACCTGTGTCAACCAAACATTCTGCTTTGTTTTGTGATTGAGGACTATAATATTTGTTATGTGGTATTGTCGCTGGTCGAGCTTTGTAGAAAAATTTCCTCAGAAGTGACATTTTCTTTCTAAATCCTAGTTTTTCTACCAGGTTGATGATGTGAAATGTCAGAATTTTTGTGTTTTTACTATCGGATTACGATAATGGGCAACATTGGTCATGATTTATTTTTTGAAACTTGTCTATTAGGTTTGAAAATGTTACGACGCGTAACGAAAACTTGAAATGGAAATTGATACCCCAAAGTTATGATAATTGACTTCCATTGTGAAAATTTTGGATACTAAAATTCATTCTTTGTAAATTTTAGGGTGGTAACTGTGATGAAGCATTTGACATTGTAGCGTATAAATTTGGTAACTGTGGTATTGTCAAGAATGGCGCTAATCCAAAACTTATTTATTTTGTATGATAACCAAATCCACTGTCATGACTCATATTTCATAATTTGTTGTACTGTTGAATTACTTGAAGTTCAAACATCGGTCATGGTCGAGCTCGGCCTGGTTCGATTCATAACAAACACAAAACATGTGTTATTGGCACGGCTATGAAGACTTCAACGAACTTTTTCATTGAATGAAAATGCTCGTAGCAATAACACGAAATCTGAATAAATACCAGATGATAGATGGCAATGGGACAGTGAAGGGTCGACAGTCGACAGGTGAACCCAGGGTGGGTTTGCGACACTGTCGAACCCAGAGCTAGTTCACGGCGGTAAAATCTCCTTCTTGACGAACCTCTGAGAAAGATGTCGTTAAGCGAGTATTTATAGTGTACATTTGGTAAGAAACCTTTGTATATAATATTCTATTTATTGATTGTGTGTTGACTTGTCCTGGTTGGGCGGATATATGAATATATATATTTTTGAATACGGTGAATCTGTGACTTGTTTTATTTATCAGCAGTTATACCGAGAAGAAAACTGGTTTTTCTTCCTGACTACGTCCCAAGCGATAGGGCTGGTAGCTTCACTAAGGCCCTAGTCGCGACAGTATTTTAGACATCGTTCTATTGTATTGAGGTAAGGTCGGAAGGTATCCATTTTGTTTTTGAATATAAAAAAAATATTATTCTTCTGGGACAAAAGATATCACAAGTTCTAGGGAATGTGGATTCCTTAACCTGAGCATATTTTGAAGTGTAGCACTCACTCCACCAATAAAGGTTTTCAAAAAAAATCACAATAATTCTGTATTTCAAAAGTACGTTCATGATCACTTTAAAAAACAATCTGAACTTCACACATCTGCAATACTTACTCTGAGGAGACTTTCAAAGTTAGCCCAATCTCTAATTTTCGATCTTTCACCAATTAATATTAAAGCATTTCCTTACAATTCTCCAATAACAGCTCTGATTAGGAATTTATTAAGTGGATTATTAGGATTCTGTGTATTCGTATATTAAAAAAATAACAATGTTCTGGGAAAAATTTTCGATATCCGGATATCCGGTGGTAGATTATGGGGGTGCCAACATCGGGTTGTCGGAAGACCTGAACCTTCCGACCAGCTAGATCGGTTTGAACTCAAGCCTATCTAAGTATAATTGTTTTGCCCAAACTCAAATCAATCTCAATTTATGCCGTTTTTGACAGAGCAAAAAGGCATCCTCCATGGTTAAAGAATGTTAGTAAACTGATAGCGCCTAATCCAGAACTTTGAACTCGGACCGTGTATTCAGTTGAGCCAATTATGCCCGATGTCGGCCACTCGATATCGGGTCGGCGTCTGTAGGGGCCTCAAGATGATAGGCACACCGAAGGCCGATTCAGATATATGCGTGCCCATGCAGGGATTTTGATGCACGGGTGGTTTGAACGCATAATACTCACATTCCATATTTTATTTGGTTCTGTAATAATTCTGTCAATGCTAGAGTACTGCCATTTTTCAAATAACCTCAAAGTAGTTTTCACTGCCTTAAGGCCGATTCAAATACACGTGTGCCCATTCTGCTTGAGATAAAGCTTCAAATAGCGATCAATATTTAGAGGAAGAAGAATTTGAAGGAGAGTCGATATCCCAATGAATTGGACCTTTTCTCTCTCAAATGTGTGAAAGTACAGTTGAATATGCATTATGTGATTGAAGAGATACAGGCTATTATTATAATCATTGTTATTATTGAATGTGCTTATACGGGAGGGAGCCAACAGTTGCAAAAGCGCCACGGCTAATAATAATAGCCGTCCTCTACCCGCACAGGCTATGCCTTTGGGTACACTCTATGAGTGTTTATAAGAGAGTATTATTATTATTATATAATTTCATACTGATACAATTACGTATTTCAACTGAAATATCAACTTTTTTTCAATATACCGTCATTGAAATCCTTGTCACTATCGTGCGAAATCTTCAAGATTCAAACACGGTATTCTAGAAATATTGTTGCAAGGTAACAATACCGAATTCTCAGTTTCACCCAACAATTTTATCATATCAAATATAATCAAATGAAACTTTATGTCAACAATATGTCACATCAGATGTCCATCCTTCACCTACTTGAGAAATTTTATCTAAAATCCATTTCCAGTACCGTTGCGCGTGGTTTAAAGGCTCACTTGTATCGTCATATAATATTTTTTTAAATGTCAGTTATTGAACAACATATATTGAACATTACAAATTACCAGTTAGCCAAGAACTCTGAAGTATTGATAATAAATTATGCATATATTTTGAATAGACACATTACTTTGTGGAGAAGTCCTGCTCACGGAATTGAAGAGCACATGAGAAATTGGTTGTACTGAAGTATTTAACAATTGACTTGGGGCATTGAAGTTCCCAGTTTTGGAACTTCTAAGGTTGAGTACCACTAATTACGTGGCCTCTGTCCAAAATGTCACAATATATTTTATTTGCTAAGGTATATCTTCGATCGCTAATGAATTTTTTATTTCCGTGCAACATTTTTCCTTATTGACATGGTATTTTAATCAATTTTCTCCAATGAATTACTGCGTTTACAAGTCTTTTATAAAGAATAAAAATTATTGATTTTGTGATATCTGTAACGAACTGTAGGTATTCTGAAAGTGACATGTCTGGAAGACAAATTAACTGAAGGATTCTGGATATTTTAAGAAAATTTTGTTTCAAAAATATTTTGAACACACCGTATATTAAAATTCCTTAATCAGTGGGTGTGTTATGAAACTATTATGTCTTGAATCACAACTTGTCCTCAATTACGTTTCGTACGTTTTCAAAACAAAAAAGAAGAGTTTGAAAGAAGGCCACTGATTGTTCGATCAGGGCAGTTGAAGTTAAGCTTCTACCGTGCCCAGAGCTAGTGAGGGCAATGGGGGAAGTTGGGAAGTACATAGATTGAGTACCTTAGAGAATGGTTTGAAAAGTTATGTCGCCGTTATAATTGTAAGAATAGGTCTTTAGTAATTAATTTATTATAATTCATTAAAATTGAACAACGAGGGATTTATTCAATTATTTCTATCGTAATTGAATTCAGAATAATTATTTTGCTATTTTCAATTGTAAGTAGATGAATAAACTATGTTTTCTATATTGTTTCCGAAGTGTTTTAAATCTTTAAAGGATTAGGCTAGTTAGTCGTGAACAACCCCAATTCACGACAAGTGGTGGAGGCTGCCGTGGTTAATTCGTGTATCCATTCTTCATAATGGTCCAATTTTGATATTTTGGTATCTATTCGAAAATATAGTGTTCAAACAACTTTACTTTATAGTAATTTAAACTTGACCTAGATTCCGGTCAGCTAGGTAGAATTTGCTGATCCGTATGTTTTGTTGTTACTGAATCTCTCCAATAATGTACAACAAAAGCATTGCTGAATAATAACTGACAAAGGTACGAAATATCCTAGAATAAACTCGAGAGAATTTTATATTGATATTTAAAAAGAATAAGTTGTTTGAAGTTGTGATACCTAGGGAATACGGTTTATGAGAGCACCTACGTGTAGGTACTAATTTAATAATATTATTTACGGAAACTTCTCCTCCCCCCATATGAATTTCTAAAGCATTACGATAGATTTTCTTCAGCGAATGCATAGACAGAAGCGTTGCGAATCTACTTTGGAGTTTACCTTATAGGTGCTAAATAGTATTGGATCGAATCATTCAAAAGAAAATCGGAAAATTTTATGAAAACATGGTGTGAAAGAATTTGGCAATGGAGATTATTTGAAAAAACAAGAATGGAAACTGTATAATAAACGACAGAACGTTTCTATGATCTTAGGGAGTTAGCTTATAATTTCGACCCAGAAATGAGCGTAGAGACGTTTCTGAGACATTTAGAACGAGGACTTCTTTACAGACTCAACCCTCCTTATCGACTCTTGAAGAATGCGAATACATATATGGATAATTTCAAAGAAATAGTTTATAAAAATGAAGACAGAGAATTACGGAAAATACGACGGAATAGGAAATTTTCGGTATCATTCAAATCAGGATAAATTGTTTTTCGATAAGAAAAGAACAATTTTTTGTAAGATTTATGGCAAATAGGGCCAGTCACTTGCATTTGTTGGTACAAACCAGATATCTGGAAAAAAGTTACGTGGGGTTAAACGCTGAGTCAAATTCACTCGGAAATAAAGAAACGGGTGTTCTTAAAATAAACGGACTTGTTAATGATAAGAAAGCAACCATAGTTCTTGATGCAGGGTCAGATCATAATATAGTGTCACGTCAATTCTTCGAAAATATCCAAAAATTACGGTACTCACAATATGTACAGACAGCAGGTGGTTTCAGAGTACCTGTTTCAGGGACTACAAATAATATCAATTTAAGATTGGGGGAAATAAAAACGTATTGTGAAGCCTTAGTTATCGAAAATCTACCGTGTGATCTAATTTCAGGCATGCACTTTTTGAGATGCCACAAATCAGTTATAAATCTAAATGAAAGTGTTATCAATTTGAGTAAGGGATCACTTGATATAACACTTTCTTTTCAAATACTATGTGAAAATTTCAAAGTGAATTTGTCTTCAAAGGGATACGGTAATAAGCGGCAAAATAACTCGAACAGAAGGGACAAATATAGGAATAAATACGCATTGCAGGGCAGTGCATAGAGAATATGAATCTCGAAAATATCGTTTTGGAAATGGGTATGTGAGGCATTTCTATGGAAAAAATGAAGAAATAGAAAACTAACGAAAAATAAACATGGATTAGGTATTTTGTGAATTTAAAAAAGGTATAAACCAAATAGTCAATAGGAAAAATGAGGAATATGTGAATCGAACAAAAAAGGACCAAGTTTTTCCAGAAATACAAAACCATCGGAAAATGAACATTGAAAATAAATTAAGAAGGAGACATTTTGAAAACTTGCAAGAAAAAATTAACCAAAAAGTTGACAGAAATTAAGGAGTATGAATCCAGGAATACGGATGATAGCTTTAGTGAAGAGGAAGAATCATGTTTTCTGCATGAAATGGACCCTTCTGCTATTGTAGAAATGGAGGAAAATGAAGCAAAAGTGATATTGAAGGACTATTGTCGATTAGACCCCACGAAGAATGCATCGTTGCGGTTGACATCCAGGAACTACCCAGACATGAACAGAACAAATTAGTTTTTAAACCCAAAGATCAGTTTCTGATGAAAAAAGGATTAGTTTGTATGGAGTTTTCGAGAATACTGAAAAATTCAACTTTGAAATTCAAGAATATTTCAAATTTTGGACAGATTATCTTCGAAGGTACAACTTTAGGATTTATGGAAGAAAATGGCATGAATATGGTACTATACACAACAGAAGAAAACGCGAAAGATGTTGAAACATGTTTCAAAATGGGAACCGACCTCACTGTACAAGAGAAAAGGGAAATTTAGAATATAATTGATATAAGGATATTTTCGCTATGGACGTCAAAGATATGGGATGAACAGATATTGTAAAACATAAAATTGAATTATTAGAACATTCACCCTTCAAAAGTAAACCATACAAAGATTCACCTAAAGAAAAGAAAATATTCGAAGATCAAGTTGAAGAAATGTTGGAGGTAGGTATTATAAGAACATCACTGTCTCCAAACTCAAGCCCTATTGTTTGGGTTATGAAAAAAGACGAAGACGAAAAAAACGCGGTTTTGTGTAGACTACAGAAAATTAAACAATATCACGAAGTAGTCAAACTACCTCTTGTCAAATATCGAAGAATATCTCACATATTTCGGAAAATCCAAGTACTTTTTCACACTCGACTTGTTCAGTGGGTATTGGCTAGTTGTGATCGAAAAGAAATCGAGAGGGTACACAGCATTCGTCACACCTGGATTTGCTACGAAATAACAAAAAACGGATCAGGATTTTATCAGAGTGAAGATCAAGAGGAAGCCTTTTCAATACCGAAGAAAAAACTTACGAAAGCCCCAGAATTAGCACATTTTAACCCAGACATTGGATGCGAGTTGAGATCGGATGCATGCAAATAAGGTTTGGGAGTCATACTTCTACAAGAAATCCAAGGAGAAATGCACCCTATTGCTTATGGAAGTCGGCCATTAACATAAAGTGAGAAAAATTACACGATTTCGGATCTCGAAGCTTTGGCGATGATTTGGGGACTGACCTATTTTAGACATTTCTTTTATGGCAAACCTGTGAAGATTACAACCAAAGAATTCAGAGCATGTCACGGGAAGGTTTGCCAGATGGGCCATTAGGCTAAACGAGTTTGAGCACGAGGCGATTTATAAAAGTTGTATTTCTCATAATGATGCCGATTGTTTGTCCAGAAACGCAAATTCAGCACCAAAACTGGAAGAAGAAAGTTTAGTTTTTTAAATTGCTACCTTTCTCACTACGAATGAATGGCGGAGGAACAAATAAAATATAATAATATCAAAAGATTGATAGAAGCCCTGGAGAATCCTAGTAGTAATTGAATTCAGAATAATTATTTTGCTATTTTTAATTGTAACTACATAGATAAACTTTGTTTTCTATATTGTCTCCAAAGTGTTTTAAATCTTCAAAGGTTCAGAATCTGCCTAGTTAGTCGTTAACAACCCCAATTCACAACAATATCTGTCTCCATTATCAAAACTTCAGTGGGTGTGTTATAAAACTATTATATGTCTTGAATTTGAATCACAATTTGTCCTCAATTACGTTTCGTACGTTTCCTAAACAGAAAACAAGAGTTTGAAAGAAGACCACTGATAGTTCGATCAGGGAGTTAGACTTCTGCCGTGCCCAGAGCTACTGAGGGCACTGGGGGAAGTTGGGAAGTACATAGATTGAGTACCTTAGTGAGAGAATGGTTTGAAAAGTTATGTCGCCGTTATAATTGTAAGTATAGGTCTTTTCAAATTGATTTATTAAAATTCATTAAAATTGAACAACGAAGGGTTCATTAAATCATTTCTATCGTAATTGAATTCAGAATAATTATTTTGCTATTTTTAATTGTAACTAGATAGATAAACTTTGTTTTCTATATTGTTTCCAAAGTGTTTTAAATCTTCAAAGGATCAGAATCTGCCTAGTTAGTCGTTAACAACCCCAATTCACAACAATATCTGTCTCCATTATCAAAACTTCAGTGGGTGTGTTATAAAACTATTATATGTCTTGAATTTGAATCACAATTTGTCCTCAATTACGTTTCGTACGTTTCCTAAACAGAAAACAAGAGTTTGAAAGAAGACCACTGATAGTTCGATCAGGGAGTTAGACTTCTGCCGTGCCCAGAGCTACTGAGGGCACTGGGGGACGTTGGGAAGTACATAGATTGAGTACCTTAGTTAGAGAATTGTTATCAAAACTTGCTGAAAACTCCATTTTTATAAGCTTTGGAGATGATAAGATCGTTTTTTGAGAGTCATATTTTTTTGGTATATTAGGAGCAAATAACCCGTATCCGGTTGATTGAGCAAATTTGTTTGAAAGGTCAAGGCTATTATCAGGTGCGATACCAGTAGTATCAGATTTTGGACACAACTAAAATTATACAAATAGAATAAAGTAATATCTTTCTGAGAACACGAATTAAAACCTACACATACAAATGCAGGCACACCAGAGGAAATAGAAGTTATCTTTCTGGATTGATCCCAAAAGCATTCAATAGACTTTTAGGTAGTTGTATTTAAATATAATATGGAGTGAGTCAATGGCAATCGATCAGTTGTTTGTAAATGAAAATCTGATTCTCACTCCGCATAAAATAGAGAATGTTAGAAAAAAGAGAACCTTGATAGCAATTTTTTTGTCACCTCTCCGCTGGAATGTGTTCCGGCGAAGTTTGTTTGCCAAAACTGACCTTTTGAATATGCAACCCCAACTACAGGCGAACGTCAAGAAAGCTGCTTAGCATAATAAAATACTGATAATAATAAGGCTAATGGCGCAATAAAGACCAACCAATGAACGAAAATGGTATAACATTAAACAATTATTGTAAATGGGGGTTTTCAGTATCGTAAAATATGCACTTTTTTTCACTTGACGTAATGGAGAGCAGTTTATAACATAGTCCTAAACATTTATTCACTCAAAATTTTGAAAAACTATTTATTATTCAATATTGAATACGTGATTTCAGTATGCATAAATTCAAACGCTCCTCAGCTGTGACGACATTGTCGTCATGTAATACTATGGGCTGAAGTTTGGGATTGCGCGGGCAAAGCCGAGAGTGACCTGACGGACGCCGCAGTTGCCAAGTCTTTGTAAAACCTAGAAAGTAATCACGTGTAATGACAAATTGAACTTAATTGTTAATAATTCATTCTCAAGTTACCGTGAACATGAAAATATTCGAAGATTAGGAAAGATCATGTAGGTATGCTGTCATGTTCCAGTCGAGCGGGTACAACCACATAGTCTGTCAGAGAATATAGCAGCTATATCCATATATATCATAATGAATAAATTCAGAAATCGTAATATATTTCATGTGATAATTATTATTTATTGAAACAAGGTGATCTGAATGTAATCTTGGTTGAAGTTAATATTATACTCATTCTGGAAATATAACCGCAGACGTGGCGATATGGCAACGCTATTAGGCACATTTTATCTGCAAGGCGAACTTCACGAGATAACCAATCAAAATCTCTCGCGTAAGTACGTCACGTTCCCGCCTCTTCTGGTCGTTCGAATTCGGTGGTTAATTCTGGCGTTTTCAGTAATTTTTATCTCGATGGATTGATGAAAAAAAATTCGAAAACTGAACACAAGGTACTTATGAATGCATTATATCGAAATACATTTTTTCTGAAAATGACCGGAAACCCCCATTACGACGTACAATAAAGAGACAACGGTTTCATTACAACCTAACTGATTGATTTGGTAATTTTTATTCAAGACAACAGTGGTGTAAACGCATAAACTATCAGGGCAAATAGTTCAATTAACCCTTCTACACTCGTTTTGTTTTTTTCATACCGGGAAAGGTTGAAACACCTATGAAATCATGTCAAGTTAAAGATACTCTGAAAAACTGAATTTCTTTTCATATAAGGAAACTTGTAACACAATATCGACTGAATTATTTCCACAGGGAGATTTATCCACATTTTCGTGAAACATTTCAATTTCACATGAAAAACTTAAAAAAATATTCACACTGTACGATAATTACAAACTGGTAGGCTGTGATGTAGATGATCCACCATTTTTCATTAGGTTGTTTTTCGAAACGTTGTCTCTGCTATCGCAGAGAGTAGTGTTACGACTAGTCATCGTGATGGCTGATGTCGATGCGTCTCCTCTGCTTACTAAAGGTCCTGCATCACATTCGTCATCGTTGTTGATGCAGAGAGATGTTCCTCTGTATTTGCTTGACTTAAACCTAGAGAATTCAATAAATCAGTTAGTGAATTTTTCAACCCAACATTCCTGGCAAATGAAAATTATTCAAGGAATTTTATACAGTGAGTACAAGATAAGGTTTTTAAAGGTTTTCAAACACTGGCATACCTGAAATGGTAATATAAACAGTTTTGGTTGAAAGGGAAAAAGTGCGTGAGAGGAAGGCCATATAGATGCAGATATAAAATTTGACACATTTTTGATCCGATATTTTCGATTTTTATTTTAGTTCCATGATGTAGTCCAATATACATCAAATTAAATTTGAATTGATAACGAAAATAGTGAAATAAGGTATTCTAGAATAGAAGAAAATCAAAAGTACGGATTCACATGTTGAATTATTGGTGGAAAATCTTTTAGAAAATCCTTGTTGAAGACCGAAAAGGTTATGAAACGCACTGAAAGCGGCAAAGTGATATATCATTGAATTCAGAAAGAAAAACATTTCAAAGATTGTGTTCTTCGAAACCGTAGAAAAAAGTTGATGATGGTTGTTCGATAACGACAATAGATAGCCCTGATATCATCACATGAAAAGTCGAAGCATAGAAGTATTCTATATCTTGTTCTAGCTCCGACGAAAACATCCTGAAAAAATCCCGAAGAATCAAAATATTCAGTTTTTCTAAAATTATTTAATAATACAAAATATTTTGGAAAATTAGACGTCCACAGAAGGTCTTCGAAGAAATGGCAGACAATGTTTCGGTTTGAGTCGTTTGCAAGGAAAAGTAGTTTTTTCATGTAGACAATGGAAAGCCGAAACCAATTTCACTCATTTCAAAAATATCATACAGTGTGTTCCAGTTCTCACGTTAACATCCCCATTCCGTGAAATCTTGAATTTTGTGAAATCTATGTTCACTGCACGTCAGCATCGATTGAACCAACGAAATTTCTACAAAATCAAATAGGAGACAAAATAAGTCGAAATGTTTTCGAAGTGTAATCAAAACCCATTTCACAATTAATACACGTTGTTCATGAAACAAATTCAGTTCTAAAAAATCTTAATTGCTCTCACTTATCATGAAAATACTCCTGTAACGTTGTTTTGAAGTGAAACTGCAATCTTTGTAGGATCAATGGAAATATGTGAGCAACGATTATGACAGATTTGGAATTTTCATAACTGAAATTTTTTCAGGAACAAAGTGATGTAGTAGAATTATTAACCTACTTTACCTCCTACTAAAACTTTCATGAATGTCGGTGGTTCGATCGCTGCTGGTGAAAATATCTCTCTAGAGTCGTTTTGCACATATTTGGTGTATCAAGCGATTCTACAAAATTCAGAATCAAAGCAGAAATTACAGAAGTGTTTTCATGAGAATTTGAGATGAACTGTTTGATAGTTGTGATCCTGAAGCGAAATAATTTCAAAACCAGTGTCTGTCACTAAGCTAGGGTGATGCGAAAACCACTCTCATGCCGTAGGCTGAAGGTCCCGGATCTTCTTTGCTCACTCAAGTCCTGAGATGAACTTCTGAGAGGTTTCATCAATAAACTGAAGCTCTTGTCAAAATATATAATAATACCTGCGTTAAAGGTAATGGGGGTAAGAATTAGTTAATATTATCCATAAGAATCTTACCGTTACATGCGACCCGTGCCTAATGAAATAATTTTACCATATTAAAAATGAACATACATGCTGATGGAACTTTCAGGGTAATCACACTGACAGAGACCACCAAACTTCAATGTATCACATCCAGCTCGTTTTCTGTCTAAGAATATTTGAAACGACAAACGCCCAAAAAAGCCAATATGTTTTCCAACATGTTTGCGGTGGATTCTACTTTGGATAAAATGGGAAAACAACCATAGAATATCACTCGAATTGACAGCCATATGTCTGATATTTCTTTTTGCCAACGAACTATCAGACGCATTCTGTTGGTCTTTATCAGCAACAAAACAACTGCAGATCGATCGTTATCTCGAAGATCATGGAGAAACCCATCAACATCGAGGTTATGAAATATTTAGATCAATTTGGAATTGTGAATGAAGAACATATGATGGACTGGTGACCTGCTTGATTGTGTCTCACATATATGACAGCAATCTATTGAAGAATATGGTGGAACTTTGGCCATTGCATTAGATATCTCTAAGGCATTTGAACGAGTTTGACATCAAGAATTCCTTTCCAAGCTTCCATCCTAAATGTTGCACCCCTAGTTGTGTTTCCTTCAGATCATATCACGTGTTAGTTGGAGAAGTTTCATCGACACTCTACCTATGAATGCTGGTGTTCTGCAAGGATTCATTATGTGACATCCTGTGTATATAATAGTACCTAAGGTCCTACCATGCTGCGCAGGCAAAACACAGTTCCAATTGAAGCATTGTCAATTCAAGATGTGAACTGAAAGAACTTAGTTTTCAGTAGTGTGATTATTTCAGCATATTTGTGATCAAAATACATTACAAGTGGCGACAAAGAGTTTTTACCGAGTAATAAGAAGTGCAAATTCATTTTTTATACTGAATAGTGAACCTCGCGGTAACAAAAAATGACCAAAATCATACAATACACTGGATATGTTCAGGAATTTTATCCTATCACGTCCGATTGGTCAATTTATAAACGTCGTTTAAATAATTATTTCACGGCGAATGATATAAAAAAATGAACGTAACGAAATCATACACGGATATCGTGAAGTTAATGGATATTCATTTTCAACTGGTGGTGTCTGTTTTCACGAGTGGCGAACAATTTTTCGAAGCACGAAAATCAGCTTCCGAATCACCGAAAGACTGGGCAGCACGATTGCGCAGATTAGTGGCAAATTGTAAGTTTTTGGGAGCAGATGAAATCGACAATGCTTTGGTGAATCGTTTCATCATTGGTTATGAGAATATTCGGATGGAAGACAGACTGTACGAGGAAAAGGAAACTGTCAAATTTTCTACAATACTGGAAATTGCTTCGTCCAAAAGTACTGCCGGGCAGAAAAGCAACAGGGTTGTCAAAATGGAACCAGAAATATATTACGCAATTACCAGAGGTACTGCTAATACGCGATCCTCTGGACCCTCTGCATCTAGATCGTTACCGGAACGTGGAAGAAATCCAGGAGGACACAGGAATGCAATGGGTGCCAGCTGTGGATACTCAGGAGACAACAGCAATTCAACGGGGAGAGTCGGAAGTGTTTCTCAGAATCCCAGATTCTCCGTTTGCGGTCGGAAGAATCATAAACAGATAAGTATTCTTATATGAATTGTTATTGCCAAATTTGCAATGAAAAGGGACATTTGGCTCTTATGTGTTCAAATAAAAAGAACGCGAATAAATATAATAGATCGGATAAAAACCGAAATAACTTTTTAGATTCGGAAGAGTATTCATTATTCTGTTTGGAAGCGAAAACGAATCCCGTTTTCATAAAACTTCTGATTGAAAATGAATCCTATACTTTTATTTTGGATACTGGAGAAAGTTATTAAGTAATTTCTCTCCTATTTTATGAAAAATACTCCAAACAAAAACATTCAAATAAAACTGTAAAGATTTTTGGGTAATATAACGGGGATAAGATTAATTCATTAGGTTATATTGTTAGCAGCGTCAGTAATCAATTTTGATTTAAGTATTTTCGTTGTTGAAAATGGTGGTCAACGAGTTCTTCCACCTCTTGCTGTTCGGCAAATGGAACTCTTCTTGGTGGTTGCCGAATCGGATGGGCTTGACCAGAATCGATTCTGTGTTTGATCAGGTTAGTTCTTCCTATTGTTGTTGGATCAAAGATGTCGCTTTCACTTCTGATAAAATATTTAGCAGCTCTTAATTAGTCTGTCGACAAGTGTTCAAATGATTCTTCAAGAACTGTTAATAGAGATGACCCTGGGGGCTCCATTATTGCTAGCCAGCATGCGCCCCGATATGCTGGCTAATTCTAGTTTACCTGCCGCCCACTTGAGGACCCGCTGGAAGATCTTATCCTCATAGGTGATTGCGAACGTGGTGGCATTCTTACCCTGCAGTTTCAAATAAGATGTCCCAATTTCCCACACCTATAGCACGCCCTATTCTTCTGAGTGCTCATTCCGCTTATCAAAGATTTAATCTATTCCAGAACCTTCTCGAATGAACTAGTAGCTGCGCTTGATCATTCTTCGGATTCTTCTATCGATACCACTCGTACTTTCAGCCTCGAAGTATTGAAGGCCGCCTCTACTTCTAAAGAACGTATCAAGGCATCGCTAGTCCTCTTTAAGTATGTCAATCGCAGAGTCCTTTGGATTCCGGCGTCTCTGAGTCCATCTATAAATAAGTGCACAGCTAACTATTCTTTGAAATCTCCCGGTGCTTCTGGGTAAGCCAGCTGAATTAGGCGTCTCATTTCTGATTCAAATTCCTGCAGACTCTCACCTGATATCTGAGTGCGCGTTTTCATTTGAGCCCGATACAGCTGTTCTCGATGTTGATCGCCATACCGTAACTCTAATGCAGTAATCAGGTCTTTGTATTAATTTTGCTGTTCGATAGGTATCGTCTGCAACATACCCAAAGCTGGCCCTCTCAAAGCTACTATAAGTGCTGTAGCTTTTTCTTCTTCGCACCATCCATTAGCCAACGCTGCAGCTTCAAATTGTCGGCGATTCATGGACCAAGAGGACTGTCCATCAAAAGTCGGTGGTTTTACGGAAATTCCTGATGTGGCAACCCTGTCTCGACGATCTTGATTCTTGAGGAGAGCTATCTGGTTTTCGAGTCCTTTCACCTCCTCTCGCACTGTATCCACCTCCTTATTGAGCTCATCGTCGATTTTCTTGACGCCTCTCTCTATTTTTCCTTTCAGTTCCTCCATTTGTACTTCGATTTTCTGTAAAACACCTTGGAAGAACTTGTCATGATGTTCTAGAACTCTGTGAAGGTCTGTTTTTATTTGTTTTTCTATTCGTTCTAATTCATTCTTTTGTTCTTCGAGAAGTATCTGGAGTGCTTCTTCTCGTTCTTGTTTTTCTTTTTCTCGTTCTTGATTTTCATCTTTTCGTTCCTTTCTCTGTCCGTCGAGAATTTTCTGGAGTACCTCTTCTCGTTCTTTCTTTCCATCCAAGCGACGTGTTTCTTCTCTTTGTTTTTTATTTTCTCGTTCTTGTTTTTTCTCCTGGTGCCGATTTTCCTCTTCTTGTTTTTCCTCCTGGCACCGCTTTTCTTTTTCTTGTTTTTCTCCTTGCGCTTTCTTTCCAAATCCGCAAATTGATTTTGAATAAATTTCACAATGTCCTCCATCGTTTCGTACGATGTACTCGTATTCACCATAAATAGTTTATAAAAAGTTTCTGTTTTTCACTAATATCTCGCTTCGGACACCACTGTTACGATTTGCTAAGTAATAAACCGAGCACACTCCTAAACTGTTTATTTCTTACTTCACTAAAAACATACAAATACTTCACTGACTAATAAGACACTTAGATCTATGCAACAATACAACTAGCTAAATATTCCAAACACTTATATACTTCATCAAAAACTGCTTATCACTCCTTCATAAACTTCTTAATCCTCTTCCCAGTGAAATCTCGCTTTATATAGCCCATTTGTACTGACCGGCTCTTTCGCGATATTTCCCAGAATACTCAGGACAGAAGGCCGTCCAAATAATCTCTTCTTAGAACTGCTCGATTACATAAATACCTGCGGCGTCAACACATTTGTATGCGATTTGTTTTTATGGATCTCTCAGCGGCGTAGATAAGGAAATTTTATCAATCTCGTAACAATATTGTTTGAATGTTGCTTCTTTCTTCATCTACTGGCAAACAAAGGTAGGCTTTGTACAAACGAGTCTAATCGACAAAAATATTTTGAATCCTTGAGACTGTTGAGAATGTCTTCAATTTTCCTTATTGGGTAGTTTGCAGCTACAAGCTTGTCGTTTACACCAATTTTGTAGTCCACACAAAGTCTCACGTTGAATGGTGAACCCCAGTCAATATGATTCAGTTTTGTTATTATTCCTGCTGCTTCCAGACTATCCAATTCCCTTTTTTACTTTTTCTTTGAGTCCGTAGGGTACGTCTCACTCTTTGAAATAAACAGGCTCGGTATTTTCACGTAGATGAAAAGATATCTTGAAATTTGGCACTAATCCAATCCGTTCATCGAAAATTTTTAAATATTTTCGAATGAATTCCTCTTCTGTAGTCGGTGTGGTATTCACCTGATTGAAAAGTTATCAATCTGCTGAAGGTTGATATCGGTTGATATACATCTAGATATCAATCATTGAGTACATGTTTTCATTAATTCAAAAAACTCTTTTGTTCAATATCAATGCTCGAATAACTGAATATCAAATAATGAATGGCTCAAAATACGAAAAAGTATTGAAATCGTATGAAAGAGAAGATTCAATATTCAAATTTTTATCAGATGTAGAAAACTGGATTATATTTAACTCTGCGTGATGTTCAGACTCGATATTCAAGGGATTCCAGTCGTTATTCCATCATTAATCGATATGGCCCTTTCACTCAAGGTTCTTGGAGGAAGTAGGATAGAACAATTGATAAGTATTCTCGATGTTTGCAGGATGAAAACGAGAAAAATTTATTTGAAAATTGAAATTGAAATTGCAATGATTAACTGATACAATTTTTCTTGAGTACATCATTGAATGTCTTCGATAGATTTCTGGGTGAAAATAAGTAGTGGAAATAAATCAATTTCTTTGGTGAGAGAGGGCGCAAATGAAAACTAGACCTTTTTGTAACATATATCATTATATAGTTACTCGTATGGTTGCTTACCCTTTTATTTCCTTTTTTTTTTTGAAAATACTGACCCTTCATTATTATAATCTGATCCTTAAAAAAGGGAAAAAAATGTCACATCTAAATTTAGTGTTTTCATTGAAAGTTAATGAATATAGTTTATCGAGTTCAATATTTTTTTCCTGTTCACAAAAAAAATTGTCGAATTTATTCAACTGTTCAAGTTGGCATAATGAAGTTCCTTGTAACATTGGAGAAAGTATGCCAAATATAACACTCTTTTATTTACAATGGCTTCAATGGAAACTACATACTATGAGTCTTGCTACTTAGGTTTTAAGACAAATATTTTTTTCTCCAATTGACATTAAAAGCGGCCTTTTAATGACACTTGGCAGGCTTAGAAGTTGTACTTTTAATGCCTAGGCAGAAAAAGTTCGTTGCTTGGCAACCTTCCAAGTAATAATTTAAATCAAACTGGATATTAAAATTGACAATGACAAAGTAAACAGTAAATAAACAAATTCAACAAACGTCATCAGCGGTAAACATAGTAACGCAGGGCCCAGTTACCTTCGATGAAATAATTTAGTTATTTGGATATTGATAATGAAACGCAATTTAAATATGAAAAAGTCATTTTGCGTGGAATTGGAACAAATTTGAAGAAAAAATTATATGTTTCACATGGCAGAAAAGCAGATTTAATGCCTTGGCTGGTTTCATAGCCTCGCTACGCTCGGCTATGAAACACCAGCCGCGGCATTAAATCTTGTGCTTTTATGCCTAGTAAAATAAATAACTATTAATCGAAAATGGCTTTACTATTTTTCGAACTAAGTATTGGTCCTAAGTAAGGGCGCACTGAGGAAAGCAAAGGAATAATGATATGGGGTTTTGTTTGAAATATTAAGGAAATATTACCTTTCTGAAACTTGTTTATTCTTCTTTGGAAATACGCTATTCTCGAGGTGCAACGTGGCGTTGACGTCTTTGTTGGCAGCGCAAGTGCATGCTTTGAGAAAACTCTTTTTGAAGTTGTCGCTAAGGAAGGCATAAAGAATGGGATTGACTGCAGAGTTGGAGTAGCTCAAACAGGAAACAAGGACATGAAGAGTCGTTGAAAATCTGAAAAATTAATATTATTTTACTTCACACTTCACAATACTATTTTTATGAATTTGGTTGGAATGAAATTGATTGGTTCAGTAGATAAGCAAGGTTACTTCTGGGACCGAAGAGTGTCCCAGAAGTAACTTTTCTCCACACGGTGTATCTCTCGATGGCCGCGTCCATCGAGTTCTTGCCGTTGGTGGAGGGTTGGTGCTGAAGAAGATGACGTGTTCGCCGAAGAGTTTCGGGAGTGGGGGGGTTCAAAACGTTTCACCCTAAGTGACGCGCGTCTTTTCTGCAAAAAAACATGGCGGCGATGGCGGATGTTATGAAAAAAAAACGTCGTAGTCGTAAACAGCGATAAGCCACATCTGGTGTTTACTCTCTCTCCAATATAATTCCAAGAAATACTATTTGGCCTTGGACTTGTTTACTGTCTCAGATGTTGTTTTTCCAGGAAAATGATGAGTCAGCAGAGATAAGAGAGTTTAGTTTGAAGCCAAATTGATCGATTCAAGACATTTTAAGTGTCTCACTCTAACCAATGGAATTGTATATCTGTCTTTGTTTGTTCGCATTTATTGAAACGAATAACGTCAGTTCGAGAAAAATACGTTAATTTTTTCAAATAAAAAATTATACTTCAGTGCCATGGTAATATGTACCATCTTTGTTCAAATTGTTGTATATGTATCTTTGTCGAATTGATTGCAACAGCTTGTACAATGATTCGCCCAGTTGGCATATGAGTGCTAAAGATACAAAAAACATAAATCCATCGTAGGCGTCTGTAGGGCATCTTGACGTCGTCGTCGTTACTCGGGGCACTGCAGGCATCGTGCGAGGGGTCACCTCCTCCACCACCTGAGATGCTGGCGGTTGCAGCAAAAACCAGTCAGTTTCTTGGCAAGTTTCGTTGCGAAAGACTTTCCTCAGCGGGTTGCGGGGACATGTTTGTTAAGTCGTATAAAGCAACGTTTGGTCGTCCTACCTCCACCACACCCATGCGATACGATTATTCAGCGAAATTACCGGGAATTTTTTGGCGGGTGCGAAAAATCTAAAATCCAAGCCCAAGTGTTTGAGAGAATGCATGTTTCTCACGAGTGTTTATTTCGACTGTCAGTTTTTTATATTAGCATATTCGAATAATTGATATATTGAAATCCGTCAGTTTTCGTGAGTACACCCTGTATAAATAGTCTCAAACCGCTTCATGAGAGCTCGGTAGGTAATAATCGAACTTTCAGACATTTCATTCATATAGGTACCAAGGTATATTTGTTTTATTATCAAAATACTATGTGAATTTTTGCCCAAGAATCAAACAAACAGTGTGAATTTTTATGCAAATACTGTCACTTTTTTATAAAAAAAACTGTCCCTTTTTTATGCAAAAACTGTAACTTTTTTAATGAAAAAAGTGTAACTTTTTTATGCAAAAAAGTGCCTGCGTTTTGTCCTAAAAAGTAACACTTTTATTGACATGGTGGAAAAAGCTGAGTGAAAGCTGAGTGATTCCCTCAGCCACTCAGCTTTCACTGAAAATGCTTCACCCAGCTTTTACCACCATGTCAATAAAGGTGTCACTTTTTTTTATCCAAAATTACATGTATTCTTATGGGAAAATGGCCATTTTTTCGATCAAAAAAATTACCGAAAATTGACATGGTGGAAAATGCTGAGTGAAAGCTGAGTGAATGAGTGACTCAAAATTCACTGAAAATGCTTCACCGAAATCCTTCCACCATGTAAATTTTGGGTGTTTTTTTTATCGAAAAAAGTGCCACTTTTTTGCATTACAAAAAGAGCACGTTTTTGAGTAAATAGGCTAGGGGGTTTCTACAATCAATTTGATCATTTTTACATGTTAATTGCCATAAGGATTTTTAAGATCCGTTCTGCTAATTTTGGTTCCTTTCAAGGTCACGCGTCACTGCTTCGCGTTCATCGTGTGACGTAATCGAGTAGATCCCTTAGATTGATAACATTTTGCCAATTGATATTATAAATTGAATTTAAAAAGAAAAAAGATTTCCGAGAACGAGGTTTGAACCAGCGGTTTATGTGTGGTAGCGAGTGACGCTAGCCTTGTCTCCATGGAGACTTCGTATAAGTTAATGTACAAATGTGGGATATATATTTCTCCAACTTCCAGAGCACGCTGTTTGAATATTAAAAAAAATTATGATTGTGAGTCTAATAATAATAATGATGTTTGGAATAAATGTGAAAAATTGCGAGGTAACGAGGGTGTAACGTTTGAAGGTGTGATTCCAATGAGGAAAGTAAACAAGGTGTTTCAAAATGTATAATTTAAGAGAAATGAAAGTCACGTTCATTTAACGTGACTTGCGTGTGTGTGTGTGTGTGTGAGTGTGTGTGAGTCAAATATCATGTGGGAAATGGGTCATTGGGGCAATGGAGGGTAGCAAAGTATTCAGCAAAAATATATATAGGATGTCTTATATACTATTTGAGAGAAAAATATGGCGGCTGCTCGTTTGATTTAGTATACTTGGTGTACCAACATATTATTTAAGAGAAAATAACATGGTGGGTGCTTGTCTTATTAAGTATACAGGGTGTCTCAAAACGTATAATTTAAGGGAAAAAAATGGCGGCTGCTCGTTAGATTTAGTATACAGGGTGTCTCGAAACGCAAAGTTTATGAAAAATTAAAGGTATCATTGGGGACATGGGGATTTAAAATACGAATCATCGAAAAATAAGCACTTCCGGTTTGAAAAAATTGAGGTAGAAGAAAAGTAATAGTGAATTCGGATTATCCACATCGAGGAGAGTTCAAATATGCAATAAAATGGCCACTTCCGGTTCTCACTTCCAGTTGTCCGATTTCGATAATTTTGGCATCAATGGATTCGTTTCGATGTCAAGAAACATTTTTAAGCATTATCCAATGCCAAAAGGGCATAGGAGGCTAACTTCGTTATTAGCGAAGGTACAGAAACGTGCGGGTACTCTAACAAGACAACTTTTATGGGGGATCAAGAAAATGATAGAATTTCCTTCCGTCAACTGCCATAAGTGCCATAAACCTCACATTTTAATGCGTTATGTACTCATCGCTCAAATGTTACAAGTCGGTTCGTTAACGTTTGACATTTTTTGTATAGAACGTCGCTCAATATATCGGCGGCGCCTCACACTCGATATCTGTCAGTTGTCATTGGTAATATCGTTGAAGAAAAAACAATATGTGACCAATAAACATGGTTGTACAGGTAAATAAAAACATGGCTGCTACATGTATGTGTCGGATGAAAAATGGGTCATTGGGAGTAGCAAAGTATTCAGCAATAGTATATACAGGGCGTATCACACGTTATTCAAGAGAAAAAACATGGCTGATGCAAGTGTCAAATGTCATGTGGAAAATGGGACCCAAAAATACGTATCATTGGGGATATGGGGACCCAATAGAAAAATATGGTGATATTTCATAGTGAGTGTTCCTAAATTTTCTCAGACATACACAGAGTGTTCAAAAATCATTCAAGATAGGAAAAAAAAACGCTAGCGTTTCACCGTGCGATCCCAATCGGAAATGTATTACATGTCATCGAGACCGAATACGTCAGCACTCTCTATCATCACGAAGGTGCCCAATCATTAAAAATTGAGATAGAGCATTGATAAGGGTCCAAATTTAGTTACTATCGGTCGTGCGATTTCAATAATTTCGACACCAATGGGTTTGTTTCGATGTCAAGAAACATTGTTAAGCATTTTCCAATGCCAAATGGGCATAGGACCCTAACTTCGTTATCAGTAAAGGTAGAAACATGCGGGTACTCTAATAAGACAACTTTTATGGGAGATCAAGTTTGATCAAAGCAGAACGAACTAACCTTATAAAACGTCTATTTTAGTCGAATTTTTGCATCTTTTACCGTTTCAAATTTTAGCTGTTTTATTCGAATGCAAAAAACGGTTATTGTGGTCGCATTTTGGCATGTTTTAGCGTTTCTAATTTCAGTTGTTTTTTCGAACGCAAAAACGTGTATTTTGAGCAATTTTAAAATGCCAAATCTTCATAAGAAACATAGAGTTATTCGGTTTAATTTAAGGCTGTTTTTTTAGAACGCGAAAAACGTTTATTGTGGTTGCATTTTTGCATGTTGAAGCGTTTCAATTTTCAGTTGTGTTTTTGGAATGCGAAAAACGTATATTTTGATCACATTTTTGCAGTTTGACTCTGTTTCTTTTTTTTGTATCCATTATCAGGTGGGTGGGGAGAGGGTTAAGCAACTTTAATTTCTTCTCGACATAAGACTTGTTTAATTGAATCCAATCTGATTAATTCCCGCCCATTGCAAGTATGCGGTCAGTTATTTCTCCAAGACTGTCCGAATCCATATACTCCAGACAAAAGCATTATAGTTTGACACCTCAATCATTGTTCTTAGTCTTTCCGTTAAAAAGTTATAGTCTAAATACTGTAGGTCATTTATTGGCCAAGTAGTCGAGATAATTTTAGATGCAAAGTATTATATGAGACCTAGAGGCACAACTGGTGTAGTTGAATCTCTTATAGCATTTTAATCTCGAGGAGTTTCAGATCCGAGTCTAGTAAGGAAAATTTTGATATTTTTGTAAACTATTTTCTTTAGGAATTTTCAAATTGATGTTTTTTTATTCAACCAAATGCTTCTTCACTACCAGTAAAGCTGTAGCTCAGCTATTACCTACGTGGTCAGTTTGATTTTAGTTGCAGAGCATCATAGGAGACCTAAGAACCCTATGGGTATAGTTTAATCTCTTATCGCATTATAATCTTGAGGAGTTTCAGATCTGAGTGTGATGAGGAAAATTTTGATATTTTTGTAAACTATTTTCTCTAGGAATTTTCAAACAGATGTTTTTTATTCAACCAAATGCTTCTTCACTACCAGTAAAGCTGTAGCTCAGCTATTACCTACGTGGTCAGTTTGATTTTAGTTGCAGAGCATCATAAGAGACCTAAGAACCCTATGGGTATAGTTTAATCTCTTATCGCATTATAATCTTGAGGAGTTTTAGATTTTAGTGTGATAAGGAAAATTTTGATATTTTTTGTAAACTATTTTCTCTAGGAATTTTCAAACAGATGTTTTTCATTCAACCAAATGCTTCTTCACTACCAGTAAAGCTGTAGCTCAGCTATTACCTACGTGGTCAGTTTGATTTTAGTTGCAGAGCATCATAGGAGACCTAAGAACCCTATGGGTATAGTTTAATCTCTTATCGCATTATAATCTTGAGGAGTTTCAGATCTGAGTCTAGTAAGGAAAATTTTGATATTTTTGTAAACTATTTTCTTTAGGAATTTTCAAATTGATGTTTTTTTATTCAACCAAATGCTTCTTCACTACCAGTAAAGCTGTAGCTCAGCTATTACCTACGTGGTCAGTTTGATTTTAGTTGCAGAGCATCATAGGAGACCTGAGAACCCTATGGGTATAGTTTAATCTCTTATCGCATTATAATCTTGAGGAGTTTCAGATCTGAGTCTAGTAAGGAAAATTTTGATATTTTTGTAAACTATTTTCTTTAGGAATTTTCAAATTGATGTTTTTTTATTCAACCAAATGCTTCTTCACTACCAGTAAAGCTGTAGCTCAGCTATTACCTACGTGGTCAGTTTGATTTTAGTTGCAGAGCATCTTAGGAGACCTAAGAACTCTATGGGTATAGTTTAATCTCTTATCGCATTATAATCTTGAGGAGTTTCAGATCTGAGTCTAGTAAGGAAAATTTTGATATTTTTGTAAACTATTTTCTTTAGGAATTTTCAAATTGATGTTTTTTTATTCAACCAAATGCTTCTTCACTACCAGTAAAGCTGTAGCTCAGCTATTACCTACGTGGTCAGTTTGATTTTAGTTGCAGAGCATCTTAGGAGACCTAAGAACTCTATGGGTATAGTTTAATCTCTTATCGCATTATAATCTTGAGGAGTTTCAGATCTGAGTCTAGTAAGGAAAATTTTGATATTTTTGTAAACTATTTTCTTTAGGAATTTTCAAATTGATGTTTTTTTATTCAACCAAATGCTTCTTCACTACCAGTAAAGCTGTAGCTCAGCTATTACCTACGTGGTCAGTTTGATTTTAGTTGCAGAGCATCTTAGGAGACCTAAGAACTCTATGGGTATAGTTTAATCTCTTATCGCATTATAATCTTGAGGAGTTTCAGATCTGAGTCTAGTAAGGAAAATTTTGATATTTTTGTAAACTATTTTCTTTAGGAATTTTCAAATTGATGTTTTTTTTATTCAACCAAATGCTTCTTCACTATCAGTAAAGCTGTAGCTCAGCTATTACCTACGTGGTCAGTTTGATTTTAGTTGCAGAGCATCATAGGAGACCTAAGAACCCTATGGGTATAGTTTAATCTCTTATCGCATTATAATCTTGAGGAGTTTCAGATCTGAGTGTGATAAGGAAAATTTTGATATTTTTGTAAACTATTTTCTTTAGGAATTTTCAAACAGATGTTTTTTATTCAACCAAATGCTTCTTCACTACCAGTAAAGCTGTAGCTCAGCTATTACCTCCGTGGTCAGTTTGATTTTAGTTGCAGAGCATCATAGGAGACCTAAGAACCCTATGGGTATAGTTTAATCTCTTATCGCATTATAATCTTAAGGAGTTTTAGATTTTAGTGTGATAAGGAAAATTTTGATATTTTTTGTAAACTATTTTCTTTAGGAATTTTCAAATAGATGTTTTTTATTAAACCAAATGCTTCTTCACTATCAATAAAGCTGAGTTATAACCAACGTGGTCAGTTTGATTTTAGACGCAGAGCATCATAGGGGACCTAAGTGCCCTATTGGCATAGCATTTCATCCAAGAATTCGAAATATGTACAAATGATTATTCAATAGATGGCTGACAACAGTAAGGAAAACATTGTTATTACTAAACTTACTAAAGTATGTCAGGAACGATATATCCGGTATTAAGAATCCAACCTCATATGTCTCCATTATCGAAAACAAATTTCATAGCTTTGATTGCAAGCAGCAATTATGTTTTGTAAGTAAACGTACCGAATTAAGCGACGATATGTGTGAAGTATCCAGTCATGTAATAGGAATGGAAAACAATATGTAAATTGAATTTTGTTTACTTTTCCAAACAGTTCACGAAAAATTATTCCGAAATGTACTGGACTATTATTATCCGTTACAAGCGGTATTCGAGCTGTTGTTATCAGTTATGGAAAAAGCCGCAGAAAAACAAATATTGTAGTTATCAGTTATGAAGAAACCGCAAACATTAGAAGTTTCAACAGAATTGTTTATTATCTGAACGACAGAGAAGCAAATATCGCCATGAAAATCAGTATTTTGCGGGGTTCTGGAAGCTAGTTTATTTGTGATCGTCCTGGCAGCAGTTCATAATTATTTAGTGCTCTGATTCCATTGAAAAACATTTTATTTGATAGTGATAGAAGTAGTTTATAATACTTCAACGATTTGTGCAGCAAAGTAAGTGTTTGAGATTTTTTCACTTTTGCTCAAGTGTTTGTACGTTTGCTTTTGTGTGTTCTGAAAGTTCATAACGATTTCCAATTCGAAGCGATTCAATAGCTTATCATAAAAGTAAAATAAAATTGTTTTTATTGCGCGGTAATGTAGTCTTGTCTCACTAAACCAGTGTTTTTAGTTTAGGGGAAATTGTTGCCTGGAGGCTATCAAAGAACTGTATTTTCTCTAGTTGTTTGCATTTTTACCTAGCTACGATATATTTCATTCGGGTAAATTCGTTAGTAAGCAATGAGTTCATTCATGCATACAATATGTTTTGTTTAACTTATATTCATAAATATGATTCGCTAATGTTTCTATACAACATTTTTTTCATCGTTTGGAGAATTTTCACTAATTTATTTCATTCATATAAACTCGTGATTACATACAATATTTTTCTTCGTTAGTAGGTAAAGAGTTCATTCTTACATACAATTTTTTTGTTCCGCTCATATTCATAAATATGATTCACTAATGTTTCTGTACAACATTTTTTCACCGTTTGGAAAATTTTTATTAATCATTTGGATAAACTCGTGTTTCAATACATTTTCACGCTATGTTTCCATACAATTTTTTTGTTTGTTTAGTTCAGACCATTTTTTATTGACATATTTAATTCGCCGAAGCATTTATATTCGTAGATATGATCCACATATGTTTCTATACATAATTTTTCTCCTCTTGGTTAGAATTTTTATTGATATATTTCATTCGTAAAACTAGTGACAACTGATTGTACGGAATATTAACCAGCGATTTGATATAGCATTCCCTAATGAGTTTCAAATAATCATATCGACATGCAGCGTTGATTCATAATTTTTATATCAAATTCGAAATGTTTAAGTAGCCATTTCTAGTGAAAAATTCAAGATTCAGTTTGAGATGTTTAGGATGATACCCCATTTATTTCAGCTGAAAATTTACAATTTTTTTTATTACTCTATAATATTTCAATAAGATTTAAATCAGGGTGTTGAGGAGGTCATCTCTTTTACATCAGATTCGACATGTTTAAGTCGCCATTTTTACTGAAAAAATTCATGATTCAGTTTGAGATGTTTAGGACGTTACCACATTTATTTCGGCTGAAAATATTGAAAAATTTGTTATTGTCTTATAATTTTTTTCCAATAGGATATAAATCGGGTGTTGCGGAGACCACCTCTTTTATATCAGATTTGGCATGTTTAAGTCGCCATTTATACTGAAAAATTCAAGATTCAGTTTAGGATGTTTTAGGATGTCACCCCATTTATTTCAGTTGAAATTTAAAAAAATTGTTATTGCTTTATAATTTTTCAATAGGATTTAAATCGGGGTGTTGAGAAGGTCATCTCTTTTACATCAGATTCGAAATGTTTAAGTGACCATTCTTACTGAAAAAAATCAAGATTCAGTTTGAGATGTTTTAGAATATCAGCCCATTTATTTCATCTAAGAAAAAAAAAAAAAAAAAAAAAAAAAAAAAAAAAAAAAAAAAAAAAAAATTATACCTTACAATTTTTCGAAAAGATTCAAAGCAGGGTGTTGTGAGGGTCACATCATTTCTAGGATTCAGATTGGGGTGTTGAGTAGGTCGCTTCATAGGTAACGCAACCAACTTTATCGCAATTTCGTTTAGGTGTAGCACGCGTTGTTAGGGACGTTGGAAGGACTATAAAATATATTACCAATACAATATCCGCGAGTCTCATAATTTCATACTGTGGGCATTATTGTTTTTTTTGTACTATATACAACTTCAAATCTTGTGAGGTTGATGGTTTCAAGCTTTCTTTTTTTTTAAAGTAATAATTTATATCAATAATTTTAAAAAGGGGAGAGAATTGATGTGTTCTCCATCCTCAAGTTGAATGACCGCTAGTTTCTTGGCTAATGCGGTGAACTTGGAATGGAATAAAACATATTTTTGAATGATATTAAATATCTGTTGTCTACAAGAGGACCTCTACATAATCTATGAGTTGTAATTTGTTAATTTTCTTTTCTGAAACCGCTTGCTAATAAACTATTTCGTTGTTCTACGTTACCATCTCGTTGATCTATGCTATCAACATAACTGGGAGCTTGAATAATAGTATTTTTGGTGCGCTGCTTGCTATGGGTGTTCCTTCTTCTTTTTGGAGGAAACAATAATGAAATAATGTTTCGGTATTTCCATGAGCATTAGGCGTTCACTGATTCATAGGATTTATATTTCTGTTTGTAGGCATTCGTTAGTATTAAAATGTTTTTTTGTAAACACACAGGTCTTTGGCCGTATAATATTAAGGAACACATTTCAATAATAGTTGAAGTAGTCCTTTCGTAAGAGTAAAATGTTTATTTTCAATAATAAGTTCATTGTTTTCATATTGTAAAGGGGTATTGCCAATATCATATCCATATGTGTCAGATTCGATCATTCTTTGCTGCTCTCAGATTCCGTTTCATTTAGGAATTGGGTTGTTCACAGCGCATAAATTGGATGTTGTGTTATGCGACATATTGAATGCAACTGAATTCGCTACACTCCAACAAGTCTATATATGCGCAACTACACCCTACCAAACCACTCATAACCAACGGCGCAAAGCTCAACTAACATATACTGCATTGATATTAAAATTGTGTAATATTATCGAAAAAAAAAAGCTCTAAAATTTTTATATCTTTTATTATGGATATCTAAACATTGGACATATCATTTCACCCTAATAAGTACAACCACATTTTTCAAATAACAGTTCGGATTCCTTATTACTGCAAAACGCTGTAAATTCTTCGTGATTCTTAATGTGATTGATGAGTTTAGCTGCATATCCTTTTCTACGGTACTCCGCCAACGTATGAATATAATTGAGGGTTTTCGGCTTAGAATGTTTTTTCAAAGGGTCAAAATCCATGGTTGATAGTAACGCAAATGCTGTTGATTTATCGTTGATGTAAATAATGTAACATGAGATTTTTCTATCATAATACCACTGTTGAATCAGATCATTTTTGATATTCAAGTGCCTAATTTTCTTAACATCTTGATGACCAAAAAATAATCGTATTGCGTCCATCTTCAATAATTGCTGGGAATAAACTAAGTGATGAGGATTTTTCTTCATAGGATAAGCACATCTCATTTGATTTACCGTTCAGTCTTCCGCCCAACCCTCATAATATTATTTAAAGACTTGTCGCAGGGCAGGCTCGCCGCGCTCCTACGATGATTTTTTTTGTGTATGGTCACCTTTAGTGAGCCATTTTTACACTTAATAACTCTCAATTTTCACCTAGAAGCCAGTCGAATAATATTAGATTTTTGCATTATATTCAGGTCACTAGTCTAGTCTCACCCTGTATGATATAAAGTCCCAATCTCCACCCAGTGGAACTCCACTGTACGTAGTTTTACCGATTTACCGGAAATTCCTGACTAGTTTTCAATTTTATTAATTTGTGGCCCCAAACAGTCGAGCACCCGGTATGCAGAACACTTAGAGCAAGGTTTCGACACGCTAGTCTCTTGTTGGGTGGAAAGATTCCGTGGCTCCATTTGTTTTCACAAATTATTTTATTTCAATTCGATTTCTCATCAGGTTGGCATCGGAAAACGGGTATAGATTCCTCGGCGAAGGAATACGTGTATTTCTTCGGCGTTCAAGAATCACGTTGGTTTATGGTTTTTCTCGGGGCTCTCCGAATATCGGACCGCCCTAGGAATCGAGATATCTGAAATTCTGACTTTCAATATCTCCCTAGATCTGGGGAGTATTTAGTGACTTTTGTCAAATACTCCCTAGAAAACGCAGGTAACGGGACTTTAACGGTCATTTGCCCAAATCCCGCGCGTTTTCGCGAGCTAGGGTTTTGTTCAGCCAAGGGCGACGCCTACTTTGGCCCTCTAGGCCAATGGGTGTCGCGGATTCAGCAGTCAGGATTGCATAAATATGCAAGCAGCGAAGCAGCAGACAGCCACTCTTTCTTGTCGAATTGCAGTGTAATAATCAATTTCGTGTTTCCGTTAAATAACTTACGTTTGTTTGGCTTTGCCTTTTGTCTCTGCAATTCATCGTTTTGGCTAGCAGTTAGAGTCAGGTTCTCGGTAATAATAATTCAGTTTACAGTAGATTCATAACGTTTTGTTTCTATCTTAAAAGGGGTTAGACTCACTTGTACGGTTTACAGGTGTTTTATTCGCGCTACGAAAGTACGTTGATAGGTAGTTTAACTCTCGAGCAATAATCAGTGTAAAGTGATCTTTTGCAACGGACACTTAGGGATTTAACTTCATCAAAGTTATTTCCCGACTTAATACCTGTACGCGACGTTGACGAAAAATCCCCATCGTATGAAAAGGGGTCAGGCACCAAAACGAGATCTCACCTGATACAATCGGCTCGATCGTAGAGTTCCACGAAGATTGTATCGTTCGAGCTTAAATTCCTCGGCCTGTCAAGACATCATTAGCTGCGACTTTGTCGTTGGCGAGCCACATTTCCTGTGGTACCTAGGGGTTTCGCGTCCTTCCCATACCTATTTCCTGCGGCTGTTCTCGGCTTTTCCACCTGAGACAGTCTGGTTAGGCTCCGTGATCCTTTTACCCAAATCTCTGTCTTGGTTTTTGTCACATCCAGTTGTAAATTTTTTAAGTAAAATTTTTCAAGTTTAATTTTTCCTTTTTGGTGCTTCACACAATTTTGAAGTTAGGAAATTTTATTTAGATAGTTTTTCTAAACCGTGAATCCTTCCTCCCTCGTCCATTTCCCGGCGAGGTCTTGTTAGGTGTTAGGTTAGTTAGCTATAGGGTGACCCTTCTCATCGTCACACTTGAGTTGGGTCAACGCGAGGTCGATTTTAGTGCACTTCTCCTTTGCCACACACTTGCACACGCAAGTAGCCCGACAATACATTACAGCCGTAATTGTTTGTCCTTTAGAGCAATGACGAATATGAGATTGAGATCTCATATGCTCGCGGAGGAGAATACCCAAGCCGTGTTCGCCGGCGCTGGGCTTTCTCGGACACCTCCGCCGTCGGGTGACTTAGACGCCAGGCGTCTATTCCCCGAAGCGTCGCGACGCCTCGACGGAGACGTCCCCCAGGTACGTACTACCGGGGAAAATCGTGAGTTGACGATGTCAACTACCTTGTCCCCGAGAAGTGTGCTGGACCAAGGTACTTTAGAGTCGAGCTTAGACGGATGGAGGCAGCCTTCCCCGTCGGCTCAGGTAGGGTTAGTAATCGATTCCGCGGGAGTTGTCACAACTCCACCTTTGGAAGCCCGTTTGGAGCAATTTAGAATAACGATAAATGTTTCTGTTTGTAGGTCGGAGGGCTACTCAGGAGTCCATGCTGGCGAAGCTCGTGAGGTACGCCCCTTCGGAATGCGCCGAAGCGCTCCGAGGTCATTGGGTGTGCCTCACGCACCACAGCGGAGGCCACAGGTTATAGGTGTGCATACCCTAAGGGAACCGGGTGATGCTGAGGCCCTAGTGGATGAACTAGGGGGTGGTGGAAGGCTCTCGGAGGGAGTTGGGAATGCTCGCATTCCCATATCTCTCCAGGGGCGGGTTCAGCGTACCTCCCAAGGGAACACACATTATGCACAGCCAATTCAAGCAAATAGAGCTACGAAGGCAGATCTCGAATCAGGTGTCGGCTGGGACACGGAAGTTGCCACCCGAAATCCCTGGGTGACGACGTCCTTGCCCTCCAGGTCACTTGGAGCAGAGCGATGGGCGGCTGAAGAGGGTTTCGGAGAAATCCGAAACTTTGCGGAAGCCAACCATTCACACCGGATTACGAGACATGGCGCCCAACGTGGGGCTGCTGAAGACAGACCGTCTTCAGGGATCTGCGAGTGTAGCCTTCCTCCTGCAAACAGACTTAGAGTTCGGGATCTCTCTCCTGAGAGACTCCCAGTTAATGAAATGGTTATGGGTGAACCGGAAACCCTTTGGCACCCATATGGCACGTTCACCCAGTTGCCAACCGGGAATCGGCATTATAGGGAATCTGAGGATGTCCCTCGAGTTGCTCGAAACGTCGCTTCCAACCCCGGTGATGTCCACAGGAGTGAATATTACTCATCGAGGAGGCCAGTGCCCACAGTCCGGATTCAGGAGAATCCCAGAAGACCAGTGACGGGGGTCGACGACGTGCTCGTGCGACTCGCAGATTTGCTGGAGGATAGACGTCGGGGAACCCTAAACGGTGTTGATGGGGGTTTAATTAACAACAAACCACATCCCAGTTTCAGTGGGCTTCCTCACGAAGATCCAATCCAATTTATCCAATCCTCTGAGGATTATCTAGGGGGCTTTGATCCAACCGTCTGGGTGAGCGTTGCAGCTCAGTGGCTCAAGGGAGCAGCCCAGCAGTGGTATGCTCCATATCGAAACTCACGCCTAAACTGGCAGTTTTTCACAAATCGGCTCCAGGAACGGTTCGATAACGATCTGTTGGTCTCGAGCTTAGAAGCTGAGTTCTTTGGCACTGACCAGCCGAAGGGAGAGTCAATAACTTCCTTCATCCTGAACAAGTGGAGTCTTTCACAGAGGCTCTACCCAGAGATGGACGAAGGAAGGGTTGTGCGATTAATATTGAACCGGATCAGACCGGATATCAAAGTCCATTTGCAATTGCATAGATTTGCAACTATTGAAGAGCTGACACAAAAAGCTGTTGCTGTCGAGACGCTACTTTGTAGCACCAGCCAAAGTGTACAGTCAGGGCCGAAACTTGTTTCGAACACCAACCGTCCTCATCAGGCCGACGATGTGCCACCTAAACGTCCTCAGGGACAGCTACAGGACAACAGGGGTTCGAACCATGTTAGGTCCAATAACTTTAACAACAATGGCACTAAATTCCAGAATTATGATCAATCGAGGCGTTCTGGAGGAAACAACGCTCCTTCGAGCGGATGTTTCACTTGCGGGGGAGCTCACTGGAACAAAGATTGCCCTCAGCAAAATGACAACAAGAACGGTCCCAAACGTCAGAGTGCGGGAACAAAACCGTTAGATCAGGCCAATAAGGCACATACGGTTAATACCGTGCAGGCGAGTAAAACCTCGCGTCGTAAGACGTCACTTAAGGACGCAGACAAAATTGCAGTTTGCAAAGAAGTTTCAAAAAACTCCAACAGGAGCCATCAGGGGGCTCCATCGGAGTAGGTACTCCTTCAACACCGTTTTGCGGTTCTGTGACAGTGTTGGACTGTCATAGAAATTATGCGGCATGTATTCCCAACAAGGAGGAGGAGAAGGAGTTCCAGGATGTTGAAGCTGGAGTCGTTTCAGCCGAAACGCCACCGTCATCAGGCAAACTACATTGGGCAGACCGGTCAGATTGTGAATCCGTTTGTTTCAGTGTGGTAGATGAGCGTGTGGATCGCGCCACTGGTGGTAGGCGGAAAAAAGTTCACTCGTCGGCAGACGTTAAACGTAGAGGGTTGAAAGTCATTTCAAAAAAATCAGGTTCTAGTTTTGGAACGAATGAAAGGGGTTATGAATCATCTTCAGGTTCATGGAGTTGTGAGATCATCGAGGTACCCCAGGTCGTTGTTGGTGGGTCGTTCCATCCGCCACAACACAAGGTTTCGGAGTTAGTAATCGGTATACAGAAGGACCAGGAGGGGCCTGTTGTCAAAGAGAGTGCTAGGGCACTGCAAACTGGGCACAGGTCCGGTATAGGCACAAGTCGAGATGAAAAGGTGTATCCAAGGGAAGATTGCGAATCAAGGTTTCGGAACGAAAAAGTCGTCGAGAGTGACGTACTCTTTTCGGTTCCACTTCGGGGTAGTGAAGACACCGAGGGTGGTGGTCAGTCACTCACTCCCACACAGGACGCAGGTTTCGAGGTCGATGCATGCCAAGTCTCAAGGACGGTATCGAGGGGCAGAGCAGATGGGATCGCAGGTGCGAATCGCCATTCCCCGTTGGTAGATACCAGAGGCGTGGTAGGCATGTCATCTGAGAGAGTTACACGTCTTAGTCGGGGCGGAGGCGAGGTTCCTGAGGGATGCAATCGCCAAGTTCCATCGTTGGCTGCAGTTGGTGCTGCAGCACTTGATGTCAATCGCAAGTCGGAACTTCTGAGTTTCATTGAGACCGACCCGCTTAGGAAGAAGTCGGAGGTGGATCTGCTGGATCCATTGTGTCTATACCGTCGCTCTGATACTGGCTTAGCGAACAACAATGTTGAGGGACGATTGCATCAGTTGCCGCGAATCGAGGCTGAACTGATGGGTCGTCGAGTTAGGGTTTTGGTGGACAGCGGAAGTTCGCTAAATCTCCTGAAACGTAGTTTGTTGCCTGTCACCTGGAGGGTGGATAGGAAGCAAGTGACACCGTTGCAGCTTGCATGCGCCGGTCGTGGCATCACCAGTCTAGGGGAGACAATAGTCGAACTGTTAATAGATGGTGTTGTTCACGAAGTTGTCGTGCAAGTGGTGGATGATCTTGTCGAGGATCTTCTGCTCGGGTGTCCCTGGCTGGCATCAAACGAGGCTATGGTCGACTTTGCAAGTCGCACCATGTACGTTGGAAAGGGGCCTAGGCAAACTATTTTCTGGGCGGAGGAGGTCTATCTTCCACCAGAAAAGTTCCCTGAACCACAGGTAGCGGACGAACAGCTACCGGCGTTCTCGAGAAAGGAATTTCGGAGTCTTATTCGAGAGTTTGGAGACGTCTTTTACGAATCTCCAAGGCAACCAGTGACGAGGGCTGCTTGCCACAAAATCCGATTGAAGGAGGAGCTATCCTTCAAGCTCCGTCCGTACAAAGTTTCCGATCAGAAGAGGGCTCTTATCCAAGAGGAGGTGGATAAGATGCTCGCTGCAGGTGTCATAAGTAGGTCCCATTCTGCCTTTATTAGTCCGGTCGTTATCGTCACGAAGAAGGACGGTACGGCTCGGTTTTGTGTCGACTACAGGAAGTTGAATAGTCTGACAATACCCGAGTCGTCGGTATTGCCAGGTATTCACGAGACTATCAAAGAGCTCGGAACAGCGAGAGTGTTCACTTCTTTGGATCTGAAGTCTGGGTTTTGGCAGATACCCATGGATGAGGCTAGTAAAAAGTATACAGCTTTTGCTACGCCTGATGGAGCTTGTTATGAGTTTAACTCAATGCCGTTTGGTCTAACGAATGCACCTGGAAGTTTCCAAATCCTTATGACGGAAGTGTTGGTTGGTTATGTCGATAAATTCGTCAAAGTATATCTAGACGACATAATCGTTTACAGCGAAGATGAAAAGGAGAACCTCTACCATCTCCACCTTGTGCTGGAGAGGTTCAGAGCACATGGCCTGTGGTGCAGTTTAAAGAAGTGTAACTTCGCTCAGCGTAGGCTGGAGTACTTGGGGCATGTGGTGACGGAAACGTCAAACGAACCAATGCCAGGTCATGTGTTAGCGGTTCAACAATTCCCGCTACCCAAGAATGTCTCTCAGCTCCGAGGATTCTTGGGCACCGTTGGTTGGCTACGGGAGTTCATCCCGAACTTAGCGGAGTTGGAGGCTCCGATAAGTGATATGCTCAAATCGAAGAAAGGTCGAGACCTTAAGTGGAACTCTCAAGCATTGGAGGCGTTTGAGAGGATCAAGGAAGTCGTGGGCCGTCCTATGGTCTTGGCCAGGCCGGACATGACTCTCCCGTTTTTCCTGCAGACCGATGCATCTGGGATAGGCATCGCTGCAGTCCTTTATCAAGTTGATTGTCACGGCGACAGAAGGATCGTTTCACATGCTAGTGCCAAGCTCAAGGGCGCGGAACTAAACTACCATGTGAACGAGACTGAATGTTTAGCCATTGTTTGGGGTATCAAGCGGTACCGTCATTATCTCGAAGACCGTCCATTCACTCTTCGAACGGACAGCAAAGCGTTGACTTGGTTATCCAAGTTCAAGGACGCAAAAGCGAAGTTAACTCGTTGGGCCTTACTTCTACAGGAGTATTCCTTCACTGTGGAGCACGTCGCAGGTCGAGACAATCAGCTAGCTGATTTCTTGTCCCGTAATCCCTCGGGGTCTCACAGTGAAGACTTGGATGCTGATGTAGAGCGTATGGGGTTGCCACCTATGAAGGTGCAACTGTCTGAACACCAAGGTGTGGTGAGCGTCGTAGAGACGCCGGCTGAAGTGGTCGTGCGGCGGCAGGCCATAGATAGGGAGACGCAAAGGTTGAGGGCGCGTATCAGAACGATACAGGAGTTGGGTCCTAGGTCCAGGAACGATCTTCGTTTTATCAACAAATTTCCAGATGTCCAAGGGGTTGTATATGTTTCTTCTGCTGGTAAACGGCTATTGTATGTGCCCGAGGCGCTCCGTGAGGACGTGTCGGCTTATTACCATGAACACCCGACCGCTGGTCATCCTGGTCAAGAGGAAACCTTACGTGCCTTGAAACGGCACTATTGGTGGCCGGCCATGGAGGACTACGTCCGGGCCTACGTGAGAGGTTGCCTAGTCTGCCAGTGCGTTAAAGCCGTACGGCATCAGGAAGCGGCACCGCAACGGCCTAGTGTGCCGAAGCGACCGTGGCAGATGCTGGCTGTTGACGTCCTGGGGCCCTATGCAGCCTCAAGGAGGGGAAACAGGTTCGTGGTAATTGCCGTCGATATGTTTTCAAAGTGGGTTGAAGCCAAGGCCACTAAGACATGCACGTCGGATGTAATTTCTCGTTTTCTAGACGAAGAAATCTTATCTCGTTGGGGTTGTCCAGAAGTCGTCATTTCTGACAACGGCCCGCAGTTTCAGAGCAATCATCTGCTAAAATACTACGATGCGAAGAACATCGAGGTCAAATTTTCACCTGTTTTTCGTCAACAGGCGAATCCTGTCAGCGAAGGGTCCAGGAACTGAAGAAGTGCCTAAGAGCAAGGATGCTGGAAACCACTTCGGAAAGGTTTTGGGAAGAAGTTCTGGCTGCAAGTCTCTATTGCTTACGGAACCGTAAGAATAGAGCAACAGGGGAGACTCCAGCGGAGTTATTGTTAGGATATACACCTGGTCGTCCAGGAGATTGGAGGCTACCTATGTACCGAGATCCGGTACATAATAGCCCCGAAGATCGGCAAGAACGTCTTGCAAAAGCAGCCAGACGTCAGGCAGTTTATCAGAGGAATTTATTCCCCGATAAAGATCTACCGTCGCCACGGACCTACGGGGTCGGCGACCGCGTTTTAGTTAGGAATTTCGTCAAAGGAAATTTCGGAGGTACACTGTCAGGACCGCATCCGATCACGAGGGTGATGGGGCGAGACAGTTACCTCGTAGATAGGAACGGCACCGAGAGGCTGGTGCACGTAGACGATATCCGTTCTTGGGTAAGCAGGACTTTGCCGGCTGGCGTCCACCACGACGATGGTGGCCCAGGTCCGGATCAGCCAGAGTCCAACGACGCTGACCAAGAAGTGACAGGGGAAGTCACACCTAGGCCGACGACTGGGGGCGGTCCGAAGCCACCTTCGTTAATCCGGGTACGAGCTGACGCACCCAACTCAACGAATCCACGGGAAGTAACGGTCAGTTTCGATCCAAAGGACAAAGCGGTCCGGCGGACAGTGAAAAGGTTGAGGAGGAATCCACAAGGACGGAAGCGCGACTCAGACTGCGCGGAGAAGAGAGGAGTATCCCGTAGGAGTCCGTTGCCGGTGGTGAACTCTGGCCTTTTGGAGATCAGAGATTCTGAACTCCCCGTCGCAAACTCATCAGTAGGGGGGCGTGCTACTACTGAAGTAGACGCTCTTACCCGTCAAGCGGTCGTTCCAGACCAAGGTCCAGAGTACGATTCAGATTCGGAAGTGGAAGCTGCTATCCGAGCGTTAGCACTTCCAGTAGGGGGGTCTCCGTTACTATTGGCGGTCGACCCGGGAGTACAGGACGGCAAAGGAGATGCCGAGCTGTGGCGCCGGACTCCGACAGAGCTCTGATCCAGCGGCCACCGACAGACTCCGCCCGTCAGTATGTTTCGGTGACCGGGTCTGACGAAGATCATGTACCAGCCCAGAGCTACAGCGAAGCTCCTAGAGTTAGTAAAGACTGTACTTAGAACGATTCCGACATGGAGGATGACGCTCCAGTAACTTTGGTGGTTCCAGCCTTGGTTCATCAGAGTGCGGAAGGTGACTATTAGGGAGTTAACGTAAATTTAGCTTTTGTCGGTTGTTTCGTTTGGAAATAACTTCGACCAAGTTAAACTCTTTAGTAGGGGGGTGTCGCAGGGCAGGCTCGCCGCGCTCCTACGATGATTTTTTTTGTGTATGGTCACCTTTAGTGAGCCATTTTTACACTTAATAACTCTCAATTTTCACCTAGAAGCCAGTCGAATAATATTAGATTTTTGCATTATATTCAGGTCACTAGTCTAGTCTCACCCTGTATGATATAAAGTCCCAATCTCCACCCAGTGGAACTCCACTGTACGTAGTTTTACCGATTTACCGGAAATTCCTGACTAGTTTTCAATTTTATTAATTTGTGGCCCCAAACAGTCGAGCACCCGGTATGCAGAACACTTAGAGCAAGGTTTCGACACGCTAGTCTCTTGTTGGGTGGAAAGATTCCGTGGCTCCATTTGTTTTCACAAATTATTTTATTTCAATTCGATTTCTCATCAGGTTGGCATCGGAAAACGGGTATAGATTCCTCGGCGAAGGAATACGTGTATTTCTTCGGCGTTCAAGAATCACGTTGGTTTATGGTTTTTCTCGGGGCTCTCCGAATATCGGACCGCCCTAGGAATCGAGATATCTGAAATTCTGACTTTCAATATCTCCCTAGATCTGGGGAGTATTTAGTGACTTTTGTCAAATACTCCCTAGAAAACGCAGGTAACGGGACTTTAACGGTCATTTGCCCAAATCCCGCGCGTTTTCGCGAGCTAGGGTTTTGTTCAGCCAAGGGCGACGCCCACTTTGGCCCTCTAGGCCAATGGGTGTCGCGGATTCAGCAGTCAGGATTGCATAAATATGCAAGCAGCGAAGCAGCAGACAGCCACTCTTTCTTGTCGAATTGCAGTGTAATAATCAATTTCGTGTTTCCGTTAAATAACTTACGTTTGTTTGGCTTTGCCTTTTGTCTCTGCAATTCATCGTTTTGGCTAGCAGTTAGAGTCAGGTTCTCGGTAATAATAATTCAGTTCACAGTAGATTCATAACGTTTTGTTTCTATCTTAAAAGGGGTTAGACTCACTTGTACGGTTTACAGGTGTTTTATTCGCGCTACGAAAGTACGTTGATAGGTAGTTTAACTCTCGAGCAATAATCAGTGTAAAGTGATCTTTTGCAACGGACACTTAGGGATTTAACTTCATCAAAGTTATTTCCCGTCTTAATACCTGTACGCGACGTTGACGAAAAATCCCCATCGTATGAAAAGGGGTCAGGCACCAAAACGAGATCTCACCTGATACAATCGGCTCGATCGTAGAGTTCCACGAAGATTGTATCGTTCGAGCTTAAATTCCTCGGCCTGTCAAGACATCATTAGCTGCGACTTTGTCGTTGGCGAGCCATATTTCCTGTGGTACCTAGGGGTTTCGCGTCCTTCCCATACCTATTTCCTGCGGCTGTTCTCGGCTTTTCCACCTGAGACAGTCTGGTTAGGCTCCGTGATCCTTTTACCCAAATCTCTGTCTTGGTTTTTGTCACATCCAGTTGTAAATTTTTGAAGTAAAATTTTTCAAGTTTAATTTTTCCTTTTTGGTGCTTCACACAATTTTGAAGTTAGGAAATTTTATTTAGATAGTTTTTCTAAACCGTGAATCCTTCCTCCCTCGTCCATTTCCCGGCGAGGTCTTGTTAGGTGTTAGGTTAGTTAGCTATAGGGTGACCCTTCTCATCGTCACACTTGAGTTGGGTCGACGCGAGGTCGATTTTAGTGCACTTCTCCTTTGCCACACACTTGCACACGCAAGTAGCCCGACAATACATTACAGCCGTAATTGTTTGTCCTTTAGAGCAATGACGAATATGAGATTGAGATCTCATATGCTCGCGGAGGAGAATACCCAAGCCGTGTTCGCCGGCGCTGGGCTTTCTCGGACACCTCCGCCGTCGGGTGACTTAGACGCCAGGCGTCTATTCCCCGAAGCGTCGCGACGCCTCGACGGAGACGTCCCCCAGGTACGTACTACCGGGGAAAATCGTGAGTTGACGATGTCAACTACCTTGTCCCCGAGAAGTGTGCTGGACCAAGGTACTTTAGAGTCGAGCTTAGACGGAGGGAGGCAGCCTTCCCCGTCGGCTCAGGTAGGGTTAGTAATCGATTCCGCGGGAGTTGTCACAACTCCACCTTTGGAAGCCCGTTTGGAGCAATTTAGAATAACGAGAAATGTTTCTGTTTGTAGGTCGGAGGGCTACTCAGGAGTCCATGCTGGCGAAGCTCGTGAGGTACGCCCCTTCGGAATGCGCCGAAGCGCTCCGAAGTCATTGGGTGTGCCTCCCGCACCACAGCGGAGGCCACAGGTTATAGGTGTGCATACCCTAAGGGAACCGGGTGATGCTGAGGCCCTAGTGGATGAACTAGGGGTGGTGGAAGGCTCTCGGTGGGAGTTGGGAATGCTCGCATTCCTATATCTCTCCAGGGGCGGGTTCAGCGTACCTCCCAAGGGAACACACATTATGCACAGCCAATTCCAGCAAATAGAGCTACGAAGGCAGATCTCGAATCAGGTGTCGGCTGGGACACGGAAGTTGCCACCCGAAATCCCTGGGTGACGACGTCCTTGCCCTCCAGGTCACTTGGAGCAGAGCGATGGGCGGCTGAAGAGGGTTTCGGAGAAATCCGAAACTTTGCGGAAGCCAACCAATCACACCGGATTACGAGACAGACTATTATATCACTTTTAAGTTGGTATCACTTTTTCTTACTTCAGTTGGCTTGATTCCGATTTTAGTGTTCTCCTGGGATCAACTGATTTGATTCTTTCCGCCTACACATTAATCATAAACACTCATAGACTATACTCAAAGATATAATATGTGCGAGTAGAGGACGTCTATTATTATTATTATTTGCCGAGACGAGTTACCGATATTTGGTGGTGTATTTTCAGCTGTATGGAAACCAGGCAAGCAACAGAGACATAAATAAATATATCATAATAAGGTTTCAATATATTATGTCATCAGTCGAGGGAACTTGCACACACACAAATCATTATTTTTAAAATCATTTATTTCAGAGAGCTAACATTTTTTCTGTTTATAATTTCATCTACAACATCATGAATATTTTTTCGTATTTCCAATAGACCTTTTGGAGCTCCATCAAAGTACTCTGCTGTGGACTTGGTTTTTTTGAAATCATGATAAATATTAATCATTTTGGTATCTTCATCAGTATTACGCATAAACATTCCTTTCTTCAATGTTGATTTATTTTGATGGGGAAAATAATTTTTCACTATTACATCAGTAGGATCATATACTATTTGATTATGCTCAATCCAGAAATGCGGTGTAATTGTAACCCCATTCGAGTAAAACTTCGTTCCAATACACAGTTTCGTTGTTATTCCATACTTCTTGGCTAACTCATAAAAAATAAAACTTGCTGGAAGGCATACTCCACAATAATTGTTTTTAATGAATGTTTGTTCAATACATGCTTTTATCAAGTTCAAGTGAACATACTGCAACATAGAATCAGTCATATCAATGCTTGTGGTCAATGCGACTGCTCAGTAAGTGCGTTAAATAATGAATGAAACTTTTTATTATTATTTTAGAATATCTTTGAAAATAATGTTTATCGGAATTCCTAGAAATTTGATTGAACATGAATCCTGGGAAATTCGATTTTTTCATTTCATAAATGTGTCAAATAATATGCAACACTTTACATGCATTCTTATGGAAATTGAAGCCTAGAAATGATGCAAATCCCACGATATTTGCTAAATGCATCACTTTTATATGAATTCTTATCAGAACTGAAGCACACATTATTTGAAAACGGGGGGCCTTTGAAGCCAATCAGTTTTTCGCTCACTAGATTGTTTATGGAATAGACCAACACCCCCCACTCCATTATTTAGCGTTCAGTCTTCCGTCCGATTGAAAAGTTGAACCGAGGTTATTGTCTCGTAAAAAGGTGTGGATGGACGGCTTCCGCAAAGTTTCGGATTCCTCCGAAACCATCTTCAGCCACCCACCGCTCTGCTCCTAGTTGCCTGGAGGGCAAGGACGTCGTCACCCAGGGATTTCGGGTGGCAACTTCCGTGTCCCTGCCGACACCCGTCACGAAATCTGCCTTCGTAGCTCTTGTTGCATATTCAGGCTGTGCATAGTTGTTCCCGTGGGAGGTACGCTGAACCCGCCCCTGGAGAGATATGGGAATGCGAGCATTCCCAACTCCCTCCGAGAGCCTTCCACCACCCCCTAGATCCTCCACTAGGGCCTCAGCATCACCCGGTTCCCTTAGGGTATGCACATCCGTAACCTGTGGCCTCCGCTGTGGTGCGTGAGGCACACCCAATGACCTCGGAGCGCTTCGGCGCACTCCGAGGGGGCGTACCTCACGAGCTTCGCCAGCACGGACTCCTTCGTAGCCCTCCGACCTGCAAACAGATACATTTCTGGTTAGTCGAAATTGCTCAAAACGGGCTTCCAAAGGTGGAGTTGTGACAACTCCCGCGGAATCGATTACTAACCCTACCTGAGCCGACGGGGAAGGCTGCCTCCCTCCGTCTAAGCTCGACTCTAAAGTACCTTGGTCCAGCACACTTCTCGGGGACAAGGTAGTTGACATCGTCAACTCACGATTTTCCCCGGTAGTACGTACCTGGGGGACGTCTCCGTCGAGGCGTCGCGACGCTTCGGGGAATAGACGCCTGGCGTCTAAGTCACCCGACGGCGGAGGTGTCCGAGAAAGCCCAACGCCGGCGAACACGGCTTGGGTATTCTCCTCCGCGAGCATATGAGATCTCAATCTCATATTCGTCATTGCTCTAAAGGACAACAATTACGGCTGTAATGTATTGTCGGGCTACTTGCGTGTGCAAGTGTGTGGCAAAGGAGAAGTGCACTAAAATCGACCTCGCGTCGACCCAACTCAAGTGTGACGATGAGAAGGGTCACCCTATAGCTAACTAACCTAACACCTAACAAGACCTCGCCGGGAAATGGACGAGGGAGGAAGGATTCACGGTTTAGAAAAACTATCTAAATAAAATTTCCTAACTTCAAAAATTGTGTGAAGCACCAAAAGGAAAATTAAACTTGAAAAATTTTTACTTTAAAAATTACAACTGGATGTGACAAAAACCAAGACAGAGATTTGGGTAAAGGATCACGGAGCCTAACCAGACTGTCTCAGGTGGAAAAGCCGAGAACAGCCGCAGGAAATAGGTATGGGAAGGACGCGAAACCCCTAGGTACCACAGGAAATGTGGCTCGCCAACGACAAAGTCGCAGCTAATGATGTCTTGACAGGCCGAGGAATTTAAGCTCGAACGATACAATCTTCGTGGAACTCTACGATCGAGCCGATTGTATCAGGTGAGATCTCGTTTTGGTGCCTGACCCCTTTTCATACGATGGGGATTTTTCGTCAACGTCGCGTACAGGTATTAAGTCGGGAAATAACTTTGATGAAGTTAAATCCCTAAGTGTCCGTTGCAGAAGATCACTTTACACTGATTATTGCTCGAGAGTTAAACTACCTATCAACGTACTTTCGTAGCGCGAATAAAACACCTGTAAACCGTACAAGTGAGTCTAACCCCCTTTAAGATAGAAACAAAACGTTATGAATCTACTGTGAACTGAATTATTATTACCGAGAACCTGACTCTAACTGCTAGCCAAAACGATGAATTGCAGAGACAAAAGGCAAAGCCAAACAAACGTAAGTTATTTAACGGAAACACAAAATTGATTATTACACTGCAATTCGACAAGAAAGAGTGGCTGTCTGCTGCTTCGCTGCTTGCATATTTATGCAATCCTGACTGCTGAATCCGCGACACCCATTGGCCTAGAGGGCCAAAGTGGGCGTCGCCCTTGGCTGAACAAAACCCTAGCTCGCGAAAACGCGCGGGATTTGGGCAAATGACCGTTAAAGTCCCGTTACCTGCGTTTTCTAGGGAGTATTTGACAAAAGTCACTAAATACTCCCCAGATCTAGGGAGATATTGAAAGTCAGAATTTCAGATATCTCGATTCCTAGGGCGGTCCGATATTCGGAGAGCCCCGAGAAAAACCATAAACCAACGTGATTCTTGAACGCCGAAGAAATACACGTATTCCTTCGCCGAGGAATCTATACCCGTTTTCCGATTTGGCCAACCTGATGAGAAATCGAATTGAAATAAAATAATTTGTGAAAACAAATGGAGCCACGGAATCTTTCCACCCAACAAGAGACTAGCGTGTCGAAACCTTGCTCTAAGTGTTCTGTATACCGGGTGCTCGACTGTTTGGGGCCACAAATTAATAAAATTGAAAGCTAGTCAGGAATTTCCGGTAAATCGGTAAAACTACGTACAGTGGAGTTCCACTGGGTGGAGATTGGGACTTTACATCATACAGGGTGAGACTAGACTAGTGACCTGAATATAATGCAAAAATCTAATATTATTCGACTGGCTTCTAGGTGAAAATTGAGAGTTATTAAGTGTAAAAATGGCTCACTAAAGGTGACCATACACAAAAAAAATCATCGTAGGAGCGCGGCGAGCCTGCCCTGCGACACCCCCCTACTAAAGAGTTTAACTTGGTCGAAGTTATTTCCAAACGAAACAACCGACACAAGCTAGATTTACGTTAACTCCCTAATAGTCACCTTCCGCACTCTGATGAACCAAGGCTGGAACCACCAAAGTTACTGGAGCGCCATCCTCCATGTCGGAATCGTTCTCAGTACAGTCTTTACTAACTCTAGGAGCTTCGCTGTAGCTCTGGGCTGGTACGGGATCTTCGTCAGACCCGGTCACCGAAACATACTGACGGGCGGAGTCTGTCGGTGGCCGCTGGATCGGAGCTCTGTCGGAGTCCAGCGCCACAGCTCGGCATCTCCTTCGCCGTCCTGTACTCTTACTAGGAATCTCAGTCCTTACTGAGCCTTCCTGTCTCACATTCTCTCCCGGGTCGACCATCAATGATAATGGAGACCCCCCTACTGGAAGTGCTAACTCTCGGATAGCAGCTTCCACTTCCGAATCTGAATCGTACGCTGGACCTTGGTCGGGAACGACCGCTTGACGGGTAAGAGCGTCTACTTCAGTAGTAGCACGCCCCCCTACTGGTGAGTTTGCGACGGGGAGTTCAGAATCTCTGATCTCCAAAAGGCCAGAGTTCACCACCGGCAACGGACTCCTACGGGATACTCCTCTCTTCCCCGCGCAGTCTGAGTCGCGTTTCCGTCCTTGTGGATTCTTCCTCAACCTTTTCACTGTCCGCCGGACCGCTTTGTCCTTTGGATCGAAACTGACCGTTACTTCCCGTGGATTCGTTGAGTTGGGTGCGTCAGCTCGTACCCGGATTAACGAAGGTGGCTTCGGACCGCCCCCAGTCGTCGGCCTAGGTGTGACTTCCCCTGTCACTTCTTGGTCAGCGTCGTTGGACTCTGGCTGATCCGGACCTGGGCCACCATCGTCGTGGCGGACGCCAGCCGGCAAAGTCCTGCTTACCCAAGAACGGATATCGTCTACGTGCACCAGCCTCTCGGTGCCGTTCCTATCTACGAGGTAACTGTCTCGCCCCATCACCCTCGTGATCGGATGCGGTCCTGACAGTGTACCTCCGAAGTTTCCTTTGACGAAATTCCTAACTAAAACGCGGTCGCCGACCCCGTAGGTCCGTGGCGACGGTAGATCTTTATCAGGGAATAAATTCCTCTGATAAACTGCCTGACGTCTGGCTGCTTTTGCAAGACGTTCTTGCCGATCTTCGGGGCTATTATGTACCGGATCTCGGTACATAGGTAGCCTCCAATCTCCTGGACGACCAGGTGTATATCCTAACAATAACTCCGCTGGAGTCTCCCCTGTTGCTCTATTCTTACGGTTCCGTAAGCAATAGAGACTTGCAGCCAGACCTTCTTCCCAAAGCCCTTCCGAAGTGGTTTCCAGCATCCTTGCTCTTAGGCACTTCTTCAGTTCCTGGACCCTTCGCTCGACAGGGTTCGCCTGTTGATGATAAACAGGTGAAAATTTGACCTCAATGTTCTTCGCATCGTAGTATTTTAGCAGACGATTGCTCTGAAACTGCGGGCCGTTGTCAGAAATGACGACTTCTGGACAACCCCAACGAGATAAGATTTCTTCGTCTAGAAAACGAGAAATTACATCCGACGTGCATGTCTTAGTGGCCTTGGCTTCAACCCACTTTGAAAACATATCGACGGCAATTACCACGAACCTGTTTCCCCTCCTTGAGGCTGCATAGGGCCCCAGGACGTCAACAGCCAGCATCTGCCACGGTCGCTTCGGCACACTAGGCCGTTGCGGTGCCGCTTCCTGATGCCGTACGGCTTTAACGCACTGGCAGACTAGGCAACCTCTCACGTAGGCCCGGACGTAGTCCTCCATGGCCGGCCACCAATAGTGCCGTTTCAAGGCACGTAAGGTTTCCTCTTGACCAGGATGACCAGCGGTCGGGTGTTCATGGTAATAAGCCGACACGTCCTCACGGAGCGCCTCGGGCACATACAGTAGCCGTTTACCAGCAGAAGAAACATATACAACCCCTTGGACATCTGAAAACTTGTTGATAAAACGAAGAACGTCCCTGGACCTAGGACCTAACTCCTGTATCGTTCTGATACGCGCCCTCAACCTTTGCGTCTCCCTATCTATGGCCTGCCGCCGCACGACCACTTCAGCCGGCGTCTCTACGACGCTCACCACACCTTGGTGTTCAGACAGTTGCACCTTCATAGGTGGCAACCCCATACGCTCTACATCAGCATCCAAGTCTTCACTGTGAGACCCCGAGGGATTACGGGACAAGAAATCAGCTAGCTGATTGTCTCGACCTGCGACGTGCTCCACAGTGAAGGAATACTCCTGTAGAAGTAAGGCCCAACGAGTTAACTTCGCTTTTGCGTCCTTGAACTTGGATAACCAAGTCAACGCTTTGCTGTCCGTTCGAAGAGTGAATGGACGGTCTTCGAGATAATGACGGTATCGCTTGATACCCCAAACAATGGCTAAACATTCAGTCTCGTTCACATGATAGTTTAGTTCCGCGCCCTTGAGCTTGGCACTAGCATGTGAAACGATCCTTCTGTCGCCGTGACAATCAACTTGATAAAGGACTGCAGCGATGCCTACCCCAGATGCATCGGTCTGCAGGAAAAACGGGAGAGTCATGTCCGGCCTGGCCAAGACCATAGGACGGCCCACGACTTCCTTGATCCTCTCAAACGCCTCCAATGCTTGAGAGTTCCACTTAAGGTCTCGACCTTTCTTCGACTTGAGCATGTCACTTATCGGAGCCTCCAACTCCGCTAAGTTCGGGATGAACTCCCGTAGCCAACCAACGGTGCCCAAGAATCCTCGGAGCTGAGAGACATTCTTGGGTAGCGGGAATTGTTGAACCGCTAACACATGACCTGGCATTGGTTCGTTTGACGTTTCCGTCACCACATGCCCCAAGTACTCCAGCCTACGCTGAGCGAAGTTGCACTTCTTTAAACTGCACCACAGGCCATGTGCTCTGAACCTCTCCAGCACAAGGCGGAGATGGTAGAGGTTCTCCTTTTCATCTTCGCTGTAAACGATTATGTCGTCTAGATATACTTTGACGAATTTATCGACATAACCAACCAACACTTCCGTCATAAGGATTTGGAAACTTCCAGGTGCATTCGTTAGACCAAACGGCATTGAGTTAAACTCATAACAAGCTCCATCTGGCGTAGCAAAAGCTGTATACTTTTACTAGCCTCATCCATGGGTATCTGCCAAAACCCAGACTTCAGATCCAAAGAAGTGAACACTCTCGCTGTTCCGAGCTCTTTGATAGTCTCGTGAATACCTGGCAATACCGACGACTCGGGTATTGTCAGACTATTCAACTTCCTGTAGTCGACACAAAACCGAGCCGTACCGTCCTTCTTCGTGACGATAACGACCGGACTAATAAAGGCAGAATGGGACCTACTTATGACACCTGCAGCGAGCATCTTATCCACCTCCTCTTGGATAAGAGCCCTCTTCTGATCGGAAACTTTGTACGGACGGAGCTTGAAGGGTAGCTCCTCCTTCAATCGGATTTTGTGGCAAGCAGCCCTCGTCACTGGTTGCCTTGGAGATTCGTAAAAGACGTCTCCAAACTCTCGGATAAGACTCCGAAATTCCTTTCTCGAGAACGCCGGTAGCTGTACGTCCGCTACCTGTGGTTCAGGGAACTTTTCTGGTGGAAGATAGACCTCCTCCGCCCAGAAAATAGTTTGCCTAGGCCCCTTTCCAACGTACATGGTGCGACGTGCAAAGTCGACCATAGCCTCGTTTGATGCCAGCCAGGGACACCCGAGCAGAAGATCCTCGACAAGATCATCCACCACTTGCACGACAACTTCGTGAACAACACCATCTATTAACAGTTCGACTATTGTCTCCCCTAGACTGGTGATGCCACGACCGGCGCATGCAAGCTGCAACGGTGTCACTTGCTTTCTATCCACCCTCCAGGTGACAGGCAACAAACTACGTTTCAGGAGATTTAGCGAACTTCCGCTGTCCACCAAAACCCTAACTCGACGACCCATCAGTTCAGCCTCGATTCGCGGCAACTGATGCAATCGTCCCTCAACCTTGTTGTTCGCTAAGCTAGTATCACAGCGACGATATAGACACAATGGATCCAGCAGATCCACCTCCGACTTCTTCCTAAGCGGGTCGGTCTCAATGAAACTCAGAAGTTCCGACTTGCGATTGACATCAAGTACTGCAGCACCAACTGCAGCCAACGATGGGACTCGGCGATTGCATCCCTCAGGAACCTCGCCTCCGCCCCGACTAAGACGTGTAACTCTCTCAGATGACATGCCTACCACGCCTCTGGTATCTACCAACGGGGAATGGCGATTCGCACCTGCGATCCCATCTGCTCTGCCCCTCGATACCGTCCTTGAGACTTGGCATGCATCGACCTCGAAACCTGCGTCCTGTGTGGGAGTGAGTGACAGACCACCACCCTCGGTGTCTTCACTACCCCGAAGTGGAACCGAAAAGAGTACGTCACTCTCGACGACTTTTTCGTTCCGAAACCTTGATTCGCAATCTTCCCTTGGATACACCTTTTCATCTCGACTTGTGCCTATACCGGACCTGTGCCCAGTTTGCAGTGCCCTAGCACTCTCTTTGACAACAGGCCCCTCCTGGTCCTTCTGTATACCGATCACTAACTCCGAAACCTTGTGTTGTGGCGGATGGAACGACCCACCAACAACGACCTGGGGTACCTCGATGATCTCACAACTCCATGAACCTGAAGATGATTCATAACCCCTTACATTCGTTCCAAGACTAGAACTTGACATGTTTGAAATGACTTTCAACCCTCTACGTTTAACGTCTGCCGACGAGTGAACTTTTTTCCGCCTACCACCAGTGGCGCGATCCACACGCTCATCTACCACACTGAAACAAACAGATTCACAATCTGACCGGTCTGCCCAATGTAGTTTGCCTGATGACGGTGGCGTTTCGGCTGAAACGACTCCAGCTTCAACATCCTGGAACTCCTCCTCCTTGTTGGGAATACATGCCGCATAATTTCTATGACAGTCCAACACTGTCACAGAACCGCAAAACGGTGTTGAAGGAGTACCTACTCCGATGGAGCCCCCTGATGGCTCCTGTTGGAGTTTTTTGATTCTTCTTTGCAAACTGCAATTTTGTCTGCGTCCTTAAGTGACGTCTTACGACGCGAGGTTTTACTCGCCTGCACGGTATTAACCGTATGTGCCTTATTGGCATGATCTAACGGTTTTGTTCCCGCACTCTGACGTTTGGGACCGTTCCTGTTGTCATTTTGCTGAGGGCAATCTTTGTTCCAATGAGCTCCCCCGCAAGTGAAACATCCGCTCGAAGGAGCGTTGTTTCCTCCAGAACGCCTCGATTGATCATAATTCTGGAATTTAGTGCCATTGTTATTAAAGTTACTGGACCTAACATGGTTCGAACCCCTGTTGTCCTGTAGCTGTCCCTGAGGACGTTTAGGTGGCACATCGTCGGCCTGATGAGGACGGTTGGTGTTCGAAACAAGTTTCGGCCCCGACTGTACACTTTGGCTGGTGCTACGAAGTAGCGTCTCGACAGCAACAGCTTTTTGTGTCAGCTCTTCGATAGTTGCAAATCTATGCAATTGCAAATGGACTTTGATATCCGGTCTGATCCGGTTCAATATTAATCGCACAACCCTTCCTTCGTCCATCTCTGGGTAGAGCCTCTGTGAAAGACTCCACTTGTTCAGGATGAAGGAAGTTATTGACTCTCCCTTCGGCTGGTCAGTGCCAAAGAACTCCGCTTCTAAGCTCGAGACCAACAGATCGTTATCGAACCGTTCCTGGAGCCGGTTTGTGAAAAACTGCCAGTTTAGGCGTGAGTTTCGATATGGAGCATACCACTGCTGGGCTGCTCCCTTAAGCCACTGAGCTGCAACGCTCACCCAGACGGTTGGATCAAAGCCCCCTAAATAATCCTCAGAGGATTGAATAAATTGTATTGGATCTTCGTGAGGAAGCCCACTGAAACTGGGATGTGGTTTGTTGTTGATTAAACCCCCATCAACACCGTTTAGGGTTCCCCGACGTCTATCCTCCAGCAAGTCTGCGAGTCGCACGAGCACGTCGTCGACCCCCGTCACTGGTCTTCTGGAATTCTCCTGAATCCGGACTGTGGGCACTGGCCTCCTCGATGGGTAATATCCACTCCTGTGGACATCACCGGGGTTGGAAGCGACGTTTCGAGCAACTCGAGGGACATCCTCAGATTCCCTATACTGACGATTCCCGGTTGGCAACCGGGTAAACGTGCCATATGGGCGCCAAAGGGTTTCCGGTTCACCCATAACCATTTCATTAACTGGGAGTCTCTCAGGAGAGAGATCCCGAACTCTAAGTCTGTTTGCAGGAGGAAGGCTACACCCGCAGATCCCTGAAGACGGTCTGTCTTCAGCAGCCCCACGTTGGGCGCCATGTCTCGTAAAAAGGTGTGGATGGACGGCTTCCGCAAAGTTTCGGATTCCTCCGAAACCATCTTCAGCCACCCACCGCTCTGCTCCTAGTTGCCTGGAGGGCAAGGACGTCGTCACCCAGGGATTTCGGGTGGCAACTTCCGTGTCCCTGCCGACACCCGTCACGAAATCTGCCTTCGTAGCTCTTGTTGCATATTCAGGCTGTGCATAGTTGTTCCCGTGGGAGGTACGCTGAACCCGCCCCTGGAGAGATATGGGAATGCGAGCATTCCCAACTCCCTCCGAGAGCCTTCCACCACCCCCTAGATCCTCCACTAGGGCCTCAGCATCACCCGGTTCCCTTAGGGTATGCACATCCGTAACCTGTGGCCTCCGCTGTGGTGCGTGAGGCACACCCAATGACCTCGGAGCGCTTCGGCGCACTCCGAGGGGGCGTACCTCACGAGCTTCGCCAGCACGGACTCCTTCGTAGCCCTCCGACCTGCAAACAGATACATTTCTGGTTAGTCGAAATTGCTCAAAACGGGCTTCCAAAGGTGGAGTTGTGACAACTCCCGCGGAATCGATTACTAACCCTACCTGAGCCGACGGGGAAGGCTGCCTCCCTCCGTCTAAGCTCGACTCTAAAGTACCTTGGTCCAGCACACTTCTCGGGGACAAGGTAGTTGACATCGTCAACTCACGATTTTCCCCGGTAGTACGTACCTGGGGGACGTCTCCGTCGAGGCGTCGCGACGCTTCGGGGAATAGACGCCTGGCGTCTAAGTCACCCGACGGCGGAGGTGTCCGAGAAAGCCCAACGCCGGCGAACACGGCTTGGGTATTCTCCTCCGCGAGCATATGAGATCTCAATCTCATATTCGTCATTGCTCTAAAGGACAACAATTACGGCTGTAATGTATTGTCGGGCTACTTGCGTGTGCAAGTGTGTGGCAAAGGAGAAGTGCACTAAAATCGACCTCGCGTCGACCCAACTCAAGTGTGACGATGAGAAGGGTCACCCTATAGCTAACTAACCTAACACCTAACAAGACCTCGCCGGGAAATGGACGAGGGAGGAAGGATTCACGGTTTAGAAAAACTATCTAAATAAAATTTCCTAACTTCAAAAATTGTGTGAAGCACCAAAAGGAAAATTAAACTTGAAAAATTTTTACTTTAAAAATTACAACTGGATGTGACAAAAACCAAGACAGAGATTTGGGTAAAGGATCACGGAGCCTAACCAGACTGTCTCAGGTGGAAAAGCCGAGAACAGCCGCAGGAAATAGGTATGGGAAGGACGCGAAACCCCTAGGTACCACAGGAAATGTGGCTCGCCAACGACAAAGTCGCAGCTAATGATGTCTTGACAGGCCGAGGAATTTAAGCTCGAACGATACAATCTTCGTGGAACTCTACGATCGAGCCGATTGTATCAGGTGAGATCTCGTTTTGGTGCCTGACCCCTTTTCATACGATGGGGATTTTTCGTCAACGTCGCGTACAGGTATTAAGTCGGGAAATAACTTTGATGAAGTTAAATCCCTAAGTGTCCGTTGCAGAAGATCACTTTACACTGATTATTGCTCGAGAGTTAAACTACCTATCAACGTACTTTCGTAGCGCGAATAAAACACCTGTAAACCGTACAAGTGAGTCTAACCCCCTTTAAGATAGAAACAAAACGTTATGAATCTACTGTGAACTGAATTATTATTACCGAGAACCTGACTCTAACTGCTAGCCAAAACGATGAATTGCAGAGACAAAAGGCAAAGCCAAACAAACGTAAGTTATTTAACGGAAACACAAAATTGATTATTACACTGCAATTCGACAAGAAAGAGTGGCTGTCTGCTGCTTCGCTGCTTGCATATTTATGCAATCCTGACTGCTGAATCCGCGACACCCATTGGCCTAGAGGGCCAAAGTGGGCGTCGCCCTTGGCTGAACAAAACCCTAGCTCGCGAAAACGCGCGGGATTTGGGCAAATGACCGTTAAAGTCCCGTTACCTGCGTTTTCTAGGGAGTATTTGACAAAAGTCACTAAATACTCCCCAGATCTAGGGAGATATTGAAAGTCAGAATTTCAGATATCTCGATTCCTAGGGCGGTCCGATATTCGGAGAGCCCCGAGAAAAACCATAAACCAACGTGATTCTTGAACGCCGAAGAAATACACGTATTCCTTCGCCGAGGAATCTATACCCGTTTTCCGATTTGGCCAACCTGATGAGAAATCGAATTGAAATAAAATAATTTGTGAAAACAAATGGAGCCACGGAATCTTTCCACCCAACAAGAGACTAGCGTGTCGAAACCTTGCTCTAAGTGTTCTGTATACCGGGTGCTCGACTGTTTGGGGCCACAAATTAATAAAATTGAAAGCTAGTCAGGAATTTCCGGTAAATCGGTAAAACTACGTACAGTGGAGTTCCACTGGGTGGAGATTGGGACTTTACATCATACAGGGTGAGACTAGACTAGTGACCTGAATATAATGCAAAAATCTAATATTATTCGACTGGCTTCTAGGTGAAAATTGAGAGTTATTAAGTGTAAAAATGGCTCACTAAAGGTGACCATACACAAAAAAAATCATCGTAGGAGCGCGGCGAGCCTGCCCTGCGACATTATAAATATGGGTACTTTTCTCAACTTCATAAGTCTACTTTAGAACGTTGAACGTTTAACAGTAGAATTTTTTATAATTACAGTTATCACAATGTCAATATTTACTGATCTTGTGCGGTATATTGCCACCATACTGGGAGTCATCACCCCAAATTATAATGATGAAGTTGCACGAGAGGGCCTTGAGGAGTGTACCAAGGGGATGAGAAGGATTCGGAAAGCGATGAAGAATGCAACTTCTATGGGAGAGAAGCAGCATCTGGAAGCGTGTTTAAGAAATATCCTGACGATGAGGAATCAGTTTAAGGCCGAGCAGAAAAAAGGGGCAGGGCATTCTTCTCGACCTGAAACTGCTTGGAATCGTGTGAAATGGAATGACTCCGACTCAGCTTTCAATAGCCGAATCAGGACTGGTGTTATTTCCAACCTCAAACACAAGGACCCCGGCTCTTTCCTGATTGACTCTAGAGCAATCTTCAAACGCCGCATTCATGACGCTCTCAAGAAGGAAACGTCAGTCAAGGTGAACTCTGTTTTCTGTGGAGAATTCGAGATAGTGAAGGGAGCTAGTGTACTGAAGGAGTATAAATACTTTACTACTACAAACTCACCAATTTACCGGGACACCAATCTGGAGGAATGGTTCCAAGATAAAGTTATTGCTCCAATCCTGAAAGATCTTGAAGAATTTCAAGAGAAAGATTCAGGGTGGGCGTTGAGGAAAGTGATTAATCTGGGCGTAAACATCAACAAGTTTACTCCCCAGCTTGGATCTTCCTACATCAAGTTGCCACCTCAAATCAAGTAAAGAAAAGCTTGCATCAATGTCAAAAATGATGATCAAGCATGCTTTGCCTGGGCCGTTACTTCTGCTTTACATCCAGCGCAAATAAATATTGGTAGAACTTCATCATACCCTCACTATTCGGAGGTTCTTATGCTGAAAGGAATTCGATGGCCAATGACAATGCGGCAGATCCCCAACTTTGAAAAACAAAACGACATTTCCATTAACGTATATATGCTACAACAGATTAAAAAATCACTCCAAACATTCCCATCTTATCTGACTAAGGATAAGAAGGATAGACACGTCAATCTTCTCTTGGTGCAAGACCGTTATTCTGATGACCATTCCGATGCTTCTACCAAATACCATTTTGTATGGATTAAAAGTATGTCAAGACTCCTTTCCAAACAGCTGAGTAAACATAAGTGTCAAAAATTCTTCTGTGACCGTTGCCTCCACTACTTTCGCTCTGAAGGAAAACTGAATAAACATACTGAGGATTGTCAAAAATTAAATGAAACTGCAATAAGGAGGCCAGAGCCGGGAAAGAATATTTTGAAGTTTAAAAATTTCAAAAACAAGGAGAAGGCACCTTTCATGGTTTATGCTGACTTGGAATCGGCCTTGAAACCAGTTGAAGATCCCAAGAAGCCTCAGCATCACGTTCCAGCTGCCATAGGATACTACGTGAAATGTTCATATGATGATACACTTTCATTTTATAAGTCTCATCGTGGGCAGGACTGTATGGCGTGGTTTGCTGATGAGGATATGGCAACAGTTTTTTGGTGTTCATATAATATCAATATGACTTGGGTGCAGGAAGCACAATTCAAACTTGCTTCACACTGCCATATTTGCGAGCAGCCTTTCACTCCGGAATGTAAGAAAGTTCGAGATCACAACCACCTTATTTCCGGAAATAACTATCGGGGAGCTGCTCATGAAGGGTGCAATATCAACTACAAGGACACTCACACTGTTCCGGTTGTTTTTCATAATTTAAGTGGATATGATGCACACTTCATCGTTAGAGACATTGCTACAAGAATGGCTGGAAAGGTTGATCTACTCCCAATTACCAAAGAGAAATATATTTCCTTCACTAAGCACGTTGATGATACCCCAATTCAATTTAGGTTTATTGACTCGTTTCGTTTCATGGCTTGTTCATTGGATGAACTAGCATCATATCTTCCCGAGTTTCCCAATTTGAAGTCACAGTTTCCCGATGTAGCTAAAGATAAGTTCAAATTGTTGACGAAGAAAGGAGTTATGCCTTATGATTATATTGATTCGTTTAGTCGATTCGATGAAACAGCTCTACCATCTCAAGATGAATTTTATAACCAGCTGGAAAATAAACCCTGCCCCCGACGTTTGTATCGACGAGCTCAGGATGTATGGACCACATTCAACTGCCAGAATCTCGGTGATTATGTGGACTTATACATGAAAACTGATATTCTCCTGTTGGCTGATGTCTTTGAGATGTTCAGAACCTGCATCCTCAAGTCACATAAACTCGATCCTGCCCACTATTTCACACTACCGGGCTATACGTGGGATGCCATGATGAAGTATACCGGAATTGAGTTTGAACTTCTCACTGATGTCGACATGTTTCTATTTGTCGAGCGAGGTATTCGAGGAGGTCTGAGTCAAGTTTGCTCCAAACGCCGAGCTCACGCAAACAATAAATATATGCCCAACAGCTATAACCCATCCAAACCCTCAACTTTCCTGATGTACTTCGATGTCAACAATCAGTACGGATGGGCTATGTCACAGTACCTTCCTTATGGCGGGTTCGAATGGGCAGATACAAATATTGATGTCACAACTGTGGCAGATGATGCCGATGAAGGATACATGTTGGAAGTAGATTTGGAATATCCTGAACACTTACATGATAAGCATAAAGATATACCGTTCTGCCCACAACACATAAATTCAAAAACGATGATGCCTCCTGAGAATGTGCGAGATGTAACTAAATTAATGGCCACTTTACACTCGAAGGAGAAATATATCATACACTACAGGACACTGAAGCAGGCTCTAGCAAATGGACTGGTGTTGACGAAAATCCACCGTGTTCTTAAATTTAAACAAAGTCCCTGGTTGAAGTCATATATCGATCTCAATACGGAGCTCCGTAAGAAGGCAACAAATGACTTTGAAAAAAATTTTTTAAATTGATGAACAACGCAGTCTTTGGTAAAACTATGGAGAACGTCCGGAAGAGGGTCAACATCCACCTTCTAACTGAGTGGAGTGGAAGATATGGTGCAGAAGCCTATATCTCAAAACCAGAGTTTAAAAATTGCACCATCTTCAGTGAAAACTTGGTGGCTGTTGAGCTTAACAAGCTGCAAATTTTCCTGAACAAGCCTATATATGTGGGGCAGGCTATATTGGATTTAGCGAAAACTACCATCTATGATTTCCACTATGGTTATATGGCTGAACGTTTTGGAGAGGACTGTATCGTTATGTACACTGATACAGATTCTTTCGTATATGAGCTGCATCAGGACCCCTATGCAGTTATGAAGGAGGACTGCCATAAACATTTTGACACTTCAGACTATCCCTCCGACAACATTTATGGAATTCCTCAGGTCAACAAGAAAGTATTGGGTATGATGAAAGACGAAAATAGTGGCGTGCTGATGACTGATTATGTAGGACTTCGTTCCAAATTATATGCTACGAAAGTGTTGACATCAGATGCTGACATTATTGATAAAAGAAGGGAATTGGAAGAAGCTGAGTATGATGAGGATGAAATCAATGAGATATTGATGAATTTTGGAACAACCAAGAAGGCTAAAGGCGTGAAATCGTCTGTGGTCAGAACTAAGATTACATTCGATGATTATGTGGAATGTCTGAACAGTTGGAAATGTATGACTGTAACCCAGAGACTAATCCGCTCTGAGAAACATCAAGTACACTCAATTGTACAGGACAAAATTGCGCTCAACCCACGACAAACGCTACCTGATACCAAACTCAGATGAAACTTTACCTTGGGGACATTATTCAATAAAAGAAAATTTGATGGATACCTCATAATAACTTTGTATATATATGCTAAAATAAAATAATAATAATTTGATGAATATTTTCTCATGATTGGTGGTTATGCTATGCCTACTGGGGAGTCTTCCACAATAAAAAAAGGGTAACGCATTGGCAGTCCTACCTCCTGGGTGATGTGGAAACGGACTGATAGCAATATTCAACAAACGCTGAATTTTGAAGTATTTTGAATCTGCTTCATATTAATATCATTTTTGATTCTCTAATGATACTTGTTGTTAAAATTACTTTTGAAAGGTATGTTCGGTTCATTGGATTAATTCATTATCAATCTGTGTACTTCGCACACAAACATATGAAACTGAGCTACAGCTTTATTGATAGTGAAGAAGCATTTGGTTGAATAAAAAACATCTATTTGAAAATTCCTAAAGAAAATAGTTTACAAAAAATATCAAAATTTTCCTTATCACACTAAAATCTAAAACTCCTCAAGATTATAATGCGATAAGAGATTAAACTATACCCATAGGGTTCTTAGGTCTCCTATGATGCTCTGCAACTAAAATCAAACTGACCACGTAGGTAATAGCTGAGCTACAGCTTTACTGGTAGTGAAGAAGCATTTGGTTGAATAAAAAACATCTGTTTGAAAATTCCTGGAGAAAATAGTTTACAAAAATATCAAAATTTTCCTTATCACACTCAGATCTGAAACTCCTCAAGATTATAATGCGATAAGAGATTAAACTATACCCATAGGGTTCTTAGGTCTCCTATGATGCTCTGCAACTAAAATCAAACTGACCACGTAGGTAATAGCTGAGCTGCAGCTTTACTGGTAGTGAAGAAGCATTTGGTTGAATAAAAAAACATTAATTTGAAAATTCCTAAAGAAAATAGTTTACAAAAATATCAAAATTTTCCTTACTAGAATCGGATCTGAAACTCCTCGAGATTAAAATGCTATAAGAGATTCAACTACACCAGTTGTGCCTCTAGGTCTCATATAATACTTTGCATCTAAAATTATCTCGACTACTTGGCCAATAACTGACCTACAGTATTTAGACTATAACTTTTTAACGGAAAGACTAAGAACAATGATTGAGGTATCAAATTATAATGCTTTTGTCTGGAGTATATGGATTCGGACATTCTTGGAGAAATAACTGACCGCATACTTGCAATGGGCGGGAATTAATCAGATTGGATTCAATTAAACAAGTCTTATGTCGAGAAGAAATTAAAGTTGCTTAACCCTCTCCCCACCCACCTGATAATGGATACAAAAAAAAGAAACAGAGTCAAACTGCAAAAATGTGATCAAAATATACGTTTTTCGCATTCCAAAAACACAACTGAAAATTGAAACGCTTCAACATGCAAAAATGCAACCACAATAAACGTTTTTCGCGTTCTGAAAAAACAGCCTTAAATTAAACCGAATAACTCTATGTTTCTTATGAAGATTTGGCATTTCAAAATTGCTCAAAATACACGTTTTTGCGTTCGAAAAAACAACTGAAATTAGAAACGCTAAAACATGCCAAAATGCGACCACAATAACCGTTTTTTGCGTTCGAAAAATACAGCTAAAATTTGAAACGGTAAAAGATGCAAAAATTCGAATAAAATAGACGTTTTATAAGGTTAGTTCGTTCTGCTTTGATCAAACTTGATCTCCCATAAAAGTTGTCTTATTAGAGTACCCGCGTGTTTCTACCTTTACTGATAACGAAGTTAGGGTCCTATGCCCATTTGGCATTGGAAAATGCTTAACAATGTTTCTTGACATCGAAACAAACCCATTGGTGTCGAAGTTATTGAAATCGCACGACCGATAGTAACTAAATTTGGACCCTTATCAATGCTCTATCTCAATTTTTAATGATTGGGCACCTTCGTGATGATAGAGAGTGCTGACGTATTCGGTCTCGATGACATGTAATACATTTCCGATTGGGATCGCACGGTGAAACGCTAGCGTTTTTTTTTCCTATCTTGAATGATTTTTGAACACTCTGTGTATGTCTGAGAAAATTTTGGAACACTCACTATGAAATATCACCATATTTTTCTATTGGGTCCCCATATCCCCAATGATACGTATTTTTGGGTCCCATTTTCCACATGACATTTGACACTTGCATCAGCCATATTTTTTCTCTTGAATAACGTGTGATACGCCTTGTATATACTATTGCTGAATACTTTGCTACTCCCAATGACCCATTTTTCATCCGACACATACATGTAGCAGCCATGTTTTTATTTACCTGTACAACCATGTTTATTGGTCACATATTTTTTTTTCTTCAACGATATTACCAATGACAACTGACAGATATCGAGTGTGAGGCGCCGCCGATATATTGAGCGACGTTCTATACAAAAAATGTCAAACGTTAACGAACCGACTTGTAACATTTGAGCGATGAGTACATAACGCATTAAAATGTGAGGTTTATGGCACTTATGGCAGTTGACGGAAGGAAATTCTATCATTTTCTTGATCCCCCATAAAAGTTGTCTTGTTAGAGTACCCGCACGTTTCTGTACCTTCGCTAATAACGAAGTTAGCCTCCTATGCCCTTTTGGCATTGGATAATGCTTAAAAATGTTTCTTGACATCGAAACGAATCCATTGATGCCAAAATTATCGAAATCGGACAACTGGAAGTGAGAACCGGAAGTGGCCATTTTATTGCATATTTGAACTCTCCTCGATGTGGATAATCCGAATTCACTATTACTTTTCTTCTACCTCAATTTTTTCAAACCGGAAGTGCTTATTTTTGGATGATTCGTATTTTAAATCCCCATGTCCCCAATGATACCTTTAATTTTTCATAAACTTTGCGTTTCGAGACACCCTGTATACTAAATCTAACGAGCATCCGCCATTTTTTTCCCTTAAATTATACGTTTTGAGACACCCTGTATACTAAATAAGACAAGCACCCACCATGTTATTTACTCTTAAATAATATGTTGGTACACCAGGTATACTAAATCAAACGAGCAGCCGCCATATTTTTCTCTCAAATAGTATATAAGACATCCTATATATATTTTTGCTGAATACTTTGCTACCCTCCATTGCCCCAATGACCCATTTCCCACATGATATTTGACTCACACACACTCACACACACACACACACACGCAAGTCACGTTAAATGAACGTGACTTTCATTTCTCTTAAATTATACATTTTGAAACACCTTGTTTACTTTCCTCATTGGAATCACACCTTCAAACGTTACACCCTCGTTACCTCGCAATTTTTCACATTTATTCCAAACATCATTATTATTATTAGACTCACAATCATAAATTTTTAATATTCAAACAGCGTGCTCTGGAAGTTGGAGAAATATATATCCCACATTTGTACATTAACTTATACGAAGTCTCCATGGAGACAAGGCTAGCGTCACTCGCTACCACACATAAACCGCTGGTTCAAACCTCGTTCTCGGAAATCTTTTTTCTTTTTAAATTCAATTTATAATATCAATTGGCAAAATGTTATCAATCTAAGGGATCTACTCGATTACGTCACACGATGAACGCGAAGCAGTGACGCGTGACCTTGAAAGGAACCAAAATTTGCAGAACGGATCTTAAAAATCCTTATAGCAATCAACATGTAAAAATGATCAAATTGATTGTAGAAGCCCCCTAGCCTATTTACTTTTTTGCACCAAAATTGGAAGAATGATTCAATCAAAAAAGTTATACTTTTTTGCATAAAAATTGGTATGTTTTTTGAAGCAAAAAATGGGGAAGGGTATTCTCGAGTCACAAAATTAAAATCAAAAATATTCTAAGATATATATATTTTCATAAAAGTATTGATGGACGATCTACAATCTACGCATGTGTCGCACCTGATGGCGCACTGTGAGTAGTACACCAAGTGTCTACATGGCATAAACAATACAGTTAGTTCATTCACATGTGTTCTGTGAGTCTATGTTTATGGCATCTGAGGTCACTTTGCTGCTCATGTCACCTTTCACTTGTCGTTCTTCTGGAGCAACATCAGCGCCATCTGTCGGTGGTGGTGATGATGATACCCAAACTGTCGGCGGAGTGTCATCTGCCCATTCATTCTTGTGAAATAATATTAGTGTCATCTGTCGGTGGTGGTGATGACAGCCAAACTGCTGGTGAGGTGTCATCTCTCACTCAGCTAAAGACGCCTGACGCTCTTGGTTCTGGAGGAACATCAGCATCATCTATCAGTTGCTTGATGCCACCTGTCACTCTCCGTTCTGGTGGGAATATCAGCGCCATCTGTCAACCTACTAATGTCCCCTAACACTCTCCGTTCTGGTGGGGAAAGCAGCAACATCTGTTAGCCATTCAAACGTCATTATTTTTTTTCGAGACTTTACGGTTCTTCAAAGAATATGTTATGTATTTCGTCACTCGAACATCCAAGGCTGTAATCGAGTCGATGACGGAAATACACAACATACCCTTGAATATTCTCGATTAGGACTTTTGCAGTGTGAATTTTCGCTGGCACACGCACGCAGATGGCAGAGTCCTTCACTCATTGACTGAATTGAGTAACTGCTGAGTGATTCAATCAGTAGAGTGATTAATTCAGCTAATGACCAAGTGTTACATTTCTTGGCGGCTTTACAGAGTGATTCTTTGGCTCAGTGAGAGCTACAGAGTGATTCATTCACCCAGTAGCTGAATAACTACTGAGTGATTGGTTCAGTAGAGTGGCTAATAACTCACTCAACGCCTATTTGTGGCGGTTCTCGGTGACTCAGAGAAAGAGATCAGTGCCATCTATTAGTCTGTCAAATGTTATTAGCATCTGTCAGCCTGTCAGGTGTCAGTCTTTGTTTTATGAGACTATCAGAGATGTCATCATCATCTGTCGGCGACAATAATATATTTTTGACTACTGGAGCTAATTTCCGCAGAGAGACCATCATCATAAGAATCGTGTTACGCAAGCTGTCAAATGGGGTTGGTATTTGATCAGAATGATGATGATCATGCCCTTGGGCATAAAAGTGCATAAAAATTCAGTCGCGCAGACGCAGTCATCGAAAGCACACCACACTCTTCATAATCATACTCTCTCTTTCTCTAGTTCGAAGACGTTTGGCTTGCCATAATTCCATCATGAGTATCAACAAGTTCGGTCAAAGTTCCTCGGCTCACCGTAAGCAACAGCAGTCTTACCATTCCCTGGCGACCTACTCAACTATACGGCCAATGGGGACATTGATGCTGAACATGTGAAAATATGTAATGTGCCAAGTGCGCCGAATGATTTTGTCAACAAAAAATATGTTGATGATATCATGCAAAAGTTCAGAGTCGACTTGTACGCTGTCATCGACTCCATTACAGCCTTGGATGTTCGAGTGACGAAATACATGACAGATTCTTTGAAGAACCGTAAAGTCTCGAAAAAGAATAATGACGTTTGAATGGCTAACAGATGGTGCTGCTTTCCCCACCAGAACGGAGAGTGTTAGGGGACATTAGTAGGTTGACAGATGGCGCTGACATTCCCACCAGAACGGAGAGTGACAGGTGGTATCAAGCAACTGACAGATGATGCTGATGTTCCTCCAGAACCAAGAGCGGCAGGTGTCTTTAGCGGAGTAAGAGATGACACCTCACCAGCAGTTTGGCTGTCTTCACCACTACCGACAGATGGCGCTGATGTTGCTCCAGAAGAACGACAAGTGAAAGGTGACATGAGCAGCAAAGTGACCACAGATGCCATAAACATAGACTCACAGAACACATGTGAATGAACTAACTTTACTGTTTATGCCAAGTAGACACTTGGTGTGCTACTCACAGTGCGCCATCAGGTGCGACACATGCGTTGTTTGTAGATCGTCTATCAATACTTTTATGAAAATGTATATCTTAGAATATTTTTGATTTTAATTTTGTGACACGAAAATACCCTTCCCCATTTTTTGCTTTAAAAAACATACTAATTTTTATGCAAAAAAGTATCACTTTTTTGATTGAATTATTCATCATATTTTGCTTCAAAAAACATGCTCATTTTTGATGCAAAAAAGCAGCACATTTTTTATTGAGTCATTCTTCCAATTTTGGTGCAAAAACGTGCTCTTTTTTATGCAAAAAAGTTGCACTTTTTTCAATAAAAAAAAAACACCCAAAATTTACATGGTGGAAGGATTTCAGTGAAGCATTTTCAGTGAATTTTGAGTCACTCAGCATTCACTCAGCTTTCACTCAGCTTTCACTCAGCTTTCACTCAGCTTTCACTCAGCTTTCACTCAGCTTTCACTCAGCTTTTTCCACCATGTCAATTTCTGGTCATTTTTTTTATCGAAAAAATGGCCATTTTCCCATAAGAATACATGATTTTTGGATGAAAAAAAGTGACACCTTTATTGACATGGTGGTAAAAGCTGAGTGGAGCATTTTCAGTGAAAGCTGAGTGGCTGAGTGAATCACTCAGCTTTCACTCAGCCTTTTCCACCATGTCAATAAAAGTGTTACTTTTTAGGACAAAAAGTTACAGTATTTGCATAAAAAATTGCACTTTTGTAAATAAAAAAGTGGAACTTTTTCACCTCAAAAAATAGATAGGTAGATTGACCGATTAGAGTGATATCCATACAGAACGATAGATGGCACTGATGTTTCCAAAAAGAAACATATCTGTACCTCAAATAAGGTATTTCTTCATCCCCACAAGGGTATTTTTTACTCTAGAAAGCGGTCAATTTCTTGTCAAAAATGTAACAATTTTCGACAGAAAACTGTGGTATTAAATGGTGAATTTTTGGGAACTGATGGATAATGGTTGCGTAGGGAAAATAGGGAAAAATGCTCTTAAATATTGTTAGCATAGTTGTTTTATTCAGTATATAATGTTTACTAATTACAGGTATATATATATATACTTAACATAATATGGTGGATATAGACGTCCCGCCTGGAGCACAGTTTCTATTCCATTTTCACACATATTCTGTAAAAAATTCATCATCATGCTGGTTCTGAACAAATCAATATTTTTCTTTCAATAGGGTGATGTATCTAGTTTGTTTGCATTTCAGCCTGTTTTTGACACTCAATAGTATGACTCATGAGTTTTCCGTTGCTCGTGAAGTATTTTGAACATCCATCACAAAAATATACTTTATGCCTGTTTCTACTTATTTGTGTACTGAGCAGTCGGGATAAATATTTGATGAAGCAGTAGTGGTATCGAATTTTGGTATCATCAACTGTTTCTGGCGGTCCTCTATAACCCTTCAATTTTGAATGACATTCATTCTGAATTAAAAGTAAATTAACATGTTACGAAAAATGCCTCTCTGTCCGCCAGCGGCTGAGTTAATTCCAAGGTGTACACATTGCTCGATATGTTGTTCAGGTGCTCAAATTTGGTAATTTGCTCCAATTTCATCGGAAATTGAATACCGTCCAAATTCAAGATTTGTGAGTAATGTGGATATGATTTTGTCCTGTCAGTATGCTTTCGTGCTGGATGCAGAGCTCAAACAACTGCCCAAGCAAAGCACGATTCATCATTATTTTTTATATTAATGCACGCTTGCTTTCTGGCTATGGATTTTGGAAGCTCGATGAAAGATGAACCGTTTTCAATGTTATATTCACTAATATATACAAACTAACAAATTTTTTAAGTGTGGAATCTCTTTCCTGTTCCAATGATTTCGACAGTTTATATCGAATATGGTCAATGACGTTCTCTTGGAACCACCCTTTCAAGTTTGTACCCCTGTCAATGATATTGTTTTCAGTACTGAAATATTCTATATCATTATATTCCATATTCAAGCTATCTTTGACAAATTCAGCACAAAATTTATTATTAACCTCAATCATTGAATGTTTTTTCAGCAATTTCTTTATTCTGCGTTTGGATAAGGTATAAGCGTCTTGAAAAAATTGTCCAATATCCTTGTGTCAAATTCATTATTATTCCTGTACGCAGACCTGACGAAAATGCGGATTTCATATCTTCCCACTTCACTCGTGATGATAACTTTGATGTTGCCCCTCCTCCAACCACTCCTGCATTTTTAATTGAATTTCTTACAATTTTCAAATTTCCCGCTAAAGTTTGAAGTCTGCGTAAAGTCCCTAGTGACTGCTCTTCGTTGATTAATGATATAGCTTTATTTAGCATACGAGCAGTTCTTATACAATGTGCCAACCAAATATTGCATTTTCTCTTTGAGATGTCAATTTTGAGAATTGAGAATTGAGAATTCTGATGAGTTTCATAGCTCTACACAAATTTGCAGGCATATTTTCACTCAAAGTATCAAGTGGCTTGAATTCCAATTGTTTCAAACTTTCGTTAATTTCCATACATAGTTCAACCATGTCTGCGTAAATAGTAGTGATGTCTTCAGAACTCTTATTTGTTCACTGAATGAAGAAACTGATACAGAATGTGTGTGAAAAATGAAAATCGAAACTTACCCTTCCGACGGTAGACAGCTGGCTTGGATTCAGTAGGCTACTCTTCTATTGTTTCGATAGAAAGGTATAATATGCTGCGGGTCTGGTATGCTCTGAGCTGGGTTTCAATTCAACATCACCAAATTTCGTCTCCCGTTTCCAAGTAGTGAATGTACAACGTCTGAGGTGGTAGATCATCTGTCACAGCTCATTTTCAGCAAATAATAACTAATCCAGTCACATTTCAAGCTGTCGTATGATCATAACTGGGTATAATATTCCTACAGAAGCGTAGCGCCATCTAGCATGAATCTTTTGAACTGAAAATGTACTATCGATCAAGTTTGAAACCCGCCTGTGAATTCGGATGAGTATAATGTTGTTGAAGATGCGTAGCACCACCCACTGTGAACGTTTCGAAGTCCATGTCACTACGAGACCATTTTTGCCTATTTGAATTAACATGGACTTCACTCAAAAATATTCCAAGTCATCTCGATACTGTGTTCGCTCGAAGTTATTTGGCTCTTCGACAGAGGACTCGTTTACGGACTCGATTACTTCCCAGAAATACTCCAAGTACAGTACCGCATTATTTTTTATGCGGACTTCGTCGCTACCAGACCATCGTTGCCCATTTGATTTAACATGCACTTCACTCAAAATTATTCCAAGTCATCTCGATACTGTGTTCGCTCGAAGTTATTTTTTTTTCTCAAACGGAAATCTCAAAAATGTTTGGTGATTTCACAAAGGTCTTTCCACGCCATCTCTCGCCCATGTCTATTTCAACTATTCAGTATTCAACTTTGTATGAATTCGCAAAAGCAATCGACAAGTGGCAATTATTACCGTGATGTTAGTTTAACTTTTACCTAATAGCTGCTGCGGTATCATCCTCCAATCCACGTATGACGTGATCAGACTCTAATTTCCAGAACATTCTGAGCTATTCGATTTCAAACTCTATTCAAATGATGAATGCAAAGGGAGATAGACATAAAATCCAATGGTATAAAGTGAGGTGATATACAAACCTAGAATCGAGTGCTTTGGTCTCAAAATACGATTGGTTTTGTTTATTCAGGTGTTCGATTGCATCATCATATGATCGAGAATTTTGTGGAACGTAAATATGGCAATGAACAAATTTCTGTACCAAATTTATTCACGAACACTTGAGAAAATCGCTACATATTTCAACTTCCGATTTTTGCAAACAAATTCTCGGAATACAAAATTCTCTTAAAAATCATCGATAATAGCGTATTGAGGAAACAGCAATGACAAATATGTATGAACTCGAGCATTCAAAACGTTCCAGCCACTGAGATTATTTATTGTGTCAGCAATACCTACCTGCTTGAAATCGTTGACCATGCATAGATATAAATATCGTGATAAATAAACTTAAATTATATGCGGATAAATACTTAAAGTTTGTTTGATTCTTTGGCAAAAATTCACATAGTATTTTGATAATAAAACAAATATACCGTGGTACCTATTTGAATGAATTGTCTGAAAGTTCGATTATTACCTACCGAGCTCTCATGAAGCGGTTTGAGACTATTTATACAGGATGTACTCACGAAAACTGACGGATTTCAATATATCAATTATTCGAATATGCTAATATAAACAACTGACAGTCTAAATAAACACTCGTGAGAAACATGCATTCTCTCAAACACTTGGGCTTGGATTTTAGAATTTTCGTACGACCAAACGTTGCTTTTTACGACTTAACAAACATGTCCCCGCCACCCGCTGAGGAAAGTTTTTCGCAACGAAACTTGCCAAGAAACTGACTGGATTTTGCTGCAACCGCCAGCATCTAAGGTGGTGGAGGAGGTGACCCCTCGCACGATGCCTGCAGTGCCCCGAGTAAGGACGACGACGTCAAGATGCCCTACAGACGCCTACGATGGATTTCTGTTTTTTGTATCTTTAGCACTCATATGCCAACTGGGCGAATTATTGTACAAGCTGTTGCAATCAATTCGACAAATATACATTTACAACAATTTGAACAAAGATGGTGCATATTACCATGGCACTGAAGTATAATTTTTTATTTGAAAAAATAAACGTATTTTTCTTGAACTGACGTTATTCATTTCAATAAATGCGAACAAACAAAGACAGACATACAATGCCATGGGTTAGAGTGAGACACTTAAAATGTCTTGAATCGATCAATTTGGCTTCAAACTAAACTCTCTTATCTCTGCTGACTCATCATTTTCCTGGAAAAACACCATCTGAGACAGTAAACAAGTCCAAGGCCAAATCGTATTTCTTGGAATTTCATTGGAGAGAGAGTAAACACCAGATGTGGCTTATCGCTGTTTACGACTACAGCGCGCGGAGACGTATCAGTCTTGGCATTATATTCGAAAGAGAATGAATTAATAATAAGTACATCATAATTTTCTGTTGTGTGTTCTAAGACAGTAGACATTTTTCATATTTAATTTTTTAATTTTGTCAATTAAGGCGGCGGCCATTTTTTTTCTCTTCCAGCCAATTGCTCTCAACGAATCACGTGACGTTTTTTCTCTCCAGCCCATTGCTCTCAGCAAATCACGTGAGGGAAGGTTTTTTTCATAACTTCCGCCATCGCCGCCATGTTTTTTCGCCTTCCGCTCCATCGCCGCCATGTTTTTTGCAGGGAAGTTTTTTTTTTCATAACTTCTGCCATCGCCGCCATGTTTTTTTGCAAAAAAGACACGCGCCACTCAGGGTGAAATGTTTTGAACCCCCCCTCCCCCGAAACTATTCGGCGAACACGTCATCTTCTTCAGCACCAACCCTCCACCAACGGCAAGAACTCGATGAACGCGGCCATCTAGAGATACACCGTGTGGAGCAAAGTTACTTCTCGGACACTCTTCGGTCCCAGAAGTACCTTGTTTATCTACTTGGTTCAGAGAATTTTTTTTTTCATACCGAAGTTGGGAATTTTGTTTTCATTTATTCATAATAAAGTAATATGAATGAGCTGAAAATTGTGACTTTTTTATATTGGAAAAATATATAAATGTGAAAATTCTGAATCTTCAATTGATGTACATTATACACTTCAATTGAAACTCGTGCTTATAGGCTGGACTCCCTCAGTATATGTTTACTTTTAAGTTAGGTATTACAAACGAGACTGTGATTATGGCAATAAAATAGATTGTTTTTGAGGATAGTATAGTATAAATATTTTCCACGTCCGTGGGGCGAGCGATTACTGGGTCTGAGAATCAGATGCCCTGGATAGCCAGATTGAACCAAGTATTACAGCTTTATGCATTCTTCCGGCTACAGTTTCTGCTGCATCACGGCAACCCAGTATAATTTTTAGTTTCAAAACCAAGTACCCTGTAATGTTCTTTGGTTTTGAATGTTCCTGATTGTAACAAAAATTCAGAGGTATGTTGAATGACTTTATTCTTCCAGCAACTGCTTGTAGCCGTTGGTTCGTAGAACCGCGTTCATTCCGCGTGACTGCTCTCGACTGCTTCGCCAACAATGTTGCCAGACTGACCACTTCAAAAAGCCATACATCACATGCCCCTTTTTTAAAAATTAAAATTGAAAATGATAGAGAACAAAATAATCCCATGCACTGATTGCATTATATAACTAACTAACACAGATTTTGGAGAAAATAGAGAACCCCCTTTCAAAGAAAATCAACAACATAATTTTTCAATATTGAACAAAGTAAATAATAAACTCATCTTATACAGAATCAATGAAATGATTTTTGTTAAACAAAGTAAATTCATTTTTGATATTCAAATAATAATAAACAATTATTATTTCATAAAATTAATGTTTCGACTGGTTTACAGTACGACCACTTCTGGTTCGAACTGTAACACTTCTTCCTAAACTGTTCCTTCTCTCTGTTGATTTTTGGGTTGGTACAATATCCTCTCTTCTAACTCTTCCGGAAAAGAAACTGGAACAACATACTTTCTCTCATCAATGTTCTATAGAGCAGGAGAATTCTCAACTTGTTTTATGGGTTTCAGCGAAAACGACGGAGTGAATGGCTTAAAAGAATGCCTATTTCTTCGTTAATCTGAATCACTGACACGAACGGTATTGTCATCGAACTCATTTTTATTCAAAACTAAACCAGGTTGCCAATCTCTGGTTATTTGCTGAACTAAGATTTCCTGCCCCGGATGTAGTTAGCTTAATGGCTTTATTGCTTTGTCATCATATAATTTTTGTTTGATATTATTGATTTCCATCTGTTTCTTCGCCTTACTGAGAAAAATGGGTTTCAAAATATCCATATGAAGAGGAACACAAGTCCTTAGCCTTCCACCCATCAATAATATGCTAAGAGGGGAAGATAATTTTTTGGTGATGCATTATAATTTAATATAGCAAGAAAAGGATCTTCTTTGCTCGTACGGTCTTTATGACTAGTCCTTTCACAGTTTGAATACATCTCTCTATTTGACCATTACTTTGAGAGAAGTATGGGCTAGAAGTTGACAGTTTGATGTTATATTTTTGAGCAAAATTATGAAACTTCCAGGAATTGAATGGCCGACCATTGTCGGAAAATATTCCTTCTGGGAGGCCATGAAGAACCAAAAAATTTTTTAAAGTAGATATTACGCTTTGGGCATTTTTGTTTATTCACCACACTGTATTTACCAAAATAGTCAACCAATACTATAAAGTTTGTTGTGTCAATAGTCATGAAATCTAATGCAATTTTTTGCTATGGCACGTCTGGTATTTCATGAGAGCGTAAGGGCATTTTTTCATTCGACTTCGAGTACATTTGTCAAACTTGACAGCTGAGTACTAACTTTTCTATAACAGTTGAGAGCCCAGGATAAAAAAATTGATTCATTAGCCCTTTTTTTTACTGGATACAACTCCATGATGTGATTGGCGAATGAGGTTCAAAATATCTTGTTTGAGAATCTCTAGGATAATGATTCGTTAAATGGCCAATACTTTTTATTTCACTAGGAATGCTATTCTTATGTAACGGCCAACCGTTCTGAGTGTAATATTTCATTTTTTGTAACATAAAATCTTCTGCCACAGCCTTTTGAGGTCTTTGTTCACTTTGTTTGGAAGTTGAGATTATTGAGTGAACTTGGATATTGTTTTCCAGATAATTAGTATCGATTTTGTCAGATATTGGGTCTCGACTCAAAGTGTCGGGAACTTTGAGATTTTTCCTGGAACATAATTTAATTTAGACTAATATTTTAGTAATCTAATGGCTCATCTCTGTATCCTTGGTGACATTTCGTCTATGGGGTTCTTCAACAAGCCGAGCAGTGGTCTGTGGTCTGTTTCAATGGTAAAGCATCTTCCAAAGAGATACAAATTTAATCGTTCACAGCCAAAAACAAATCCTAAAAGTTCTTACTCAATATGTTTGTATCTCTGTTGTGTTTCAGACAACGAAACAGACGCAAATTCAATCGGTCTATTTTCTTGACTTATGTAGCTCCCAATCCATAAGGGCTTGCGTCGACTGAGAGAGTTATTGGTTTGTTCGGATCCATGTAAGAGAGAGTGACTGAGGATGCAACTTGTGTTTTGATACGGTTGAAACAATTTTTTTCGAATCAGTCCAAACCCATTCATATTTTTCACTCAATAATCTCCTCAGAGCCAAGTATTAATCCATTCCAAAGAAGCGCTGAAGTTCTTGTTTATTCTTTGGAGCCTTCATGACTCGTATTGCTTCTGTTTATTTTTGATCTAGCGCAATCCCTTGAGAACTTATTTTATGATCTAAAAATTTTACCTTCGTGGTAAAAATTCGTGATTTCTCCATGTTAAGTGTTAAGCTACTGTGTTTTTCTTGTGATCGACCATACTCTGAAATGTCGTCAAAATATGTTACAACCCCTTTCACATTCCCTTGTAGTTATATGAACCTTTGAAAAATCCGTAAGGCAAACGTAAATAACGGAATTTTCCAAAAGCCGTGGTTATCGTACATAGTAAGGAGCTTTGATAATTGAGAGGGATCTGTAAGAATGCCGAGGAGGCGTCCAATAATGAAAAAATTAAGCCCCAGTCAGCTGAGAAAATAAGTTGTCCTGAGTAGGTATATGAAATAGTTCTCTCTTTACTTATTTATTCAAATTACGCGGATCCATGCATATTCGACTGTCCCCATTACTTTTCGGCACTATAATAATTGGATTCACCCAATCGTAGGTTCAGTTCATTATGACTGACAAAGTCACAGTTCTTTTTTACCTCACTTATGGTACAGTTTATTTTCAGATCATGCACGGTTGCCAACCCAATTAGTGATTTAGGCACACCTGGGTTCAATATATGAAACGTTATTAAATTTACACTGCAAATATACCCTACCAATCACATCAATTTTATGTACTGAATAATAATATTAAACTTGTTTTTGAGATATCATGAATGTTCATGTGCAATTTATTCAATATTCAAAATGTTAACTACCGGTACCTATTTTAACTTCAAAATTGATACCATTTATTTCTTCCTTTTCGAACCTCTCTATGGATTTTCGCGACTCATTCAACGAATCAATTGTCGCTTTATAAGTAGACCAGACGATGTTATGTTCAGATTGACCATCATTTTCATATTGAACCTGGTTGTCACTAATTTCACAATGTTCATTGGAAATTGTCTCAAATTCGTTATTACCTTCATAAACCTTTCTATTGTTTCTGGGACATAGCCTTCGATAATGTCCAATTTGGTTACGTTCAGTTGAAAGCAAGACACTTACCAAGATGGTGGTATTGTATTCCTTGAAATATTGGCTCGCTGATAGAAGTATTCATCTGCTCCCGACGTGTCTGCACCATGCGCACCTGAACTAAGTACCAATTGTTTGACCATAGTTGTAACTTCCACGTTTAGAACCACCCCGAGAGTTATGATATTGCACAATCCTATTATTCACTCGTTTAATAGTACCTACACTCCTGTCGATCCTGTCGATTATTAAAAGGAAATTGTGTGGAGAATTCCACTCGTGGCAAAAGGGTTTATCTTTAGTAGTGAATCAATTTTTGTTGATATTTATATTGATGTTGCAACGCAAGGTAGTGTTTTGAATCAGAGGAGGTTAATTTGAGGATTTTACGACATGGGTCCGGGCACATTGGAATTGTGTGAATAATATGCTTTGTTTTGCCATTAAGAATCAAAAGACTTGTAACGTGCCTTTGTGTGAAGTTACATGTCATCCGGTGATTTGCAACGTGCCTGTGTGAGAAGTTGCTTCTCACCATTGTCTTGATTTCAGTCTGGTGATCTGTAACGTGCCTGTGTGAGAAGTTACCTATTGCCGGCTGATTTCGCAACGTGCCTGTGTGAGAAGTTGCTTAATTGTGAGCTGTGTTAAAAATATAATGACTAGTAACGTGCCTGTGTGAGAAGTTACTTGTTATTATATGAACAGTACTGAGATGAGATTGCATTGACTTGCAACATGCCTGTGTGAGAGTTTATTTCTACGAGTTTACGAGTTTATTGAGATTTGCTTGATTTTAAAAAAATGAGTTCAGCATTGTGTTTGGTCTCATGATACGAATCATTTAGGCGTGTAGCCAACAATACTTGAGAACTACATTTTATGAGGTATTCTTCGCTTATGATTGATCTTACAAGTTTATGCATATATGTCTACAAATTCAACAATACAAAGTGTTTCAGAAATAAAGAAAGCTATTTATTCCTCATTGTGCATTATTATTATAAGGAGTTCCCTAAAAAAAAAAAACTAACACGGGTATGCACGCCCTTGCACTCAGTGCGAATGGTCGATTCTTATCTACAGGGAAGGTATTTCATGATAAGAGTTAACAGATACTTTTGTACAGGGTATACAATCGAAGTGGGTGTTCCTCAATGTTCGTGCTTGTACTCATACTGACTATATGCTATTCGAGTGAAAGAATCCGGATATTTATGCGGATGACACAGCTTTATATACCCATTCGTTCTACAGCTTAGCTGTGAGTCTAAACGTATTTGGAACGGGCGATCGTGCCGTATCTGAATGGGAATAAGACTTGAGTAAACATGATCAATCGTTACTCGAAAGTCTTTTGAAAGTTCAGTATCAAGGACGAAACCGTGACTCCGTCGAAGAGTGTGAGACACCTGGGGGTACAACTAGACAGGCATTCGAATTTTCACGGACAGATAAATCTGGATATTTAGAAGGTGAACCTACCCTGTTATAGCCATACACTTCAAACTGAACACCAACAATGAGTTGCTCGTCTACAATCGAATGCATTATTCTACGCCTGTCCTGTGTTCAACAGTTTGACCAAGAAAACTCTCATGAGGCTTGACAGAATGCGGAAAATGGTACTCCATTAGGCCACGAATAGTGGTCGATATATTTGGTTGACTACGCATCGGGAAATCTGTCGCTCTGTAGCTTAATATTTTTTTTATATTCCCACTTTGTTATTGTTGAATTCGATATCTCTAACTATAATACAGGAAATAGAATATTCAACTAGTTTTGATAACGGAAATGGTCTCCGAAACTTCGACGTTTTTCGAAAAAGAGAAGTACTATTTATACAGTGTGTTTCACTTCTCATGGAAACAGCCTCGTATTTTCCGTAATTTTTTACGAAGAACCATGAAGTTTCTACAATCGATAAATATACTAAAAACGAACTCACTCTACAAAAGGGGCCATCCTATGTAATATACAACGCACGCCAGTAGCGATGGAAACACCAATTTTTCCGGAAAGTTATATTAGGGGGCAAAATTGGCCCAGAATTATTTCGAATTCGTGTTCAGCCTCCCCAAGTTACTACTAATACACTTATCTCCTGAAAAAGTTTCAGTTCTGAAAAATTTTTAGTTCTGAAAAATTTTCAGTTCTGAAAAATTTTCAGTACTGAAAAACTTTCAGTACTGAAAAATTGTAATTTGTTTTACTTCTCATTCAAACACCCACGTATCTTCCATAATTTTCGGCATAGAAGCATGAAATCATCAGGATTGATAAATACACTAAAAAAAACTCATTCTACGTGATATACACTGCGCGCCAGTAGCGATGGAATCACCCATTTTGCGGAGTTATATTAGGGAGTTATATTAGGGGGCAAAATTGTCCCGGAATTCCTTTGAATTTGTGTTCAGGATCCCCTAATTACTAATTACTAATACACCTGTCTCCTTAGAAATTTTCAGTCCTGAAAAATTTCAATTTGTTTTACTTCTCATGGAAACGCCTCGTATCTATCAGGATAGATAGATGCACAAGAAAGGAACTAACTGTACAAAAGGTCTCATCCTACGTGATATACACTGCACGCCAGCAGCTATAGAACCATCCATTTTTCTGGAAAGTTACAGTAGGGGGCAAAATTGACCCGAAATTTTTTTGGATTCGTGTTCAGGATCCAAAAATTACTACTAAAACACCTGTCTCCTGGAAAATTTTCAATCCTGCAAAAGTCTTATTTGTTTCACTTCAAATGGAAAAATTGAATGATGGGTACATTCAAATTAATGTTATTGATAATCGTGGAAAACCATTATCCAATTCTTATTATTATAAATAGTAAGTGCGGAGGTATAGTACAACTCACCTTCTGTGAGAATAGATGTGTGATAAGAAAGTCAAGGTGATAAATACCAAAACTATATCGAATGAAGTGTTCATTTGAGATGAGAAGCATTTGGTGTACATACTTATTTCAATGGTAGTTTTTTTGAAAAATTGGATATTTCGAGTGCAACTGTGTGGTATATCAGCTGCTGGCGTGCAGTGTATATCACTAAGGATGACTATTTTTGTGTAGTGAGTGTATTTCTAGTATTTTTATCGATCCTGAAAATCATCATGGTTCTACGTCGAAAGATACGGGGGTATTTCCATGACAAGTGAAACACACTGTATATTTTGAACTAACTTTTTCAGATTAGTTAACTCCGAATAAGAAGGTACTGATAAAATAAAATGAGTTATTCGAGTAAACAGTCTTGTAAACGCAATAACTTTCTACACCTGCACAGATTTCTATGATTTTATTTTATTTTGTTCGGACTGTGGAAGTTAAAAATTAAAAAAAAATGCACCAGATCAAACGTTCAGTCGACATTTTTTTTATGTTGTACTTTGCGATAGGAAACTTAATTGACTAACAAACAATACCATACGAAACGAACCTAAAATTTAAAAAAAGAGCATCTTATTGGGAAACTGTGGCGCATTTGTATTCAACGTTTAGTTGATACGTTAAGAAGATTACTTCGATCATGCCACTGAAGATGACTACCGCAATTGTAGTCGAAACGTTTACAGATTTAAACCAAAGACGCCCACGGCAAAACCCGGAAAAAACCAAATTTAATAATAATAATAATTTAGTGTTAAGTAGTTACTGAGGAGGCTTTGAAAACATTGAAATTATTTGTCGCATTTCCGTTCAACTTCCTTTTATTTTCTAATTTTATACCTATCTTATAAGGGTTAATTTTCATCATTCATTTATTATTATTTTTTCCAAATTATGAAATGCAGCGAAATCTTCATGTGTCGATCCTCAGTTTGGCTTATTTGGCTCAACGAGTATAAACTTTCATTTATCGTGAATACGCCTTTCAAAGCTTTTTTACTTATGTGTGGGTATGTGTACCGAGTACACATGCTCAACCAAGAGTGAGAGAGTCATCGTGATACAAAAAATCGAAGACCGGTTATCATTTTCAGAGAGTTTGTGTTCAAAAATTTTGCAAAATATTACCTACGCAATCAATCTACCGTTGAAAACTGTTGTGGACTTCAATCACGCCCGTTGGAGGGATAAGATGATACTGCAAGCAAATTATCGTAAAGCACCGCATCTGAGAACAGATAAGGGTTTTAAAAGGCACGAATTTACTGTCCGACTTAGCAAACTATCCATTTTTCTCTCCTGAGTTGTTAAGGTGAAAGAACGAGATCACTCCCTGCAGTTGGCTTGGAGTGTTATTAGATTTCTTTTATCTCAGCACAATACATTTTGGTCCTTCGAGCACGGATATGCTGAGTGCGGATTCGTTATTGTGGATTTCGTTGCATTTGATAAACTAATGGGTAATTATCAGTTACGCAATTATTCAATCAATAGTAATAAAACATTTTCTATTTTGAATAATTAATTTTTATTTCGCCAGTCATTCGGAAGTGGTAGTTAGCATAAAAAACGTTAACATTTTTTGCACTCCTCTGTTGAATAAAGCGAGTGAGGCTTTTGAAGAGTTCGGGTATTGGAAGTTATATGGTGGCACGACCAGATTTGCTAATTCTTTCGTTTTTTTATATTTTTAATTTTGATAATTCATAGCGTTGTTGCTGTCTGGAGTAGCATTTTCCTACCCCAAATATTGCAAAATCACATTTCCTTATCTTATTAAATCAATTATAACTATAGTTAAATTGACATTTCTGTTATGACTACCAAAGCAGATGAAATAAAAAAATATCAAGCACTTCAAAAAACGCAAATTGAGAGAATGGAAGAAGTAAATGATATTTCAAAACAGGCGGAATCTGATTCAGTCTATCTCACACTCTTTCAAATATATATAGAGCCAATCGAAGACATTAAAGAAGAATTTATTGAAAATCATAACCTGATTATTGGATTGGTTAGTAGCAATGACGATAGTACTGTGTTTGCTGCTGAAGATTACATTAGAAAGGGTTTCGTAACTTTATATAACAATATTGCTATTCAGTTCAAGCTTTTAGTTACCGATAATGATGCATCTATGAGTTCTATCCATAAAATACCACTGCCCAGTATTGAGTTGCCTACTTTTAGTGGAGATATATTTAGCTTTCTTACGTATATTGATATGTTCGATTCATTGATTGAAAATAACTCAAAACTAATTAGTATTGAAAAACTCAATTACTGGCTCTCCTCGTTAAGAGGCGCTGCCTTGAAACTTATTAAGACTTTACCAACTATACTATTGCTTATGATACGTTGAACAAATGTTACAAGAATATACGTGTCATTGCCGCTGCTTATTGGTCCGCTTTAGAGAATGCACCTAAATTACTCTCGCTGCTTCGGAATCATCGAAATTCCCTGGCATAGAATGGGATTTTATCCTAGTACAGATGCTATTGGGAAGAATTGATATAACTGTCGCCACGCAATTTGAGATGCACCATAACTCCTCAAATGTTCCTTAATATTCAGAATTGTTTATATTTTTGGATAAACATTATAAAGCCTTAGATAACTTGAATTTTTTTCGAAATTCAACAGTATCCAAACGAGTTGAGTCCAACAAAATATTCACTTTCTCCCGCCACTCAACTCTATTAATGACTCACACTAATGAAGTAAGGCCGAAATATGCCATTTGTATAAAGTCAGACCATCAGATTCACAAATGTCCTGATTCCATTGGCCTTGTTCAAAATGGTAAAAGGTAAAAAACTATGTATTCATTGTTCAAGTCCTTCTCATAGTTTCAAAACTTGCCAAAGCTCAGGCAAGTGTCCTAAATGTGGACAGGCCCATCACACGCTTCTTCATTTTGATACTACCGCTACTTCTCCCCCTCTGAACGTGGATTCTCTTGGAAATTACTATGGTTTGAAAAAATATACAGGAATACGAATAATATTTATATTTGAACTTGACGTTATCAATATTTTTTAATTTTGACAATCACCAGACAGTTGAACGAATACATATACAGTATGAATAACATCATATAAAATATTAAAAAGATATTGTGAGCCTTGGAGATTGAACTTTCAATATTTCCCCTAAACAGTATGTTTTAACTAATGTATCTAATGTATCTTCTGACCATAGTTCTTTGATCACAACCGCAAAGGATTTGAATAAAGCTCCCTTCATTCTAGAGGTACTCGTATTTATATCTCTCATGTAGACATCAATTGAAAGACTCACTATGTCAAACCCAGTTGTTTAGCAAATTTATAGTGCTTCACTCGACATAGACATTTTGTAAATATATCTGCAGTCATATCTTCTGTTGGAATATATTTCAAATCAACAAGTTTCCGTTCAACAGCTTTACGCACAAAATGGTGTTGAATATCTATATGTTTAGTGCGATTATGGAAAACTGGATTGTAAGACAACTTTAGAGCACTCTGATTATCGGAATACACAACAATACTATCTCTGGTGCCAAACAACTCTTCCATTATTAGTTTGTAATAAATAGCTTCCTGCATGCCTCTGTTGAACGCATGTACTCGGCTTCCATTGATGAAAGTGCTATGGTGGGCTGTTTTCTACTTTCCCAACATATCGCTCCATAAGCTAATTTGAAAACAAATCCTGTGTAAGATCATCTTCTATCAAACTCATCGTTTGTTCAATCAGCATCAACATATCCTTCTATATTAGCTCCTGATGGTTTATAGTGCAAACAACAGTCATTAGTAGTTTTCAAATATCTTAAGACTCATTTCGGATACTTCCAGTGTTCCTCCGTGTAACAGTTATTAAACTTGCACTGTACTGTTTGGAACCTTTGGTGTAGTAATGAACATACTGGAGTTTTATCCCAACATCAATCCACTATTTTCAACACCTCGACACGTGTTTCGGTCACCAAGTGTTGAAAATAGTGGTTTGGTGTTGGGATAAAACTCCAGTATATTCAGTTATTAAACTGACTCAGAATACCACTCACTTAAGCTATATCTGGACGTGTATTGATAGCAATATGCATTAAACATCCAATCAAATTTCTATACGTAATATCTGGATTATTTTTTTCTGTGTCGTCTGACGGATACTCAAGTTTCAAATTCGATTCCATGGAAGTGAGAATTGGTTTAGCATCTGTGAGACCAAATTGTTTAATTATATTTAAATATATTTTCCATCATCAAGAAAAATCTCACTCATCTCTTTCTTTCTTATTCTCATTTCCAAATCTTTAATGGTAAATTAGGATTCTAAAAATTGATTTTCATTATTTGATATTACCAAAAAATCATCCACGTACAAGCACAACGGTAACATTATTCTTCCAAAACTTGAACAATAACAAGGTTCGTTTTTAGATTTCTTGAAACCAATTTCGTTCAAGTGGTTACTTTCGAATTGCATGCCCTTAACGCCTGTTTCAATCCATATATGGCCTTTCTCAGCAAACAAACTTTGTGTTCTTGTCCTTCTTCTATACAGGGTGCCCGTATTTCAAGCTCCACCATGGGGATCTCAGTTATTATAGGAAAGAGATACGAAGTCACTTAAATTAGGACAAAGTTGTAAAAAACGGAAATTTGTAATTTTCGTTTTTATTGTTTCAAGCGAAAACCACAAGAACTAGACGTTTTTAACTAGAATGTTCTTGAGGCACTTTTTTACAAGGAATCTAAATCTATCATCTTTTTAAAAAGTATATTTTTTTTTATTACTTTTATTACTACAACGATTATCACACAATATGATCTAATATTACATGCTGATCAAAATTAGGAAAAAATCGTTTTTGCGAAGAGTGCTTTGGAAAGAACGCCAACAATTTTGTTTAGCAAACTAAATCTTGATAGGAATGTAAGCTTTCACGGCTGGCGTCAATATTTTGGTTGGTTTCCGGGTTTTGCCGTGGTCTTCTTTGGTTCAAATCTCCAAACGTTTCGACTGCAACTGCGGCAGTCATCTTCAGTGGCGTGGTCGAAGTACTCTTCTAGACGTATCAACTGAAAGTTTCAGTATCTTGCAATAGCTTGGTTTTCACAAAGTCACTGGTAATTTCAGCTCTAGAACTTTCCATCGCCATAATCATGGGTTCATATTCAGAGGAAAGACCTGCTAGCATAGCAGCGCCTAGAAATTAATCTTCTACGGCTTTATTCATACAGGACAGTGCCATTTGCAGAGACATGAATTGATTAACATACGTTTCCATCGAACTAAAGTTATCCAATCTCAAAGAACACATAGTACGAAAAAGTTGAATTCTTTTGTTCAGGCCTTTATTTTCAATAGCTTTTTCCAAATTTACTCACATATCTTTAGATGTCACACAGTTGCGTATATGAGGGAAACAACAGGGTGTAACCATCAGTCCAATTTTTGTAAGAGCTTCCTGATCTTGCTTCTTCCTTGTAGCATCATCAGATTTATCATCAATGGTTCATCAAACTTATAATAATGTCATTGTAACAAAAAATTGTTCATCAAACTTACAATAATGTAATGTATATGTATGTGACCCTAAACCCCGATTATGACACTCACTTTATGTGAAACCTACCTGGATGTGACCCTTTCACCAATTGTGATATTTAATCTTATGTGATACTCACATGGGATAAAAATCGTTTGACTGTGATATATGTGATATGATGTGATGAGTCTCATATACACATATGAGACTCTGAACCCCGATTATAATTACAAATACTATATGTGCAACCTACCTCAAAGTGACACTTTTACAAATTGTGATATATCATTTTTTTATGTGTACCACTTCTTCCCATATGTTTTATACTTATACTCTATTTTATTTTAAATTTATATTTTAATCTTAAGTATTTTTATTAAAATTAGAGGCTATATCACACACAAGGAATAATCCACTGCGATTGCTCCTTCAGTGAACCCATTGTTTATTTCACGCAGTATCAAAACTATACTTGATTGTACATTTATGATGAATAAACATATATTATTATTATCATCCGTGGGATAAACAATAACAGCATGCCCCAAGTTCAGATCTCGTAAATACAGTTCCATTCCAAATTTTCAGTCTTGATAATTTTCTCGTCCTGCCAATTTCATGAAAGGGGGATAAGACGGTGTGCTCCAAATTATCTGACATTTTCAGCAGAAAACTATGTATACAGGCCGTTTCTTTTATCATGTGGTAACATTGCTATATTCTAGACGACCGTAATAGATACAAAGACGACTAAATGGAAAAAAGGTAACTAATGTGGTGAGCAGTAAATTGGTCAGAGAAAATTTACGGGGATTCTCGCACTTCCCAACTTATACAGGGAAAACTGAAAATGCTGTTTTCGGTTTTTTACGAATAGAATTGTTATTTCAGAAAATATAAAAAAATTAAAAAGGAAAATTTTATTGTAACCAAAATGTACTAGAACTACGTAACGATAAATTTTTAATCAAACATTTCGTGTCAACACCTGTCTATTTCATCACAAATATTGATAGAGCGATAAAATCACAATTCAGTGGTATATCACACTCGATATTTTTATAACGTTTCATATAAAATAACTAGCATCATCAGTGACAACAGCTTTTCTAGTTTTCCCTGTATAAATCGAGAAGGGCGAGAGTCCCCGTATATTTTCTCTGATCAATGTACTGCTCACCACAATAGTTACATTCTTTCCCATTTAATCGTCTTTGTATATATTACGGTTTAGAATATAGCAATGTTAACACATGATAAAAGAAACGGCCTGTATATTATGCGCAAATACAATTCCACCAAGCAAAATACATTTATTCAGGGTCTGGGCCCATAACCTCTTGGAAATTACTATGCAACATTCACTTCCTCGTGCCACTCAACTTCATTGATGACTCACACTAATGAAGTAAGGCCAAAATGTGCCATTTGTACAAAGTCAGGCCATCAGATTCACAAATGTCCTGATTCCATTAGTCTTGTTCAAAATGGTACAAGGTGAAAAACTATGTATTCATTGTTCAAGTCCTTCTCATAGTTACAAAACTGGCCAAAGCTCAGGCAAGTGTCCTAAATGTGAACAGGCCCATCACACCCTTCTACATTTTGATACTACCACTACTTCTCCACCTGTGAACGTGGATTCTCTTGGAAATTACTATGCTTTGGAATAATTTACAGGAATCAAAATACTATTCATATTGGAACTCGACGTTATCAATATTTTTTTACTTTGACAATCACCAGACAGTTACTTAAACAGAAAACATATACAGTATGAATAACATCATATAAAAAAATAAAAAGATATTGAGAGCCTTGGCGATTGAACTTCCAACAGATTCGGTCACTTCTGGGTCCCGAGCAGAGATTCCTTGTCACCTGCAACAGCCGACTGGTGCTTCAGTTCATGTTGCATTTTCTCGCTATAAATCGAGTGTTCTTTTGTCCACAGCCAGAGTAGAGGTTTGGACAGTCGCGGAACATATCAACCATCGAGATGCCTTCTAGACAGTGGAAGTATGACTTCCTTCATAAGTCAGAAAAGTGTCACGACCCTTTCTCTCAGAATCCATGGACTGCGTGCAATGCAAATACAGGCCAATCAGGGTGGAGTAACAGTCTCATTTCGTCCATTGCAATCTTCTGTCCCTACTCTCCATATTGATATGGTAGTTATACCCAAGATTTGCGAGGATTTACCTTACTCGGAACTTGATACGAGCAATTGGCTCCATCTTTTTTTTGTGAGCCAATGTCTTTTCCCAAGTCTTACGGGATGAGCGAATACCTAGCGCAGAAGGCAAACCAGACGCCATCAGTACCATTTTTGGTTATATTTTAATGGCAAATGCAATACCACTTCCACCTTCTCCACCACTGCCCCTTTTCAGTACGATCAGTGAGGTCATTCCGCTGGAGGAATCAGTGAAAAGGTTTTGGTAACTGGAATCCATTCCCCTGGCTTCCCCTCTTTCTCCTGAAGAAGCTTTGTGCGAGAAAATCATTGTGGAGACAACTAGACGCATCCCCACCGGCCAATATATTGTGAACCTTTAATTTTTTGAACCCGCCACTGCTTTTCCTGGTATCCGTCAACTAGCACTTCAACATTTTTATTATCTCGAAAAACGTTTATTGAGACAACCGGAGTTGTATGATTAGTATAAAGCATTCATGCGAGACTATATTGATCTTCATCATATGGAACTAGTTCCTGGTACATCCCTCATCACTGTGTTCTAAGGTCTAAAAGTGTTACCACCCAGCTGAGAGTAGTATTTAATGCTTCTACGAAGCTTCCTAATCAGTCTTCTCTCAATGATCACCTATTGGCTGGTCCAAAACTTCAGCAGGACCTAGCCTCCATTCTACTAGAATTTTGACTTCATTCTCATGTTTTAACGACTGATATCAAAATGAAGTACAGGATGGTTCTTGTTTCTGATGATCATCAAGATTACCAGAGAATTGTGTGGAGGTTCTCTCCGCAAGATCCAATTCGCAATTATTGACTTCGGCCCTTACCTATGGCGTCTCCTCCTCCCCCTTTTTGGTACTGCTTATCTTGAAGCAGCTTGTTGAAGATGACGGAGAATCGTACCCTTTAGCTGCAAAAGTTCTACACAATTCTACATATGAAGATGACATTGTCGTTTCAGTCTCCTCATATGAAGGTGCTTTATCCTTACAAAAGGAACTCATTGTACTTTTGGGAAAAGGTGGATTTTATGTGAGAAAATGGCTCATCAACAAACCGGCACAGTTGGCTCATTTGCCTGCTTCTCACCTATGTATCGACTCTATATCTTTTCACACCCAATCTGATCCATCTTGTAAGGTATTGGGTCTTCAGTGGAACCCTTCAACCGATTCTTTTAAGTTTTCTGCGAGTGCGGTTAATGTCATTTGCACGAAACGAAATATACTCTCTAATCTAGCAAAGATATTGGATCCATTGGGAATTCTTTCGCCTATCACGTTTCTCATCAAACATTTGAATCAACAAATTTGGACTCTTCGGGTTGTTGGGACCGCTGAAATTGTGAGAATATGGAAAAAATATGTCAGTGATTTTCATTTTCTGTTAGAATTTTCTCTACCTCGGCGAATAGAGCACTGTCAGCTGACCTCACAACATGGCGGTACTACGTGTTCTGTGGCGGTCATCAGCTGATGGGGGGACAAACAAAGCATTTGTGTATGAGAAGAAATGTTGTTTTCTGTTGTTGTCAGTGATAATTTGCGATTTTTGAAAACTTTACAGACATACAGGAACCCTACTTTTTGATGATATATTGTAATAGTCCCTTTTTTCATATGATAAATCGACAAATTTTACCAAAATCTTCGCTTTTGTTTTGTTCTCTTTGGCGAAAATATCATTTTATTCTTTTTCCCTTGGAAGTATTGCGATATTTGGCACTGAAATGGCGAGTAAAAACATTACTTTACATGTTTTTCATAATCCAAAACTCCTGTGTTTTAGGAATGGCCTGCTTACATCATACAATTGGATTTTATATACATACATCTTGGAATCATCTGATTTTGTTACAGCATTGGACGAAAGTTTGAAGATTTCAATGAAATATGATTCTATATTACTTTCTCTTCAGTATGATTTCACACATAGTGTGTGTTGACATTATTTATCTAGGTCCATTATGAAAGCATAACCATTAATAAACTGAATTAGATAGGGTAGGTTTTCGTATCGTAAAGTGGAAAACGAAGTTAAAATTCGGCATATCTGAACTGTTATCAAGGTAGCCATAATTGAGAGCAATCCTTCACAAACATCAAACGTTAGTGACTATTATGTATCAATATAACTGTAATGGTTGAACAAGGACAACAGAAAGGACCCCGCACATTCAGTACGTAAAATGGCTTTCGGCTAATTTTGCTCAAATTTTGATATATTGTAGATCTTGGCATCCTCATTACGTAGTCCAATCTACAGATCGATCCTATGACCAGTTTTCGAGGTACAGGGTGTCAAAAATTAGATTTTCGCTATTTTGGGTAGTATGCATCGATTTGATTTTTGTGCTCTAATTCGAAATTGAACTGTCTCAGAAATAAACTTAATGTATCTAAGTTGTAGCTAATGATTTCCTCCATACGAATAGAAAATAATATCTAACAAAGGGTGTTGCATTACAGCATGACAAGACAATGTTCATAGAAATAGTTAAAAATCAATACTATAATCGTTTTGATTTCCACTCAATCCGTTAAAATTAGAAAACAAACAGCTAGAATTTGACAATTTTTGTACAAAGTATGGTTCTTGACATGAGGATTCATATGATTGCTTGTCCAATAGTATATAGTTTTCCAGGTGCAAGGTGACTATTTGAATGCTTTCAAATGCTACAGCTCATGAATAAAATTATAACGAATTGTCCATAACTGTTACTAGGATATGAAAGTTGAACTGACTCATGAAACAATCCTTCCTATCACCCCCCCCCATTATAGCCAACCCCCATCACCCCATTGATTTACAGCCACCTGCATTCCAATACTTTCAATAGAAATCTCTACTTGTAATAACTCATTGAATATCTGGTAAAAAATGCTCTCCCCTTCCTTCCTTTTTCCTCTTCGGCAAACATCAAATCAAACTTCAAATATAATTTTTGTGAACACCTCTTCATATGAAAATGAAATGGAAAAACGTATCATCAATATTTTATTTACCTGAATAGGACTTTTCAAAATTCTAATTATTTAGTTACAAAAAATATTTATTTTCACAGATACCTACTTGAAATAGCATTGAAAAATAAAGTTTTGAAACATACAAAACGAAAGTTTTTACATTATAGATCTATTGGTATTTTTCGCAGATTTATGTTCATTGGGACCATAAAATGATTATCGTAGATAGACGTAGAATTACAGCAAGGGTGGCTGTGATTGTGTGAAAATGACACAGTCATGTAAAATTATCACAAAAATAATATTTTATTGATTGTTTGATGAGGAGGGACAATAGATCAATTTTTACCAGCTATTCAATGAGGTATTACAAGTAGATGTTTCTATTGAAAGTATTAGAATGCAGGTGGCTGTAAATCAAGTGGGGATGGGGGTTGGCTATAATGAAGGGGTGTGATAGGAAAGATTATTTCATCAGACAGTTTAACTTTCATATCCTAGTAACGGTTATGGACAATTCGTTATAATATAATTTTATTCATAAGATGTTACATTTGAAAGCATTCAAATAGTCACCCTGTACCTGGAAAACTATATACTGTTGGACAAGCAATCATATGAATCCTCATGTCAAGACCCATACTTTATAAGAAAAATGTCAACTAGCTGTTTGTTTTCGATTTTTAACGGATTGAGTGAAAATCAAAACGATTATATGGTATTGATTTTTATCTATTTCTATGAACATTGTCTTGTCATGCTGTAATGCAACACCCTTTGTTAGATATTATTTATCATTCGTATGGAGGGACTCATGCTCTACAACTAAGATAATTTCGAATTAGAGGACAAAAATCAAATCGATGCATAATATCCAAAATAGCGATAATCGAATTTTTGACACCATGTATCTCGAAAACTGGTCATAGGATCGATCTGTGAATTGGACTACGTACTGAGGATGATACAATATATCAAATTAGCAGAAAGCCATTTTACGTACTAAAGGTGCGGGGTCCTTTGAGCAATTTGACGTTGTCAAGGCTAGTCATACATATAATAGATCAACATCATTCCACTTCTTTTATCACACAAATAAAATACATACATACAGTACTTGATTACATCATTTATATAAAAAAACAAATCTGAACAACTATACAATAAAATTTGCATTAGTTTCTTTTACCAGAATGAATAGAGAAGAAAATGTAATATCTTTATAAATTCTTCAAAATGTTGACTCTAACTTCCCAGTTCTTGTTCTGTACTCCACCTTTGGGATGCTCGGGAACATCTGATGGTTAACCTGAAAATATATTCATCCTCACATATTCAGATGATAAGTATTTGTCAGCTCATTGCATACGTGCATTTTCTTTAGAATCCGTGAAATAACTCCTATGAGGAGCAGCTATTCAACTAGCATGTCTCCGTACTGTAGTAGCGTCTACCTGTCTCTGCCTGGTGTGTATAGAAATTTGGAAATTTCCGATGCTGATCTCGATTGGATCGTTTACTACAACCCAACAAACACCAAATTCTTCTTTATTTCTCTATTTAGGTGTGTGGTCATCATGACAACATATTTTTAAATTGAAAAATCCAAGCTTATTCCACGACAACCGATTTATGCACTTACTTCACACTATACAGAATTAATTAATAATCATCACTATGCTAAAAACTTTTCATTAGGAAATCGGTTCTCGCAGAAAATTCACAAGAAAGACACACGTAGCCTTATGGAAAATAGTTTTGTTTGTCCCCCCATCAACTGTTTGACAACTGTCAGATTACGTCACTGACAGTGCTCTTTTTGCATCGACCATTTTCAGACGTGTGAATTCCACTGTTTCGGAGATGCCAGTGAAAGAGTTTATTGTTCTATTGCCTATTTTTAATTTCAAACTCCTTGGCTCCTTTGAAGAAAATTTCAGTTCCCAATCTAGAACTTTGTGCTGCCACCTTAACGGCTCGGCTCGTTGATTTCATCCACAAAGTTTATGATGATTCTCTCATCATAGATAAAACAAACGTTCTGTTGGTCTGACTCCATGGTTGCCCTCACCTAGATAAAGGAACCCCCTTATCGGTGATAAACCTTTGTCTGTAACCGAGTTTCAGTAGTAGGGCAACCCCAATACGACGCCACTTCGGGTGGCGTCATATTGGTTTTACTCCACACGGGGATTTATCTCTCGACGGCCGCGTCCATCGAGTTCTCGCTGTTGGTTTGGAGGGTTGTCGTCGTCGTGGGTGTTGCTGCTGAAGAAGATGACGTGTTCACCAAAGAGTTTCACCCTAACTGGCGCGCGTCTTTTCTGCAAAATAAACATGGCGGCAAGGGCGGGAGGCAAAAAAACATGGCGGCGATGGCGGAAGTTATGAAAAAAATGTCCCCTCACGTGATTCGCTGAGAGCAATTGGCTAGAAGAGAAAAAAACGTCACAAGATTCGCTGAGAGCAATTGGCTGGAAGAGAAAAAAACGTTACGTGATTCGCAGTGTAGAAAAAAAAATAGCCGCTGCCAACTTGACAAAACAAAAAAAAATTAAAAATGTCTGTCCTAGAACAACAGAAAATTATGATGTAATTATTAATTCACTCTCTCGAATGAAATTCCAATTTGTTTTTCAGAGTCAATCGCAAATAGATTTTTATCTCACATCCGGTGTTTGTTTACGCTTTGTCTCGAGCTAAATGATATTCCGAGAAAACACGATTTTTTGCTATTGCGCAATTTGGATTTTCCCCAGATCGATTGTTGCATACATTTGCAGTATGGGTCACGTGACCTCGGCGTAGAGGTGGACGGCGTGGGTCATGTGAGCGAGCTAGCGTTATTTCATTGTCTGCGTTCGAAGCAACAAGTGCCTCTCTGCCGCTCATCTGTCTCTTGCTTTTTTTATACAAGTGCATTATTTTTCATTGTGGGTGCGATTTAATTCGTGATTTGCAAAGGTTAGCAGTAGTATATTCATTTTTTGATGTGACTATCTGTTACCTTTTATAGTGTGAAATATCGACCATTGCCTTGAATTATGCTTTTTATTATTGGTATATCGGTTTATGAATTTGTTCTGAACGTTTCTCATTCTATTTACCTTACAATATTAGCTTAACTAGATATCGGTTCATAATCGATTCAGTCATTTCATTATTCCTTGTTGTTATTGTTGTGGAGAATTTGGAGGTTACCGGAGATCTGACGTTTAATAAATTAATTTCAATTTAGGTCCTTTCGTTTTCTACGAGGTTAAGTGTATGTAGAGCCGTGTAGTGTAATCTGCACTTTGTCTAATAGTGTCACACTTTCGTGCAAATGAAAGCACCTTATGTTGAAGATCTCTGTCTTTGTTCTGAGGTTCATATGATAGATTTGATTTATAACCGACCTGATTCTCACCAACAATAATTAATCTTCATTGATTATTGCTTCCATTTTAATAAAATCGTTCGTAAATATATTCTGTCTGGTTGACATTTGACAGATCGTCTTTGAGTGGAAGGAAAATGAACGACTTCTAGTGGAAAGGAAGGTGATTTGTTTTTGTGCTCTTTTTGGTTGTTTCCGGCTTCGTCTTCGACAGTCTCTTCCGTGTGTGGCGTTCTTGAGGGCAGGTGTGTGACGATACTCATGTAATCAATTTTCGATAATTTATCACTTATTAGTGGATTTAATTGATTCTACATGGTTGAATAATCTTCGTTGATTTTTGTGGAATTGAATAGTCATATTGGTGAACTCGTGTAGTCGTATTTGGAAAAATCACGAAGAGTACCTGTAATGGGGATTTTAAGTTGATGTCGCCCACCGCCATTTTGAAGCCCTGATCCGAGAACCCAGAACACCTTTGATTTTGTTGCTGCCTTTTGAAGTGTCTCCATTTCCCCCTGATAACCAGTAGTATCCCGTTTCACCGATAATTATTTCTACGATCAAATAGAACTGATTTAAGGCAAAAGTGTTGGATCTTCAAGTTGTACCAGGATATTTGCCAGACCTTGTAGTGTCAGCAGTCTAGTCTCCATTCACAACAGACAGTTACCTTAGTGTTGGATCTTCAAGTTGTACCAAGTTATTTGCTGGACACTGTAGCATCTGTAGTGTCAGCAGTCTAGTCTAATCCATTCACCTCAGGACGATGTTCTTGGAAGGATAAGCAGGCCCAGGCATCAGTAATCCAATATAGCCTCGGAGGGAAGGAAAGTGCTAGACCTTCCAGTTGTACCAAGGCGATCGGCACTCTGAGTGACTCAGCATAGACTGGTGTAACTATAACTATTTGACGGTTCAACTTTTCATAACATCTTTTCCAAATTTACACTCTCTCTCTTGGCATAAGTTCAGTTTTAAAACATTATCTATTCATATAATTTTATCAGATTGGGTGGGATACTGGGGAAAGCATCGGGAAAGCACACGGAGAGCACATTTTTATATATATATTTTTGTTTATAATATTCCAAATTTACGTAACCTCACTTGGCCTGAAGTCCGTTGTAATATAAGATTCCATTTTGTGTGTTATTATTCACCACATTTCATTCTTTTGTGAGTGTACTTCAAGAAAAATTTCAACTGATATTTTTATTATTGGTATTAATGGTATTTGCTACACACCTTCAGTGTGTATATTCATTTTGGTGAAAGGTTTGCCACTTCCTTGAATTGTTTACTTCAAGAAGGTATTACCTTACTTTGATTTATTTTATTATTCTTACTAAATTTACTTGATACTACCCACAATCTGGTGGAAAATATTTCTGTAACTAATTTAGTAGTTTACATACCTCATTTTTATTGGCTTCATTTCAATATCTGCCTATCCATCGACTGGACTTTTAGTTCCAACTAATTAGTAATTTACAGGTTGTTACTTCCTCATTGTCAGTCCCTTTGTGATCACAATGGGAGCATGGAAGGCAACTGAACTACGCTGTACTGGGTACGCAATCTTTGGAAAATAAGGTAATTGGGCTGTTCACCACATTTTCTTGCAGAAGATTAATAGAGGTTTGTAAACTAAGCGTTTGGATTTAATTTTCAATTCAAACCCCCAATACTTGAATACGTAAACAAAGTGTACCTCATTTTTATTGGCTTCATTTCAATATCTGCCTATCCATCGACTGGAATTTTAGTTCCAACTAATTAGTAATTTACAGGTTGTTACTTCCTCATTGTCAGTCCCTTTGTGATCACAATGGGAGCATGGAAGGCAACTGAACTACGCTGTACTGGGTACGCAATCTTTGGAAAATAAGGTAATTGGGCTGTTCACCACATTTTCTTGCAGAAGATTAATAGAGGTTTGTAAACTAAGCGTTTGGATTTAATTTTCAATTCCAACCCCCAATACTTGAATACGTAAACAAAGTGTGGTCATCATACCACATCCCACCAGTGCTATTTATTGACAATATTTTAGATTCCATTTAGAAATCTCCATCAGAGATCTGGAGCAGTCTGTGCTTGGACTGGCTTTTCTAATCACTGGCGCGATATTAATTTTTGGTAGAACCCATGGCACCCGGATTGAGTTAGTCGGTGACTGCTATGTTGTCAAGTGCTTTCTAGTGCTTTCTATTATTGTTAATATTATTTCTTCTGTTTTTTATAAAGAAGCGTAGCAGAGAGTCCATCCTAGTGGAGTCGGAGGAGTGTAGAGTATTCCTGCCAAATCGACTGACTGGTGAATTCAAACCCATCCTCGACAAATTAACCGAGTCCCAGCATATGCTCATCCACAGGAGCGAGCAGAAAATTGCCAATCAAAATCATCAGCAGCAGCTGTTTGAGATCTCTAAGGCCTGAAGACGCGGACGCCGCCACCGTTGGAAACAGAGAGTGAGTTTCTTGTATTTCACATTGACATTTTCTTGAAATTTTGTATGTCTGTTGAATCATCATGTCATCTGATGCCATTGTTGCACACAGTATGGAGATGGTAGACAAGTTGCGTAAGGCAAAAATAATCCTCAAAAAGGGTTGTACTGATGAAGAGCGCAAACATTGGCTGACCCATTGCAAGTACACCGCCCGCCTGATCAATAGGCATAGGCTCTCTGAGAAAATTATAAACTTTATGCGGACAAATCAAAATTAACATTAACAGTGGGAGGACTTGAAATCGGCAGTTTCTTCGAGTTTACGCACCGGTATAATTATAAATTTGAAACATAAATACATTGGACAATTTTTTGACGATGCATTCACTCTATTCAAAAGCAGAATACAAAATTTATTGAAAAAGTATCCAATCATCAAAGTCAATGCGACATTTTGTGGTAAATTCGTGGAAAACTCCTTGATTCAAGAACAAAAAATCGACTTTAAATATTTCAGCACTAAAAACGTTGTGATCGATAAGGGTACAACTTTGAAACAGTGGTTCCTAGAAAAGGACATCGATCAAATTCAAAACAAACTTTCAGAATTCGTGGACAAATGAAGTGGAAAACCGTTCGTCTTCGATCGAGCTACCAAAATTCATTGCCAAAAAGCGAGCTTGCATCATGAAAAATATAGATGATGCGTGTTTCGCTTGGGCCGTCGTCTCAGCTCTGTACCCTGTTGACTTTAGTAAAAATACAGACAGACCCCCCCACTATTCAAATGTACTGAACTTGGATGGTATCGACTATCCCATGAAATTCGAACAAATTACCAAATTTGAGCGATTGAACAACATATCGATGAATGTGTACACCTTGGAATTGATTTAGCTGCAGCCGAACAAGGAGGCATTTTTCGTTACTGTTCCGAGCCGACTTACGAAACAAAAATTAGACAAACATGTCAATCTTCTTCTCATTCAAAATGATTACGAGGCACCACCACTAGAGATCGCCGACGACGATGACGCCGTCGGCAATGACATAGAATTCCATTACGTTTGGATATAGGATTTATCTCGCCTGCTTAATCGCCAACTCAGTAAAGACGGGCATAACACATTCATTTGCGACAGGTGTTTGAATTATTTGGAGTTGGATCCTGCGTGGTATTACACCCTCCCGGGATACATGTGGTCTTGTATATTGAAGTACACCCAGTCTAAATTGCAGATACTGAAAGACGTCGATATGCTTCTCTTTGTCGAGCGAGGAATTCGTGGCGGCATCAGTCAGTGCTGTAACAGATTCTCCTCGGCCAATAACAAGCACATGGGCGAAAGGTACGACGCCTCCAAACCGTCGACCTATTTGCTATACCTCGACGTGAATAATCTGTACGGTTGGGCCATGATGGAATATCTTCCGTACGATGGCTTTAAATGGCTCAAAAATGCAGCCGATTTAGATGTGTCGGAAGTGTCGGACACCTCGCCCATCAGCTACATTCTCGAAGTCAATTTGGAGTACCCCGAATATCTGCATGACAAACACAAAGATTTGCCTTTGTGTGTCGAGCACCGTACACCACCAGGCTCGAAATTACCAAAATTGATGACCACGCTGTACAACAAGGAAAAATATGTTGTGCACTACAGGGTGTTGAAGCAAGCACTCAGACACGGCCTTGTACTCAGGAAAATCTAAAGGTGTTGCAATTCATTCAGTCGGCGTGGCTGCATCCCTACATTGAATAAAATACGAAATAACGCTCTCAAGCAAAAATAACTACAAACTAGTCAATATCGCAGCCATGGAAAACCTACGGAAGCACCGTGTGGTAAAAATGGTCTCCAAGTGGCGCAAAAAATCTGATTGCCAGTCCAAATTTGAGGAGTCACACCATTTTCGACGAGAGCCTCGTCGCTATCGAGATGGCAGAAACGGATTTGTTATTTAATGAGCCATTGTACATAGGAATGTCGATTCTCGATATTTCCAAGGTGTGCGTGTACGATTTCCATTACGCCTTCAAGATGGAAAAGTACACGAACGATCAGTGCAAATTGATGTATACGGATACTGATTCGCTCATTTATGAATATGAGTGCGATGATATTTATCGGAATTTGATTAGTTACATTGAAAAATTTTATACGAGCAACTACCCAAGCGATAACCCCTTTGGCATCCCTTTATTGAATAAAAACGTACCCGGCTTGATGAAGGACGAAGCCAGTGGTCGTATCATGACGGATTTCGTGGGGCTTCGATCGAAGTTGTACACCAGTTTCGTTTATGCCTCAGCAGTGGTGTGGTTCGTAAGGCATTCTCGTATTTTGAAACCAATTTTGTATTGAATAACCCTTTTCTAACATTCACCTTTCACACAATTAAATATTTACTTCACTCAATGCTTTTTGTGAACATTAAAAATGCATGTTACAAGTGACAAAACTGGAATGAATATAATTATTTCTGTCTTATATTTATAACATCATTTATCTACTCCTATTAAGTTATATATCAATTATTCAACTGCTTGTGAGTAATTAATAGTGTCTATGAACAAACAGCGTGACTTATAATTACTCACTGCTATAACTCACGCTAATAAATTGGAAAATTTCACACATTACTCTTTTAGCCAATCAAAAAATTCCTTCTTGTTTAGATGCTATGGCAACCCAAAAATCTTCCGGAAATTTTTATCCTCCCAGGGACCCTCGGCGAAATTAATGTAAGTGGAAATTTTTCTGTCAAATATTTGACGTTGCCGGGTCACCGATATATAAGGTCAAGCAAGGTTGGGCGAGGTTGGGCTTCCCATAGTTATTATGAATTGTTGGATGATTTTCATTTCTTGGTGTGAAATTTTCTTACCGAATCTAGTGTAATTTTCGCGACTGGAAGAATTAAACAGTCTATATTGCCTATTGATATTGAGGGGAGTAATGTCACTTTAAAAATTTTGACGTTTTCAAATTAAATTACTAATATTGTGAATTTTCTACTGAAAACGATTAATTCAGATATACTTGAGTTCGGAAATTGTAGATAGTAGCTCATCGTCGGTTCGTGGGGTCTCAGAGTGCGGATTGCCTAGGAATCTCCGTAAACTGACGATGAGTCACTATTTACAATTTCCGAACTTGAGATAGTGAAGATGTATTAATATATACACCTCCATCAGAAATAAGACAAGTAGCTAATGTTACCATACTTGCATAATTCAGTCCCACACATTCAGTTTACTGGTTGTTCAAACTTTACAGTTGATTTTATTAATAAACGAAATGAGTAATTACAATTAACATTTTTATAGCATTGTTATAGGTAACTATTAAGATTTGTGAATACAGTTATTTCTCTGTACTTGTATCTTAGTATTTATTGTTATAGTCGTAGATGAAGTATAGTATTCTACTTTCGGTAATGGTCATAACTCACTTCATGAATTACAACAATCGCCTGCGGCTCGTGCCGCAAACTTCATCTGCGTGAGTTATGACCTACATTAACGCTCGTTGAATAATATACTATTAAACAATAGAAAATCATATTCATGAGATAATCTTCGGTATAAAAGATAAATCACGGTAAAAAGCAAGTCAGCATAGATAAATCCCGGTAGTTGTTGGAGTTGCAATTTGTCTAGCTGCAGGCTGCAGGGCAGGACCCAGGAACGTAGCTCCTCCCTCCTTAAGATGAAGACTGGGATAGGTCTGGTTGGCTAGTCTTCATATCGTTCATATGGGCTGGTTGTTCACGTCGCTTTGATTGGTAATATTGCCATAGATTATATGGGTAGTGTAATGTGTCGTGGGTTCTTGCGTATTTGCTCGAAATTTTGCCACTAAAAGTCTAGGTTGTTATTGAATATTACACCAACTCAATTAACTCAATAAGTGCATATATTTTAATTGAAATCAACTGGTATAAACAATGTGACGTTTCAACAAATTATTAAAAATTATTCTGACGTTTCTTCTTGTCACCTCTTTTCCAAGTCTGGAACCCGGATATCTTGATGTAAATTGATAAATGTTTCAATATTGGGGTGATCCCCAACATGCCGCCCTCTTTGAAAGCTTTAGGAATTTAAAGTTTAAAAAATAAATAAATATTTGCAATGAAATGAAATGAATGTTATTGCACATCAAGGTTGTTCTGCACCATTAGGTAACACACATAACTTTGTAACAGGCCTTTTATACACGCCACTCGAAGTCTTCACTGTTGCCACACGTACTATGCCGTCGGAACCTGGGTGAAGTTGCAAGACTCGTCCTAAGCTCCATTTCAGCGGAGGAAGATTATCCTCCTTGATTATGACCACGATATCAGGTTTCAACAGCTGGGGATGATGTTGCTTCCATTTATGTCTTATCTGGAGTTTAGAGATATACTCCTTCGACCAACGTTGCCATACATCTTGAACGATTTTTTGACACCTCTTAAAGCGGGACATGATGGACTCCTTCATGCCAGTGGAATCTTCATAAGGTACCGTTTGCAGTGGTTCTCCAATAAGGAAGTGCGCGGGGGTAATGGAACTAGGATCGTTAGGATCACTGGAGAGAGGATATAAAGGTCTTGAATTTAAACAAGCCTCTACCTGAGCCAGAACAGTGGAATACTCTTCAAAAGTATTACACGTTTGAGATGATATTTGACCGATTTGAAAGCAGCCTCCCATAATCCTCCAAAATGCGGGGATTTCGGAGGTATTAAATGCCATTCAATTCCCCTTCTGATTTAATTCGGTTTGAACATCTACATTTATGGATGTCAACAATTTTTTAAGCTCTGCATTAGCACCAACAAAATTGGTTCCGTTATCGGAAAAGACATGGTTGCATTTACCTCTTCTGGCCATGAATCTATGCAAACAAGCTGAAAATGCTTGAGATGTCATATCACTAACAAGCTCAAGATGAGCCGCCTTAGTAGCACAACAAATAAAGACGCAAACATATGTCTTGGTCACCTTGAAATTTCTAGTTTTTCGGTCTCGTAAATTAAATGGACCACAATAATCAATTCCTACATGGACGAAAGGTCTTGCAGGAGACACTCTTAGTTCTGGTAAATCAGCCATAAGATACTCTGTTTTCAAATTAGGATTTGTTTTGTAACAAGTTACGCAATTATGCACAATTTTGCGAATCAAATTACGCCCATCAAATTACGCCCATTTATTACCCAATACTTTTCCTGTAGAGATGTAAGTAATAATTGAGGACCCGCATGACATAAAAGTTTATGTTGATAATTTACAAGTAGTTGTGTCATCTTATGATTGTTCAGTAAAACGATTGAATGTTTTTTATCGATATCATAATTCGAATATTTTAGCCGCCCTCCCACACGTATTAGCTCATCACTATCAAGAAAGGGGTTAAGTTGCAATAATTTACTCTTTTTGTCGACTGACCTATTCATCTTGAGATTTTTTAATTCAGATGAAAATGATTCCTTCTGAACCAGTCTTAATAAAACAACTAACGAGTGCTTTAGCTCTTGAGGATTAAGAGGTCCCTCATTCTTGATTGAATATTTACTTGAATTATTTTTAAAACGTAATAGGTAAGCCACGGTACGTTGTAGTCTCACGAAACTAGAACATCTATCAAAAATAGTGTGAATAGATGAATTGACAATAGATACAATTGGCATCTGCTTTTTGATCTCTGCAAGACACCCAACAGGTGTTACTTCAGAATTTGATTCGATGGGCCATTTGTCAAACGTATGTCTTAGCCAATCCGGACCATACCACCATAGCTCATTTTTAATCAAGTTCTGTGGATCGAGACCTCTGGAAATTAAATCTGCAGTGTTTTTCTCAGTACTTACGTGACGCCAATCTTTCTTATTTGTTAGCGACTGAATATTCGATACTCTGTTGGCTACAAAAACTTTCCACATTGTGGGTGTTCCATTTATCCAACCGAGAACAATTGTGGAATCACTCCAGAAAAATACTTGATTGAATGTTATATTCCATGCTAATTTCACCTTATCGAAAAGTTTCGCTAGAAGTGAAGCTGCACATAACTCCAGCTTTGGAATACTTAGGCACTTCAGTGGTGCCACTTTAGATTTAGCACATAACAAATTGACATGGATTTTACTGGACTTAATAGTTCTTATGTAAATGCATGCTCCATATCCTGATTCACAAGCATCTGCAAAACCACGTAATCCGAAAATATTTGTATTATCACATAAAACAAAACGTGGTACTTGAATATCATTCAAATAATATAAATGATCTTGAAATTTATTCCATTCGTAAGATATGTCCAATGGGAGTGGTTCGTCCCATGATACCTTCAGTTGCCAAAGAGTTTGTAGTATTCATTTAGCCTTTATAATGACCGGCCCGACAAGACCTAATGGGTCAAATATCTGCGCAATTATTGAAAGTATCATGTGTTTGGTAGGAATCTGTTTAGAATTCAAGCCTGGTTTGATATTATATTTCAAAGTATCTGAATTAGAATGCCACAAAAGACCTAAGGAATTAGTTTGACAGTTGTCACCGATATTAATTATACAATTTGGTTGGGAATTTTTTATGTTTTCTAAAACATCTGCATTATTAGAAATCCATTTGTTGAGAGAAAACCCATATGAACCAAATAAACTGGTATTATCTTTATACAAATTTTTGATTGTGTTGATATCGTCGACCCTGTCAATAGATCATCGACATAAAAATCTCTCAAAATAACCTCGCAAGCAAGTGGATATTCAATTTTTTTTTGAATACCAATTTCATGTAAGCAACGAATTGCTAAAAAAGGTGCTGATGATGTACCGTAAGTTACTGTATTCAATTCGAATGTTTCAATAGGTTGACTTTGGTCAGAACGCCACAGAATACGTTGCAACCTTCTATCATCCTCATGAATCACAATTTGACGGTACATTTTCGTGACGTCACCGGCTAATATATATTTATGTGATCTAAATCTCAATAAAATACTTACCAGATCCTGTTGTATAGTTGGACCAATTAATTGTAAGTAATTAAGTGAAATTCCTGTGGTTGTCTTCATCGATGCATCGAAAACAACTCTAAATTTTGTTGTCAAACTATTATCTTTTTTCACGAAATGGTGAGGAATATAATAGCTTGGTGAATCATTGTCGATATGATCAATTTTCAACATATGTTTCAATGCAGCATATTCTTCCATGAATTGAACATATTGTTTCCTCAAGACTTCATCCTTATTCAATTTGGATTCGATAGAATATAATCGTTTGAGTGCCAATTTTCTCGAGTCACCCAAATTACGACAATTCTGCTTAAGAGGAAGCCTAACAACAAACCTGCCGGTTTCATCTCGTTATCTCGTTTTGTTGTTGCTTTGAAGAAATCTTCAGCAGATTTTTCTTCATCTGTCAGAGGCATAATATTTGGAAATTCTTCAACTTCCCAGAATTTACTAATTGATTGATGCAATTCGGTGTCAGTTATCAAATTACAGTGCTGTGCTATAATGAAGTTGCAATACCTCTGAGGAATTTGCCCTGAGAGTACCCATCCGAATAACGTATTCTGAATGATAGGTTTATTTTTACCTAACTTTATCTGACCCATGCGTAATATTTGCCAGAATAAGTCTGCACCGATTAATAAATCAATTTTACTTGACTCGTTGAAGTCTGGATCAGCGAGGATGATATCCAGAGGAATGTCAATTATATTTTTATCGAACGAAATTGAAGGTAAATGATTTGTTATTTTTGAAATGATCAGGTAATTTATGTTTGTTTGATATGAACTGATGTTAGATTTTAATTTGACGTTCAAATAATGCGTAATATTGCTATGGGATTCATTAACACCTGAAACGGATACATGTGTTTTTACTTTTTTTGAATTCAATTTGTCAGCAAATTTTTGGGTTATCAAATGTGAAGTGGAACCAGAATCTAACAAAGCTCTGCAGTCGTGGTATATACCATATTTGTCCAAAACTTGAACAATTGCAGTAGATAATAATATTTGTTTATGATTAATTGCTTGTATGCAAGAGAACTGATTATTCAATGTGAACGACTTTTGGTTTGGTTCACTAGGTATATTAGTTGAAAATCCCACAGAAGTTGGAATGGAAATCTGATTTTGAGATATTTCTTCAGAACCTGTTTGTTTAGCACGCTTTGTTGTATATGAATTATGAAGCAATGTATGATGACGTTTCGAACATATTTTACATTTGATACTCAGACAAGCCTTATTGCTGTGTCCACTTCTTAGACAATTAGTGCATAACTGTTTTTCTTTTGCTGTAAGATATTGTTTTTCAGCAGTCAAATTTAAAAATGTAGTACATTTAGTGATATAATAGTTGGCAGCACAAAATTTGCAAATTTGAATAATGTTCTCTGCTTCAAAAAATGATTTAGGCCTTTGACTTGAAGTACAGGCAGTCAGAGTTTCCAAAAGACTACATCGTTCATTTAAAAATGTTTTCAATTCTTCCAAAGTGGATAATTTTGTGGATGAACTTTTGATCTCCCATTCTCTTCGTGTAACAGAATCTAATTTGCTGGAAACCATGAAAATCACCAGTGTATCCCGTTTATCTACTGGCTGACCGAGTACTTCAAGGGCTTTCAAATGTTTGTTGAGATTATCTACTAACAACCGCAATGCACTATGCGATTCTTTATGAAAAACTGGTAAATTGAAAATAGCCTTCACATGGTTGTTTACCAATAAAACTTTATTTTCATATCGATTTTGCAAAAGTGTCCAAGCAGAATTATAATTTTCAGATGAAATTTCAAGCGACCTGACTATGTCTGCGGCTTCACCCTTCAAAGATAAACGCAAATAATGAAACTTTTGTATATCAGTAATGGTATTATTTTTTTGTGTATGATTGAACTGAAAGTATCTTTGAAATACAACCATTGACTATATGAACCATCAAAGCTAGGTAGGTTTATAGTGGGTAATTTGATAGAATTGATATTATCATTAAAAGTATTTGACCCCAATTGTACCCCTTGTCCTACTACATTGGGATTAACACTAAGGAAAATACGCTTGGCTTAAGCATGAAGTGCATAATAATTTTTTTCGAATTCGTTTCTTTCAATTTCATGTTGTTCAGAATTTTCCTCCGCGTCTTCATCAAGTAATTCTATTTTCATTTGTACTTCTTCAAAATGACCCAATATAGACTGTGACTTATTCAATCGAAGCTCTAACTGAATTAAATCAGGATGTTCCTCATTTAAAGTATCTAGGAAATTCTTGAACCGCGTCAGATGCACCTTCAAAATTCCCCGTTTTCGTATATGCTCTTCGAATGTTTCTGTCATGATTTGACAATATATTATGTACCTGTGATGGTTTATTGAATGAAATTATTGTTTTTTCTCTTCTTTAATGCGATGCTAGGTAATATTCTGCTGGTAATTTATTAGCCAAAATATTTCCTATTTATATGAATCTGAAGTTTGGATTTGCTTATTTGTTTCAAACTTACAAACAATGAAACTCATCCAAAATTCTGAAGCTCAGGCAAAACCTGAATAAGACAATACCAGTTGGGAAAGGAATGTTATAAAAGGACATGAAAGGATCGCACACTGACCTTATATCCGATGCTCTGAAGGACCATGTAATGTGTCGTGGGGTTTCTTATTAGTCTAGGTTGTTATTGAATATTACACCAACTCAATTAACGCAATAACCGCATATATTTTAATTGAAATCAACTGGTATAAACAATGTGACGTTTCAACAAATTATTAAAAATTATTCTGACGTTTCTTCTTGTAACCTCTTTTCCAAGTCTGGAACCCGGATATCTTAATGTAAATTGAAAAATGTTTCAATATTGGGGTGATCCCCAACAGGTAGCAATTTTTGTAGTAAAATGCTACTCCAAGGAAAATGATGCATAAAAAGATGCAAGAAAGGATAATAATCCATACAGGTATCGAATTGGTGGAAAGTTGTGGCTCATAAGGAAGTTGGAACTGATGTGATAATATTGTTGATGTAAGATGTTTGATTTCATGCAAGTTCATTCTGGAAATAGAGATTGGTGTCGGTCTCAAAAGTAATTGAGAAATATTCAAAGAGGGTAATTAGAAAAAATGACAATTTTCAGGTATAGAAATTATATAACTTCCAGGCTGGACCTCGTGGTGATTTTCCATAGTACAGCTCTCAGCTATGATGATGCTTGATGGAGTGGAAAACAGAATCGTTTCTGGTGTCAATTGGTTTGCCAAACATTTGTCGAATTGTACATTATATACTGAACAATTTGCAGGCTCATTCATGATAATTATTTTCAAAATACATTTTTTTTGTAGGTTGTTCTTGCAGTATGTTCTCAATCTCTTCCCAGGGGTTCTCTTCATACTGGTTGAGTTCTTCACTCTCATTTAGGATCAGGTAAGGTTTTAGGGGTAATATGATTTTATTATTGATAGGAGAAGGATAAATAATAATAATAAAGTTTTGAATGAAATTGATTTCAATGTTGGAAAGTGGATTAGAAAAATTATTTTCTCTGTGGTGAATACTGTTTGTATTCCTAAGAAATTGTAGTAACTATGTTGATTTTTGAACTTGACCAATTGATCTTGGGAATAGAGAATATTCATTTTGTTAATAATTGAATATAAATTTATCAGAGAGAGAAAAGTAGGGTGTACAGTATCAATATTTGCGAAAGTAATAGCATCAATAATTTGCTCGAGTTGGCTTCGAAAGGTTATCAAAGAATTTATTAATAAATGTAAAGTATTTACTTCATAACTTGATTTTGAAATGATCCAATCAATTTTAATGTTATCAATATATTTGATTTGAGTCGGTATAGAGTTTCATTTGTTTTTAACATCATTTCTTTTGCGAAAGAAAGTTGTTCGTTCAATTCGTCACGAATTAACTGATCATTTTTATTTAAATATGAAAGCATCGAATTTATTCTTTCACCATCTTCATGATCTAAAGTTCCATATATAATTTGTATAATTTGTAATAAATGGTCAACTTGTAATAACAATGTTTGTGCTTGTTGCAAGAGTAAGTTCGATTGAGTACTTAGCGTGTTTTTCTTTCCAAGAATATCAACTTGAAACCATAATTTATTTCTTATATCTACTAATTCAGTTATATTCGTATACCTAACTTGTAAACGTATGCTTACTAGAAAATACTTAAGTAAATTTCATTTCTATTGGTACTATAGGTGTTCTCGCCATTTTTATTTTTAGTTAAGTAAAGGAAAAATATATGGTACAGTCCGGCAACATTGTATTTCTCCACAGGACAGAGAGTGGTGAAACAATAATTCAGTATCGTCTAATTATCAGGGCACATCGGGTTGTACAATTTTCGGCGGTTTTTTTTGAACTGTTCTAAAAACTCTGTAACGGTGCTAGGTTCGGCTAGCTGGTCCTCTCGATTGAAGAAATTGCTCATATTTCCTTATCCTAACTTTCCTTCCCAACCAAGTTTACCGAGTAAACCAACATTGGACAAGCCAAGGAAAGGACTCACCAACGAATTCTCAATCTGTGAGTATAAATTTGATTTTCACAATTCTCAAACTGAGCGAAGAGGGAACATTTTGGTCCCATCGAGCCAGGATTATCAGTGATAAAAGTCAATTCATTAAATATTTTTCGGATTTTGTTTTCTTATCTCTTCTGGACAGCCTATTCCTAGAAAAACATTGAAAACACCGGTCGGTCGGTGAACAGGTTTTTGTTGAGGTTGTGGCGTCAGGAGTGCGGGGTTGTCGGATTGTCAAAAATACATAATTTTTCGAAAACAGTTCAATTATTAGATCAATTTGATTAGGAAGCGGTTCTATCGATTTGAACTGATATTGTGGTTTCCTTCATTTGGGAATATGACTACATCAGAGAGGGAGTTGAAAAAAATTATAGCAAAAAAAGAAAATTTGTTTGCTATTTTACAAAGGTTGTACGATGTGAGTAGAGATTTGTCAACGGAATCAGTAAATAGAAAGTTTCAGACTTTAATGATAACGTATGAGGAAACAAAAAGAAACCTTTATTTGATGTTGGATGAAATTAATGATGTACAATTTGAAATAAACAAAGACTATACTCCAGATTACCAGGCGATTCAAACAATTAATGAACTTTGTTCTTACATTCAAATGGCAGCGGAAAGTATTAAATTGCCAAACAATATACCATCAAGTAGTGCAGGTTCTGGTGCTAGTGGCGGCAGTGGTGCACCATCTTTGCATAGTTCTTTAAAAATCCCACATCCGAGTTTACCAGAATTTCATGGGGAAATTCGTCAGTGGGAAACATTTCATGCTGTTTATAAGAACATGGTTCATTTGAATCCAAATTTAACAAATCTTGATAGGGTTCACCTTCTAGTCGGTTGCCTAAAGGGCCCTGCGCAAAACGTGTATGCAGGGATTGCAATTGTTTCGGATAATTACGATATAATATATAAGACTTTGTGCGATAAGTATGAAAATAAACGTATGTTGGCAAGCACATACTTACAACAAATTATGGAGTTTAAAGCGCCTAATAATGAATCGGAGAAAAATCTAAACACATTTTTGGAGCGATTTGATACATCGGTTTCGGCATTGAAAAATTTGAATTTCCCGGATTTAACAGATTTTATGTTTACATATGTAGCCTTATCTAAACTTGATACTGACACAGTTCGGGGGTTCGACACGGATCAAAGAGGAGCGGATATTCCTTCGTATCAAAACTTATTAAAATTTGTTAAAGGACAAACACGGATTCTTCACTTAAATAAAACTCCTACGAGTACGGCCGGAAAATCGGCGGTTAAAAGTTTTTTCGTTAGTGACAATAGAAACACAAAATAAAACAATCATTGTATATATTGTAAAAAATCATCACATTATTTAGGGCGCTGTGAAAAATTCAAGCAACTCACTCCCAATAAGTGATATGAAATAGTGAGAGAAAACAACTGGTGTTTTTTGTGTTTATCTTCTGCTCACGGGGTACGAAATTGTCCTTCAGAAAGATCTTGTGTGATGTGTTCCAAAAGACTCATGTTCTTTTACATTTTGTAAGAACCCGGCAAGATCAGGAGATATCACGGAGTAATAATAATACAGAAAAGGATGGTGTTTCTGCAACATCTAATAATATAGAGAATCCTCAGGGAAGTCTTGAGATACATTTATGTTCGGCCTTGACTGGCAATAATCGTTCGAATCATACAAATGTATTATCTACAGTGGTAGTTTCAGTGATGAATAGTTGCATTCCCAAGAGCACGGCTCGATTTATCCTAGATACCGGGAGTCAAAACCTATTAACAATAAATTCTTGTAAAAAATTGGGATTGACTGTTTCTAAATATTTTTCGTCGGTGAATGGTTTAGGTGGAAATAAAGAATCCGTACGGGGGATTACCACCCTCATAATTGCATCACGGTATGATTCAAGCAAAAAATATACGATAAGTGCACTTTTGGTCGAAAAGATAACCGATATATTGCCAAAGGTCTTTGTAGATGTTAGTGTAATTCCGTGTTTAGTGGGTGTCTGTCTAGCAGACGATAATTTTGACAAACCTGGAGAAATACATGGTATAATTGGAGTTGAACTTTTCGGGATGATTTTGGGAAAACATCGGATAACAGGGGTAACGGGTTCTCCAGTCGCGGTAGAAACAGAATTTGGATATGTGGTAATGGGGAAAATTCCAGTGTGGTCCAGGGAAGAAAATCCTTTGGTGTACTTTTCTTTGCAAGAAAATCAATCTATTGAACATCTGTTAACTAAATTTTGGGAAGTAGAACAGGTGCCAAATAAACCTTTATTAATTCCGGAGGAAATAGAGTGCGATGAAATTTATAAATCGACCTATAGCAGGGACGAATCAGGACGTTTTACAGTGGCGTTACCTTTTAAAATTTCACCGGAGAGTTTGGGGGATTCGAGGACTCATGCACAATGTCGGTTGGTTTCTTTGGAAAAGCGGTTAACTAGGGATTCAGATTTCGCGTCTCGTATAACAAAGCGATGCAAACGTTTTTGGATGATGATCACATGGCTCTAGTGACAACGGAAAATAATAATGATGAGGTAGCCTATTACATGGCGCACCATCCGGTAATCAAATTAAGTAGCACTAGTACACCGGTTAGAATTGTACTAGATGCAAGTGCCCCCTGTGATAATCATGTTTCACTTAATGACATATTATACAACGGGCCTAAATTAAAAACGGATATTGTATCGTTACTTTTGAATTTTCGGTTATTTCGTATTGCTATGACAACAGATTTTAAAAAAATGTATCTTCAAATAAAAGTTATTCCGGAACATTGGAGGTACCAAAGATTATTATGGCGGTTTGATCCTGAGAATTAAATTCAAGTCTATGAGATCGGGTTGAGATCTTCACCATATTTAGCTTTGCGGACCATAAAACAGTTAGTTAAAGAGGAAGGTGATAAATTTCCTATGGCGGCAGATTATATTTCACGTGATTTGTATATGGATGATTATTGTTATAGCATAGATTCGGAAGGTGACGCAATCCAGTTATATTACAAGATCGATTAATTTATTTAAGGCAGGCGGGTTTGATTTAGTTCAGTGGTCGTCAAACTCAGCTTCAGTATTAACAAATATTCCTTTAGAGAAAAGGGCATCGGATACGGTTACTTTCAAACCGGATACAAAAATTTTGAGTATTCAGTGGAATCCAGAAAAGGATACCTTCAGTTTTGAGGTTAAAACACCCGAGACATAAAGTACAAAGCACAGGATTTATTCTTTTTAAAAAATTTTACGAATTACGGTTTTAGCTCTTCGTTTCTGTAAAATACTTGTAAGAAGAAAAGGTTTGAATTTAGCAAGTGAATTACAAAAGGCTGAAATACTTTTAATGAAACTAGTAAAAGACAGACATTTTGAGTCTGAATTGATGCTATTGAATAAAATTAAAAAATGCATTTCTAACTTAAAGAGGCTGGACCCTTTTATGCAGGACGGATTGCTTAGGGTCGGGGGTCGAATTGGGAATTCGAACTTTGGATTCTCTAAAAGACATCCATATATATTACCGGCTGAAGATGTTTTTACAGAAAGACTTGTAGATTTTTATCATAAAATATATTTACATACGGATGCTTATTTATAAGAAGCCATATTACGTCAAAAATATTGGATTCATGGCGGAAGGAATTTGATCAGAAGTCGTATTCATAAGTGTAATCGCTGTTTTAGGTTAAAACCCAAAGTTTTAGAGCCATTTATGACTAGTTTACCATTAGTACGGGTACAGGAGGCCAAAGCTTTCAACAACACTGGGGTGGACTATTTTGGGCCAATTAAAATTTCTTTCGGTAGACGGAAAAATGCTCTAATATATAAGGGATATATTAGTCTGTTCATTTGTATGTCTGTCAAGGCAATACATTTAGAACTGGTTAGCTCTTTATCCACCGATCATTTCTTACAGGGATTTAAAAGATTTATCTCTCGGAGAGGCCCAGTTCGAGCTCTATATTCGGATAGAGGCACCAATTTTGTCGGCGCTAAATCGATTCTGGCTGATATCAATGACTTTGTTAATTCTCCAGAATATATTAGTGCGTTTGAAACGGAGCTCGGAGTACACGGAATCGAGTGGCATTTCAATAGCCCTTCCGCACCCGAACAAGGAGGTTTATGGGAAAGCAATGTCAAGGCCGTCAAAAATCATATTTACCGGGTCATCGGAGACCAGTTATTAACTAACGAGGAATTTTCAACATTATTGACGGAAATCGAAGCACTTTTAAATTCCCGGCCTTTGTGCCAATTATCAACGGATCCAACTGCTCCAGAGGCTTTAACTCCCGCACATTTTTTGACATTGGCTCCTCTACGCGGTTTTCCTTCTGAAAAAGTAGATAATATTCCTATCAACCGGTTAGACAGATTTCAACTGGTCGATCGAATGGTTCAAGATTTTTGGAACCGTTGGAGGTTGGAATATTTAAGTAGTTCACAAATTCGTAAAAAATGGAATAAACAAACCCCTAATATTGCGATAGGTACTGTTGTAATTTTGAAAACCGACAACGCACCTCCATTGCATTGGCCATTAGCTGTAGTTACCGCGGTTCACCCGAGTAGCGACGGGGTTGTGCGTAACGTAACTTTAAAAACGAGCAAAGGCATGTTTACTCGACCGGTGGTAAAGTTGTGTCCACTGCCCTCACAATAAAAAAAGAGCCTGTTCACTCAATGGAAATTCAATTAAAAATTATTTTATATTTTTTTTTCTTTTTATTTCCAGCTGGTCTGGAAATGGGTTATTGATCTGGAGTGTAGTTTATTATTTATGGTTATTCAAGCACCTGAATTTTTTTTTCAATTGCGCTGAAAAATAAACGTTTTTCAGGGTCGGGGGAATGTTCTCGCCATTTTTATTTTTAGTTAAGTAAAGGAAAAATATAGGGTACAGTCCGGCAACATTGTATTTCTCCGCAGGACAGAGAGTGGTAAAACAATAATTCAGTATCGTTTAATTATCAGGGCACATCGGGGTGTACAATTTTCGGCGGGTTTTTTTGAACTGTTCTAAAAACTCTGTAACGGTGCTAGGTTCGGCTAGCTGGTCATCTCGATTGAAGAAATTTTGAAATTGCTCATATTTCCTTATCCTAACTTTCCTTCACAACCAAGTTTACCGAGTAAACCAACATTGGACAAGCCAAGGAAAGGACTCACCAACGAATTCTCGATCTGTGAGTATAAATTTGATTTTCACAATTCTCAAACTGAGCGAAGAGGCAACAATAGGATTAGTTAACTTGTGAATAAATCCACTTATTGGGTAAATTAATAGAAATTAATACTAGTGTAAACTTCATCTGAAATAGACAGAAAAAAAAATAAAATTGATAATATTTACGTTTCTTCAAATTGTGCTTCGAATATTTCGAAGTTTCTGTTCTGATTTTATTGTGAGTTTGAGTGAATGTTTAAACGCAAATAAAACGAGGGGCTAATTTGTCACACGTTTGTTCTTTGTGATAGATTGTATCATTTGTTGTTAAAATTGGGGGTTTTTGTCGATTTTCATTGATTTTTTGAACTTCTTTAGTCTTTTCGTTATGTATTTCTTCATTAATTTGTTCGAATGTTCTATTCATCATTTCTTCATGATTTTGAACATACTTTGATATAATATCTTTTTCAGATATGTCGAATGGATCTTTTGAAGAGAGATGTCCAGAAATGACTTCAAATGGTGTATATCCAATAGAAGAATGGATACAATTGTTATAATGTAATATTGAATATTTCATTAAATTCTGTAAAGATTGTGTTGGATTTTGCCTTGTCTCGGTTCTCACATGTTGACTTATAGTTGAATGAAATCTCTCAATATAACTATTTGAATTCGGATTTTTGGGAGTTGTGATATGAATATTTATTTTGTGTGATTTACAAAAATCTTGAAAGTTCTGATTATTAAATTCAGATCCTCCATCACATACTATTGTATGTGGTATACCAGAGTGGCTAATAAAAGTCAAAAGTCCGTCAAGTATATTGATTCCATTTATTCCTGGTATAGAGTACAGGCTTGGGCAAATTTCGAAAAAGTATCAATGATTGTAAGAAATTTTTCCTTTGAAATAGACAAAGCATCTATATGAATTCTTTCGAAAGGTTTAATCTTTCAATACCTCATTGATTATACGTTGAAAAGTGGAGGGGGCATTTTTCAAACCAAATGGCATGCGCAAGAACTCAAAGTGTCCTAGGTCAGTAGAAAAAGCAGTTTTTTCTATGGAGTTTTTATTCATTTTGATTTGGTGAAAGCCACTAGCTAATCAAGAGTAGTGAAGTATTGAGCTTTTCCAAGTTTTTCTAAAATGTCATCAATATTAAGGATAGGAAATTTGTCTTGAATTGTTTTATTGTTCAATTTTCTATAATTAATTACAATGCGCCATTTTTGCTGTCCACTCGCGTCAGGTTTTTTCGAAACTATCCAAACGGGGCTTGATCAAGGGCTCGAACTATTCCTTATAATACCGTCATTTAACATTTGTGTTATTTGCTTGGTCACTTCTTTTTTATGAATTTCCGGGAATCTACATGATTTGGAATAAATTGCTTCTTCATCTCTTGTCTTGATTTCATGGGTGGTTTGAGTTGTAGAAGAAAGTGGTTGATCAGGATAGTGACATACACTATACATTTTTTTGCAAAGTTTAAGAATTTTATATTTTTCTTCCGAATTCAAATGATCAAGGCGCAATAAATTTTCAATTTCATCTTCATTTGGGAAAGAATGATTAACGTTTCGGCTTGATAAATTTCTGAATCTTCAATTCGGTATACTTGAAGCGGTTTTGTCAAATTCATAAGAATTTCTTGAGAATAAAAATGATGAATCTCTACTATTGCTTCGCCATTTTCTACTGTAGTTACACCTTCCGGAATAAAACAGTTTTGATTCAAATTTGTTTGAGGAACAAGATAAGTTCCATTTATTGAAGTATTAACTGGAAGTTTGGTTCTAACGCTTTCAGTTCCGCACAAAGTTATGGTGAAGCAATCATATTCGGATGGTGAACATTGTGAGACTTGGATAACAATATCATTTTTATACAAATAACCTTCTTGAATATTCCAATTAAATTCCATGTTCTTAACATCTTTGAAATTTAACAGTCCATCAAAGAATGGATGAAAATCAAAAAGTGTAAATATTATTTTTGTGTCAGACTGAAATTCTGGGATAGCTGGTATATATGCTTCAAATTCAGAGGTTTGTTGTCCACAAGACGTTTTGATTATATTTGGTTTATTATAAATATATTGGGGAAAATACTTCTTTGCCAAAGCCGGATTCAAAAGTGAGATGTGACTTCCAGAGTCCAAGATAATTTTCAATTGCCGAAAATTTGAAATCTAAATTAGGATGAAAGGTAATTTTCTTTGATTTATGCTATAGATTTCTAAGTTGTCGCCGTTCCATAGGCTAGAGTAGAAAAAATTGGATTTGAATTTTCGAAATTTTGATTATCGTTTTCAGAAATTGTTTCATCAAATTGTTCTTCATTGTTTTGTGAATCTTCAAATATATAGCGATAATCTTCAATAACAAGATTCAATGGGTCTATCTGTTCACATATGGATTCATAATTATTTTCAATTTGATAATGAGGTTCATTTATTTGATGAATTTCCTCAGAAATTAAAGTTAGTTTACATTGAGGCTGAATATATTGTCTTTGTTGTGAGTACTGGGGAGTATTCACATTTCTAGTTACTGTAGACATAAGGGTTGGTTTAAGTTGAGGTACTTCTAGTTTTCCAAACATTCGTGGTATTATTTGGTTTTCCAAAAACCTGTTGATTGGTAAAAAACCGTTGAGGTACTTGTCGTGTTTGAATTTGGATTGGTTGACTAGGAAAAGTACGATTTTGATGAAAAAATTTGGATTTGTGAAATTTTAATTTGAATTTTATTTATTTTGGTTGAAATTGGGTTGAGGAAAATTAGAATTTGTTGGTTCATTCATGAAATTATTTTGTGGCCCATAATTCCGTTGTTTTTGAACAAAAGGAGGTACTTTAAAAATTGGTTGAGGCATAGGCTGAGAATGGTTTCTTTTTCCATCATTTACTAAGCACAAAAAATTTTCTTCTTCAATCACATAATTCATAGCTATTTCTAAATTATTTGGGTTCTTTAATTTTACTGCTGTCTGAATAGTGGAAGGTAAATATTTCAAAAATGTTATTAGAATTAGTTTCTCCATATTTCCTAATTGAGCGATTTTTCCATCTGCTGTAAGAGTACCATCGTTATTGATAGATGAAAAAATTAAACTTCTGAAATATTGGCATCTAATACCAAAATTATAAGAACTTTCCTTTGGATTTGGTTTCAAAGAATGAAGTTTTTGCAATAAACAAGTGAAAGATCTTTGATCTGAAAATGAAATTCTTCATAAATTTTTTTTCTCTATCCAAGTAGTGAGTTCATATGAGTGCAATAATTCAAGCACTTGGGAGATTATAAGTGATTATTTCCCTCATCTGTCAGAATGTATGTAACCACGATAAATGTTGTTCAATTAATAGCACATAATAGCAAACGAAAATAATTCCAAATCAGGAATCAAACACACGAAATAAAGTTGAAGGATAAAAGAAGATGGGATTCGTTAAAATAATTGAAACGATGTGTTTCCATCATCCTTATAAGCGGTGTCAGTAAAAATGAGCTACTAAAAATTGTCTGAGTGGATAACTCGAAAACGGCTAGGAATATCCCCAGGGATGTACATACAAAAAATATTCGCCTCTCAATCCTATATCACATGGTCGAAAAATATACGGAGTGTTCCATTTGAAGAACTCGAGAAAATTTAATTCAAAAACTTCCGAATTGAAAAATCATTTTCAGTCATCCTGTATAATTTTTGGGAATGATAATGATTCAGAAATATCACTCATATGTCTGTCAAATAGGATTATAATCATGACCTCCTGCATTCCATATTCTTGAGAACGGTGGTTTTTTCGGTATGCATCTGCAGGTAGCATTATTTTGACAAAAAAAATCATAACTCCCAAGTGCTTAGGAGATAGTAAAGGATATTGGAATCGTGGATGGAAACCACTAAAATGCTTGAAAAAATGGATTGAATTACATAGCATTTCATTTGAAAAAAATGCAATTGACCCTGTAGAATTTCCTTGGTTTACCCTGTTTATCCGACAATAATTTCTAGATATAGACACAGTTCTCTAGTTATATTTGGTTTTTGAATTATCGTCCTAACTATCTTAGAACTCAAGCAATCGAACGCACTATTGCCCCACTCTGTATATATTTTCATGAACGTATTGATGGGTGATCTACAAACTACGCATGTGTCGCACCTGATGGCTCACTGTGAGCAGCACACCAAGTGTCTACATGGCATAAACAATACACTTAGTTCATTCACAAGACATACATGATACGTCATCACTGTGTTCTGTGAGTCTATGTTTATGGCATCAGTCACTTTGCTGCTCATGTCACTTTTCACTTGTCGTTCCTCTGGAGCAACATCAGCGCCATCTGTCGATGTTTATCATCTTTTGATAATATAGTACCCAAGTTTATAGCCTCATCAAATGGCAAACCATTGTTTTTAGCTAGAGTTTTTGCACTGCTTAATAAATCGTGATAATATTGACCAAAGTTCATATTCAATAAGTATTCAAATCTTGCCGCCATCACAGTAGCATCTAGATGTAGGATTTCTTGAACATCTGCTTCTGTCAGGTAGAAGTAGGTGTTATTCTTAGAAACTCGCACTTGTAGACTCTCTGCATAAGTAGGTAATTCTTAATCCATAACATCGTCCCAGTCGAGTTTGATTCGGCTAGTCTTGGCCCCCACGTATTGGCCCCATTCAAACACGCTGAAGGACAGGCTGAAGCATATGATGTGGACCTCGCTCACGAGTTTCACTGCAGGCACGAAAATCCAAGCAAAACTTATGCCGCAGTGCAAGCTCAAAACGTCGGTGTTGCGAAACTCGTAGGTGGCGTTGCACGCAAAGAAACGTTCCGCTTTGATGGCCTCCTTGTACATGTCGCATTCTCGATCTACATCGGCCATTCGATCTGCCCACTGTCGGGACGATGATAATGATGATGATGATGAAGCTGACGCAGCCGACTCGTAACCAGAGGACTCTTCAGAAGACTCGACAATGACGTTTACTGCACCAAACATGTTGACTGACTAATCTTTGCGCAGTTTGACGTATTTATTTCTCCGATGCCGCCGCCGCCGCCGCTAACCCCCACCCTCCCATGTACAGGCTCGAGTTTCTACGTCGTCGAGAGCTGAGACGACGACGATGATGATGAAAGGCCCCCTCTTCCTGTTGATATTGTGTCAATTTTCTATTGAAAAACATGCGATTTGTCGCATCAATCCAACTATTGTGCGTACTATCAAACCCAGCCATTTTACAAATACTTAACGACCCTTACGCCTGATGATTTTTTCCACTAGATAGACTTCGGGGATTTTTTGTTTTTTGTAGTTCTTGTTCGTAGAAAGCGCCGCTGATTGGTCGCCCTTCCAAGACCTCCAGCAAATACTTAATTGGTTGGGTGATTTTCACTTTGACGACTTTGATTAGTTCCGTAGTCCAATTAGGCGTATACCCTTTTTCGAAAACATGCTTGGCCTTGCTAATTGTAAAATTCAGTTCTGAGATCTGATTGGAGGAGCTTGGGACATCTTTTAGATTTTGACAATATGTCACTCATCGCTTCGGTGACGTCTCGACCAATTTTGGTCTTCAAGGGGCGCACCCATAGGTACTTGAAAAAGGTGCCAATCACCAGGAGAATATAATTGATGTTTTTATTGGCTTTGGAGTATTTTTGGAGATCAGCCAAGTCCATCTGCCACAGATCGTCGAGTCCTTTGATGATGGTACGTCTGCGAGGAAAATTCCCTCAGGCTGAAGCATGGAGCCCCTCAACTAATTGATTTTTCTCAGATGATTATAATGACGTCATTTCGCTATTGGCGGAGCCAAAACACTAACTGTCATCTTTGAGCTTCTGTATGACGTCATCAACGTATTTTTTGTTGGCAACATCATTGAGTGCACTTGGCGTTTCCACATTACATATTTTCACATGTTCAGCATCAATATCCCCATTTGTCGTATAGTTGAGTATAACACCAGGGAAATGGTGGGGCTGCTGCTGCCATGCACGGCAAGGTGACGAAGTTTGACCGAACTTGTTGATGCTCATAATGCGACTGTGGCATGCAAAAAAACGTCTACGCTTTTATTCATCGAATATAGCCTGCTTCTCTCAGCTCATTGATGATGGCCACAATCTCGTTGTCGGTAGAGGTGCTGCCGGCATTTTTGGCGGCTACCAGAAATCTATACCTATCAACGAGCTCGTTCACATCGTCCCAGTACACGCATTCTATGGGTTTCGTGTTGTATGTCAACTGATCTGGGATACCATTGCCGTCGACATGACCTCGACCTTCACCACCACCTATTTTTGATTGAGGGTCTTTGAACATTGCTCGATTCAAATTTTCGTATTTGGCAGTCTGAGATGGATTCAACCTACCTCGCGCACCTGCTGTCAAAATTTGCTTGTATGTTCATCGTTCATCGTTCATAGTCGAACATTGCGAAACTCGTGTCCTGGTTTTAAGTTGATCTTAATGCATTCTTAGTGCTTAGTTTTTTGTGAAAATTTGTGAGTCAGAAATAAAATCTTTCATATCCTTATCCAGTCGAAATCTAAAAAACCTTATTATAAGGTGGATGAACTGTAATTATTCCCATCGATTTCGTGCCAGATATCTGTTCTCGTACTCATCGCTATTTGTTTTTACCGAATATAAATAAAAACAAACGGAATTCATATCAGCTAAAGGTAGCCTCACACATTCTCCCTGGTTCATCCTCAATTTGATTCTGATAAATAGAAAATGCCATATGATCAACAAATAAGTAATAAAGAATTGATGGATAAAATAATCAAGTCGAGAGCGGATTTGAGGAATATCATAGAAGCTAGTGAAGCTCGTGTTCTTCTAAAAATTGAAGACTTGAATGGTAAAGTCAGAGAACTAGAGTCCGAAAACCAGGAATTGAAGAAAAAATTTGAGTATCTCGACAGACAGAGCCAAAAAAACAACATTTTATTGTTTGGATTACAGACACCAACGGAGAATATATCGGTAGACGCCGTATGCCAAGAATTAAATAATCTACTGGATATTCAGAACTCCGCATTGGACGTTGATGACCTTTATAAATTAGGATATCTTCCAAATAGTCCAATAAAAATCAAGATTTTATCAAATCTTAAGAAACAGATGGTACTGAAAAACTGTCGAAAATTGAAAGGAATATCCTTGATTATAAAGCACGATCAGACCCTACAACAGAGGGAAGAAAGTAAGATTTTGAGGTTATATCTAATTAGAACAAGGGAAAACCAATCGAACCATTGCTACATTAGAGGAAATAGACTCGTAATCAACAACACCCCTCAAACAATTGAACAACTAGAGGCAATAAAGGAAGAGAAGAAAGAAAACTACTATCCGCTCCTGCTACACCTAAACTAAAACAGCCAGAGGTATTCGATTAAGAAGCAACACTTAAAACGGGTACTATCAAGAAAATACCGAACCAAATTGCACCAGAAAAGAAAGAACAGAAGGAAAAGCTGGGACTTCGATCCCAGAATAAGCCATTGTAAACACCTATGTGAAATTTCATTGTCCCTCGAGTTGATTCCTCTCAGTCATTACTGTCTTATTTCATCTTCCTTCATTAAATTCATTACTAGCACTTTCAAAGCAAAACGGACCCCTATTAATGTAGCTTTACTATTGAACTCTGCGTACAATAAATGTTAATATGGATCCATATTTTGAGGAATATGAAAATGAGCCAATAAAATCCAAAGTTCTTAAAAATTTACCAGATTTCAATATTACAGTAAATAGAAAATTGTCTGACTTTAAAATAATACACATGAATATAAGGAGTGTCCAAAGGAATTATGAATGAACTTCTCTTACTTTTAAATCAATTGAATTCTGATCTGGACATCATAGTTTTGACCGAAACATTCATAGTCTATAATCCGAATTTATTCAACATAACAGGATATGACTTAATATATAACCAAGGAAACTTCAATAAAAACGTTGGAGTCATAGTCTATATTAATGAAAACTTAAAATATAACTTTGAGACTACTAATATAGGACCAATAAAAGCAATAGAAATTAATATCTCTAGACTTGAGAAAATCATAAAATTGACTGCGTTATACCGATCCCCAAATACCTGTACAGACGAATTCAATAATGATTTGTTTGGGTACCTCCAAAATATTCCTAAGTTAGATATCCATATCAACACCGGTGATATGAATATTAATCTTCTTGAAGATACATATTAGGTAGAGGATTATAAAAATATTTTGAACTCATTCGATTCTTACATCAATGAAATCACAAGACTCATAAGTGGAAAATGCTTAGATCACTTTCTTATGAAAATTCGAAGTGAAAATCCTGAAAACATTACCTCGTACATTCTTCATCATTTTATCACCGATCATTATTCAATCGCTCTGAGAATCAACTTCAACAAAAATGATCCATTACCAGTTAACAATCCAAACGTCAAAAAATGTACAGAAATTAAAAATTGATTTATCCAACAAAAATTGGAATCATATACATTCAACGGGAGATGTGAACGAAATGACTAATATATTTATAGAAAAACTTACATGCTATATTACAAAAAATACTAAAACAGTCAAAATTCAAAAGAAATCAAAATTGAAGAAGCCTTGGATCACACCAGGTTTACTTGTTTGAATAAACAAAAAAAGTACATTATATATGCAATTGCAATTCAACCCCGATGACCAAAATCTCAAACAAAGATACAAAGCTGAAAGAAATAAATTGAGTCGCTTACTACAAAAAACAAAGAAAGATTATTATAGGAAACAAATCAACAAAAGCAAAGATGTATCAAAAAATTTATGGAAATTTGTCAATGAAATATGTAATAAAAGAAAACCAAATACAGAAATAGAACAAATAGTAACCAATTCAAATAATATTTTAAAAGACAAAATCGACATATCAAATGCATTTAATTATTATTTTAGCGATCTGGGAAAAACATACGCTGAAAACATTGAGGCACCAGGTAATTTTACCGAAAACATACCAAATCATGATAAAACAATGTTTTTATTCCCAACAAATCCTACAGAGATTCAAAACACGATATGTTCTTTAAAAAATAAAAATCTCCTAGAAATGACAATATCAGAACCCAGACACTTAAAGAAATAGCGGATATTATTGCTGAACCTCTATCCATATTATTTATTGAAAGTTTCAGAACTGAATGTTTTCCTAAATCATTCAAAATGGGATTGATTCGACCATTATATAAGAGTGGAAACAAATACGATCTCGGAAATTATAGGCCAATTTTTTGGCAAAAAATAATATCCTTTCAAATGGTCAATAAGGCTTCAGAGAGGGGAAGTGTACCGAAGATGCAATTTACTCATTAACTTCAAATCTGTATAAGGCATTCGATTCAAAAACCCCTGCATTATGTATATTCATCGACCTCTCTAAGTCTTTCGACACTGTATGTCTAAACATTTTATTAAAAAAACTGAAACTTTATGGTATTAGAGGAAATATATACGACCTATTGAAGAGTTACCTCTCAAATAGACAACAACAAGTAGTTATTGACGGTAAGTGTAGCGAAATGAGAAAGATCACATATGGTGTTCCACAAGACACCAAGGGAACACTGCTCAGTTTTGCAGATGACACTGTGATAATTTATCAAGCAGAAAGCTGGAATATTCTGAAAAACAAAGCGGAACAAGACTTTAAATTAATCAAATCATGGTTTCATTATAATAAATTGACATTTAATATAGAAAAAACTAAATATTTACCTTTCACATCATATACCAATAATTTACCAAATCTAGGATCACTAGATATTGATGGACATACAAAAATTCCTGAGTCAACATCAATGAAGTATTTAGGGATAATAATCGATCGAAACTTACGTTGGGACTTGAATTTTATTGCGAAAAAACTTAGAGGACTTTTGTCTCGTTTCAAATTTTTGAAAGAATACCTAGATAACTCTCATCTGCACACTTTGTACTTTTACTTAATACAATCACAGTTATTATACGGGAATATTGGTGGAGTCCTTGACTGTCATCTAGAAAAAGTTCATACACTACAGAAATGGCTAATTAGGATAATATATAATAGGGACAGATGTTATTCAAGAAATGATCTGTTCAACGGAAGTGGATTCCTTGATCTGAGACAGTTATACTGTCAAAAAATTATAACAAACATTTATAGAAACAAAATAAAAATTTCTACAGTAGGACACTCCTATAAAACAAAAGAAACAGAGCCAATATTATTGTACTGAAATGCGGTAGCTTCGATTTCCTAGGTCCACAAGTCTTTAATATCATACCAAATAATATAAAAACAGCATCCAATTACTTAAATTTCAAAAAAGCGATTACAAAATGGTTACAAAATACGCCGAGATCAATAATTCATGACGAAGTAAATAACAGGATGAATTAATTGACTTGAGGGAATGGAATGTCTGGTCAAATCCCTTCGCATGTCCCATGAATTAGATTAAGTATTACAATATGTGTTACTTAAATTACGTACTGTCATATGTGTATACAATACTGTCCTAATTGTCTGATTGATTTAGTCATTTTGTCTCAACAACTTTTTGAAACTGTGATATTTTTAAAATTTAATTTTTACCTCATAAATTATTTTTGTTAATTCTATTATGTAACAGTACCCAATTCAGACGATAATCCCCATTATGACCTAACCTCCTGAACTTTAAATAATTTCCAAATTTTGACATAATTCATCTTATCATGAGTATCTAACACATTGTAGCCCAGTTTCAAGACACATACAAGCTGTATTTGCAATACAGCCTCTGTGATTCTTTCATGTTCATTCTAAACCATATCATACTTCTGTAACTAAATTTTACTGAATAAACACCAAATCGGCACGATTATATAGTCCTGGAGGGCCCTCGTATGTTACACCATCAATGCGAATTTCCCCCGTATCTTTGTCGAAGTCCATCAGCTTTCTACCGAGCAACCATTGCGCTATAGGTCTGTCGTAAATGGGGCCGTAATTCACATCTATTTTGCTGGATTTGGCACGATGTTCATTCACGAATTCAGTTGCTACCTCGGGATATACTTTCGAGTAGTCATCCTCATCACCGTCACCGTCACCGTCACCGTCACCGTCACCGTCACCGTCACCGTCACCGTCACCGTCACCGTCACCGTCACCGTCACCGTCACCGTCACCGTCACCGTCACCGTCACCGTCACCGTCACCGTCACCGTCACCGTCACCGTCACCGTCACCGTCACCGTCACCGTCACCGTCACCGTCACCGTCACCGTCACCGTCACCGTCACCGTCACCGTCACCGTCACCGTCACCGTCACCGTCACCGTCACCGTCACCGTCACCGTCACCGTCACCGTCACCGTCACCGTCACCGTCACCGTCACCGTCACCGTCACCGTCACCGTCACCGTCACCGTCACCGTCACCGTCACCGTCACCGTCACCGTCACCGTCACCGTCACCGTCACCGTCACCGTCACCGTCACCGTCACCGTCACCGTCACCGTCACCGTCACCGTCACCGTCACCGTCACCGTCACCGTCACCGTCACCGTCACCGTCACCGTCACCGTCACCGTCACCGTCACCGTCACCGTCACCGTCACCGTCACCGTCACCGTCACCGTCACCGTCACCGTCACCGTCACCGTCACCGTCACCGTCACCGTCACCGTCACCGTCACCGTCACCGTCACCGTCACCGTCACCGTCACCGTCACCGTCACCGTCACCGTCACCGTCACCGTCACCGTCACCGTCACCGTCACCGTCACCGTCACCGTCACCGTCACCGTCACCGTCACCGTCACCGTCACCGTCACCGTCACCGTCACCGTCACCGTCACCGTCACCGTCACCGTCACCGTCACCGTCACCGTCACCGTCACCGTCACCGTCACCGTCACCGTAACCGTCACCGTCACCGTCACCGTCACCGTCACCGTCACCGTCACCGTCACCGTCACCGTCACCGTCACCGTCACCGTCACCGTCACCGTCACCGTCACCGTCACCGTCACCGTCACCGTCACCGTCACCGTCACCGTCACCGTCACCGTCACCGTCACCGTCACCGTCACCGTCACCGTCACCGTCACCGTCACCGTCACCGTCACCGTCACCGTCACCGTCACCGTCACCGTCACCGTCACCGTCACCGTCACCGTCACCGTCACCGTCACCGTCACCGTCACCGTCACCGTCACCGTCACCGTCACCGTCACCGTCACCATTATCTGTGTGGTATCTTTCTTCGTCTTCTTCCTTTTTCATGAAGTCTGGAGTCGATGGCGCCGGTTCCTGTTTCTCTTCTTTCCTCACTGTCAGCCGTGATCGCTTGGTGAGTGGTGGTGGCATTGCCGCACTCAATCTTTGCAGCGGCACCTTAATGGGTTAGAATAATTCACTCAGTGCTTCATCATGCTCGGATTTTCCGACTTGACTGATTGACTTGACGTTTACGTTCAGCTTTCGTAATCTTCGTCTCAATGCGGGGTGATGTGGTCTGCGCCATGGTTTCAGAATGAATGCCGTGCCATCCTGCATCACATTTGTATATATTTGTCAAAGCCCAGGCGGTAGCGCCCTTTGTTCACATCAAAGTCTTTGACAATGACCAAAGATCCGAATTTTTCCTTCCAAAGGTGTAATCCGGAGAGACGTGCTCCTCGAAGGCATGTCTCAAATTCATATCGTCTTGCAGAAATAGCACTATAATGTTGCAATTGTACCTGATCAGCTGTTTGGGTATTTTCGAGTAGGTTTTACGAGTGTGAGATATACAGTAAGCTCTATAACATCGATTTTCGTTCCAAGGATTCCATGGGACGATTGCTGGTTTTCTCCCCGAGACTATTGGAGGCTGGACGCGTTCATTCATCCGACCTACCTGTGAACTTGATCAAAGTTCGAACTGTTCACATCGATAGTAACATCACATCGGGTGCCTTCTTCAACAATCTCCCAGCTCACACCATATACGAGTTTGCCGTTCGAGAAGACCCCGGCTTTGCCATCGACGAAACGTCCTCGTATTTGATTATCTGCCTGTGAGCAAGACGGAAATACACAACATAACCTTGAATATTCTCGATCAGGACTTTTGCAGTGTGAATTTCCGTTTGAGAGACCATCATTATACGACTTGTGCTGCGCAAGCTGTCATAAATAGGGTTGGTATCTGATCAGAATGATGATGATGGTGCCTTTGGGCATAAAAGTGCAGAGGGTGCTGATGAACGATGCCCTTGTTTGCGTAGAGGGCACTCTGACTCGTACCGTAGGAACTGGCAATGTTAGATTTATCGATAATTCCGGCGCATACCTTTTCGAGGCCATCTACTATGAATTCAATGACAAAAGGGTGGACTCTGTTCGATCGCCGGCTATACTTGTTACGAGGAAAATGATGTGCGACACTTGAGCACAGCTGGTTGGACCTATCCTGGCGAATCCAGTAGTCGAAGCGACCACAGCCGCACTAACGAATACGAACGTTGTACTCAGAGTCAAACATGTGGTGCCCAATGACGACATTCTTCTGAAATTGCTGCAGTCCATCAAAACAGACGCTCCTGTAGTGATTTTCGTATCGCAAGTGGGACATACACAAGTTGCCTGCACTCACTCAGGGTTCTACCAAGGAAATTTGGGCTGTGAAAACTTGCACGACCATGGAGAGTCCCCGATTCGTCATTGTGGCCTTCCAAATAAATTGGATGGGCAATGTGGCTCGAGATGCATCCTATTTCGTTCACATCGACATCAGCGACAGACGCCTAACCATGAACAGCGATACTTACCCGCATGAACGCATGCACTTGGAATTCAACAGAAACAACTTTGTCGAAACCCATCGAGCCTACACGGGATTCTATCCGAGCTATGCCAATTGTCCGAAGAAGCGCCCTCTACTCGATTACGGAGCATTCAAAAACAGAGCCACCGTGTTCGTAATAGAATGTTCCCGCAGAGCGGAGTTCATGAAATCCTCCTCTGTCGAAGTCAAACTTGACATCGAGGCCAGAGTCGGATTTCCCGCCAATATTCGAGCCTCTTGCATCATCATTCACAACTGTATGCTGGAACACTTGCCCCTGAGCGAGATTGTACGTCGTCTGTCATAAAAAAACTGACATACAGTAGTAGCAGTGGGTATTGGGGGAATCCACTCTTTGTGTGTATGTATGAAATGCAGGCTTCGACAGGTCGAGAGCGTCAGTTGTAAGCCAAATGTTCAGTCGTTCAGTCGGTGGTTAATATCTCTCTATCTGTGTGTCTCAGTTAATCACAGTGAATCAGTTCAATGAGCAAGGCCAAGATGAAGCTCGTAGCCTGTGACATCCAGGGTTTCACTGTGAGCGATGAATTACAACCCAAAGAGCTCGCCATCACCGACGGGCATGGCACAAACCACTTCTTATTCAAAGCCGTAGTGCCATTCCAAGACCTGATCGAAGCTGATAAACGGTAAGTACGATATTTAGAGAGGAATATCCACGGCATTTCATACTATGATGGCTATGTCGAATTCAACGAGATCCAGGAAGTGCTGCGCCCCATCATCGAGGCTGATGTGGTATACGTGAAGGATAATAAATAATTCGATTTTTTGCTGAAGTGGGTGCTCGATCTGCCACACATCGTCGATATTGCGGCTACTACAAGCACCGACACTCGAGAAGCAAAGCCCACTCTGTTTGAATCATATTGCATCCGGAGAAATAGAAGTGCCGTGAGACACTGATTTGAAATCTGGCAATGGATATCGTCGCACCTGATATGGTGAGACCCCACGACGATCACGACGACGACACTCCTATTAATGGGCACTTGCACAATTTGCGCGAGCTCAAAATGTCACACCACAGTTCAAACGAAAATTTAAATATCGAACCAGATGTACCGATAGAACCATACAAATTTTTTGAATTTTTTTCGATTATTCCAGAATACGATGGTGATTCAATTTCGCTAGGAAATTTTTTAAACGCTTGTGACCATGCACAATGTATGGCCGTAGACCAGCAGAAAATGTTATTAACTATTCACATTAGAAATAAATTAAGAGGAAAAGCTGCTCAATTGATAAATTCCAGAAACCCAGGAAATTATCAAGAGATCAGAATTTTATTAAATTCTCACTTTGGTGATTTCCGTGATTCAACATCGTTAATCTAGGACTTACAGAAAATTAGAAAATGCACTGACGTTTTTCTCACGATTACAGAGTCATGGCGCGAAAATGCATTCATGTGTTCAGAGATTAATTTTAATAAATGCACAGAAACACGCACAATCACAATTAATCGAAAATATGGTTTTGAATACTCTAATGGAAGGCCTCGAACCCAAAATCGGTCAAATTATTCGAGCTAGTAATGCAAACAGTGTGCTCGAAGCATCAGTTAGAATAAAGCGTGAGATACAGCTCTCATACTTTGAAAATCACAATTACAAAGTGCAAGAATGAATCAGAATGCAAGACAACCTCAAATGCGACCAAATAATTTCCAAAGAAATTATTTTCAACCTCAAACGAGTCAACCACAAATGAGTCAACCTCAAATGAGACCAAATAAAAGTATGGAAATCAAAATTTTCAAAATCAAAATTTTTAAAGACAAAATTTAAATCAAAATTTCCAAAGACAAAATCCAATTCCAAATTTTCAAAGACAATCAAATCCTCAAATGCAACAACATGGTCAACCTTTCCACTCGAATACGAATTTATTTCGCCCACAAAACCAAATGAATAGACCTACTGTTATTCAGAGAAACCCACAAAGAAATTTCAGTTTTAATAAGACACATCTTTTAGATCATGAGGATTGGTATCCAAATACCTATTTTGAATACCAAAATGAAAATTTTTATGATTACGACGACCAAGGAAACGAGTCATTTCAAGATGAAAATGATTATTTTCCAAAAGAATATTTTGAACAACCCGATGATGAACAATTAACTTATGAACAAATATCAAATGAAAATTTTGACTACGAAATAGAACAATTGCAGTCGGATTTTCACAATACCCTGCCATTAGACAACCCTCATATAGACATGAACACGAATATCAACCCATTAATCAATTCCAACTCAGAATCTCAACAAACCCTGTATTCAGACAATCTAATTTTAGAACCACAATGTCCAACTCAACCGTTTCCAACCGAAACGAAAGTGAATTTTGCAGCAATAGAAAAGCTAATCAGAACTTGCGATTTCGAGCCAGCGAAAACAATGACCAATTTCTAGACAGATCAACAATACATATAAAACATGATACAAGCGATTTATATTATTTAATCAGTCCAGCTAATTTTAGAATATTGATTGACACAGGCGCAGGTATTTAAATTTTCAACATGAAAACAGCAGAAAATTATACTCAAAGATTTGTTGAAAATATACCAGTTACAGGAGTTACAGATGGAAAAGTAATAGTAAAAGAATCAGTTCTAATACCGTTTGGAAGTAATGAAAAACCACTTTGGTAAAGTTTATGTACACGACTTAGATATTGAATTCGATGGAATTTTAGGAACAGACTTTTTGAAAAAATTTGATGGAGTATTAGATATTGGTAATAAAGCTTTAATATTAAATTATCAAACCTTCCCTTTATATTCAGCAAGAAAAACAGTTACTGGAACCTCAATGAAATTACCTAACGAACAATATTCTGAACAAAACGTTCAAGAAAATGTTCAGGAAAACTTTCAGGAAAACTTTCAGAGAATTTTAATGAACAAAATTTTGAAAATAAAATTACCATCGAACCCAGAGTCGAAAAAGTTTTTAAATTAAAATCAAAATTAAGAAACACAAAAGCTATACCTATAGCTACTGAGAAGGAAAAAGTAAGACTTCCAAATGCCTTAGTCAAAATTAACGAAAAAGGAGAATTTTTAGTAACCCTTGCAAATATAAATGCTATTGAAAAATGTGTTGATTTTTCTGACTTACAATTTGAAGAATTTGACGTAAATGAAATAGAAACTGACACAGAAACTTTACAAAAAAGTCGTCCAGAGGAAATCAAAAGATTACTTCGTTTAGAACATCTCAATGAAGAAGAAAAGGAACTCATTGAAAATGTATGTTTGGAGTTTTCAGATATATTTTATTTAGAGAGAGATCCTTTAACATTTACCAGTGAAATAAAACATACAGTAAAACTAAAAGAAGGTGCACAACCCGTTTCAACAAAATCTTATAGATATCCACACGTACATAAAGAAGAAGTAAGGTCACAAATTTCAAAATTATTGAAACAGAATTAACTGTTGATGACAAATATCCTTTGCCCAATATATCCGATCTATTAGACCAACTCGGAAAATGTCAATATTTTACCACCCTTGACCCATATATCTATTAACTACGAATAAGGATAATGAAGACAGCGCCTATGTGATGCCGAAACAAATGAGCATCGACCTCGAATTGGGCGCTGCTGAATTAATGCGCTTGCGCCAGGAGATTCCTAATCAAAGACACGTTTTTGTGTTTTCATCTCTTTTCAGCGTGCATGGTTCGGCACCAACAATTATCGAGGATATGAGGAGAAGCATATCTCAACATAACATCGTATTCTGGTATCCTTATTTGTTGTGTTCACTTACAAAGTTCTATTTTAATTTTTTAATCTGAGTGTTGTTTTAGTTGTTGTTTGAGTTGTTTCTTTTAATAATCATTGTATATTTCTTTCCTCTTGTTGTTTTAAGTGTTTTCGTTACTTGGGTTCGTTTGTGGTTGTTATTAAAGTTCGTTTTAGTTTAGTGTTAAGTTTCTTTATTATTAATTTCGTTTTCGTTTATTGTTCATTGAAGTGTATATGATGGCCCCATCAAAAAAAAACAGTGTGTTTACTTTGTGAAAGTAGAAGTTCCAGCTCCTATCATAAGTAAGATAATTTCTCTTGAAATATTCATGGGTGACAGTGAATTTCATTTCAGATTCTCAAAAGATCCACAACGGCTATTGGTATGGAAGACAATTTGCATTTTGGATAGAAATGATGACGTGTCCAATGCAAGAATTTGTGGAAATCATTTTCGCCAGGAAGATTTCAAAATCTCCCGTACAAAGACCGTTTTGAATAAAGAATAAATATTGACTCACCCACTCTTTGGCCTCGATATAGGCAGCAGAATGAATATAGTATAGGTACGTTTGAAATTTTATATACATTTGCTTAAAAACATACTGGTGTTGATTGGGTTTAGTAAAATTTATATATTTCTGTCTCCTCAACACGAATCCGAAATGCAGTGCTTTCGATTACCCTTCAAGGCTAAAAAAAGACCATGATAATCAAAATACTTTTTTAATAAGCATTCACTAATTGAGATGTAAAAAACTGTAGTTTCAAATGTATTTTTTTTCTTAGACTAGGGGACCAGACAAAATGTATATTGAGTTACTCTTTAAAAGGGTGAATTTTTGTCAAATATTCGTATAAAAATGACTCTTCAATATGTGGGAATACTGAGTGAAGCAAAAGAGTGGCATTTCAACTCTGGGTTTTTGTTCAGAACGAAAAAATGTAGGAATCACTTAAATCTTTATAACTAGCCCATATCACTGTGAGTAAAATTGTTTCTTGAATGGTACTTTTCATAATTTGGCATTTTCAATGAACTTGAAAATGTCTCCAGGAGAAATCATCAGCAACATTTTTTTTATTCTTTACATTAATGCATTCAATGGCAGACTGTTTAGTTCATGTAATTTGCCGGTTAATAAATAAATCAAAAATAGGAGAAAAATATTTGAATAATTACTAATTTTTTCTTTTATATTTCTTATAGATAACTGCCAAGTTTTGAAGAATTTTCCAAAAAGAAAACACGAAACATCTGTTGGTAGTGGTGGTCCACAAACAAAGAAAACAAGAATGGATGCGAAAGATGTTCTTTGTGAGTAAATATATAGATAATTGAATTGATTGTTTGGTTGAGAAATATTGGGCAACTAAATATTTGTTATTTGGTGTTTTAGAGTGCCATCGATTGCTGTGATCATTAGCCAGTATGTGTTCTGGGTAGGCTGTGTTACTAACATCATACGCCACCTTAGGAGCAACACTTCATTTGAACGCAACAGTGAATCGTGCAGGACTCACCCCAGTCAAGCTACGAGATTTTGATAATTCAATCTGTCAAATTAAATTTAAAAAATCCCAGCTTTGACTGGGGCGCAAACTTGGGACCTTTGGTTTCAGATTTGGATACTCTTACTACTGAGTCACGCCATGGCATGATATTTGATATTTATTCACATTGTACAGTGAAGATTTCCATTTCAATGAAAGTTATGTTGCACTGTACATCTAAAAAGTTTTCAGCATAGCAACAATCAAATGAAGTATGTTAAGTGAATTTTCTCATTTTGACATTAGTTGAAAACACAACTTGGTGGAAATATTAAAATCACCAAGAACTGCTAAAAAATTATATGTGCACAGTTTTTATGTGTTCTAAACTCACATGGCTAATGAGTACTTGCTGTACTCGTTCTTAAGAGAAGCCATATTCATTCAAAAAACACAAATTTTCTAAGCTTTTTGCAAAATGTGGTATCATATGAAATTATTGACTTTTCAGGTGAAACAAACTCAATATATTCCAGAGTGGATTATGGCACAGAGGAGCAAGAAAATATCAATAAGACAGTTATAAGAGAGAACACAAGTAAGTACCAAAAAAATTTATGGAATAAATCGAGTGGGTGATCCAAACATATATGTTCAAACTGAATAGAGGACATCTATCTATTTATTATTGGAAAAATTGCTTTAATTTTTTTTTTAAATGAAGAATCTCTCCTTTAGGAAAACAACCTTTCCTTGCTTCCGAAAGACATGGCCGAATTTTCGTAGTTTTAGAATGACTGAAGAAATATACAAGTTTATGAAACAGGTAAATTGATAAATTGTAGTGTAATTAGGCCAGAAGCTGTAACAAGATATAATCAAAAAGTTTTGAAGTTGATAATGATTCAAGTCAATGTAACAATTTTAATTTTATTCCTGAGTAACATGCAGATGAAACTAAAAATTTGAGAACTCTCTCGGATATGTTTGAGTTATTTCATGTATTACTTTTTTTGATATTTCATGCCTGATTTTTTTCTGATGCAAGTTGAGGGTGTCTGTTTTTCATACTTCTGTTTACTGATCAATTATCATAACTGAACTGTAAAAGAACAACAGACGACAAAGAAAGAAGATTGCCAGCCTCAAACAACTTCTGGGGCAACTGAAGTCCAGAAATTTAATATCTAGTGGTGCATATATGATCATCTCACGGTAACGTATACTTTTCCAATCAACATTTAACTTACATTTTATCAAATATATCTTTATTTTGTATTTTTTAAACTGCAATTTAGAATTGAATGGGCCTTAATCATAAGCGTAATAATCAAAAGGAAAAAAAGTCAGTAATGAAATAAAATTGAAACTATAAAGTTGTGAGTTATGCAATGTTTTACTGGGAGCGAAACCCTTGTGTATCGTAACTCAAAGGTCTTTGAGAAACGAAAATTATTAATTAGCAATTGATAGATATGCCTACTTGTTGAAAAAGCTATGATGTTTCTCTAATTTTTCATTGGAAAATAAATAATTGGTATTGAGTACTGGTAGTGAAGCAATCATGTGTACACTATGGTTGAGGAGACAATTATTATATTCCATGTATCTTCTCGACCTCTGAGCACAATATACTAGTATGTTATACATAAATTGCCAAAGCAATATTTCATTCAATATCCACAATAATTGAGGAAATCAATTAGGTGTATTTCAATCATCATTTCGTGAGCTCACAAAAACATATGATGAGTGGTATCCTTAGTTTTAATTAATTTTTCTTTATTTATTTATTCCAAAAATCATCCATAATTCAATAAATTGATGAATGTAGCTGTTACTATGTGGTAGATCATCATGAAAAAAATGAGAAATGAAACTTCCTATGTTTTTATACCACTTATGTTTGTAACTAACATTACTGCAGTTTCGTCGTATATGGACATAATCAAACCAATGCTACAAACCTTTTTATTGTTTCCATTTAATAATGTCCATATAGGATGAAACTGCAGTAACGTTGGTTACAAATAATTGTGGTATAAACACCGGAAGAATTATTTCTCATTTTTCCACACATAATTCATGTTCGATTAATGAAATGTGTCTTGCATTAACATTGAAACAGTAAAACCCAAATCATTGGAAAATATTAATGGATTGGAAGATATTTGAAACTCCACTTTATTATTTACTCACTATTCTTCTTTACAGAAATATTTATGGCTCAACAATTTCATAAGCACATGTGCATGTCAATTAAAATCAAAATTCAATTCAATTCCCCACTCGAAAATCCAGGGTTACCATCTACCACACTATACCATTTTCTGATGGTACTTGTATGAGGCAATAAATTTCCAAAAGTTTTTCTCACGTAGTTGTAAGCCCTGGTGGAGTAAAACTGCAAAGTCACTGCAAATTTCCGTAACTCTGGGGAATACTTCATATTTCTTCTGCCACGCTGTCTTTCAAAAATATATTTCAAATTGTCGGGAACATTCTCCTGTGGAAAATTAATCATAAACATTTTTTTTCATTATAAAATTGATCTGTTTTCTGGAACTTGAGTTGATTTTGTGATATTAACAATAGAAACCTGTAAAAATATAGTGGTGTTTCCACAAGCCTTTATTTACCATCTTTCCAATTTTGACTATACCCAATGAATATAGTAATAATAGTTGTGAAAATTTTAAATTAACCAATATTTCCATCTAACATATATTTTCACTGAACTAAATACATTTCAGTCATCATTTTCGAAGTGAAAAAAAGGCTGAACAAAACGGACCAATATTGGTGACTGTCAACTGTTACATTAACATTTAGTTCAGTGAAAATATATGTTAGATGGAAATATTGGTTAATTTAAAATTTTCACAACTATTATTACTATATTCATTGGGTATAGTCAAAATTGGAAAGATGGTAAATAAAGGCTTGTGGAAACACCACTATATTTTTACAGGTTTCTATTGTTAATATCACAAAATCAACTCAAGTTCCAGAAAACAGATCAATTTTATAATGAAAAAAAATGTTTATGATTAATTTTCCACAGGAGAATGTTCCCGACAATTTGAAATATATTTTTGAAAGACAGCGTGGCAGAAGAAATATGAAGTATTCCCCAGAGTTACGGAAATTTGCAGTGACTTTGCAGTTTTACTCCACCAGGGCTTACAACTACGTGAGAAAAACTTTTGGAAATTTATTGCCTCATACAAGTACCATCAGAAAATGGTATAGTGTGGTAGATGGTAACCCTGGATTTTCGAGTGGGGAATTGAATTCTCTCACATCGAGAAATAAAGATGGACAGGTCTTACTGAATATCATTATAGATGAAATGTCAATTCGGTCCCAAATGATATATCATAACAATACATTTGTTGGAGGTGTAGATTTGGGCACAGGGTTCCAAAATGAAAATGAATGTGTACAACATGCAATCAGTGCTCTCGTTTTTATGGTAGTTGCTATCAATAGTAATTGGAAGTTGCCGATTGGGTATTCCTTGATAAACGGTTTAGATGCTGATGAGAGAGCTAATTTACTCATGCAATGTTTGAAACTAATTCATGAAACAGGGAGCATTGTAACATCTTTAACATTTGATGGTACATCAGTTAATTTAAAAATGTGTAAAGTGCTTGGTGCAAGTTTCACCATTGGTAAAAATTTTGAACCATATTTCATCAATCCTAACACCAAAGAAAAAGTTTTCATGTTTTGGGACCCATGCCACATGATAAAGTTGGTAAAATACGATTGGAGATAAAATAGTCTCCTTGATGGGGATAACAATAAAATTGAATGGAGATATTTTCAAAAACTCTATGATCTTCAAGCACAGCAAGGTCTCCACGTGGTTAATAAACTCACCAAAAAGCATATTATGTATGGGAACAGCAGGATGAATGTTCGCCTATAGCTGTGCAAACTCTTAGTGAAAGTGTTTCTAATGCTTTCATTTATTCGAATAAATCCAAGAAAAATGGTTTAGAAAACGTTCAACCAACTGCAGATTTCTGTTATAATATGAATCATATATTTGATTTACTGAATTGTAGAAATCGATTTTCGAAAAAAAAAAAAAAATTTAATGTTCCCATTGACTCATCTTCAATAGATCATCTTGAGGAAAGTGCTATTGAGTTTGGAAAATAGATCATTAATATAAAAGATGAATACGGAACTCCAATTTTAGAAACAAAAAGATTCACTGGGATTTTGGGATTGATAATTTGTCTTAGAAATGTATTTCAATAATTTAAAACTTTTCATTCTCGTGGTCTATCATATTTATTAACCTTCAAATTAACTCAAGATCCTATTGAAATGTTTTTCAGTGCAGTAAGAAATAGAGGGGGATTCAATAATAATCCCAATGTAGTTCAGTTCAAGAGTGCTTTCAGACGACTACTGATGAACAATGAAATTAAGTTCTTTGATGGAAATAGCAATTGTATCAGTGATTACTTAGACATATTGAGTGTTTCCTCAAGGAAAATCTATAACGATCAAATAACTAGCGAGGAAGATATTATAGATATTGATTCAGATGATGATATTTTCATCAGTTCAATTTGGTCACTGAATTTATATGTGGAAGGAGTAATAGAGTATATGTCAGGCTATGTTATCAGCAAAGTTATAAAAACAGATATGTGCAAAATATGCAAGGAACATTTGTTGGGCAAAACATGTCCACTATTGATTCAGATCAAGAATAGGGGAAAGTTACTAGTTCCATCTAGAGATGTAATAAAACTTTGTGATATGACTTAGAAAACAATTAGGCTACACAAAGATATACTATTTACCAAAAAAAGTTTCAAATGTTTAATAATAACAACTGTTATGAACAATGCAATGAAAATATTTGATACGATTGAAATGACCAATCACATCAAAACTCAAGATATCTTGAACAACCATAGGGTCCAATTGATAAAATTAATAGTAGAATGTTTCATAAATGTCAGATTTCATTATGAAGCGAAATTAAAAACTCTACAAAAGAATGAATACATAAGACAAAAGTACACCAAATTGATTCTCTTTAAAAATCAATAATATCGTTACGAAAACCTTGAGAAATTATCAGTTTGAAAGCTGTAGAATCATTTTGTGATTCTTGCTAATTCTGGACTCCATAGATCCTGGGAGAAATATCATCTATTGATTCAGTTTTTCAATACTTCAAACTATTATGTTGATATTAAGAGATATGGTAGGGGAATCAACATATTTATATTATAGATAAAAAATCATGATATAAATGATTTTTCTTGAAGAGGCTTTATGCAATATGCCTTTTGACAGATTTCTGATTGAAAGTTGATTGGTGGAGGTATCCATTAGTTTCTTCATTCTCCTCAGAAATTAGGTTCTGAAATAGCAAGTAAGTGTCTTGCTTTTCAACATACAGGAATATATCCCGAGTATCTCAAAATACATTATATCTTGACCATCTTCAAAGGAAATAATTTCGATATTGATGTTTCACAAACAAGTTTTCCAAAAACTTAAGTGAATCATCCATACCTTTGTTTCCGCTGATAAAAATTTAGTAATAGCCTCGGTTTGACAAACCTTTCCTTCTACCTATATTAATCGACTATTTTTTTCTATTCTATGCTTTTATAAATTCATATAATTTGATGATTAATAAAATACCACTACTAAAAATACTATATCAACTTAGTGTTAGGAAGAAATATATCTGTGTAACTTTCATCCCTCCGGAGAAACAGTTGAGAAAAATAGAATAGAAGCATTTGATATTTGTGATCAAACATGCACCATTTTTTGACTTTTCGAAAATATGAATATTCTCTGTTATATCATTTTTCCCAATGAAACTTGGATGCTAAAAAATTGAAAAATCATTTATCTGAATTGAAATACAAATTTTAAATTTCAGAATAGTTCTTTCAAGTTAGGGTCTTTTCACAATATCCATCAAACGTCCAGCGTAGTTTTTGTGGGGAAAAGGTTGTTTTCTGTTAGATATTACCAAAAATGTTTGCATTTTATCGTAGATTTTCTCCGGAAAAGTATATTTTTCAATTGAAAAAGTTTCCCTTTTTAACTTATTTCTGTTGTCAAATTATAGAATTTTCCTACACATAGATTCGAAAGCTACATTATTTTCAAGAAATAAGAAGCAAGGGTGGACACTGAATACATTTTCATGTATAGTTAAATTTCGCCTTTTAATGAAATGAACAAATCGTTGGACTTGGTTTATGCATATGGATATGGTCATTATCACCTTGTGCTACTTGAAGGGGTAGAATTATTTGAGGTAACTTCATGAGGTGACTAATGAAAATAAGGTTGTTTTTTAGGGCTATTATTAATATTTTGAACTCCAACTAATAGAAGTTAATATAATATTTATAAAAAATGCTCATGGGGTGTAAAATAAAAGGAAAAAGTATCATTGAAGACATTAACTGATATTTCAATATATTTTTCAGGTTAAACATTGAGGATGCCAAATTCTCACTTTCCATTCTAATCCAAAATTTCTGAAAAAACCCAAATATATTCCTATTTTTTTGTAATTCCCTGATTGCCCAATCCTATTTTATTTCCTAACAACTAATTCTGGATGAGACTACCAATTCAATTTGCCATGCAATCATTAATAGTCATAAACACGGAAGAATAAGGTATGTATATTAATTGCATTGCTTTATTTCAGTAATTTCTTTCATACAGTTTACTATCATTGCACTATCCTATAGTTCAACTACCTGACTAGCCCTATCCTATTCTATTACTCCCATATTCCCTAATTACTGAATAATTTGAGAACATTCAGCCGAAGAATAAGATCTGCCTTAGAACATTGGGTCATTTTATGATAGTTAATTCTTTTAATTTTGTATTGAGGTTATTTGTGAATTGAAATAGTAATTTTCCTAACAAGTGCGCAAAGTGTTACTTTTCCGCACGCAAATACAGTTGTGCGAACGACCAGAAGCGGAGTTCGTATAAGTTTTTGCGTGCGGAAAAGGCACTGCGCACGTGTTAGGTGCGCACTAGTTATTATCCTAACAAATATGGAAAGAGTACCTTTCTCGCATGCGACTGCAGTCGAGTGCGGGAGAGTACCTTCCCGTATGAGTTAGTATCAATATTTTTTTTACAAGCGAATTAAAAAAATTGAAGTATCACTCTTGAACAAACTTTCGCGAGCGTGAAAAATTTTATCCGCACTAGTGCGGGAATATCTCACTTGAAGTGACTTAATCGTGCGGAAAAATTTTTCCCGCACTAGTGCGGGAAAATGACAACTCTCAAACTAAATTGCGTGCGGGTATAGGGTGAATCACGCACGCTTGTAGGAAAAAAAAAATCCTACGAGCTTCATATTTGATCTAACATATGTCAAAGTTGACAAGTGTACTTATTGTTGCTTGACAATATTATAATCATTTATCATTATACAAGATACTTAAAAAATATATATTTTTTGTATTAAGCTGAAAACAAATATCGGGAAATACGATTGAAAGGTAAAAGGGAATACACTGGCAACGGTTTCTCATATTGCAAAAAATAGTCTACAGCAACTAAAAGAAAAGTACTACTTTGCGCACCCTCTAAGGAAAAAATCAGTTCGGCTTTATGTTCCTTATGTATACCTACCTCTATTCTTGCAATCATTATTTGCAATGTTTCAGATTGTTATTTGTTTGATTGTGATTCTAAATTTACGTCAAATCTGATAATGATTCATTTTCTTTCAAAAACTCACTTTTTTATTTTGGGGTTGGACAAGAATTTGACTATAATTAGAGAAAACTTTGGTAGCACCTAGTACTAATGATCTTCAAAAATTATTAATTTAAAAAATAGTTTATATATTCCACAAATTAACTGAAAAAATCAAAAACCTGCAGATACATTACATTTTTCTTATGACTGTATAGGGTGGTTTTATAGTTCGTATATCCTATTTATTTGAAACTTCTGCAGCAGTGAATATGCTCAACAATCATCATTGGAATTTATTAAAAGATTCAGGGCTTCTAATCACCATATGAAAAAATAAGTCATAATTTGTACAACCCTTATTGCATTCGGATATTCCACTGAAAACACCCCTTCACTGTTCATTTATACATATGGAGTAAACTGCGTGTGATTCAGCAGTCTGTTATATTCACTCCTAACTCCTGCTCCAGACATTCGCTGTACTCCAGCTCCGTTACAAATACCCGAATGCAATATCTCTTTCAAAAAGTTTTTACTTTGTATTTATATTTATTCCATTGAATCTTTCGACAATGAATGTTTAATAACTTTTTGTTTTATTATTGATATAAACCATCCCAAAAATGTAATATTATCAAGGGTATTCATCCCATGAATACACTTTTAGAACGTCATGAAATTTTGATTAGAGGTTCCGAAATTATTGATTGAAAACCTCCCTGAAAATGTATCATTCAACCTAGAATGTATCGAAAAGAAAGATGATTTTTGTCTAATGTGTTTTATTTTAAACATTAAAGTGTTATTGGGACACATGGTGAAATCGATGCCTGGTATTGTAACTTTAATTTCACTGAGAGAAATAGAAACTACAATGCATATATCAAGATCTTGCAATTTTACAAAACATGAAATTGCATTCGTTTTGAACCACAATTCTTGTATCACTGTACTATTATCTTCCCCAGGTGAGACTATAGTTCCCAATCATCTGTATTTTGCGCCCCTTCAACTGGATTTTTTTGGTCTCATTCATTAGCAAAACAAGGCTTCGAGAAGTATTCATTTCTTTTTCAAGGCTGAAATGTACCTACACATTATAGGCGTTAAATTAATATGTACATGCTATCAAATAAACTTTAGAAGGATATTCTATAAAATCAATAATAATATGAATTAGAAATTAAAGTTGTGCTATTAGTTTTTAATGTTTTTTTTTTTCTGAAGAGTTAAAGGTACATGGGGATTTGTAATGATTCATACTATTATTTTGTGAGAAGAAATTAATAAATTTTGCTGAGTTGGTCAAAGCCAGATCTTTTATTCATATCATTTTCATCATTAGTAATTACAACCATTTTCAAATAGGGTTTTGTTAAATTTTTGTCATTATATATAATTATGGTGTCACCAATTCATGATATGATCTTTTTTCTTTCTCTTCATGATCAGAGAGATGTAATACACTTGACATTGATAACTGATCAATTTTAATGAATTGAAAAAAAATATGAAGAATTGTCTGTGTTTAGAATAATCTTTTGAACAATAAATTCATTTCTTGTAGGATTTTCAATCATTGGTTTTCAGATAACCCAATTTTTCACAATTAATCTGTTATATGATGACCTGGAAAATTTGTCAGGGGAATATTTTTCAGTTAAATATCTAGTCAGAGGATCCACTCGTTGAAGGGCAATTTTTTAAGCTTTCCCTGATACAAAAATCATTTCAAAAGCGCATATTCTGAAAAACTCGTTAAGCTTATATTCAATGAAGATTTAGCAATGAACTGATAAATGCCTTCCAAGGTCTGTTATCAATAGCAACAAATGATATATTCTTTTCCTGCATGATGACAGGTCCTGTTGTTTGTCAAATCATTTTGGTAAACTATTGAACGATGTTGTGACTTATATTCGGAAATATTACGAAAAAATTTTCACTTTCCTGTAAATAAAATACAGTACACATTAAAAAACAGAGATTCAGCTTTGTCCCGTTGGAATAACTTCCTTCAGTTCTCTTGTGAATGTGAAAAATAATAAAATCTTTTTGTTAATGTGAAGATTCAATAATCTAGGTGCATTATATGGAAAGATACCCTTGATCTGTCTTGTGAAATGCTGAAGAATTGTGAAACTCTTTAAATTGTGCAGGAAAGATCTCCTTATCAGTAAGGTAAGTAATTGTTTTTTATAAGATATTTTGTGCAAAAAAAAACTAAATATGTTACCCAACTATCGATTTCATTTAAATTTAGTATTGTAGAGTTACATGGTCTCGGTTAAAACAGGTTAGAAAAATGTAATATAAAAAATATGCGGCAGGAATCAATACGAGACAATATCAGAGCTTGCAACAATTTTTGTTTGATATTTATATTTGTGGAGTTTTAGATGATACATTTAAAAAAATCTTTTAGAGATATGGTTTCCATGAGCACTGAATGTGAAGCAAGTATCAAATTAAACCCCTGGGTTTTGTGAAGTGGAGACCCATTTTATGGGACTGACATCCATTATGATTTAGAAGCTACAAATATCTTTGATGACATGGCATTAGAAGTGCCTTGTTAGATTTGTTTAGGTAATTGAACCTCTGCCAATTGATTCCGTACAGCAAACAACTGTGAATCATTAGATTGTATTTATATACTCTTGAAACACACTTCCTCTGATAAGAAAACTGAGCACAGAAAATTATTTCACTTCACTTTCAAATGAGGACTGAGAGTGGGGATACGTAGAAAAATGCTAGAATTCTAGCATTATCCATAGCATAGCTTCCTTTTCCTACATTTTTTCATTTTTCAGACTGGAAGGTTAAAACTCCCAAAAGGGTATGTCAAGAAATATAACATTGGAATTGTTCCTTAGAACCAAAAACTATTGATTTTATGATTGATGTGATCAAAAACAGTATGAACCAAAGTTGAAAAAGTCAGCCTGCTTTTTGTTTTATTCTGGGTTATCACTCAAAATATAATTATCATATATAGAGTTCTAATTCCCTGCCCAATTCTTCTTCAAAAAAGTGCAATTTCTATTCAAATGACAGGAACGACGATGGTAGGCTCTAGTCTGTTCTTAAGTTGGTAAATGTCTTCCATTGGGCTCACAACCTCCAAGAAACTTGGGGATGGCTATTTTTTGTCTCTTGAATACAAAGTCAAAATTTGGCTCCCTCGAATACTTGGTAATTAGGTTTTGAATTGTGATTTCATCTCAACAATAGCTACTTAATCAGATACATGTAAATAAGTTCTTTTTTCAAACGAAAAATTACCTTCTAGAAAAGATACATGAAATATTCTAACCAATGACTCCCCAGAGAGAAAGTGTAGATTGTGCTGAATATAAGACGGCGGTACTGTAAGGGTTTCATTCCTGAGAAAATTACCAAGTTTTAAAAATTTCTAGATTCACGCATGAAAGAATTTAAGATCGCCGCGTTACTTCGGGTATGTGTTCATGAGACAAAAATCCATCACTACCATCAAACTATTCTTCTCGGCGGTTATGAGGCCGATATGAAACGAGATTTACCTTTTTAAACAACTGTCCCTCACATAGTCAATCCACATATCCTCAATTATAATGATAAATAAGTTTTCATCCGGATTAGGCAGAAAATTATTTGATGAAACTCTGGTAGCAGGTAACAAACAGACATTATGTTATATACCGTTACAAATGAATAAATAAATCGATTTTCAAATTACACGACGTTTATTTGCCGGCTGGCATAATTCTCACTTCATTTTATCCACAATATAGAAATATAATAGTTTATTGCAAAAAATATCGTATGGTTGAAATTGTCAAAATGTCAAAATAATCATAACCTGAAAATTTTATGATATTCGTCGTTTCAGAATTCGACATGCGCAGTAGTTTCTCAGCGCCCATGTGAGAAAAGGAAAGAGATATTTTTTTGGCTTCAATTTGATTACATGGCGTCTTATGGCGTGTTAACCATATTCGTAGTTAATAGATATATGCCTTGACCTAGCCTCAGGTTTTCATCGAATCGAAATGCACCCCAATGATATTGAGAAAACAGCTTTTTCAGTTGAAAATGGTTTGTACGAATTTCTCAGAATGCCTTTTGGTATGAAAAATTCCCCTAGTACTCTTCAACGAATTTTAGACCATATTCTAACCGGACTTAGGAACGAAAGATGTTTGGTATACATGGATGATATAATCATTTATTCCCAGACTATAGTCGAACACACATCTGATCTTAAACTAGTTTTCAAACGTTTGAGAAATGCAAATTTTAAAATACAACCGGACAAATGTGAATTTTTAAGACAAGAAGTCGCCTATATAGGACATGCTATTACTGAAGATGGAGTAAAACCAAACCCCGCGAAAGTCGATTGTATAATTAATTCTCCAGAACCAGTTAACCCAAGAGAAATTAAACAATTTCTAGGACTAGCAGGTTACTATAGAAAATTTATTCCAAATTTTTCAAAAATTTCTAAAAATATGACGAGTTTATTACAGAAAGATGTACCTTTCTATTTTGACGAGGAATGTAAAAAATCATTCCGAGAATTGAAAAAAGCCTTAACATCAACCCCTATTTTAATTTACCCAAATTTCGATGAACCTTTCATTTTGACAACAGATGCAAGCTCTTTTGCAATTGGATCCGTGTTATCTCAAGGACCGATAGGAAAAGATCTACCTATTGCTTATGCATCCAGAACGTTATGTCCTGCAGAAACGAAATATTCTACTATAGAACGAGAATTACTTGCCATGGTATGGTCAGTAAAACATTTTAGACCCTATCTTTATGGTAGGAAATTCAAATTTATTGTAGACCACAGGCCCCTAACATGGTTATTTTCAATTAAAGATCCTGGCAGTAGATTAGCCAGATGGTGTTTGAAATTAGAAGAATATCAGTTTGAAGTAATTTAACGACCGGGAAAAATTCATAAAAACGCAGATGCTTTGTTGATAATTAGAATAAATCATTTTGATGATTGTAGTAAAGTCTTATCAAAAATTGTAATGGTGAATGACAACCCTGAAGAACCTGAAATTTCAGACACTGAAACTGAAGTAGCCCAGTAAACAGTTTTGGAAGAATTGAAAGATTTTTCAACACTTTTCAAAACCAAATCACTAATTGATTATCCAAAGTTCACATTCACAAATGACCAATTACTAGACAAAAGTCATAAAGACATTGATGCTTTCCTGCAAAACAGAATATTAACACCACTACACTATAAAATATTTGATGATATATTTGAAGAAGACATAGACTTTTACGGATACAAAATTAAAATAGTGTCCAGTAGAACCGTTAAAAATCGAAAATACTATTTGATACCATTACCCTTCGACCCCGAAGACGCAATCGAGTATATGTTCAGCTCTTTATATCGAGGTCAAGATATATTTGAACCCTCAAAAACATACTATTTTGAAAATAATGTCGATTTACCCATTCAAGAGATGCTTTCATATATCTTAGCAGACAATGAAAATATTAAATTTGAAATATGCCAAGACGTAGTTCGAACCCCTGAAAAAGACCAAATACCAATAATCTTGGATCAGTATCATATTGGTAAGAAGAATTTGCACCGCGGCATAAATGAAACACTACGAAGAATAAGAGATAAATATAATTGGACCGGTATAACAAAAGATGTTGAAAATTTCATAAAATCCTGTGAAATTTGCCAGAAATCAAAAATCTGTCGACAAAATTAACAACTATTAGAAAGTTAAACATTTTTGAAAAATTATTTGAATGACATTCTTAATCCAATTACGTTTACTAGATTTCATATTATCCACACTTCAATTATCAAACCCAATGACTTAGTATCATCTCTTCAAGAAATATCGCAAACAATTGAAAACAATTATTTACCTTTGCTCGCGAAACTTTCATCAGTTTCCAAATACTTAGATATCACTGAATTACAAGCTTTTCAAGGTGATTCAAGGATTATTTTCGTTTTGAAGATTCCTTTAGTTGAACCTGAAACCTATACTGTTTACCGATTGTACCCCATTCTTATCCTAGATAACAGAACAGGGTTACATCACATTTTACCAACGAACAAATATTATATTGCAAAAGATGATGATTCTATGTTGTACGCCGCATTCCAAAACTTAGATAAATGCAAACCACTGCTTTATAATTTCCAAATATGTGAAAATGTTATTAAAATTGATAGCAATGCAATCTGTGAAGCTCAAATTTTAAGACCATTACTAGAACTTCCTAGAATGTGTTCAATTTCTTTATTATTTGCAAAAGAATATAATGATTTTGAAATTGAAATGAATACTTGGTTAATAACTCTATCTGATCCTTTACCTGTTACGATGAATTGTCAAAGACAAGATATTATCACAAAAATAATTAAAACAAATTCAATTTTGAAACTTCAACCAAATTGTAATTCATTCATTGGAAATACGAGAGTATATGCAAAATACTTTGTAACGCAAGAACATAATATAACTTATAAAGGTTATCCAATTTTAATTCCTTATCAATGTTGTAAAGATTTACCTAACAAAGAAAAACTTCCAGAATTGAACATTGAAATTGAGCAAATTGAGCAAATAATTTGAACATCGCTCAACATAAATTAAATCAATACTCAGATCAACTTGATCAAATTATTAATGAACCTTTTGTTAGATAACATGTTTCATGGTTTATGATTTTTACAATTGCAACTATTGTCTTTGTAATTTTACTTTACATATTTTGTAAATGCAAAAATAGACGTTCAGTGAAAATTGGAATTGTGACATCAAGAAATAATCAGCCTCCACCACCACCAAGAACTGGATGAACCTTTGCATCCCTTCAAAGATTTTTACCCTCAAGACGAAGACCAAGTATCCACTTAGATGAAAGAGTAGAAGAAATAGAATTGAACTCCAGTAAGTCATTAGCTTGATGTGAAAGTTGCAGCACCGCATCAACTTTCTTTTCAAGGGGAGAGTTGTTATATCAGAATCCTGAATGAGCCCTTCGTTCCAGAATTGCGACACACTTAGTAAACATTGATTCGTCAATGAATTCTTTTTTTTAAACAAAAACCAGTGAACACTGATTTCCCACACACTCACAAATTGCGCAGTAACGAAATGCAGCTGTACATATATTTTTCTTGGAATTTCATCCAGCTCGAGCATACAAAGCGTAAACAAACACCGGATGTGAGATGAAACTCTATTTGCGATTGACTCTGAGAAACAAATTCAAGGTCAAATCGATCGTGTTTTCTTGGAAATTTTATTCAGCCCGAGACAGTAAACAAGTACGGGACGTGCTTTATCGCTATTGACGGCAGAGATACATTTTTCTTGGAATTTCATTCGAGAGAGTGAATTAATAATTCCATCATAATTTTCTGTTGTTCGAAGACAGACATTTTTCATTTTTTGTATTGTCAATTTGGCGGCGGCCATTTTTTTTCTACACAGCGAATCACGTGACGTTTTTTTCTCTTCCAGCCAATTGCTCTCAGCGAACTACGTGTCGTTTTTTTCTCTTCCAGCCAATTGCTCTAAGCGAATCACATGAAGGAACGTTTTTTCCATCGCCACCATGTTTTTTTGCCTCCCGCCTTTGCCGCCATGTTTTTTTTGCAGAAAAGACGCGCGTCACTTAGGGTGAAACGCTTTCCGCCCCGAAACTCTTTGGCGAACACGTCATCTTCTTCAACAACCCTTCACCAACGGCGAGAACTAGATGGACGCGGCCATCGAGAGATAAATACTACTACTACTAGTTTCATATATCCAAACTCGAGTACCATCTCAACTGTGGTTCTATGTGTCCACTGTAGACAACCCAACTGATGTGGGATCAAGAGTTGTCTTGCCCAGTGAGTTTCTTCACTGCTCTTCTTGGTGGGCAGGACCACCCTTCCTTTGTTCATTTAAAAACATTGTCTATACAACCACCGTTACAACCCGCGAAGACCTGGAGTTGCGTGTAAGACGCGCAATTAATAGTATAACGGCTCAGCAATTAGCGAACGTTCTTCAAGAAACAGCTATGCAAGTTCAGAAGTGCATTGACGTTAATGGACAGCAGTGGTCATGATGGTAGAGCGCTAGTCTATCAATCAGAGGGACGTGGGTTTGATTCCCAGCATGGTCACTGGTCTCGTGCTAGGAATCGCACGTTGAAAGGTAAGACCTCATTAATCCTTAACTCGCACAAGTTTCGACTTCTGAGGGCTGTCGTTAGTAGGGGGATGACAGATGGTTAACGGAAAAAACAATTTTTTTCGAACAACAATTTCGAACGATTATTGTAATATTTTGTGTTCATTTATTGTAGTTTAAAGCCACCAGAGTAATTTCTTATCATTAAATTAGAACGAAATAATTGCGTTTTCTTATTTGCCTTTAGCTGTAATTTCGATTGAATGTATAGCACATTACCAGGAATGGATACATTTCTTTATAATAGTGGAGATAAATGGTACCACGGAACCAATATGGTTCCTATTGAACAAATTGACTTTTACCCTAAAATCGATTACGATGAACTTTATTTGCTCATGTAAAACGCAATTTAGTATTCTCGACGGGATTTCAATTTTTCTAGCAGTAGACGGGTTACTTGGAATAAATCGGAAACCATCATGGCAATCTTAAATGGAAAACTGAAAATTAGATTATCAAAAATTTTGAGGTTTGAAATGTCACTTTAAGAAATCATTGGATTTAGAAAATTATATAGAATTCAGAAATTTAATAGTATACAGGGTGTTCTATTCAAAAATCGCAAATTGGTATCACTTTCGGCAAAACCGGAAGTGATACCAAAAAAAATCATTCATAGGCCAAAGAGTGCCGCTCATTATTTATATGAGATATTACAAATTTTAATCAATTACCACTGAAACTAATGGAGAAACGGTGGGTGTGCCATGATCCTGTTACACCCGGTATACATCTTAAAAAATATTCGAGAGATGTATTCAGTCAACAACCGTTTTTTTATTTGTTATAGAAAATAGAACCCGATTTTTCCCCTACATGTTCCATTATGATCATGAACAAAGATAGGATCATATAAAAAAATCATGAATATAACTATTGAATTATTCCAATGTAAACATATTGATATTAATGTAAATACTAACAAAGTATCAAAAGCTAGAGAGAATAATGATAAAATTACGGAAAAGAACCAGGGAGAAACAAGAAAAAAGTACTATGAATTAAGTGGATACTCTACGAAAAGTTGTTTCAATAATGTTTTATGAAATAATGGAATATGATATTCAGTATGCCTTATATGATAGTTTAACAAATATCACTCTATTGGTATGATCTCTTCAAATAAACGATAATATTACCTTATCTTTACAAACATATACAGGGTGAACTACGATCACAAATTATACAGAAATTGAAAATGGAGATATTGAAGACGTAGGATAAAATTGATGAAAAAAATTTATGTATAAATCACTTTGGATCGTTTTGAAAGTTCACAGTTAGTTTTCAACACGATAAATGGTTATGGTTCACCCTGTACATGGGTATACTGTGAATAATATATTCATACTCACATGTCATCATTACCATTTAAGGCAAGTTGTGTAATCCAATATGGCAACCAGCAAATGACATAAACAGTCACTACAGTCAATACCAGGTTAGTCACCTTCCTGTGCGACTTCTTCTTTTCTTTTGATCTGTTCTTTGGCCCCACAGTTTTGAGTTTTTTAATGACTAGCCAGTAGAATATCAGGATAAGGCTGAGAGGTATAGCGAAACTGCAGAAAAAAGTGTACCAGGTGAAGATTTTAGGTCCCACAGATTCTGCCTCGAAAGTTTGGTTATCAAAGAAAGTGGAGTTGTTACCAAAAGAAGAGCTGGCGTTATAATCGCTATAAAAGCTGGAGTTATAATCATCATCACACCATTCGATAACACATGACTTTCTTCCATCATATTCCACTTCTGAAGAATATTGAATAATGGGTATTATGAGGACGATACTGAACGTCCATGCCAGTAGAGAGACCATTTTAGAAATCAAAGGAGTCCTCCATCTTGGAGAAGATATAGGATGACATACGGCCATATAGCGATCAGCACTCATGATGCACAAGAGAATGGAGCTCGTGAACTGATTGATACTTGTTGAAATCATATAAGCTTTGCATGCGAAATTACCAAATATCCACTTGCGATGTAGAATAGTTGCTATTAGAAATGGAATTCCTATGAGAAAACATTCATCTGCTATGGCTAGGTTCACAATGTACATGTTTGTCACGGTTTGCATTTTTGAGAAACGGATGACGACGTATATGACTAAGGTGTTTCCTACCAGGCCAACCAGACATACAACAGTAAATAAAATGGTCTGAACTGTTTGCAAAATTATGTGGAAGAGGTTCTCTCCATCATAAAGTGAATCCGTGGAGTTTGTTGTCATATTTAGTAGAGCCGCCATTTTCTTCTGGAGCATACATCAAATGATATGGCTGATAGCAATACCTGGAATACAAAAGATTAATGTCAATATAAGCGATGATCAATGCAAATGAAAAAGAACATGATACTAGAAATAAGAACATGACGATAGAACCTAGATATCGTCTTAGTAAATAAGACAAAAATTTAGTAGATATCAAGTTATAGAATAAGTTACCTGAAGATATTAGAAGCCTCATTTATAGACAGTATAAAGTAAAAGTAAATGAAATATGCCCCCATCATTGTTTTCACACTGTTGATGAATTTATGGCATGTAATATGTAATTTTGTTCTCCTTAAAAAAAATTTGTCATATGTTTGAAGATTCGACATTATTCTTATACTTAGCTTAGATTTATATTTAGACTGTTATGTGTGTGTATACAGTGTGTCCCAGCTAAAACTTGTCACCCCCCTAATATCCGAACTCATGAAAAAAATGGAAAATCGCTCAGACCCGTCGATTTGTATTTCAAGGGGGAACACTTTCACCAAATACACCATCATTGTGTTATCAACCCCCTCAACCCCAGCACCCCCTACTTCAGAATTTTCAATGGGACTACTATACTTGTGATACATCATTTTGAAGGGAATTCAATCCCAAATACATCGGTGTACTGAAATTGAGGATCGATCAAGTGTTGTTGAAGTTTTCATGAAAACTAATTTTTTCCAGATATTTTTATTTTTCATCACCTAACATGTTATCATCGTATGAAAGGTTCAAAATGTGAACCATTCAGTTCCATACAGAAGCATAAGCGATCTTCTAAATTTCTTCGCACATTGCTCAACATTTCTGGAGTCACTGCACGACACTCCACAACAATTCTCCTGCGTAGATCATCAAGAGAAGTTGGCTGGGTAATATAAACTTTGGATTTCAAATAACCCCATAAAAAGAAGTCTAATGGTGATAAATCAGGAGATCTAGCCGGCCATTCTATTGGTCCTCGCCTTCCAATCCATCGCCCTGTGAAATTGTCATCTAAAAATTGACGTACAGGTGCAAAAAAATGTGGAGGAGCTCCATCTTGTTAAAAGGTGAGCTGACCGTCAAGTAACCTATCATCGTCTTCAAGTAACTGAGTGATTCTGGGGTTCACAGTTCTATCAAGAAGTTCAAGATACGTTTGTCCGTTGAGGTTACCATCAATAAAATATGGACCTACAATATGGTCTCCCAGAATACCAGCCCAAACATTCAATTTCTGGGGAGTTTGTGAATGAGTTTCCCTGTACCAATGGGGATTTACGTCACTCCAGTATCTGCAGTTGTGCCTGTTCACATGTCCATTTAAATAAAAAGAAGATTCGTCAGAAAAGCACATTGTAGAGGTAATTATTATCACCAATCAATAATTGACTCATGATTTCACAAAACTCTGTACGTCTGTCAGGATCATCTTCATTTAATTCTTGTACATTCTGCATTTTATGAGGATGGAATTTTGCGTCTTTCAGAATTTGATGTACGCTGCTTTTCGAAACTCCAGAAATAGTCTCAAGTTGTCTTAACGATTGAATGTTGTCCATCACTGCATGTCCTACAACTGCAACAGCGACCCCTTCATTTCTCATAGGCTTCTCTCGTTCATGTTTTTTATTCAGCACTGATCCAAGAACTTATTCATCAATTGAAGCACGTACTGATATGATGTGGTGTTTTCTGGATGACTTTCATTGAAACTTCGAGCCGTAGCTCTAGCACATCGTCCATTTTCAAAATACGCAGCTACAATGGAGATTCTCTCTTGTACAGTATAAACCATTTTCGAATATTTTCAAATTGTTGAATGCAGTGACTCGAATACATCAATTACCAAGGCGTAAACAAAGATATGCGTATACAAAAGCACATGAGGGCAATTTTTTTTTCATAAAAACGTCTGTCTCACCTTCGAAACTATTATTTCTGACAGCATATTATTTTTCAATACAGTGGCGTACCCACAGTGAACCTTTCTTACGACGCTAACATTTGAGGTGATGAAAAATTAAAATATCTGGATAAAACTTAGTTTTTATGAAAACTTCAACAACACTTGATCGATCCTCAATTTCAGTACACCGATGTATTTGGGATTGAATTTCCTTCAAAATGATGTATCACAAGTATAGTAGTCCCATTGAAAATTCTGAAGTAGGGGGTGCTGGGGTTGAGAGGGTTGACAACACAATGATGGTGTATTTGGTGAAAGTGTTCCCACTTGAAATAAAAATCGACGGGTCTGAGCGATTTTCAATTTTTTTCATGAGTTCGGATATTAGGGGGGTGACAAGCTGGGACACACTGTATGTGTATAGGTGTAGGTTTGTGTAAGTGGTGTATACCGATTGTAACAAGATCATGGTTCACCCCCGTTGGTTTTAAGGTAATTGATTGAAATTTGGGATATCCCATATACCTAATAAGCGACACTTTTTGACCTGGCCGGAAGTGATACAAACCTTCAATTTTCAAATGGAATGTATATTATTACATTTTTGAAATCTGCATAGTTTTTTGAATGCAATATAGGTGACATTTCAAACATTTATAATAATTCAATTTTTAGTTTTCCATTCAAGTGTGCCATCATGATTCCGATTTATTCCAATTGACCCGTCTAATGCTAGAAAAATAGAAATCCCGATAAAAACACTTTTATGAGCAAATAAATTTCATCGTTATCGATTTTGGGGTAAAATTAATTTTTTTCAAATGGAGACATAAACAAATAAATGGTACCGTGGTACCATTTATTTGTACTATTAATAAGAAAATTAATCAAACCTGGTAATGAAATGAGCGATAAATACAATCAAAATTACAGCTGAAAGAGAATGAGAAGATACAATTATTTTGTTCTAATTTAGTGTTGAGAAGTTACTAAGGAGGCTTTGAAAACAATGACATCATTCCTTCAGTTTATCAAATGAATATTTGTTGGTTTATCGGGTTTAGTGTATTGAAAAAGTCTTTACATCATTTGTTGTTATTTTTGTTCAAAATGCCGCTCATTTATATGAAAAAGTGGACATGTTAGATATTTATGAGGAATGTAAAGAAAATGCCGTTGCGACTAGAAACTTTTATGCCAATGTTCAGCAAGAAATTATTTTAATCATCAGAGAATCAATTCCGAAGAGAGCCCAACCATTATCCCGAAGAAAACGTTATCATTGACGAAGGAATTGAAATTAATGTTTTAGCTCGAATAGAAGTTGATTCTAAGACTGTTTCTTCAAGGCTAAATGGGTTTGAATTGGAAATTACTCACCAAACGGTAATCTGAATCTTGCACAAACATAATTATATATCTTTCAAATATCAATTGCACCAGCACCTGTACGAAAATGATTATGAACGTAGGATGGAATTTTGCAATTGCATCTTGCAGAATTATGTGAAGCCAGCAACGCTTTTTTGGATATGATTTTATTTTTGGACGAGTTTAGATTTACAAATGTGGGATTATTTAATTAACAAAATACAAGGTATTGGTCACAAGAAAATCAAAATTTATTGCGGGAGGGTAACTTTCATGTGCGGTTTGATTTCAATGTTTGGCTTGGAATACTCAGTCGTAGAATCACTGGACCAATTATATTTGAAGGACCCTTGACTGGAGCTACATATTCAGGATTTCTGAAAAATGAAATTGAGGATAGGTTGACTAAATTACCTGTCCATTTACGACAGATAATGTATTTCTAACAGGATGGGGCCGTATTCAAGAATAGTAATTTATTACCTTCAACAGGCATTCGAAGAAAACGTAATTGCGACGAATGTTCATGTGCGATGACCTCCAAGGTCACCTGATTAGACATCTCTTGATCTCTTTGTTTGAAGCCATTTAAATAACATTGTCTATGCAACCGCCGTTACAACCCGCGAAGACCTGGAGTTGCGAGTAAGATGCGCTATTAATAGTACAACGGCCCAGCAATTAGCGAACTTTTTTCAAGAAACAGCTATGCGAGTTCAGAAGTGCATTGACAATAATGGACAGCATTTCGAATGATTGTTGTAATGTTTTGTGTTCATTTTTTGTAGTTCAAAGCCACCTTAGTATTTTCTTAGCATTAAATTAAAACAAAATAATTGTATTTTCTTATTTTCATTAGCTGTAATTTTGATTGTATTTATAGCACATTATCAGGTATGAATAAATTCCTAATTAATTCCTTATTATTAATACTAATGTACCACGGTACCAATATGGTTCCATTTGAAAAAATAGAGTTCTTAATCTATTATGATGAACTTCATTTGCTCATAAAAAATAGTATTTTTGACGGGATTTCGACTTTTCTAGCATTAGACGGGTCAATTGGAATAAATCGGAACCATCGTGGTACACTCAAATGAAAAACTAAAAATTGAATTATCAAAACTTCTGACGTTTGAAATGTCACTCATGTGGTATCATTGGATTCAGGAAATTATGCAGATTTCAGAAATGTAATAATATACAGGGTGTTCTATTTATAAATGAAAAGTTCCGGCAAAACCGGAATGAAAAAAATTTTAATTAGTATGTCAAAAAGTGCCGCTTGTCATGAGTATAGGATATTTTAAATTTACCCTTAAAACTAAGAGAGATACAGAGGGTGTACCATGATCCTGTAACATCCGGTATATGTATATTTGTATGTACACATATACTGTTTTCAATCTTATCTTGTTTAGTGATACGTTTTTTTTATTTATATATACGAACTGTACCCCATGACCTGCTACAAATGTAATTCCTTTATACAGTGTGGTTCACTTCTCATGGAAACACCCTCGTATCTTCCGTAATTTTCAACGTAGAGCCATGAAATTTTCAGGATCGATAGATTCACTGAAATGAACTCGCTGCAAAACAGGTGTCATCCTACGAGATATACACTGCACAGCGATGGAACCACCCATTTTTCCAGAAACTTATATTAGGGGGCAAAATTGGCCAAAAATTCCTTCGGATTCGTGTTTAGGATCCCCGAATTACTGCTACTACTCCTGTCTCTTGAAAAATTTTCAGTCTTGAAAATTTAAAACTTGTTATACTTCTCATGGAAACGCACCCGTATCTTCCGTAATTGTTGACGTAGAACCATGAAATTTCCAGGATCGATAGATACACTAGAGATGACCTCTCTGCTCGAAAGGGGTCATCATCCGTGAAGTATTTGAAAAAAAATTGAATTTTTCAAAACTGAAATTTTTTCAGGAGACAAGTGAATTAATAGTAAATTGGGGATCCCGAACACGAATCCGAAGGAATTTTGGGCCAATTTTACTCCCTAATATTACTTTCCGGAAAAATGGGTGGTTTCATCGCTGCTGGCGAGCAGTGTATATCACGTAGGATGACCCCTTTCGTGCAAAAGTTCATCTCTAGTGTATCTATCGATCCTGAGAATTTCATGATATTTCGTCAAAAATTACAGAAGATACGAGGGTGTTTCCATGAGAAGTGAAACACACTGTATAACGCAGTCAGTAAATATCCATTTATCTATCGTCCATCTAGCGCAAGTTCTTTCGAAGGAATCTATCCCGTCATCCGCACTCCAAAAATCAGCAGGAATTTACCCTTACATTTATTTCCAAAGAAAATTTTACATGAAGTGTCTTGTTATATTTGGATTGGCTTTACCTATTTCAGGTCAATCTAAGTCATTGTCGTCGTTCATGATCCTTTGCTCTCCCCATTTGTAGTACTCGTATATCGTGGTTCTCAGTGGCGTTTCGTGGATGTATGGCCCCCTCCCAGCGAAAATTGGGCCATGGCCCCTTGTTTTCAGGTCAAACATATGGTTACCACTTCCGCGTGGGCCCTCCGGGCCCCCGTAACATCCGCCCCCCGTGCCGCAGGGTTTCGCGATATAGTAGAACCGCTACTGGTGGTTCTGTCTAGTTCCTTCCTGCTTTGAGAGATTGATGAGTGGGTACTGCAAATATTTGTGTCCGAAGAACTGTTCAAGTGTTTCCTCGTTGTTTGTCTTTTCGTTTCCGGAATTGAGTGCTTATATGTTAGATACTTTCCTTCCGCTGCTCGCACTCGCAGGTATATCATCATGCTCTGGGTTCAGCTGTGTTGTTTTTCAATTTCAAGTAAGAATGATCAAGTTTAACGAAAATTCGTTCCAGATGGAAGATACAGTGTGACCCATTTAAGATGGAAGCACCCTTATAAAACTTACATTTTCCGATTGGAATGATTTTTTTTTGTTAGGTAGATATTCAAAAAGTCTATTAGGACACCAAATATCATTAATAAATCTCAATTTCCATGGCCGACTAATCTTATTTATCAAGGTCAAAAATCTAAAAAAATTACTAGCGATTTTTTTAGAAAAAATCTGACTACACTACTGGATTCGCGACATTTTCAAATGATTTACATGTAAATTACGTTGGAATGCGTCAATCAATAAAAAAGTTATAAAGGAATGAAATTTGAAAAATATGCCGTTTAATCAACCCACCAATTCATGTTCAGGAATTTTATGAAAATTCTGTATACTCCACTGGACTCAGGATGTCTTGAAATATTACTGATCACAGTTTCATCGAAATCTGTTCGGTAATAAAAAAGTTATAAAGGAATAAAATTTGAAAAATATGTTGTTCAATGGAATTTTAGCAACGTTCTTACTACACCACTGGATTAGGGGCAATATTCAACAAAATATTATTCAAATAAAATTCATGAAACGTTTATGGGAGAATCAATTTCCTTTCATATGTATGTCGAACCATATCAATCAATCAGTTTATCACAATAAACTTTAGTGTCAATAATTTCAAATGAATCTACAAAAAAATAACTGTAAGTACATTTTTCTAATTGCTACAAACTAGCGGAAAACAATATTTTATTCACAATCAATGTAAAAATAGAAACCAAGAAGATACCGAATTGAAAAATAAATGAGTGCAATTCATATTCTGGTGGCCTCCACCAAACTTCCATCCAATTCAATGCATTTATCATATCGCTTAAGAATATTTCTTAAAGTATTCCTCAATTGTTGTGGAGTAATTGCATCGCAAGCTTGCTGAATTCTGGTGCACAGTTCCACTCGATTCCTTGGTCGTGATTTGAAAAACCTTTTGTGTAACATAACCCCAAAGGAAAAAATCGAGTGAAGTAAGGTCAGGCGATCTTGGTGGCCATCCAATTAATGTACTCCCCCTTCCTATCCAACGATTAGGGTAATTTTGATTCAGCCAATTCTTCACAATTCCCGCATTATGTATGGAACAACCATCTAACTGAAAATATAAATTTCTTGTTTCTGCATGGGGAAGTTCATCTATTGCGTCCGAAAATTCATTCCTTAAAAATTGTAGGAAAATTGCGCCGTTCATGTTGCCGTCGAAAAAGAATGGTCCAATTATCCTTTCATTCAGTATTCCACACCAAACGTTCACTCACTTTTTCTGAATACTGCCTTTTACAGTTCATCACCCAGTTAGGATTTTCAGTGGCCCAATAGCGAATATTTTGTGATGAAACCACTCCATTTGTTGTGAAACTAGCTTCATCACTAAATAAAATTTTCTTTAAAAATTGCCTGTCATTAAGATACTCGCCCTGGGCCCATAAGCAGACTTCCAATCGTTTTTCTTGATCACCTAGTTCCAGAGTATGTAAAAACTTTGGTTTAAATGGCCTCAATTTATTTTTCTTCAGACATCGCCTAATATTCTCCCTAGGTAAGTTTAAATCTAAGCTTGCAACCCTCAAACTACTATTTGGATTATTTCTGAAGTAATCTAATATAGTCTGGTTATTTTCGTTCCTTCTTCGTATATTGTTCTTTAAAATATATGTGGTTACTGCTCCAGTCCGATTGAAAACTTGGTTTATTTTATGTACCGTGCTGTTATTTATGGCTGGACGATTTGGGTGTCTTTCATTGAATATTCTAGTTACTTCTCTTTCACTCCGGTAATCATCACCGGAAAGACGTATAATTTCGATTTTTTCTTGAATTGACAATTGAGCCATTATCTGTTTTTATTTTGGATCACAAATTATTCAGTTCACTAATGGTGCGTAACAAAATGACAATTCATGCGCAAATAAATAGATGAGAAACTGTAAGTCACAGCTAACTTGTTTATTTCATTAATGCATTCTGAATAACAGGCAGTTAAAATTGCAACTCTCATTTTTTGCTATTCAACAAAAGGAAAAAATCACAGCTGATGTTACCTACTGGAATGATAATAATTATTATCCATTGCATATTTTTTTCGTTATAATTTCTATTGGGAGTACATTAGACTTGTCTTATATTGTTGAAATTGTTTTCATGAAGATTAACCAGGAGTTCTCTCCTGATTGTACTTGTTTATGTATCCACTCCACTTCGAGAAATACCTATAGACTATTTTTACCATCATGATTTTCAGATGTTATAATTGTACGACATTGCAATAATCACCCCAATAATTTTTTCAATAATCAACAGTGGTGTAGTAAGAACGTTGTTAAAATTTCATTTTACAACATATTTTTCAAATTTCATTCCATTATAACTTTTTTATTACTGAACAGATTTCGATGAAACTGTGAACAGTGATATTTCAAGACATCCTGAATCCAGTGGTGTATTCAGAATTTTCATAAAATTCATGAATTCGAATTGGTGGATTGATTAAACGGCATTTTTTTCAAATTTCATTCCTTTATAACTTTTTTATTGATTGACGCATTCCAACGTAATTTACATGTAAATCATTTGAAAATGTCGCGAATCCAGTGGTGTAGTCAGATTTTTTAAAAAAAAATCGCTAGTAATTTTTTTAGATTTTTGACCTTGAAAAATAAGATTAGTTGGCCCTGGAAATTGAGATTTATTCATGATATTTGGTGTCCTAATAGACTTTTTGAATATCTACCTAACAAAAAAAAATCATTCCAATCGGTTGAAAAATGTAAGTTTTATTAGGGTGCTTCCATCTTTAATGGGTCTCACTGTATGAACCGAGCCAGTATGAGAGAGAAACAGGTATATTTCATGCGCAGCATGTGGGCAGATTTAAAAGATGCGCAAACGTTAGTGCGACAGAGAAAGGGAAAGAGAGAGAACACACCAGGAGTATTTTGTATTTTATGTTGGCCATTCTGGTATGTCGTAAATCTGGTGACAATGGTAACAACTGATTCTATCATTACAATGTCAGTTTTGTCAGTTACTTTTGTTATGAATATGATTTTACATTTTACATATAAATATTAAATGTTATCATTGTTACCGTACAACACTCATTATCAAGCAACATGTGTACTATGAATTATGAGGTTTGGAGTAGACATTTCACGTTTCCAAGCATGCAGTTTTGGCAGTGCGGAGAAGTTTTATATACCTATCAAAATCATGGATTTGTAGAGTTGTGTTAGTCAAGTGTTATTGTAGTCATCATGATTTCTTATATTTGTATTTTAACAAGGTTGCCCGTTCAACAATAAATAAATATACAGAATGACACAGGAGTATCTTTCTCTAAGTTATCAGTTTATTTGTACATATCTCAACAATTTCAGTGATTTATCAACAGGTGGGTTGATTCAAGTAATAAAAGTTAATTTAGTTTCAAGAATAATCCCTAGATCTCCATTTGTTGTATTGATTATAAATTTTGGTTTTTAAGGTTATACTGATATTCAACTGAATTAGATTTTCCGTAAGCACAACCATAAGTTCAGAAAATTTGTTGAAAAGTATTTTATATAATTACTATATTTCACATCTTGATATCGGTCATTCAAAGGCCTTTGAAAAATCTTCATAAATAACCAACCTAGTATTCTATGGCATTTAGGTATGATCAAGTTAGTGCGAATATTCAATAAATAAATAATTTAGTATAATACAATCTTAATTTGTCTCAACGAAACAAGCATTTTACACGTTAGTTTCCTAAACCTACCAACAATAATGGAAAATTCAAAAATATAAATATTTGATGCATAATGATCATGACAATTGAAATTACACTAAGAATTACGATAGTACAAGAGTTTTTCTCATATACAATAAACTGAATAAACATATACAACAGACCAGTATTCAGTTTACAAGTAAAACAACCCAAATTACCCATCTGAAATTTCACAAGAATCAAACAACTCAACATATCTTCCTTGTTTCGAGGATGAAAAAGTGCAATCGAACAAGTATCTGATCACTGTTCTTGTTCCCATACGTGACCATTTTGTTGAAAGGAGTAATTTTCTTGTCATTACTTGAAAATTTTTCCAAATGAAACAAAGCTTTTGGCTGTACTGATTCTTGATTTCTTGATTGGGATATGTAATTTCGTTTCCTAATATAGCTTTTGCAGGAATCATTTCTGAGATAATTTTCATGTGAGGACGACTTTTGCAAGAGTGGACTGGGCTGCATCTTGATGGTGACAATGTCAATTCCTCCTTAGCTTTGGTATTCTCTTTCGATATCCAATTCATGTTCATTGGTGAATGGTTGGGTGCTTTCATTGTTTCATTTGTGAATACCTGAAGAAAACATTTCAGCAAGGAAAAATGTATTATTAAACAAAGTATAGCTACCTTTTTTGGTGTAGAAGTGAAATAATTTAACTGATATTCAGCATGATTTTGCTCTTTAGATAAATTGCTACGTAGAGGACTAAAAGCATTCACCTTGGTATTGACTTCGTTTCTATTCCCACTTTGGTTAGATCATGACATCGACACTTCTGTTGAAGGATTCTACAAAAATAATACACTATAATTAAAACATTCCAGTTCATATAATGACTAAGGCTTTCACTACCTTTGCTCAATGTTCTATATGGCTCTGGGGTACTCGGTCATGTATCCATCATTATTGCCTCCTGACGTTTCGCCAAAATGAGCGATTGGTACTCTAGATCTCATGTTATGATCGATGAACTTGTGATCTAGAGTACCAGCCCAGTACTGGTATAGTATTTACACTTGTAACTTCTGCAGAAGCCAACTACTCTTGTTGGCAAAACGTCAAAAGCCAAGAAAAATAGATACACAACCGAATACTCCAAAGCCATATCATTTCAAATAAATACCGCGAATCTTGAAAGTTTGGTGCTTCTAGGAAGAGTTTCAACTGCTTGTTGATATAGAGCATGTTTCATTTGCTCATATGTGTCGATGGCAGTCTAAAACAAAATAATTTTCTTGCAATCAGTTCAACCAGAGCAAAGATCTAATGTTACCGTAGATGATGCAGTTGGCAAATCTTGCGTGTCGCTGCAAGAAGGCTCTAATCTTGAGGTATTCGGGATAGCACATTTCTTTAATTTTCTAATATTGCTCCCTTTAATAAACTCGTTATTTGTGAAGTGGCGCGAACAAACCTATGACAAAAGGGGTTTCATTGATTAATTATGGATGGATAGATGAATGTACTCTTTCATTTACCCATGGTTTTTCGTCCCAGTTCCTTTTGTTTGAAGCCCAATTGCCATCAACCATTTTTTTCCGCATTATGGTACCTTGTTTAGGGAAGTAATGAAACGAAATCCCACTGGTTTTATCATACCGTCACCAGCAATTGGAAACACAACATTGTTGAGGCATACTTATAAATTTTATTCTCAATAAACAAATAAAAATAGCATCCAACGTGTCGTCAACGTGGACTGCGGAAAAAATGTCATCTGTCAATTGTCACATTGTCAAGATTCAAGGTGGGGAATTTTGTCGATCAATAAAATTCATTCTTAGCCCACAAGTGACGCGCGCAACTTCCACCTGCACAGGTAATTCTGGAAAGGTCAATTGCTCCGTACTCCAGGTCGGTGGGTCATTAGCCACTGCTATTTTAATTCTAATCAGTGAAATCGAATTAAAATTGATTGATTTCTGCACCAGTCTGAGATCGATAGACGGTCTTGGGCGATGAATGCAATTGATATGGCCACCGTAGATAAGTAAACTGAAGTAGATTCACTCCCAGTCGGCACCTTTGATTTATCGGGTTTAGATTTTATGTTTTTCTGGCTTGCGGTGAGGTAAGAGGGGTCAGCTGCAAGTTGTCCTGTGTCTCACGTACGGCATACTATCTCGGATTCATTTTGGTTGCGCGACATCGGCTAAACGCAAAAGTCGGGGTGGGGATGTTGACACAAATATGGCAGCGAATGACCCTACTTCAGTTCATTCATCTACGGTGTTGATATGTCCCTTTTGTTCCTTGACCTTTGGCGAGTACACAAGTTAATGGTTTGTTGAGGGCATTGAGAGCAAAATTCAAATTCGAATATTTTGCCCACCCCTCGGTTTCAACGCCAAACCGACCCCTAATCTCTCCGAGAGGGAGACACTTGAGCCGGCCCCCTACGGTTTTTGTGGGTAGGTCCGTAAATATTTCTGGATCAACTTGGTTTTCGGGCAGAATCCACGCCTCCTGCGAAGCTTATGCGTGGGTATGAAGATATTACAAACAGAGACTGGACGGAGTTAATCGATGAAACTGACAGTGTAATGTATGATCCCGGAAAAAGCTCACAGCAATAAACCGGGTCTAGAAATTGGTCTTATTTCACTTGGCTGCCCCTTTATGGGACCGGTTCTTCGTAACGCTCTCGAAATATCTCCAGAGATTGGGGAGTACCCAATGCGAGTGATATTTCTCATTAAGCAAACCGTTTCCATGATAAAGATGGCATGTACTGTTAGAATTTTATTTTCCAGAAATAAGGACCTGCAAGACTCTTGTCGTTTAACCTTGTAAGAACGTGGTTAGACTGATCTTCAATCTGACTGGAAGAGGTTCATGTAGAAGTCATTTCAGAGAACGCAAAATACTACCTTCACAAGAAACAAATATTTCGTAAAACCGAAAAATGCCTGTCCCTCCACACAATTCCAAAAAGATATTAGGCAAAATATCTGATAGAAAACAACTACCTTGTATCTACAGAGTGAGTTAGAATGAGACCAACAAACTTCGAGCACACATTCCTTATCTCATTTCGAGGTTGAAAGTTCTTATCAATTTGCACGTATGATAGGAATTTTCGAGTGCAAACGGTCGCATATTTGCAGATCAGGTATTCACTGATTTCCCATTCTTCCCTACATTTTTTTTTCCTTATATTCATACATTCTATGTGAAAACTGGAAAAAAATTCAAATATTTTAACAGGACCATAGTAGTATGACAACCTGTTTTCTGGGACACTTTCGTGTCCCAGAAAACAGGTTGCTCCACACGGTGTTCGTGTCCCAGAACACAGGTTGCTCCACACGGTGTATCTCTCGATGGCCGCGTCCATCGAGTTCTTGCCGTTGGTGGAGGGTTGGTACTAAAGAAGAAGAAGTTATGAAAAAAAAGGCCCTGCAAATAACATTGCGGCGATGGAGCGGAAGGCAAAAAACATGGCGGCGATGGAGCGGAAGGCAAAATACATGGCGGCGATGGAGCGGAAGGCAAAGAACATGGCGGCGATGGAGCAGAAGGCAAAAAAACATAGCGGCGATGGCGGAAGTTATGAAAAAACGTCCCTCACGTGATTCGCTGAGAGCAATTGGCTGGAAGAGAAAAAAACATGGCCGCCGCCACCTTAATTGACAAAACGAAAAAATTAAATATGCAAAAATTTCTACTGTCTTAGAACACACACACACACAACAGAAAATTATGATGGACTCATTATTAACTCATACTCTCTCGAATATAATGCCAAGACTGATACGTCTCCGCGCGCTGTAGTCGTAAACAGCGATAAGCCACATCTGGTGTTTACTCTCTCTCCAATGAAATTCTATGAAATAGCGATAAAGCACGTATCTTGAATGTTTACTGTCTGCTCTCTCAAGTTGAACGAAATTCTCAGTAAACACGATGATCCATTTTTGACCTTGAATTTGTTTTTCAGATTTAATCGCAGAGTTTTTCATCTCACACATCCGGTGTCTGTTTACGCTGCTCGAGCTAAATTGACCTTGGAATTGTTTTTTGTTATTGCGCAATTTAGGTTTTTCCCAGATCGACCGTTGCATACATTTGCAGAGTTGGTTACGCAAACTCGGCGTGGAGGTGGACGGCGTGGGTCACGTTCACAGCGAGCCTGCGTCATTTCATTATCTGCGTTCGAAGTAACAACAAGTGCCTCTCTGCCGCTCATCTGTCTCCCGCTTTTTTCTATACAAGTGCATTGTTTTTTATTGTGAGTGCCATTTAATTCGTGATTTGCAAAGGTCAGTGGTAGTAGTTATTCTTTTTTTATTTTTCGCGATTGTTTCAAGTGTGCCTATTTCTTTCGATTCAATTTTTGTTGTGTTTCTTTTTCAAAAAAAATTCAGAAAAGTTCTTTTGTCATATTTGTTTTTCGTCTCATACAGAGTGTCTCTCTTACAAAACGTCATATTTTTTTTGTTTTTCATACAGTGTGTCTGGATTGCATTTTTTATCATAATTCCTTCTCATACAGAGTGTCTCTCACAAAGTTCCATTTGCTATATATTTTATTTTTATCATATTTATTTCTCATACACGGGGTGAATCATAAACATCATTTTTCATTTTGAGTGAATGAGTGAGACTTATAATACAGCGTGTATGAATTTTTTTTAATTTTTCAAATGATTTCGCAGATGTCTCATCTTCTCGACGAATTTAACAAGATTTCGTTGACTTGCAGGAAGAACCTGCGGAAGTTGTCTGAGCTACCGAAGGACGAACCCCATCTGATCCTTGGCGCTGAAGCGAAAACAACCAAATTTGGAGAGTCCATCCTAGTGGAGTTGGAGGAGTGTAAAGTATTCCTGCCAAATCGAGTGACTGGTGCATTCAAACCCATCCTCGACAAATTAACCGAGTCCCAGCATATGCTCATCTACAGGGGCGAGCAGAAAATTTCCAATCAAAGTCATCCGCAGCAGCTGTTTGAGATCGCTAAAGCCTGAAGACGCTAACGCCGCCGCCGTTGGAAAACAAAGAGTGAGTTTCTTGTATTTTCATTTGACATTTTCTTGAAATTTTGTGTGTCTGTTGAATAATCATCATCATCATCATCATGTCATCTGACGCTATTGTTGCACACAGTATGGAGATGGTAGCCAAGTTGCGTAAGGCCAAAAAAATCCTCAAAAAGAGTTGTACTGATGAAGAACGCAAACATTGGCTGGCCCATTGCAAGTACACCGCCCGCCTGATCAATAGTGCGATCGCGGCAGTGGATTGCATAGGCTCTCTGAGAAAATTACAAACTTTATGCGGACACTTGAAAATTATCTGAAATTCAATCAAAAAGTCAGGTCAACAACAGCCAGGCGTCGACGTGGTGGTGGGAGAGGGAGTCAAATCAAAATTAACATTTCGAGTAAAGTGGGAGGACTTGAAATCGGCATTTTCTTCGCGTTTACGCACCGGTATAATTATAAATTTGAAACAAAAAGATATTGGGCAATTTTTTGGTGATGCATTCATTCTATTCAAAGGCAGAATTCAAAATGTATTGAAAAAACATCCAATCATCAAAGTCAATGCGACATTTTGTGGCAAATTCGTGAAAAATTCCTCCTCATTCAAAATGAATATCACCCGAAATTAAATGATTACGAGACACCACCACTGGAAATCGCCGATGACGACAACGCCATCGGCGATGACATAAAATTCCATTATGTTTGGATAAAGGATTTATTTCGCCTACTCAATCGCCAACTCAGTAAAGACACATTTAAAAAATTCATTTGCGATCGCTGTTTAAATTATTTTGCAAGTGAGGAGAAACTCGACAGTCATACTGTTGATTGTCAAAAATTAAACGAGTGCAAAATTTCATTTCCTTCGTATGATCACGTAGAACTTCGGGATTTTGTACACAAAGAAATAGTGCCCTTTGTAATTTACGCGGATTTTTAGTCGATTTTGGAACAGTTTATTGACGAAGAATGCACCTCATATACGCCACAGTACCAAAAACACATTCCTTTCTGCGCTGGATTTTATTTCAAGTGTGTCATTTTATGATAGTCATCGGGGCCTCGACTCGATGGATCGGTTTGCGGAGAGAATGGGGGCCATAGCCAAATTTGTGGGAGCCAAAACTTTGGATATTGTCCCCATGATCGTTTTACCTCCAGATAGAGCGACAGCGCCATGTTGCCACATCTGCGAAAAACCTTGGAAAACTGACGACAAAATTGTAATAGATCATAATCACTACACGGGAGCATTTCGTGGATATGCGCATGCGCATTGAAACTTAGATACAAGGTGGAAAAACCATAAAAAAATCCAAAGGGGTCAAATACAGCGTTGTCGAAAATCACATCACTTTTGAAGATTATGTGGAATGTCTGAAAAACAATGTGGAAAAAATAACTTTGCAACGCTGTATTCGATCCCTTTCACACAAAGTTTTTAGTGTAGAGCAAACAAAGATCGCTCTCAACCCCCACGACGACAAGCGCTGTTTGATTGTCGGCTCTCATGATACTCTGCCGTGGGGCCATTACAGTCAGTTAGATATCTAATAGAATTTAAATGTTTTTTCAGAGAGCACATACCCACACACGCACATACATCACCACCATGGTGGACACTTTGAAAAATTTATGCTGTCTGCAAGTAGTCAGATGTACATCATCAATATTTGAATTCATCGAGGCCTCACCTCTACCATGGACGCTCACTGATCGAATTTTGAAAATGTTTGCCGGTGAAAAATGGGTACAAATCTATAAGCAGGCTCAGAGCGTCAAACGAAATATCAATGATTTGAGTCGCTTAGAGTACACGAGAGAAATCAGCTTTGAAGATAGGTGTGAAGCTCTCAAAAATCAAGACTGGGAGGGTCATTTGCACGAAGATCACTACTGTGTGTGGGCGAATGCATATCGTATTCCAAAATATAATTTACGATGTTGCCGCACTTGCTATAAAGCATTTAGAAGGTCTATGCAAAACCATCCAGTTCACAGCATCAGAGACCATCAACATATGGTGTTCGGTGTAAAGCACATGGACAATATATATCAATGTTGCAAATTTTGGTGTCACAACAGATTTGATGAAGTACTGTTCACTTTGAAAACGAGCAGCCAATGCTACTGTGACCTACATCTGCGTGGTGGTGGTGAGCCCTACGGATTAGATCTCACATATAAACGCTTCATAGGCTCAGGAGATGAGGATTCAGAATTCGATGAATGAGATTGCCAAACACACACACACACACAAAATTTCAAGATAATGTTAAATGAAGAAATTGTGCTCTTGTTTGTTTCTTTCCACACACACACACTACATATATTTAATCAAATAATAGTCGATTATGTTTTATATTTATGATTGGATAAAATCAATATGTAATCCGTGTCTGGATATTATTATTATTATTATATTTTGTTTCACCCTTCCAATCTCCCATTCAAAATCCCACATATTTTTAGAGATCACTTTTGCATCAAAAAGGGTGACTTTTTTGTATAAAAAGTATAATTTTTTCATACGAAAAAGTGGCAATTTTTTCTGCATAAAAGTGTCACTTTTTCATGCAAAAAAGTGCCTGTTTTTTGCCCAAAAAAGTAACACTTTCATTGACATGGTGGAAAAAGCTGAGTGAAAGCTGAGTGACTCAGCTACTCAGCTTTCACTGAAAATGCTTCACTCAGCTTTTACCAACATGTCAATAAAGGTGTCACTTTTTTCATTAAAAAATACTTGTATTCTTATGGGAAAATGGCAATTTTTTTGATAAAAAAAATTACCGAAAATTGACATGGTGGAAAAAGCTGAGTGAATGCTGAGTGACTCAAAATTCACTGAAAATGCTTCACTGAAATCCTTCCACCATGTCAATTTTGGGTGTTTTATTTGTTCGAAAAAAGTGTCACTTTTTTTCATAAAAAAAGAGCACGTTTTTGCACAAAAATTGGAAGAATAATCCAATCAAAAATGTGATACTTTTTTACATAAAAATTGACATGTTTTTTTAAGCAAAAAAATGGGGAAGGGTATTTTCGAGTAGCAAAATTAAAAACAAAAATATTCTAAGATATAACGTATTGATGGGTGATCTACAAACTACGCATGTGTCGCACCTGATAGCTCACTGTGAGCAGCACGTCTACATGGCATAAACAATACATTTAGTTCATTCACAAGACATATACGACACATCATCACTGTGTTCTGTGAGTCTATGTTTATGACATCTTTGGTCACTTTGCTGCTCATGTCACCTTTCACTTGTCGTTCTTCTGGGGAAATATCAGCGCCATCTGTCGGTGGTGGTGGTGGTGGTGGTGGCGGCGGTGTCATCCATGTGTCATCTGTCACTCTGCTAATGACATCTGATACTCTTGGTTCTGGAGGGACATCAGCGCCATCTGTCGTCGGTCTGTGTCGCTCAGAGTAATAACTACGAACGAAATCACAATGGGGGCTCCATCGACGATGGTCAGCCATAGGATCGTCATTGGGCATTCATCTGAACCCTTCTACTTGGCACGAAAGATATGCAACTACATCTTCCGAACTGGTATATGTAAAGCCTACTTCGGCTAACTTACTTGCAGGAAATGTCGAAGTCCAGTTTCGATACGAGTCGAGTCTTGTTTCGTACTGCTGCATCTCTCTCTCTCTCGGCATACACACAGATACACTGCACACTGTATACTGAATTAAAACGCCAACTCTGCTCTCAATATATACATTTATTTCGTTTCGTAATCAAACATTACTTTATCCGGCCAATAGCATAGGTATTCACGAAAACATAGATGTTTATCATCTTTTGATGATATAGTACATAAGTTTATAGCCTTATCAAATGACAAACCATTGTTTTTAGCTAGAGTTTTTGCACTGCATAATAAATCGTGATAATATTCACTAAATTTCATATTCAGTAGATATTCAAATCTTGACGCCATCACAGTAGCATCTAGATGTAGGATTTCTTGAACATCCGCTTCCGTCAGGTAGAAGTAGGTATCATTCTTGGAAACTCGCACTTGTTGACTCTCGGCATACGTGTGTAATTCCAAATCCATAAGATCGTCCCAGTCGAGTTTGATTCGGCTAGTCTTGGCTGCTGCTGCTGCATTCGGGCCATTTCGGCTAGTGTAAAGCAACTGATTAATGGCCCCCACTAATTGACCCCATTCAAACATGCTGAAGGACAGGCTGGAGCATATGGTATATTGGACCTTGCACACGAGTTTCACTGCAGGCACGAAACTCCGAGCAAAACTTATGGCGCATTACAAGCTCAAAACGTCGGTGTTGTGAAACTCGTAGGTGGCGTTGCACGCGAAGAAACGTTCCACTTTGATGGCCTCCTTGTACATGTCACATATTCGATCTAAATCTGCCATTCGATCTGCCCACTCTCGGTCCGATGATGATGATAATGATAACGATGATGATGAAGCTGACACCGCCGACGATACCTACGCCGACACGTAACCAGAGGACTCTTCAGAAGACTCGACAACGAAGTTGTTCACTGCACCAAACATGTTGACTGACTAATCTCTCTGTTTGGCATCGGTTCATTTCTCCGCTGCCGCCGCCGCCATCACCCACCACCCTCCCCCCATACACATTGGCTCGAGTTTCTACGTCGTCGAGAGCTGAGAGACGACGATAATGATAAAAGGCCCCTCTTCCAGTTGAGATTGTGCCAATTTTCCATTCAATCCAACTATTGTGCGTACTATCGAACCCCAGCCATTTCACAAGTACTTTACGACCCTTACGCCTGATCATTTTTTCCACTAGATAGCATTCGGAATTTTTTGTTTTTTGTAGTTCTTGTTCGTAGAATGCGCCGCTGATTGGTCGCCCTTCCAAGTCCTTCAGCAAATACGTGATTAGTTGGGTGATTTTCACTTTGACAACTTTGAATAGTTTCGTAGTCCGAATAGGTGTATACCCTTTTTCGAGAACATGCTTGGCCTTGCTAATTCTCACGAAATCGCCAAATTTGAATTTTTGTCGACCAGCACGTTCGGCATAATCATACGTTGACTTATACACCTGTTTTTCATTGTCTTTGGTGACATCACACGGTTTCATGCCAATCGTTCGATCGTGCGCTGGTTGTAGTTTTTGGCAATGTCCGGCAAAATGTCCAGTCATTTGTAGGTACCGTTCAAACTGAAAAACTCCTTGAGAGTACGTATAACTCTCTCTGTGATCGCGGATTTATTCACGGTATACGTGCTGTAGTGTTTGATGTTGTACTTTTTCAGGAAAGTCTGAAAGCTGGAATTGTAAAATTCAGTTCCGAGATCTGATTGGAGGAGCTTGGGGCATCTTTTCACTTTCGACAATATGTCACTCATCGCTTCGGTGACGTCTCGAACAGTTTTGGTCTTCAAGGGGAGCACCCATAGGTACTTGGAAAAGGTGTCAATCACCACGAGAATATAATTGAAGTTTTTATGGGCTTTGGAGTATTTTTGAAGATCAGCCAAGTCCATCTGCCACAGATCGTCGAGTCCTTTGATGATGGTACGTCTGCGAGGAAAATTCCTTCTGGCTGGAGCATGGAGCTCCTCAACCAATTGTTTTTTCTCAGATGATGATGATGACGTCATTTCGCTAATGGCGGAGTCAATACACTAACTGCACTGGGCGTTACACCTTCTACTTGAGAGGCTGGAATATCAACAATATCCAGTGCCAATTAATCCAAGCGTTTCTTGGTATTTTCATGCTTTTTCATCGAAAGTGACATGAATTTCATCACTGGAATATCCAAGGCTGTTAGATTGTTTTTGGTGGTATCCAGCTAGTCTTTGAGTTTGTGTATGACGTCATCTTTGAGCTTCTGTATGACGTCATCAACGTATTTTTTGTTGGCAACATCATTGAGTGCACTTGGCGTTTCCACATTACATATTTTCAGCATGCCAGCATCAATATCCCCATTTGTCGTATAGTTGAGTATAAAACCAGGAAAATGGTAGGGCTGCTGCTGCCGTGCACGGCGAGCTGACGAAGTTTGACAGACCTTGTTGATGCTCATGATGCGACTGTGGCATGAAAAAAAACGTCTACGCTTTTATTTATCGAATAAAGCCTGCTTCTCTCAATTCATTGATGATGGCCACGATCTCGTTGTCGGTAGAGGTGCTGCCGGCATTTTTGGCGGCTACCAGAAGCCTATACCTGTCAACGAGCTCGTTCACATCGTCCCAGTACACGATTTCTATGGGTTTCGTGTTGTATGTCAACTGATCTGGGATACCACTGCAGTCGATGAAACGACCTCGACCTCCACCACCACCACCACCTATTTTTGATTGAGGATCTTTGAACATTGGTCGAATCAACTGTTCGTATTTGGCAGTCTGAGATGGATTCAACCTACCTCGCGCATCTACATGCGCACCTGTAACTGTCAAAATTTGCTTGTATGCCACCAAATTGGCTTTAGCGTATTTGGGATTTTTGTAGAAAATCAAACTATATAGTCCCGGAGTGCCCTCGTATGTTACACCATCAATGCGAATGTCCCCCGTATCTTTGTCGAAGTCCATTAGCTTTCTACCGAGCAACCATTGCGCTCTTGGTTTGTCGTAAATGGGGCCCTAATTCACATCTATTATGCCGGATTTGGCGCGATGATCATTCACGAATTCAGTTGCTACTTCGGGATAAACTTCCAAGTAGTCATCCTCATCATCATCATAATCACCATCATCTGTGTGGTAGCATTCTTCGTCTTCTTCCTTTTTCATAAAGTCTGGAGTCGATGGTGTCGACGGTTCCTGCTCCTCTTCTTTTTTCACTGTCAGTCGTGATCGCTTGGTGAGTGGCGGCACTGCCGCACTCAATCTTTTCAGCGGTACCGTAATGAGTTTGAATAATTTACTCAGTGTTTCATCATGCTCAAATTTTCCGAGTTTCAGACTCAGATACTTTTTTCGCACAATTTTCGACAACTGATGACTTGACGTTTGCGTTCAGCTTTAGCAATCTCCGTCTCGATGCGGGGTGATGTGGTCGGCGTTATGGCTTCAGTACGAATGCCTTGCCACCTCGCATTACATTTGTATATATTTGTCAAAGCCCAGGCGATAGCGCCCTTTGTTCACATCAAAGTCTTTGACAATGACCAAAGATCCGAATTTTTCCTTCCAACAGGTAGCGCACATGCGGCAAAATTCCTCAAAGGTGTAATCCGGAGAGACGTGCTCGTCGAAGGCGTGCTTCAAATTCATATCGAAAAAGCACTATAATGTTGCAATTGTCCCTGATCAACTGTTTGGGTATTTTCGAGTAGGTTTGACACAAGTAGGTTGGGTCAATACCCTTGTGGCGTGCCATGGCATAGAACTCTCTGATTTTATTCTGTTTGTCACACGCCACATCGTCAAATATGAAAATTGAGTTTTTTCTCGCCTTTGACAGATCGATTACCTCGTCGTTGTCCCTGTATGGAAAGTAACCTACGCCCTTGACTTGTTTGAGTACATCGTGCAGCAGCTGATATTTAGGTTGGTACAGCGACTTTCAATAAACGTAAACATTCTCGAAGCGTGCTCCGTTCGGGCTGAACAGCAGACCGAGTACAGCGTTGGTCTTGCCACATCCACTGGGGCCACAAAATATCGCTCGGAATGAATTCGGTAGCAGGGAGCCGTGTTTACGTATACCGTCATCGTCACCGCCAATACCTCCTCCACCAATGGTATCCAAATTGACTATTTCCAGAGCACCACTTTCATGTTTGAGTTGATTGATTTTTTGCTGAAATGTGTGTGTGTGTGTGTGTGATCAGCTGAAAGATTTGAGTGCGAAGGCTCTGCGAAAATCCTCCTTGGTGGCACTGCGTGCTGCCCGTGCTCAAGTGAAAAAATTGGGTGGCCGCAAAAAAATCAGAGTACTCAGAATAATACCGTTCGAAGCGAAGAGCGGTGGTGTGCTGCCTCTGCTTCCGATATTCGCCGCTCTGGGAGCGCTGGGCTCGTTGGCAGGTGGTGCCAGCACCATAGCCGGGACCATCATCTCCTCGGCCAATGCCAAAAAGAAATTGGAGGAAGACAAGCGTCATAATACCGCAATGGAGAGCATTGGTGGCGGCGGTCGTGACAACAAAAATGTAGGAGGTTCCGGTTTGTTTCTGCGCAAGACCGCTAAAGGCGGCTACGATTTGTTTCTCAAGAAGAAATTTTCAAAAAACTCCCGCTGAAGCTGGAATCGTGGAACGCATTGGGTAGCTCACGTGAAACGCGGACATGTGGTGAAATACTTTGACAGTTTCGGCAATTTGAAGCCGCCGGTGGAATTGGTGCGATATCTGGGTAAAAAAGTGAAAATCTTCTACAACAACGATCGCTATCAGACATTCAACCAAGTTAATTGCGGTCATTTGTGTTTGAATTTTCTATACGAGGACACACACGGGTGTGTGTGCGCGCGCGCGCGAAAATGAATAGAAAAGTGGTGACCATTAATGACGAGCGCAATGAGGTTCATTATATGGTGATGTGGCGTTTTGCACACAAAACTTCACGCAAATCGTATTGGATGCAAGTGGCCATGGACAGGATACGTTTCGCTAGACGAATAGCGCGAGCCTCACGCGTCTTGAATCCCATACTAGACTATGAGCACAGAGCGCACATATGGAATAGTTTGAATAGAAGTACATAACCCCATCCAGTATCAGCCATGTCTTTGCTGTTGACAGTGACATGTTAAACGTCGACCATAACCGCAGACTTTTCTCCGCCGCTCCAATTGGACGAAGATAGCACTTACGGTTCGGCATTGATTGGTTTCCAATCATACAACAGCATACCGAACATATCGAGTGGTCGATTCTATTATTCTGTCAAAGGAGCGCCATCTGTTAGCATCATCCAAATATCGGCAGGGTGTTACAAAATATGCGACATTGCCAAGTTCATACATAAATACATCGAGAGGCCGAAAGAAGCAAAGAAGAAGAAGAAGAGAGCCGTATTGTCTAGTGGCGTTGGCGACGTCGACGACGACGACGACGACGACGGCGACGACGACGACGGTACCAACAAAAGCAAGGCTTTGTTCTCTCTCAATCCTAACACCAATACGCTGCAGTGTGAGATATACAGCAAGCTCTATAACATCGATTTTCGTCCCAAGGATTCCATAGGACGATTACTGGGTTTTCCCCGAGACTATTGGAGGCTGGAAGCGTTCACTCATCCGACCTACCTGTGAACATTATCAAAGTTCGAACTGTTCACATCGATAGTAACATCACATCGGGTGCCTTCTTCAACAATCGTCCGGCTCACACCATATACGAGTTTGCCGTTCGAGAACACCGCGGCTTTGCCATCGACGAAACGCCCTCGAATTTTATTTACCTGCCTGTGAACAAGATGGAAATACACAAAATAATCTTGAATATTCTCGACCAGGACTGTTGCAGTGTGAATTTTCGTGGAGAGACCATCATTATACGACTTGTGCTGCGCAAGCTGTCATAAAAATGGGGTTGGTATTCGATCAGAATGATGATCATGATGCCTTTGGGCATAAAAGTGCAGAGGGTGCTGGCATCAATTCAGTCGCGCAGACGCAGTCGAAGAGAGCAGACGCACACACTCTGTCTCACTACAGCATACACTTTCTCCAATCGCAAGGACATCATGTTATCAAGACAAGTGTTCGACGTGTACAATCATCCAAAGTTCGACGAATCCATCAACAGAGTTGAGACTCGAACGCACCACCCGTACGTCAAGTCCTTTCAAAATAATGACATCATCGAAATTGTCATTCAGCAGAGCGATGTGTGGATACTGATGAACGATGCCCTTGTGTGCATAGAGGGCTCTCTGACTCGTACCGCAGGAACGGGCAATGTTAGATTTATCAATAATGCCGGCGCATACTTTTTCGAGGCCATCTACTATGAAATCAATGGCAAAGAGGTGGACTCTGTTCGATCGCCGGGTATAGTGAGCACCCTTCGCGGCTATACTTGTTACGAGGAAAATGATGTGCGACGGCTGGACCTGGCGGAACGGTTCACAACGCTCCCGACGGTTCGTTCGCCATGTGGATCCCGCTTAAGCATCTGTTGGGCATATTCCATGACTATAGATATGCCACCATTGGACGGCAGTGCATTCGCTTGGTCAGAAGTAGGAATAATAACAATTGCATGCTGATAGAGGAGGTGGCGAATCCAGTTCCCAATGACGACATTCTTCTGAAATTGCTGCAGTCCATCAAAACAGACGCTCCTGTAGTGATTTCGTATCGCAAGTGGGACATACACGAGTTGCCTGCACTCACTCAGGGTTCCACCAAGGAAGTTTGGGCTGTGAAAACTTGCACGGCCATGGAGAGTCCCCGATTCGTCATTGTGGCCTTCCAAACAAATCGGATTGGCAATGCGGCTCGAGATGTGTCCTATTTCGATCACATCGACATCAGCGACATACGCCTAACCATGAACAGCGATACTTACCCGCATAAACGTATGCACTTGGAATTCAACAGAAACAACTTTGTCGAAGCCCATCGAGCCTACACAGAATTCTATTCGAGCTATGCCAATTGTCCGAAGAAGCGCCCTTCACTAGATTACGGAGCATTCAAAAGCAGAGCGGCCGTGTTCATAATAGACTGTTCCCGCAGAGCGGAATTCATGAAATCCTTCAATGTCGATGTCAAACTTGACATCGAGGCCAGAGTCGGATTTCCCGCCAATACTCTAGCCTATTGCATCATCATTCACGACTGTATGCTGGAACACTTGCCCTTGAGCGAGATTGTACCCTGTCTGTCATAAAAAAAATTGTGACATACAGTAGTAGCAGTAAGTAGTGGGGGAATCCACTCTTTGTTTGTATGTATGTATGTAATGCAGGCATCGTCAGGTCGAGAGCGTCAGGTGTAAGCCAAACGTTCAGTTGTTCAGTCGGTGTTTAATCTCGCTCTCTCTCCGAGTGTGTCTCTCAGTTAATCAAGGCAGTGAATCAGTTCAACAATCATCACACAAACAAAAAACAACAAGATGAAACTCGTAGCCTGTGAGATTCAGGGTTTCACTGTGGGCGGTGAATTCCAACCCAAAGAGCTTGCCATCACAGACGGGCATCGCACAAATCACTTTTTATTCAAAGCCGTGGTGTCATTCCATGACCTGAGCAAAGCAGATAAACGACAAGTACGATATTTGGAGAGAAATATCCACGGCATTCCATACTCTGATGGCTATGTCGAATTCAACGAGATCCAGGAAGTGCTGCGCCCCATCATCGAGGCTGATGTGGTATACGTGAAGGGTAATCAAAAATTCGATTTTTTGCTGAAGTGTGTGCTCGATCTGCCTAAGAGACCACACATCGTCGATATTGCGGCTACAGTCGTCACAACGCCTCCACCGACACTCGAGAAGCAAAGCCCGCTCTGTTTGAATCATATAGCATCCGGAGAAATAGATGTGCATTGTGCCGTGAGACACTGTTTCGATATCTGGCAATTGATATCGTCACACCTGATATGGTGAGGCCCCACGGCGATCACGACGACGACCACGATACTCCTATCAATCGGCACTTGCAAAATTTGCACGAGCTCAATGCGCACATAGCAGAGTACTAGCACAAGCTGTGTATTTCCAAACGCTCCCAAAATATGCAAATTAACGATGGTAAATGGATGGGGCAGCAGCAGCAGCAGCAGCATTCACCGATCCACCACGTTCCGCCGCCGTCGCCTCCAGTACCAAGTCCATGACGTCAGCCACACCATGACTAGCCGAAAACACACGAAATATTATTATTCGTATTGTATTATTATTCATATTGTATTATTATTATTATTATGTATTAATAGATGTATAAAACCAATTTTTCTCGATTTATTTTGCGGATCGAATGAATGAGAGAGAGAGAGAGACTGAAAGAAATACGAGTCATGTACATTAAGCAATGGTGTATGTGTGTGTGTTCCTCTCAGTGTATTTATATGAGTGACATATACGCTGTTTCTCAGTGTACATTGAGCTGTCGTCACGATGACAACAAATTATATAATTCTAGCAGCCGTTCTGTCGAACGTACTGTATAATAGCCCGCCATATGAGTACGGTGAGGTATTGGTATCGTATTTGCACGATGATGATTCGAGTACTTCGAATTGGACGGAAATGACTCAGGCGCTAGCCAATGATGGATATTTGCCTGTGTTGAGAGCCGAAATCCCGATGAACACCTCATCGTACAGACTGCGGAAGATTTATACAAATCTCACCTATAGCGATACGCAGTGGTTTCCGCTGAAGATGTCTTGCCCCTCTAGCAGCAGCACTTCGAGACCATCGTCGTCGTCGTCGACGTCCCACCCAACTACCCATCCCGTGGACGTCAAGATGCAAGCCCCTGCTGCTGCTGCTGCTGCTAATCGAGAAAGTAAGGATTCCAAATGCGAGCTGCCGCCGCCGCCAACACTGCACGATTGGTTTTCGTGTCAATGGTTCTGAGTGTTCAAATATCCGAATCCATATATAGGTTATTAAATCCATGCATCAAAAATATTTTTCAATTGATAATGATAATGTATCTTCATACTACGCCACTGGCACTGAAGTGTAATTTTTTTATGTGAAAAATAAATGTATTCTTCTCGAACTGACGTTATTCATTTCAATGAATGCAAATAGACAAAAACAGACATACAATGCCATGGGTTAGAGTGGGACATTTAAAATGCCTTGAATCGATCAATTTGGCTTCAAACTCGACTCTCTTCCTGGAAAACAAACATCTGAGACAGTAAACAATTCCAAGGTCAATTTAGCTCGAGCAGCGTAAACAGACACCGGATGTGTGAGATAAAAAACTCTGCGATTAAATCTGAAAAACAAATTTAAGGTAAAAAATGGATCATCGTGTTTACTGAGAATTTCGTTCAACTTGAGAGAGCAGACAGTGAACATTCAATATACGTGCCTTATCGCTATTTCTTAGAATTTCATTGGAGAGAGAGTAAACACCAGATGTGGCTTATCGCTGTTTACGACTACAGCGCGCGGAGACGTATCAGTCTTGGCATTATATTCGAGAGAGAATGAGTTAATAATAAGTCCATCATAATTTTCTGTTGTGTGTGTGTGTAGAAATTTTTGCATATTTAATTTTTTCGTTTTGTCAATTAAGGTGGCTGCGGCCATGTTTTTTTCTCTTCCAGACAATTGCTCCCACTCTCCACCAACGGCAAGAACTCGATGGACGCGGCCATCGAGAGATACACCGTGTGGAGCAACCTGTGTTCTGGGACACGAACACCGTGTGGAGCAACCTGTTTTCTGGGACACGAAAGGTTCCCAGAAAGCAGGTTGTCATACTACTGACCATAGGTAAGCGATTTTGAACCTTGACGTTGTAGTGATGACAGTCCAAATTAGTTTCAATGATTTTCGAAGGTCATCAATAAAATATTGTTCGAATATTTCGTAAAGATCTACACTAATATCTTAACAATCTTCAACCGATTGTTCCTCAAGATATTCTTTCAGTTTTTCGTAAATTTCTCTACATTAAAGAACATGGAATGTTATTATTTTTAGGTCAAGTATTGACTGATGTCAAAATCTCATTTGTCAATTCACTTGTCTAAAGAAAATATGAAATAAACTATGGCAACATACCACCGTTTCATGAAAATTAATCACTATAACATTAAATTATCGCATTAATAAACCTAGATCAGTGTTCCAAATTTCAATTCTTTTCCTTCAGGAGTTTTGAATAAAAATAATTTTATATATGTGTGTGTACGGCTATAGTGAAGTGCCAAAATGAAAGTTCTCCGATAGAAACTGTCCTAGTATGTGAACGAATATACTAAAAATTATGAATTGAAGCGAAACATATTGTGTGGTTCTAAATAACTTCTGAGGGATATAAATTAGCAAATTATTACATTATATTGCGAACAAATCAAGAAGTCTATCGAAGCAGAAGAGATAACCAAGAATAAACGGTCAACAAATAACTTTATCAGTTGACGATAAGCGCCACGGCAAATAATGATAATACCGTCCTCTACCCGCACAGGCTGTGCCTTTGGGTACACTCAACGAGTGTTTATGAGGAAGTATTATTATTATTATTATTCACTGAAATGGACGAACTTCGGCAAGAAATCATAATAAATAGGGTAGGAATAAGAAGTGCAATAGAAACTAGAAGCAAGAGTATTATTGAGACTCGAGGACTTAAATAGCAAAGGAAAAAAGTTGAAAAGGGAAAATAAAAGTTTGAAGAAGAAGGTCGAGCTGTAGGAGAGGACAGCAAAAAAAAACAATGTCTTGATATTTGGCTTGGAACAAACACCTGACATTACTACTTTCAATGTCTGCGCAGAATTAGAAAATCACCTAGAAGTCGATATCTCTGAAAACCACATAAATAATATCTATCAATTAAGAAATATTGTGGAACTGGTATCTAATGTGAAAAAACGAGAGATAATAGGAAATTGTAAAAAGCTGAAGGGAACAAACATTTCAACACTTCACATTTGAACAGAGGGCAGAAAATAGAATATTACGTGAAAACAAGAATAATATAGCTTATATAAAAGGAAATAAACTTTACATAAATAATATAGCATGCACGGCGGAACAACTTGAAAATACTGAAGAAGATTAGGAATAAAGAGTACCTACTACTGAAATACAATCCGATCAATCTGAAGTTTTCAACGATACAATCAGCCAATATTCAGCTACACAAGAAACGGCATCCCCCCCAAAAACTAAAGCTACTGAAAGATCAACTATCACTACGAACTTCGGCGCAATAAAGAAAAACCAGTGGTAGCAGCCTCTAATGTTAGAAACAGACTGCGATCCGGAAATAGATGAATAAACTATCTACATTACCAACGAGGGCAAGTTACAAAATTATTATAATCATTCTGTACATATTCATTGATTCTATTGATGACAATATAGAACATTGAAGTTCATGCCCTGATATAATATTATTGTTAATTTCATCTATGTCATATCAGTATTTCACTGATACACTTTTTAAAAAATTATACAGGGGTGGTACGTACCACCGTTATATTGTTTAAAAATTTATTGATATCAAAACGAATATAAAATACAGATTGACTAAAATCGACTCGCAGGTCGTATTTATAAAGATAATTATACACTGTCAGCATTTCCTTTGTTCCAGTGCAGATGGTCTCTCGCTGGCGTCGTTAAATTAGCAAGTCCTTATCTCCTGACATTGGGATTTGTCCGAGACGCAATTCCAGCATATAACAGTCTATTTCCACTATATAACATCCATATGGATCCTTATATAAGACTTCAGAGTAGAGGAAATAAGAACATATTCCCGAAATAATTGCAATGAAGCGAAAGAAGTTTTATCTATAAATTGTAATTTGAATAATCTAAAGATACTCATTACTAACATTTGTAGTGCTTAAAAAAAAATTGATGTACTGAGAATCAATCTTGAAGAACTTGGAACTACTTCTGATTGTTTAATGTGAACAGAAACTTGGCATGTGCCGGATTGTTAAAATTGTTCTATCCGTCAACCGGTTGCATCCCTACGTACAACCTTCAAAAGTCAGAGACTTGTACAAGCTCGGGGAAGACGTAGCCCTTACCTTTTAATACGTGTGATGCCATGCACGAGACCGGTGGCAATGCTGAGATTCATTCGAACTCACGCTCTTTGGCTTATGAGGCGAGAATTAATAAATGAATGAATACAATTTCATTCTTCACACCTTCCCGGCCCTGTTTCCAGGGTCGGGGGGTGTGCACGGCGCCGAGTCGATCCTAAGGTCTTCGTGAGAGGGCGCTGGCTACGACCTTCGCGGATGTTGTGCGAATTGGTCAGAAATTACCGATATGGCAGTGGTATCTGCAGTTTCCACGCCTCCTGCTACGCTTATGCGTGTGTTTGGATTCACATTCTATGCAGATACTGAAAGATGTTGGGTTTTTAGGCTGGTTGATGTGTGCGCGGTTCCGGAAAAGGCTATAAGCAAAAAACCGGATCAAGGTAGTGGGCGTTCTAAATGGATAACTGGGGTTTCCTATGGAACCAGTTGTTCCCAGCGCTCCTGGAAGAGATCTAGTGATTGATAAATAACCACGCCGTGATTGCGGGGTTGGTTATCAAAGACCCTAAGCCTCGTAAGGTCTCTAGTTAGTGGGCTTCTGGGGAGAGAGTACTTATAAAATTTATAAGATAAATTCTTGATGTATGTCGGGATGGAGTCGACGCAGGCGAGCGCTCGCAACGCATCCAATCGGGTGTAGCTGTCGCTGTTGGTGACTATCCGGAGTACCATGTTCTGCATCCTGTGAAGTCTCTGAAATTGAGTCTTGTACAGGTTGCAGAACGCCAGGCAGGCGTATAATAATGCAGGACGAACTATTTGCTTGTCCTGGCGATCAGCGGGTATATGCGCTTTACTGCCGCAGCAGCCCGCTGGATCGCCAGGTTTATGTGCGAGTTCATTGTTAGTCGTCTGTCTAGTTGTACTCCGAGATACCTCACAGGGCTCGATGTCTTTGTGACTTGGCCGTCGATCATCAACCTACGATATATACGAGTAAACTTGTATTTTCTCGTGAAGATGATGATCTCGGATTTCGTCGGGTTCACCACGATCTTGTTCTCCCTCCGATACGGCATGATTTCCCTATCCAGCCTAAACTGGATCCGCATTGCGGCGACCTCGCTTGGAAGAAGTTGCAATATAATGTGGTGTTATCCGCATACATTGCCGTCTCCGTTTCCTCGGATCGAGGAAAATCATGGGTATGTATGGAGTTCAAGTGCGGTGATAGGCTCGAGCCCTGCGGTACACCTGCCTCGATGGGACACGGTTGCGAGAGCCTGCCATTTACTCTCACTTCGAAAGTCCTGCCAACTAGGTAGATGTCTATCAGCCTAACCATGTATGTAGTCATGTTTGCTCTTAGCATTTTGGCGATCAAACCCCCAACCCAGACGGTGTCAAAGGCCTTCTGCATATCCAGCAGCATCATGACTGTGACTAGACCTCGATGAAAACCCTCTTTCACCCGTGCGCAATCCGGACTACCTGCGAGGTCATGTTATGACCTGGGCGGAAGCCAAATTGCTCATCGAAGATCATTTTGAGATTTTCCTAGAGGCTCATCAATCGCTTCAGGAGAATCTTGTCGACGATTTTTGCGACCACCTTCAGCAGCGAGATGGGTCGGTAACTTTCGAGTTTATGGCCATCCTTGCCAGGTTTCAGGATTGGGACTACAACCGCCTTTTTTAAGCAATCTGGGAAGTACTGCCACTTGATGATGGCGTTGATAATGTGGATCAACTGAACGAGGACTTCTCTCGGCAGGTTCTTCATGAGGATGGTGTCCAGCCCGTCTGGCCCGGGCGCCTTGTTCGTCAGAAGCCTCTTGATGACTTCCGTTAGATCCTCATGATTGGTCAATAGCTTGGCCAATCGATGAGGGCAATAGTGAGGGGCGGAGTTTCGCAAAAAATCTCAGTGAATCTGAATTTCGCTGCCTGCTCCTCACTAACGTTGGGCGCCCTGCGGTGCCATCATACTTCATCAATTTGGCCTTCTGAGGGTCCGTCACTGCTCGTTCGGCATCCCTCTCCAGGGCGGGGATCGGTTCGTATTTTTTCGTTATACGTTTCGTCAACCTCCATAAAGAGTTGTCCCGGACATTCAGCTTCTCCAGTTTACTCTTCCAGACTCTATAAGTGTTTGCCCTGATCAACTCAGAAATTTCCGCTGCAAGGCGATGTCATCCTTGTGGGCGGGGCTACGTGTTGTCTGCCACCTCTTCCTGCACATGTTCTTCTGTTTGATCAGGGACTTAATATCAACTGGGAGAATATCCCGGTCTCTCCTGACTTCAACCCTCCTGGTGGTGCGGTCTCTAGCAACCTGGATGTCACCGATCAGAGCGAGCGTTACCTCCTCAAGGTCGTATTTCGAGATGTTCGATCTAATCGAAATACTCTGATTGAGTATCCTTCGGAACTCTTTCCAGTCCATGTTCCGGTAGTCGTACTTTAACGTCCCCTTGTACTTTATCTGAGACAGGAAGTCAACTCATGTATGGCCTTGAGGTCACTCAGGTCGGTGATATTCTTGTTCACCACCAGGTCATAGTCGGAGTGGACCCGTCGGAGTGGACCCGTCGGAGTGGACTCGTAATGAGTTGGCTCTTCCGAGTGCTCAATTGCCACCTCATTATTGACAAAATATTCCCAGAGTGTCGTCCCGTTGGCGTTGGGCTGGGATCCTATCGTCCACTCGGACCTTCGCGCGTTAAGGTCCCCGAACAGGAGCACCTTGTAGCCTTATTACACAAATTGTCCAAATTGGGCTGTGTGAATCTCTTGCTTGGGGCGTTGTATAACGCAAACGTACAGGTTCCATCGGCTAGTTTGATACCGACATTTCGATAGAACTTTGTCTGGATGGAATCTGTGCGTATGCGACCCCGTTCCTGATAAGGATGGCCACGCCCCCCTCTCACCGCTTGAGGACGGTCGGCGCGAATCGTCGTGAAACCCCTGAGTTTCAGTCTATGATTCGGCTGGATTTTCTTCTCGGATATGAACATCAGATCCACCTTGTGCCTACTGATGAAGTCAATAATGAAGTCAATAATAAACGGAAGATGGGTCCGAGATAATTGGTCGGACTTATATAATATTCGTAGTATTGATACGGCTTCTACCTGTTTTTTTTCAATACATTCCAAATTCATTTCGAAACTAATTTTCCAACGCGTAAAATCAAAGTGCATTCTGACAAAAAAAGCTGAGTTGATTCAGAAGTTAAAGATTCATCCTCGAATTTGAAAGATCTGTACAATCTCTCACGTAAATACCCAGAATTGAATGATGTATATAAAAGTGAAAAACAAAAACATAGAATCTTTATCGGAAACAAGTAAAAACTATATTATTAAAACAGAGTCTCTAAATCTGATAACTTAAACAAAACTTGTTGGAGGATAATGAATGAACTATCTAATAAGGTTAATCTTCAAAGTAATATCTCACTCTCCACCCCTAATGGGGAAATCATTTCTGATACTGAAAAAATTGCGAACTCATTCAACAATTTTTTCAAGCAGGTCCCGTATGATGTTATCAACAAAATACCTAAATCAGATAATAATACATGCACCGAAAACAAATCTTTTAATCATTTGAGAATGAGTCTCTATCCATTTACAAATGAGAAATTATTTGAACTGTTATTTTCTCGATTAAAAAATTCAAAATCTCATGGATTTGATGAAATACCGGCTTTTGTTGTCAAGAATGTCCTACCACTTATCATTTCAACACTGACATATTTAATAAATCTATCCTTCTGTGAGGGCCAATTACCGAATATAATAAAGATAGGCAAAGTGGGATATTCTGTGATCTCAGCAGGGCATTCGACTGTGTTAATCACGACATTTTGATACATAGATTGGCCGGTTATGGTATTAAAGACAATGCTCTTCTATGGGTCACCAGTTTTTTGACAAACCGCAAACAGTATGTATGCCTCAGAAGCAAACGAAATGATGAAGAAACTGTCACAAAATCCCCCCTAGTGGATATTGATATAGGTGTTCCACAAGGTTCCATTCTTGGACCAGTTCTATTTTTGTTATATGTGAATAGCATTGATAAACTATGTGAAAATATCCACGTCACTATGTATGCAGACGATGTCTCTGTCCTTATTGTGGATAAATCCCATGAGATTCTAGAAAGAAAATGCAACGAGTTGATCCAGTCCTTAGCGTCTTTGTCGTTTGAGAACTCCCTTTTCTTCAATATTGAAAAGACACAGTATCTGAGATTTCACAATAGACAACGAGTTTGCTACAAACCTAATCTTGTTGTTAATGATGTGCCCATATCAGGCACAGCTACACACGTAAAATTTTTGGGAATGAACATTGATGAACATCTAAACTGGAAAATTCATTGTACAAACCTAATTTCCAATCTTCACTCACAATGTTATTTATTGAAAAATTTACGAACAGTTCTCACATACAATCAATTGCAGATAGTGTATTATGCACAAGTGGAAAGTCGTCTCCGATATGTTATCTGTTTCTGGGGTTGGTCCATTATGAATGATGATATGTTTATAGCACAAAAGAAAATGATAAGGTGCATTGCTAATGTGTCTAGTACTACCAGCTGTAAAAACCTATTTATTAGTCACAAAATATTAACGCTTCCTTCTTTATATCTATTTAAACTTTGCCTTCATATATTTAGAAATAAATTAACATTTATTAGATACTCTCTGACGTGCATCAAATGAACACTCGTAATCGAGAACTAATCTATGTACCATTCAGTAAAAATAGTATTGAATTTAATTCTTCAGATAAAAATGGCCTGCGAGCTTTCAACAAGCTACCGGAAATAAAGTATTATTAATATTATTATTATTATAGCATTGAACATACATGCCACCAACGGATTTAAAGCTGAGCCGCTGATCTCCCAGGATCTCTAGCGCGGCCATAGCCTTTTCGAATGGCGTGGTGGCCTGCTTAAGCCTCTTCACCAACTCTTTCAGCGCTCTTCACAGAGCTGCGACATTCAGGAGAGACTCCACTTCCTGGATTTGTCCAGTTAACTCTGCCATATCGTTGTTTCCTGTACAGCCGGTACCCCCTAGCGAGGATTGCCTTTTTTCAGGAGTTTGTGGGGGTGTGAAAATAATGAGAGGGAAACCGGGACTATTTACCAGTCCTTGTCGCTGGACCTGGCTTCCTGGTGGGGGGCCGCTCGGCCCCTGGCCTCTCTGCGTCCAGGCGTTGACCTTGGGTGGGGGCGCATCAACATATTTCCTCGGCTGTTGGGGGTTGCGTAGTTTCTTTCTCTACTCCAGGAATTTAACCCTGCTCGTGTACACCGGGCAATCCACGCTGTTCGCCGGGTGAGAGCCCTCGCAGTTGGCGCACTTCGCGGGGGTGTCGCGTGTTTTGGGATAGGTGTACGTTATGTGCACCTCTGCACATTTCAGGCACCGGTTCTGGCGGGCGCAGTTTAATATGGCGTGTCCCCACCGCTGGCACCGGTGGCACTGAACGATGTCCCTTCCGTTTCGGCGCATCTTCAATGCACACGTATATGCTGGAGGACTCTCACGCTTTTTTGGAGCTGGTTAAGGGTGACATTTTTCTCAGTGGTCACGAGGTATAGGGGGCGGAAGCAGGTGTTCATCCGCATCATCTTGTCTGCCCCTATACCGTAGACGTTTCTTAGTTCATTGATAACTTTGTCCTTGGGTAGAGTATACGTATGATACTCTGTCCCCAAGGCCGTAAGAATGTCGATCATGTGACTCATGTCACATTCGTTCTGAGTAAACAGCTGGGTTTCGCGCCCGGTGTATTTAAGGTTAAAATTTCCATTAAGCCCTGTCTTGAGCTGTGCGGTTAAGTCCTTGTCTAGGTTTAGCCTCCCCTGTATCACTATCGGGAAGAGCATTGTTGTGGGCTTCGGCTGTTGTTTTTTTGGTGGCTCCTTAGCCTTTTCCATTATCTCGAGGGTTTTCTTCTTCTCTGCACGCCTGTCATCCTCTCCCTTCTTCCGCATCATTCCTTACACGGCGCTACGGAAGCCAGGAAGAATTTTCGGGTTGTCTTCTTTGCTGTCGTTCTCGACACTTTCCAATCGATGATTCACCTCACTTTCTATTGGTTTCGCCACAGTTTCTATTTCTGCGTTCTCCGATGTTTCCATTGGACTTGGCTTGTTCTGTGAGTTCTCCACACTTTCCATAGTAGTTCGGTTGCTTTTGGTTTTCGCAACACTTTCGATTTGACTTGTCTTCTTGGTGGCGTTCGCTACATTTTCCAATGTCCTTATTTCTTACTAGTCGGGCCGATATTGTTTCTTGGTGGATGTGAAGGGCTCTTTCACTACACTTTCTATTTGACTCTGCGTCCTTGTCAATCAGGTCGATCTACAATTTGTTCGGAAACGGTTCCGTATTTTGTCCCCCTTTATATAGTATATGTTGAATTTGACCTGATTTTCGATTTTCATTTGAGTGGACTAGGGCTTCCACGGTAATGGTCCGAGTTGTTGGAAGAGCCTCGCTCTCTTGAAATTGCAAGTGGGATCTGCCATCTGGCTCGCCGAAACGGAAAGTGTGGCGAAACCTGCTCGATCCAGCTTCGCCACTCGATCCGTCCGACTTGCAGTATTCACTGGACAATTTCTTGTTAAGCGTACCGACTGGGACTTTTTTACTCATCCACATATCCCAAGTATTTTGGGATATGGGTTCCACACGAGAAATATTTTTCATGATGAAAATTAAAAAAAAAAAATATTTTGGGAAGTGTGGAGAACTGTTGATTCTACATAATGTCTTCTCCAGTCTTGCATCAGGGCCCTTCAGTCTGGCTGTAGTGCTACTCCGAATGCGGCATGTCTCCTCATCTCCCGGTCGTAGAGAGATTGCCACTCTGTGTAGTTTGGTGACTTACTACCAGAGTGAGAAGTACTTTGGAACACCGGCGAATGGAAAGTGGGTCGCACTGGCTCTTCGTTGGTATTTTTCGAAGTATTTTCGGAGGTGTGGTGAACACCTCCGAAAGTGTCGCGAACGATGTTCAGATTGTTTATATGCAGACTACTTTTGGAAGTGTCGTGAATACTTCCGAAACTGTGGTGAACTGGACTTGGTTGTTTTCCATTCTCATTAGTCGAAGTGGATTGGAAAGTGTCCGGAATCTGCTTGTCGTCTTCGTTTGATAGAGGACAATTGAAAGTGTCGAGAACCGGACTTGTAATTTTCTCGGTGCTTTCAGTTGGCGAAGTTGGTGGGGGAGGGGTCGCTGCCTTCTCGTCTCTCGGTGGTGGAGGGGCTGCTGAACTTTCCTCTCGTGAAGGTGGGGGAGGGGATGATGACTTTCCAGATCCGCTGGGTGAGGGAGGGGTGGCTTCCGCTATTTGCATCTCCGGTGGAGGTGAGGCATCTTCCTCGGACTCTTCCTCTGGGGTGTTGTCCATCTTCTAGGGTTCCTCTATGTTGTTGGTAGGATGAATGGGAGAATGTGAATTTCCCATCTCCGCCGACAGATTTGTTGGGGTGGACCTGGTGTTGATCGGCGTGTCCTGGGCTGGTGTATTCTTCGTCCGTTCGGCCTCCGCCATGTATTTGTCCAGGTCATCCTTGGTGGTGTCCCAGATCTTAAAGTCTTCAGCGTTGATCTCGGTGTCAGAGTGAGCGTTGGACACCATCCAGCTGCATGTCCTCCTAGTCCCAACTTTAGAGTTGCCGTTCACTACACTTTCCATTTTTTGGAAAGCGTGAACGGTAGGTTGTTCTTCGTTGTCACTCGGTTGGGCATTATTGAGTTTAGTTTTTGGTATTTCATTTGTCTCACCAGGAGGCTGCTTTCGAGGTTTATCTGGGGAAGAGCTGGTGCTAGACTCCTCCAGAACTGCCGGCGGGCTCACTATCACTACCGGGATGTCGCACTGTTCGAGTTTCCTGTCACTAGGTGGGGGTGAAGTGTCTCTGTCACTGCGGCGGGCGTCTTCAGTTCCTCGCTGGATGGTTTTGTTTTGTTGTATATTTACATTCTTCTTCTTAGGGGCTAAAGACGGTGTTGATGATGATGTGGGAGCTGGATGTTTTGAATGTTTCATGTTCAAAGGTCCTTTGTTTTCCGCTTCACTTCCAGAGGCGGTTTCGGAGCCTACTCTGCCTTGTGGTTTCCACGGGGGTGCTCTGGCTCTTCCCTTCCATCCTCCGGATCCTGGGAATGGGGAGCGGGACCTGGCTCCCCTTGAGTTTCCGCTCATGAGGGAGCTTAGCGGGGGATTCTTCGGCGAAGAACCCTCGATGAAGTGGCTTTGATGGACACTACACCAAAGCCTAAAATCGCTTACTCCGCACAGTAATTGGCACCTGCGCGTTAGTGAATAGCACGTAAAGTACGTCTGATCGCGACGGTGGTTCGGACAATACTAGGCGAGAACTCAACCCGCACACCACCGCGGCCCATACTTCTTCCCTTCATATGACTGACTATTTAACTCTATACAATGAAAGTTACTACAATCAAAAAGATGGTGTCATTGTTTTTGTATAAGCAAACTTATATCATTCCCATATTCCTATCAAACTAAACGGAAGTGTATTATCGAAAATTGAAATGACTGTAGATTAACGAACCATTTGCTTATATGCATTCTATAGATCTCCAAGTATAATTGATGAACAGCGGAATGATATTTTATACAAAGAGAAAGATAACCAACATTGCAGTTTATTTGTTGGTGATATAAACATCGATTTATTCAGAGAAACTGAAGACTCAAGAACATATCTTGACATTATGAGTGAATATGGGTTTCATTCAACGATAAATACTACTACAAGAGCGAGAAATGGATCTGAATCATGTCTAGACCATATATTCATTGAAATCAAAATTACAATAATCTACTGTCTATTACTATACCTACCACAATCACAGATCACTACATATTAATATTACAAATAGTGCCGAATACTAAAAAAATCTTAGAATTTATTATGATTCAAAAAAATATTTTCAAAGATCAGACAAAATGTCACTGCTAGAATCCATTAGCTTTATTAATTGCAAGGACGAGTTATACCCGATGCGTGATCTCGACACTGTAACAGAAAAACTTATCAATACAATAAATACATTTTCAAAATTCAACTAGATACATTAGAATAAAAAGCAGTGACATGAAAGAAACACCTGGATTACGAAGTCGTTAATGAAACATAAAAACAAAGAAACTAATTATATCGCTTATGGAAACAAGATCCAAAAAAATGAAAACTCGAGCAATAAACTATGAAACACTGTTAATGAAATCCTTAAAATTGAAACAGAAAAACAGATTAATAATATCAAAAACGAAAAAGGAGAAATTGTCACTGATCGGAAAAATATTGCTGACATGTTCAATAGCTTCTTCGCCAATGTAGGAGAAAACCTAGCAAAGAATATTGAAAAAATCCTAAATTTAAAAGTTAAAAAAAACATACACAAAAATTAAATTTTTTCCACATCAACGAATATTGGTGAGATAAAAAACACCATAAAGGAATTGAAAACCGATAAATATCTCGACATGATGAAATTAAAGCCAAAATTCTAAAGATTATTATTGAGTTTACTAGCAAACCGTTGAAAGATATTATAAATAAATCATGTGAATGAGGAATATTTCCTTCGATTTTAAAGAACTCAATAGAAACTCCAATATTCAGAAGCGGAAACACGGATAATGTCACAAACTATAGACCTATTTCTCATTTACCATCGATCAGCAAAGTGTTCGAAAAAATTTTGAAATAATAAATCTACTACTGATACAATAGAGCACTGTCAGCTGACGTCACAACAGGGCGGTTATGTGGGTTCTGTGGGGGTCATCAGCTGATGTGGGGACAAACAAAGCATTTGTGTATGAGAAAAAATTTGTTTTTTTGTTGTTGTTAGTGGTTATAATTGCAGTTTTTAAAAACTTTACAGACCTTTTTTCATATGAGAAATCGACTAAGTTTACTAAAATCTTTGCTTTTGTTTTGTACTCTTTGGCAAAAATATCATTTTATTCTTGTCCCCTTGAAACTTTCGCGATGTTTGGCACTGAAATAGCGAGTAAAAACATTACTTCACATGATATTTATTATCCAAAATTCCTGTGTTTTAGGACTGGCTTGATTACATCATAAAATTGGATTTTATATAGATACAGCATTGAACAAAATTTGAAGGATTTCAATAAAATATGATTCTATATTTACTATCTCTTCAGTATGAGCCTTGCAACATATTTTTAAATTGAAGCATAAGAGGTGGACGCCTTCGCACATTTGGCATGCAAATGGTATAAATATCTGCAAATTGAACAATAAACTTTGTTATCATTGGAAAATTGAATATGTTTTCATTTCTGTCTGAGACTAAACTAACTATGGGTATGCCATTACCAAAGACTTTTCAATATATCTGAAAACGGAACAATCCTTACTGGTCATCGTAATTGTGTAGCTGGGTTAGAAGTATGTACACATGTTACTCCAATACTTTTTGCATTGGGGTTTGCTGGTTCCAGAAATTATAAAAAATCAGTAGCAGTACTGTTGAAAATTTGTATTTTCTGTTAAGCAGCTGCATCTTCACGAACAACCCTTAGAAGTCTTCGGAATACTTGTATGAACTAGGGAAAATATTTAGGTCCTACTTTTTGATATGATCTCACACATTGTGTGTGTTGACATTATTTGACTAGGTCCAGTATGAAAGCATAACCGTTAATAAACTAAATTAGTTAGGGTGAGTTTTCGTATTGTAAAGAAGAAAACGAAGTTTAAATTCTGCATATCTAAACTGTTATCAAGTTATCATAATTATGACTGTGAACAAATAGCCATACTTGAAAGCAATCCTTCACAAATATCAAACGGTAATGATTATTATGTATCAATATAACTGGAATAGTTGAACAAGGACAACAGAAATTTAACAATTTGACGTCGTCAAGGCTAGTCATACATACAATAGATTCAACATCATTCAACTTCTTTTATCACACAAATGAAATACATACATATAGATTATCTCATTTATATTTAAACAAATGTGAACAACTATACAATGAAATTTGAATTAGTTTCTTTTACCGGAATGAGTAGAGGAGAGAATGTAATGTCTTTAAAAATTCTTCAAAATGTTGACTGTAACTTCCGTACCGCACATTTGGGAAGATACAACTTCCGTACCACACATTTGGGAAGATACATAGTTTGGATGTTCGGAAACATCTGATGGTTAAGCTGAAAATATATTCATCCTCACATATTCGGATGATATAGTTATTATCATAACAAGTACGGAAAGAGTACCATTCCCGCATGAGACTGCCGTTACCCGAACGACGCAAAGCGGAGTTCGGGTAAACAGTCGAGTGCGGGAGAGTACCTTTCCGCATGAGTTAGGATCAATATTTTTTCTACAAGCGCATTGAAACATCTTATGTTGCTCTCTTGAACAAACTTTTGCGTGCGGGAAAAATTATTCCCGCACTAGTGCGGGAAAAACTCACTTAAAGTGACAGTTGCGTGCCGGAAAATTTTTCCCGCACTAGTGCGGGAAAATGACACCTCTCAAACTAAATTGCGTGCGGGAATAGGGCGGAACACGCACGCTTGTAGGAAATAGTTATTATCCTAACAAGTACGGAAAGAGTACTATTTCCGCATGAGACTGCCGTTACCCGAACGACGCAAAGCGAAGTTCGGGTAAGCAGTCGAGTGCGGGATAGTACCTTTCCGTATGAGTAAGGATCAAGATTTTTTCTACAAGAGCATTGAAACATCTTATGTGATGCTCTTGAACAAACTTTCACGTGCGGGAAAAATTATTACCGCACTAGTGCGGGAAAAACTCACTTGAAGTGACATTAGCGTGCGGGAAAAATTTTCCCGCACTAGTGCGGGAATATGACACCTCTCAAACTAAATTGCGTGCGGGAATAGGGCGGAACACGCACGCTTGTAGAAAAAGTATTTTTCAGCTCAGTACCTGAGAAGAGCATACGTGATTTTCTTTAGAATCCGTGAAATTACTCCTATGAGGAGCAGTTATCCAACTAGCATGTCTCTGTACTATAGTAGCGTCTACCTGTCTCTGCCTGGTGTGGATAAAAATTTGAAAATTTCCGTTGCTGATCTCGATTGGATTGATTACTACAACCCAACAAACATCACATTCTTCATTATTTCTCTCATCAAATCCAAAAGAGGTGTGTTGACAACGTATTTTTATGTAGAAAAATCCAAGCTTATAACACGATAATAGATTCATGCACTTAGTTCACACTATACAGAATGAATTAATAATCATCACAATGCTAAAAACTTTTCATTAGGAAATCGGTTCTCGAAGAAAATTCGCAAGAAAGACACACGTAGCCTTATGGAAAATAGCTTTGTTTGTCCTCCCATCAGGTGTTTGACAACTGACAGATTACGTCACTGACAGTGCTCTATTCATGCCCTAACAAGAACCATCTATGAATCTTTAGACTCGAGTACTCCCTCTAAACGTGTCTTCATATATCTGAAAAAGGCATTCGATACAGTCGATCACTCTATACTTTTAGATAATTTGAAAGACATAGGAGTAAGAGGTATAGCACACAAGGTATTGAAAAGTTACCTGACTGATAGACAACAAAAAGTAAGAAGTGGAAGCCAGACTAGTACAGAAAGGAAATTACATGTGGTGATATTCGTGATTTATTTGAATTACTCAATCATACAATCGGAAAAATCATCAGTTTTGCGGACGACACTATGATATACTACAGAAATGATGACTGATATAATATCAAACTGAATGTTGTATCAGATCTAGGAAAAATCAATTACTGGTTTGACTGTAAATTACTCTCTGTTAATTTCGAAAAAACTGTATACCCACCGTTTAGCAGTCATTCAACATCTTTGCCAGAATACACTCTGAACACTCAACAACATTTTGTAATCAAACCTGCCAGAAAAATTAAATATCCATGTATATACCGGGTGGCTACGGAATATCTCAGTTATTGTATGAAGTAGGTTTGTGAAATTTGGAGCGTCGATATAATGACATAAGAGCTAGAATTTGAGCATATTGACATGTCGAAGTTAACTTCCGGTCTGACCGGCATTCAATTCCCTTTCTAATGACATATCACAAGTTGGTATCGAACCAGAAACTAGATCAGAAAAAAATTATTATTGAAATTCACCGAGTAGGCCGTGGAAGCAAAATGAAAGCCAAAAATTGAAAAGTTGGCTATGTAAACCATACGTCACTTGATGACAGTTGCTACTACTGTGATATTTTATTTTCATTCGTCGGCGTTATAAAAAGCCACCAAAAAAAATATTGGAAAAATTGGGAAAAAAACAATACTCTGTAGGTCCATAACTTAAATAGGAACATACAACTTTTTCCTGCCTGTACTATTCAGCATAACCATTCCTTTCTAATGATATAATAGAAAGTAATTTTTTGAAATGAAATACCAAAAAATCCAATTATTATTCTTCAAATAACAAAACAGATTATCGCCATACGCAAAAATAACATTAAAAATAATGTGGAATGATAAATTATATCCTGTAGGTTCTAGTTTAAATAGGAACATAAACGTACTTGGTCTGTGCCATCGTCCATAGATATTCTAATATCTACCTATGGACGATGTTTGTGCTATTCAGAATAATCATTCCATTGCAATAATCATTCGAACCAAAATAATAATTTTTTTCTGATCTAGTTTCTGGTTAGATACCAACTTGTGATATGTCATTAGAAAGGGAATTGAATGCTGAATAAAGCGAAAAGAAAAAAAAAAATAGGGTTTCCATTTAAAATAAGAAAGTTGATGTTACTTCCGGTCAGACCGGAAGTTAACTTCGACATGTCAATATGCTCAAATTCTAGCTCTTATGTCATTATATCGACGCTCCAAATTTCACAAACCTACTTCATACAATAACTGAGATATTCCGTAGGCAATACTTCCGTAGCCACCCGGTATATATATAAATAATCATCTCAGATGGGATTATTATATGAATTATTTAACAAAAAAATTACGCTGTATTCTGTATCGATTCAAACAAGTTGAAAAAATTCTGAATTTTGAATACAAGAAAATTCTACACCATAGTTTAGTTGAATCACATCTGAATTATGGGATTATTGGTTGGGGACGAGTATTAAGAACACACTTATATGCCCTCCAAGTTTCTTAAAGGCGATTTCTACGAATACTACTCAACGCCCTACACGGACCGTCTTCAAGTATGTCTACACACTATTGGAGACGTACCCGCAGTGACCTGATGGAGGCTTACGAAATTTTTACCGATCGTTATACAGTCAGTGGACTTGACAGTTCTGTATGGATAGATTGTATGCAGCTAATCCTAACTTGATGGACTTAAACTTAAAATTTTTACCACATATCAGTTTAGATCAGAAATATTGTACATCAACTCATGTATGGGATGGATGGATGGATGGATGGATGGATGGATGGATGGATGGATGGATGGATGGATGGATGGATGATGGATGGATGGATGGATGGATGGATGGATGGATGGATGGATGGATGGATGGATGGATGGATGGAAGGACGGACGGACGGACGGACGGACGGAAGGATGGATGGAGGATGGATGGATGGATGGATGAATGAATGAATGAATGAATGAATGAATGAATGAATGAATGAATGAATGAATGAATGAATGAATGAATGAATGAATGAATGAATGAATGAATGAATGAATGAATGAATGAATGAATGAATGAATGAGTTTGCTGTATGTGGAAACACAAATAAAATACATTCGACAATCAGTTATATAGCATTCAGATGGGATGTCAAATATATAAAAACAAATGTTACACTACACCAAACCATCTAAATTAGGCAAGAACAAAACATAAACATTATATACCACTAACGTCTTAATCCATAGAACAGAAAAGCTTCTTTTATCTAGCTCCAACATTTTTCAATTATCTACCAAAAGGAATTATAGATAAAACTTCTCTGAAACACTTCAAAAAGAAAATCACATTTGTAAAAGAAAAGAATAGAATATAAATACATAAATTGATAGAAGTTTAAAATACTCACCATTTCATCCAACTGGACATTTAATATTTATTTATTAATATAATATTTTATTGGAAATAAAAAAAAAATCTTTAAAATGTGGATAGGTATTTTATTGTATTGTATTGTATTGTATTGTATTGTATTGTATTGTATTGTATTGTATTGTATTGTATTGTATTGTATTGTATTGCATTGTATTGTATTGTATTGTATTGTATTGTAGTTGTATTGTCTTATCATAGTCATTTTTATTTATATTGTATTTTTCACACACAAGTATATTCAATTCTTCCTTGAATATTTTCATGTTTATTCATAGTTATATTCTTTTCAAATTTTGCATTGATTTTAACACGAATGAACGTCAATATTATCATTATTATTATCATCTAAGTAAATTTTCTTCGGACTTTCAACACCCTGCATCTTGGAGAGGATGTATTTCAGTATATACATTGATATAAACTTTTCACCTCGAAATGAGGTAAGGTAGCTATGTACGAAGTTTGTCCGTCTTATTCTGGCTCACCTTTTCAAATGTATACTTACGTTTGTGAAGGATATATCTGAATACATTGAAGTATTCGATAACCATAGTTACCCCTACTAGAAATGGAAATTTAATGGGAGTGCCAATCCACAATACAGCATTATATCGAAACTGAGAACGCTAAGATATAGTTAAACCCTAATAAAACCAGACTGTAACAACACCTCCAAGAAGAAAGTTTTTATAGTGTTTTCAAATTCCTAAACTTTAGTTAGTAATATAAAGTAATATAAATACACTAGGTATGTTTTGGTTGGTTTCCGGGTTTTGCCGTGGTCTTCTTTGGTTTTAATCTCCAAACGTTTCAACTGCAACTGTGGCAGTCATCTTCAGTGACGTGGTCGAACAGTTGAAACGTTTGGAGATTTAAACCAAAGAAGACCACGGCAAAACCCGGAAACCAACCAAAATATTGAGGCCAGCCGTGAAAGCCTACATTCCTACACTAGTTATATCATGAAAATAGTTTCATAATTTCTTAGAGAGTCATCAGCCTGAATTGCTGTTTTCAATTTGTAATTTTTATCGCATATCTTTGAATTTATTCAGTATTAATTTATTATATTTCTATGTTTTTATCTTCAATTACTAATGTACCCAATTTATGACATTTCCTATATCATGTAAATGATCAAAAAGAACACAAAAAATTATAATTATTATTATACACTAGACAAGGATCTGAGATACCATACTGCTTTAAGAGTCATGTTCAAAGTAACAAAATTCAGACAATGGAAGTACAAAATGAAAGAAATCAAACGTCTTGGTAATAAACGTTTTGAGTGAGTATCCCTGTATTATGTTTTCAAGGTTTCGTTATGATGAGGGATGAACATAAGAGTCGAGAGAAATCTTTCGGATATATCGGATTCATAAAAATATTACTAAACATACACAATATAATAATTTTGGATTCAGTTTCCGTTTACTTTTTCAATCTCCATCAACTAAAACGAGAGATTCAGAAACCTCATTAAATGAGATTTGATTGCGATAGAATGCAATATAATGTTGGTGAAATAAAAGATAAAGCCACTAAATAGAATTTCAGTTCCATTTTGTATCTGTTATTGGATTTCATGAAGTTTCGGAAGTCTTTCAGGAACTTGCTTTATTGAAGTTCAGTTCTTCAAAAGGTGCTCGTGCATTTTATTTGAAATTTTGTATGAAACTTGTATCATACATTTCTTTCTTCATCCCTCTACAACCACTTCATGAAGTTTAATTTTTGATGACACTTTCTACAGTGTCACCGTTAAAGTCCGCATCATATGGGATTTTTTTTTATTATTCTGTTATTGCAAATTTAAAGTTCGTGAACAGTTTGTGCTTTGAAAATAATGCAAAATGACGTTTACGATTGTTTTCTATCTATTGGGTACACCTGTCAAATTTGACATTTTTTCAAAAAAGTTCCAGAATGTTAGGTTATTTCTCAATATTTCGAAAAATATTATATGAAAAAGTTGTTTATTTTTCGGTTTCCTACCCACCTACCAAATTTGAACCAGTTTGAACAACTTTTATTTTTTTCGCGTTTTCTCAACCTTACACTTTTTCGGATAATTTAAATTTGATGAAATCTGGAAAAAAAAGTTGAGATGTAATACACCCATCTGCTGAAAGAATTTTTTCTATTTATAAATATTTCTAAATGGATATTTTCAAGAAAAATACAAATATGCTAAGGAAATAACATCATATTTGATGCAAAGTGGCTCTAGTTTCAATATTCCATAGCAAAATTTGCTTCAATTATTTTTATCACAATACATCAGTGAAGTAGAAAATACTTTAGGTCTATTGCTTTAGAAAAATATTCGATAATTCGAAACTAGAGTCACTTTGCATCAACTATAACATAATTTTTTAGCATATTTGTATTTTTTTGAAAATATCCAAGTAGAAACATTTTTAAACAGAAAAAATCCTTCCAGCAGATGGGATTATTACATCTCAACTGGTTATTTCAGATTTTACGAAATTTAAATTATCCGAAAAAGTGTAAGGTTAAGAAAACTCGAAAAAAATCAAAGTTTCTCAACTGGTTCAGATTTGGTAGGTGGGTAGGAAACCGAAAAATAAACAACTTTTCCATATAATATTTTTCGAAAAATTGAGAAATAACCTAACATTTTGAAATTTTTTTGAAAAAATGTCAAATTTGACAGGTGTAGCCAATCGATGGAAAACAATCGTAAACGTCATTATGCATTATTTTCAAAGCAAAAACTGTTTACGAACTCTAAATTTGCAATAAATGAATAATAAAAAAAAGTCCCATATGATGCGGACTTTAACGGTGACACTGTATGTGACTTCAAGTAAAATATCTACATTATCATGTGTTCATCACGAAACATTCAATTATGGCACGTGTTGTGTCTGAGTTTCCACTTGAGAGTTTTCTGATGGATACTTTTGTCACTTTGATTGCTTTTTAGAACTCAAAAGTAATGGGTTTGATGAGTTGTTTGATACACTGGATTGGATTTATTGATCTATACACCTTGAAATAATCTGATTTTGATACAGCCTTGGTCGAAATATTAAAGATTTCGAAAAATATAATTTTACTTTATTCTCTCGTCAGTGTGACCCCTTCAATATATTTTGAAATTGGAGCTTATGAGAGTTTGGACGCCTCATGTCATAAATCATTTCAGGTTCAGCTGACAGTGAACTTATTACAGGTTCATCATTTCCCGAATTTCAGAAGCTCCACTTAAACCTTGGGCCAATCCTTACTGGTCACTTGAACTATGAGAAGTACGTCTTCAAAAACTTATGGAATCTAAGGAAGACGAGAGCCTTACTATATTAGATTTCCATCCACTTAATTTCATATTTAACCCTATATTGAAGTTTTGAAAGTAGTTGCCAATAAATTATTACCTTGTCAAAATGTTGATTTAATATTGCGGGCCAATTCTAATAAAAAACCGTTTAAAAAGCCACAACAAATTTAGAGACAAAGATTAAAATTGTGAGATGTTCAACCGTATAAAATAAATATGGAGCACAACAATTTGCAAAACTTCTCGAAACATTTAATGAAAGTCAAAAGCTTCTTCTCCAGAAGATTTCCCAGAGTGCACATGTACCCACCAATAGTAGTTCTGGACAAGTTCAAGCCACCGTAGCGACAGTTTTGATTACAAATTAAAAAAATTTCAATGTTTCAAAAGAGAATTTCAAGATGTATCGACAGCGGTTCGAAAATTATTCAGAAATGAAAGGTGTATTCAGTGACACAAAACTCTCGGCCTGAGTTTCGTTTACCTGAAATGGAAAAACTGTTGCCATGGCAACCGTTGCTTTGGTAACGACAATACAAAAATGCAATTCTCATGTTGCGGAAATGCGTGGTTGCCAAGTTGTCTGGTTCAGTATATCTGAAATCAGTTATGAATAAAAAGGTTGGCATGATAGCTGTTGTTATGGTGAAAAGTAATCAAAAATGCTGTTCCCATTTTGCGGAAATAATAATAATAATAATAAACCATTTATTTCCAACAGGTACACAAACCCATTTGTAGGAAAATACAAAAATTACATAATGTTACATAATCAAGGGTGAAAAAAAAAAAATTGGAACATTATCAGTATGTATATAAAGATGAAATATAGACAGACAAATGAAAAACAAAAAATATGTATTAAAATGTTTTACACAGAGACAGACAAGTGAAAGGAAGGGCATGATGCGGTAAACAAAGGGGCGAAAACTGATTTCAGCCACCACTACACGACAGCAAATACTCAAACTTTGATCTCACAAGACTTAAGCTGAAATACAAGTCAGTGATCAGACAATTCATTCAGTAATAATGTGGTTATCGATTTTAATGAGTCGAAATCAATATCGCATATTCCAGAAATACGATTAAAGTTTTGGCACATAATAGTTATAGGGTTCTGAAGAGTGATATTGGTACGTGAAATACTAACATGGAATGTAACACTGCGTCTGGACCCTAAACAGGGCACAAACCACTTGATTTCATGTAAGAAATATGGACAATCGATTTTGTTATAAATTAATTTGTAAAAAAATTAAACAGCAGCGATAATTCGCCTGTTCGACAGAGATAACATCAAATCTATTTAAATAAATACTATTATCCAGTCCTCTAGCAGGATAATTTTTTTCTTCTCTGAACAGATTCGATATCTTTAGAATGACATTCGTAAATAGGGTTCCAAATCATTGACCCGTATTCTAATTTTGAGCGTACAAATGAAAAGTAGAGTATTTTCAGTGTTTCAGTGTTTTCGAAACAATGAGAATTTCTGATAATGAAACCGAGAACTTTGAGGGCATTTGACACCGCTTGGTTGATATGTTGAATAAATGAAAACTTGTGATCAAATATAACTCTAATCTCTAATCTCTCTAATCTCTAATCTCAGTACGTCGTCCAAATACGTTTAGATCGATAAAATAACTGAAATTTACTGGGTTTTTGCATTTAGAATATGTCATAACAAAACATTTATCAACATTAAGGCCCAATTTGTTTTTATCACACCACAAAATAATTTGATTCAAATCAGACTGCAATACTAAGTTATTAACGAATAGATTTTTAGGTCACCTGCAAAAACAAGCTTTTGACAAGCTAATGAGGTAATTAGGTCATTAATATAATGAAGAAACAGAAGTGGTCCAATATTGGACCCTTATGGTATGCCTGACGTGGGAACAAGGAAACGAGAATTGAAGTTTTCATATTCAATGAACTGTTTGCGATTACTCAAATACGATTTGAATAGTAGAATTATCTTTGATGAGAAGCCAAAAGTTCGCAGTTTCTCTAGTAGGTCTGAGTGATCAATTTGGTCGATTGCTTTTTGAAAATCGTTGTATATAACATCGACCTGCTTACGTTTATCAAGGGAATTGGTGACAAAGTGGGAAAAACAAGCTTAATTGGTGACACATGATCTGTTGCTCTGTTAGGTGGAAATGCGTGGTTGCCAAGTTGGGTCAATTATAGTCAAGCTGAAATTAGTTATGAATAGAATAGAATATAATTTATTTGACCAAGTTACAATTATGTTTTTGGCAAGTCAATCCTGTACAAAATGTTAATTAAAATTCGTTAAAATATACAACTAAGATATCACAAACAGATACCGGGTGTTTCACAGTGGATGGAACATTAGAAGTATCTGGAGAACAGAAAGACAGATCATTTGTGGGCGTGGATAATCAAACTTGCTCTATCCGTCTAAAATATTTTCATCAATACAGTGTTGCCGCTTGTATCAGAAAGTAGTAGCTACTTTGTTATTTCAAATGGAACAGCTCGTATATTATATCATTTATGGAATCCTTATAAGATTCCTCACAACTTTCCCTATACCTATCTGTGACGATTTCCGAGATAAAAATTATTTTGTCCAATTTTTGTGCAAAACCTGACCATTGAAAAATATCAATTTTTTCCCAATGCAAATTTACAAAATATTGCAATTTGGGTTATAGCTGCATAAGACCATTAAGTATTCTGTCGATGAACTGGATCTCAGTTTCAGCATACAGGGAGGCTCAGAAGTTTGTTCCTTCCGGGGACTCATGAAAATGACTGAAACTCCGTTTTTTTAAATGAAACACCTTGTATATTATTACTTATTTGAAAAGCTGTAACATTTTTCAATTTAATTGAGTGTACTTTCCCTTTACCTATCTCGTACAGTTTGTTAGTTATGATTACTTGTTATGAATTCGTCTTCAATAAAATAAATTTCGGATAGTGATTTAGATAGTAGGCTATGAACTTCATTCTAACAGAGAAATAACATGATATTTCTTCATTGTCATCCTGTATTCAAGTTGCATGGGTGTGAAAGTACTATGGCCGAAAATAATAACTCGAATGTAGTTTTGATGAATTTATTCATCATTTATGGTAAATGTAACAAGAATATCAGTAGAACATGCAGAGAGTTTAATGAAAAGTGTGCTGATTTACCTCGAATTAATTTGAAATTTTTAAATGTTTGTATCATCATGAAAAGCTAAAAGTATCAAAGTCTAATATGTGTATTAATGAAGCTAACGGATTAACTTACTGGGAGTGTATTTGTGAGACAATAAATTTCGACTTGAAAAGTTCAATTGAACTTTTGAATCCTGATTTTATTATTTGTGCGTACCTAATAAAGTTTCGCGAAATGTCTGAGCAAGGAAGAGCTCCTGAAGCATTTTGTTTTGAAGGTCATAACGTGGCTAACAGCTGGAAATTTTGGAAGTAGAAGTTTGAACTCTTTTTAACGGCCACTGAGAAAAGTTCGAAAGAGGATAAGGTGAAAATCGCCATTCTTTAAAATCTCCTAAGGAATGAGGGGTTACAAATATTCAATACTTTCGAATATGAAAACGATGGTGATGAAATTTGATTCCTATTGACAATATTCCACGGGCTATCGGTGATCGTTTTTTTGCTGTTAGGTTGGTAATGAATTGTGGTTTTTATTATTTGAAACACTGTATTTTGATAGAATGACATGTGCCATATGTCAGCAATGACAAATATCAAATTATTATCGGCTTGGTTATAATAGAGATGGACGCTTGGACGTCTTCGTGGAAATATTCTGCTTAGGGGACTTCTTGTTCTTGATGGTCCAGGTGAAGGTGGAGGTTGATTATTCGAAGCCATGATACTGATTCTTGCGGGTTTTCTGCGTCTACACTTGCAGAACACGTACAGAATAATCAATAAGATGATTTATGCGATTGTGAGATATGTGAACCATGAAATGTGTTTGTTTACATAGGGTTGATTGATTATCTTGTCCAAGTCTTCGGAGTATTGGTTCAACTTATGCTGGGCTATGTTGAGGTCGACCGTATCAAGTTTATTCAGTTTCAGCGGTTTCAGGTCTGGAAGATGGTGTTTTTCAGGCAACTGTTCACAGCATTTAAATGGTATCAGTACTGGTTGGTTTTTGTATGTGACATTTTTGTAGTTGTTCACAAAGTACTTTGAATGGACTCGTGTGCTTCCTATAAATGCGTTGCATTCGGGCTGAAGTTTGAGAAGCGAGATTTTGTTGATTCGGGTGACTACCTCTCTTTCGATGCATTTGATGGTTACTGGTAGTGGGTCGGACAATGACAGGTTTGTTGCTAATTCGTAGACGTTGTTATCTTGGGCAAAGATAACTGATGATTGGCATGTATTTGGTACATTGATCAGTTGTCGAAGGAGTTGGGCTTCGCATATGGCATTGTTGTCGATTGGGTATGGCAGAATATCGGAACAAATTATTGAAGTGGTTTCCAAGTTCTTGCATTTGTCCAAGTTAGAGAATGAAAAGTATAACATTGAATCGTCGTCTCTCGCGATATACTTTCGTGAAGTCATCAATATGTGATGGAATTCTGTTCGGTTATCCAGTTTAGGAATTGGGAAAAGGCTATATAGGGTATAAGTTTCGGGTTCAACGAGAGGGATTTTGAGAACGAACATTACTTTTGAATCAGTTTAATAAGCTTGGAGTTCCATGATTTCCAAATATTGGGCCACAGTTGACAAATATATTGGAAGTGGTAAATTATTTTTCGATAATTACTGAGATATCTCTTGAAGAGAGTTAACCAGGATTCTTGCAGATACAATCGATGTGTGAATGATTTTAAGGCGAGCAAACGTTATTGAATTCAAAATGTCCTCAAGACTTGATTGAAGGACCATATAACTTTCCATTAGTGCTTCATACAATTCAGAAGTTTGCAGTTGTGCCTGATAAAAAGCTAAATCATCGGAAAGACTGTATATTGATTTTTCAATTTCTTTTAAATCTTTGTTAAATGTCTCTTCGTTAATTTGCAACTTTTGTATCGTGCTATTGAAACTCTTTATAACCGAAGTTGTAACAGATATTTGATTTTTCATGAGATTTTCAAGAGGGAGAGGGAGAGGGAGAGGGAGAGGGAGAGGGAGAGGGAGAGGGAGAGGGAGAGGGAGAGGGAGAGGGAGAGGGAGAGGGAGAGGGAGAGGGAGAGGGAGAGGGAGAGGGAGAGGGAGAGGGAGAGGGAGAGGGAGAGGGAGAGGGAGAGGGTGAGGGAGAGGGAGAGGGAGAGGGAGAGGGAGAGGGAGAGGGAGAGGGAGAGGGAGAGGGAGAGGGAGAGGGAGAGGGAGAGGGAGAGGGAGAGGGAGAGGGAGAGGGAGAGGGAGAGGGAGAGGGAGAGGGAGAGGGAGAGGGAGAGGGAGAGGGAGAGGGAGAGGGAGAGGGAGAGGGAGAGGGAGAGGGAGAGGGAGAGGGAGAGGGAGAGGGAGAGGGAGAGGGAGAGGGAGAGGGAGAGGGAGAGGGAGAGGGAGAGGGAGAGGGAGAGGGAGAGGGAGAGGGAGAGGGAGAGGGAGAGGGAGAGGGAGAGGGAGAGGGAGAGGGAGAGGGAGAGGGAGAGGGAGAGGGAGAGGGAGAGGGAGAGGGAGAGGGAGAGGGAGAGGGAGAGGGAGAGGGAGAGGGAGAGGGAGAGGGAGAGGGAGAGGGAGAGGGAGAGGGAGAGGGAGAGGGAGAGGGAGAGGGAGAGGGAGAGGGAGAGGGAGAGGGAGAGGGAGAGGGAGAGGGAGAGGGAGAGGGAGAGGGAGAGGGAGAGGGAGAGGGAGAGGGAGAGGGAGAGGGAGAGGGAGAGGGAGAGGGAGAGGGAGAGGGAGAGGGAGAGGGAGAGGGAGAGGGAGAGGGAGAGGGAGAGGGAGAGGGAGAGGGAGAGGGAGAGGGAGAGGGAGAGGGAGAGGGAGAGGGAGAGGGAGAGGGAGAGGGAGAGGGAGAGGGAGAGGGAGAGGGAGAGGGAGAGGGAGAGGGAGAGGGAGAGGGAGAGGGAGAGGGAGAGGGAGAGGGAGAGGGAGAGGGAGAGGGAGAGGGAGAGGGAGAGGGAGAGGGAGAGGGAGAGGGAGAGGGAGAGGGAGAGGGAGAGGGAGAGGGAGAGGGAGAGGGAGAGGGAGAGGGAGAGGGAGAGGGAGAGGGAGAGGGAGAGGGAGAGGGGAGAGGGAGAGGGAGAGGGAGAGGGAGAGGGAGAGGGAGAGGGAGAGGAGAGGGAGAGGGAGAGGGAGAGGGAGAGGGAGAGGGAGAGGGAGAGGGAGAGGGGGAGAGGGAGGGAGAGGGAGAGGGAGAGGGAGAGGGAGAGGGAGAGGGAGAGGGAGAGGGAGAGGGAGAGGGAGAGGGAGAGGGAGAGGGAGAGGGAGAGGGAGAGGGAGAGGGAGAGGGAGAGGGAGAGGGAGAGGGAGAGGGAGAGGGAGAGGGAGAGGGAGAGGGAGAGGGAGAGGGAGAGGGAGAGGGAGAGGGAGAGGGAGAGGGAGAGGGAGAGGGAGAGGGAGAGGGAGAGGGAGACTTGTTTTCCAATTTACTAAAACGGCGGAATTTTTTATTATTTCCAAAATTTCAAATGGACCATTGATTTTATTTTGTAATTTATCTTTAATTTGCTATTCTTTTACATACACTTTGTCACCTAGTTTGTACTCTGGTATTTTGTCTGAAACGTGTTTGTCAAATTGAGTTTTCAATTTTTCTTTTTGAGCCTGACTTCTTTCGCGTGCAATTTTATAGTAGTGAGATACTCTGTTGTTGAGATCTCGCATATATTTGGATATGAGGTCTTTTTGATTGTATAGTGTCTCTGGTGGTCTACTAGAGGTGTGTCCAAATACGAGTTCGTATGGGGTGAAACCGTGGGTTTTATTCTTGGTGTTTTTGTAGCAGATGACTGTATAGGGTTGTATGTTAAATGGGTGTTCGTCGGGGTTTTCTGTCTTTTGTGCCCTAATCATTTCCATCAGTGTCGCATGGAATCTTTCTATTGATCCATTGGACTGAGGATGGTTTACACTAGCGTAGGTCAGTTTTATGTCGTATAGGGTACAAAGGTCTTTAAGCATATGGTTCTCTAATTCTCGTTCCGTAGTGTTGGAAGCATAACAGAAGTGTATTGACAACGTATTTTGCTGTCTTGTCTTCTAGAGGGTAGGCCTGGGTAAATTTTGTCAGTTCGTCCCTGATGGTAACAGCGTAATTTTTTGTGGGAATTTCACATATGTCTATGTTAATTCTTTCGAAAGGGGTTCTTGGTGTTTTTGTAATTACTAGGGGACTGTTAAAATTTTTCATGCATACTTTTACTTTATGACAAATTTTACAATTTTTGATATAGTATTCTACATCTTTGGTTAAGTCTTGCCAATTAAATTTTTCTTCAATTCATCTTTTTGTTTCATTTATGCCACGATGAAGATTCGCTTTTCCTGAGTGGTAATGATCAAGAATTACGGGAATTTCATCCGGAATAGGTGTTCTCATTATGTTTTGACAAATTTTCAATTTGATGTCTTTGTCATTGTAAATGAAACAGAGTATTTCGAGAACAGGGAGTTCTAAATTGTTTTCAACAAAGTATGTCTTTGAGAGGTCGAGTTTATTTTGATTTTTATAAAGAACGTAAAACAAATGTTGGTTGACTGCATCGGGATTGTAAGGTATCGCGATGATATAGTATTTTCTGTCTTTCACTGATTTGCTACTTAGACTATTGATTTTGTCGTCAGTGAAGTCTGCTTGTTCTTCAAAAAGGTCTTCGATGATTTCATAGTGAAAATCTTGTAATTTGTTTTGCCAAAAGAAGGTGATGATATTTTTATTTGATTTGTCCACTAATTGAGTATTGACAAATTCGATTAATGAGTAGTCAATAATCGATTTTGTTTTATAAAGATTGAAGAAAGTTCCGAACTCATCGGCAATTCGTTCCACATCTGGTTCGTGTGACTGATTGTCTGTGTCAGGGTTTTCATTTGAATTTTCTTCGTCCAAATGAAGGATTTTGGATTGAAATTGTGCACATTGGTCAAAGTGATTGATCTTGATCCGTGAAAGTGCGTCCGCGTTTTTGTTAACTTTTTCGGGCTTATACACGATTTCGTAGTTGTACTCTTCAAGCATTAAATGCCAGCGAGCAAGTCTACTTCCAGGGTCTTTGATGGAGAAAAGCCATGTCAGAGGTTGATGGTCAGTTATAAATTTGAACCTTCGTCCAAAGAGGTAGGGACGGAAGTGTTTCACTGCCCAAACGATTGCAAGTAACTCTCTTTCAATCGTCGAGTAGCGAGTTTCCGCAGAGCACAAGGTTCGAGAGGCGTAACCAATGGGAAGATCTTTTCCGATAGGTCCCTGAGAAAGGACAGCGCCAATGGCGAATGCACTTGCATCCGTGGTGAGAAGAAAGGGTTCGTCAAAATTTGGGTATATCAGAATTGGAAAGGTGATGAGTGCTTATTTGAGATTTTCAAAGGCATCTCTGCATTCTTGACTGAAATCGAAGGTGATATCTTTTTGTAGGAGTCTGGTTAGTGGTTTTGAAGTTTTGGCAAAGTTTGGGATGAACCTTCTATAATATCCAGAAAGTCCTAGAAAAGATTTGATGTCCTTGGGATTTTTGGGTTCTGGAAAGTTTTTGATACATTCGATTTTGATGGGATTTGGTTTTACACCATCTTGGGTTATAAGATGTCCTAGATAGGCGACTTCCTTTTGGAGGAATTCACACTCATCAGGTTGGATTTTGAGATTGGCTTTGCGAAGACGTTTGAACACTTCGGATAATCTGGAAATGTGTTCATGAATTGTCGGCGAGTAGACGATGATGTCGTCCATATAGACAAGACATCTTTCGTTCTGAATGCCCATGAGGATGTTGTCCATGACGCGTTGGAAGGTGGACGGGGCATTTTTCAAACCGAATGGCATACGAATGAATTCGTAATGGCCATTTTCGACAGAAAAAGTTGTTTTCTGAATGTCTTTTGGGTCTATTTCGATCTGGTGGAACCCAGATGCCAGGTCAAGTGTGGTGAAGTATTGACACTTTCCTAATTGGTCCAAAAGATCGGAGATATTAGGGAGAGGGTATTTGTCGTCTATTGTGAGTTCATTGAGTTTACGGTAGTCTATGACTACACGCCATTTTTGCTTCCCTGAGGCATCTATCTTTTTGGGCACCACCCATACGGGAGATGACCAAGGAGATACCGAAGATTGAATGATACCTTGATCGAGCATATTGGATATTTGATGTTTCACTTCCTCCTTGTGGATTTGGGGCTAACGATATGGTTAGGTGAAAACTGCTGTTTGTGTCGATTGAATATTTGATTTCGTTAGTGAATATCAAATTGTCACCTTCTAAATAGAATATATCTGAGAAGTCTAAACAATGGTTTGAAATCATTTCGGTTTCTTCTTCGTTTAAGTGTTCGAGGCGTAATTGTTGTTGTATGGTCTGGTGTCGGTCTGCCTTTGCGTTTGGATTCTAGAGTTCTTCATTGAGGTTATTGATTGAAAATTCTTGTAAAGGTTCGAGTGATAGTTCAGAAAAATTTACCATTGTTGGGATCGCGTTCACATTGACAATTGATGTGAAAAATTCACCTTTATCATTTATTTTGACAATGGCATTCGGTAAGAGGACTTTTTCAATTTCCTGTGCTATCAGTATAGCATCAGTATTTTTCAAATTACATTTCAATTTGAAGACTCGTTCAGTGCGAGGCTCAATTGAAATTCGATTTTGATTTCCATGAATTTATTCTGGTTTGACTGTTTCTGGCTGTTTGTTGTCGTCTGCCACTTTGAAGAGAGGAACAGTTTTCAAAGTGGTTACCAATAAGCTGTTCATTCTTGAGATCTACTATACAATTATAGTGTTCTAAGAAATCAGAGCCTAAAAGTCCGTCGAATTTGATATCAAGGTTGTGAACGTATATCTTGTGGGGATCGTAAGGTATGAAGGGGATCAGTGTTGACTCTGTGATTATTATTTTCTGGTCGGTAATGCCTTGAATTGCAATGTTTTCTGGGAAACGTGTTCGATAATTTTCGCAAGTTTTGGGTTTAAAAATGGATAGTCCTGCACCTGTATCTATCAGAATTTTGAAAGTATTGGTAATATCGTTGATTTAATAAAGATTGTTTGAATTCACTGGTAAAAGTGGTCTTAGATGAACTGTTGTCTGGGAAGTTCAGTGTCGGATCGAAGTTGTCTAAATTCATTGTCTGAATTTGGGTTTGTAGATGGGCTATAGTTTGGTCTGGGGATTCCTGTTGGAAATTGTATGGAGGATCGACCTGTATTGGGTCTGACTGAAAATTTTGGGTTTGAAAGTTCTGGGAAATATCATCGTAAGGGTTTTGAATTTCAGAATTCATTGTTTCGAATTGGTTTTGACCATTATCAGTATAACAGTCTGCTTGATATTCGAAAGTTGGTTCGGAGCTAATAGCAGTATAGTAGTTTCCTTGATTCTGATCATAATCGTCATAGTACTGAGGATCGAATTGATGGTAGTTCATATGGTAGGTTTTTTGGTTATTTGGTTGATAGTTTGGATTGGGTTGTATCGTAGAGGGTATCTGATTATTGAAAGTTGGGTTTGGTTTAAAGATCGAAGGTCTGTTTTGTTGAAATTGATTTTGATTAGGACCAGGTTGTTGAAAGGTTATTTGATAATTTGTGTTCTGAACTGGAGGTCTTTGAAAGGTTGATCTGGAGAAGTTCTGGTTATTTTGGCTTGAATTTTGTCTGGTGCGACATTCGTTTATAGAATGTCCCATGCGACCACAGAAAGATCAATTTTTCAAGGGTTGATTTGGGGTTGGTTTCCGAATGGGTGCTTGGCTTTGATTGGTATTCGATTGCAATTTCTGGTTTTCAAAGTTCAATAATTGGAGTTCGCGTCTAATTCTAATAATCACCGAAAGCATATTTGGAGGATTTCCTGCCCTAACTATTTGTCCTATTGTTGGGTCAAGTTCAGTCAGAAGGGTGTTTAGTGTCATGACCTCGACAAGATGTGATTGTGCGATTTTCTGTTCTCTAGTCATGAGTTGTTTTTGTTTTTGCATTGTGTGATTGCAAACGAGAAACAAAAGTTAATGCCGACTCACTTGGTAGTTGGCGTATTCTTTGTAAATCCTGAATCAATGCTGTGAGATATCTAGAATATTTGATTTCGTCCCATGTTGATGGGTTTCGAGAGTTCACTAATTCGGCTGCTTTTGCGCGCAGTTCATTTTTTATGTGCAAAACAACTAAAGTTTTTTGATCTTGCACGGCCATCGTGTGAGCAGTATCACACGCTTGTGAAAACGTTGTGAGGAGAATTGAATTTCCATCGTACTCAGGTACTATGGAGAATATTTCACTTAGTTTGTATGGTTCTAGAGATTGAGTTTGATCTAGTTCATGAGTTTCTGGTTCGTTAGACATTTTGTTACACACTATTGGAAATTTATGGCACTATTTTATTACAATCGGTCAGCGCGATTATCAGGATAATTGATCAGTGCAATTATCAAAAATAATATTCGTTCACTTGTATCGATTGGATATCGGAAAATTGGGAGAATATTGGGAATATTTATTGGGTATCCGAACGGATAAAAATAAATGAAAATGAAAAAGATGCGAGACAATTCAATATGATTGGTTTCTTACTCTATGTGTCGAAGTATTGAGTTCGTCCTGTTCTCGTCGATGTCTGCCAGGGGCTTCACCAGTTGTTCCTTCCACAGCTTCTTCGAGTGATGACTCCCTCAGGTTATGGTTCCGGTAAAGGACTGGTATCCACCGCCACCAGTGAGGATTTGCCGTATTCTAGTAACGTTCGCGGAATCCTGCAGCGACTGCGCCAATTTATTATCGCGAAACTTATGTAGATGACTTTTTAAAAAATTATACGAGGTGGTAAGTACCACCGTTACAAAAGAAATAGTAATTGATGTGAGAATGAGCTTTTATTAACTGACTATTCAAAATGGTCTTCTGCATTTTATAAGTTTAAAAGGTGTTGAATCAGCACTGGCAGTTCCCATCGTGGAAGTTGTGAACGCTGTTTAAAAGATAAGCTTTTCCAAGAGAATTGTTATCGCATGTAACCTGATACTTATGAGAAGGCCATAGTGCCCTTATCGCGTATAACATTCATTTCGAAATGTTCATATCATATGGTCCTTTTTGGTTTCGCCCACAATGAAAAATACGAACGAATATCATTGGAAGTAGAAGAAAAATTATCAAGTGCTACACTTGCCGCCAAGATGAGGTACTATCGGGAAATGGTAACAAGTGCGTTCACGAAAATGCAAATCTCTTTACCTAAAATCGGTGGACCCAGGATTACAATTCAGGTAAAAATACATTTTAAATTTTTTGTTCAATAAATTAATGATTAATAAATGAATAATTTCCTCATTTATCCATGCGTTTGTATATCTACTATTTCAGATCGATGAGTCAAAGTTCGGGAAAAGAAAATTCAATCGAGGAAGGATTGTAGAAGGTTACTGGGTTCTGGGATTGATTGCTGGAGATTCAGATGATTTGAGGTTGATAGTTTGTCCTGATAATCAAAGAGACGCGGACACCTTAATACCGATCATCCAGCAGCACGTGGAATGTGGGTCAATAATCCATAGTGACATGTGGAAGGTTACTCGAAACTTTCCGAATGTCATTCCATAACTGATTTCAGTTAAACGAAACTTAACCCAAACTCTCTGCCGACGGATGCTTTTGAATTCAGTTGGTTCACAATACTACTAAACTCATAGATTCTCTTATTTCTCCTAAGAAAGCGACAGAATTTGTTTACGATGAACTAACAAGTAAATTGAGGAACCATTTATATCCAAAGAAAAATCTGTTATAGACTACAAGCCCAGGCCAATTTTGGGGGAGTCATTTGACCCAGCATGAATTCTATTTAGAATTATAGTGCAATACAAAACAACTACTTTCCGCACCGTGCCGTCAGTTGTGAGCGGTGCGGATGAGTACGCGGGTCAAAAAAAACTTTCCATCCAGAGGTGCGATTTTTCGACAAAAGATTCATCGATGGCATTTCTCAAGATGATAGATAACTGAAATATAATCAAATAGGACCTAATGCCGTACAAAGAGAACGGTGCTGAAATCAAGGATTTTTTTTAATTTTCCCAAATTTTTCTTATGAATACAGGTGATTAATTACTGTACGGCATTTATACAATTGAATTTGTATAACTACATAGATTAATTTTTTAGCAACGCCGTACATATTTGCCAGTACAGCGGTGGGGAGCCCCGCACTTAACCCCCCACCCCTGACTAGTATAGTTTGGGCCATTTGATACAACATCAAACTCAATTATCTGAATACTATTCTATGGAAAGATGTAATTTTTTGTTATGCCGTACATTTTTCATGGAACATATTGCTGACCGGGAAAATTTATTTCCTTCTGAAAAGGGTCATTTTACGGTCATTTGTTTTTAAGGCGCGGAGCCGAAAACTCCATGACGAAAGTCGCCTAACTGCATGACAAAAATCGTCTCAACTCCATGACGAAAATCATCTTACTTTGTTGGTCGAGGAGGACTACATCAGGCTTATTAGCTTGTATTTGCCTGAAGGTGAGGAAAGAGTAGTTCCAATATATTCGGCACCTCTCAATAACTCAATATCCCCCGGAGCATAAGGCAACACCGGTGTCTCGTCTATACCGTACTGTAGAAGTTTTCAAGAATAATGAAAAATTATTTGAAGATTTTGGGTAAACTTACAATATTCTCTCTTACCTTAAATCTATGTATCATGCATTTAATGCTAATTTATTAGGATTCAACTGCAAGAGAACTATAGATATGAGTTCCTGTAATTTCAGCTTGAAAACCATATTGAATAAATTATATCAATTAGACTCCAACAAAGGTCCAGGACCAGATGGAATAACTCCACTATTTTTAAAGAAATTGATTTACCTTAGCAAACAAAACCTTTGTTCATACTTCTTACTAAACCATTGAATTTAGGGAAATTTCCACTTTTGTGGAATTCTAGTTTCATCAGCCCAATCTTCAAGTCAGAAGATTAGGCAAATATACAAAATTATAGACCGATCACAATTCCACGTACCTGGGCCCCTTCTTATTGATTCAATATACCTTTGTCAAAACATATTTTTGAATTGAGTATCCGTTAATAAATGAATATAGTCTGTGAGGACATTCTTATCCAGATTGAAAATCATAAATATGGTGTTTCAAAAAAGCGACAAAGAAAAAAAATGTACTTGAGTATAAATATTGTAAGGTACAGTAGAATAATTTACATTGAACTGAGAAGAAAAGCTGGAATTTTCAACTCTCTTGAAGTAGGTATTGTATGTTCCATCTGAATTGAATGACATTGTAATTCTCAATTATTATTTTATATTGCCAATAAAGTTTTCTGAATGTCGTACAATATTTAAATATTTCGTAAAAACATTGCAAAATCTTATCGGCTGTGAGATATCCTTAAATTGAAAATTTACGGCATCAATTTATTTTTGTTTAGGGATGCTTGAGAAATTAAAGGAGCAATGATATTGTCACGGCTCCAGGTCATGGGACTTTCAGATTGGGGTTCTGGTAACCAATTAAAAACTCCCCTATACTTATTGGAGTTTCACTCAAAATTACGTTCTTTGGCTTTATGAGCCCAGTTTATTAAATAATAACGAAATGAATTATTAAAATAATTTTTGGTATGTGTGGTGTGTCACACCTTGAGCAGATCCAGCTACCAACTAACCTTTTTTCAAAACCCTTCTCTTTCCAATCGAAGGTGATAAATCCTTCATCAGCGTATTCCAATTTCCCTCGTAAAAAGCCAATAATCGCCATTATGCTGAAACAGCGGTTTCGGCATTTATTGTCAATATTACTTAATACGACGTGAATTGGATACTTTCTGATATGCCTCGGATTCGAGAGAAATACATGTTTTATCAAAAGTGAAATTGAATTTAATAAATAAAAGTATATATTTCTTACATATTTCTGCGAGCTCAATTCATCAAAGGACTCAATGATAATTCAATACGAGAACAAATTCTACAGTCAGATAAAACATCTTTTGATGAGATAGTGAACAAGGTTTTAGTTATTGAAGCTTCCAAATTAGATAGTCGTTTGCGGGATCAAATCAACCATTAAAGACAAATTTGACAGATACTCCACGCCCATATTGTTCTCAGAGGAAAAATCTTTCTAGAAGCAATAATACGTCACGTTCCAAATCACGCCTCGACTATAAGCATCTAGGAATTGATAATCTCTGTATTGGGTGCGCTTCAAATTCACACAGAGTCAAGGACTGTCGTGTAAATCCCCAGAAGCTTCACTGTACCTCATGTTCATCTACGGGCCATGTACAACGAATGTGTATTAAAACGCTCATATCTTCAAAGAAAAATCTTTTTGCACCAGATGGAATGCTCAAAGTTACAGTTCAGTACAAGGATGAGATATCTGTAGGAGATCTATGTATTGTTTCTGATGACTACTCGCCATTATTGGGTCGGGTGTGGATGAGACATTTAGATATCGAACTGAAAGAGTTGGACCAGGAAAACGCAACATCATCGATTTCACAAATTCACTCAATAAAGGATATTTTCAACAAATATTCTTCAATATTCGAACAGAAGATTGATTGTATTCCAGGAATTACGTGTTCTCTCAATCTAAGAGACGGTGCTAATTCAGTGTATATACGTGAACGCAATGCGACTTTCTCTTTGAGAGAAACAGTTGACAAGAAGCTCGATACCTTGGAAAGAGATGGCATAATCACAAAACGAAATCATAGTGAATGGGGCTCTCCGCTAGTATGCGTTCATAAGACTGGAAATCCAGTCAGATCATGTGTCGATTATAAAGTAGGAGTTAATCCACAATTGCAATCCGCACACTATCCAATCCGACGAATCGATGAAATTCTCGATAGTCTTCGAAACGCTTCATATTTTTGCACGTTAGATATTTTCAAAGCTTACCTTCACGTTAAAACGGATACTGAGAGTGCAAAAATACAGACACCCACAATGAACCGTCTGTCTTTCGGAATCAAAACGTCATCAAGCGAATTCAACCGGATTTTGGATCAAATGCTTCACGGATTAGATGGAACTCTATCCTATTTCGACGATATAATTGTATTTGGGAAGTCCAAAGAAGAATGCCAGACAAAACTGGATATATGCCTAACAACATTTAAATAAAGAAAAATGTTAATTCTTCGAAACAGAAATCCAGTATCTGGGTCATATGATTCGACATAATCAGATTTCAAATACACCGATCAAAATAAAAGCGATTGTTGACATGTCAAGACCTAAAAATGTAGATGAAGTCAGAAGACTTTTCGGGATGGTTACGTACTATTCAAGATCCATACCTGATTTTTCAACAAAAACATATCCACTCGGACAAATTCTTCGGAAAAATTCTAAATTCCATTGGACATCATCATGTGAAAATGCTTTCGCCAAGTTGAGAGAAGAAGTTGCTAGTGATCAAGTTCTCGTACCTTTCGATACAGAGCTCCCGATTATCCTTACGTGTGACGCAAGCCCTACTGGTATTGCTGGAATTCTTTCACACGTGATGGAAGGACAAGAACGTCCAGTAGCTTTCGCTTCTCGTTCGCTTACACCATTTGAGAAAAATTATAGTCAACTGGATAGAGAAGCTCTGGCGATCGTATTCTCAGTGAGTCATTTTTATATATACTTATATGGTTATCATTTCCAACTTGACACTGATAATCAGCCTTTGATGAGAATCTTTCACCATTCTAATAAACTTCCTGCTATGACATCTGCACGCCTCCTTCGATATGCTTCATTTGATTTGATTATGAAATTAAATTCAATAACACACCAACACCAACGTTGACTGTCTGTCAAGAGTACCAGTTATTTCTTATATTAAAACAATTGACGTTCTCATAAATCAAGAAGTTGCTGTTATTTGCTACTGTTCAATATTTCAAATTACGTCAGATTTTGTTACAGCTGAGCTCATCATTCAGGAAATAAACAAGGATCCTGATTTCTTTAAATGGCCTTCTTGACTGAGACTGAGAATGTAGAATATACACTTGATAGTAATTCATCCGTGGGAGGAATCCGAGGAGAATTGGAAACGTGTTCACATGTACTATGCAGGTTCTTACGAAGGAAAACATTTGCTCATATTGATTGATTACAGAAGATCATGCATGTATACAGGGCGACTCCACTTGTAGATGGGGAGACTCCCGCAGAGCTATATCTAAAAAGAACTTGACGTTTTGGAGTAGGGTTGAGAAAATTTGGGTATCTACACTATCTAATTAAGCTAGATAGTGGGTATATATACAAGCATCATGTCGATCAACTAAGACACAAAAGTAGCACAAAAATCTGTATCGTTTGCCCCTGACATAATTCCAACGGAGGAAGACGATCAATGCCAAGAAACGAAGAACCAAACATTAAATCATCCGGTGCCTTCACCGGAAAGGATAATATCTCCAGAGACAACGTCGACGGAAAGTCATCAAGATCCAATAGCTCCTGCTGAACCACCATTGCTTCCTCGGGATCAACACCAAACACTAAGACGTTCAGAAAGGAATCGCCATCTTCCTGGGTATTTCAATGATAACTATTTGAATAGTAATCGATGAATTCAATGCGAGACTAGTGCTTGCGTTACTGATGTTACAGTGGCTCTGATACACTAAACTATGAATTGCATATTAATTTCACACCTAATGACTTCGTTTATGAAAACCCCACATCTCCAAAATAGTTGAAAATTGAAATATACCTATATCTAGGGATTTGTTATGGCTAATACTACATTTATTTTTTGCTTGGATCAAACCTTACTCTATGATTTCTGTGAATTTTATCATTAAAAATTGTTTTTCTGTAAACACCAAATTATGATCAAAAACTAAGAATAAAAACCGTTTTGGCACATTGCTAAGAAAAATCCCCGCATTCGACAAATGCGAAGTTTTGACAAAGTAAAATGAAGGTACGGGGTTCTTGCTTGCATGGTTTCGTTAGATCAAACTGAGGAAACTTCCCTCATTTTTGATCAACAGCGGTGAAAAATCATATTATCTATTCCCAGTTTTCTTGTGAGGTGCTGCTCGTCAACGATTTGTGTCAATGGTATTCCATTACTAATTTGAATCAGAATTGTGTGAAAGGCAGGGCACAAAACCCTATAAAAATGGATTTAAGTAAATTAGTTTTTTGATATTTTATTTGGTTAAGACCTTAATCAATTTTGAGGAGTTAAAAGTATGATTGGGACAGCCGCTAGAGGGCGGTAAAGTTGAACAACTGGATTGTTATGATATTTTCCATCAGAAAATCATTATTTATGTATCTATGGAAATGTCTTCCTAAATCATGGGTCAGTGATATTAAAATGAACAGCGAACACCAAAACTCAATAATAGACTAGTGGCGAGAAGGATAAAATAGTTTGAAATCAAACCACTCAAATCAAAATCATATCCTAAAATGACTCCTGCCTACACGATGGTCAGTAGTCGAATCCAGGTTGAATACAAATAACAAATAATTAATTTCTATCCCTACATAAAATAGCAGGATTGACAGGCATCATAGACACTAGACACAAAATATTTATGTTTGTCTTCTCTATTTATATTTGAGCTTCGAATAGTATGGTCAATGTCATAGTGATATGAAAACGAAATATTCAAGGCTATGAAAAATTACTATTGCCAACTTGCAAGAAAGTTTGAACAAATTGTTACGGAATACACTGTCCACGTAAAACCTGGTCAATCAGAACGCGAAAAATTGAAATATATATCGACCACTTCAAAATGTTGAGTTACAGGGGTTATTCGTTAAAGTTCACGGGTACGCCTCGATTGTTGTATATGTGATGTGTATTTATCTATAGTTGTAACCTTAGCTTTAGATATGAATTGATACGTAGGTTCAGGGTGGTCTGTCACCTGTCAGACATGAGCCAGTTGATACGATATATTGTATATTGTATATAACTTCGATATATAAACAACTAGTCGAGTCTTAATTATTGTACCCGGTCCAGTAAATTATCAATAAATAGCATAATTTGGCGACGAGCTCTGGAAACGAGCCAACGAGCCTACTTAAAGTTCTGTAGAAGGTTATTCTTCAGGCAAGTCAAAGTCAAATCAAGGTCAAGTTGGATACCGGTAAAAAGTCGATGTCAGTCACGTAGGCCAGAAGAGATTATTCTAGAGAGCTCTATAAAATAGCCAAAAAAAGGTTAGTCTACTGTCCATTCAATATACAGTAACAAAAACTCAGTGTCAAGGCTATAGCTGTTTTACGTGTATTGCATTAAAGGACCACCCTTACGGGAACAAATTGAATGAAACTTCTTCGTGAATTATTATATTTTATGTATGTAGCAACTGCGGCAAATCTGCTCATAGTTGAATTAAATTGTGCCTATTCTGTTAGCTAAATAGTTGTGAATGGAACGTTTCAAAATCATGAATGTAATTGTATCTTATTAGTGTAGTGTACTTATTAGTGTAGTGTACTTATTAGTGTAGTGTACTTATTAGTGAGTTCTTGCCAGTCGATTATAAAAGAAAAATTGTTCGAAATGACCTATAAACCGTCATTAACTCTCAAATTTCTCTCGCTATGTTGCCAAACTGCCACAAAATACTGTAATGGGAGAACCTTCAAACAAGGACATTTTTGAATTGTTGAGGAATGTAGCTGATCAAAATGAAGAAATCAAGAATGAAATGGTACAGATTAAATTGTGCTTAGCTACGAATGCAGAAAGTATGTGTGAAATGGAAAATTACAAATCAAAATTGAAAATGAAAAATTGAAACAAAAAGTACTGAATACGAACCGAGAATTGAAAAAAATAAATTGCTGTTATTTGGAGTAGCGGAAGAAAAGGAAGAAAACACGAAGAATGTCGTATTTTCCATATACAATGATAAAATTGGAGTTGATTTGCGGGTAGAAGACATTGACAATAATTTAGGTTTGGATAATTAAGTGAAGATATCGAAAGACCCATTCTACTGAAACTTGTGAGAAATTTGAAAATGCAAGAAATCCCTACTAGAGTCAATAAATTGAAAGGGACAAAAATACAAATCGCAAACGATCTAACTCCAGAAGACAGAAACTCAAAAAATCCTTCTGAAACACGACAGAATAGCAAGAGAAAAAAATTACGAAGCCAAAATTCATAAAGGGTTTTTATTAATGGTGAACAATTCTTAGTGCAGCAGCTGGAGAAACAGGTAAAGAATAGCCCAGAAACGTCTCCCGAAAATATTTTTTAGAAGCCCTCCCTCGCTCAGCGCGCCACAAACTCCCTCTTTAGAAAATTCAGCCTGCCCAAGACAAGAGATCCCACTGAAGGATAAACACGAAAAGAAGGAAATATTTAAAAAACGTATACGAGCTTTTCGATAAATCTCCGCCCAAGAAAAACATCAGACAGAGAAAGCTCCTCCAGAAACTGATAACTGATTGATAGTTTTAAAAACCACATTCTTCATATTTTAAATTCAATATGTTAAATTTATTTAAGCTTTTATACTATGAACCCGTATATAAATTCTTTCCAAACAATTGATACTTATGTACTGGATGAACCAGGTGAAATAAGTCAGGTACTGAGTGTCAATAAAAAACACACAAACTTCAAATTGGCTCATAACAATATACGTAGTATTGCAAAAAATCTGGATGAGTTCAAAATCTACTTCGAACAATTTGATTTCTTATTCGATTGTTTCGTTCTTACTGAGACGTGGCAGGTAGATGGGCATATAAATGGGTATAAAACAATTAATAATGAGGGCAAACTAAACCAAAATGACGGTGTAGTTATCTTCGTTAAAACAGAACTATATCAGTCTCATGAAATCGTAATGGCTTGATGAATCATTTCTGATCAAACTCAAAGTAAACATCAACAATGAAATTATTTTGGTCAATGCAATATACAGATCTCCAGCTACTTGTGTAAACCAATTCAATATTGAATTGAACTCGTATCTTAAATCAAACAAAGTCATGAACTTCAAGTACAATTTAATTGTTGGCGATATGAATATTGATATTCTTGATAAATCGGATACTACAAATGATTATCTCAACGTCATGGGTGAATACGGATTCTTATCTGCAGTGAATAACTACACAATATGTCAAAATAGTTCAAATACTTGTCTCGATCACATATTTGTAAACAGTAAATCTGAAGAAGTGGATATGTTATTACCAATAATTGCTCGTACTTCCATAACTGATCACTATACAGTAATACTTCAAATAACTATCCAATACAAAAAAATTGCTGAAAAAAATGAAATGTTCTTTATCGAGAGTATAAATAATGAACATCTTAATAATATAATAGCAAATACTTCCTGGGATGACGTTTATTCCTCAGCAAATACTGATTCCGCAACGAATCAAAGGTAATGAAAGGAAAAACAACGTGGATAACGAACTCACTAGTTCGTTCTGTAAACAAAAAAAACTAAATGTTTCTCTAAATAAACAACCGAATAATACTCTATTGGCTGACGAATATAAATGCCTTACAAAAACTCTGAATAAGCTAATAAAAAAAAAATTGATTATTATAAAACTCAAATAAATAATAATAAAAATGATGCAGAGCAATTGTGGAAAACTGTGAACAGTATATACATACAGAAATACTCAATCTAATGAAATAACATGTGTCAAAGATGCAACGGGTAATCTGACCGATGACAAGAAAATAATTGTAGAGTTATTAAACAATAGCTTAATCAACATGGGTAGAAATCTGGCTGGAAAAATATCTAGGAAAGCAAACTATCCTTTCAAAGAAAACAGATCATAAAATTAGATATACCTCACTCCGACATATGAAACAGAAGTGAGGAATGTTATCCAAAACTTGAAAAGCGGAAAATCTCCAGGGGTAGACAATATTAGAGCAGAAACTTTAAAATCGATTGCACAATACATATCAAGTCCTCTCGTTCATATTTTCAACTCATCGATGGAATCCGGGCATTACCCATCTGACTTCAAGACTTCAATAGTTATCCCAATTTACAACAATGGAGATAAGACAGAAGGTAATAATTACAGACCCATTTCGTTAATGATAAATTTTAGCAAAATATTCGAAAGAATTATAAAAGTGAGAATCACTAGCTATCTAGAAGAATATAAACTTCTATCCGACATGCAGTTTGGATTCAAAGAGGGAAAGTCAACACAGGATGACATAACAAAAAATATTTATGAGAGTTTGGATGAGAGTAAACCATGCCTCACTGTATTTATAGACCTTGTCAAGGCTTATGATACTGTCAGCCACCCTAAGCTATTAACAACCTTAGAAAACGCCCCTTTCAAGTGAACGGAAACAATGTGTTAACTTAAAGATACGAGTATGGTGTGCCTCAAGGCACGGTATTAGGACCCATATTATTTTCATAATATATATCAATGGACTATTTTTCATCGAAGGTAAGGGTAAAATCATTAGTTTTGGGGATGACACTGCAATAACATACAGAGGAGAAGACTGGTCTCAACTGAAAACTACAGTAGAGGCAGATCTGGTTGTGATAAAAGACTTGGTTGACTCCAGATTACTATCCATCAATTTCAATAAGACCCATTTCTTGCCAGTCTCTAGCACCAAATCAACGTTGCCTACATACTCCAAACTCACAATACAAAGTTTCTCAATTTCTGCTGTAACGACCCCAAAATATCTTGAAATTATATTGGATTGGATGAAGAAAATATTTGTATTTCGTGCAAAAATGTTATTTTAAAAATTGTAGCAAGCGCTTTCGACTATAAAGTCATCATCAGTGCGTACCTGTAAGTAAGTAAATTTTGAGGTGAATTTAATAAAATTGTGTTTGAAAATTCAGAAAAATGAAAACTTTTAGGTTATTTACTCGTCAGGTGTACAAGAGCCAAACCATAAAAATATCATGTGTCCAATGGACCATGTAAATTAAAATAGAGACATCATATGATTAACATTTTTAAAAAACTTTTGTTATTCCAGGATTATTCTGGATAACGAGTTTCTAGCTTAACATGTCTGCTAGAACTGAAATCTAACGAATAATTTGACATTGTGTCAAAAGTTGACAATGACAAAGACTGATTTGACATAAAACATGAGCTATAGAAATTATGATCTGTGGTTAAAAACTTGACAAATGACAAATTATGCAAGGACTCGCTGGAGTAACCGAAGGTCTGATACCTCAGTCTGATGAGAACTTACAGTAAGTAATCACAGTAAGTTCTCATCAGACTGAGGTAATTACAGTAAGTAATCACAGTAAGTTCTCATGAATTTTCAAATACAATTTTATTAAATTCACCTCAAAATTTACTTACTTACAGGTACGCACTGATGATGACTTTATAGTCGAAACCGCTTTGCTACAATTTTTAAAACAAAATTTTTGTACGAAATACAAATATTGCTTTTCAATTATATTGCATGCCCATCTCAAATGGAACGCACATATTAACTTCACACTAGAAACTACGATCCGTATTGTATAAGTTCAAACAACTCACAGACTTACCAGATCTCGAACAAATTAAAATAATTTATTTCAGCTTGGTGGAAAGCCATATTGCATATTGAATATTGGGATGGGGAGGAGTAGCTAAAACATACCTGAGGTTATTTTAAAAACGGTTTCTAAAATTGATAATGCAGAAAGAGCCGCAAGGTTCAACAGTGACCAAGTGTTTCTCGAATCGCAAATATTAGATATCCGACAGCTATTCTATAAAAATGTAAACATTAGACAATACTCACAGAAAAACAAGCTCAACACATTTGTACATACGTATAGTACCAGACAATATAAATAATACATCTGTCCTTCAACTTTCAAATCTATAGGACATAAGTGCTACAAATTTTTAGGACTCACTTCCACCAGCCCTACAAAATGAAACTAATTAAATAATCTTCGAAAAAAACCTTACTGTACATATAAAATATATCCCAAGACAACTTATACACGATCTCATAGACTAACAATACATTAACAATCTCAAGTAACCACTGGATTCGCTGTAATTATTCATCCAGCAATGGTATCAGAATAAATGTCTTCATCCATTTTTATTATACTTATACTTTAATCTAGAGGTAGGTACTATTCATTCACTCATTATTTATTCATATACATATTTGTTCAACTTGCATGTATGTTTATATCTAGGTATGTTATTTGTTACTTCTTATCAATAATATTTCATTATAGTCCCCTTACACTTCCCGTACAGGATTCTTTTTGATTCTTCTGGGAATTCGTTTGGTTTATTGTCGATATGTTGATTGTTGAAGTAAGTATCTGAATGTTTTCAAATTTAGAACAATAAACGTAATTATCATTATTATAATTATTACAAGTTTTACTTAATCGATAAATAATGTGATGAGCGAGCCTACGTGACGTTTCAGTTCATTATTCAAAGTATAATTGACATTGTTATACCGGGTGGCTACGAAAGTATTGCCTGTGGAATATCTCAGTTATTGTATGAAGTAGGTTTGTGAAATTTGGAGCGTCGATATAATGACATAAGAGCTAGAATTTGAGCATATTGACATGTCGAAGTTAACTTCCTGTCTGACGGGAAGTAACATCAACTTTCTTATTTTAAATGGAAACCCTATTTTTTTTCTTTTCGCTTTATTCAGCATTCAATTCCGTTTCTAATGACATTTCACAAGTTGGTATCTAACCAGGAACTAGATAAGAAAAAAATTATTATTGAAATTCACCGAGTAGGCCGTGGAAGCAAAATGTAAGCCAAAAATTGAAAAGTTGGCTATGGAAACCATACGTCACTTGATAACAGTTGCTACTACTGTGATATTTTATTTTCATTCGTCGGCGTTATAAAAAGCCGCCAAAAAAAATATTGGAAAAATTGGGAAAAAAACAATAAAAGCCGCCAAAAAAAAATATTGGAAAAATTGGGAAAAAACAATACTCTGTAGGTCCATAACTTAAATAGGAACATAAAACTTTTTCTTGCCTGTACTATTCAGCATAACCATTCCTTTCTAATGATATAATAGAAAGTAATTTTTTGAAATGAAATACCAAAAAATCCAATTATTATTCTTCAATTATCAAAACAGATTATCGCCATACGCAAAAATAACATTAAAAATAATGTGGAATGACACCAACAGGTCATTACGAATGGACGAGAATGCCATTCGGAACGAAATCCGCTCCTCAGGTTTTTCAGAGGCTTCTCAATACTATTCTAACGGGACTCCAAGGTTTACAGTGCCTTGTTTACCTTGACGATATCGTGATACATGCTAGTTCAATCCAAGAACATACTTTGAAATTGACCTCAGTATTTGACAGATTACTACAGAACACCCTTTCACTTCAACCGGATGAATGCAAGTTTGCATATTGTAGTAAAACTGCATTTAACAAACTTTTATAATTTATTAACACACTCCTCTTAAACACTAATTTATATCACAAGTCACTATTTTTATTTATCTTTACTGACACTCTCTATCCGCGAACTCTGGAACTATATTGTGTCTGTCTCTGACTATTCCGCCATCTAATGTCCAGTGGCTTATATACTGGTATTTACAATTCTCGACCATTCGAACCTTTCGGGCGACTTCTTAGATGTCCCCAGAATCTTCGTTAGAAGGTTCGCGATTCTTCCACGCGATGTATGTGTTTGTCAGCGGAGAACAATGTTTACATTTCGAGTTACTTGGATGATCAGGACCGGTCTCGAGGCCAGTCTCGAAATCGTTACATTGCCCCCTTCTTAAAGACGTTTTGTTCCGAAATGTAATTTTTGGAGTGTGGAGATATCTGCAAGATTCTCCATATCTGCACCTGGACGTTCGATAGAAATAACACTCCACAGTCTTCGAGATGGGTCGAGGAAGATGGTTGCAGCACACCAGAATCTTGACGCCGTTGGATCTGAATATTGTCTCCAACATGCTCCTTATAACTCTCCAGTCCAGCCCATCAATCCCACAGGTCAATTTTAGAATTACCAAGTCCATAATATTCTGGTCCAACATTATGTCTCTTAATCTGGTGAGACTCTTCCAGACATCTTCATAAGACGGCTCATCTCGAGAAAGGTTCTTGGTAATCAAATAATAGATGTATTTCTGGCCCTTTCTCAGCTGTAGCACCCCTCCTTTCTGTTCCCGCAGTTCCTGGAGTTGACCGAACTTTTTGGAAAATACTACGTCAATGCCTCTGGACATTTGGAGATCTTCTGCCACACAGTGAGCTAACGCGTAATCGGCAGGCACCTTGACAAGATCTCGTGGCTCCTCTCGGGTTACCCCATGTTGAATTTTCTGTCCGTTTGAGTACAGGAACATAAACCTCTGGAACGTCATTTCGTCTTCCGATGGTTTGACGGTGCGGACTTGGTCGTGGTGTACGGCGTAAGGGGACAACCTATTGAAATTTACTACTTTAGGTTTTCCTTGTGGTGGCTAATATATTCGGTAGAAAAGGTTGTTTATGCTTTTCATGATCTTATATGGACCTTCACACGAGTTCCAAAGCTTCGGTGATAGTCCACGGCGACGTTTAGGGTTGTATAGCCAGACATGGTCACCTATGTGATATCCACCAGCAACGGCCTTGATGTCGTAGGTCTCCTTCATTCTGTCGCTGGCACTCTGGATGTTCATACGGACCCGTTCATGGATGTCATCCATTCTTTGTCGTAGTTTGCTGACGTAGTCATCTCCCACAGTGTCTTGTCCTGGTGGAATCCCAAACTTCAGGTCACAAGGAAGTCGCAGCTCTCGGCCCATAATAACACTGGTAGGGGTTTGTTCGGTTGACTCATGAACTGCGGAACGATAGGCCAACAGGAATATATGGAGGTACTGGTCCCAATCTTTCTGGTTGTCAGAGACTACCTTGGACAAGTGCGGATGTAGACCTGTGGTTTTCGTCTTCCGGATGTTCAGCATCTGACACACCTCCTGGAACAGGTTTGACTCGAAATTCCTGCCTTGGTCCGAATGCAGCTCTAACGAAACGCCGAATCGACAAATTCACTCCTCTACTAAGTCGTCGGCAACGGTGATGGCTTCTTGGTTGGGTAGAGCATAGGCTTCGATTCACTTGCTGAAATAATCCATCTCCACAAGGATGTACTTATTCCCGTGATCAGATTGGGGAAACAGGCCAGCGATGTCAATGACGATCCTTTCAAATGAGCTGCCCACATTGTACTGGCGCATCGGTGCCTTAGGTCTTGTTCGAGGCCCATTGCTAGCAGCGCATACAGCACATTTATTGCACCAGTCCTTGACGTCAGCTTGGCAGTTGGCCCAGCAAAATCGTTTCCTCAGTTTCTGAAGGGACTTCGTCACTCCCAGATGTTCTCCAGTGACCCCATCATGGATTTCTTGGAGAACTTCCTGTCTCCTGCTCCTGAGAACTACTATCTATCGTCTGTCTTCTCCACCATCCTCAGTCTCCAACACATGTTTCAGGACTCCATTGTCGAGAGTAAGGGAGCTTCATTGGGACCAATAAAACTTAATGACTGCTGAATACTTGGCTTTCTCCTGCCATGATGGTCTTCGGTTGCTTTTCTTCCAGCCGATGACTAAACCAAGATCTGGATCTTTCTCTTGGTCTTTTTGGATTTTGTTGTCATCCCAATTATCATCTACTGCCGTAGTTCTATAGAGTGTCGACTTTTTCTCCTCTGCTCGTCGGCAGCGCGAACAGTCATCTGGGCATGGTCATCGCGATAAAGCATCCGCATCCGCGTTGTTATGGCTGTTCCCCGCTCGATGTTCGATCTCAAAGTCAAATTCCTGGAGCCTCTCAATCCAGCGTGCCACTTGACCCTCGGGATTCTTGAACTGTAGGAGTCATTTGAGAGCTGCATGGTCAGTTCTCAGTAAAAATCTTCTCCCATACACTTACTTGTAGAAGTGTTCTACTTCTTTGACAACAGCCAACAGTTCCCGCCTAGTGACACAGTAGTTCCGCTCCGGTTTACTGAGGGTCTTGCTGAAGTAACCGATGACCTTCTCTTGTCCTTCTTGGATCTGAGACAGGACAGCTCCAAGTCCCACGTTACTGGCGTCCGTGTCCAAAATGAATTTTCCGTCCGGAAGGGGGTAGCTAAGGATTGGTGCGTTGATGAAAGCTCCTTCAACTTCCTGAACGAATCTTGGCATTCATCTGACCACTGGAACTTTGTTTGTCCTTCCGTGAGCCTGGTCAGTGGTTTTGCGATGGTAACAAATCCCAGCACGTATCGGCGATAGTAAGTGCATAAGCCAGGAAAACTTCGAAGCTAACAGCTTTGATTTTCTGCTCATCTACTGCCACTCCTTTCCCAGAGACAACGTGGCCGAGATATCGTACTCCTTTCTGGAACAGATGACATTTCTTGGGGCTCAATTTCAGTCCGGAGCTTCTCAGTCGCTGGAATACCTCCTCCAAGTTTTTCACATGGTCGTTGAACGATCTGCCGATCACAATAATGTCGTCAAGATACACCAGACACGTCTTCCATGATAGTCCCTTCACAACCGTCTCCATCAATCTTTCGAACGTGGCTGGAGCATTTCAGAGCCCGAATGGCATAACTGTAAACTGCCACAATCCTGAGCCGACGGTAAAAGCTGTCTTTTCTTGATCTTCCTGGGCCAGTTCTAACTGCCAGTATCCACTCTTCAGATCTGAGGTCGAGAAAATCGTTGAACCGGCTAACGTGTCTAGGGTGTCGTCTATCCTTGAGAGAGGGTAGCTGTCCTTTTTCGTTACATTGTTCAGTTGACGGTAAAGCATGTTGATCCATCCTTCTTCTCAACCAACACAACTGGAGAGGACTAGGGACTGTCGGATGACTCGATGACTCCGTCTTTCTCCATGTCGCAGACTATTTTGTCAGCTTCCTCCTTTTTGGCGAGAGCAAGTCTTATGGCTGATTGCCTGATTGGTCGGGCATTTTCAGTGTCTATCTTGTGCTGAACTACCTTTGTTCTACCGCCTCTGCCTGCTCCGGTATTGAATATGTCCTGATACTTCCTGACTAGTTCACCCAGTTTGGGCTTCTGTGCTGGCCCCATATTCCTGGACGAGATAGAAACTAACTTCTCCAATTCTGCTGGCAAGTTACTGGCTTGGCTAACAGAGGAAATTGCAGTACCCCAAAATCGTTCCTTTCTTCAAGGTCACCGGCTAATAATTGACATTCATTACCCTTACTACAAACACACCTTTGTTCTGTCGTTGAAGGAGAGCGACATATGCGTTGTTATTTGGGACTTGCTGGATACAGGCCGACGACTGCCCCTCCTCATCGATCTTCTTCAGTTTTCCTGCATCGATTCTTTGAATGTTGGGCACATGCCCAACTTTTCAGTAATTCCAGCATCTTATTTGTTTTCTCTCAGGCAGGACTTCCTTTATTACTTTTTTTACGACAGCCTCGATATTAGCGGGCTCCTGTGGATCTTCCTCGATCATCCGTACTCTACTCTGGCTTTTGCAGGATTGCTTTGCTGCTTCGAATTCCAGAGCGCGTGCTAATGCATCCATGAGATGTGCGGGGCGAGCTAGTGTTAGGGCTTGCTTCCTGGTCACGAAGTCCATCCAAAAATGCCTGAACCGCTAGTCGCTCCATTACATTATCCGGTGTAGCTGAGTACGCAAGACGAACCAAGCGTGCAATATATGCTTCAAATACTTGCAACGATTCGCTTGATCTCTGGCATCGGTTCTTCAGCTGTGAGTGATATACGTGTTCAAGGTGGGCTTGGCCATAGCAAAGTTCCAAGTGTTTCACCAGCTGTTCATAGTCTTCCTGTTGTTGGGCGGTGAGATTTTGTAAATTATTTGTTGATTCGCCATGCAATGCCAGTGTCAATGCTATAGCCTTATCCTCAGCATTCCATCCATTCGCTTTGGCAGCAGCTTCAAATTGTCGACGGTAGTTTGCCCATGGAGTATTTCCGTCGAACTGAGGCGGTTTCAATGAGAGCTTTCCTGGTTCCGTACTGACCTTAAAATCTTTCACGTCTTTTTGAACTTTCTCCAGTTTCATACTCAGGTCCAGCATTGGGTTTTTGTTGTAAGTTTCTGAGGTGTGCGCTTTTCCAATTTACTGAATTTTTCTTTTATTCTGCCGATTTCTGTCTCGATTCCGTCTTTTATTTAATCGTAGAGCGTTTCTTTGTTTTTTTTTATTTCTTCTTCTTCTTTATTGACTTGGTCACTTATTGTTTCTTTCAATTTTTCCATTCCTGTCTCTACAGTTCCCATTCTTTCTTCTAACCGATTCGCCACACCACAAAGTTCTTTTTTGAGCCTTCAGAGTTTTCTAGAAGCTTCATTTCTAGATTTTGCGAATTTTCTCGAAGCTCCACTTCTGAATTGTGCAAATTTTCTTCAAGCTTTTCTTCTAGATTTTTTGAATTTTCTAGAAGTTCTTCTCTTAAATTCTCTGAATTTTCTAGAAGTTCCTCATTCAGAGTATTCGAATTTTCTAGAAATTTATCTTGGAGTTCCTCTTTTAGACTATTCGAATTTTCTAGAAATTTATCTTCCATATTTTTCAAGCTGACCGAGTTTTCTAGAAGCTTTTTCTCCAGACTCTTTGAATTTTGTAGAAATGGATCTTCAAGACTCACTGACTTTTGTTGGAGCTTATCTTCCAGACTCAACGAATTCTGTTTCTCCTCCTTTCGTGTTTTCGTCGAGTTTGTTCATTATAGAGCTCAAATCTATTACAGAAACTTCGAACAAAAATGATTCGGGGTCTTCTCCTTCTTCAATCAGTCCATCTGAAAGTCTTTTCTAGAGTACGGCCTTCTTTCCAGTTGTTTCTAATTCACGCTCCTCTAACTCTTGTTTCAATTCACTAACTTTAAGGTCAACTAGGTGAACTCTCCTCGGAAACATTTTGTCTTTTATTGTCTTTATCCGAGATATTAGTCTATTATTATTTCACACAATAAGTTTTCAGTTTATTCCCGCGACGCGCAAAACTGCTCTGCAAACACTTAACTGTTCAACGGGTCACTAGTCTATTGGGCGCGATAAATGTCTATCAGTTTTTCAACGTCACGAACACTTATTTATTTTAAACATCCGACTTCTGACAACAATTGTAGTAAAACTGCGCTAACTAATTTTCCTTTAATTTATTTAAAACACTATTTAAACAATTATTCAACTAAAACATTTACTTCACTAATTTATTTATTACTGTGTCAGTCTCAATCTGTGAACTCTGGCACTGTGACACCAGTTGTAGTAAAACTACATTTGACTAATTTTTATAATTTATTCACACTTTCCTCAAACAGTAATTTATATCACAAGTCACTATTTTTATTTATCTTTACTGACACTCTCTATCTGCGAACTCTGTAACTATATTGGTTACTCTCTGTGTCTGTCTCTGACTATCCCGCCATCTAATACCCAGTGGCTTATATACTGGTACTTACAATTCTCGACCATTCGAGCCTTTCGGGCGACTTCTTAGATGTCCCCAGAATCTTCGTTAGAAGGTTCGCGACTCTTCCACGCGATGTATGTGTTTGTCAGTTAATTGGATGATCAGGGCCGGTCTCGAGGCCGGTCTCGAAATCGTTACAATATCTAGGTCACATTATCAATGGAACCGGAATACCACCAAATCCCGAAAAAAATAAAAGCAATATCAGACTATCCTACTCCAAAAAACCCTAAGAACATTAAACAGTTTTTGGGCCTTATAGGATACTACAGACGGTTTATTAAAGATTTTTCTAAACATACGAAACCACTCACAGTTTTCTTAAAAAAAGAAATGCCATTCGTATGGAACAGTGAAAAAAAATTGGCGTTTGAATATTTCAAAACAATTCTAACGAGTCATCCAATATTGCAATTTCCAGATTTCTCCCAGGAATTCTCAACCAATATTCCTCAAATTTTGCTTCAGGGGCGATTTTCTCACAAGGTGAAGTGAATAAAGATCTCCCAATTGCATATGCTTCTAGGTCCTTGAATCAAGCTGAAATAAATGATTCCACTACCGAAAAGGAACTTCTAGCCATTTTATGGGCTACTAATCATTTTCGACCTCACCTGTATGGACGTAAGTTCACTATACAGGGTGTCCCAACGAAAACTTTCCACCCGGATTTACTGGAAAATGAGAAAGTATTTTCGGAAACGCTGAAATACGTCGATTTTTATATCTAGGGGGATACATGTCAGTGATGGATTTAGTCACGCAACGTCATCCCTCTGACGGGGGCAGTGACCCCCTTGCGAATCATCATAGGGAACATGAGTCGAGTGATACATCATCGTAAAGCTCTCCCCAGTCTCTATCCAAACGTTTGTTGTTTTTCAAAATCGAATTGATATTAGTGGTGTAACAGATTCAAGTTAAATAATCAATATCGTACCTGTTCTTATCGAAATTCAATTTATTAATTGCTCGAAGTGAGCCTCTTTCACCTCCATACAATGATAAAATCTACTTACGAAACTATTACGAACGTTTTCCAATACCTCTGGAATTATTCTACCGCACTCGGTTACAATTCTACCACGTAGATCCTCTAGTGACTCTGGCGGAGTGGCAAAAACTGTGCTTTTGAGATGTCCCCATAAAAAATAATCCAACGGATTGAGATCTGTTGATCTAGCTGGCCACTAAATTGGTCCTCGTCGCCTTATCCAATGATTGGTATATCGTTCATCCAGAAAGTTTCTAACCGCTACCGCATAGTGAGGTGGTGCTCCATCTTGTTGGAAATGGAGGTTGTCTTCGGAATAATCTCCATCGTTTTCGTGAATATACGTTATCATGGAGTCGATGACATTCTGAAGATGTGAATACATTTGTCCATTCAAATGACCATCTATAAAAAGTGGTCCAATAATGTTTCTGCCAAAAATACCTCACCAAACATTCAACTTCTGTGTGTGGACCTCACGTATCAACCTGGGATTGGTATCGTTTCCATTAACAAACACTGTACTCTCGTCTGAAAAACAAAAATTGAAGAGCAAATTGGGATTTGTTCTCAGACGCTCAGACATTTCCTCACAAAACTGTTGACGTCTGTCAAAATCGTCTTCGTTCAGTTCATGTGCAAGTTTTATTTTGTATGGGTGGAATCGATGCCAAGCTTCGAATACTTTGAGTCTGATCCATAGCCACGTGTCTCAAAACCGCTACCTCAATAGCTTCGTTCCGTATCAGACGTTCAGGAGGATTTTTCTGGTTGCCCACAGATCCAGTTCACTCAAATTTAGCAATCAACGTTCCAACATCGGTATGAGATGAATTTTTCCCTGGATGCCTTGCATTGAAAATTCTTGCTGCAGCTCTTAGACACTCATAATTTTTGTAGTACAGTTTCACTAACTCAATTCGTTCTTCTAACGTGTACACCATTTTCAGGTAGAAATTTAACTAATAGAATACGAATCAAATGATAATTTCCATACGAATCATGCGGACTGTGGATTCATTCTGAGAACATACACCCAGACGAACCATAAAAAAGCAGAGTTTTTTGTCTACATTGTCTGAAAAAGTCAACAGAACAAAAACTAAGAAATACTGTTTCTGGGCTTTGGGGCCGTGGTCGGTTCACCTCTGTGGAGACGGTTTTTTTGAACGTTTCGCTCACAACTGCAGTAAGCATCTTTCGCTTGTACAATATTGTCTTCTCACAGAGCGACGTACAACTGATACTTGGTTGAAAGATCTTCGCAATTAATAGTCGCAGCCTGGCAAATTACTCTGTTTTGCCTAATTTGTTTTTGTTGTTCGTGGGGTGACTAGGGTACCTGACCGGATGGGATGTTGCCATTGTCTAATCTGTCTACTTATTGAGTCGTCGAAATAGTAAATACATTGAATTTCGATAAGAACAGGTAAGATAATTGATTAATTTAAATTGAACATGTTAACAACACTAATTTCAATTACCATTCATTCGATTTTGAAGAAATTTAAACGTTTGGATAGAGAATTAAGAGAGCTTTAAGATGTTTCATGTTCCCTATGATGATTCGCAAGGGAGTAGCCGCTCCCGTCAGGGGGATGAAGTTGCTTAATTAACTGAATCCATTACTGACATGTTTCCCCCTAGAAATCATAATCGACGTGTTTCAGCGTTTCCGAATATAGATTTCAGATTTCAGATTTATTTATTCTCATCTTTCGTGTACAGTTATACATAATATGCTTATTATTATTACTCCTTGTGTGAGGATGGATGCATCTAAGTAATTACTTGTGTTGTGCTTTCCATCCTCCACTCAGAGTATATACACATGTCAGTATGAATCAACGATAGCAGTTCATATTCTAATAATGTTATAATACCCTCTACTTAAAAAATACAGAATACACACCTACTTACGATACTCAAAAGATATATGATATAAAAATGTATCCAAAAGGAGAAGTGAGGAGTTTGTTGCACACAAGTGGGAGATATGGGTTCCTACATATCGGCCGGAATCCCCAATAGAAACAATTTCTTGGTAAGCCGGTTGAACATCATTTTTATTCAACTGAATATGTCAAGAAGTTCGGTATTGAGCATAATGAATGTGTTTATTGATTTTTTGAATTTATTGAGAATGGAGATATTTCTTATGTTGGTTGGTAGATTATATAATTTAGGTCCATGATAGAAAATACATCTCTGCGTGTGACTTTTTTTTAATGCTGGTATGTTAATGGATGAACTTGTAACGAATCTTGTTTGTTTTCCTTTGTTTGTCGATTGGAGTGTGGATTTATTTATGAACACCCACGTTAAACATTGTTGGATGTAAAGTTCCCTTGTTTTCAGTAATTGGGTTTCCTCATACAGTTGTTCAGTAGAGAACAATTTAGGTTTTTTTAAATAATATTTTCAAGATTGTATTTTGTGTTGTTTGAAGGATATTCAGGGAATTGTTGAAAGAACCGCCCCAGGCTGCAATACAATATTTGATTACAGATTCTGCTAGTGAATTGTATATGGTGATTACGTTTTTGTACCCTGAAATATTTCTCAATTCATAAATTTTTTTTGTTAATTGTCTGAGACGTTTTACAACATAGTTTATATGGTCATCCCATTTCATATACTGATCCACAATAACTCCCAAGTACTTGATCTCTTTTGTTCTTTCTATAACGGCACAGTTGCAGTTTGTTATATTAGTACAGTCTTTATCATGGATATGGATAATATTTTGGCCCGGTTGTTCGTTCTGCAATAGGCTGAATGTAATGAATTTTGTTTTTTTCACATTGAGACTCAGAAGGTTGTGGTTAAGCCATATCTGGATATCCCTCAGTCCCTTTTCCGAGTTTTCAAATACCTCCAACCAGCTATTACCTGAAAATAAGTGTCGTCCGCATATGAGATGAGATGGCCTTCGAAGTTGTTGATGAAGCTTATACTGTTGATATAAACGAGAAATAATATAGTCCCCAAAACTGTTCCCTGTGGTACTCCTGTTCGAACTTCCATTGCTTCACTCAGGTTATTGTCAACTTTCACTTTTTGTGTCCTATGTGACAAATAGTTTTCTAGTATATCGTAAGTTGGGCCACGTATACCATATCCATGCAGTTTTGTTAGTAGCGTCGTGCTCTACAGTGTCGAATGCCTTGGCTAGGTCTAGAAATATGGCCAAGCATTTTTCTGATCTATCCAGGGTTTCAACAGTTTTTTTAACAAAATCAAGCACAGCATTTTCGGTGTTGGAATTACTAATGAAACCGAATTGTCTGTCTGTCAGTATTTTTTTTTCGTTGAGGTAATTTGTAAGTCTGCTTTTTAGGGACTGTTCAAAGATTTTGGCAAAATTGTTTATGACAGATATTGGTCTGTAATTCCCAATGCCGTCGCGCTTACCTGATTTATATATGGGGGTGATGATTGACTCTTTTCATTGGCGTGGTAGTTTACCATGTTTATAGACCATATTTATGATGTGAGCTAATGGAAATATAATGTATGAATGAATGTTCTTAATGAGTTTCGAGGAAATGCTATCGGGACCCGATGAGCAGTTGGTTTTTAGTTTGGATATAATTTTTATCAGCTCATTTTGGGTTATGGGTTGTTGAAACATTGATTCCTTTAAGGAAATGTTCAGGTAAGTTTTTGTATTTTTTTATGGTTTTTGCCATTTCAGTTCCAATATTAGTAAAGTAGTTGTTGAAATTATTAGGGTTATTATTTTTATCCAAGATTGGTTCTCCATTTTCATTTTTGAATGTTATGTTACTGATTTTAATTTCTGCTGAAGTATTTTTCCAGTTATATCATTTATGATTCCCACGTTTTCTTGCAATTTCCTTTCACTGCATCTAATTTTTCTTTGTATTATTGGTTTTTTGTTTGCTTGATTATATTATTCAATTGATTTCGGTATGATTTATATTCATTTTCTCTTTCTTGAGTGTATTTGACTAATAATTTCTTTTTCAGTTGGTCCCGTTGCCGTATTGAGGTTATCAGACCAGTAGTGATCCATGGTTTGATTTTTTGATATTTTTTATATTGGGCATTATACGATTTGGATGCTGTGTTCAATAAATTTGTTAAAAAAAAGCTGTGTTTCATTTATATTCATTATTTCTTCCCATTTCTTGCTTCTTAGTAATGTGTGTAATTTATTAAAATTTATAATTTTGCTCGTAGATGATTTGAGTTCATTTTCGGAAGATGATCCCATTATTCCCGATATTTCCAAGTATACTGAGTAGTGGTCAGTGATGTCGGATTGAAATAATACAGGCGTCAGTAGAATGTTTTGATTAACATTATATTTACGAATGAATATATGGTCTATTGTACTTTGTGTGCCAGGTGTAACTCTGGTAGGCTTGTTAATATAGGAAAAGTATCCAGTTTCATCTAGGATATTAATGTATTTATTAGCAGAACAGGAAAATTCGTCCATTAAATTAATGTTTATGTCACCCATAAATATATCTATATTATTTTTTTTCATTTGAGATAGGTAGTTCCCTATGTCTTTCAGATAAATTGGGGTATCAATAGAGGGTAGTTTATAGGATGCTGTTATTCCAATCTCCATATCTTCAACAGTCATTGGAATTTGTATTAATTTAGTTTCTGTTAATGAAATTATTTCAACATTAGCAGTAATATGATCCCTGATGTACACCATAAGACCATCATTTTGATTTACATTTGAATTGTTGAAGTATGCTGAGTAACCTGGTATTGAATAATAACTTACCGACTCGACCTTCCATGTCTCTGATAAAATTATTATGTCTATATGCTTATTTACTTTTTCTAAATAAATGAGGAGCTCATCAAAAATTTTTGTTGATGCTTCTTATATTAAAATGGATAACGGCTAAGGTACTCCTCACATTCTCCTTTTTATCAAAATATGATCGAAGATCACAATATTCCTGAGTTTCGATTTCCTTCTGATTATATAACAGATCCAAAAACTCAATCATTCTGTATTGTAAGTGCGTGTGTGTTGAAAATCAAACTGAAAAGAGGTATTCGAAAAAATGTATATATGTATAATATAAGTAAACAGGATTTTTTGAGGATCCAAATTTAATCTAAATGATAAGAGTTAATATTATGGATATGTTTTCTTGATGTGTAACAGGGTAACATTGTTCGAGATCTCCCTAGTTCATAGTAATGAAATGTAAATATCATATTATCATCTATTAAGAAAGTTGACTTATCATTAAGGCATCATTTAGTCTTCTACGCCGAACAATTTATCAAAATCGTCAGTGGATTTCAAAATACAAATTTTATCTTTATAATTGACAAAAATTTTTTCTTCGTTGGTCCAAACGTTTTGTAATGATGTTTTTTCTATAGCTTTATTAAGAATATTCAACCTAATACTTTTTAAATCTTCCCTTATAACGACCTTCTATAATTTGTCATTTCCCAGTAAATTCGGGTAGAAAGTTTTCGTTGGAACACCGTGTATATAGCGATCACAGACTTAAATTATCTTTTTAACTGTAAAGATCCCAGTTCTCGTCTGATGAGATGGAGATTGAAATAAGATGAATATCAGTACGAAATAAAATAAAAACTAATAGGTTGAGTTAACTCGAATGTCGACGCACTTTCCCGAAACCCTATAATATACCTCATTGAACCGACAAAATCAGAAACTTATGACGATTTCATAAAATTTCATTATACCAATACCAAACTGCCTGATATAAAAATCATCAACGAAAATATTCTGAAACATTCCCCAAATATGATCATTTTCTTCCAAGGATCTTGATGAAAATAATGACAACTATGAAAATCTAACAGCTTTATTTGATTTCAATGAATTAACAGAAGATATACCACTTCATGACTTCGTGAAATTAACAAACCCTGAAAATCAAATAACGTATTTATTGATTGCAAACATGTACCATTTTGAAAAACTGACAAACAAGGATATTTTCATCTCATTTAAAAACATTAGAAAACACCTATGAAAAAATAATATCGATAAAATATATATGAAAAACACAGCAGAAAATAATGCAAATTAGAAACAAGATTTAATGAACGAAATTCTAATGAAACAACAGGTTAATATCATGACAGAAGCGATTTCCAGTTATAATCGCTCAGCATTCGCTTTGAAAAGTAACGATGAAAAATTAAATAATAATATTAAAGCATTCAACAAGTTCTCGGAAAACACTGCATCCCTCTTTACATAATTTTTCAAACCCAAACAATAACTGATCACGTTAATTTGCTTAATCAGATGATAACTGAATTAAATGAAGAATACGATGTAGTCATTCAATCTATTCCATTTTCAAAACAAAATATCTTACATCCATCAGTAATTACTCCGAAACATTTTAGTATAGAAATGCAAAAAATACGATTACCATCCGGTGCAGAATTTTCGTTACTGATTAACGATATCAATTTTGTTTATAAGTACTTTTCACTTTGATCATTATCAGTAGTTTACAATAGCGAAATTTTAATTTTTGCCGTTGAAATACCATTAGTACATGAGCAAGCGTACAACCTATATAATTTGATACCATTACCATTACAACTGAATAAAAGCAATATTTATTCATATACTGACCCTAACTTTCCCTACTTACTATTGAGTACCACCAAAACCCATTAATCAAGGTTGAAAGATTTGACATCTTATCAGAAACTACTTGAAAATGATTTTACTTCAAGATTCAATAACTTATTTGACCATTGAACAACCAGTCTGCGAAGTTTCCATGATAGTCAAACCAACAAAAAGGATTCCCTCTGATTGTCCTACTATATCAATGAAATCTGAAATGGAAATTTGGCACTCCCTCAGTCAAAACAAATGGCTTTTCGTAATACGAAACGCACCATAGGATCGATTACTTGTCAATCATCCAATGTACAAATCATTGATGTTGACTTGGAAGGCGCAGGGATATTTTCACTGGAACCCAATTGCAAGTGTTATACATTGTTAGTAGCTACTTTCAACCACTCTTCCAACTACACAAATTTCATCACGGAAATCGACATAACCCAAGATGATTGCTGTATTAAGAAATTAGATTTCCTCAGAAGCGAAGAAATGGAACCATTGAAGCTGAATAATCTTAATTTGGACGATTTACGCCATGCAAAACACAAATTGAACCAATTGAAATTCTCTAACAGAATCTCAACAAACCTTTCATCGTTAAGCATGCAAAGTGGTACAATATTTTATTTGTAACATTATTTGCATACTGCTGTTGCTGTCGCTGCTGTGACTTTTGATGGCTACCCATCGTAGGGAAATTTTTCCAAACCCTGTAAAATTGGCGCAGATTTGCATTAACAGCCATAATACAGTCTCTAGCAGTCAAATTATATCCAACTCCACTGCAGTTATCGAATCTCAAGAGAAACGACACCCTCGAAGACATTTCAACAACACTATACCAGGACGAACCGGAGCCAACCCTGTTTCCGAGATCCCGAAACATCTTAACAAGTTCAAGAAAAACATTGAAAGTTTAATTGAAGTGAGTTTCGATAAGTTCATTAAAAAACCCTATCAAAACTCTTGTTCGCGAAGGTGTTATATAGCCTTGAAAAGAACATTAGAATAACGAACACTCAGTATAGAAAATATTTATTTCGCAATGTTATCTTGAAGGAAATATTTTCAAGCGATTAGAGTAGAATTCACATATTATTACGCCCACATATGCGTCTCCCATTAGAAGCGCATTTTGCTGAAATTGGTATTGTACATAAGCCGCCCACCTTGAAATTTTCGAATTCAATAATAACATGTTAACATAAAATACATTGCTAACTGCTATCAAAAGTAGAGATATAATGAGAGAGCTTTGGGAGGAGGGAGTTCAAATGTCAACTATTCGTGTCATGTTACACACGTTTCCGGTTACATGTCTACACAGATCAGCAAAATTCAACACGGGTTCAGTGACCTCTTTCAAAGAGTGCCTGTGTTACATATCAAATTACCTGGAATGTGTTGACATCGAGTTTCCGGTCACAAACATGTTTATAAACGATTAAGAAATTCAATACGAGTTCAATGACCTATTTCAAGGGTCAACTATTCGTGTCATGTTACACACGTTTCCGGATACATGTCTACACAGATCAGCAAAATTCAACACAGGTTCAGTGACATCTTTCAAAGAGTGCATGTGTTACATATCAAATTACCTGGAATGTGCTGACATCGAGTTTCCGGTCACAAACATGTTTATAAACGATTAAGAAATTCAATACGAGTTCAATGACCTATTTCAAGGTCAACTATTCGTGTCATGTTACACACGTTTCCGGTTTCATGTCTACACAGATCAGCAAAATTCAACACGGGTTCAGTGACCTCTTTCAAATAGTGCATGTATTACATATCAAATTACCTGGAATGTGCTGACATCGAGTTTCCGGTCACAAACATGTTTAGAAACGATGAAGAAATTCAATACGAGTTCAATGACCTATTTCGAGGTCAACTATTCGTGTCATGTTACACTCGTTTCCGGTTACATGTCTACACAGATCAGCAAAATTCAACACGGGATCAGTGACCTCTTTCAAATAGTGCATGTGTACATATCTAATTACCTGGAATGTGCTGACATCGAGTTTCCGGTCTCAAACATGTTTATAAACGATTAAGAAATTCAATACGAGTTCAATGACCTATTTCAAGGTCAACTATTCGTGTCATGTTACACACGTTTCCGGTTTCATGTCTACACAGATCAGCAAAATTCAACACGGGTTCAGTGACCTCTTTCAAAGAGTGCATGTGTTACATATCAAATAACCTGGAATGTGCTGACATCGAGTTTCCGGTCACAAACATGTTTACAAACGATGTAGAAATTCAATACGAGTTCAATGACCTATTTCAAGGTCAACTATTCGTGTCATGTTACACACGTTTCCGGTTACATATCTACACAGATCAGCAAAATTCAACACGGGTTCAGTGACCTCTTTCAAATAGTGCATGTGTTACATATCAAATTACCTGGAATATGCTGACATCGAGGTTCCGGTCACAAACATATTTATAAACGATGAAGAAATTCAATACGAGTTCAATGACCTATTTCAAGGTCAACTATTCGTGTCATGTTACACACGTTTCCGGTCACATGTCTACACAGATCAGCAAAATTCAACACGGGTTCAGTGACCTCTTTCAAATAGTGCATGTGTTACATATAAAATTACCTGGAATGTGCTGACATCGAGTTTCCGGTCACAAACATGTTTATAAACGATGAAGAAATTCAATACGAGTTCAATGACCTATTTCAAGGTCAACTATTCGTGTCATGTTACACTCGTTTCCGCTAGGAAAAGCTTCGACACATACATCTGGAAGCAGAGAATAAGCCACACCAGATCTGCGGGAACGAAGATAACTGGGACAGTGACGACTATGGGACCTATTTACCTAATGTTAACAATAGGCCCTTCATCAGGTGTCCACCAATTGGCAAGAGTTCCGAAGAGAAGAAGCCTTTCAAGCAACAGGAAAGGCTTCGACACATACATCTGGAAGCATAGAATAAGCCACACCAGATCAGCGGGAACGAAGATAACTGGGACTTATGTACCTAATGTTAACAATAGGCCTATCATCATAAAGTAATTAAAGAATTAATAAAAATAATTTTTTGAATATTCATGTCTATTCCTCCCCTCTACCTATCTTAAATATATATTATTATAAGAAATGGCTTTTCCATTTCAGTTGGATTTAAGCGTTCAACATGTTCATGAGTATTATAATTTTAGAGGCTGTCTGGCAAGGTATTCTTCATACACACCAACCTGCTGATAGTGTTTTTTTAAGCTTCGATAGTAACGATACATGGAATGAAACTCTACCCTACGAGTTAGCAAGAATAATTCCCTTTGAAATCAATAATATAAGTAATCTAACAGTTACAGTACGGGTCAATAATAATACTGAGTATAAGTTATTGATGAGAAAAAATTATTCTATCGAACAAACAGACAGAATTAAGCTACCCTTTTGCCCAACATCAACTTATATAAGAGATGATTCATGGTCTACAATAGTTCAATCTCTAATTTACTACATAGCTATATGCTCTTCAGTGATCTTCCTCTGCTTATTGGTGGAAACGTTTCAAAAATATGAAAACTGTTTACTGTGTGGTGGATCTTATAACCAAACATGAGAAGCTCAAACCTTTATACAAATTCACTGAGGATGAACTACGACAATTTCCACTAGAATATTTGATTTGTAAAGCTAGACCTGGGGAACTTCTTTTGGCATGGCACAAACTACCAGAGGAATATATGAGCAAGTTTGAACTACGGGTTCAGCTGCCTTGCTACATTCATCATAATCGACCTGAGTGGATGGAACATATAGATGGTCCGGCTTCTCCTCAATCAAAATGTTATTCCTGTTCAAGTAGTTTGAAGTAATTTACATTTATGGTATCTGAATAAAAAACATAATTAATATTTTTGTTTTTATTTAATAACAAGAAATCCAAAATTTCATTTATCTATCAAATTCTCTGACATCAATAGTAGGAGATCCAACGCTGCGTCCTCATCTTTTGGATTCAACGTATGGTGACCCCAAGCTAATGTTTCTATATTATTCGGCAAAACAAATCTTTTGTCATCTCTAGATGATAACGCAACTTTGTTTTTCAACTCCGTGTAAACGGTATGTAAATGTGAAGTAAAAACATACATTTTGCGTAAGATAGAACCACCTCTTTCAACAATTCGAACATAATTAGAAAATTGTAGTGTATTCTGTATTACATTTTTTGTAACTCCTTTTGCCTTTTTCATCAATGTTGTTTTGACACAGATGCTTTCGCACCTGTACCATAGAAACATTCTATTGGTGATCCGGAAAATTCATCTTTCATCTTACCGATTACTGATACTGTTTTAGGAATGTTATGAATATTGTCGATTTTGAAATTAGATGTATCAAAGTACTTTATGTTTTTCCTAATATCATCGTATACATTTTCTGTGAATATCTCCAGAATCAGTGAATCAGTATCTGTGTAGCAGAGGTTCGCTTTAGCACCATATTTTGTTTTAATGTACCCATAATAAAAATCATAAATTACTGTTTTTGAGATATCCAAAATTGAAAAACCTACTTATAGCGGTTTGTCATAGGTCACTGTTAATTTTTCCATCTGAACTGCTACTAAATTCTCCTCGAACACTGTACATGATTTGAAATGAGGTTTTGCAATCAATCCTTCAGCTCCTACAGATCCAGGCATATTTTCCCAGTGACTACATAGTTTGATGTCTTGTCTTTTGGCCACGTTCTCCATAGTTTTTCCAAATATCGAATTTATGATGAATTTAAATAAATCACGTTCAAATTCATTCATAGCAGAATTTCGAAGCTTAGTATTCAGATCAATATATTGTTTCAACCATGCTGACTGTGAGAATTCCATAACTCTGTGTATTCTAGTCAGTTTCAATCCGTATTTCAAACACTGTTTCAAATTTCTGTAGTGTATGATATATCTTTCCTTACTCATCAAGTTCGGGGTTAACTTGGAAAATTTACTTCCTGGAGGCTTGATATTTTCTGGGCAGAAAGGAAGGTCATTATGATCATCATGGAAGTTTCAATACGTATCCTTTCGAAGATGTATCTTCAATTTTGAAACAGTCAAACTTGTCTATCTCCCACTGCTCAAGCCATCTGAAATCTCGCAGTGGGAGATATTCACTCATAGCAGCTCCATATAAATTTGTTGCATCAAGATATAAAATATATGAATTTGGTTTGGAAGGATCAAAAGATGTAATACATGGATTATTAGCTTTAGCCTTTCTTTTACTGCATTGGCTCACTCCACCACGAATTCCTTTCTTGAAAAAGTGAACCATATCTATATCAGTCAAGAGTTCTAATTCAACCTTGGTTAAACGCAGCATAGCATCCCAACTGAGTGAAGGAGCTGTCACATACTGGGCTGGATCCAGTTTATATTTTTCTAAACAAACATCTCTGAAGTTTTCGAAGACATCTGCTAAAAGAAGAACATCTGATTTCAAGTAAACATCTGAATATTCTCCTAGAGTTCAACATCCGAATTCCTGCCATACTTCACAAGCTCGATCATAATCTTCTTTGGAAATATCTGTGCCATTCAAAATATCGAAGAATTCAGACTGGTTTGGTAATATGGGTTGATTCAATTTTTCATAGGAATCAACATATGAATAAGGAAAAACACCGTCTTATCATATTGAATTTTCTATCATCTTGAAAATATTTTATAACCTCTCGACATTGGGAAGATTTCAGAGTTTCACTCAGACTATCCAGAGATTTTGATAAAAACCGGAAAGAATCGACACATCTCAAATATAGATATGTATCTCTAAATTTTGGATTTTCTGATTTCTCAACTAAATATGATTTGGTAATTGAAATATACTTCTCTTTGTTTTGGGCAATAACTGAAATATTTTCTTTATGCGATGCCAGTTTTTTATGAATAGGTGGCAATCATAATTTGTTAAATTATGAAAGAAAACGGGAATGAATTTCACCAGGTTATACTGTAAACTACATCTTGAATGAGCACTTGCACGGTACACACCAGTCAAGTGACAGTGGTCCCGGACTTTTATGTCTTCAGCCTTATAGATCTTACCACAAATATGACATTCTGTGGAAATCTGAAATTCTTTCTCTTCTTTTTGTGTGAGTGGTAGCATTTTTTTGACATATTTCAAGTGTTTGTTATATAACTTCAAAACTAGCTCATCCAACCTTTTTACAAAAACCTCAGCACAATCAGTTCCGCGATATTGTACAAACTCTGAGTATTTGTCATCGAAATTACACTTTACATAGAAAGCGAATGAATATGGCTCGTGTTCATATGCTTTTAATGTGAATGACTGCTCATCAGATGGTTCACTGTGATGAATGGGCTTTAGCAAACTCTCAAAATCGGCATATATCACAAAAGGAACTGGAAGTTGTTTTTCTAAATTGATGAACTTGAGAATATTTCCAGGCAAAGTTTCACCATATTTGTTTATGATTAAGTCTGGTTTTGGGAGTAACACACATAGACGATTACAATCATAATGTTGATGAGTCGTCAGTTTGTCAGTCGTAGGAAAGAATTGGAGACAACAATCACAAGTATATACACGACCATTATGCTTAGATTTTTGTCGTGACGCCAATCTAGACAAATCTGTGATGAGACAATAATGATAATTTCCATCATAATCACCTATCAGTAGGAGATTTACATGTGTTGCAGATCGTTGTGTTGTGAAATGTATGGGACCCACGATGTTGGTAACCATTTTGCCTTCAATAAATTTTGTATCTGTACCAAAAACATTTATAGATATATTATTCATTATTTCAAATTTGGAAATATCCGTCAATTTTACTGGAAAATCAATACCTTCAAAATCAAGTAAGGTAGAATAATGTGGATATGAGGATGGACTCGATGGATCTCCATTTGAAGGAAAAATTGCGGCCCTAATAGACCAAGCGAAGTAAGCATTATCCAAGTTCTTTACATTCAGAAAGGCGTGTTTCATATTTATTGCTTTGGATAACTTGATATATGATGAAGCTGATAATGGATTATATATGTTTATATTAACATCAAGATGCCAAATCTTCTGCAATCACCAGCCTGAGTCTCTTTCCTGGAATTCTGAAGTCTTCGAAATCATCTCATCTTTGAATTCATCGTAAATGTCATTTAGGTTAGTAGAATATGTGATAATTTTGTTTTTTGTATTGAAGGATTTCATATCACTCAACTCTTTCTCGGGTATGATATAGTGCCCAAATAATTCAAAATGTATTTTCAAACTTTTGCGCTCCTGTATATATTCCGAAATGATGTTCAGAACTTTCGGCTTAATTTCTTCCATAAAGTTGACGTAATCAACATGTATTCCACAACTTTTGAATCGATAACTTGCTATTCTATTCTTGAATGCATGTTGCAATTTTTCGAATCCATCTTCCAGTTGAAATATTCACGTTTAGCCGTTTTCTCGACGATTTTCATATAATCCATTGACGGAAATTGTTAAGCAGTTTTAAAGCGCATGCTCGATGGGTTATATAAAAAGACTTGCATACTTGAAACATCAGTTCGAAGATGATATCAGAGTACAGAAGAAGATTGGAGCAACACCATAAGAACCTGAAAGTACTGAAACAATTGATTGAATCATACACTTTAAAACAAATATTGATTAGGAAACTCAGTAGTTTGAAAATATGATATTGGTGATAGATGTGCAAGGTTTCAAAATTGAGCATAATTAATTTTTGACGAAGGACTTGGCTGCATTCGATGGAAGTAAAGTTTCTCACTATGTGTTTAAACCACCGTTTCCAATGAATATGCTCCCACCAAAATTTCATAGTCAGGCCACTTGGCTGATGCATAATCACCACTGTATAGATTGGAATGATGGATTCACACCATTACATCAGTTTGTAAATATATTGAAGAGGCTCACCGAAGGAGTGGATACTCTTTTTGTCAAAGGAAAGGAAAAAGCTGAATACATCAAACAATTCACCCAGCAACCAGTCATAGAATTTGAAGAACAACCCGGTTTGGGTGCATCTGAAGTTGTTTTCATCATAATAAAGATAATTGTATATGTGCACTTTCAAATGTTCACTCTTTATTTCAAATGTATATAATGGATACATCTGAATAAATATATTCTAAAAGAAATGCCTTTTATTTTGAGATTTTCATGAAACTACAAATCATTCACCTTATATCATCAGGTTGTCTAGATACTAGATGTTTTTTTACAAGGTCGTTCACTCCATAGCATCCGGTGACTAGACACCTGATATTTTCCACAAGGTCATTCACCTTGCAACAGATATAATTTTTCAGATTGATGACTTGACAGTCGATCCACTTTAGCATCCGGTTGTCGTCAGGTGTTTGCCACAAGGTCATTGACGCTATAGAAACAGCAATGCGCAAGCGCATATCAAGAGCTCATTATATTATTGTAAAGAGTACCATAACGAGTACAGTTAGTATTGCTACCACTAAGAATCATGAAGTGTGACAAATGCAATTTGAATTTTTCGAGAAGAGATAACCTACGTCGACATTTGCAAAAAACCTGTCCTTTCAAAGAAGCTGAGGAACCAGTAGCAAAAAAAATTAAATTGAGCGATCCATCCACCAGTGCTCCACAGTCGAGAAAACGGCTACACGTGAATATTTCAACAACACTGGAAGATGGGTTCGAAAAATTGCAACACGCATTCAAGAATAGAATAGCAAGTTATCGATTCAAAAGTTGTGGAATACATGTTGATTACGTCAACTTTATGGAAGAAATTAAGCCGAAAGTTCTGAACATCATTTCGGAATATATACAGGAGCGCAAAAGTTTGAAAATACATTTTGAATTATTTGGGCACTATATCATAACCGAGAAAGAGTTGAGTGATATGAAATCCTTCAATACAAAAAACAAAATTATCACATATTCTACTAACCTAAATGACATTTACGATGAATTCAAAGATGAGATGATTTCGAAGACTTCAGAATTCCAGGAAAGAGACAATGACTGGTCATTGCAGAAGATTTGGCATCTTGATGTTAATATAAACATATATAATCCATTATCAGCTTCATCATATATGAAGTTATCCAAAGATTAAATATGAAACAAGCCGTTCTGAATGTAAAGAACTTGGATAATGCTTACTTCGCTTGGTCTATTATGGCCGCAATTTTTCCTTCAAATGGAGATTCATCGAGTCCATCCTCATATCCACATTATTCTACCTTACTTGATTTTGAAGGTATTGATTTTCCAGTAAAATTGACGGATATTTCCAAATTTGAAATAATGAATAATATATCTATAAATGTTTTTGGTACAGATACAAAATTTATAGAAGGCAAATTGGTTACCAACATCGTGGGTCCCTTACATTTCACAACACAACGATCTGCAACACATGTAAATCTCCTACTGATAGGTGATTATGATGGAAATTATCATTATTGTCTCATCACAGATTTGTCTAGATTGGCGTCACGACAAAAATCTAAGCATAATGGTCGTGTATATACTTGTGATTGTTGTCTCCAATTCTTTCCTACGACTGACAAACTGACGACTCATCAACATTATGATTGTAATCGTCTATGTGTGTTATTCCCAAAACCAGACTTAATCATAAACAAATATGGTGAAACTTTGCCTGAAAATATTCTCAAGTTCATCAATTTAGAAAAAAAACTTCCATATCCTTTTGTGATATATGCCGATTTTGAGAGTTTGCTAAAGCCCATTCATCACAGTGAACCATCTGATGAGCAGTCATTCACATTAAAAGCATATGAACACGAGCCATATTCATTCGCTTTCTATGTAAAGTGTAATTTCGATGACAAATACTCAGAGTTTGTACAATATCGCGGAACTGATTGTGCTGAGGTTTTTGTAAAAAGTTTGGATGAGCTAGTTTAGAAGTTATATATCAAACACTTGAAACATGTCAAAAAAAATGCTACCACTCACACAAAAAGAAGAGAAAGAATATCAGATTTCCACAGAATGTCATATTTGTGGTAAGATCTATAAGGCTGAAGACATAAAAGTCCGGGACCACTGTCACTTGACTGGTGTGTACCGTGCAAGTGCTCATTCAAGATGTAATTTACAGTATAAACTGGTGAAATTCATTCCCGTTTTCTTTCATAATTTGACAAATTATGATTGCCACCTATTCATAAAAAAAACTGGCATCGCATAAAGAAAATATTTCAGTTATTGCCCAAAACAAAGAGAAGTATATTTCAATCACCAAATCATATTTAGTTGAGAAATCAGAAAATCCAAAATTCAGAGATACATATCTATATCTGAGATGAGTTGATTCTTTCCGGTTCTTATCAAAATCTCTGGATAGTCTGAGTAAAACTCTGAAATCTTCCCAATGTCGAGAGGTTAGAAATATCTTCAAGATGATATAAAATTCAATATGATAGGACGCAAAGGTATTTTTCCTTATTCATATGTTGATACCTATGAAAAATTGAATCAACCCATATTACCAAACCAGTCTGAATTCTTCGATATTTTGAATGGCACAGATATTTCCAAAGAAGATTATGATCGAGCTTGTGAAGTATGGCAGGAATTCGGATGTTGAACTCTAGGAGAATATTCAGATGTTTACTTGAAATCAGATGTTCTTCTTTTAGCAGATGTCTTCGAAAACTTCAGAGATGTTTGTTTAGAAAAATATAAACTGGATCCAGCCCAGTATGTGACAGCTCCTTCACTCAGTTGGGATGCTATGCTGCGTTTAACCAAGATTGAATTAGAATTCTTGACTGATATAGATATGGTTCACTTTTTCAAGAAAGGAATTCGTGGTGGAGTGAGCCAATGCAGTAAAAGAAAGGCTAAAGCTAATAATCCATTTATTACATCTTTTGATCCTTCCAAACCAAATTCATATATTTTATATCATGATGCAACAAATTTATATGGAGCTGCTATGAGTGAATATCTCCCACTGCGAGATTTAAGATGGCTTGAGCAGTGGGAGATAGACAAGTTTGACTGTTTCAAAATTGAAGATACATCTTTGAAAGGATACGTATTGGAAGTTGATTTGGACTATCCACCAAACTTCCATGATGATCATAATGACCTTCCTTTCTGCCCAGAAAATATCAAGCCTCCAGGAAGTAAATTTTCCAAGTTAACCCCGAACTTGATGAGTAAGGAAAGATATATCATACACTACAGAAATTTGTAACAGTGTTTGGAATATGGATTGAAACTGACTAGAATACACAGAGTTATGGAATTCTCACAGTCAGCATGGTTGAAACAATATATTGATCTGAATACTAAGCTTCGAAATTCTGCTAGGAATGAATTTGAACGTGATTTATTTAAATTCATCATAAATTCGATATTTGGAAAAACTATGGAGAACGTGGACAAAAGACAAGACATCAAACTATGTAGTCACTGGGAAAATATGCCTGGATCTGTAGGAGCTGAAGGATTGTTTGCAAAACCTCATTTCAAATCATGTACAGTGTTCGAGGAGAATTTAGTAGCAGTTCAGATGGAAAAATTAACAGTGACCTATGACAAACCGCTATAAGTAGGTTTTTCAATTTTGGATATCTCAAAAACAGTAATTTATGATTTTTATTATGGGTACATTAAAACAAAATATGGTGCTAAAGCGAACCTCTGCTACACAGATACTGATTCACTGATTCTGGAGATATTCACAGAAAATGTATACGATGATATTAGGAAAAACACAAAGTACTTTGATACATCTAATTTCAAAATCGACAATATTCATAACATTCCTAAAACAGTATCAGTAATCGGTAAGATGAAAGATGAATTTTCCGGATCACCAATAGAATGTTTCTATGGTACAGGTGCGAAAGCATACTGTGTCAAAACAACAACATTGATGAAAAGGCAAAAGGAGTTACAAAAAATGTAATACAGAATACACTACAATTTTCTGATTATGTTCGAATTGTTGAAAGAGGTGGTTCTATCTTACGCAAAATGTATGTTTTTACTTCACATTTATATACCGTTTACACGGAGTTGAAAAACAAAGTTGCGTTATCATCTAGAGATGACAAAAGATTTGTTTTGCCGGATAATATAGAAACATTAGCTTGGGGTCACCATACGTTGAATCCAAAAGATGAGGACGCAGCGTTGGATCTCCTACTATTGATGTCAGAGAATTTGATAGATAAATGAAATTTTGGATTTCTTGTTTTTAAATAAAAACAAAAATATTAATTATATTTTTTTACTCAGATACCATAAATGTAAATTACTTCAAACTAACGCTTAAATCCCACTGAAATGGAAAAGCCATTTCTTATAATAATATATATTTAAGATAGGTAGAGGGGAGGAATAGACATGAATATTCAAAAAATTATTTTCAATAATTCTTTAATTACTTTATGATGATAGATAGGCCTATTGTTAACATTAGGTACATACGTCCAAGTTATCTTCGTTCCCGCTGATATGGTGTGGCTTATTCTATGCTTCCAGATGTATGTGTCGAAGCCTTTCCTGTTGCTTGAAAAGCTTCTCTTCGGAACTCTTGCCAATTGGTGGACACCTGATGATGGGCCTATTGTTAACATTAGGTACATATCCCATAGTCGTCACTGTCCCAGTTATCTTCGTTCCCGCTGATCTGGTATGGCTTATTCTCTGCTTCCAGATGTATGTGTCGAAGCTTTTCCTACCGGAAACGAGTGTAACATGACACGAATAGTTGACCTTGAAATAGGTAATTGAACTCGTATTGAATTTCTTCATCGTTTATAAACATGTTTGAGACCGGAAACTCGATGTCAGCACATTCCAGGTAATTAGATATGTACACATGCACTATTTGAAAGAGGTCACTGAACCCGTGTTGAATTTTGCTGATCTGTGTAGACATGTAACCGGAAACGAGTGTAACATGACACGAATAGTTGACCTTGAAATAGGTCATTGAACTCGTATTGAATTGCTTAATCGTTTATAAACATGTTTGTGACCGGAAACTCGATGTCAACATATTCCAGGTAAATTGATATGTAACACATGCACTCTTTGAAAGATGTCACTGAACACGTGTTGAATTTTGCTGATCTGTGTAGACATGTAACCGGAAACGTGTGTAACATGACACGAATAGTTGACCTTTGAACTCCCTCCTCCCAAAGCTCTCTCATTATATCTCTACTATCAAAAATTCTCATTTAAAATAAATGTCAGTAATTTCAAATTAAACACATTGTTCCATTGGAAGGAAACATATTTTACCAACTGAACGTTCAAAAATGTTTTCATTTGACACTTTCACAGACACCACACATATGATAATAATAATAATAATAATAATAATAATAATAATAATAATAATAAAGCGGTTTTATTCATCGTCAGTATCTTCACATATTAAAGAGAACACAGAACATTCTACATGCTAAGAGTGAAACAGATTGATGAAATGGCGAAGTGTCAGCTGAAGCTGTTTTTCAACTTGACCATATTAAAGAAATAAAAAAATGAGAATAAAAAAAAACATTACAAATAAAGGGATCGTAAATAATTTCATATAGAATATAGAAACAGAAAGTATACTACCAATATAATGAAGAATTTTATATAATATAACTAGTACATACCTACGTATTCATTCGCTTTCAGAAACTTCTAATTAATAATATGCCAAACCTGGATATGTCGTCAACGACCTTAACGGCGTAACGTTATCTTCTTTTAAAATAACTAAGTCATCCTTGGGATTAGCTGAGGTGGTTTGCCATTTCCTTGTTTGTTGAAGCTGAGTTACTAAATTCTTGACCAGCGGGTCCAGAAGTGTTGGAATAACTGTTGCATCAGCTGATATCTAGATAATCTATGTACGTTGCAATCCTGGATGTCTCTCTGAGGTGCTGCACTCCGATTAAAAAGTGAGCAGGAGTGAGAGGTAGGTTGTCGTAAGGGTCAGATGATAGAGGTGAGAGGGATCTTTATGTGAGTGAAGCAATCCCTAAAATTCGTCTTAAGTGAAATTTCATAGATTTTACGGCTGCCTCACAAATACCTGCCACATGTGGTGATTTTGCGGGAATAAATGACCATTTCATGCCATCTGAAGCGAGAAAATTTTCGATACTTTATGAATTTTATTTGCTAATAAATTTGTCAATTCCTGGAAATGATTATTAGCACCTATGAAATTTGAACCGTTATCTGAAAGAATCTCTGATGGTTTACCTCTTCTAGAAATAGATCGTTTCAATGCATTCAGAAAACTGTCAGTGCTCAAATCTTTCACGAGCACTATGTGCACGTGTTGAAGAACAAAAAAAATACATATATATGTTACATATTTATTTCATATGTTGTATTTATTTAGTTCATCCTATATATCAATTCCTTCTCATCATTTTCAACCATGTATATGTGTCATATATGAGTTCAGTTGTTGTTGTTATTGAAAAAAGTATATTGACTTTGAAGAATAAAAAAATTTCGTTCTTCGAATCCGGATTAAAACTTAATTATTACAGGTAATTATCAAACAATATATGTTTTATTCTAACTAATTTAGATTTCCTTCCTTCACAAGTATGGGACCAGCATAATCAACTCCACATTTTGAAAATGATCTGCTGGGAGTAACTCTGGAGCTCGGTAATTCGCCCATGAGAAACTTTGATGATTCTCAAGGATTGACTCTGAAACATTTCATACAAGACTTGACTACTCGTTTTACTAAGTTTATAGCATTAATTGGCCAATAGATGAATCATATCAAAGGAAGTAAGTTTTGAACACCTGCGTGTGAATATTTTGAATGTTCAAATTCTATAATTAAATTTTGTGGTTTTGGCAAAATAATGGAATGTTTTTGTTCCACCGAGAAAACTCTGCAAACCAGGATCATTCGAGAAGCCCTTGAGATAGAGAAGCGCCCCAATTGCCTCAACACTCGCGACGACGGACGTAGACTTCCCAATACCTGGAAGCCTCTCATTGCATGCATCAACTCATTTCCCACCAACCCAGTTCCCGCACACAGCTCACTTAGCGCCAACCAAGTTCCCGCACACAGCTCATCTAGCGCCAACTCAGTTCCCGCCCATAGTTCACCTCGCGCCAAGACATTGCACACGACCAATACAGCCACGTCCACTATAAATACAGTTCCTCAACCCACAATTCCTCAGTTCTCTCGAAGGAGTAGGCAGATTGAGACCTTAGAGAGAACCAGTGACGAGACATGGGGAGTAGGCAGATTGAGACCCCGACGTCAAGTCACAAAAACCTAACGTAATTATACCTGAGGAGTAGGCAGATTGAGACCTCAGCGTACCGAAACGAATTCGACGTTTCGAATTTCAATATATATATATATATATGTATAATATGTATATATATATATATATATATATATATATATATATATATATATATATATATATATATATATATATATATATATATATATATATATATATATATATATATATATATATATATATATGAAAACTAAAAGTTCGGGTTGAACCGCGTCTAGAATTTGTTGAAATTCGACGTTTCGGCTCCGATTTTGGAGCCATTTTCAAGAACTGAAATAGAAAGAAAATTAATGAAAGGTTAAAACGTAATTCTACGGTCTAAGGTCTCAATCTGCCTACTCCTCCGGTATAATTACGTTAGGTTTTTGTGACTTGACGTCGGGGTCTCAATCTGCCTACTCCCCATGTCTCGTCACTGGTTCTCTCTAAGGTCTCAATCTGCCTACTCCTTCGAGAGAACAGTTCTCAGAGAACTGAGGAATTGTGGGTTGAGGAACTGTATTTATAGTGGACGTGGCTGTAATGACCGTGTGCAATGTATTGGCGCGAGGTGAACTATGGGCGGGAACTGGTTGGCGCGAAGTGAGTGAGTTATATATATATATATATATATATATATATATATATATATATATATATATATATATATATATATATATATATATATATATATATATATATATATATATATATAGATATATATATATATATATATATATATATATATATATATATATAGATATATATATATTGATATTTGCGTCTATACACTCCCACTTTTATACATACCACCTACGAACCCAGACCAAATCCCACCAACTCAGACCCGCCTTCGGGCTTGACAACGTTTAGCTATGTTAAACTGTCAGGGGCGGTCAGGAGCCTCATGGGACGAAATTTTGGAAGGGTCCAAAAAGGCGGTAAAATCACCATTTTTATACAGATTTAATTCCATCATCGACCGTGTAGGGGGCGCTTCTGTGGATCGTGTATATGGTATATAATGCATTGCATTTTACCGACTAATACAAACCCAAGATTTGGCAACCGCGCCGTTTGAGTTGTAAGGGAGTTTCAGCGTCGAATTTGAACCTTACTGTCGAAGTATTGTGATTTTATATTTTTTGGGGATATCTATCATAGATCCATGGAAATATGTAGAAGCAGCAGATTGTTAGATTTTGCCCAATTTATTCAGAAATATGTTTCTACTAATACAAGTCAAACAATGAACTGTTATCAAAAATGTTTTCATTATAGTTCAGTTCATTTATTTTGGAATTAAAAGGATATGATTCGATCATTTTTCAGTTTATGTATTTTGGAATTAATAGATTCGAACGAATACTGGTATTTGAGAAAACATTCTTAAAAGTTTATTACTTTTATGCAACAATCAGCAGATACAGAAATCCATTTTTCATGTCAGTAAGTTATTAGATACTTGATGAAATACTGTAAAACTCTGAAAAGTAATCCATGGAAATTTTTCACTTAGATCACTCGATACACAACAAAACTCAAATATTGATATGTGTGTCAAACAAGTGATTTTCAAATTGTAAGGTAACTTTCAGTATGTACAAAACATTTTTATTTTTTTTATCATAAAATGGTAAAAAGAAGGTCTTCGGGCCCAGTAATACAATCACTTATGAGCAAAGAATACTAGATTCCCATTGGTTAATAAAAATCCCACTCAAGCAAAAGAATGAACTACACTTCTAATGAAATCACATGGATAATGATTATTGAAAACTTCAATAATAACATAGCCAAAAAGGGTGATGACCCGCAGAAAATTATTTAAAAGGAAGTGGATGATGATATACAACATACTTTTTCGAGTATATGCAAAAATCAAGTTGAAATAGAAGAATCTAATGAATCTACATCTTTTATTGATGTTCTCCAGGGATCTGTTTTGGGCGACAATCTTTCTCCTTTTCGTAAAATTTTGCTTTGAAAAAGATTATGTACTTGCAATTTTTACTACTTGACACGTGTTTTGGTTTGAATATTTTTCACCGGAAGACGCTCACTTGGTGACTGAAACACGTGTCGAGGTTATGAGATAGCAGTTTGGTAATAAAATAAAGCTCCAGTACATTTATTGAAGAAGATGTAAAATGGCATACCCCGACGGGGTCACGTGACTCTCGAAAACTTTTTTTTTTTCAAAATAATCCCTTGAAATAAGCTTATTTTCTTCAATTTCAAAAATTATTAAAGAAAGTTATTTGTATTTAGAATCAACATACGTCCTGAATTTGAATGTTCTATTAGTTTTTCACCTTTATTTAATATCTACGAAGCTTCTGTTAAATAAAAAATGTAATTCGGAGAAAAGCGTTTCGTTCCACTAATAACTTCATCATGCTACTAACTTTCAATTACTGAGTAATGAAAAGGTACAAAATTGATGTATCGTTAAGCATTTAGTATAGAAATTAATTTCAATTGATTTTCGTTAGTACTGTAATGATGCCAAAAACTCATTGGACAAAAAATCATTGAACAACTTTATATAACCAAACTTTTTGAATTTTTTTAAATAACAAATTTCAAACGGTTATTCAAACAAAAAATTATTTTCGACGAAGTGAAAGTCACATCATCTAGTCCGAGCAATATATTTCATATTTTTTGAAGCTATAAAATCTAAGTCCGATTTGGGTATATATTATGATTGAAAGTATTTTCATATTTCTAAATGATAATACTCCCTCATTAATAGTCGTAGAATGTACCCAAAAGAACCTGTGTAGGTAGATGACGGCTATCATTATTATTCGACGTGGCGCTCCCGTCAATTTTCATTTCAGCTATAATGTTCAGAGAACATCGTGAGAGCCAAGGGAAAGAAGATAGGATTTGGTATTCTTCTTAAACTTCTGCAGGCTGTAAGCCCCAGGCAACATCTCCAGAGGCTGAGTTTCAGAGCTTTGCCGTCCGCTGGAAAAACGAGCACTGGGAAAGAAATGTTTTGCATGTCTCTGAAGTGACGAAAAAGGGATGTGAATACTGAATTAGAAGGGTCAGTGTCTATGAGACGGCCAGCGGTGGAACGATTAATGCTAGTTCAGAAGAGCATTGTCTCCATGAAAATATCAGAACCTGAGACAGATCGCCATCCTTTCCGAAGTGTTCCAGAAAAACAAGCGAGCTGGTGGAAAAAACATTACCGAAAAAACGAATGTTTTTTTTTTGGACTGAATCTAAAAGTTTCATTGTGATTGAGGGCTGCACCCCATACGAGATTTTGAGAGTGGGTTTTTCAAGGTCAAAATGAGACTTTACGGTTAACATGTACCCACAAACAATTCGTTATCGATCTACAGGGCGTTGAAATTTCAAGTTTTTTAAATTTTTTTTCAATAGCTCTCTCAGTTTTTAAGATATTGAGATCAAATTTTAAACAAAGATTACGTTTCAGGGCTTACATCATCCAACATGCCGAGTAATTGTGAGAATCTACAGGGAGATATCTTTTCAGGGGTCAAGCGTTTTCGTGATGCGTCACTGGTGGATTCTAATACATGAAATTAATTATTTGTTTCCTTTATACATTTTTTTTGTTTCGTGTGAATTTTACGCATCTACGGCCATTATCGAGAAAAAAATTAAAATTACTTTTTGTGATACGTTGGATTTAATTGATATTTCTCAACGAAACAATAAAATAAAGATTTTATGGGCTTTGACTGCTACCATTTTGATGTTGAGATTATTTTGAAGTATTTGACATTATTTGAAAGTTGATTTGTGTCTGACAGTGTATTTCATTATTTTATTCAATTTGTTCAACATTGAAATGGAAAATGAAGCATATTCATTTGAAAATGTGGCTAACATCCATTTTGCTTATTGTCTGGCTAATGGTAACGGACTTGAAGCTCAGAGGTTGTACGCGCTATGCAGACTGCCATAAACATGTAACACAGTAAAAGATGAAGAGATTTTAAATCTCATCAAAAAATCCTGGTATGACTACTGGACATATTGGGATTTGGATGTTTCCCTTAAACTGTCTGGAAATATGTTATACTCATATCATATCCAGAGAGTCCAAGGTTTACTTTCTAGAGATACGACGCTTGCAGTTCTCCGAATGGATACTACGCAAATGTAGTAGGGTTCCTGAATTGTTATCCTGTATAATTTTTACCGACTACGCTCAACTTACACGCGACGGAGTAGTAGATTGCCACAACGTTAATATTTGTGCACTGGAAAATCCACGCTTCATCAGATAATCTTGACACCAAGAACACTTCAGCGTAATCATATGGACAGGAATAGTGGGAGATACCTAAAGATTTTACCGCGAATTTTAAATGGTGACACATATTTAAACTTTTTACAGTACGAATTGCCTGTCCCTCATTTTCGAGTCACCGTCCGCTATTATTCGAATAAAGTGTTTCCCAATCGGCGGATTGGCAGAGCAGGTCCAATTGCTTGGCACCCACGGTCCCCAAATTTCAACCTGCTGGACTTTTTTATGGGGACATATAATGGGCCTAGTTTATGGCGTAGAACCAGTTCTTCCATCGAAGTTCTTACTGAACGATTCATGTGTGCCTTCCAAACAGTAAAAAACACTCTCGGAATTTCAGAACGCGTGCGTCAATCTATGAGAAGAGAGAAAAATAGGTAGAAAAGTCAAGGTTCGTTAGGTTTTTTATTTTTTTGTATTGTTGAAGAAAACTTGTAATTTAGATCAAAAACCAAATAAATAGAGTTTTTTATTTTAATTTTGATATGATACCACCTTTTGTTTAAAACTTTAATGGAATATTGCGAATTACAAAAAATATTGAAATTTTTTTCTCGATATCATGTGCAGATGTGTCAAAATTACAAGTGATCAAAAATTTCATGAATAAAACAAAAATTCCATTCCGTATTACAAAATCCGTCAGCAACGTATCACAAAAAAGTTTATAATATCTCCCTGTAGATCCTCGCAATCACTCACACGTTAAGAAAACTCAAGTAAACTAAAAAAAAATAAATCGAAATACAACGCTTTTCAAAAGTTGGAAGAGTACGAAGCTGATACTAATTCGACAAAGATTTACCTACATGACGTTCCCAATGTTATGGATATATCCATGCAAAAAGCGTGGCAACACTGCCGGGTCTGTAACCGTTGGTAAAATGGCGGGAAATGTATTTGATGGCTTGAATAAGCGGTGAAATGTGACGGGTCTGTGAACGTCTGATGTATAATACCGAATAATTTTTTTTCGCTTTTCATTACCCCTCTCGGTTGCCCTTGTTTTATTAGGTTGAAAGAGATATAGAACACTAAAAATATTGTTGATATCATCAGTATTTCTAGGGGGTCTGAGGTGGTCTGTCATACTGTACTGGTCTGACAACGGCGGTCATATGCAGCATGCAGGAAAGTATACTCTTATTTATGCTGCTTACCCAACAAGTTTCCCTAGCTTGATCTTAACTAGTCAGCAACGACTACCATACATATATATATATATATATATATACATATACATATACATATATATATATATATATATATATATATATATATATATATATATATATATATATATATATATATATATATATATATATATATATATATATATATATATATATATATATATATATATATATATATATATATATATATATATATATATATATATATATATATATATATATATATATATATGTATATATACATATAAGTGTATATATACATATAAGTGTATATATATATATATACCGGGTAGCTACGGAAGTATTGCCTACGGAATATCTCAGTTATTGTATGAAGTAGGTTTGTGAAATTTGGAGCGTCGATATAATGACATAAGAGCTAGAATTTGAGCATATTGACATGTCGAAGTTAACTTCCGGTCTGACCGGAAGTAACATCAACTTTCTTATTTTAAATAGAAATCCTATTTTTTTTTTCTTTTCGCTTTATTCAGCATTCAATTCCCTTTCTAATGATATATCACAAGTTGGTATCAAACCAGAAACTAGATCAGAAAAAAATTATTATTAAAATTCACCGAGTAGGCCGTGGAAAAAAAATGAAAGCCAAAAATTGAAAAGTTGGCTATGGAAACCATACGTCACTTGATAACAGTTGCTACTACTGTGATATTTTATGAAGCTCAGAGGTTGTACGCGCTATGCAGACTGCCATAAACATGTAACACAGTAAAAGATGAAGAGATTTTAAATCTCATCAAAAAATCCTGGTATGACTACTGGACATATTGGGATTTGGATGTTTCCCTTAAACTGTCTGGAAATATGTTATACTCATATCATATCCAGAGAGTCCAAGGTTTACTTTCTAGAGATACGACGCTTGCAGTTCTCCGAATGGATACTACGCAAATGTAGTAGGGTTCCTGAATTGTTATCCTGTATAATTTTTACCGACTACGCTCAACTTACACGCGACGGAGTAGTAGATTGCCACAACGTTAATATTTGTGCACTAGAAAATCCACGCTTCATGAGATAATCTTGACACCAAGAACACTTCAGCGTAATCATATGGACAGGAATAGTGGGAGATACCTAAAGATTTTACCGCGAATTTTAAATGGTGACACATATTTAAACTTTTTACAGTACGAATTGCCTGTCCCTCATTTTCGAGTCACCGTCCGCTATTATTCGAATAAAGTGTTTCCCAATCGGCGGATTGGCAGAGCAGGTCCAATTGCTTGGCACCCACGGTCCCCAAATTTCAACCTGCTGGACTTTTTTATGGGGACATATAATGGGCCTAGTTTATGGCGTAGAACCAGTTCTTCCATCGAAGTTCTTACTGAACGATTCATGTGTGCCTTCCAAACAGTAAAAAACACTCTCGGAATTTCAGAACGCGTGCGTCAATCTATGAGAAGAGAGAAAAATAGGTAGAAAAGTCAAGGTTCGTTAGGTTTTTTATTTTTTTGTATTGTTGAAGAAAACTTGTAATTCAGATCAAAAACCAAATAAATAGAGTTTTTTATTTTAATTTTGATATGATACCACCTTGTGTTTAAAACTTTAATGGAATGTTGCGAATTACAAAAAATATTGAAATTTTTTTCTCGATATCATGTGCAGATGTGTCAAAATTACAAGTGATCAAAAATTTCATGAATAAAACAAAAATTCCATTCCGTATTACAAAATCCGTCAGCAACGTATCACAAAAAAGTTTATAATATCTTCCTGTAGATCCTCGCAATCACTCACACGTTAAGAAAACTCAAGTAAACTAAAAAAAAATAAATCGAAATACAACGCTTTTCAAAAGTTGGAAGAGTACGAAGCTGATACTAATTCGACAAAGATTTACCTACATGACGTTCCCAATGTTATGGATATATCCATGCAAAAAGCGTGGCAACACTGCCGGGTCTGTAACCGTTGGTAAAATGGCGGGAAATGTATTTGATGGCTTGAATAAGCGGTGAAATGTGACGGGTCTGTGAACGTCTGATGTATAATACCGAATAATTTTTTTTCGCTTTTCATTACCCCTCTCGGTTGTCCTTGTTTTATTAGGTTGAAAGAGATATAGAACACTAAAAATATTGTTGATATCATCAGTACTTCTAGGGGGTCTGAGGTGGTCTGTCATACTGTACTGGTCTGACAACGGCGGTCATATGCAGCATGCAGGAAAGTATACTCTTATTTATGCTGCTTACCCAACAAGTTTCCCTAGCTTGATCTTAACTAGTCAGCAACGACTACCATACATATATATATATACATATACATATACATATATATATATATATATATATATATATATATATATATATATATATATATATATATATATATATATATATATATATATATATATATATATATATATATATATATATATATATATACATATATGTGTATATATACATATAAGTGTATATTTATTGTATGAAGTAGGTTTGTGAAATTTGGAGCGTCGATATAATGACATAAGAGCTAGAATTTGAGCATATTGACATGTCGAAGTTAACTTCCGGTCTGACCGGAAGTAACATCAACTTTCTTATTTTGAATAGAAATCCTATTTTTTTTTCTTTTCGCTTTATTCAGCATTCAATTCCCTTCCTAATGATATATCACAAGTTGGTATCAAACCAGAAACTAGATCAGAAAAAAATTATTATTAAAATTCACCGAGTAGGCCGTGGAAGCAAAATGAAAGCCAAAAATTGAAAAGTTGGCTATGGAAACCATACGTCACTTGATAACAGTTGCTACTACTGTGATATTTTATTTTCATTCGTCGGCATTATAAAAAGCCGCCAAAAAAAATATTGGAAAAATTGGGAAAAAAACAATACTCTGTAGGTCCATAACTTAAATAGGAACATAAAACTTTTTTTTGCCTGTACTATTCAGCATAACCATTCCTTTCTAATGATATAATAGAAAGTAATTTTTTGAAATGAAATACCAAAAAATCCAATTATAATTATTCAAATAACAAAAAAACAGATTTATCGAAAAAAAAAAAATTCAAATTGATAGGATTGAAGATAAAATAAATTCAAAACAAATGTTCGAAATTCATTCCCTCAGCGTCAATACATTTATTGACTCTGGTGATATTTTCATGTAAAACGTTTCTCAACATTTGGGGCGTGATATCTTGGAAAGCTCTACGAATTTTTACTTCTAGCTTATGTAGAGTTGTAGGCTGTGTGGAATACACACCTTATTTTTAAGATGCCCCCATAGAAAAAAGTCGCAAGGAGTAAGATCAGTTGACCTTGGTGGCCACCTGACTGGACCATGGGTTGTTATAAGTCTCTCTTGAAAGCGATTTTGAAGATAATTTCTCGCTATTCTTGAATTATGCGGAGGGGCGCCATCTTGCTGAAAGTACATTCTCTCAGTTATTTCCGCTGGTAGGTTGTTAATGAATTCCGAAATTTCATTCGTTAAAAAATTAAAGTATCTCTCTCCTGTTAGTTGGCCTTGAAAAAGAATGGGGTCAACAATATGAGTTCCAACTATTCCTGCCCAAACATTCACACCAAATCTCTCCTGGAAGCCACCTTGTCGAAATTGGTGCTCGTTTTCTATCGCCCAGTACCTGAAACAAAAGACCGTTCACACTTTTAGCACTTTACACTTCGACTATCGACAATAATCCAAATAAAGTACAGTACCTATCTTGTATTATTCCTGTTAAATATTCCATTGTTGGTAAATCTTGACTCGTCCGTAAACAAGATATAATAGTTAAATAGGTGATTCTCAGCATTTTGTCGAAGAAACCAATTACAATATTCCAGGCGCCTTTCACCGTCATTTTCATACAAATGTTGATGCAACTGATACTTGAAGGATTTAAATCGATGTTTTTTCAAAATTTTCCTAGCAGAGTCCTTACTTATAGCTAATTCGGCGCCAATCTGCCTTGAGGAAATTGTGCTATCATATTGTACTAAAGCTAATACATAAATTTCAGTTTCCTCATTAATAACAAATGCTTCTTGGTCTTCGTGAATATCAGGCTCAGTTCTTAATTTTTCTTCAAGCCACTGGAAATACCTTCTTGACGGTTGCTGCCTCCCTGGATATCGCTCTAAATACAATCGTTCAGCGGCATAAGAATTTTTTAAACATTCACCATAAATGAGAAGCATGTCAATTTGTTCGGTTCGTGAATAACGGGTCATTTTTTGAAAATTCCACTAACTGATTTCGATTTCCAAACCCTTTTGAAATGGCAGAATCAAAAACACTACTTCGAACGTCAAAATAATATGGATAGCAGCGTTCGTGAGAGCTCTCGTTTCGTTTTTGTTTCATTCCAAAATACATCTTAATCAGCCTACTTGTTAATATTTTGGTTCGAATGATTATTGCAATGAAATGATTATTCTGAATAGCACAAACATCGTCCATAGGTAGATATTAGAATATCTATGGACGATGGCACAGACCAAGTACGTTTATGTTCCTATTTAACCTAGAGCCTACAGGATATAATTTATCATTTCACATTATTTTTAATGTTATTTTTGCGTATGGCGATAATCTGTTTTGTTATTTGAAGAATAATAATTGGAATTTTTGGTGTCATTTCAAAAAATTACTTTCTATTATATCATTAGAAAGGAATGGATATGCTGAATAGTACAGGCAAGAAAAAGTTTTATGTTCCTATTTAAGTTATGGACCTACAGAGTATTGTTTTTTTCCCAATTTTTCCAATATTTTTTTTGGCGGCTTTTTATAACGCCGACGAATGAAAATAAAATATCACAGTAGTAGCAACTGTTATCAAGTGACGTATGGTTTCCATAGCCAACTTTTCAATTTTTGGCTTTCATTTTGCTTCCACGGCCTACTCGGTGAATTTCAATAATAATTTTTTTCTGATCTAGTTTCTGGTTAGATACCAACTTGTGATATGTCATTAGAAAGGGAATTGAATGCTGAATATAGCTAAAAGAAAAAAATATAGGGTTTCCATTTAAAATAAGAAAGTATATATATATATATATATATATATATATATATATATATATATATAGGAGAGAGGTAGTCGTTGCTGACTAGTTAAGATCAAGCTAGGGAAACTTGTTGGGTAAGCAGCATACAGGAAAGTATACGCTTATAACACTTTATTCCAATATTTCGACAAGTTTTATTGTCATCATCAGGGAAAGCTACAAATCATGATCAAAATATAGTGAATGGATGAAGTAAAAAGACGTGTACAGTTATTGAACATATTCAGAAACAGTCACACATTAAAACATTATTTTGTTATGGATAAAAACTAATTATATTTGAATTTATGTAAAATGGATACCATACCGGTGTCCGTAACGGCCGGCGTGAAGAAGAGAAACAATTATATTATTTAAAATTAAGTTGACATGTGAAGTTAGTTCGGGTACGTTCCTGCATGGAACTGTACTAGAATGTAGATTTAGACAGATTGAACCTACTCAGAACTGGAAAAGTGTAACACAAGCTTGGAACAGTATAATCTGTGAGTTGCTAGTGAGTGCTCTGTTAAAAATTCGATTTACACGAGGACTTAAGTGAGTAACTATACAAATTTTATACTGCTGTAATCAGAAGATGAACATCTTGTGAGTGCATTAATAAAAAAACTCATTTATAGTATATTATAAGTGGTTCAGCCGTTTAAATAGACATTAGATATTCGAATAGTTAGCCAAATTCCAAGCAAACACACACAAAAACGTTATCTGGTCCAGGGAACAAAAACTCCCATTGTCCGCACTTTTCCGCATAAAACCATATACATGAGATCGCTCCCAAAGGATAAATAGTACGGAAGATTAGTTGTCAATTTTGGTCATGCACGACATCACTAAAGAAGTTGTTTTCAGAATGTTTCAAGATCTGAAGGATCAAAATACAGTTATAAAAGAGCAAAACGCATACCTTTCCTCTCAAATTACTACGCTATCAGAAGACTGGAAACAATTCAAAAAATCTGTGGAAAGCGATCTCAACGAAGTGAAGGAAGAAAACAGAACCCTCAAAAACGAGACCAGTATATTGAAGGAGAGGATAACGTCACTTGAAAGAAAAACCAAGAAGTATAATTCAGTTGTGTACAATCTCGAAGGTACAAATCCATTAGAAGCTGTTAATACGTTATTTAAAGAAAAACTGAAAATCAGCTGCGACAAAATTGACTTAAGAGATGCTTTTAGATTGGGGCCAAGATTAAATGGTAATGCCCAACAACCAATATTAGTAGAATTTCTATCCAACTCCTTGAAAACTGAAGTCCTTAATAGAGCCAAGAATCTCAAAAACACAGGTATTTATATCTCCATTGATTATACGCCCGAGGACTACGCCAAGAAGAAGTATCTCATAACCCAACAAAAATATATGAGAGAGAAAGGTCACACGGCACTTATAAAAGGATTTAATTTGGTGATAAATGGTGAGGCATTCGGTCTGGAAGAATTACAAGAACTCAACTCCATAGGTAGCATTCCAACTCAGAAAGAAGAGGCTGAGACCTCAACCAGCCGTAAAAAGGAAGACAAAAGAAAACGAGAACCTGGTGCATCCCCGGATGAAAGACTCAATAAACTCAAAAAATGATTCTTTAGTAATTAGACTCCAAACTATCGGTGGCAAATACAGCTGTTCTCTCATTTTGTACTTTTTCTACTGCATGTATCTACATTGTTCTTTTTCATCTTTTGTTACAAAATAAATTAACAGTCGATATCGTCTTGAGTTACGCCAGAACTACGAAAATACAGTTCCTAATACTTCGTATTTCATGGGGTCCTGAAATAATTCAATTAACAATAGCATGCATTTGTACTTTATTAATTATTTACATTTTTCACTTTTTTTTTAATCAAGTGCCAGTACTACATAAATATTGTTCAGTATATTATATCTTCACTGTGATCATTTGATTTGTAGAAATTCGTTGAACGGATAGAAATGCTTCTTTACCAAAATTGCAGGGGTTTAAGAACCAAAACTTCACAGTTTTATCGAAATATGCTGGTGGAGAATTATGATGTCATAGTTCTAACAGAAACTTGGCTAAATGATGAAATATATGATGGTGAAATATTCGATTCAAGATACAGGGTGTTTAGAAAAGACAGAAGTGTTACTCGCATCGTCCTCTTTTGAGATGAACCGTTGCACATTTGTCGATCCCTAACTCCATATCGATAGCATGCGTGTACTCTTGCACCACCCTTGAGGACTGACGAAGATCCTTTTCTCCGGAGGCATAAAGTTTAAAGTCGTCCATGTAAAACAGATGGGTAACCTTAAGCCTTTTCCGTAGTGCAACGGACAATGGCAGTAGTGAGATGCTGAAGAGAAGAAGGCTGAGGGAGTCTCCCTGAAACACGCCCCTTCTAAAGGTAACCTGCTATATTCAAGGTTCAATATGTCGATATCTTCCACCCTTTTCAAGTCTCCTATCATATTACTACCGCTGTATTTCTACCTTCCAGGCTTGGTTTAACCTAAAATCTTTTTTTTCGCGAATATTTAATTTTTTTTAAACGCGACAATAACAAATAATGCGGTACAAGCAATAATAACGTATTAATTCTCCATTAAATATTTTCGTTTCGACTGATCGACCAAATTTATGTATACTTGGTGTGGACAGGTGAAGTCTTTTCGATTCGTTTTCGACAGCGTCGATAAACAGAGTCGATAGACAATGTCGACTCAGTGAGGACACGGCTTTGTACTCATACTGCCGCATAAATTTACGTTTTGGCTGTCGTACTATATCTCTAACCGGTATGGACGCGTGCCACGTCGATGTTTACCATACGCTCGTAGGATTCGAATAAAGATGTTTTCGAAACAATAAGTAGATGACAGCCAAAACGTTGTAATCTGCAGCGGTATGAGTCATAGCCATTGAGAAAATCCATAAGCTATACCTCGTTTGTGGTGTTTCATGTGTTTTCCATTGTTGTTTCTGACATTCCTATGGTTTGGTTGTGAAGTTTAACTTTGAATATAGATAACTAACTGTTCTTGGTTAAATTTCAGTTGATAAACAATCCACAAGTGCATGGATAAATAATAAACCAAACGAAGTGCATGGTTCTCTTCTGTGAAAATAAAAGAACATTCCAAAAGTGACCTTTTTTATGTTAGTATAAGAAGTTTTAGTGAATTGCTGAATTATACATGGTGTCATGGAAATTTGAAATCATTAATACTACTGAACTTCAGCTACCAATTAAGTATAACCAGAATTAAAATCTGAATTTGATTCTTAAATATTGCATTGTCTCAAAATGAGAACATTAGAGGTGAACTGAAGAAAAAAAATCTCAATACATTGATTTTTTTCCCATCAGTAGATTTTGAAAAAAGTGCCAGAATGTTTGTTTGATAGAACATTACAAAATGAAATGTGTGCATTAATAGTCTTTTCTTCCTCCAATCCTATCATTTTTCTTTTTCAAAATAGAGTGAAACAAAATCCCCTTAATCATTTGGTGATTTGAATTTTTCGACTTTTTATATTTGTATCTCTCAACATTTGATAAACTATTTCTAATGGCAAAAAATGTCATTTGAATTTAAAGCGATTCAACAACAATAATTGCAATGATAAATGGAAGGCCGAATGGAAAAATGTACTTTTTCACTCAAAAAACTATATTTGACAGATTTTTTCTGAATTTTGTATTTCCAATCGGAAATATGTCCAATGTTTTTCAACATAAATAGTGTAAGTACTTACTTTCTCGTATTGAAAACTATAAATTTGTAGAAGATTCTTTTTTTATCAAATAAAATTATTCAAAATCACCACACAGGGACATTAGGTTCTTGAATGATTCAAATCACATCATCCATAACAAAAGCATTCGTAATCTCACTTCAAACACAGGTCAATATATCCAAAGTGCTCAAATATTTATGAAAACCACCTTAAATATTCAGAATTGCGAAAATCAAAAATATACCTACTTCAAAAGAGTTTTTCTTTATTCTCTAATAAGGATTTCGAGTATATTGGGTTCAACAGTTTTCGCTTGCGGCCGAAGGACACACAAATTGAGATTTTGTTTTAATTTTTGTGATTTATAGGCTTCATGAGTGGAATACATTTCAATAATTTCCCCCATCTTTCATCACGTGGAGGCACAAAATCTAAAACATGTAGTCAGATAGATTCAAAGATTAAATTTGAAACAATTCCATTTTCAAGAAGTCAATTATTGTTCTTTTGTTTATATCATCAAACTATGAAATTGTAAATGCTATTTCCGACAAAACTCATACCAAATTCAGGGACAAGGTCAAAAATCCTGTGACAGTCTCTGGCGACAAACACGATCTTTTGCGCAAACTTATATAGGTTGGCGATTTGCCGTATGGGAAACTACTATATTCTGAACTGATTGGGGCGTTCTAGTGTTAATTATATTCTCATAATATATTCCCATATCATACAGAATGATACAGACATTCGTATACTTTGCTACGTTCGCGATTTGAGCTATGCCATCTAGTGTTAGATTGTTTGCTATAGTTTGAAAATGTGACTGGCATCTAGTACTGCTTTTGCAGAGTTTTTTCGAAACAGTGTGTAGGACTTCCAAAAAATAGGAACATTGTGGAAACATGGCTATATTTGAAACAGAAACAAATCACAGTCATATATCCGAAACGGTAAACGAAACAATATCGACACACAAATACGCCGGGACGAAAGAGCTCCAATTCTTAATTCACTAAGTGACTGGAACAATTGTTGAGGTGTGAAAATAGCAATTTGGCATAGGGATACAACAGTATATTCATTACAACACGTTTGTGTCCGCCTATATGTCTATTCATGTGTAGAGATGTTACTGTAATTTCTGCAAAATTAGTGCATAGGTAAACTTCAGAAAAAAATTCGGAAGTAAGTGCCAAAAACCACAACAAATAAACGGTCCGTCCATGAAAATTTGAAATTCAAATATCACCAAATACCTATTCTGGAAATAAGAACACCTACAAACTGTTTAAAACGAGCTATAAAAACAATAAACATCTTATTTTCCACTATCAATTGGTAAAGCTGTCCATAAACGAAAAATAAAATATGCATCGAGAAACAATTTGAGAAATTACAAGAGGAAATTATTAGTAACAGAGAGGAAATAAAGTCTACTGTACGCGAAGAGCTTATAAGAAATACGGAGGAAATTAGGTCTACTATAGAAGCAACCGAAACCAGACTATTATTCAAGATAGAAGAACTAAGAAATACAGTAAAAGAATTGGAGAAGGAAAATTCAGAACTTGAAACTGAACTCGAAAAACAGAAGATAATCGAAGATCAACAAAATAGCTACATAAAGAAAAACAAACTCTATGTTGAGGAAATAGTTCATAGAGTAGAAGACCTTCTTCAATTCGAAAATCGAGAAGAAATACCTAAACCAAAGAGCGCCCCACCCACACCTACAGTATTCATTAGAGAGACCAAGCCCAATATAAGCAACAAAGGGACGAGTTATTCAAACAAGAAGAGAAAAAACTAGCGTATACCCCAAAACCAACTCTAGTACGAAAATTATCATCCAAGGGACAAGACAAACCATAAACACGCTCTAATAAACCATAGGGTAGACCTCTATTTTTATATCATTATGTCAACGTGGCCTTAAACAAAAATCATAAATTGAGAAATCAACCAATTGAATAAAAAATGGATTATATTCGAGACTTTGACATTGATAAAATAGAAACCTACTCTTTGGAACATATACAAGAATGCAAAGATATTTTAGAAATTAACAAAGACTGTCTAAATTTTAACATAATTCTTAACAACATACGTAGCATTAATAAAAACTTAGATGAATTTGAAGTATTGTTGGAAAACATGCATATCGAATTCGATTGTATTGTCTTATCAGAAACATAGGCAATAAGAAATACAGACCTATCTAATTTGGATGGGTACAATAAGTTATATAACGAGGGGGTTTCAAATCAAAATGATGGAGTAGTTGTATACATAAAATCAGAATATAATTACACATATTCGATTATGCCCTTGAATGGAATCAATATGTTGCAGATTAAAATAATCCTTAATGACAAGAACAATTTTCTCATCAATGCTGTATATAAATCCCCAATCAATTTATTATCAGCCTTCAAAATTACTTTGAGAGTTCAACATTCCAACCAGAAAGTTATAATATTTTCATTGGTGATTTGAATATTGACTTACTAGAAAACAATGAATATAATACAGACTATAACAACACACTTAACGAATTCGGTTACATCTCCACAATAAATATCCCAACAAGAATACAGGGTGGGCATAGTTCATGTATTGACCACATAATACCTGTAGTATTGCAAACCGATGTTACGAATCATTTTTCAACTATACTACAGGTAATACTGAAAAAGACCAAATGCCCTCAGGAACGAAAAATCGTGAAATACATAGATCAAACAAAACTTAAAAACAAAATCAGACAGCAACCTTGGGATTTCTTATATTTGAATCTAGATCCTAACCATGCAACAAATACATTTATTGAAACTATTCAAAAACATATAGATGATTGCTCATATTGTAACGAGAATATCGTTAATTAAACAAATCTTCCTTATTTCACTCAGCTTGATATCCTGGATGGTAGAAATAATCTCATAATTTCAGCTGAAAGTAACATTAAATACTTAGGAGTCATAATAGACTGTCATATGAAATGGGACATACACGTCAACTACGTCACTAAAAAACTACAAACTCATTCTTTATAAAATAAGATACATGATGATGTTTAAAAAATTCTTATGCCGCTGAACGATTGTATTTAGAGCGATATCCAGGGAGGCAGCATCCATCAAGAAGGTATTTCCAGTGGCTTGAAGAAAAATTAAGAACTGAGCCTGATGTTCACGAAGAACAAGAAGCATTTGTTATTGATTAGGAAACTGAAATTAATGTATTAGCTTTAGTACAATATGATAGCACAATTTCCTCAAGGCAGATTGGCGCCGAATTAGCTATAAGTAAGGACTCTGCTAGGAAAATTTTGAAAAAACATCGATTTAAATCCTTCAAGTATCAGTTGCATCAACATTTGTATGAAAATGACGGTGAAAGGCGCCTGGAATATTGTAATTGGTTTCTTCGACAAAATGCTGAGTATCACCTATTTAACTATTATATCTTGTTTACGGACGAGTCAAGATTTACCAACAATGGATTATTTAACAGGAATAATACAAGGTAGGTACTGTACTTTATTTGGATTATTGTCGATAGTCGAAGTGTAAAGTGCTAAAAGTGTGAACGGTCTTTTGTTTCAGGTACTGGGCGATAGAAAACGATCACCGGTTTCGACAAGGTGGCTTCCAGGAGAAATTTGGTGTGAATGTTTGGGCAGGAATAGTTGGAACTCATATTGTTAGCCCCGTTCTTTTTCAAGGCCAACTAACCGGAGAGAGATACTTTAATTTTTTAACGAATGAAATTTCGGAATTCATTAACAACCTACCAGCGGAAATAACTGAAAGAATTGTTACGGTTCAGAGAAAAGACGGAAATGGAATCATAATTTTGTATCTTCCTGTATGTAATCACTATGGGTACCAGTTCAACAAATGAGGTGTCAAAAAGAGACAATTTTCTGAAAGATTTTAGCAGATTTAAGGTCTCCCTTTTGTCGCGAATATCCAGCTAGATATATTGATTGAGGTACATGTGTTGAATCAAATCGCAACTGCGGATATTTTCTAGTCGGAATTCCAGATAACTTGAAGAAACATAGACCTAGTTCGGTCTACACATTTGTGGATTCCTGTTCATTTTCAAGTTTACTTCACGTTAAGGCCATCCACCATCCAAGGTAGATCCTAATGTCTCAATCCTCATCTTTATTAACCCGTGAAATCATTGAACAAAGAACGGTATGACACTCAATCCCTTTCAGGCCTTTCTTCTGTTTGGTTGTTTTACTCGATTACCTTCTACCCTACTTCCTACGAGTTCACAAAGCCATAGTATTCGAGAGCATCATCAAACTCACCTCCCGTACGAAGAGCAGAACCCACCCGTCACTACGTCACTAAAAAACTACAAACTCATTCTTTATAAAATAAGATACATGAGGAAAATCCTTCCTGTCCACCAATTGCTCACACTATATCATGCACTCGTTGAAAGTCATTTTCGATACGGTTTGTTAACATGGGGAGGTGTATTGAAATCCCACATCCGATCCCTAGAAGTTCTACAACGACGATTCCTGAAAATTATCCTAGGTAAAAACTCAAGATATCCAAGTGACCTACTTTTTCAAGAATCAGAACTACTTGACCTCAAGCAACTTCATTACTACAATGTGAACATAAGGTACTATAGAACAAAAGACTCGTCAAACTTACCAACACATACTTATAACACCAGACAAAGAAATAGCTACACAATACCACCGATAACAAAATCACTTCTGAAAACTAGTTTTTTGTACAACGCCCCAAAAATGTTCAATGATCTACCTGAAACAATTCGCATGGTACCCAACTCATTCCAATTCAAAAAACAACGGAAATTGTTCATGAAGAGATCTGAAATACATGTCTTTTGAGAAGGATCATTTCAATCAGTATTGATTAAGAAACCCCCTTGTTATATTCCGTCTACATTTTATCTCTATTTTATTTCCTGATGTGTTAAATCTGAATACTCTAACAACTATTATTTTTTTAATTGGAATTTTACATTTTTTATACATTTTATAATTTTCGACTTCATTCATACCAAATTTTATATTATACAACTGCTTTATTTTATTCTATTTGTAAATGCTTTATATTTATTATGTTAATTTTACCTTATTTTATCCGAAACAAGACTACTTAGGTATCGGTTAACAATTCATTAACAACCTAAGTTAGTTTTACCATGATGTGTCATCTTCATAATTAGTTTAGTGAATGAATATTATTGTTATTATTTATATTGTTAATCTTTTCTCGAAACAAGTGTTTTACACATATCGAGTATCTGTTTATTCACATTCTTGTAATTGTATTTTTGAAATTTGATCATGCACGATTGTACTTTTCACATACATTTTACATTTGTGAATAAATATTATTATTATTATTATTATAAAGGTTCCGAACAGGGCAGTGCATGTTGCACAATGACAGGACTGAAAGTAATTCATCAATCACTCACTATCTTCTTCCTTGTTAATCTATTCGGTTACATCGTAAAAGAAAACTGCAAATATACTAATCTATCAATGTGACCAGTAGTCATAGCAAAAACCTCATACGAAGCGATGACAGCGGATATGGCCTTGGCATGAAGGAGTAAAAACTTTTTTTTTTAACACTTACCTGCTCAAGAAAACTCTAAATGTGGACTTTTTGAAGATTTATATCTGTTGATGTCCCTTCACGTAACAATGGTAAGAATCTGAAAAGAGAAGAACATTGGATTAGTTGTTTTACTCAAGATCAACGGGTGTTTACACTCTACTTATTCTCACTTTACATTTTTATTGTTCAACATGTCTCAAAGATGATGAAGAAAGTGCAGATTTTGTATGTTTCGGTTTGCGTAGCGCTCCCGAATTTTTCTTGAATTTGATGAAAGTACTTAAGAGTTGAGTTGAAGATTTGAACCAATTCTGGGTCTCTCTCAATCATTTTAACATCATCATTGAGCTTTCGGTAACCTTCAGAAGTGTGTTTGAGGCTTACATGGTATTGTCTGGGTATGGCTATGAATAACGTTGTGGTTTCGTAAATTGTGTTGTTGTTGGACCTCAATAAATGTGGTATACTGATATTCAGGGTTAGTGTTTTACCTTGAGATAACATTTACAATATTTGAAAAAGTTTGCAAACACGGTAATGAAGGTATTGGTTGGGTACTGTTTGTGGTTTTGAAGATGATAGTATCCTTCATACCGCTTTTTCTTCGGTATGAGTTTGTGAGAACAGAAGAAAACGGGAAAGATCCGCGAACAATTTGGATGAAAGTCTATAATGGTTATGCAACAAACATGGAAGAATTGTTGGTTTTCTATTCCAATACTCGAAACGCAAACAGAACTCATGCATGCGATTCTCATTGGGAATTCGCAAATTTGATCATATCAGTCACGCTTTTAAGGATACGCAGAAACTTTGTCTTCCAGAACTAAGGAAATTACATCTGCTAACAGCCGTTCACATGATCATTCTGTTTCTAAGTCCACGATATCTCTTCGACGAACTGAAAATATAAAGAATTTGCCAACAAGAAATCGGCGACAACTTATCATCCCTAAACACAAAACAGGTATCTTCAAGCGTAGTTTTACTTACAACGCAAGTAAGCTTTTCAATCGACTACCACCAGAATACCTGAACTATTCTTTAATGAATTTCAAAAAGAAGCTCATGTCCCAACTTCTCCACATATGTCAACCCAATAAACTATATAGCCAGGTCCCAGGACACTCTCTTATGGAAAACTGCATGCATGGTAGCAAATACTATTATTATTATATTATCAAATTAAGTACTTTGAAAATCATATAAGTAGGGATGGCGACGACCCGTCCAGATATGACCTTTGGACCCAGACAGGTGTTGGGAGATAACCTCACACCAGCCAACAAGTATGGGATGTGCATTACCGACGATAGCCAAGTTTCAAACATTTTTGTCGTGCCTACATGCATCAGAGTGCAATTTAAAATACCTGAGCTTCAAAACACTATTTTCTATCACCTGTCAATTGTTTCTTTTTCTTATTCGTCACGGAACATCAGTAACCTAATCTAACCTAACCCCTCATCTGTCACCTAACCTAAGCTACATTTGTCATATGTCACCTACATTTGTCATATTCGGGGTCACCACGGAGTGGGCGACATCTACATTTTGAAATGTGTACGTCAAACTCCGAGAAAACAAACATTCTGCTATAAGATCTAATGTAAATTGTTGATTATTTCTTTGTCGTTTTATACCGGGTGGCTACGGAAGTATTGCCTACGGAATATCTCAGTTATTGTATGAAGTAGGTTTGTGAAATTTGGAGCGTCGATATAATGACATAAGAGCTAGAATTTGAGCATATTGACATGTCGAAGTTAACTTCCGGTCTGACCGGAAGTAACATCAACTTTCTTATTTTAAATGGAAACCCTATTTTTTTTCTTTTCGCTTTATTCAACATTCAATTCCCTTTCTAATGACATATCACAAGTTGGTATCTAACCAGAAAGTAGATCAGAAAAAAATTATTATTGAAATTCACCGAGTAGGCCGTGGAAGCAAAATGAAAGCCAAAAATTGAAAAGTTGGCTATGGAAACCATACGTCACTTGATATCAGTTGCTACTACTGTGATATTTTATTTTCATTCGTCGGCGTTATAAAAAGCCGCTAAAAAAAATATTGGAAAAATTGGGAAAAATACAATACTCTGTAGGTCCATAACTTAAATAGGAACATACAACTTTTTCTTGCCTGTACTATTCAGCATAACCATTCCTTTCTAATGATATAATTGAAAGTAATTTTTTGAAATGAAATACCAAAAAATCCAATTATTATTATTCAAATATCAAAACAGATTATCGCCATACGCAAAAATAACATTAAAAATAATGTGGAATGATAAATTATATCCTGTAGGTTCTAGGTTAAATAGGAACATAAACGTACTTGCTCTGTGCCATCGTCCATAAATATTCTAATATCTACCTATGGACGATGTTTGTGCTATTCAGAATAATCATTCCATTGCAATAATCATTCGAACCAAAATATTAACAAGTAGGCTGATTGAGATGTATTTTGGAATGAAACAAAAAAGAAACGAGAGCTCTCACGAACGCTGCTATCCATATTATTTTGACGTTCGAAGTAGTGTTTTTGATTCTGCCATTTTTAAAGGGTTTGGAAATCGAAATCAGTTAGTGGAATACTCAAAAAATGCCCCGTTATTCACGAACCGAACAAATTGACATGCTTCTCATTTATGGTGAATGTTTAAAAAATTCTTATGCCGCTGAACGATTGTATTTAGAGCGATATCCAGGGAGGCAGCATCCATCAAGAAGGTATTTCCAGTGGCTTGAAGAAAAATTAAGAACTGAGCCTGATGTTCACGAAGAACAAGAAGCATTTGTTATTGATGAGGAAACTGAAATTAATGTATTAGCTTTAGTACAATATGATAGCACAATTTCCTCAAGGCAGATTGGCGCCGAATTAGCTATAAGTAAGGACTCTGCTAGGAAAATTTTGAAAAAACATCGATTTAAATCCTTCAAGTATCAGTTGCATCAACATTTGTATGAAAATGACGGTGAAAGGCGCCTGGAATATTGTAAATGGTTTCTTCGACAAAATGCTGAGTATCACCTATTTAACTATTATATCTTGTTTACGGACGAGTCAAGATTTACCAACAATGGATTATTTAACAGGAATAATACAAGGTAGGTACTGTACTTTATTTGGATTATTGTCGATAGTCGAAGTGTAAAGTGCTAAAAGTGTGAACGGTCTTTTGTTTCAGGTACTGGGCGATAGAAAACGAGCACCGGTTTCGACAAGGTTGGAACTCATATTTTTAGCCCCGTTCTTTTTCAAGGCCAACTAACCGGAGAGAGATACTTTAATTTTTTAACGAATGAAATTTCGGAATTCATTAACAACCTACCAGCGGAAATAACTGAAAGAATTGTTACGGTTCAGAGAAAAGACGGAAATGGAATCATAATTTTGTATCTTCCTGTATGTAATCACTATGGGTACCAGTTCAACAAATGAGGTGTCAAAAAGAGACAATTTTCTGAAAGATTTTAGCAGATTTAAGGTCTCCCTTTTGTCGCGAATATCCAGCTAGATACATTGATTGAGGTACATGTGTTGAATCAAATCGCAACTGCGGATATTTTCTAGCCGGAATTCCAGATAACTTGAAGAAACATAGACCTAGTTCGGTCTACACATTTGTGGATTCCTGTTCATTTTCAAGTTTACTTCACGTTAAGGCCATCCACCATCCAAGGTAGATCCTAATGTCTCAATCCTCATCTTTATTAACCCGTGAAATCATTGAACAAAGAACGGTATGACACTCAATCCCTTTCAGGCCTTTCTTCTGTTTGGTTGTTTTACTCGATTACCTTCTACCCTACTTCCTACGATTTCACAAAGCCATAGTATTCGAGAGCATCATCAAACTCACCTCCCGTACGAAGAGCAGAACCCACCCGTCACGATCCGCCTAAAGCAACCGTCAATAGAACACCAAGGAGACGGATATCGACAGCGAATTCAGATAAGCTCTAGCTTAGTCTTTCTCATATTTTGCCAGTGACAGTGTATTCTATCTCAAGTCAAATCAATGAACTTTATTGAAACCTAAATATATTAGTAATTCGTGCGGAAAAAAACCTGTGAAGGAGGTTATATCTATATTGTGTAAACTCTAGTATGATCATACCAGGGGGCTATGTATTACCCTACAGCAGATATTAGATGGTGTAGATCTTCTGGCTTGTAATTCTTATAATCGCAATAGTTTTCCAATTTTTATTGTTCAAAATATCCTTGTAGCTGTCACTGTCAGATGGTTAGTTTCTTTGACAAATTGCAATATTCAACATTTTGACTCAAGTCGCTAAAGGCGTTTTCACAGTGCAACGACAAGTTATTCGTTAACAGCCTTGTCATCGGTCGCTAATAAACCTAATTCTTTCATACGAGTTTAATTAACCCACCCCTCTTAGCCGTGCAAGTATAAGACTACATAAAACCCCCTTGCTACCTCTTCCTCGCAACTTTTCCGAGAACGGGGTAGCAAATAAAGTGGCGCCCAACTCTTAAATTGGTCTTAAGTCGAGGAGGATAATAGTGATTGATAAATCGGCTGAATTAATTTTTTTTTTCTTTCATTTTCATGAATTCCATCTTTAACTTGGTGTTCTAGAGAACGTTTTGTTTCCACTTACAGAGTGAATCGTAATTGTTGTTCTGAGAACAATTATTTTAATTTCGTATATAGAGTGAATCACAATTACGGATAATAATTATTGAGGGATATTTGGGAATAAAATACTCAACGTCAAACATTTCATATTCAATTTAAGTAATTAGGTTACATATTTCAAGCGTTTGTACTTTCAAGAGCTCCAAACTGATTTAAGACTTATTTTATTATTTTTATTATTATTTTTTCTTTTCCTTTTTTTGGAGGGGTCGGGTTGTGTTTGAGATCTATCGATTCGATTTTCCACAAGATGGAAATCAATCGCTTATTAGATGAGCTTTCTTACGAACTTTACATTCGAAAGTTGCCGATTGGGAAAACGGTATCAGAAAATCGGGCATTTCTCCGTGAAGTTCTTAGACAAGAAAAACAGAAGGGGGAAACGATTCACCTGGAGGTTTTCTTAGATTCTACGGTTGAACAATCCATTTGTGAACGAAAACTCAATGAGTTAGAACAAGCAATTGTGGACTTTGACCATGAGAACAGGGAGAATGAATTTCGACGTATTCTCAGTCGGTTACTACACATTTCGTTGAGACTAAATCGGATCTCTGGACGCGGGGTAGACGAGGATATTGCCCGATTGTCATTGATTACGGAATGCTCACGACTGATTGGTGGTAAACTTAGTAAACGATGGAATGAATACTAGCCTTCATCCCAACTCTGGTAGTTTGAATTTGGCAAGAGACAAAAGCAATGTCACCCCTTCTAATCAATTAAAGATTCCTAGCACCGATGGAAGGAGGACAGGTAGTGAAATGAAATCCCCCGAACCCAACACAAGATCAGAACATTCTATTCTAGATAGCCCTAATCTCTCTCTTTCTGCTCCAGTTTTAGAACACACAGAATATACCTCTGTGGTACAGGATTTAATTGAACTCGAAGAACTTAATAAAGAAAATGCTTCAGTCGAGAGGAATGAAGTATGCCGCCGGTCTGGTTACATCGCTTTGCTGAATGGGGAGAAATTTGATCTATCATGAAAAGCAGATGCCCCAGACTTTTCCTTACCATTGGGCTTCCCTGACAATATTAACTATCACAATCATTTTCAGCAATCCTTGATGCAACCTTCGAAGGAAACTGAAAATTCTGACTATTATCAGTTGTTAGGTAATAGGGCTGGTAATCAGCAAAATAGGTCAAGCCCCAGAGTGAATTTTACTCCTTGGCAGCCAGATGAAGACCTGACTAAGCCTTTGGAGCGATTACATGTGTCTCCTTGGCAGAACAGTTTTATTAATGGAGGAGAAGAGTATCGCTGGAGAGATATTAGCAGGTGGAACCTACGCTACAATGGTAGAACAAGCGTAAACGATTTCTTGGAGAGGGTAGAGGAACTGCGTGTTTCTCGTAATGTATCAAAATCACAGCTTTTGCGCTTTGCTCCAGAAATTTTGGTACACGTACACTATTATGGTACAGGACTAGAAGCTTCACTAGCTGGGACGACTTGGTGGCTCAGTTGAAGGAAGCATTCCGTCCTTATGACTATGAGTATAGTCTCTGGAACGAGATAAGGCGTCGTACACAAGGAGCGCAGGAGAAAGTTCTAACCTATATCACGGCTATGGAAAATCTTTTTCGAAAGCTGGATAGCTTTCCTGACGAGGAATCTCGTGTTCGTCTTATAAGACGAAATTTGCTCCCCCATATACAAACCCAGCTTACCCTTCAAAATATTTCTACGATAGCTGAGTTGACTAGACTTAGCCGCGTAGTCGAGGAAACGGATTTGAGGAATCAAAGTTTCGTCCCTCCACCCACTTCTCATCGAAGCCTTCTTGAGCCTGAATTGGCATACAGAAAACATCAGCAACAACCTCAAAAATAACCTGCTGTTGCAGTAGTCAGTTCAGAGGAAAAGAACACTAACGCAACCCTAGGGACGAGTGCATCTTCTCAAATATCCTCATCAGCCAAGTGTTGGAACTGTGGTAATTCTGACCACAAATTCAGAGGGTGCTCTCAACCGCGTAAACGGTTTTGTTTCAGGTGTGGCCATGAAAACGTTTTTGCCAGTTCTTGTCACCGATGTCAAAAAAACGTAAGGAGGAGTCAACAGTAAGCCGGCTGTTGACTGACACTTTGCAAGAAGCAGAACAGTCTAGGATCCTTCTAGACTATGTCTTGGCACATGCCAAAAACGATACTAGGCCTTATTTGAAAGTAACTATATAAGGATGTCAACTACTGGGATTACTTAATAGTGGGTGTACAAGCACCATTATTGGTGGTCCTGGTTGGAATATGCTTAAATCGATCTGTACACTAGATAAGACCACGCAACAAAGCTGTACTGTTGCGAACGGTCAATCCTGTTCAGTAGTGGGTACGGTGTCAGTGCCATTCAAGTTATATGATCCCATCAGATTGCTGGATGCATTGGTGGTACCTTCTTTACCTCATACACTAATTTTGGGAATGGACTTCTGGCGCACTATGGAAATCATGCCTGATATGTTCTCTGGTGAGTGGTGTTTTCGAGATGATCAACATAGGCCATGTCCTGCAAGTCCAGCCCTAGCTTCCATTGATACTCTTACTCCTCAACAGAGAGAGGCGTTAGAGACAGTTATACAAGAGACTTTTCTAGTTATGGGAAATAAGCTCGGCTGCACTAAGTTAGTGGAACATGTAATCCGCACTGAACACCCACCCATTCGGAAAAGACACTATCCCCTATCTCACACTCTCCAGCAGCAAGTTAACGAGGAGCTTGAAAAGATGCTACAGGATGGCGTGATCGAGCCGTCAGAATCTTCGTAGTCTTCTCCAATCCTACTCATTAAAAAAAAAGGATGGTAGATACTGGTTCGTAGTCGACTTTCGCGAGTTGAATAAGGTTACTCTTAGGGATGCCTATCCTCTGCCATTCGTGAGTGCTACTCTCGATAAACTACGGAATTCACATTTTCTGACTACCCTTGACATAAAGTCTGCCTATTGGCAGATTCCACTGTCGGAAAGTTTAAAACCTCTAACTGCTTTCGTTATTCCGAACAGGGGCCTTTTTCAATTCCGGAGGATGCCAATGGGGCTTCACAATTCTGCTGCAACGATTTATTGACCAAGTGGTGGGCTACGACCTGGAACAATTTGTTTTTGTTTACCTTGATGATGTAATCACCTGTACTCCAACTTTTGAAAAACATCTTGAAGTCTTGCAAGAAGTGCTGTCCCGTCTCACCAGGGCTGGTCTTACTTTGAATCGCGATAAGTGCCATTTTTGTAAGCCTGAGCTGCGGTACCTTGGTTACGTGGTAGGTGCCGGAGGACTTATGGTGGATCCGGACAAAGTAGAGGCGATACTACAGATTCCAATACCTAAAAATATCACCGAGGTCAGAAGGCTAATCGGACTTGCTTCGTGGTACCGTCGGTTCGTACCTAATTTTTCATCTCTCATGGCTCCTCTGAGTAACCTACTGAGGAAAGATCACAAGTTCGAATGGAACTCGGATTGTGAGGAAGCCTTCAAGAGCCTGAAAACACATCTAGTATCGGCTTCCATTCTGACTTGTCTGAATTTTGATCTCCCCTTTGTTGTACAGACGGACGCCTCTGACTTTGGAGTCGGGGCGGTACTTTCGCAAGTTAGTGAGGAGGGGGAAAAGGTTATCTGTTACCTTAGCCGGTCCCTGACTAAAACGGAAAGAAAGTACAGCACGACGGAAAAAGAGTGTTTAGCTGTTCTGTACGCCATTGAGAAGTTCCGACCGTACATCGAAGGTTCGAAATTCACTGTTGTGACCGATCATTACAGTCTCAAGTGGCTCAATAACATAAAAGACCCGGTTGGAAGAATTGCCAGGTCAGGCTCCAGAATTGTCAGGCTCCAACAATACGATTTCGAGATCGTACATCGTAAGGGCAAGGAGCACGTGGTCCCAGACGCCCTTTCGAGATCTGTTCCTTTGGTAGATTCAATTGGGTCTAATAACCCTCCAAAAACTTTCAAGGACAAGTGGTACAATAAGATGCGGAATAAGGTGGAGACCCATCTAGAGATTCATCCCCAGTGGAGACTGGAAAATTAAGTACTCTTCAAACACACGATCCGACCATACCCAGACCTTCGAGAAGAATCAGATAGCTGGCTCACAGTAGTCCCGAAGGAGGAGAGGGCAGCACTCATCGCCTCCCATCATGAGCCTACCACTTGTGGTCACCTAGGTGTCTATAAAACTACAGCTCGTATCAACGGTAGGTACTACTGGCCCAAGCTGCGGCAGGATGTAGCCCGGTTTATACGGAATTGTCTTGTATGCCTCAGCACGAAGCCCGAGCAAAGACCCCCGAATGGCCAAATGCTCAGCAAGGCTCCAACCACTATTCGGCCAATGCAAATTCTTAGTATGGATCTCGTTGGACCTCTTCCACGATCGACAGCAGGCTATTCCTATATCTTGTCTGTGTTGGACATTTTCAGTAAATTCATTTTGTTGTTTCCTCTGCGGAAGGCAACAGGCTCAAAGATTGCATCCTTACTGGAGGAAAACGTCATTCTCTTATTTGGAGCCCCGCAGAAGATAATTATGGATAATGAAACTCCATTCCGAAGTAAGATAGTATCTTCAGTTCTGGCGAATTACAATATGTCTCCTGCTCACATCTCAAACTATCACGCCCAGGCCAATCCGGTTGAAAGATCCCATAGAGTTATCAAGACCGTTCTCACCTCCTACATTGCCGCAAATCACCGCAAATGGGATACTTGCCTTCAACAAGTGGCTTGTGCTATCCGGACTGCGAGGCATGAAAGTACGAATCTAACACCAAATTTCGTTATGTTTGGCAGGGAAATATTGTTGAGTGGTACCGACCGCCATCCCTTAGCTCTCACTCTCGACCGAGAACCTTATGACCCGGAGATACGGTCCGAAGCTTTGAAAATCGTATTCAAAGATGTCTCAAACAGATTGAAGAAATCCTTTCAAACCAGCAGAGCACGGTATAATTTAAGGCATAGAGACGAAAGGTACGTTTTAAATCAAAAGGTGTGGAAAAAGAACTACGCTTTGTCAGATGCCACCAAAAAATTTACTTCCAAGTTTGCTCCTAAATTTGAAGGGCCTCTCACCATACAGAAGATATTATCTCCATGGTCATATGAGCTAGTGGATGAAAATGGGAAAAGTCGAGGAGTCTGGCATGCCAAGGATATAAAATCCCACCCACCTGAGGACAACAATTCTTCCGAGGAGGAGATCGAAAACACACTGTAGGGACCCTCAATACGATTGTTTTTATTGACCATTGCTTTCCGCGATTTAAAGGGATTTAACTCTATGAGTGTTGATGTTGAATAGGAAATACCTATCGATTCAATTATTTAGGAAGTTTTTTTTGTTGGGAAAAAAAAAACTTTTTCTGGGAAAGAGGGGTGTTGTTACGGTTCAGAGAAAAGACGGAAATGAAATCATAATTTTGTATCTTCCTGTATGTAATCACTATGGGTACCAGTTTAACAAATGAGGTGTCAAAAAGAGACAGTTTTCTGAAAGATTTTATCAGATTTAAGGTCTCCCTTTTGTCTCGAATATCCAGCTAGATACATTGATTGAGGTACATGTGTTGAATCAAATCGCAACTGCGGATATTTTCTAGCCGGAATTCCAGATAACTTGAAGAAACATAGGCCTAGTTCGGTCTACACATTTGTGGATTCCCGTTCATTTTCAAGTTTACTTCACGTTGAGGCCATCCACCATCCAAGGTAGGTCCTAATGTCTCAATCCTCATCTTTATTAACCCGTGAAATCATTGAACAAAGTACCGTATGACACTCAATCCCTTTCAGGCCTTTCTTCTGTTTGGTTGTTTTACTCGATTACCTTCTACCCTACTTCCTACGAGTTCACAAAGCCATAGTATTCGAGAGCATCATCAAACTCACCTCCCGTACGAAGAGCAGAACCCACCCGTCACGATCCGCCGAAAGCAACCGTCAATAGAACACCAAGGAGACGGATATCGACAACGAATTCAGATAAGCCCTAGCTTAGTCTTTCTCATATTTTGCCAGTGACAGTGTATACTATCTCAAGTCAAATCAATGAACTTTATTGAAACCTAAATATATTAGTTATTCGTGCGGAAAAAAACCTGTGAAGGAGGTTTTATCTATATTGTGTAAACTCTAGTATGATCATACCAGGGGGCTATGTATAACCCTACAGCAGATATTAGATGGTGTAGATCTTCTGGCTTGTAATTCTTATAATCGCAATAGTTTTCCAATTTTTATTGTTCAAAATATCCTTGTAGCTGTCACTGTCAGATGGTTAGTTTCTTTGACAAATTGCAATATTCAACATTTTGACTTTAGTCGCTAAAGGCGTTTTCACAGTGCAATGACAAGTTATTCGTTAACAGCCTTGTCATCGGTCGCTAATAAACCTAATTCTTTCATACGAGTTTAATTAACCCACCCCTCTTAGCCGTGCAAGTATAAGACAACATAAAACCCCCTTGCCACCTCTTCCTCGGAACTTTTCCGAGAACGGGGTAGCAGAATGTACTTCCAGCAAGATGGCGCCCCTCCGCATAATTCAAGAATAGCGAGAATTTATCTTCAAAATCGCTTTCAAGAGAGACTTATAACAACCCATGGTCCAGTCAGGTGGCCACCAAGGTCACCTGATCTTACTCCGTGCGACTTTTTTCTATGGGGGCATCTTAAAAATAGGGTGTATTCCACACAGCCTACAACTCTACATGAGCTAGAAGTAAAAATTCGTACAGCTTTCCAAGATATCACGCCCAAAATGTTGAGAAACGTTTTACATGAAAATATCATCAGAGTCAATAAATGTATTGACGCTGAGGGAATGCATATCGAACATTTGTTTTGAATTTATTTTATCTTTAATCCAATCAATTTGAATTTTTTTTTTTTCGATAAATCTGTTTTTTTGTTATTTGAATAATAATAATTGGATTTTTTGGTATTTCATTTCAAAAAATTACTTTCAATTATATCATTAGAAAGGAATGGTTATGCTGAATAGTACAGGCAAGAAAAAGTTGTATGTTCCTATTTAAGTTATGGACCTACAGAGTATTGTATTTTTCCCAATTTTTCCAATATTTTTTTTGGCGGCTTTTTATAACGCCGACGAATGAAAATAAAATATCACAGTAGTAGCAACTGTTATCAAGTGACGTATGGTTTCCATAGCCAACTTTTCAATTTTTGGCTTCCACTTTGCTTCCACGGCCTACTCGGTGAATTTCAATAATAATTTTTTTCTGATCTAGTTTCTGGTTAGATACCAACTTGTGATATGTCATTAGAAAGGGAATTAAATGCCGAATAAAGCGAAAAGAAAAAAAAATAGGGTTTCCATTCAAAATAAGAAAGTTGATGTTACTTCCGGTCAGACCGGAAGTTAACTTCGACATGTCAATATGCTCAAATTCTAGCTCTTATGTCATTATATCGACGCTCCAAATTTCACAACCCTACCTCATACAATAACTGAGATATTCCGTAGGCAATACTTCCGTAGCCACCCGGTATTTGGTTCGATTTTTTTGATTTAATGATAAAACGTAGCTTTGATAGGACTAGTAAGTCAAAGAAATGTAGTTCAGTGCCGCAGTGCAAGGATTATTTATCTTCCAATGTGTCAATGCACTCTTTTTCCAGAAACCAATAGTGCCAGAAATTAGCTAAAGCATGGGGAATTAGACTGAATTGTAAGATTTCACACTTAGTACAATATATTTTGTTTAAAGTAATTGGCGTAAATCTATCCAGTTATTTTCTAGACACAAGAAGCAAAACATTTAAACGATTGAAGAAAGGGGTCATTCCATCTCAAAAACTTCCTGAAACTAGTTCATCAAGGCAACGAAATGTTTACCGATCTGGGAGAAAATAGTAATAGGATTTTCTAACTGTAATTGTTTAATGATTTCAATACTTTACAAGGTTAGACGCTGTTGATGGTGCAAAAATTACAGGTCTGGAGATGTTTTATCGTTTCAGTGCTTTTCATTGAATGTAGCCAGTTCACCTTCAGTCCAGGAACAGATTCAGCAGTATGGCAGTAACACGGAACCACTTCTCAATAAATTTGATGCATTTACAGACAAATCTGTTTGAACACCATTTCGTTCGTTCGATCTCAGAGTTAATCTTCAATCAGACATTAATATGATGTGTTTTACTGGTGTTGATAGAAAGATTGTGAGAATATACTTAATTCAGAAGATATTCCAGATAATCTCCAAGCAACACTCACACTCACAAGCAACACTGAGAAGTCTTCGAGAGATTTGTATGACCTAGGAAAGACCTATCCCTCACCTTCTTGAATGTGTGATGCCATGCACGAGACCATCAGTGAGCCTGTTGAGGTTCGAATCCATACATCTATCGATGATCGCATGCTACCATCGCTCACGATGATACTGAAATGCAACCATACTTTACGCTCAAGTAATCCTAGTAAAATATTGTTGACGGTTTTGCTTCATAATTTGAAAGTGTTTACTCAGAGTGCTAGAACCAATATTTTAATTAAATCTTTGATCTATGCAATGTGTAACAACTATAATAAGATTTGTAAATACTGTGACATAAGTATAAACAAAATTAATGAACTTTTTAGGGTAGACAAGGTTTGCCTTTAAAAAAAATTTATATTGTTACTCAAACCTGTTTGCACATTATTGTAACTATCTGCATAAATTGTCCTCTAAATGGTTCAACTATTGGGCAATAAAGTTAATTTTATTATTTGATACATGATAAAGAAAACTTGGACTGTTAATCGAATTATTTCATATGTTGAGTACAGTAACAATTATTTTGTATAGGTAACGAATGAAATAATAATTATTTCCAAATAGTTCTTTTTATTCAAAATTAAATCTAGATGAATGAATGTACTGTGGTGTCACAATAATAAATTTCACAAGTAACCCTTTCTCAACATTTCAACACAAATAGGTGTGTGCACTCAGAAAACAAAATGTGTATATAGGTGTTGATGTGGGGTGAAGTGAATACTTCAATTTATTATTTTCAACTGGATCGGGAAGTTGAAGAATTACGTAACGCAGAAGTCCACTGCCTCAACATTTTTTTCTCTATCCCAATCCCAAACTTGCTTGACATCATTACAGCTCAACTCGTTTGGTTCTTCATGACTGCAACTACATGTTTATAGAATCCAGATTGGCCCCCTTTGCAACTGCATTCACAGTTCCACTTCGTAACTGGTGTATCTGGAGAACCCGATTCAATTTTCAGTTCATGAGGAAAATTTCAAGACGGAAGTTTGCAGAGAAAGTCCAAAAACTCGTCGCTCATCGATATTCTCTACCTCACATATAAACAGATGAAACATGATTGGCATTAAATTCTGCATCCCCCTTAACCACAGGCCTACTTTTTCCGATTAAATATTGAAAATTTTCAGCCGAATGAATCTTTACCAAACGCATTTGAGAGGAATTAAAGTTGAGACGTAAATTAAAAGCTAAGGTGTTCATAAAAATTAAATATCAAATATCAACAGAACATCTAAAAGTCGTCACTGTCACCTGACTGATCTGACGTTTGCTTTGTTTTCCTGGAGTTTTGAAGCGCCCCCTGGTTCCATTGGCGACCGCGAATAATACCACGTTGTCAGCTGTCAAACGTCATATCGTCTTCCTCTTCTTTTTCATCTGCCAGTTATACACCTAACCAGTGTTGTCTTCTTCTTCTTTTTCTTCTTCTTCTTTTTCTTCTTCTTCTTCTTCGTCTTTCTTCATATCAACCATACAACTCGGGGTGGATTGGAAGTGAAGGAAGTTTTGGTCGGGTGTTTATATGGAGAAAAAACATATACATGCGATATAGTTGAGAATAGTTGAGAAAAATATGTCGGAGACTGCGTTTCAATAATTTTGAATGCGTACCATTTTGCACGCATTTCATCCATTAGCATGCGTTCCAATTGTTTTTGCATGCGTTTCAATCGTTTAGCGAGCGTTTCAATCGTTCGTGCATGCGCTTCAATTGAGTTTTATGCGTTTCGAGTTTTGCTTGCGTTTCGATCGTTTTACATGCGTTTCAATCATTTACCAGCGTTCCAACCCTTTGCATGCGTTTCGATTGACTGTTGCAGTTTACTATTCAGAAATGTTCCCTCAAGGTGTCGTGAAAACGTTCAACGTCAATGTACTTACAAAAAAGGGGGCGAGGAAGAGGGGAGGTTTAAGAGGAGCGAAGAATTTTTGTTTTATTAGTCAATACAGAATATTGTCCAGTGAACACCACGAGGAGGTTAGAACACACGTTCACCAGGAAAAGGGGAAAATTAACATAAATTTAAGTAAATAGATAATGCGGTAACGTTGGCAACTTTTTTTGTTTTGTATAATGAAATAATGGGTCTTTTGACAATTTTTCTTTTGGCATCTTTTGTTAATAATGGCTCTTTTTTGACAATATTATTTTGGCATCCTTTGTTGATAATGGCTCCTTTTGACAATTTCACTTTTGGCATCTTTTGTTAATAATGGCTCTTTTTGACAATATTATTTTGGCATCTTTTGTTTATAATGGCTTTCTTTGACAATTTTACATTTTGCATTTTTGTTGATAATGGCTCTTTGTGACAATATTATTTTGTCATCTTTTGTTGATAATGGCTCTTTTTGACAATTTAACTTTTGGCACCTTTTGTTAATAATGGCTTTTTTGACAATATTATTTTGACATCTTTTGTTGATAATGTCTTTTTTGACAAGTTTACTATGACATATTTCTCCCGGTTCAATAATTTCTGTGAGTGAACGAATGGCTCTTTTGATTTATCAGTTATTTTCATCAATTCATGTTATTTATAAGGATGGGGGTACATATAGTTTGTGAGTCTTGATTAAATAATTTTTTCGTTCTATTGGTGTCTATCAAACAATTGTAGAATTTTTTCAATTTTAGAGGAGATTCAGTTGTCATCAGCGGTATACTTTATGATTTTGTATCCGTAAGGTTGTGAAGTATGATCATCGAAGAAATGTCGTTTCGAAGATACAGGGCGGTACTTTCTCATGACATTTATAGTGATGACGTCATGTTCCTTCGCTCGGCGAATTTGTTTACTACACACAGATATAGGTTCAGAAGGGGTTAAAATCATCTTTTTAATTGAACCAAAATTGATCATTTGTGACACCAAATAATTCAAAGATATTCTTTTACCTTCACAGGTGATTTTGAATTCTTTGTCTTTGGTAGACCACACTTCATAGGCGTAGTTTTTAGGACCACCAGACACAAACTCTGATATATAGCTATTGTGAACGTAACCTTCCAATTCATCGGTCATATCACCTATAAATTGTTGGAATATTGACTTGTTCAGGTTTGCTACTCGATCACCCAGTTGTTCTGAATAAGAGTAAAGCTTCAAACGAGCGAGAGTGGTGACATTTACTGTAGGAAGAGGAACGTAGCATTTATATTTATATTCACAATTAACAACAAGTGTTTTTTCGTTGATAGGGAGAATGGTATTAATATTGATGGAGGGGTTTGTCATCATTGAGAAAAACGTGTTATTAACAATGGAAGTTTTAGCTTGATTTTCCCTCTGCCCAACTTTCCCCAGAACGATTTCAACATGAGTTTTGCTAGTGATCGAAGTCCAGGATTGTCAACAATTTCGGAAAATTCAAGTTTGTCATTTTCACGTTGTAAAAACTCCTCGATCTATCTGTCTCTTTTCTCGTCGGTGTTGCAACGCTGGGGCCATCCTGACGCCAACTGTTTGATTTTGATAAATGTATTCATCATTTCGGTAAACAGACCAGATACTCCTTCGCTGGATTGAATGGTGTCATATGACCATATTTCATTAGTTTCCAGCAACTTGTAACCTATTTCAATACCCTTAACTACTTCCTCAATTACCCAGGTGCCAGGTGCCAGGAACGCCTGAATACCTTGTTGCAGGATGAGGCTATTGTTGATGCTTCCGTGAACGGGCACACATTGGTTTCATCCAACAACAGTTGACGAAACTTGAGGCATGCCTGAGTCAGAATATCGACATCGCGAATACAGTAATCCATGATTTCTTTCTGAAATTCAAAAACGTAACTTTCAGCGACTCGTTCATCATACCATTTGATTAATTCTTGACGGTCTTTGGATTGCAAATGGTCTGGATTGTAAAATTTGATAGGGGGTATGGGGCCCTTGTAATTTTGGTTCTCTAGACTGTTGAACAGGTGTGGAAAAAAATCCTTTTCGCATTTCGCAGATTCCAAAAGCCTTTGGAAGTTTGGAGAGGGCCGTGGGAAAATAATTGAGTGAATCAAGAAATTTAACGTTGCCTAGAGACATAGAAATTAATTTGATTCCTCTCATAATGAGGTCGGGCACCAAATCGGTTTTCGTTAAAACATAGTTCAGAACGAATTGATGATCAAATCCACCACCATTATGCGCGAGGATGACAATATTTGTCTTTGCACCATCACGTATTCCATGAATCTGTCGATAGGATTATTTTTCAAAATTTGGAGTCTAACTCCACACCTATTGCAAAAGGACCCTTTGACTGAAATGCAATCAGAACAACATTGCCCAAACACACACATAGATTTGGCTCGTGTAGGAGGGAGCCATCATCTTGAACTTTTTCCTGCCTCCCATTGCTCTCCCATGCATTAGTAGAAGGGAAATGAAAGAGCTTTGGGATTCAAAGTCAAAACCTATGAGAGAGCTTTGGGAAAGCATACGCCGACAAAATTTCTTGTCGAAACAGGTATGGCGGTGTGGTTATAATTAGAATACCTACAAAGAAATATGCGTATGAGATTTGAAGAACGGAAGAGTTTATTCATCAGATAGTTTGTTGAAAATTATTTTTGGGAATGGATTCGAGAAAATATCAGATAATACCGAGTGAAGAGAAAATCAACTGAAAATTACATTTAGGAATTGATTCAAGGAAATATCAAATAGTACAGGGTGAACAGAAAATCGATTAAATTGTAAAAGGAACATGAATTCGAACATAATATTCAGTACATGACTAGAGTCAATTATAAAAATACAAAAGACAGCTTTTCAAGAAATATACGGGGTGATCTGGAATCAAATGAAGAATGAACGAAAACGAAAACCATGACTAGTGAGACATATACTGGGTGAATTGAAAATGAAGACATCGTGATTTCATAGTAAAATGGTAAATGGAAGGTTTAATTGGGGTTGATGTGCCATTCATTAGGGTCAAATGCCTATATTAAAAAACAAGACAATTTCTAAGAATTATACGAAGGTTAACTGAAATCAAATGAATTGAAAATGTAGAGTAAATTTAGAGAAATGAAAAACATGTTTTGATCACACGCTCGATGAGACATGCATATACAGGGTCACTTAAAAATCGGAGACAATGTAAAATTTTCTTTTATCACAGTGAACTTGCGAATGAAAGGTATAAATTGGGGTTGAAGTTAGAATAAAAAATATACACTGATTAAGTAAAATAAATAGCGAAATGGTCGTGGTGTTGGAGCGTTTGCCTCTCACCCAGGTGATTTGGGTTCAATCCGTACCGCCTGCCACTGAGATGAAGTGGTTCGGAATCCACTTGTTCATAAATTCTAGGTTCCGGATCTTCTTTGTTCGCACAAGCTCTGCTTTTGAGGAGTTCTCTCTGAAAACATGGTTGATTGGTAAAAACAAATTTTGAATACTTTTATTTTGTTAACATAATACTTATATAGAGGAAGTAGAGGAGATTGAAAAACTCGAATACATGAAAAGTGATTAGAAAAATTAAGGATGTGACATATGTGAATGTATACAGAGCTTGCTTGATTATCGAAAATTTATGGTATAAGGATGTATCAATTGAATTGTGACTAACTATGAAATACACGATCGAAAATAAATTTCAAGTGTTTATGATAGAAAAGTTCTAATGCATAGGCGAGTACGTAGGTATAGGATGAAGACGTCATGAACTCGTAGAGAAAACAGCAAATCGAATAAAACGCTTTATGGGTTGATATAAGAAGAAAACATATACACTATTAATTAACTATTCAAACATATTGAGTTGTAATTCTAAGAAATAGAAGACGGTAAGTTTGATTGAAAATGGTATGATAAAAAATTGAATACAGAGTGAAGAGGGGGAATCAAGCGAGTTTGAAAACATGAAAGTGAATGGGGAAATTAAGAATATGACATATGTAGCTGTATACAGATGCTTAATTATTGAAAATATATAGAATATATTGTGACTTGAAAAACACGACCGAAAAATTAATTTCTAGTATGAGTAGATGATACAAAAGTTCTGTGATTTAGGTATACTACATAAAGACATATCTAGTGAAGTTGCAGAAAAATGCTAAATAAAAGGCCGGAATGGGTTGATATAAGAAAAAACATACACACACTATCAATTAGATAATTTTTATACAGATTGAGTTGTAAATCTGAGACATTGAAGATGGTATAGCTCATTTGAAATGGAGATTGATAGAGAAAAATGTATAAAAATCAGAAAAAAGAAATTATAAAAAAAATCAATGCATAAAAATGCCTGAAAAATTTAAGGCATGTGACATATGTAAGGGCAACACGGTCAGAAACTCATTGACAACTGAAAATAAATTTAAGGTTATAAACAGAAAAACTTAGAAATAATTATACTGGTTTAGAGAAAAAAATCCGAGAAAGACTCAGGTGTCTGATGTTTCAGTTCGTAAACGGAACTCAGTGGTGATTCAGACTTTTGTGTTATTTCGAAATGATTTGTATCAAATAAGGCACTGCGGTTGAGCATATGGGGTTGCGTTGGGTTCACCTACAGTTGTTGACATAGTAAAATCGCTTACATAAATCAATAATCAGTAATATGACAACCCCAATATGACGCCACTCGAGTGCTTGCTTGTTTACTGTCTACTCCAGTTGAAATTCTCAGAAAACACGATGATCCATTTTTGAGCTTGAATTTGTTTTTCAGGGTTAATCGCAGAGTTTTATCTCACACACATCCAGAGTTTTATTTACGCTGCTCGAGCTAAATTGACCTTGGAGTTGTTTTTTGTTATTGCGCAATTTGGGATTTCCCAGATCGACCGTTGCATACATTTGCAGCGTGGGTTACGCGAACTCGGCGTGGAGGTGGACGGCGTGGGTCACGTGACACAGAGAGTTAATACGTACGTTCACAGCGAGCCTGCGTCATTTCATTGTCTGCGTTCGAAGCAACAACAAGTGCCTCTCTGCCGCTCATCTGTCTCTCGCTTTTTTTTCTATACAAGTGCATTGTTTTTATTGTGAGTGCCAGTTAATTCGTGATTTGCAAAGGTTAGTAGTAGTAGTTATTCATTTTTTATATTTCGCGAGTGTTTCAAGTGTGCCTATTTCTTTCGATTCACTTTTTGTCGGGTTTTATTTTCAAAAAAATTCAGAAAAGTTCATTTATCATATTTATTTTTTGTCTCATACAGAGTGTTTCTCTCACAAAACGTCATATTTTTTTGTATTTTATACAGTGTGTATGTGTGTGTGTGGATTGCATTTTTTATCATAATTCCTTCTCATACAGGGTGTCTCTCACAAAGTTCCATTTGCTATATACATTGCGATTCGAATATTTTATTTTCATCATATTTATTTCTCATACACGGGGTGAATCATAAACATCTTTTTTTTTCATTTTGAGTGATTGAGTGAGAGTTATACAGCGTATATGAATTTTTTTTAATTTTTCAAATGATTTAGCAGATGTCTCATCTTCTCGACGAAATTAACAAGATTTCGTTGGCTTGCAGGAAGAACCTGCGGAAGTTGTCTGAACTACCGAAGGACGAACCCCATCTGTATTCCTGCCAAATCAACTGACTGGTGCATTCAAACCCATCCTCGACAAATTAACCGAGTCCCAGCATATGCTCATCTATAGGGGCGAGCAGAAAATTGCCAATCAAATTCATCCGGAGCAGCTGTTTGTGTGTCTGTTGAATAATCATCATCATCATCATGTCATCTGACGCTATTGTTGCATACAGTATGGAGATGGTAGCCAAGTTGCGTAAGGCCAAAAAAATCCTCAAAAGATGAAGATGAAGATCGCAAACATTGGCTGGCCCATTGCAAGTACAACGCCCGCCTGATCAATAGTGCGATCGCGGCAGTGGATTGCACAGGCTTTCTGAACAAATTACAAACTTTATGCGGACACTTGAAAATTATCCGAAATTTAATCAAAAAGTCAGGTCAACAACAGCCAGGCGTCGACGTAGTGGTGGCAGAGGGAGTCAAATCAAAATTAACATCTCGAGTAAAGTGGTAGGACTTGAAATCGGCATTTTCTTCGCGTTTACGCACCGGTAAAATTATAAATTTATATTTATAAACATAAAGATATTGGGCAATTTTTTGGTGATGCATTCATTCTATTCAAAAGCAGAATTCAAAATTTATTGAAAAAACATTCAATCATCAAAGTCAATGCAACATTTTGTGGTGAATTCGTGAACAATTCCTTGAATCAAGAACAAATAATAAGCAACTTTAAATAATTCAACACTAAAAACGTTGTTATCGATAGGGGTACAACTTTGAAAGAGTGGTTCCTAGAAAATGTCATCGATCAAATTCAAAACAAACTGTCGGAATTCGCGGACAAAGAAAGTGGATGGAGTCTTCAGAAAATTGTTAGTTTGGGAATCAATACGAATAAATCGGGTGTGGGAAACGGTTTGTCTTTCATCGAGCAAATCTTGTCGCCATCACAGTAGCATCTAGATGTAGGATATCTTGAACATCCGCTTCCGTCAAGTAGAAGTGGGTGTCATTCTTGGAAACTCGCACTTGTAGACTCTCTGCATAAGTGTGTAATTCCAAACATGCTGAAGGGCAGGCTGGAGCATATGATGTGTTGGACCTTGCACCCGAGTTTCACTGCAGGCACGAAACTCCGAGCAAAACTTATGCCGCATTGCAAGCTCAAAACGTCGGTGTTGCGAAACTCGTAGGTTGCGTTGCACGTGAAAAAACGTTCCGCTTTGATGGCCTCCTTGTACATGTCACTTATTCGATCTAAATCTGCCAATCGATCTGCCCACTCTCGGTCCGATGATGATAATGATGATGATGATTAAGCTGACGCCGATGACGCCACCGACGCCAACTCGTAACAAGAGAACTCTTCAGAAGACTCGACAACGACGTTGTTTACTGCACCAAACATGTTGACTGACTAATCTCTGCACCGTTTGGCATCGGTTTATTTCTCCGCTGCCGCCGCCGCCATCACCCACCACCCTCCCCCCATACACCGGCTCGAGTTTCTACGTCGTCGAGAGCTGAGAGACAATGATAAAAGGCCCCGTCTTCCAGTTGAGATTGTGTCAATTTTCCATTGAATTACATGCGATTTGTCGCATCAATCCAACTATTGTTCTTACTATCGCACCCCAGCCATTTCACAAGTACTTTACGACCCTTACGCCTGATTATTTTTTCCACTAGATATACTTCGGGATTTTTTGTTTTTTGTAGTTCTTGTTCGTAGAAAGCGCAACTGATTGGTCGCCCTTCCAAGTTCTCCAGCAAATACGTGATTGGTTGGGTGATTTTCACTTTGACAACTTTGATTAGTTCCGTAGTCCAATTAGGCGTACACCCTTTTTTGAAAACATGCTTGGACTTGCTAATTCTCACGAAATCGCCAATTTTGAATTTTTTTCGACCAGCATGTTCGGCATAATCATACGTTGACTTTTACACCTGCTTTTCATTGTCTTTGGTGACGTCACACGGTTTCATGCCGATCGTTCGATGTTTGCGCTGGTTGTAGTTTTTAGCAATGTCCGGCAAAATGTCCAGCCATTTGTAGGTACCGTTCAAACTGAAATACTTGAAGAGATTCTCCTTGAGAGTACGTATAACCCTCTCTGCGATCGCGGCTTTCTTCACGGTATACGTGCTGTAGTGTTTGATGTTGTACTTTTTCAGGAGAGTCTGAAAGCTGGAATTGTAAAATACAGTTCCGAGATCTGATTGAAGAAGCTTGGGACATCTTTTCGCTTTCGACAATATGTCACTCATCGCTTCGGTGACGTCTCGACCAGTTTTGGTCTTCAAGGGGCGCACTCATAGGTACTTGGAAAAGGTGTCAATCACCACGAGAATATAATTGAAGTTTTTATTGGCTTTGGAGTAATTTTGAAGATCAGCCAAGTCCATCTGCCACAGATCGTCGAGTTCTTTGATGATGGTACGCCTGCGAGGAAAATTCTTTCTGGCTGGAACATGGAGCTCATCAAACAATTGTTTTTTCTCAGATGATGAAGTCATTTCGCTAATGGCGGAGCCAATAAACTAACTGCACTGGGCGTTACACCTTCTACTTAAGAGGCTGGAATATCAACAATATCCAGTGCCAATTTATACAAGCGTTTCTTGGCATTTTCATGCTTTTTCATTGAAAGTGACATGAATTTCATCACTTGAATATCCAAAGCTGTTAGATTGTTTTTGGTGGTGTCCAGCTCGTCTTTGAGTTTGTGTATGACGTCATCTTTGAGCTGCTGTATGACGTCATCAACGTATTTTTTGTTGGCAACATCATTGAGGGCACTTGGCGTTTCCACATTACATATTTTCACATGTTCAGCATCAATGTCCCCATTTGTCGTATAGTTGAGTATAACGCCAGGGAAATGGTAGGGCTGCTACTGCTGCTGCCATGCACGGCAAGCTGACGAAGTTTGACCGAACTTGTTGATGCTCATGATGCGAATGTGGCATGCAAAAAAAGTCTACGCTGCCGGCATTTTTGGTAGATACCAGAAGCCTATACCTGTCAAAGAGCTCGTTCACATCGTCTCAGTACACGTATTCTATGGGTTTCGTGTTGTATGTCAACTGATCTGGGATACCACCGCCGCCAGTGAAATGACCTCGACCACCACCACCACCTATTTTTGATTGAGGGTCTTTGAACATTGGTCGAATGAAAATTTCATATTTGGCAGTCTGAGATGAATTCAACCTACCTCGCGCATCCACATGTGCACCTGTAGCTGTCAAAATTTGCTTGTATGCCACCAAATCGGCTTTGGCGTATTTGGGATTTTTGTAGAAAATCAAACTATATAGTCCCGGAGTGCCCTCGTACGTTACACCATCAATGCGAATGTCCCCCGTATCTTTATCGAAGCCCATCAGCTTTCTATCGAGCAACTATTGCCCTCTTGGTTTGTCGTAAATGGCACCGTAATTCACATCTATTTTGCCGGATTTAGCGCGATGTTCATTCACGAATTCAGTTGCTACTTCGGGATAAACTTTCAAGTAGTCATCCTCATCATCATCATAATCACCATCACCATCATCTGTGTGGTAGCTTTCTTCGTCTTCTTCCTTTTTCATAAAGTCTGGAGTCGATGGCGGTTCCTGTTTCTCTTCTTATTTCACTGTCAGTCGTGATCGCTTGGTGAGTGGCGGCACTGCCACACTCAATCTTTTCAGCGGTACGTAATGGGTTTGAATAATTTACTCAATGCTTCATCATGCTCGGATTTTCCGAGTTTCAGACTCAGATACTTTTTTCGCACTATTTTCGACAACTGATTGACTTGACGTTTGCGTTCAGCTTTAGCAATCTCTGTCTCGATGCGGGGTGATGTGGTCGGCGCCATGGCTTCAGTACGAATGCCGTGCCACCTCGCATCATATTTGTATATATTTGTCAAAGCCCAGGCGGTAGCGCCCTTTGTTCACATCAAAGTCTTTGATAATGACCAAAGATCCGAATTTTTCCTTCCAACAGGTGGCGCACATGCGGCGAAATTCCTCAAAGGTGTAATCCGGAGAGACGTGCTCGTCGAAGGCGTGCTTCAAATTCATATCGTCTTGCCGACAAAGCATTATAATGTTGCAATTGTCCCTGATCAGCTGTTTGGGTATTTTCGAGTAGGTTTGACACAAGTAGGTCGGGTCAATACCCTTGTGGCGTGCCATGGATTTTATTCTGTTTGTCACACGCCACATCGTCAAATATGAAAAGTGAGTTTTCTTTCGCCTTTGACAGATCGATTACCTCGTCGTTGTCCCTGTATGAAAAATAACCTACGCCCTTGACTTGTTTGAGTACATCGTGCAGTAGCTGATATTTAGGTTGGTACAGCGACTATGAATAAACGTAAACATTGTCAAAGCGTTCGGGCTGAACAGCAGACTGAGTACAGCGTTGGTCTTGCCACATCCGCTGGGGCCACAAAATATCGCTCGGAATGAATTCGGTAGCAGGAGACCGTGTTCATGTATACCGTCGTCGTCACCGCCAATACCTCCTCCACCTATGGTATCGAAATTGACTATTTCCAGAGCCGGCTCTTGTTGCACCACTTTCATGTTTGAGTTGATTGAATGTTTGTATGTATGTGTGTGACCACACCCACATCTGACATTCGAATGACATTTTGAGTTGAGTACAGCTATGTAAGTAGGTGCGCAGCATCATTCGCGTCAGTGTCATGCTGACTGTCGAGCACGAAGGTCGTGGAGTGGTGAACTCTCTGATTAATCATCTGCCATTCGAGCTTCATTTGCCTGGATACCAGTACTCTGGACCAGGTACCAAACTACAGAAGAGATTGGCACGTGGAGACCCTGGTGTGAACCCTTCGGATTCAGCTTGTAAGACTCACGATATTGCATACTCGCAATACAAGTTTTTGAAGAAGAGACACAAGACCGACTGGGCACTGAAAAATCGAGCTTGGCAACGTGTCAAATCAAATCAAAGACGCCAAATTTGGTGAGAAAGCTGCTGCTTGGCTGGTCACCACAACCATGAAGGCTAAAGTAATTTGGGAATGGGTATGAAGAAGAAGAAGACTGCTGCTGCAAAGCCAAAGTCTTTTCGTCGAGATGTGGTTAAGAAAATCACCAAGACTCTGCGAAAAACTGTGAAACCTGATCAGCTGAAAGATTTGAGTGCGAAGGCTCTGCGAAAATCCTCCTGGGTGGCACTGCGTGCTGCCCGTGCTCAAGTGAAGAAATTGGGTGGCTGCAAAAAAATCAGAGTACCCCGAATAATACCGTTCGAAGCGGAGAGCGGTGGTGTGCTGCCTCTGCTTCCGATATTCGCTGCTCTGGGGGCGCTGAGCTCGTTGGCAGGTGGTGCCAGCACCATAGCCAGGACCATCATCTCCTCGGCCAATGCCAAAAAGAAATTGAAGGAAGACAAGCGTCATAATACCGCAATGGAGAGCATTGGCGGTGACAACAAACATGTAGGAGGTTCCGGTTTGTTTCTGCGCAAGACCGCTAAAGGCAGCTACGGTTTGTTTCTTGAGAAGAAATTTTCGAAAAACTCCCGCTGAAGCTGCCCAATAGAGCGTTGTATGATGAGGAATTGCTTAAATATGTGAAACGTCTGAAAATACCTCATTTCATTGGTGTTTTCATGCGAGACAACTTACCTCAATCCTCATCGAAACTTCCCAAGTACAGAGAATGCGCAATCATCAATCTGGACTCGAGCAGGAATCGCGGAACGCATTGGGTAGCTTACGTGAAACGCGGACATGTGGTGAAATACTTTGACAGTTTCGGCAATTTGAAGCCGCCGGTGGAATTGGTGCGATATCCGGGTAAAAAAGTGAAAATCTTCTACAACAACGATCGCTATCGGACATTCAACCAAGTTGATTGCGGTCATTAAATTTGTGTTTGAATTTTCTATACGAGAACACACTCTGAGTGTGCGCGCGGGAAAATTAATAGAAATGTGGTGACCTTTAATGACGAGCGCAATGAGGTTCATTATATGGTGACGTGGAGTTTTGCATACAAAACTTCGCGCAAATCGTATTGGATGCAAGTGGCCATGGACAGGATACGTTTCGCTAGACGAATAGCGCGAGCCTCACGCGTCTTCAAACCAAAACCAGACTCTGAGCACAGAGCGCGCATATGGAATAGTTTAAATAGAAGTACAAAACCCCATCCGGTGTCAGTCATGTCTTTGCTGTTGACAGTGACAGGTCAAACGTCGACTCTAACCGATTTTCGTCCCAAGGATTCCATAGGACGATTACTGGGTTTTTCCCCGAGACTATTGGAGGCTGGACGCGTTCACTCATCCGACTTACCTGTGAACAATATCAAAGTTCGAACTGTTCACACATCGGGTGCCTTCTTCAACAATCGCCCGGCTCACACCATATACGAGTTTGCCGTTCGAGAAGACCCCGGCTTTGCCATCGACGAAATACAGTAGTAGCAGTAAGTAGTGGGAAAATCCACTCTTTGTTTGTGTGTATGTATGTGATGCAGGCTTCGACAGGTCGAGAGCGTCATTTGTAAGCCAAACGTTCAGTCGTTCAGTCGGTGGTTGATCTTGCTCTCTCTCTCTGTGTGTGTGTGTCTCTCAGTTAATCACAGCAGTGAATCAGTTCAATCAGCAAACAAACAACAACAAGAAGAAGCTCGTAGCCTGTGACATTCAGGGATCCACTGTGGGCGATGAATTCCAACCCAAAGAGCTCGCCATCACCGACGGGCATCGCAAAAACCACTTTTTATTCAAAGCCGTAGTGCCATTCCATGACCTGAGCGAAGCAGATAAACGGTAAGTACGATATTTGGAGAGAAATATCCACGGCATTTCATACTCTGATGGCTATGTCGATTTCAACGAGATCCAGGAAGTGCTGCGCCCCATCATCGAGGCTTATGTGGTATACGTGAAGGGTAACCAAAAATTCGATTTTTTGCTGAAGTTTGTGTTCGATCTGCCCAAGAGGCCACACATCGTCGATATTGCGGCTACTACAAGTACAGTCGTCACAACGCCTCCACTGACATTCGAGAAGCAAAGCTCGCTCTGTTTGAATCATATAGCATCCGGAGAAATAGAAGTGCATTGTGCCGTGAGACACTGTTTCGAAATCTCGCAATGGATATCGTCACACCTGATATGGTGAGGCCCCACGGCGATCAGGACGACGTCGACCACGACACTCCTATCAATTGACACTTGCTAAATTTGCGCGAGCTCAAGGCGCACATAGCAGAGTACGAGCACAAGCTGTGTATTTTCAAACGCTTTCATAATATGCAAATTAACGATGGTAAATGGATGAGGCAGCAGCAGCATTCACCGATCTACCACGTTCCGCCGCCGTCGCTGCCAGCACCAAGTCCATGACGTCAGCCACACCAGGACTAGAAGAAAACACACGAAATATTATTATTCATATTGAATTATTATTATTATTATGTATTAATAGATGTATAAAACCAATTTTTCTCTATTTATTTTGCGGATCAAATGAATGGGAGAGAGAAAGAGAGAGAGAGACTGAAAAAATACGAGTCATATACATTGAGCAATGGTGTATGTGTGTGTTCCTCTCAGTGTATAATTTGAGTGACATATACGCTGTTTCTCAGTGTACATTGAGCTGTCGTTACGATGACAACAAATTATATAATTCTAGCAGCCGTTCTGTCGAACGTACTGTATATTAGCCCGCCATATGAGTACGGTAAGATATTGGTATCGTATTTGCACGACGATGATTCGAGTACTTTGAACTGGACGAAAATGACTCAGGCGCTAGCCAATGATGGATATTTGCCTGTGTTGAGTGCCGATATCCCGATGCACACCTCATCGTACAGACTGCGGAAGATTTATACAAATCACACCTATAGCGATACGCAGTGGCTTTCGCTGAAGATGTCTTGCCCCTCTAGCAGCACTCCGAGGCTATTGTCGTCGTCGTCGCCCCACCCAACTACCCAACCCGTGGACGTCAAGATGCAAGCCTCTGCTGCTGCTGCTGATCGAGAGAGTGAAGATACGTTTTCTATGGTGCGACTGACGCACGCGTCTGCCGCACAGCGTCTGACGCAAACGGCTGACGCCAGTATACCCATTTCCTATGAACTGTTAGACGCGAGTGATTTGTGGTCAAAAATAAACCATTTTCTGAGTTATAAATATGCGAAAACAAAATAATATTTTTATTGAATTTGCTATTGGAAGAAATTTTACTGAAAAACATGTGCAAAGAAAATGAACAAGTTCATCCATTATTTAAAACCAGATCTGAGGAAGGCTTTTTTCAAACTTTACTAAGTAGACATTTATTGAAAGATTAAAAGAAACTTAAGCAATTTTTTACATTTAATATTGCCCAGTTTAATTACATACTGGAGTTGATAAATGAAGATGTAACCAAACAGTCATCGAATAGATATCCATATCCTATCACTCCTGAAGAGAAATTGGCCAACCCATTCCTCCAATATTTCATCTTCCTCTGCAGAAAATAAAACGTTCGATATCGTACAGGCACGAATTTGACAACCGCGACTGACGCTTGACTTCCATGAGAAGGGTAGAGCCGCAGCGTTTGTAGCCGCTAGCGGTTGACGCTTGCGTCTGTCGCTCGAAAAGAAACGAATAAATGAATTGTCACATGAGCAGTACTAGGCGTCAGACGCTGTGCGGCAGCCTCGTGTGTCAGCCGCCTCATAGGAAACGCAACTTAAGGATTCCAAATGCGAGCTGCCACCGCTGCCGCCGACGACACTGCACGATTGATTTATGTTTTTCGTGCCAATAGTTCGAATATCCGAATCCATATATAGTTTTATTGAATCCATGCATCAATTTTTTTTTTTAATCGATAATGATAATGTATCTTCATACTACGCCACTGTCACTGAAGCGTAATTTTTTTATGTGAAAAATGAATGTATTTTTCTCGAACTGACGTTATTCATTTCGATAAATGAAAACAGATAAAGACAGACATACAATGCCATTGGTTACAGTGAGACACTTAAATGAATCGATCAATTTGACTTCAAACTAAACTCTCTTATCTCTGCTGACTCATAATTTTTTCCTGGAAAAACAAACATCTGACTGTCGTAAGTCACACAACGGCAGCTGATGTGTGCAAATTTAAAATCGAGACAGTAAATAACTCCAAGGTCAATTTAGCTCGAGCAGCGCAAACAGAACACCGGATGTGTGTGAGATAAAACTTTGCGATTAACTCTGAAAAACAAATTCAAGGTCAAAAATGGATCGTCGTGTTTTCTGAGAATTTCATTCAACTGGAGCAGACAGTAAACAAGCAAGCACGGAACGTGCCTTATTGCTATTTCACGGCGGCGGAGACGTATTTTTTTTCTTTTGGAATTTCATTCAAGAGAGTGAATTAATAATTCTATCATAATTTTCTGTTGTTCTAAGACAGTAGACATTTTTCATATTTAATTATTTCGTTTTGTCAATTAAGGCGGCGGCAATTTTTTTTTTCTGCACAGCGAATCACGTGACTTTTTTTTTTCTCTTCCAGCCAATTACTCTCAGCGAATCACGTGAGGGAACGTTTTTTTCATAACTTCCAACCGATTGCTCTCAGCGAATCACGTCAGGGGACGTTTTTCCATAACTTCCGCCATCGCCGCCATGTTTTTTGCCTCCCGCTCCATCGCCGTCATGTTTTTTTGCAGAAAAGATGTGCGCCACTTAGGGTGAGACGCAGCTGACGACCCCCCACCCCCGAATCTCTTCGGCGAACACGTCATCTTCAGTTCTTCAGCCCCCAACTCTCCACCAACGGCGAGAACTCGATGGACGCGGCGCGGCCATCGAGAGATTCACCGTGTGGAGCAATACCAATATGACTCCACTCGAGTGGCATCATATTGGGGTTGTCATACTACTATAATCAGTGCCACAACAAATAATAATAATAGTTGTTTCCCACCTTTATGGACTTAGTCTGTTGTAATTTTTCAATATAATATATATATATAATAATAATAATCGTCTTTATTGTTATACAGTTGCAATTTTAACATGGTTTTATTCAAATAAGAACTTGGATAATATGAAAAACAAAAGGCGGAGTTCAACTTAGGTAGCACAAGTGCAACTAAGTTGCTCTTTCACTCAACCTCAAAAACTCTACCTACGCTAAGACAAGACGCAGAAGAAAAATTGAAAATAAGATAATGGTATATGGTACATATGGCTTGTGAAATGTACCCAACCGATACTTACTTTCGTTGATCACATCAAATTAAGAACGAAAAGATTCTCAATGATTAAGATTGGCTTTCCAGCAGAAAAAGTTTGAACTTTTTTCGGAACTCAGACATTTTTGCATTTTTTAATTCTTTTGGTAAAAGGTTCATCACTTGACACATATGGTAAGAGAATGATCGCTTGAAAAATTCAGTTTTGAAGCTAGGTGGTGTGAGGGTACCTTTATACCTAATGTTTAAATTGTGAACATCAGTACGAAAAGTGATTTTTTTGTATAGATAAGGTGGCGTTTTAGTCAGTATAATTTTCTGATATAAATTTGCGGCATTTAACTTTCTTCTATTTTCCATCGTGATCCATCCCGTTTCACGTAGTTTATTGGAGATTCCTTGATATTTTATAATTCCATGAATGAGCCGTAGACATGAGTTCTGTACTTTCTGTATTTTCTGAGCATACTGTTTGGTTAAACAAGGGCCATACAAGGTACAAGTTGTATTTGCTTGATAATGTGTTTCTCGAATCGTAAGTCGGAATCGATTATAAATCCAAGACTTTTGGATTCATTTGTGGGTTGTAATGAAACGTCATCAACCATGATTTTAAGGAATTCACTTACTTTCTGGCGATTTGTCTTTGTTCCAAAGAGAATTATGTTCGATTTAGTGGCATTCAACAATAGACAGTGGTCACTAGCTGACTGAACAAATGACTCAAGATCATTGTTCATAAGTGTGCAAGCATTTTCTACAGATTGAGGAGTGAAACTGTAGTAGAGTTGAGTGTCATCGGCGTAAAGGTGGATTTTACAAGATTTTAGACAACGCAAAATGTTCGATGAATAGACTGTAAACAACAGAGAGCCCAATATAGAGCCCTGGGGTACTCCTGACTCAAGATTTAGATAGTTAGAATAGATACCATTTTGGCATACACTTTGTTCCCTTTTTTTGATATAACTTTCAAGTAATTTGATAGCATTTCTTGATAATCCCATATAATTGCTAACAGAAGATCATAGTTCAAAGTGTCGAAAGCACGACTAAAATCAAGTAGCACGAGCACAGAACAGAGACCCTCATCTGTGTCCCTGATATTGTCATCTACGATGTGTAGCAGAGCAGTGGTGCAACTATGACCTTTGCGGAATCCAGACTGTACCTCTGGAAGTAACGAGAATGTATTAATAAGGTTTTTCAGCTTTTCTTCGACTGCTCTTTCAAAAACTTTTGATAAAGTTAGTAAAACACTAATTGCACGCAAATATTCAGTGGGATTAGATTTTTTGGGTAATACTCTTACCACTGCTCTTCCCCACATCGCTGGAAATACAATATGGGTTAAACAAAAGTTAACTATATGAGTGATATATTGCACGATATGTGGACAACACATTTTAATCATTTTAATATTCATATCGTCACATCCTTTAGCGTTTGATTTTATGTTACATATAATTTTATATGTAAATATATCATTTATTTCTTGGAAAGAAAATTTAGGTGTCACTAGATGACTACCCCTGTAAAAAGCTAATAATTCTTGAGTTGCCTGCATGATTGGTATAGAGTTAATAAAAAAATTGTTCACTTCATTTGGGTTTATCAAATTATTAGGAAGTTCTACGCATTTTTCGGGTAAAATACCATTTGTTTTCAGTGTTTTCCACATTTTCTTGTTGTTTTTAGTATTGCCTAACTGATAAGTGAAATATGCTTTTTTCTCTCTCTGAACTGCTTTGTTCACATAATTTCTGATTTCTTTATAATATTGTAGCCGTACTTTGGATCTATTTCTTTTCAATGCTCTCAGTGCTTTATCCCTAGAGGATATCATTTCTCTAATGTTATACGTTAGCCATGGTGCTTTGGGTTTTGTAACTCTAGACTTTGTAATTGGGGCATGACGATCAAATAAGTTCTGAAGAATATTAATCAATAGAGAAATTTTTTCATCAACACTTTCCTGATCGTAAATTTGATAAAATGGCATATTATACAGGTCTCTCTGAAAAAGTTCTTCATTGAAGTTTTTAAAATTTCTGTAAGTACACATTTTTGTAGTCCGTTTGTTACTATCAACTTTCATCTTACAATGAACTATGAGTTGATCCGAGATACCGTTACTGTCGATGATACCCCCTTCCACCACAGAATTCTCATTTACAAGGATTACATCCAAAAGGGTTTGGCTGTTTTTGCCTATTCTTGTGGGGATATCAATGATTTGAGTCAAATGAAAGATTCTTATAATTGACAAAAGATTTTCTACCTGTGAATTTTCAAGATCCAACATGTTAATGTTGAAATCGCCCGTGCAAACAATTTCATCCACAATGGGATGAAAATAACTCAGAGTATCTTCAAATTCCTCTAAAAACAATTTTTCATCTTGTGATGGTGCCTTGTATATTACACCTACTGCAAAAGTTTTTCTCTGAATGGAATCTTTAATCCACAGCTGTTCGCAAAAACGGTTACGTTGACTGATAACTTCACTTTTCAATCTATCAGATACATAAATACACACTCCACCACCCTTACCCTTACTCTGTCTATCATTCCTAAATATTTTGTACCCGGTAATTCCAATCAAATGGTCAGATATGTCTGCTTTCAGCCAAGACTCACAAATTGTAAAAATATCAAAATTTTCCCGTGCAAAAATATTTTCAACCTCTAATAATGATGGTACCAGAGATCTCACATTCACTCCACTTAAGTTCAAATAGTTCATACCGGGCAATTCAAATTACTTTTACTTAAAAAAAAAGTTTTACCTTGGAGGTGTACGCTTTACAAAGCAAAAAAATATATATATAAAGAAGTATAATCCTAATCTGAAATGTAACAAAAAGCAATAAATGGGCAAGACTCGTCTGCACCCATGCTGTCGACAGTATTTAAATTTTGAATTAAAATTTAGAAATTTGAAAAATTTCAATTATTGAGTTTACTTTAAGAGAAAAAGGAATATAATTCAAGATCTAATGTATTAACAGAGAGAGAAAAAAAAGTTAATTCAAAAAGTCTTTCAAGATCACCTAAGGAATTAATTTTGGATATATTTGCCTCTCCATTGAATTTTCCAAAAATAGTACCATGGTTGGTCCACACTTTTCCTTCCTTACCAAATCTTCCAATGGTTGCCGTCAGAATTTGACGCTGATGATTTGTTAGATCCTCCCTGATGAGTATCCCAGTATTTCTGAGAGATTTCTTATTTTAGTAAATATAATTTTTGAAGCAATTTGCAGAAAATCTTACAAACATAGGTTTTGGTTTATTCGGTTTAGTTGATTTCATCCTATAACAATTTTCAATATTTACGTGATCGAAATTTAATTTCATTTTGTTCTTAAAGATATCCAGTACTTTATTTTTACAGTCTTCATTATTTTCCTCGGAGACACCATATAGGATGATATTTCGACTTTTTCGATACTGGTCATATTTCTCTTGTTTTTCCACAAGTGTGTTTATTTGTTCTTGTTGGTTTTCCAGTATCTTCATCATGCTATCATTTTTTTCTCGCAGCGACTGAATTTCCTTTTCGTATTTTTCAGTGAGGGTTTCTGTTATAGTGATTGTCAATTGATTAATAAATTCTTCGGATGAACAGAGTTTCAGCACTAAATTTTTGACTACTGTCTGCTGATCTTCCTCGCCCCGTTTATTTTGTCGTGAACTCATTACAACTTTTTATTTTATTGCTCGAATCAATTATCAAATCCAATGTAACTTAGATTGGTTCTCTATACACTATCACTATCACCACTCACTGCAAAAAGTTATGGTTATATTTTTAAATTTAAGATACTTTGTAAATTTCCAGACAGCACAGTGAAACACGTCTAACCTACTCGATGCATAGGTAGAGAATATGAGAAAGTATTTGGAAAGAATTCCATTATTTTAGGTTTTCCTACAAACAATAGTGGTGGTATTCCCTCTTCCCGAAAATTGTCTACCCTGAGCAGATGAATTGAGTAACAAGAGAAACTACTACTACTATGAATGTTGTTCCTATTGAGTACCTATATGTTTTTTTCAGTAATATATCTTGGCGTTTCTTACGATAATACTCATGTCAATGCCGATGAGGGAAAAGAGCAACTCAAACAAGCAGAACGCTGAGCTTACATGCTTGTTGAATATTTATTGCTTTTCTCTAAAATATTCATCATATTCGTTACACTTCTTTATCTGTTGGGGGGACATGCAATTTGGCTATTGTATGGTTCACTAGCTCCAAAATTCACCTCGACCGAAAGTTATTATTGAATTTGGTGTGTGTCTGCAAGTCTGTCTGTTATTTATTCATGAAATGTAGGATCAATCGAACTCATAAAAATAACATTTGCGATGATGAAATTGCTATTACACCGAAGTTACACTTTATTAAGACAGCAGATCTGGTGGATTTCATTAGGTTACCCCCTCCTAATTCAACTTGTAGGAGAAACTACTATGTAACGACTGCACGCTAGACGTCATTATCTAACCAGCTCATGAAGTGTTTAGACGTGTTTTAAAAGCTCCTGATAGGTTTTTGATTTTCATAGAAGATTTTGTGTTTTTTAGTGAAATTCTTAGAAGTCTTATTTGAGTATTTTTCAAAGTGGAAAAGTTTTTGATAATCAAAGACTCAACTAAAATGATTCGCCATTTTGGACTTCAACTAATTATGTCGGTTTCAATTTTTGCTCCAACGAATTTTCACGTGGACAGGGGTGGATTAGCTTCAAACCTTCAGCTGAAATTACGGTAGATGATGTTTTCGATAAAATCTCCTCGATTTATCAATCCAATTCCAGTGGTCTGAATACCGATACATTCTGTCTCGGTGTGACATTTGTTAAACTACCAACCGGAAGGGGTAAAAGAAGTTGTCAATATAACACATTCGAAGAAGAGTGTCTAAAAAGACAGGGCATTATCACCTTCAATAATACCGACGGTATATGTCTACCACGGGCGCTCGTCGTCGCGAGAGCCCATGTAGATAAAGACTACACTTATAAAGCTGTTCTTAGAGACACTGGGAAAATTCAATATCAAAAGGCGTTACAGTTAATGAGGACTGCTAATGTTACAATTGCTACTGAAGGAGCCGGTATACCCGAGCTCAAACAATTTCATATACCGATATGGTAATAAAGGTAGGGATGTTAATTTTGAAGGGGACGGTTTTGGGCCCTTGTTAAATCTCCTATTCAATGTGACAAGTGTAAAAGATCTTTCTATAGATCAATATGTTTCGATAATCATATTAAAACTAAAAAATGTGAGCAGATCCGTAGATGTGAAGATTGTTTCAAAGTCATCCCTACTGACAGGAATCATATCTACCTGTGGAGAGATCTATTTTGAAATTAGTAATAAACATCAACCCACAAATTACTTTGTTACATTCAACCTAATATAAATATTCCAAAAAACAAAGATATTTTGTTTATTTTATACGACTTGGACACGAGGCAGGAAAAAGTTCAAGATGATGGCTCCCTCCTACAAGAGCCAAATCTGTGTGTGTTTAGGCAATGTTGTTCTGATTGCATTTCAGTCAATGGGTCCTTTTGCAATAGGTGTGGAGTTAGACTCCAAATTTTGAAAAATAATCCTATCGACGATTCATGGAATACGTGATAGTGCAAAGACAATTTTTTTTAATATTGTTATCCTCGCGCATAATGGTGGTGGATTTGATCATCAATTCGTTTGAACTATGTTTCAATGAAAACCGATTTAGTGTCAGATCTCATTATGAGAGGAACCAAATTGATTTCTATGTCTCTAGGCAACGTTTAATTTCTTAATTCACTTAATTATTTTCCCATGGCCCTCTCAAAACTTCCAAAGGCTTTTGGAATCTCCGAAATGCGAAAAGGATTGTTCCCACACCTGTTCAACAGTCTAGAGAACCAAAATTACAAGGGCCCCGTACCCCTATCGAATTTTACAATCAAGACCATTTGCAATCCAAAGACAGTGAAGAATCAATCAAATGGTATGATGAACGAGTCGCTGAAAGTTACGTTTTTGAATTTCAGAAAAAAATCATGGATTACTTTATTTCCGATGTCATGCCTCAAGTTCAGTCAACTGATGTTGGATGAAACCAATGTGTGCCCGTTCATGGAAGCATCAACAATCGCCTCATCCTGCAACAAGGTATTCAGGCGTAACTTCCTGAAACCTAACACAATTGGGATCATTCCCAAAAGAGGTTACAAATGCACAGAAAATCAATCGAAAATTGCCATTCAATGGATACTGGGGGAAGAGAGAGAAAGGGGAGTCAAAATAAGACATGCTGGGAAGGTCCCGGAGGCCATAGTCGATGGATTTTCTCCTGAGACTAATCAAATATTCGAATTTGAGGGCTGCTATTGCCACGGGTGTCCTTGTAGTTTTACGCATCAAACCGATGGACCCCTACATTATGACTCATCTGAGACAATGAACCTCAGGTATGGTGCAACTAATGCTGAAATCGAAATTCTAGAATCTATAGGATATGAAGTCACTGAGATGTGGGAATGTAGTTTTGAACGTATTTTATCGAATAACGAAGAATTACGTAACTACACAAAAATCACCCTCCTGTTGTAAAAAACCATTCAATTCAGCAAAGGAGTATCTGGTCTGTTTACCGAAATTGAATGATGAATAAATTTATCAAAATCAAACGGCAGGCGTAAGGATGGCCCCAGCGTTGCAACACTGACGAGAAAAGAGACAGATACATCGAGGAGTTTTTACAACGCGAAAATGTCAAACTTGAATTTTCCAAAATTGTTGACAATTCTTATCGCATTATCTATTTACTTAAATTTATGTTAATTTTCCCGTTTTCCTGGTGAACGTGTGTTTTAACCTCCTCGTGGTGTTCACTGGACAATATTCTGTTTTGACTAATAAAACAAAAGTCCTCCACTCCTCTTAAACCTTCCCTCTTCCTCACCCCCTTTTTTGTAAGTACATTGACGTTGAACGTTTTCACGACACCTTGAGGGAACATTTCTGAATAGTAACTGCAACAGTCAATAGAAACGCATTAAAAACGGATAAAACGCTGGTAAACGATTGAAACGCATGTTAAATGATCTAAACGCAGAAAAACTCGAAACGCATACAACACAATTGAAGCGCATGCACAAACGATTGAAACGCTCGCAAAAACGATTGAAATGCATGCAAAAACAATTGGAACGCATTCTAATGGATGAAATGCGTCCAAATGGTATGCATTCAAAATTATTGAAACTCAGTCTCCGACACATTTTTCTATCATCAACTATTGATTTTTATTCTGAATGACGATTTTGTTCGGATCGCATGTATATGCTTTTTCTCCATATAAACACCCCAATGATTCATATCAACCAAAACTTCCAATTCACCCCGAGTTGTATGGTTGATGATTCATGAATCCGTGATCAAGATTGAAGATAAGAAAAAATGGAAGAAGAAGAAGAACACACTGGTTATGTATAAAACTGACAGATGAAAAAGAAGGGAAAGACGATATGACGTTTGACAGCTGACAACGTGGTGTTATATGACAAATGTAGGTGACATATGACAAATGTAGCTTAGGTTAGGTGACAGATGTTGGGTTAGGTTAGGTTACTGATGTTCCGTGACGAATAAGAAAAAGAGACAATTGACAGGTGACAGAAAATAGTGTTTTTAAACTCGGGTATTTGAAATTGCACTCTGATGCATGTAGGCACGTCAAAAAGGTTTGAAACTTGGCTATAGTCAGTAATGCAGATCCCATACTTGTTGCCTGGTGTGAGCTTAGCTCCCATCACCTGTCTGGGTCCAAAGGTCATGTCTGGAGGAGTCGTCGCCATCCCTACTCATATATTTCTGTTAGATGTAAGTTACTTTCCTTGTATTTAATTTATGTAATTTTTTCTATTCCACGGTTTAGTTGAAAAACACTGCTCCTACCGTGGCACATCGCCAATTCACATCATTATTATAAATAGTCGTTTCATTTGTACATACAGTGTCACACATGAAGTTCGCGATATATGGAAGTTTTTTTATGAATAGATATAAAGAAAATTTGACTTCGCAGTTAGTTTGTGCTTGAAAAATGAGTAAAATACAGCATCTTTCCTTCTTTCATGTGCTTCTCTAAACCTGTCAAATTTGACATTTTTTTCGAAAATCCTCAAAAATCAGTTTTTATTTGAAAATCTCGAAAAATGTCAGAGAAAAAAGTTCAGTTTCCAATTTTATACATTTGCTCTAGATTTGGACTCTCCACTGCCACTTCGAAACTTTTTTCCATTTTTTTTATTTTTCAGAACTGCAAGCATATTAGTTGCAGCAACTCTGTTCTTCCCCGACAGTTCTGAAGACCAGATCTGTAGGATTTTGTACTGATACTTGCAGCGGAGGGAGTTTTAAACGGTAGCTACCTCTTGGGTATGGCATTGTTCCACCCCTAGGTCTCTCCGGCATCCAGATGATGTAGGATGCTTCCGTCTACGAGCTGAACGTCCTCTCCGTATTCCTCGCATCGTCCTCTTTTGAGATGAACCGTGGCACATTTGTCGATCCCAAACTCCATTCCGATAGCATGCGTGTACTCTTGCACCACCCTTTAACACTGATGAAGGTCCTTTTCTCCGGAGGCATAAAGTTTAAGGTCATCCATGTAAAACAAATGGGTGATCTTATGCCTCCGGTTGCTGGGGGTGTCGCAGTTGTATCCGCGGGTATTCCGTAGTGCAACGGACAATGGCAGTAGTGAGATGCTCTGTTTGGACTCTGACTTGACCAGATGTTATGGTAAATCGAGTCCTCCAGAACGGCATCAGCTGTTCAATGCATTTCACTATTTGATCGGGTACCGCAAGGCATCTGAGCGAATGCATGATGAGTTCATGCGATGTTGTATCAAATGCTTTGCGATAGTCGATCCAGGCCATTGAAAGATTACGCTTGTACTGCACGGAGTCCTGCGTGATGCGTCTGTCGATCAGTAGGTTCTCCTTGCAGCCAGCGACCCCTTCTTTGACCCATTTTGCTCATATATCCGTTCATACACCGGCTCATCAGTGGAGAGTATTCGCATGTATGAAATGCGGGTAAACAGCTTATAACATGCGTTCAAGCATTTTATCGGTCTGTAGTTCTTCGGATCAGACAAATCTCCGTTTTTGGGGATAAGCACGGTTCGCCCCTCGACAAATCAATCCGGAATCTGTTGCTCACCATCTAGCCATGAGTTGGAAACTCTTGCTAGATGGTGGTGGGTACTTGGAAATTTTTTCCACCAATAGTTATTTAGGCCACCAGGATCTGTAGCTGCAAAATTCTTCGAGCCTTTGAGGGCCCGTCGAACTTCTTCCGGGGCTATTGGATTACGCAGTTCATTGAGCTCAGGCTGACGAAGCCTCCTGCAGAAAGCTTCGAACTGCGCTAGGGCTGGAGTATCTACGTTGAGTGGTTGCGGAAATTCGTAAATGCCCTTCCAGAAGGTTGACTCTGTGATTGATACTGAAGTGACAAGCATATGTTCAGTTTAATTTGTTAATGATTTCGCTGAGTGGGAGGTGCTCAATAACAGTGTCGTTCACAATGATGCAATAGGCTCTAGTATTTTGGGGAAATCCTTCAGATGCCTCGATTTCGAGTGTCACATCAACATCAAGACTTTCGAGAAACGAGGAAGTCTTGACGGCCCATATTTCACTTTTGCACCTTGTGTGAGAGCAGGCAACATATGAAGTTCCCATTTTCTGAACGGCATGAGAATAGGAGTATCAGCTTGGATGGCCTTCAAGAGTTGCAATTTAATTTGATCATGTGGATAGATTCTCTTAACTTTGAGTTCAATATTTTCAATTTCCAACTTGACTGCTGTCGTACCAGCCGGCGATCCAGCGGTCTCCTCTATTTTGAAGCAGTTGCTATCATCTGCAGCTCGTAATAATCGGATGGTATGTTTGCCATAGGAAACACATTGATAATCGTTGAAAATATTCAAAAAATGCTTGACGGGTATGAGCATGTTGAATGTTAGATCAGTAGTGCTGATAACCCCAGCGTTGCTGAGAAAAGTCCAACTTGAATTGGCCGAGTGCTTGATATCTTCGTCAGTGTAGGTGAGCAAGCCTCTGACAGTACTAACAATTCCAACTTCACGGACCGTCTCCAACTCCTTACCGCTTTGTTCATAACTAACAGATTGGAACATGAAAGCACCAGCATTGTTTACGAATGTTACACGACCATGTCCTTTAGTTTTTACAACTTTTCCACTGATGAATAACAGGCTATCATACAAAGCATCGTAAGCGTCAGATTGATTGATGTTGATTTCAATGACATCATTGTTGCGAAAGTACTTGACATATGGGTAGTAACTCCGCCATTCCACCTTTTGTATGGATTAATCGTTTTGTGGTTTTTGGAAAATGTTGAACACTTGATTGGACAACATGATAACCGAGAGATTCCAAAAGCAGTTTATTCTCCGGTGATAGTAGTTGACGCACGTTGAAGGTCTTGGTGAAGACTGAAGGGGGGTATTGTGGTAAGTTATTCTTATCAATAGTTAGCACCGTACTTTCGCTTCAATTCCAAACGAACGATTATTTCTTCATTTCGAAAATCAACGAGTTGAGAATGCTGGTTGGGTATTTCGTCAATTGCGTAACCAGGATCAACACCAACAGCAAATTCGTATATCGTATGAGACGGTGCGTCGTTGTAGAATGCTCCGAACGTAATGTTCCTATCTATATGTATGGTACGTACTTCAATGATATCTACAGGTAGATCTGATGCGTAATGCAAGTTGGGTTTGAGAAGACTAGACGAAAACCCTAAAATGCGGGCCAAACTGTTTTCAGGTCGGAAATCAATTGAGTGTTTAGGGCAGAATATTTCGCTTTTCAGCGTGTTATTATTCGTTTTGAGGTAGAAAAATTCCTCGGGGTTTTCCTTGTACGTTTTGGGTGTGATGTGTTTGCTGATCAAAGCCTCAATATCACCAATTTCGTAAGAGCCAGTAGGGATATCTATACTCTGTTTAGTTTTGCCGCCGTTTTCAAAGTAGTAGAAATTTGTACCTTCTTCAATGTTGGGTATACTGTTGTACGAATGGAAGCTGGGCAAAGCCAAACTGTATTCTGAATCAGAATCCAATTGAATGGGCAGATTGAAATCAATGGAAAGCGTTGAAGTACTCGTTAACGTCAATATCATACACATGACTGATATAGTGTCGGAAGCGACCTGCCTCAAATAATGAACAACAACTTGGATGAAAAATCATTTATTATTGCAATAATAACATTGAAATTGTGCACTAACTGGTCCATCATACTCTGCTTCTTTTAGTGATGCCGTTGACAGTCCAAACTCATTTTGATAATGAATGAAACATGGTAGACGAATCTGCAAAGCGAATCGATTTTTGTAGTCCTTTGGTAACCTATGCCATACATCCAGCAACTCCCAAGGTCCTGCGTTCCCAATCAAATATTCGATTGACAAAGCTCGCAGTTGAGTATCAGTGAAATCTCGCAATGATTTATATTTATGCATTTCAGCCAACGATTTATGCATCTCAGCGGTGGACATTATGAAGTAGAAACTTTAGGCAGAGAGAGATGTCCGCAATTACTCTGATTGTAATTTTGATATTGACTATTATTATATGTAATTCTTACACCCCTCACAAAATATCTTGCCAATTCCAATGGAGGTTTGAGATTGCCAAAACTATCGAAATATTGTGCGACAGTGCCGTTTTTATTGTAAGCTACCCAATGAGTGCCCGCATTCAAGTGGGAATCCAAATTCAATATAGCGCATTCTCGCAGCCAAGGACCACAAGTTGGCAACGTATCACGCACAAAGACTCCACGAAAATGTGGTATTTTCATCTGACGAGCACTCTCCTGAATTTCCGAATACAGGACAACTTAGTAGTATATATTGTAATATTTTAAATTCCATTCAACGTTGTGTGTAGTTTGACAGTTGGTACCAATGGAATACCTACACTAATTAACACCATTGTATTTAAACGAATCCTTATTCAAACCATAGTAACACTCCAGGTAAATTAAGCGATTAGTCTGCAGCGGAGAATAACAATTGTCCTCCCAAATGTTCCATAGGTTAGAACTAACTCTGTGAAGTTATCATGTTATTTTTATGTAGTCCTTCAACAACTTATATTCCTTTTTAATTGTAGCTCTTCCTGAAGAAGTCAATAAAGGTTGACGAAATATTTTATTTAAATCGAATGAGTTTCATTGTTCAACAGACCGCTACCCGAGAATTCCTACTTAGTTTATATATATATACATATTATTTTGAATTGTAAGCAAGTAGTTGAAATATTAACTGAAAAATGGTGCTTTCAGGTGTGTGTGTGTGTGTGTGTATTATCAACAAAATTTGAATTTTTTCTGATTATGTAAATTATTTCGGCATTCATCTTCAGTTTGCAGTTCAAAAAGAACATGTGTAAAGTCATTTTGACACCAAATAAATATATATATATATATATATATATATATATATATATATATATATATATATATATATATATATATATATAGTCATTATACCTGAGGAGTAGGCAGATTGAGACCTCAGCGTAGAATTACGTTTTAACCTTTCATTAATTTTCTTTCTATTTCAGTTCTTGAAAATGGCTCCAAAATCAGAGCCGAAACGTCGAATTTCAACAAATTCTAGACGCGGTTCAACCCGAACTTTTAGTAATGTATTATTGTTAGCATTAGGTCGAGTGCTCATGGTTTCAGGATATGTTTCCTTAGTTGGTTCAGCTCATTTGTCACCTACACCATTAAAATATATTGTTCTCATATTCCAAATTTCACATTTCATAATTATTGTTCCATGTAGCTCCATCACAGATCTGTATCATTAGGTTGTAGTGTCATCTGTCACTCCCCATGATTAAGATTCCGTGTGGCTCATGTCACCTGTCATATATCATTTATCAATTGTCTCATGTCATTTGTCATTGGTCTTGGCTAGTCAGTCGTATAAAATTACTCGGCGCGGTTGTTTGCCTCTTCAAGGGCAACACGTGCTTTTATATAATTTTAACAATTTTAAAATCCTTGTCATAATGTATCATCAGTAATGAGTGTGCATCCACGTTACTCTTGGTTGTTATCAATGATATTTTACTCCCAGTGCTGTCCATATTTCATGATTATTTTTAACATATACGCCATGTAACCTCGAAACAGTGTAAGATATTCCACGTTTTTCGTTGGCGTAATTCTCATAGTTGTCTTTACATATTTGTAGTTTCCCTGAAGATGATAATAAAAAGTTATTGAAAGCTTGGAACAAGTGTATAAGAGTACCCTTATTGGCCTGCTGCATATCCCAAATATAAAAAAACTCATATATACAGTGTCACCGTTAAAGTCCGCATCATATGGTATTTTTTTTTATTATTCTCTTATTGCAAATTTAAAGTTCGTGAACAGTTTGTGCTTTGAAAATAATGCAAAATGACGTTTACGATTGTTTTCTATCTATTGGGTACACCTGTCAAATTTGACATTTTTTCAAAAAAGTTCCAGAATGTTAGGTTATTTCTCAATATTTCGAAAAATATTATATGAAAAAGTTGTTTATTTTTTGGTTTCCTACCCACCTACCAAATTTGAACCAGTTTGAACAACTTTTATTTTTTTCGCGTTTTCTTAACCTTACACTTTTTCGGATAATTTAAATTTGATGAAATCTGGAAAAAAAAAAGTTGAGATGTAATACACCCATCTGCTGAAAGAATTTTTTCTGTTTATAAATATTTCTAACTGGATATTTTCAAAAAAATACAAATATGCTAAGAAAATAACATCATATTTGATGCAAAGTGGCTCTAGTTTCAATATTCCATAGCAAAATTTGCTTCAATTATTTTTATCACAATACATCAGTGAAGTAGAAAATACTTTAGGTCTATTGCTTTAGAAAAATATTCGATAATTCGAAACTAGAGCCACTTTGCATCAACTATAACAATTTTTTTAGCATATTTGTATTTTTTTGAAAATATCGAAGTAGAAACATTTTTAAACAGAAAAAATCCTTCCAGCAGATGGGATTATTACATCTCAACTGGTTATTTCAGATTTTACCAAATTTAAATTATCCGAAAAAGTGTAAGGTTAAGAAAACTCGAAAAAAATCAAAGTTTTTCAACTGGTTCAGATTTGGTAGGTAGGTAGGAAACCGAAAAATGAACAACTTTTCCATATAATATTTTTCGAAAAATTGAGAAATAACCTAACATTTTGAAATTTTTTTGAAAAAATGTCAAATTTGACAGGCGTAGCCAATCGATGGAAATCAATCGTAAACGTCATTTTGCATTATTTTCAAAGCAAAAACTGTTTACGAACTCTAAATTTGCAATAAATGAATAATAAAAAAAAGTCCCATATGATGCGGACTTTAACGGTGACACTGTATATATATATATACATATTATTTTGAATTATAAACAAGTAGTTGAAATATTAGCCGAAAAATGGTGCTTTCAGGTGTGTGTGTGTGTGTATTATCAACAAAATTTGAATTTTTTCTGATTATGTAAATTATTTCGGCATTCATCTTCAGTTTGCAGTTCAAAAAGAACATGTGTAAAGTCATTTTGACACCAAAATAACTTCTGTTGGAATGCATTATGTAATTCATAACTGGTGAAAATTTCATGTACATGATGAATTTTAAAATTTAATTTACCAAAATTACTACATTTAACACAATATTTGAAATCTTCAAAACAACTAACGCACACAACTAAATTAAAATCAACAAGTTCGTAATATTTCGTCCAAATACAGTACGAATCATTATGACAATATGGCTCCAAGTCATAAACATTCAATAATGCTGTACGAAAATCAATAGGTCTTTTCAAATTGCTAAAGTCAGACATATCAACATATTCGAAACCCCATAGAATACATAAACAACCCTCATCATGATTATCATCATCATTATTATCTTCATGACGTTGATAATGAATGATATACGGCCACTTGAAACGTGAATAATTTTGAATAATTTCTTTTGTTAACGATTAAGGTAAAGGCGAGCGGATAAGGAACATTCCTGTAGACCGTATATTCTCACAGATCGTTTTAATGCACTATTGTTGTAAATTCATTGTACTACCTGTAAACGAGAGAAAATTAAAAAAAAAAGATAAAAAACAATTATTTAGACTATAATGCCCCCACGGTAATGTATCAAATGAATTGGGGATAAGATGACGTTTATCGTCATATGGACTAAGGGCCACTTTTGCCTGCTCTATACTAAAAACGTTATGAGCAAATGATCTGATTGTGCATTGTGTAATATTCTTTTGCTTGGAATTTTTCAGACAATCCACGTAATCCTCAAAAGTTAATTTATTTTTCACAACACCATATTTAACTCCTTTTGCTCTTTTACATACTTTGCCGCCCTGCACTTTATAAGTGTACATCTTTGAACGCAACCCTGCAAAGTGTGTGATAATTTTGCCATTTGCTTCATCCTTCATTAGCCCAGGTACCTTTTTATTCACAAGTGGAATGTTAAACTCATTATCTTTTGGATAATCAGACGTATCGAATTCGGAAATATGTTTTTTGATGATTTCTTCGTATACATCGTTACACGTTAGTTCATAAATGAAACTATCTGTATCGGTATACATTAACTTGGATTTTTCCACATCTATTGTTGGAAGCATAAATTCATAATGAAATTTGAACATGCAAGTTTTTGACAAATCCAAAATTGCCATCCCAACATACAATGGTTATTGAATACAAATTCGGCTTTTATCAGTTCAATAGCCATCAAGTTTGAATCGAAAACGGCACGATTATGAAATCGAGGGCTGGAAATGAGATTTTTTGCTCCATATCTACACTCATAGGAAGAAACTAATTTTACTATTCGGTGCAACCGGATGTTCTCCATGGTTTTACCAAAAATCGCATTATTGGCCAACTTGAATGATTTTTCAAAAGAATTAGTAGCTGCAGTCCTCAATCGAGTATTCAGCTCGATATACGGGCGCAACCACGCAGATTGTTTAAATTTCAAAACTTCATGTATTTCAGTTAATTTCAAATCATGTTCCAGAGCTTGTTTCAAATTCCTATAGTGTAATGTATATTCTGTTTTATTATGGAGAGTTGGCATTAATTTCTTCAATTTGGAATTTGGTGGTGTGCGGTGTTCGGGTCAGAATGGAAAATCTTTGTGTAAATCGTGAAGATCCTCAGGGTACTCCAAATCAACTTGTAAAATATAACCTTCGGGATTGTCATCAGGAATTTGAGTCACATCAATATTCGTATCAACCCATTCGAAGCCTCCATATGGTAAACATTCTAACATCGCCCACCCATATAAGTTATTTACATCGAATTACTTGATAAATTTGGACGGCTGCGTGGGATTATATGTAGGCATATACTTGTTATAACCTTCCGAATATCTATTACAACAAACTGAAATTCCCCCCCTTATACCCTTTTCCACAAACATAACCATATCAACGTCTTTTAAAATTTGTAATTTGCACCCGGTATATTTCAACATACAATTCCACGTATATCCTGGCATAGTATAGTACCAGCTGGGGTCCAACCCATAAGTTTTCAAGTCAATTTCACGAAAATTTTCAAAAACGTCTGCCAAAAGCAATATATCTGTTTTCATGTATAACTCGCTATATTCCCCCAAAGTTTGGATATCAAATTGCTGCCAAACATTTCGAGCGTGAGCATACTTCACATCATCAATTTCAAGATCGTTGAGCTTATTGTAAAAATGTTTTTTGGAAGGTAGCTCAGTATCGAGGAGTTTTTCTGTATTATTAACGTAATCGTAGGGGAAAACCCCTTTCTTAGTGAGAAGTTTGAATTTTTCATCATCTAATTGTGCAAATTCCTTTTTCAAATTTTAAAAGTTTTTGCATCCATTGTGGACACCAACTCATCGAGACTGGCCCCCATAAAACGATATGAATCGATAAATCTAAATTTAATGCTAGTTTCACTATCGTATTGTGTGAATGAAATGTATTTTTCTTTATTGATGGGAAGTATGCTCATACGTCCTCGTTTTGCTACATCTTCAATAATGAAATGACTATCGTACCCCGAAAGATTATGGAATGTAATGGGTACCATAAAAAGCTTTTTGAAGGCGAGATTACAAAATTGATGACTCCATCCCCTAAACAACCCCGAAAAGTGACAATGATCCCTAACAATGATATCCTTCTTTACAAAAGGTTTCTCACAAATATGACACACTCTAGCATTAACAATATCAGGATTACATATCATTGGTACAATATTTTTGATTTTCGATTGAACAAATTTGGCAATGCTAGCCATTTCATCTGTAAACCATTGTATGCAATCGTTACCCCTATGGCAATTAAACTTGGACAAGCGGTCATCATAAGAGCATTTCAAGTAGTAACCTGCACTGAACGCTTTATGCTTTTGATATTTTGTAGATTTATCTGAAATTTTTTCCTCACAATTTTGGAGGGCAGATTCAAAATCAGCATATAAAACGAATGGATATTTTTGTTTATATACATAATTTCGAAATTCTACAAAATCAAATTTCGGAAATGAAATTTTACACTCGTCAATATTCTCACACAACCCGATGTGTTCATTAAATTTTTGTTCGCTATGAAAATAATTCAAACATCTGTCACAAAAAAATGCTTTACCATTATGCTTGCTCAACTGACTTGACAGCAATCTAGACATATTCTTAATCCAGCAATAATGTTATTTAATTTGCGAATCATCTGTATCCAAAGGCAAAGCGTCGTATTCGTTTAATTTGGGGAAAAATATATTTTGAATTATTAACAAATTAACATGTTTATTCAATTTATTTTTGGTCAATCGTACAGGTACTACTTCGTAAAATGCTCTTTCTTTGACAATATTCATTTCTAAACTATATACATTTACAGAAATACCATTTTGTTTTTCAAATTTTGTAATGCGGTGAATTGGCATAGGAATTTCCAAACCCTCTGTATTCAAAACTGTGTCATAATTTGGATACGAAGATGCACGTGAAACATTCCCTTTGGGAGGGTACAAAGCACTCACGATTGCTCTAAAAAACACGCATCATCTTAATTATCAATATTGATGCATGCTTGCCTATTTTGAATTTCTTCAGGTAACCATATGAACCCTGAACCGTTGCCTATTTCGTATATATTTATTGATACCTCAAGCAAAAGAATTTTACTCAATGCCCACCCTGAGTCTTATTCTTCAAATTCTTCTAATTTGTTCAAAATAACATCCACAACATGTTTATTGTACCAAGCAGTCAAGTCCGTGCCCAAATCAATGATTGCATTAGGAGTATTGAAAAATTTTCGATCAACTATTTCGCCGTCATTTGACTTTTTGATGAAATCCCCCAACAACGTCATGTTCACTTTGAGGCATTGCATGTCCTTCAAAATTTTGGAAATTCTTGATTAAAAATTTTCGGACTTCTTTGTGCCCAAATTTATAAACTCTATCATTGAAAATTGCATTAACATTTTCCCATTTAACTCTATTGCTTTGTTTCAACCCCGATCCAATGTATTTATCATTTTTCATAACGTTTATTATGCATCTAATTCGTTTCAATTCCCCAATTTTACTAACAATTTTCTTTTTTTCCCCTACCAAAAATTGAATTTTTTTCATTGCCAACTCACATTTTCTAATATGTCTACTTATCAAATTTAAAGACGTTAGTGCAATTGCACTTGAATAATTTTGCTTGATCGCCTCAAGTAATGTATAAATTGGCGATAAAGTTTCTGAAAACACCATTTTCAACTAATGTTTCAACTTACGTGAATTTATATGAATGCTGATATAAAGGTGACAGCAGCAGCAGATGAATGCTTGCTGGAACTGCAGGAACGCTGCAACGATGAGGCTCGCTGGAACTGCAGGAACGAAGTGAAGCTTGCTGGAATGACGAAGTGACGAACTGAGATGATGTCCAAAGGGAAGCTTGAAGAAAAATGGTGCTGCTGTGATTAGGGAAGTTATATAACTATCTGAAAATGAAGAAGAAATTATTTTTATTATCAAACGAACTTTTTGCACATACAAAGAAACAAAGACAAATGAAAAGAAAAACTACTAACCTTAATTTTCTTTGATCTCAAATGAAGCAGCAGGCTTTGGTTTGCCCACTTCTATCAATCCTTTGAAGATGATGGCGTATTTCCCAGTGGAAAATTCTTCTAAATACGGTCGATATCCCTCAGTCACGCGCTGTGGTAAAAACACCACTTTCTCCCCCAAATCCACCAAAATCGCTTCTCCAAACGGACTTCGAACAATTTTCGCAGTGAATATTCTCTGCGGCGCCCCTACAGGTAAATCGCTCAATTTTGTGATGGGTTTCCTGGCCACAACTGAACTCGCGTTCACTGTAAATCCATCTGAAAAAAACCCACCAGAATAAAAAGCTTTTGCTGTAAAGAAAACACGCAAAAAATTGAAAAAGAGTTTTGTAATTCGAAAACTATTAAGTCGCTTTGAATTACAAATTGAACGGAAAACAAAAATGCAAAAACCAAACGTAAAAACGTGAAAATAACTTCATCTAAAAACATTTAATTGAATTCATCTGAAAAGCTCAAACTAAAAACACTCAAAAACCGAACATGAAAACATTTATTTCAATTTAACTGAAAAACACTTTCATCACATAATAAAAAAAAATTATAAAAAACTTACTTTGTATCTAGAGATTGATGCACAAAACGAAAAATAACTGAAGATATTTAAGTTGCTTAACTTTTCTCTGGTTGACGATTAACTAACGTTCACCGCGCATTCCAAACTACTTTTATAGCTCTGGTGTGATAAGAAAAGAACATTCGAGAATATTTGATATAAAATTTCAGAACAAGCAAAATAGATAACACAATAGTCGTTACTCTGCAGTTTTGATAACCAAACTGTTGACCTGGGTTTATCGATAACCTTTAGTTCGATAAACAGATTTCAATGCCAACTAATTATTAATTCCAGCATAATAACCAAGTTTCCTGTTTGCGCGGTTTTTCCATAATTGATAACATCGAATGGCGCGTTTCAATGCCAACTGATATGAAACGAATAACAAAAGTTGATAGCAGAATATTTGTATGGTAATAATATAAATAAAATTCAATTTTCGATTATTTCTAGTTGAACCAAATTATGTGAAATTCCAAAATTATTTCTTGTACAGTTCTAATTAAAATACATGCTAATATTATAGATACGATGATTAGAATTCTATTAACATTATATTCCATTTGCGACTTCTTTTTCCCCTGTCCTGCTGGAATAAATTTGGTGGTTTTTGTGTCTATTTCACGAAGATCTTCAAATATCAGCTTCAATTTATACTTGAATGCTGTATTCTTGGGAACATCGCTAACAAATACTGCTAAATGCCCCTGATTGATCCGAGTTAAACGGATTGTTTTCCATTGTGTCCTATTACAACGAGGATCGAAATCATCTGCCTTCACGCATATTGCCATGAATTTCACTCTTTTCGGTACATTGACGTATAAAACATAATTCAATATTGCAGACAGAAGAATGAAGTTTGTTTTCAGTTGAGGAGACATATTCTAAAATGCTTGAGGCTGGATTCTTTTTAACGGATATCTCGTTTGCGGTAATTTTCGATTGAACACTTTGTCTTGAATACCCAAATCAGTCAACTGTTTCACCACATTCTCCTTTTCTTCATAAAATATCTTCCTTTAACTCTTGGACACGTCTAGAAAAATCTTCAACCTTCTGTCTGTATTCTTCAGATGACATTTTAATACTGATTATTCAACTGTTTAATGGCAATAACATACTTTCCAAAAATAAAGTTACCTAACCCTCTCCCCCACCTACCTTATGATGAATACCAAAAAAAGAAGCAGTCAAACTGACACGAAACGAAACGTACTGCAGCGGCGATTCTATTCAAAAATGTAATAAAAATGGACATTTTTCACGTTCCGAAAAACAACTGAAAATTGAATCGCTTAAACACGCAAAAATGCAGCCACAATAAACGTTTTCACGTTCTAAAATTAAACAGAAAAAAAAAGTCTGATTACATGCATTTCTTATAGAGATTTGACATTTCAAAATTGCTGAAAATACACGTTTTTACGTTCGAAAACACAACTGAAATTTGAGTACGCTCAAACACGTAACAATGTGACCACAATAACAGTTTTTTTTTGCGTTCGAAAAAACAGCCAAAATTTGAAACGGTAAAACATGCAAAAATGCGACTAAAATAGACGTTTTATAAGTCAGTTTATTTCTTCTCTTCATATTTTTTGATGATATACTTCAATATGTCCTACAATAGCTCAATGATGTGTTTTTTCTTTAACCTCCATGTTTCTCCTCTTAAATGATATGTTGGTACACCTGGTATACTGAATTTGACAAGCAGTCGTCATGTTTTTTTCTCTTAAATAATATATAAGACATCCTGTATATATTTTTGCTGAATACTTTGCTACCCTCCATTGCCCCAATGACCCATTTCCCACATGATTTTTGACACACACACACGCAAGTCACGTTAAATGAACGTGACTTTCATTTCTCTTGAATTATACATTTTGAAACACCTTGTATACTCTCCTCATTGGAATCACACCTTCAAACGTTACACCCTCGTTACCTCGCAATTTTTCACATTCATTCCAAATATCATTATTATTATTAGACTCACAATCATAATTTTTTTTTAATATTCAAACAGCGTGCTCTGGTAGCTGGAGAAATATATACCCCACATTTGTACATCAACTTGTGCGAAGTCTCCGTGTTGGCAAGGCTAGCGTCACTCGCTACCAAACATAAACCGCTGGATCAGACCTCTGCTGCTGAAAAATCTTTTTTCTTTTTAAATTCAATTCAAATAATTCAAAATATGTGTGCGCCGCGCACTATTGGCAAAATGTTATCAATCTAAGGGATCTCTCTCGACTACGTCACACGATGAACGCGAAGCAGCGACGGCCGACTCCCTAGCGTTTGGCATGCTTGACCGTACTGCGCATGCGGTTCTCGTTCTCTCATAGGTGATCTAATCATAAGCTGGACAAGCTGACAGCAAATGCATTATGGTCTCAGCTGCCCCACGACACGCTCTGCATCTAGTGTCAGGGACCTCTATACCCATCACGCGACTACGGTAGACGAGAGAGAGAGAGAGAGAGAGTTTTTAACGGTAGCTACCAATTGGGTATGGCGTTGTTCCACCCCTAGGTATGTATACGTCTCTCCGGCATCCAGATGATGTAGGATGCTTCCGTCTACGAGCTGAACGTCCCCTCCGTATTGCTCGCATCGTCCTCTTTCGAGATGAACCGTGGCACATTTGTCGATCCCAAACTCCATTCCGATAGCATGCGTGTACTCTTGCACCACCCTTAAAGACTGATGAAGGTCCTTTTCTCCGGAGGCATAAAGTTTAAGGACATCTATGGTAAACAAATGGGTGACCTTATGCCTCCGGTTGCTGGGTGTGCCGCAGTTGTATCCGCGGGTTTTCCGTAGTGCAACGGACAATGGCAGTGGTGAGATACAGAAGAGAAGAGGACTGAGGGAGCCTTCCTGAAACACGCCCCTGCTAAAGATAACCTGCTCTGTTTGGACTCTGACTTGACCAGATGTTATGGTAAAGCGAGTCCTCCAGAGCGGCATCAGCTGTTCAATGCATCTCACTATTTGATCGGGTACCGCAAGGCATCTGAGCAAATGCATGATGAGCTCATGCGATGTTGTATCAAATGCCTTGCGATAATCTGTCCAGGCCATTGAAAGGTTACGCTTATACTGCACGGAGTCCTACGTGATGGATCTATCGATCAGCAGGTTCTCCTTGCAGCCAGTGACCCCCTTCTTTGACCCTCTTTGCTCATATATCCGTTCATACACCGGCTCAACTGAGGAGAGTATTCGCATGTATAAGATGCGTGTAAACATCTTATAACATGCGTTCAAGCATGTTATCGGTCTGTAGTTTTTCGGATCGGACAAATCTTCGTTTTTGGGGATCAGCACGGTTTGCTCCTCGATAAACCAATCTGGAATCTGCTGCTCCCCATCTAGCCATGTTTTGAAAACTCTTGCTAGATGATGGTGAGTACATGGAAATTTTTTTCACCAATAGTTATTTGGGCCATCGGGGCCTGGAGCAGCAAAGTTCTTAGAGCATTTTACGGCCCGTCGAACTTCTTCCGAGGTTATCGGATTACGCAGTTCATTGAGCTCAGGCTGACGAAGCCTCCTGCAGAAAGCTTCGAACTGCGCTAGGGCTGGAGTATCTACGTTGATTGGTTGCGGAAATTCGTAAATAACCTTCCAGAAAGTTTCTATCCGATCAGCCGCCGGCGGGTTTGCCACAACACGTGGAGGCTCTTGGAATAGACGAGAAGGTTTATCGCGGAACTTCATGTTTTCCGCGTTGCTTCTCGCCCGCCTCACTAGTGACTTTTTTGCAGCCACCAGCATTCGTATTCTATCAAGACAGTGCTGTGTGATAGTTAACAGCACGCCTTGATTTAGTGTGTGGTGAGCTCGTCTTAAATTTGCGGCAATTCGCCGCACTGCAGGCGTGAAGGGCCTATTGGCCGCCACGTAGTCCGCCACACACTGGATACGAGACGCGTGTTGTCTCGCTGACTTGATCTTAGCTTCCATCTTGTGAATGCGTCGCTCATGCCTCCCAATCAGAGGATTGTTATCCCTCCTCTCCGTTTGGGACAGGGCCTGAGCGGCGTCATAAACGGCAGAGTTGATCTGCCAGATGTCAGCTTCTTCTGAAAGGACATCGTGAATATCCGCATCCACCCGTGCCAGTTGTTGTGGCTTCAGGGGCTTCGTGTTATGAAGTGCCCTGCGGGTTCTGATGCCTTCCGTTGGTGGTATGATGCGGGGCTCCTCTACAGCCAGGTCGACACGTGGCATATCTGCCACTTCTGCCACTGCGTTAACCGGCTGAGGAGGTGCTCTAACATAGCCTCGAACCTGAAGGTGGGATACATAATCCCTTAGGTTCTGTGCGGAAAAGGCAGCATACTCTGGGTGGGTTTCACACCACAGAGCATGCATTCTCGTCATGTATACTCTTTGGGCGGGCTCACTGCTCTCGTAGCAATGCAGAAGACTGTCCCTTAGTTCATCCGTCCACTCAAAGCGTCCGTTTTCATTGCGGTCGTTATATAGTGTCAATGCACCACCACCACCTTGCCTATGACCCCTAATCCGAGGGGTTCGGTTGTGGGGGCCTCTTTCTCGTCCATCGTGAACCAAGTAGTGGGGTATACCGGGGGGTTAGCGTAGTATACCCACGGCCGACATCAGAAGGAATGAGCATTCCCTCCAGGGTGCGCCATGGCTGCTGGTCCGGTTTTGCACCGGTAGCTCAGGAAAGTGGTGTCGCAACTCACCAAGGCCTTGGATGATGGTTGACCTTCCCTGCATTATTATTATTATCATATTATAGATTATTATATTATTATACTCTCAACAGTGGTTGAGAGGCTCGTCGTGTAAAAAAGTGAAGACCAGTTATCACTTCCCGAGAATTTGTGTTTTGAAAACTCCGCAAAATATTAAGTACGCAATTGATCTACCCTTAAAACCGTTATGGACTCCAATCACGGCTCGTTGGAGTGATTCAATCATACTGCAAAAAAATAATCCAGAACCACTTCCTCTGACAACACGAAAGAGTTTCAAAAGCATGAATTTACTGTCCAACTCAGCAAGCAGTCCATTTTTTTTCATTAGTTATCCAGGTGTAATATCGAGATCACTCCTTGCAGTTGTCTTGGAGTGTTTTGATATTTTTCATCTCTGCACAATACATGCAGTATAGATATATGATTTATACATCGCTGAAATGTATAAATATAAATAACCCATCAATATATCTGAATATTTGACATTCAATTCGAAATGGAACTATCGTTTTCATCCAAAATTTAAGGTAAAATGAACATTTCCTTAGGTGACATCGAATTGAAAACAGATTGGAATGGCATTCTAATGGCGATCTCGAATAAAAATATAAAACGGTGTTTTTCTTCTAGTCGTAGTGCTATTAAAATGCAAAATTTTAAATGCACTTGAGGGTGTATGGCATCATTCGAAACTCCAGCATAGCGATGGTCGGTTCGAGCCCGATGTAGGTACAAGATAATTTTTCTTATCTACTATATATCGGATTGATAGGCGACCGCATACCTTGTTGAAAAGCAAGTGTATTGTGAGTTGTCTAGATGCCAATCTCATCTGGTGCTATCTTGGAGTGCACATCGACCTACAGCTGAAAAGTGAATACGCCCGGAGCGCCACGGCAAATAATAATAATAGCCGTCCTCTACCCGCACAGGCTATGCCTTCGGGTACACTCAACGAGTGTTTATGAGGGAGTATTATTATTATTAATATTATTCAATGACAAATTCAATATATTATAACATTTCATTTGCATTATTATTGAATTAAATATCATCGGTTGTTGATTGCTCCTGTACCCCCTCATCTCTCATATGCAATAAAAATGTGAGTAACAGGAGAACTCATGTGACAAAAACATCACGAATGGCAACGCAATATTATTTATCCAATGTGTTTCCATTGAACTGAGTGTCACATATTATTATATTACATGCAATTACATTCAACACGATCTTTTTCTGATAAGAACATGCAAAGGGAATAGGAGTGCTATATTAATTACATATGTTTCCACTCGACGAGAATACTTAATTACGCCTCCATTTCCATTCAACTTTGAATTCGACTGCATCCTGATTTTTTGTTAATTTGACAATCACAATGTTCTCACAATAAATTAGAACAAAGTGCAATACAAGTGTAACAAAAAAATTACTCATCATTAATATTCAACTTGTATAAGTATAAGTGAAACCGAAGAGAAATGAGTCCCTTTCAAATTGACATCCCAAAGACTTGCATACTTTTTTTAACCCATTAACGGCCGAGCAATAAAGAAAAAAAAATTTTTCAAATTTTTCTATCGAATATGGTTCAAAATATATTAACTAAGACATATTTATCATATGTTTACAGAAAACCAACAGGAACACCAAAAAGCATAAGGGTGCGTATACGCTCCTTTGGCCATTAAAGTTATACATTTTGAAAAAAAAAGTCTTGATTATTTTTTCAAGAAAGACCTCAAAACATCCAGGATTGAGTTGAATTTTACATTTTTTGCACAAATACATAGTATGACTTTTGTATAATCTACATTTTTTTTTCGTGCACTTTTATAATGCCTTTTGATCATATGGCCAATATTGTCAAATCTTGCGTCGTACGGCATGCTATCTTTAGAGGGACGTCTATAGCTTGAGTGAGCAACCACCTCTATGTTGACATTACAAGCAAGTCTCTCAAATTTCATAAGCGATAGTGCTAGAAGTAATCGAAATTCTTACTGCAAAATGTTACTGTAATATTATAATAATTATTATAATACTCCCTCTGTAACGTGTATCTTTCGTAAATGATTTTTGTAATGAAATAGTATCTTTGAATGCAATCAACTTTACTTTTGAAAATATATTGACAATGAATAATGAATATGAAATTGAATTTTTGTCACAGTTTTTTTTTCTCTTCCCATGCACCCTGATTTTGCGCTTTCATAGGGAAATATCAACTGGTAAGGACCGGCTTCATAGTCTGTGCGGGCAGAAGACGGCTATTATTATTATTTGCCCCGGTGTTCCGGGACAACTTACTGATGTTTTTGGTAGCTAAAACCCGGAAAACCTACAGTACCACCCCGGGTGGTCGGTGCACACTTCAAGCTTGCACCATTGGCTATATTGTAAATATTTCAGCTATTTACGACTCTGCTATCAATCAGATTTATAAACAGTGGTTACCACCATTTCTCCCAGGCTTTCCCCGAATGAACACTTTTCATGACTGACTTCCAAAATATTCCTTTTGCCCTCATCCGTTTACCAATACATCTCATATTGTGGCAAAGTGTGATAGCTACATAAAATGCAAATGCTGATACAACGTTTCAGTTCTGCTCCATTCATGTTAAAATCGAGTCGATTGTTTTGTGCTGCAATTTTTTTTTCAAGATGTACAATTTGACTGGCCTGAATGAATGAAGCAGTATTAGAATCCTAATAAGAATTTCACAAACTGAGTTTTATTCAAGTGCATAATTCAGGACAATACATAGTGGTACACTAAACGTATATTTTTATGAAATGAGTCTTTAGTGCACCAAGAAGTGAATAAAGAATTACCCAAGTAACAAAAATATCTCTATAATTATCGTATATCATGCTATAAAACAAAATGTCATACAACATATTTGTTCCTATAACATGATATAGTGCGTTATACGAAATCTACCGAAGCAAAGAACACGTATAAAAGCCTTAACAACTGTTTTAGTTGTTAGAATGTTGTTTAGGTTGCTATAGAAAACTGCTAGAAAGGATTGATATTCGTTTGTCGATCGTACGTGTGTTACCTTAAAGAACCATTTGATTCATTTAAAAATAACTATATGATAAAAATATTTCCCAAGACCATACATATACAATTCTTTATTTCTTTAATACATCTATAACAATGTTAGAAAATAGTAAATGCCGATGGAGATTTAAAATAATACCACCATGATAAACTAACTAACTTAAAACATAAAATAAATTGGTTACAAGTTATAGATTCTTCTGCGCAACAAATTTTTCTGATGAAATATATCTAGATTTTAATGCACAAATTGAAGCGCCTTCTATTTTTGTATCATTTTAAATATTTTCTTTTTATTTTGAAAAAAAAATATTCGTAAAATTCAACAATATTTTTTAAAACCTATCAGAAAAGGTTCAATAAATCAAATAAATAATCGCTTTTTGCGAAAAACACTTACTAGTTAGTTGGTTTCTACGTTTTTAATTTCAATTGAGTGAATTTGCATAATGGCGTCGGAGATAGAAAAAACCTATATTATTTCTAAAATGGCGAATATAGTTACAGAACGAATATTCGTTACAGAACTCTTACATAATCTATTGATTCTGTAATGCAGTTTAAGCTATACCTTACAAGATGTTTGTTGACGTTAATATCGAAATGTTGAGTTTGATTTTTAGATGTTGTCAAAATTCAAACAGAACCCAATACAGAATTTTTGGGCATCTTATTTCAACCGCATTACACGTAATCCGTTATATTGCTCAAGCGCAGTAATAAAGAAATAACCTATCCGACCTTATTCTGACAGTTATGATGTGCACGAGTCGAATTTTAACACAACGCCCGCTAATATCATTACCGCTTGCGACGTAACTAGTCCGTGAATTACGACAAGGAGTAACGTTTATTAGCAAGCGTAATGTTAAAAATCGACTCGCGCTCATCATAACTGTCAAAATAAGGTCGGATCGGTTATTTCTTCATCACTGCGCATGAATCTTTATTTCAACGTCTTAGCCGAAAACTCCCTGTACATTAATACTTTAATATTTAGTGAATTATAAAAATTGTGCGCACTCTTCAAGTAACGAAACAATATTACTTTACCAATATACAATACTTTTATTGCAATCTGGCAACAATGAGCCGAGAGATTCTTTGACCATCCTTTAACGCCGCGGTTTTCAGCAGCACACGACAAAACGGTTCTGTAGTGTGTGTTTTTATTTCATTATATGATAATTGTATCGCGGAGTGCAAAGCTATATTATTATAAGCATTGTGAAACAAATATAACCTTAAAATCAAAATCAAATCGTAGATACGATCTTTGCAAGTTGCTTTGTTGCTTATTTTCAATTCATCCTGATCAAAATGTTTAAGATAGTTCAAACAGTAGAACGAGGAAAAATACACTAACAATAGTACCAACAGCCTGGGAACAAAAGGGTATTTTATTTTGGCCTAAGATTGGAGCATCGAAACTACAGATGGAAATAAATTCTGCCCCTGAAACAAATTGGATAAGCCTAAAATGTAAGCTGAAAAGAAATTATTTGAACACATATGAAATGGCAGAAGAAAAACTGGAAAGAATGGTCGAAGATGAGGATACAGAAAATACGGAAGTTGAGGAAGAACATTTCAACACAAGAAAACGGCCCAGAATTTTATTGCCTAGACGAAATCATAATGGTAATATCGCCAACGCCAAGTGCTTTGATGCCATCGCTGAGGTCTGTGAAGTAAGTGGACACCAAATAAATTTTAAGAATTAGGTTTCATCTATTTGATGCATTTATCGGTTTTCGGTTAACCTACGTTCTTCAACAATTCTTTGTAATCAGCAATACAGCAAACTAAAGACACATTTAAATTTAAAATAATACCAACATTTCTATTATGTATTATTTTTAGGAAAACGTTGCTGATCAGGCTAGAACGTCAACGCACGACATTAATCAAACTCCTGTCATTATTTGCTATCAAGTACAAGATGAAGAAGTTCATGAGCCAGAAACACCATGCAATATTTTGTATCAAGAAGTTTTAGAAACAGACGTCAACTACGTTTCAGATGACCAATTAGTAATTGGAAATGTCGATATCGGAATCCTCAGTACACAACTTGATACAGTAATACAAAACCAAAAAAAGCTTTTCAGGGAAGTCACAAAACTTCAAACTACTCTTGAAGTTGTAATTAAAAACAAAAATAATGCATGTTCCACCAGACTTGCTAACAAAGTTGTCGCTCCAATCGAACCAATAAATTCGCTAGATGAATTAAAGGGTTTTGATGAAAAACTAAAGGATGCAGAAGTCTTCGAAGGGTACACCCAAAGTTTAAGCTCTATTTGCGGCCGAAATGGAAAGGGAAAGGGAATAGATCACTGCTATATGCTAGTAGACAAAATGTTTACCCGAAACTTTTTTACTTTGTGTTCATGGGCTGGTGGCTCAAAAATTCCAAAAGCCAAATTTGTATTTAAATTTTTTGAGCATACCATTAGTTTATTTTTCAAAATAGTCAACTTAGCAGATAACAGCTTTTGTTTGGAAGACTGTGAAGAATTTTTTAAGAACGTTATACGAAATAGCATGCGTCGTAACCAAACAGGAAATATCTCGGGAAAAACTAGAACATCTAAAAGCAAAAATAGACCCAAAAAGATTCTCTATGAAGGCCAAATAGCTACACCAGATAATGAAACAGAAGGAGAAAATTCACATGGTTTCAATCAAAATCACAGTGAAAATCCAGTGCGTAATGCGGATGACAAAGCTGATCCAGGACATCAGGCAGTTGTAGTTGAGAAGCTGCATCCATGAGAAATATGACTGATTATTTATTATAAGTTTTCGCTTTTTTATTTTAAATCATCTTGGTTTCAACTAGTAAGTTTATTTAGCTTTTATATTTGTTTAAAATTGCAATTTCAGTTTGAGTTACCAAGTTCATTCGAGTTAAGTGTTAATGTAAAGTATTAGACAATGTTCCTGTTATTTTAGATTAAATAAAAAAAAACTATGTCGTATAGTTGTGACATTAAAGGATTTATAGTATTATTTTTTGAATAACTACGTTTTACTACATTTTCTTGCAATTTATTTAGTTTGATATGAGTGTAGGAGAGGAATAAACACAACTTTTTCAAAATTTTGAACAAAAACAAGCTTACATTTTACATCACATACTAAATATTGTTTTATAGGCTGCCTATTACAATATGATTGAAATATATTTAGACGAGACGAGAAAATCGATGTCTCAAAGTAAGATTTTTTGTCAACAGGATAACCAAAAATTACTATTGAATTATTTTTAATTACAGCATTTTTTGTTGAGACTATTTAATTTTTCAGTGTTAGAAACCATTTGTCATTGTTATGTTTCGAGTTTAGGCAAAAATCTTTAAATTGAATAGTTGTGAAAAATCTATTTTTATCCATGTTTGTTAGTTTTGGAAAATTGTCGGTGACACCATCCTGACATCTATCAACATCAGCAATTTCACTGATTCTCTTGGCCACTTGTGCAAGCGGACAATTTCCACTTCTTAGTAGTGTTTCAATTTGAAAAAGCCTATTCTCAAATGTTGATAACACTCCAAAAATGTTCACTTCAGAAACCAAATGTGAAAGGTTGTGAACGTAAAAATCCCTATAAGTCTCCACATACTCTTCTAATAATGATTCTGCTACAGGCAAAAAATGTGTAAATGTTTTGGTTGAACATATTGTAGTAGCACAAAATAATAACAAAAAATGATGGTAGACATCAACAGCCAAAAACTTTTTTAAAAGTACTATTCCAATATAAAATAGGAAAGTGCGATATTCTGTGCCTTTCCAGTAGGCCAATACATCAAGGCTACGAACAGCTCGATGAATCTCTGTTGGCATTTTACACTTAATAAAAAAGTCAGAAATCTGCTGAATATCTCTGGCACACCACTTTGTAGAATAGTTTCCAAAATTACCCTCTTTCCACCCAATAAGGCACCGTTTCATTACCCCCAAGTCAATTAGGTGAAGGGAATCTCTAACTGGGATTTCTTTTACCATATCAATTTGCAATTCTTCAAGAGGAGAATCAATTTTATGGTGCCCTTCGTATATTCGGTTTCTAAAAGCTTCATCAGTGCGTTCAGGACATCCACTTCTTGGAAAGTATACTGTATGAGATGTATGAGAGTATTCACCAATTGTCGTGCATTTAAGGCAATCGTGCTTTGCATTAAAATTTACCACTCCTAAAGAGAGAAATTGGAGATAATTTGTGATAAGTATCAAATATTGACTGCTGTCTCACCATTGATGAAGGCTCTTGCGGGAGAATCACAGATGAAACAGCGAATTCTTACAAATACTTTTCTCGTCTGATTTGTCCCATTGACATAAATTCCATTTTTCTCAATTTCCTTAGTTTCAGAAACAAAATGCTGTAGATATTGTTTTAGGCTATTAGGTTTGCCATTGCCACTATAAATTCTAATAACAAATGGCTTGATATCAGTAATTTCTGTAATATTGCACAAAATAGGCCAAAATTCACACTTGGAACTTTTGTAGATTGGAAGACCATCTATATTAATGTTAATAGAAATACTGTCTATGGTGAGGTCTGGGAACATTTCTAGGGATTTAATTAGGTTTGTGGTTATGCCAATAATATCCATTTATAAGAGGTAGTTGATCTACTATTTTTGGAGTCGCTGATAGGGTTCTGGGATCATTTGGTAAAATATTGGGTATCCCATATTTTAAACAGTGCTCTTAAAGCCGAGTGGTTAATATTAAATGTAGTTGCCCACACTCTTAGTTCTTTGTGTACTCTGATGTTTTGTTCGAAAACAGATATATCTGCTTGAAGGTTTGTGCCGGCTTCATTCGTATTGTTTGCTCCCTGGTCAGTTGCTATATCAGACGGTGGTAATATATTGGAATCGGTTGGAAATAAAAACTCTGAGTTATCTTCGGTGTTCTCTTCATGTGCATGTGAATGATGACCTTCTCTCTCAGCACTAACTAAGGGGCCATTCAGATGACTGAGAGAAATCCTGGAATTATTTTTGATAATTTTGTCATACCGATTTGCGACTTTACGTTTAAAATTTCCACTTTGCTTAATTCTCTGCCAGCAAACACCATCATTAAGATTCATTTTGAAACTCGGCATTTAAATAAATACAAAATTGTACTATTATTGTTCGTTTTGTTAAGCATAGTGCAAGCATTCAACTACGTTAAAATCCACAGCATAACATATTTCTATATGGTATTTTAAAGTTATGTTTTAATCAATGATATAACGCTGCTATAATATAGTTCTAAGAATACTTATATAATGTTTTAATAGAATATCTACATAACTAGTTAAAAGTTTTTGTATCACAGTTCGTGAGAATGAATATACAGCGTTTATAAGCGCTTTATATGACCACTATAAAATAGTTTTATAGGAAGTAATAAGAATGTTTATACAGCCTTTATAAAACCTTTGAATTTATAGAATAAATTGGACATATAATTCTGATTGTAAGAATATTCTTACTGCAGTGGTATATCACAGTTAGGTTGTTTTAATTAATTAGCTCAAATAAATGCAATAAATGATTGAATTATTCTATAAACCGCACTAAAAAGTACCAATACGATAATTTATTTGTTTAGTGATTCCAAATTGTTACTTGGGTATTGTTTTCATAATGTTGTAAAATAGTTGAAAAACCATAATGGTTTCGCTAATTGTGAATCATATTTTTATGTATCTAAAATCTGATTAATATGACAGTGTACAATGTCAAAAAAACATATTAGAACATCTACAAATACTTTTTAGAGTAAAAACAATTATAGCAGCTTTTTAAAAAAATTAAATTGAAAAGCGTGCGTATACGCACCTTTGGCTGTTAATGGGTTAAGGGGTCAAAATGAAATTCAAGGAGAGCGAGTTATAGGCGTACAAAGTGTATTTCCTATACCGTTACTATACAAGGTTTACAGTGCGGCTTTTGATAGTCTCCCCCTTGTTAACTTTTGAATGGTTTGAAATAAAACACATTGTGGTTTCTCGATAGATGGCGCGGGGAGGCACATCAACTAAAAAATGTTGAATGGCATGGGGGGGTCATATGTCATATTGTTTTTGTGGTTGTTTAAAATTGTTTTTTCTGTTAAATAGCTGTCATCCCCCTACGAACGACAGCCCTCAGAAGTCGAAACTTGTGCGAGCTAAGGATTTATGAGGTCTTACCTTTCAACGTGCGATTCCAAGCTGAAAAGATAATTCAGTTCTCTTTTCAACCATCTACAATTTTTAGATTTTCTTTTCTACGTTTTTTCCCAATATGCATTTGAGATGTCAAAATAAGTGCGGATTTGGCGTATTCTATCTGAATCCCTTTTCTTACCTGACAATGATAACTTTTGAATGGTTTGATCTGAAAATTTTGAGATGGTTGAAAAGAAAATTGAATTACCTTTTCAACGATGTGACACATGATCCCCCATGCCATTTAAATTTTTTTTGTTGATGTGCCCCCCGAGCAATCACAATGTGTTTTATTTCAAAAAGTGGTATCGGTGAAACTCCCAAACGTTTTTTCATGTTTATACGTCTAACCGTTCAAAAGTTAACAGGAGTGGGAGACTATTGAAAGCCGCATTGTATATTCACGACTCAACGCGATCTATATAAAGAGAAGTAAGAAATATGTAATTATTTTGTAATCAGTAAATCAATCAATAAGTGAATCAATAAATCAATCAATGAATCAATTAATAAATAAATCAATAAATCAGTGAATCAATAAATGAATAAATCAATAAATTAGTGAATGAATAGATCAATAGATCAAAAAATCAATAAAACAATGAATCAGTGAATCAATTAATCCATTTGGAATATATTTGAGACGGTCCAAGTACGTCGGTCATACATCCAAAACGATGGCCGAAGTCAGCGTTGCTTGACTTCAGTTAACGACAGTACCCGTTTCATCCGCTTCAGTTTTTTTCTATAATATTTCCTAATCCTGCTTGAAAACAGACTAAAATTCGGATTTTTTCAGTAAGCTGTGCATATCTGCCGACCAATAGGCATTTTCATCACAGTTTTTTTTTGTGCGTTAGCGTTAGTGTCTTTTCCAGACTGTTATGTAAACAAACGTTCAACACTTGAGTACAAATAATTTAAAAAAATTGTAAAATTGTATTTCTGTTAACCAGCTGTCATCCCCCTACGAACGACAGCCCTCAGTAGTCGAAACTTGTACGAACTAAGGATTAACGAGGTCCTACCTTTTAACGTGCGATTCCTAAAATCAACTCATATTAAAAAATCTCATTTATTTAAAATAAATGTCAAAAATTAACAAAATAATAAGTGTCCTAGTTGAATGAAAATAAAATTAAATGAGTATAATGATTCCCATACGAAAAAGAACAACAACATGGTGTCGTGGAGTGTGGAGTGACATACGGTAAAAATCATTTGAAGCCAGTACATATTATTTTATAACTTTTCTAATACCTTACCTTCAATATCGTAAAAAATAATTGAATCATTAGTCAAAGTACGTCTTGAAACATATCCAAAATGCAGAAAATGTGATTAATGGATGGAAAAATGAGGCCTAAGTGATAGAGGTTTTCAATCAATTGATGATGTTACTGAATATTGTTGCAAAAATTAGAGAACAATTAGTTACTTTAGACTTAGAAATGTTTTGTAATACATTTCCATTCTTCAAAATGTCCAGCCATTTTCCATTGTCAAAAGCTGGGCCAAACAAGTATTTACATTATTTCGCATAGCATTCCTAACTCTTGAAATGTATTATTCAGTATTATATAATATTTCTTCACTACTATTTACACCAGTGAACCAGAAATGCCTTCTCTGTTTTGGGTGTTGGAACTTACTGATATATCTATTGCCTTCATTGGATTTGTTCCTGGGCCTCCCTTTTGTGATTTTTTGAGAAGTTCTAGGATATGACAATTTTTTCATAGGTATAGAACGCAAATGACTGATTGTCGCTTGTCAAAGTTAGTAATTTTTCGAAAACGGCATAATGACACTTTATGCTCGAATCATCTAAGTCAATTTACAAATGAGTATGGAACGTGCCATACACTAAATGATAATAAAAAATAGCAACAAATTATAAGTTTTTATCAAAAACGGCAACTTTATTTTTTATTTGGACCAGGGAAAAATGAGCCATACCTTACTGAACTCAATACAATAATTTCTCCGGAAGTTGCATATAGCGGTTGGGTATCAGAATGAAACTTCAGTATATTCATGGAAAATATGGGTCCATGTGATGTCTTAGATGTCGAACTCACATTTGAAAAGTACTTCATCCATTTGTAATTTGCATGTCGTGGTTGCGACGTAAAAATGGAAAATAAGTCGCGTTAACTAGACTGTCAGGTGACAGACGGGTATTTGCCTCTAGCTTCAATGGAGATGGGGTGGTTCGTGCAAGTTCAACGGAAGAAAAGTTGTCAAAATGGGCGTCAGGTAGTTTACCCTTTTTCAAATACCCAGTGAATAAAATCATCAACCCCTAAACCTACCAATGGAAATTAATGAAATTAAACAACCGACCCCGTCCGAATATGTACAAATTTATTTAAGAAAACCCTTACAGGGAAGCACTCCCTGTAAATCCCGATAGGAGATACTTCTTGAGCCCTTAACAGGTAATATCAATGATAAGCAAATAATTAATGGTATCCTTTAGGAGGAAAATTTAAAACTAGATTTAGCGATTTAGGAACCCCGATCCAATCCCGTTCCAAATGGATCCAGTCCCTCTGTAGCTATAATTTCTAGGGGTTTCACACAACCAATCCCTTTGAGTAGGAGTGGCAGCAGTGGGCTCGTTCAAGTGGTTAAGCCCCGGCCAAAAAAGGAAGGATCAAAAAAATATATATACTAGTCCACGCGCGTATATATAAAAAAAATCCTTAAATTCATACAACTCTGTATATTTAATAAATGAACCATTACATCACCCGGTATAAAAACGTGAATTTTTGTTACCCTTTGTGAGACGGTTTTGATGAACAGAATGTATGCCCACAAAAAAAATATATTGTGAAGGAACACAAAAAAATGGCGTGAATAAACACGCATCACTCTGTATACCGATAACTCCCCTTTAGGACGATTTTAATGAAAACGATTTATGTACACACAGAAAAGGTAAAAATGATTAAAGAAAGAAAATGACATCACTTTAGTGAACGTGGATCAATAAATATGCAACACCCTGTATACCGATTATCCCCTTCATGTATATACAGAAAAGTTAAAATGATGAAAGAAAGAAAATGACATCACTTTAGTGAATGTGGATGAATAAATATGCACCACCCTGTATACCGATTATCCCCTTCATGTATACACAGAAAAGTTAAAATGATGGAAGAAAAAAAAATACATTACTTTAGTGAATGTGGATGAACAAATATGCACCACCCTGTATACCGATTATCCCCTTCAGGATTGTTTTTATGACAAGGATTGATGTATACACAGAAAAGTAACAAATTATAAAAAAATGTCATTACTGTAGTGAATGTGGATGAATAAAAATGCATCACCCTGTATGTGTGTGAAAGGTCGCAATTGATTTAATAAACGCTCTTCGAAAATTTATCCACTCGCATTTCCAATGCAAAATAATTCATATAGAGTGAAATAACCTTGAACTGCTCCTGCAACTCATGTTATAGTGGAACTGAGTACAAAATGTATAGATAAAGGAACCCCTTATAACTTCATAGGCGTATACCCAATCAATGAACAAAAAAATAGGATCCGGCCAATAAAATGAATGTCTTGAATAGGGACAGGCAGATGTGCCGGCTACTCGGAATGATCAATAATAATATTAATAATAGAAAGAATCAATTCAACTCAACTTAATTTCAATTTAAACATGTGCAGGCAAACTAGAAGTTTCCACCGATGTGCGATGGTTCAAAATTACTTGAAATTTCCACGACCGTGGATAAATAAACTCATGGCGACGGCAGGTAGGGCTCGTAGCGCCTCCCAAAAATTTATACATAAATTTGCATGCGAAATGGAGATGTAAAAATATTCCTTCGATTAAAAAAAAACAATCAGGTGTGCAAGAACTCATAAATTAATGAAACCATGATGAATATTATATTTCTCTCCATTTGGGTTTGTATTATTTTTCTTTTGCGTTCCAATAGCTTTTCCAGCAACGATCATAAATATTCAGCACCACCGGGCGTCAATCTGACCAATGATTATTGGGTTATTTAGGCCACACCTAGCTGACTTAAAGGTTCCCTGAGGAAGAAGAAATGAAAAAGTTCAAATGGTGCCCACTGATTTGAAGATAACTTTATTTTGCAAGTTTCACTGAGTTGCTTTCTTTTGCATAAATAGGAGGATATTTCTTATCACGAAATATCCTACAGGAGGAATAAAAAATAGGGACCCACCTGAATGGAGTTGAATGCTCGAGTTCCACGAGTCGAATGCCGGCAACAAATCCTCTGAGAGAGAAAGACTCCTCGACCAATATCACCAAATATGAATATAAATGGTCACGTGTCCCAAAATGTAAATTTTCACGAAACAAATCCCAAAAATGGATGATTGAAATTATCGCAAAATTTTTGTCTAACAATGTCGGTCGACTTGTGCTTACCCGGTCACCTTCTAGCAATCTCCAAAATGGAGGGCCTTCCTTCCCAGGAAGAATACCCCTTCGTTCGTGATCGTTGGCACCACGAACCTCTAACCAGTCACAGGGCGACTTTTGAACAAGGAACCTATTAGTCGGAACACCTCACAATAGAAGGCCCCTCTATTATCCATTTCATTTTTAATCCATGGCTACGAGTTATTTATCTCAATGATATAAAAATACGTGAACAGAATCCAGTAAAATAGTGGCTTTATACTAATATTAATAATGATAGTAATTGTTTCGGTAGTACGGAAATTGATAAGCACCCGAGATATCAGCGCCTGGGACCACTGATGCCATCTAAGGGTAGCAATTCGGACATTCCTAAGGTATTTGACAGAGGGTGATATCAGCTGACTCGGCAGCGATCTTTCTTTTGATCATAACTAACCTCCAAGATATTAATTTGTTGGACAATAATGATGTATTTAACTAAAAAAATACGTATTTATGAGTAATCAATATAACATGTCTCCATGTCATTCGCCTACTTCATTTCCACGTAAACATATAATATCCAATTGCCCTTTACATCAGTTCACTGAACGTTTGTTTTTTCCCAAAATACCGAAATTGAGGATCCTAAACAACAATCATTCGCGAGCATATGTGAAACACAGAGCAATGGGCAGCAGTGGAACTGTTGGGTGAGCGTCGCGTGTCGGAGTTGACGAGACTTTTCGCTCTGGCCAAACAAAATTGGTTCAGCCACGACCACGTCGGCGCGAAATCTTAATATTTAAACATCATCTATTCGACAATTATGAATAATTAACTGATATTATAACGTTTGGGTGATTTCAAACGTTACAAATCCCCCCTCACTTCAAGAAAGCTACTCCGTAACTTTCTTCAAGATCACTACGGCCATTATCCATCTGTTAGTCTTTTTCGCAAGACTTCAAATCTTCAGCGTGCCAGACACCTTCAAGATTCCTGTCTGGTCTCGAAGCTCGTACATTCATGGAGATATTCTTTTGTTTATAAGAAATGGCTCAACATACCTTGGAGCCAATTTCTGAGAGGAATATTTCGAAGCACCTGAAAGAACGTAGTTCTTTTTCCAAACGAGCTGGTTGGGGACGTATTCGACGTGACGTCGCCGCAAATTATACCTTTCACAATTCTTCTCCCCAGGCTTTTCCAGACGCTCTCGAATATCAAGAAACATATTTCAAAAACTATCATTTCTGCTTCTCTCACCACTCTGAGTCCCATCCTCACAACGAAACAAGTCACTCTCGGCATAGTCAACTCCGGAGCCAGCCATGTTTCCACCAAAATGAGTTTGGTCACTTCATGCCTTGAAGTTCTGATGGCGGATGCGATTTCGTGGATGTGCTCATCCCAACTCCTATGGTTCTCAGACACATATATTGGCAACATGGTTTTGATCACCCGATTTACTCTGTCAGTTGGGTTAGAACGCGGATGGTAATTAGCACTAAACTTAATACGACACTGGTAACTTTCGGCAAATTGGAGGAATTGCCGACTCCGGTACTGTGGCCCATTGTCACATAGAAGTAGTCTAGGGATACCAAAAATCAGAAATACTTCGTCCTCCAACTTCCGAATGACCGTTACCGAAGACGCATTTTTCAGAGGAAATAGTGAAGAAAATTTGCTCAAGTAGTCGGTGACGACCAAGATGAAGGAATTACCATGCTTTGACCGGAGAAGGGGCCCCATCAAATCAGTTGAGATCATTTACCAAGGTCGATCAACCTTTGAGTGAGAAATCGTTTTATCCACCGTTGCCTCCTGAGACACCTTGTGTGTGGCACAAATTTTACATTTTTTCACAAAATTTGCTACGTCTTGCCTCATTTTAGACCAATAATAATGCACAGCAACCCAAGCGAAAGTTTTATATACGCCCACATGACCTGAGATTGGTGGCTCATGAGCAATGACCGTTAGTCTGTCAGTTTGTGGGACCACACGCTTCCAGGAATCAGCTGAAGGCAACAGTTTTATGAACTCCCGAGCCACGTGCTTGAACAACCTACCATCATTCTCTCTCCAACTGGAAAATATCAGGGGGCTTTTCTTCACCCTTTCAAGCATTGACAAATGGCTCCAAAAGTACACAACAATTCATCCTTCGTACCCTGAGTGACCTCCACCGAATCAATCACGGGAACAGAGCGTGATAAAGTGTCAGGGACTACATGCTCTTTACCTTTCCTATGTACAATTTTGAAATTATACTGCTGAAGACGCACCGACCAACGGGCCAAACGGCCAGTTAGATCTTTACGATTTTGAGGCCACAATAAACTGTAGTGGTTCGATATAACTGTGAAAGGTATGCCTTCCGAGTAGGGTCTTAGCTTTTCTACTGCCCAAAGTACTGCCAAGCATTCACGCTCAGTGGTAGTGAAGTTTTTTTCCTGACGTGACAACGATCTGCTGAGGTATGGAATAACCTTGTCACCGTCCGGGTGGGGTTGCGTCAGAACGGCTCCAATGTCAATTCCTGAAGCGTCACACTGCACGACAAATGGACTAGAGTAGTCGGGTCAACTCAAAATTGGAGTTGTAACCAGACATTCCTTGATACGTTGAAAAGAAGCAGCGCAAACGCTGGACCATTCAAACTTCGACCCCTTACGAAGGAGACTAGTAATTGGAGCAATAACAGATGATAATTCGGGTATAAATCGCCTGTACCAGGAAAATGTCCCAACAACTCGGCGTACCTCCGATATATTGGTTGGCCTGGGCAACTCGAGCATAGCCTTTACCTTGTCCGGATCCACATGAAGACCATTCCGGTCAACGACATACCCAAGGTCGCATTTCAGGTTTACAAAATTGGCACTTCTCGACACTTACAGTGATATCGCTGCGAAACACCTCATCGAGTACCCTCAAATGATCTTCAAAAGTTTGAGTGCAAACCACAACATCATCCAGGTACACGAATACATTGGGCTCCAAGTCATGACCCAGCATGCCATCTATCAGCCTTTGCCAAGTGGCAGGGGCATTATGAAACCTAAAGGGCATCCGCAGGAAATGAAAGAGCCCCTTGTTCGGTACGGTGAACGAGTTATACTGGCGCGAAGCTTCCGCCACTGGAACTTGCCAGTGTGCAGATTCAACATCAAGACTTGAGAGGTACTTAACATCACGTAATTTGTCGAGTGTGTAAGATACCAACGGTAACGGATAGCTATCCCGAACCGTTACAGAGGTTAGCTTTCGATAATCCACGCAGAATCGGAGCGAGTCATCCTTTCTCTTCACCAACAAAATTGGTGATGACCAAGGACTCTCCGAAGGCTCTACAATCCCCAATTTGAGCATCTCCTCCAACTCTGCGTCGATCTGTTTCTGTACAATTGGGTTAACCCGATAGTATCTTTGTTTTATCGGTGGACTGTTGGCCACAATGACATGCTCGGTGCGGTTAGTACAATCGAGTTCCGTACCCATCAGTTCAATATTCCTATCAATGGCCTGGAGTCTGATTTTCTCCATCTCCGAAAAAATGGTCTGGTCTTTAACGTATTTAATCGAATTTATGAGAACCGGTTCGCGGGAGAAATGCCATTCATTGGTACGCAAGTTGGGAACAATGCCCATCAACTTCCAAAAACCAGATGACCTCCGGTGAGGTGCTACCCCACTCTGGAAAACATATTCACCAGGATCCAATATACTCAGTTGGAGCGGCACACCTTGCAAGTTTTTTGTGTATAGCTCCGCCTTGGAAACCAATGAGTCTAGAAGGGAAAGTGCTTTGGCCAGGAGCTCAGATCGCCTGGCATCGTTATTGGCATCCTCCCCAAATGGAATGTCAATGCGACCTAACACCTGTGATAGTCTGGACTGATATTTCTGAAAAGCCGCACTAGTATTCGAATTGTTGAAATCAGCCACTTTAGACTACAAATCAACCAGCTTAGCTGCCACAGCGTCTAAGTCCTGCTGAACAGTAAAGGGATATGCAGGATATCTGAGACTGTCACCACACTTCTCCATCTGAATGGCCATTGATAATAGATGGCGCATTTCTTCAACAGTACCCGCGCCAATGCCACGTACTTGCAATTCATATGAGAGTTCATCCTGGACTAGCTTGTTCACAATCATCCTACGAGCCATTTCAGGACGAGGTGTGCTCACACCACTCACTCACACACAATATATTATCGATCAAATAATAGTTTTAGCAAAATTTCATTGAATGTATGAAAAGACAACACCAAGTTCAATAAATGGAAGCGTTTATGAATACAACAAAGTAGCTTTAGATGAGCGCTGTAACAGTTCAGATAATTCTGCTCACAGACTGATGGAAGAAATATTTTCCGGAAAATAATAATAATTTCACAAATTGAAGGGGCGTTTATGAATACCACAGGGCAGTTTAACATAAGCGCTATAAGAGTTCAATTGCTTCTGCTCATTGATGAAAAAAAATATTTAAAAAAACAAAAAGAAGTATTAATGATACTAGAAACGTATTCGGACGGGCTCGCGTTTACGCGTAGCAATATATCAGGTCCCACGTTGGGCGCCAAAAATGCGACGTAAAAATGGCAACTAAGTCACGTTAACGCGGCTGTCAGGTAACAGACGGGTATTTGCCTCTAGCTTCAATGGAGATGGGGTGGTTCGTGCAAGTTCAACGGAAGAAAAGTTGTCAAAATGGGCGTCAGGTAGTTTACCCTTTTTCAAATACCCAGTGAATAAAATCATCAACCCCTAAACCTACCAATGGAAATTAATGAAATTAAACAACCGACCCCGTCCGAATATGCACAAATTCATTTAAAGAAACCCTTACAGGGAAGCAGTCACAAATCAGAAGATAAATTGTAATAAATGGTAATATTATTTGTTTCCAAATAAGGAAAATTGAACAAGCAAATATGTCACTAAGAAATATAATGGGCGAAAGAAAATATCCGTAAACGATACTTAGGTCAGGCGGACACATATTCCGCGGCGGTGCGGGCCCAAGCTTAAGCGAGCGTAGGCAGCGGAGGCGTGTATTACAAAAAAAAATACATAAATCCCGATAGGTGATATTTCTTGAGTCCTCAACAGGTAATATCAAAAATGATAAGCAAATAATTAATGGTATCCTTCAGGAGGAAAACTTAAAACTAGAAAAAAACCTATGTGAACAAGCATTCAATCATGTATGTTCTTGTGATTTAGGAACCCTGATCCAATCCTGTTCCAGATGGATCCAGTCCCTCTGTAGCTATAATTTCTAGGGGTTTCACACAACCAACCCAATCCAAAATACCAAAATTGAGGATCCTAAACAACAATCAGTCGCGAGCATATGCGAAACACAGAGCAATGGGCAGCAGTGAAACTGTTGGGTGAGCGTTGCGTGTCGGAGTTGGCGAGACTTTTCGCTCTGGCCCAACAAAATTGGTCCAGCCATGGAGTAGCGAACTCTTAATATTTAAACATCATCTATTTGAAAATTATGAATAATTAACTAATATTATAAAGTTTGGGCGATTCAAAACGTTACATGGTCATCAATGTGACATACAAATTGGAGTCACATTTCAATGGCACATGAATAGCTCTTTACAATGCAGTGGGTATCGAAATTTGCTTTAAATGATGACTAATTATTTTGTCACTTGCATTTATATTGCACTCTGTTGTTCTGAACATCAAAATTACCATGAAAATATAATAGAGTGCAAATGAAACTTAAATTTAATTTCATCCGAGGTTGCTGAAATCGTTATATGCAGTAAACATCAAAGTGATAAAAATCGAAGTGGAATAGAGATGAAACTGGAATTGCAATGTGAATACTTGTGTCACGGAAATTAATGTAATGTTTATGGAACTTCTATATCTAAAACCTATCGGTATTAAAAAACTTTCATGTGTATTGAAAACGAACACATGTAACAGTTGGAAGAAAGTTCATTGAAAAGCCAATGGCGTCCTCTTGTGTCGCTATTTTTGATAATTTTGTACTTTCTGTTGAAGAGGGCTCTACTCACTTTTCACAAATCAAACTAAAATATTGAAGCATGTGGAATGGAAAAATTAATATTGTGTTTCATTTCATGTCGAAGGTCAATGATGATTTAACATATTTATGAAATATAAAATGATCGGATCCAGACATTTTTGTTCTATAAAAACACTATATTGCGAGAGACGATATAAATCAACTGAAATATAAGAGATATAGATAAATAGACCAAATTTCGAAATCCATGTTGCAAAAGGATGAACTACTATTTAATGTGAGATCGATATCTAAAACATCGCATGGACCCATATATGTTGAAGTCAAATAAAAATAAGGCCCCATTTAAATTGGCATCCCAAAGGAGTGCGACACTGTTTTCAGGGGCAAAAATATATTTGAATAGAATTCAAAATTATTCTACTCGAAAGGTTCAGTCTCATCTTCCGGTGAAAAATGGTAGAGTTTAGGACAATACGGCTAACTAATTTCCCAGGTCACTATTAAAAATTACGTTGTTGTTTCTGATGAAAACTCATAATTTGTCAGCAATTATCATTATTATTATTCACATGAGGCTTAGTTAAATGCCTGAAGCTTATATTGATATACTGTGAAACACCCAATATTTATCAACAACAGACCAAACACGTCCCAGACATTCCCATCTAAGGTCGTAAGCCATTAAATTTATCAACCCTGAGAGACCCTTCTATGTACTCACTTTTTTGCGGATTCTGTGAATTATTCATAATTCAGTCACAACATATAACTGAAAATTGCTTTCTCCTGAAAAAAAAAATACTTTTGAGATCCTCATTTATTTTTGAGCAAATTTGATCTCTTGAGTTTTCTTTGTCCGCTGCATGGTTTTCGCTCAAAAAAATAAAAATCGTTTTACTTCAGGATCAATTCCTCAAAAATCTGATGTGGTGTGGAAATGATTGTGCATCGACTTAAAGCAAATAAAGGGATCAGATTCATTCCAAAATGAATGAGAATCAAAAAAATATGGATTTCAGCTTGTACAAAAACGAATTTTATTTTATTTTATAAAAGTAAGTTTAAATGAACGGATCTAATTCATTAATTATTGACAATACTATCACTGAATATAAAAATTATTGGAAATGGCCACCTTCACTTAATAGGCATGCTTCCGCCCGTCTACGCATGGAATTACGCACACGTTGAAATATTCCCGGCGTATTTCGAATAGTTTCACACGAGGCAACTATTCGCTCTCTTAAATCTTCTAAAGTATTAACGGAAGTTTTATACACCAGAGTTTTAAGGTGCCCCCATAAAAAGAAATCTAAACTGTTGAGATCAGGGGATCTTGCTGGCCATTGCTGAGGTCCTCCGCGACCTATCCAACGATTATGATAAACTGTATTTAAATGGTTTCGGACAATTACACTGAAATGAGCAGGGGCTCCATCGTGCATGTACCATATTCGATTCCTTGACGCAATTGGTACATCTTCAAGCAACCCATTTAGTTCTTCTTCGAGAAAGTGTAAATAAGACCGACCATCAAGGCGTCCTGGCAGAAAAAATGGGCCTATTAGATAATCACCAATAATTCCTGCCCATACATTAACCGAAAATTGGTGTTGAAAATGGGTTTCGGTTATGGTATGGGGGTTTTCTTCTGCCCACATATGATTGTTATGGAAAATTTGAATAGCATTCCGAGAAAAATTTGCTTCGTCTGTGAACAAAATTTGTGACTCAAACTGCGGATTTAGTGCAATACTCTGAAGATACCACTGACAGAAGTTCACACGCTGTGGAAAATCTCTAGGGAGTAATGCCTGTACTCGTAAAATATGGTATGGGTACAACAAAAATCAACCAAAATACGCCAAACAATTTGATGACAAATATTCAGAGTTCTAGCGATCTTCCTCTTGAAACTACCAGTTTCCCTAAGTCGGCGATGAATATTTGAAAAGGTACGGCTATCTGGTAAGGCACGATTAGGATATCTTTCCTGATAAATGCGTCTGGCTTCTGTTGCATTACCATCAGCGAGGCCATATACGTAATGCATTGCCGCCATTTCTGCATTCGTGTAATTCACCATATTTACCGATATTCAGAAAAACGGCGGACAACCAAAATAACTTCAATAACACACTTAAAAATCAAGTAAATAATTGTGCGCTTCGCTATTCCTATAGCTTTTTCAAACACAAAATGGTATTCATAACCATTGAAAACACAATATTTATAGTGATTTGAAGAACAAAATGCTATTAATTACAGATAGGTAGCTGAATTAATATCGTAAATCCATTCAGGTATGCATTTATTATGATTAATACACGCCTATTCTGACAGTCAATGAAATTACTTCAATTTCTTAGAATCGACCAATCAACGGTCGATTACACTGATAAAAACCTACATAGGTAGCTTTCCCAATAAGTGTAAAGTAAATTTCCGGCAATAATTCAAGCACTTGGGAGATTATAAGTGAAAAGATTAAGAAGTGGTGAAAAGAAATTTCAATTATAAAGATATAGCTAAATTACTATCGGACGATTTATTATCAACAAAATGTTAGGTACCTACTGCGATATGAAACAATTTCAATTTAATTATTTTAATCAAGAACCGAGCATCTGACAAGAATTACACATTTTTTGGATTCTCATTCATTTTGGAACAAATCTGATCCCTCAATTTGCTTTCAGTCGATGCACAAACATTTCCACACCGCATCAGGTTTTTGAAGAATTGATCCTGAAATGAAACGAATTTTATTTTTTTAAGCGAAAACCATGCGGCGGACAAAGAAAACTCATGAGATCAAATTTGCTCAAAAATTAATGAGGATCTCAAAAGTATTTTTATTTCAGGAGAAAGCAGTGGCGTAGTATTTTTTTCTCCAAAAATATTCAATGCAAAATCCGTATGGACGCCACTGGTTGAGAAAATGAAAATACACCTTGATGCATAGAAGACATGTACCAAATTTTATAAAAACATCTACAATATTATCTCAGTTACTTTTAAAAAACTGATTTTTTTTCAAAACTTTATCACCCTGTATCTCAAAAGTTAGGACTTTTAGGACATACGTTTATAAAAAGTTTTTTCCTTAAAATAAGTCAAAGAATCACCCCCTCAAATATTAGCATGTCTTTAAGGAACACCCTGTATAACCTGTATAGTAACAGTCATATCCTCAAACTAATGCAATTTGTATGCTTATAAATTATTTCAAATTCCATTTTGAACCTGAAAAAATCACGCACACCTTTGAGATTCCCCTTTGAATGGGATTTCTTTTCTATTCGACTTCAACATATGGATCCAAGCGATGTATTAGGTATCGAAGTCACTTTCAAATGGTATCTCATTCCTTCATAACTTGCGTGTAGTGGTCACTTGCACATGTATTCCACTTTGTTTGTCATGGATATAAAATTATCATAAAATTCAAATGGAATTTTCATTTCATGTGAGAGCATTGTAATTGTCATATGCAGTGAACATCGAAGTGACAAAAAATCAGAAGAAAATTGAAATCAAAGTTGAATGGAAATGAAAGAGTAATGAGTAGGATACTCGTGAAATGGAAATACTTGTAGTAAATAAAGCACTTCTATCACCATTGCATGTTGGTATCAGAAAAATCTCATGTTGAATGGAAATGCATATAATAATCAGTTGAATGAAAACACTTTTTTTTTTGTCACATGAGTTCTCCTGATACTTATATTTTTATTGCCTATGAGAGGGTAGGGGGTGTAGAGACCAGAAGAAAAACTACCCGTTCAACTTTGATTCTCCTAGTTCAATGAATTGTCAATGAACTTTTCGTACACCGATTACTGCAAACTCCCAACAAGATGATTTTTTCTGCAAAACACAAAAGAATTTCTTTATTGACGTTCATACATTTGCAAAATTGACAACTGCTTTTTTCCTGACAAAATTATTTTTTTTTTCAATGAAAAAATATTACAGGGTGGTTCAAAAAAGTAATCGAATCCTACAAAGTACATTACTACATTTATAGCAAAATTCAAAGCTGAGTTCGTAACATTCTCCCACCTGAAAAACATTATTACTTGCAATATTATTTTTCACATAAAATCAGCTTTTATGATTGGCAGGTTTCCTTGAAATTCTGCCACTACGCGTTGTTATGACGGAGTCAGGTACTCTGTTTTTTGACACTCCCGAATCACGCGAATGCACTTGCGAAACACCATCATTTTCGGATAATCTGCTTTTTAAATTCACTCCCGCACTATCATCTTCTTCATCTGAGAGACATGGAGACTGAAATTCTTTTGCAACATGGTCCAATCGTGATTTCACAGAAACATCCGGATCCAAACATTCCAAAGGATATAGTTTTTGAACTGGTCGTAAAATTTCACCATTTTTAGTCTGATCTCGAACCAAACGAACGACACTGTCTTTTCCAGGCAAGACTTCGATAAGTTCACTCAAGGCGCTTCTAATTGTCTTTACCCACTAGAACAATCTCACCAAGGAAGACACTGCGCGACATTTTCTTCGATGCCATTTTCAGCGTTCCCAAATACTCATTTCTAAAACGTCGGCACAGATAATCTCTCAATTTTTGTGTGTGCCTTAGTCTTTGACATATGGATTTTCTGTCTACCATAGGCGTACCATATTCGTTAATAATAAAAACATAGCAGGAGTCAAGGCAACTAGATCTGCTGGATCGTTAGATGCATAAGTAATTGGTCTACTGTTTACTACAGTTTCGCACCCGCAAATCAAAGTTATCAAATCTTCAAAGTAGAGGGTAGCTCGACTCAAAACTTTTCGGAGAAGAGTCTTCACAATACCAACCAAACTTTCCCATAACCCACCCCACCATGCACACTGTTCCGAAATTGTAGTCCAATCAAGTTTTTCGAAGGCATTTTCTAGACCAGCAAAACATTTTCAATTGTCAGTATAAATTGTCTTTGGTCGACCTCTACGAGCAACGAAACGTCTTAGCGATAACATAAAAGCATTGGTCGACAGAGAGGTAGTTAGTTCGAGATGAACCGCACGATAAACCGCACAAGTAAAAAGACAAATATACGCTTTGTCCCCGTTTCTCAATAACAAAGGTCCGGCAAAGTCAATACCTGTTACCTAAAACACATTGGCATCGCGAACTCTATCGATTAGTAAAGGTGGTGAGTGAACAGTCGAATGTTTTGCATTGAATTTCCTACACGTAATGCATTTACCAATCACAGATCGAATAACACGACGTCCACCGAGTACCCAATACCGCTCTCGAAGAATGCTCATTAATCCTTGAGCACCGTAGATATGTGAACTGAAGTAGGGTCACTCGCCACCATATTTGTGTCTACATCCTCACCCCGAATTTTGTGTTTAGCCGATGTATTCTGTGCTATCGCGCAACCAAAATGAATCCGAGATAGAATACCGTACGTGACACCCAGTGAGATAGGACAACTCTCAGCTGACCCCTCTTACCCCACCACATGCCAGAAAATAATTTAATCTGAACCGGATACATCAAAGGCGCCGACTGGGAGTAAATCTACTTCAGTTCACTTATCTACGATGCCTTGAGTTACAACATGACAAGACCTTACGTGTTCCTGAAAAATAATTTGATGACTTGTAGGATGTTTAGAAGCAAGTAAAATAGGAAATAGAAAACTCTCAGAGTCGTTATGTGATGACACTCTAGATTTGAGACGAATCAATCAATTTTCATCACAGGAAGGAGATAGATTGATGATGGTTTCATTGTTTTCCGGAAAAGACTCTTCTTGAATAATTTTCAAAATAAAGATTTTGGCATCGTTTAATTCTTCGCAAGTTAGTGGTCCACATTTCCTACTGGCTTTCTCAGTTTCCAAATTAAATATAAATCAGAAGACAGCAGCAACTACCTTCACTGGTTGGAAGAATTCTGAAAAAATAGTTAAATACCAGAAATCTGAGCTGCCATTGTTGAGCAGTGTATTGATCAACTTCTTCTTACGCTGACTATAGACTTCTTCTTCGTTGCAGTTTACCTTTTCTTTTTACAAGGCCACTAATCTGGCATTTCATGAAGCCATGCTGGACCCTTCCGCCATTTTGATCATAGTAAAAATTTTGAAGAACAACCACGTGACGGAAGGTCTGCAGGATTATGGATTCCAGGAATATATCTCCATGCATCTGAAGAGGTTAAACTATGGATTTCAGCAGTTCTATTACAAACAAAGGTGGCCCATTCTTCATTTCTTTGTATCCAAGAAATCGCAGTAGAAGTCACTCCAAAAATAACTAGTCATCTGTTTGAATTCAAATTCATCCATGACATTTCTGAATAGTCTTGCCCTAATTCTTGCTGCAAGTAGCCGTGGAATCATCAAGCCTTTTTTTTTCTCGTTAGGTGCAAATCTAGATTTCGGTGATAAAAGGTGAACAGTTAATTGTTGATTCTTTACAACACGTAAGAATACAACCGCAGAATAGGCTGTGTTACTGGCATCACAGAACGTATAAATAGAGCAGACAAAATTAGAATTTGTATAAATATCTAACCATCTAGGTATATCTCTATATGAAGTAGACAAGGCAGTTCATCATAACAATTTTTGAATTTCACTGCTATTTATTCATCCACAGGCTTGTCCCAGGTAATGTTCTTTTTCCATAATTTTTGTAACAACAATTTTGGACCCAATGTAGTAGCGCATACAAAACCAATAGAGTCGAAGACATGTTGAGCCATTAATAAAATCAATCTTTTGCAGATGTTTTTTTTCTTGTATGTTTACCTCTTTCAGGCAGCTTGGATCCCACATCAACCCTAAGACTGATAAAGGTACTATGTCTTCATTTATGTCACAACTATCGTTTCTAGTGAACTCCCACCCTCGTAGGTCAAACTTTCCTTATTGGCTTCTTGCATGAATATCTTGAGAGAAGGTTCATCAGAAACGCTTATAACGCAATTGTTGACATAAAATCCTTTGTTTGCAAGCTTCAAAATCACTTTACGAGAATATCTGTTGTCGCTGCTATCATTCCTTCTCAACATTTCCTCAAGGTGATGTTCAATGTTTGCTCCTAATAGAAAAGGGTTATTGTTTACGCCAAACACAAGTCTACAGTGGCGAAAAGTCAACTCATTACCACCTTGATCAAGAAGCGATAGAAAATCTCTGTCTACCTCGTAAAGACTGATTTGCTAAAATGCCTTACGTTTATCTGAAATTGCTCCAAAGTACTCTCTAAATTTAAGCAGAATGTCGGAGTTAATTAAATAAAATTTTGACCCTTTTCTAAATAATCATTTAAAGAAGGCTTTGCCTTTTCATGAGCATGCAGACGCATCGAACATAGGCCGAATCTTGGTTGTAAGGCTATTTTCTTTTATGACTGGTCTATAAGGAACATAGTGAATGCCATTTTTATCATGCTCAGATGGAGTAATCTCAATTTTTCCTTCTCCTAGCCATTTTTTAAAAACTTGATCATAAGATTCGACAAGGTTTTGATTCCGTAATTTTTTGAGAGTAATTTGTAGTCTTATTTTTGGAAGGTGATAGTTTCTCGACAGTGGTAGGTAACCATCAACCCAAGGAAACTGGATATCATAACGACCTTCAATTTTAATCGTCACGGTGTCTAGAAAAATATCCTTGGCTACTGATACCAATTCCTCACGTGTTCTGTGCTCGCTTGGCTCTTCAGTACCCAATACATCAAGGTCCCACAAAGAAGTGATGAAGGAGTCTCTCACTAGAAGCGACAAGGATGTGTTTATTTATTCATTCATTTATTTACAAATGAGAATACAAACAGGACAAGCCCAATCAAGTATTCAATGTCATACAGTATCTATATATTACAAATTGCAAATAGTGAATAAACTGAAAGAGGGTATGTTATATAAATTGTGCTCTATTCTAGGTAAAATAAATACAGTTTTTTCATTTTGTGGTTAAGAGTTTTTGAAGAGAAGGAGAAAATATCGATATCCAAAATTGTGGATAATATATTGAAAGATTTACATCTTTGTAGTGTAGAATATAAGTAATAATATGTGTGACTTGAGTTTATTTTGAAAACATATTTTGTCCTTGAGTAGTATGAGGGAATATTAAAGTTAACTTGGTTAGAACTGCACTACAGTTGATCTCAGAGTTGACCAGTTTAACAGGCTTACTATGGTGTCATTGTTAAGTTGAACACCTCGTTGATCAAAAGACTTTAGTGAATTAACAACATTGTTCTACTATGGTGTCATTTATGTGTTGTTAATTTGAAGATAATTGTTAGGACCATGTTGTTGATTTTCACTCGTTAAAAATTCGTGATATGTTAGGAATGACATCAGAAAAATGGTGGACCCTAACTTTATATTTATAATTCAGGCAATGGAAAACGATGAAGGTGTGGAATTTAGAAATATGTTGTTAATTGAAAATTTGTTTTCCTTTCAGAAATGAGCTGGGGAGTAGAAAATTAAAGAGATGTTGGTAATCCATTAAGTTACCCGAAAAGAACTTACAAGGGTTTTCTTAAAATATCCAAGTAAATTTCAAACTGCTTTTGAGTGGTTCTGGGGCCTCTTTTCGCCTTCCTCTTATTTTCATTAGCATTCATGTTCAAACATCCAAATTATTCCAAATAGAAGAAATAATGAAATAAATAAAATCATAGATAGAATTCTGTGATTGAACAATGTTCGAGTTGCAGGTTAGGTTTCTATTTCATCATAGAATACAAAAATCAGATAAGCAACAGGACTATCGAATCAAAATTACGTTCGATAGTTGTTGAGTTGAAAGTTTTAAATTGTTTGTAACAAGGTGATCACAAAAGTGTAAAATATCGTTGTCGGTTAACAATGTTGTTAGAACAGTTGTTAAAATAATTGTTAACCCAACAACCCGTTAAATTAAACATCGTCACCATAGAAAGCCTGTAAAGATGAATTTAACATCTGAAAGTTGGCGTCTATCAGCCAGGGGAGTCCCAGTTCCTTTATTATTACATGACAGTTCACATGATTTTGATAGAATTTTTTTGAAATATATCGAATGAATTTGTTTTGTGTGCATTGTAATCTGTCGATATATATGTTGTAACGAGGGTTCCAAACGACCGAGCCGAAACTGAGGACACTGTTGACATACGCCATGTATAAGTTTCTGATGCAATCAATGTTCCTGAAATCGTGACAGGTTCTTATTATGAAGCCTAACATTTTGTTGGCTTTTCTGCAAATATGATTTATATGTGTGTCGAATAAAAGCTTTGAGTCGAAATATATGCCGAGGCCTTTAACTTCAAATAGTCTACTTAAAGTTGTATTATTGAGCGAATATTGTGTGTTGATGTTATTTTCATTCCTAGAAAAGGTAATTTGATGACACTTTTTTGGGTTGAAAAAGAGAAAATTATTTCGACAGTAAGTTGTCTTCCTGGTCAAGTACGTTATCCAGTATTGTAGACACAGCACGGTAAATTTTCACGCCATCGGCGTACATTAGGAATTTTGAGTTAATAAAAGAATTCTTTATGTAGTTAATGTATATATTAAATAGCAAGGGGCCCAGGTGAGAACCCTGTGGCACCCCTGATGTTATTATGAAGACATTGGAGCGGTACTTGCCTATTACTGTTACATGAGTTCTATTGGTAACGTAGGAGCTAAACCATCGGAGGAGATCTCCATGTATACCGACATCAGCGAGCTTTTCTAAGAGTAAAATGTGATCAATTTTATCGAACGCCTTGCTGAAGTCGGTATAAATGGCGTCGATCTGACAACCCGTTTCCATATTTTCGAGAATGTATTGGGTATATGTAATTAAGTTGGATTCTACTGAGCGATTTTTCATGAAACCATGTTGTTTGTCATTAATAACTGACTTGATTGACATCAACGTAGAGAAATTCTGTGATTATCGATTCGAACAATTTCGGAACGATACAAAGGTTTGAGATCGATCTATAATTTTCCACGAGATATCTATTACCCGACTTGAGAATTGAAATAACTAAGGCTTTTTTCCAGATATCCGGAAAATGACCTTCACAAAGTGATCTATTGAATAAAATGAATAAAATATCAGCAAATTCATTCGCACAGTGTTTCAAAAGGCCAGTAGGAATATCGTCGACACCTGCAGCTTTTTTATTTTTTGTATGACAGTTTCTTTTGGAATGAAATATTTGTTTATGTTATAGCAGTTACTGTTGCGTCTGTTGTTAGTAGGAAGATGGTTGAGATTTGGAGGGTTAAAGACAGAAGAAAAATACTCTGAAAATATTTGACACAGAGTTTCGCCCTTAGTTATTATTTCATCTGCCTGTTTTGAAGCGTTAATAAGAGTTGACTTTCCTTTTTTTTGCTTTATGAATTACCACAACAGTTTGGAATCAGATGTAATGCAATTTTCGATATGGCTGATATAGTTTTTAGTCCTTGTCTATTAGGAGTTTGGAACGCCGTCTCAACAATTTGAACGATAGTCTAAATTGTTATTGTATTTTTTCCATCTTGTGTGATATTTTCTCTTCTCCTTAACAACCCCTATTGTGTCATAGCTATACCAATGAGGAAAACGTGATTTTATTTTAGGATATTTAGGAACATGTTTAGAAATAAGTTTATACAAAATGTTATGAAACTTTTCGACACTGTCATTAGTGTTGAGAGTGGAAAATTCCTTTGTCCAATCGAATGATTGCAGATCAATTTTTGAAGCGTTATAGCTAGCTTTGCTGAAATTTAATGTAGGTAATTCATTGAGGAAATTATTGGAGAAAGTAATATTCGAAAAATTCATTTGAAATTCTAGTGTGGTGTGATTAGGATCCTCTTACGAGTGGATTATCACATATAATCAAATTTTCTATAAGATAATCATTGGACATAATCAAATCAATAGTGTTATTAGAGGAGTTTTTGAAACAGTTAAATTGGGAGAGGCCGCAACATGAGATGGTATCTACAAAAAGATTCGAATTAACATCTGAGAAGTTAGTAGGTTTGCAGTTTTTGTTAACAGTATCCGAGGTCCATTTTATGTTAGGCAAATTAAAATCCCCGCAGATTGCGAATGTGTCACTAGGATTTTCGTTTATCATTTCATTGAGTTTTGAACAAAAACTAGCCAGAGAAATACTATCCTTGGGTGGTATATAGATGCAGCCCAGATGTAATTTTATAGCTTTGAGGATGTGTAATAGTTACCCATAGATCTTCGATATTTGTCATCCATTCGTTTTTCACTACACAACACCATGCTTAATCCACGGCAATGAGTACTCCTCCACCCTCTTGCTTGGTAGATGCGGTATCTTCTCGGTCGCGGCGAAATATGTTAAAAGAGTCACAAAGGACTTCTGAAGAAATGATGGATCCATTTAACCACGTTTCTGATAGGCATATGATTTGATGATCGAAGTTGAGTGAGTTTTTATAAGAAGTAGACAGTTTAGATTTCAGCCCTCGAACGTTTTGATAAAATATTGAGACAGCCATTGATTACAAAGAAATTTTATATTTTGTTTTTTCTGGACATCATCGCTGTTTAGAGTAACTTATCTACGTCGTTTTCATTTCTGATGGTTTGTACTCTGGCGTTGTGCTCTTTCCTCACATAAATCGATCCATCCCTTACCCAGACAAATTTATAGTTTTTCGTTTTTGCCATGTCCTTGGTTTTCTTCAGCAGGGCTTTGATGTAGCTGGTTAAGTGTTCGTTCACGAACAGTTGGTTCGAGACACCTTCCACTGATAGTCCGGGGATCTGGTTACTTTCCACGAGTGTTGTTGATGAACGTTTGGTTTTGACAGCAGCTAAGATGGAGTCCCTTTTCTTTTTGGTTGCGAATTTATTCACGTGAACTTTACCACACTTTTCCAGCCACGGTTTCAGACTTGAGGACCGCTGACATTGGGATGTAGCGTGAATTGCACACAATGTTGCCAGATCAATAACAAATACTTCTCCCAATAATAGTTTGAAGCATTGTGATATTTCGTGAAATTATAAGTCATCCATGATTTTGATTGGGGATACAGATCAGGAAAATTATAAGGTAATCAAAAACTAAAAATGTCGAAGTGAAAATATTGATGAATGAATTGAAACTGAATTTTTGCCAAAATGAGCTACGAAAGGAAGAGAATAAATACTCATGTATACATTAATCATAAATCTGAACACATTTTAAGATATTTGAATTTTGATTGCCAGTAATTTGTTATTTTCCTCACCAGCACAACACGGCATATTGCTCTATACATTATTAGATAATGATAACATAACATAAAAAAATTAATGTCGTCGGTTTTCCAAAGAGGAAATCTTTTGAGAAAGCATTCCAGAAATTTGAAATGAAAATCCCACATAGATGGAACTGAATTGAACAGGCTATGAAGCTGATGGAATTCGATAAATAGATGCGTTGCCATAAAACCGGCATTGTTGATCTTTGGAAGGCCGTCATGGTGATGGGATTGACTATGAAATATCGATAAAGAGTTGTGCTGCCGGAAAACAAAAATTACTACAAGGAAGAAAATATCCAGAAACCTATGAAGCCGTTGTTATTTTTCTTTGAATGGCCGTCAGGATGACATAAAAAAAATAAAATATTTTCTCGGGCTATGAAATATCGATTAAGAGTCGCGCTGTCGGAAAGCAAAAGATACCACTAGAAAGAACACATTGTCAAACCTATGGAAACATTGTTATTTTTCTGTGAATGGCTGTCAGGGTGATTTAAAAAAAAATTCAAAATTTTCTCGGGCTATGAAATTTCGATAAAGTGTCGCACTGTCGGAAAACAAAAAATACCACAAGAAAGAACATGTCGAGAAACATATAAAACCATTGTTATTTTTTTCTGGATTGCCGTCAGGGTGATACATGAAAAATAAAATATTTTCGCGGGCTATGAATTATCGATGTAACTAAACTAGTGACTAAACAAAATTTAGGTAATATTTTGATTTAGAATGTTCTCAGACTAGGAAAACTCCAGAAAGAGACGTGCTGTTACAAAAATAATAATACCATTGAAAAGAGGACATCGAGTTATGCTTAGAAAATCTTTCAAATTTCTTTGGACTCCTGTATGACAAGTCAATAATATAGGTACATATAATATAAAATAGTTACAGTAGACATTTTATAATTATGGTATAGTGATAAATATCATAAATTGTACTCGATACAAGCACAAAATTCAAATTTTGGAGCATACATTGACAAAATCATTCAGTGAAGTTGAATTCAGACGTGGCATAGTAGGCATTCTCTTAGAGGTGTTTTTCAGTTTCCTATTGAAATTTGTGTGGGTTGCATTTTTCATTGATTAGGGAAGTGAGTTATAGAGTGAAATGTATGAGTTACGTCTCCTTGTTATTTCTAGTCTTTGGTTTGGTACTTCAATATTATCTCTGTTCCTAGTATTATGAGAATGGTTGTTTCAGTTCTTATAATACCAGGAACAGAGATAATATGAAAACTCGAAAAGGAGACGAGCTGCCTCTAATATTAAAATACCATTGGAAACAGGACATCGAGTTGTGCATAGAACATCTTTCAGATTTCTTTGGACTCCCGTCGATATGTCGAAAAAAAAATTTAAGTATTTTTCCAGACTATAAAAACTCGAAAAGGAGACATGCTGCCACTTGAATAAAAATATCATTGGAAAGAGGACGTCGAGTTTTGCATGAAATATCTTTCAGATTTCTTTGGACTCCCGTCAATATGTCGAAAAAAAATTTGAATATTTTTCCAGACTATAAAAATTCAAGAAGAAGGCGCGCTGCTACTGAAATAAAAATATCATTGAAAAGAGTACATCGAGTTATACATAGAACATCTTTCAGAATTCTTTGGACTCCCGTCGATATGTCGAAAAAAAAATAAAGTATCTTCCTAGACTATAAAAACTCGAGAAATAGGCGCGCTGTTACTAAAATAAATTTATAATTGGAAAGAGGACATCGAGTAGTACATAGAACTACTTTCAGATTTCTTTGGACTCCCGTCAATATGTCGAAAAAAAATTTAAGTATTTTCCTAGACTATAAAATCTCAAGAAGGAGGCGCGCTGCTACTAAAATAAAAATATCGTTGGAAAAAGGAAATCGAGTTGTACATAGAACATCTTTCAGATTTCTTTGAACTCCCGTCAATATGTTGAAAAAAAATTAAAGTGTTTTTCCAGACTATAAAAACTCAAGAAGGAGACACGCTGCCACTTGAATAAAAATATCATTGGAAAGAGGACGTCGAGTTTTGCATGAAACATCTTTCAGATTTCTTTGGACTCCCGTCAATATGTCGAAAAAAAATTAAGTATTTTTCCAGACTATAAAAACTCGAGAAGGAGACACGCTGCCAGTTGAATAAAAATATCATTGGAAAGAGGACGTCGAGTTTTGCATGAAACATCTTTCAGATTTCTTTGGACTCCCGTCAATAAGTCGAAAAAAAATTTAAGTATTTTTCCAGACTATAAAAATTCAAGAAGAAGGCGCGCTGCTACTGAAATAAAAATATCATTGAAAAGAGTACATCGAGTTGTACATAGAACATCTTTCAGAATTCTTTGGACTCCCGTCGATATGTCGAAAAAAAATTAAAGTATTTTCCTAGACTATAAAAACTCGAGAAATAGGCGCGCTGTTACTTAAATAAATATATAATTGGAAAGAGGACATCGAGTAGTGCATAGAACATCTTTCAGATTTCTTTGGACTCCCGTCAATATGTCGAAAAAAAATTTAAGTATTTTCCTAGACTATAAAATCTCAAGAAGGAGGCGCTGCTACTAAAATAAAAATATCGTTGGAAAGAGGACATCGAGTTGTACATAGAACATCTTTCAGATTTCTTTGAACTCCCGTCAATATGTCGAAAAAAAATTAAAGTGTTTTTCCAGACTATAAAAACTCAAGGAGATACGCTGCCACTGAAATAAAAGAACTATTGGAAAGAGGACGTCGAGTTGTGCATGAAACATCTTTCAGATTTCTTTGGACTCCCGTCAATATGTCGAAAAAAAAATTGAGTATTTTTCCAGACTATAAAAATTCAAGAAGAAGGCGCGCTGCTACTGAAATAAAAATATCATTGAAAAGAGTACATCGAGTTGTACATAGAACATCTTTCAGAATTCTTTGGACTCCCGTCGATATGTCGAAAAAAAATTAAAGTATCTTCCTAGACTATAAAAACTCGAGAAATAGGCGCGCTGTTACTAAAATAAAAATATCGTTGGAAAAAGGACATCGAGTTGTACATAGAACATCTTTCAGATTTCTTTGAACTCCCGTCAATACGTCGAAAAAAAATTAAAGTGTTTTTCCAGACTATAAAAACTCGAGAAGGAGACACGCTGCCACTTGAATAAAAATATCATTGGAAAGAGGACATCGAGTTGTACATAGAACATCTTTCAGATTTCTTCGAACTTCCGTCAATATGTCGAAAAAAAATTAAAGTATTATCCTAGACTATAAAAACTCAAGAAGGAACCGCGCTGCCACTGAAATAAAAATGTCATTGGAAAGAAGACGTCGAGTTGTGCATGAAACATCTTTCAGATTTCTTTGGACTCCCGTCAATATGTCGAAAAAAAATTAAAGTATTTTCCTAGACTATAAAAACTCAAGAAGGAAACGCGCTGCCACTGAAATGAAAATATCATTGGAAAGAAGACGTCGAGTTGTGTATGAAACATCTTTCAGATTTCTTTGGACTCCCATCAATATGTCGAAAAAAAATTAAAGTATTTTCCTAGACTATAAAAACTCAAGAAGGAATCGCGCTGCCACTGAAATAAAAATACCATTGAAAAGAGGATGTCCAGTTTTGCATGAAACATCTTTCAGATTTCTCTGGATCCCGTCAATATGTCGAAAAAATATTAAAGTATTTTCCTAGACCATAAAAACTCAAGAAGGAGGCGCGCTGCTACTAAAATAAAAATATTATTGGAAAGAGGACATCGAGTTGTACATAGAACATCTTTTAGATTTTTTTGGACTCCCGTCAATATGTCGATCTTTCAGATTTCTTTGGGCTCCCGCCGATATGTCGAAAAAAAATTAAAGTATTTTTCCAGACTAAAAAAACTATAGGAGATGCGCTGCCACGGAAATAAAAATACCATTATAAAGAAGACATCGAGTTGTGTATGAAACATCTTTCAGATTTCTTTGGACTCCCGCCGATATGTCGAAAAACAATTTAATGATTTTCCTAGACTATGAATACTAGAAAGAAAGTCGCTGTTAAAAAATGTATATCACAATTGGAAAGAGGAGAACAAACTGTGCTTGAAACATTGTGTGCACTTATTTTCTTCATCTTATAAACCAATTTTTTGCTAATTGACCCTTCGCAATGTATTATTGAAGAACAAATTATTTGAATATTTCAAGACTTCTGATTTATTTTGTTTGTTCAATACATTTTAAATGGTAAGTCTATGCTTCTATAAATACGGAAGAAATGTAGTTGAGACGGCAAATTTCATCAAAATAGGAAATCAATGAAGTCAGTGGAATTAGGATTAAAGAGGTGCTTGAACCGTCCAGTAGTGCATTATGGAACAGTTGTGATATTCTATAAAGCTATATCGTTGATTATCACAAAGCAAACATTTATTCGTTATTATAGAAGTCTGAATAATGTTAGTTCTAATGTGATTTCTATATCCAATAACATTGTTTCATTCTTTTCTAAAAACAGGTCTTTTGTCATAAGTAATGTAACTTACAAGACCAACTATCGATCTTCTTCAATTTGACGTGGAATGGCAAATATTTCAAAAATGTATTTAAATATACATGTGATTCTCTCAAAGTACCTACTATCTAAAGGTTTGAGAAAGATGCACTATTTTTTATTATACCTATCTGCATCATACTTCTCAAATGCATGGCCTAGCGTGCGAAAACGTCAATTAGGTTGAGTGTTAGGGCAGTCTGCCTTGAATAAAGACTATTTATGCACTTTTGGGCGGTAAAGTACACTTTACCGCCCGTGGGCGCATCATGGCCCGTGGGCGGTAAAGTAGACAATATACTAAAATTGTCCATATATACCTACGCACATCATTTCACGGAATACCTACCACAAAACAATGAATTCAGTTCAATAAAGAAATACTCATTTAACAACTTTTATTCATAATCTACATTTTTGCTCCATAAACCTGAAAATTAGAATTTTATATTAACTATGCAATTGTTACAATTTTGAATATTGAGGGTGGGATATTCATTTTTCTCTTGAAAATAATTATTCCCTTTTGAAACATCCTCACCACTCATTTTAGATGTGGATGGTAGGTCCAAATAATTATTATTTGGTATCGGTCCATCACCATCGCCGGCAATTTTTTTGGCAATGTTCAATTTATTTGAAATCGATTGTTCAATGTAGCTCTCTGCTACTGCAGTTGATTTCCAACCAGCGTGTCTTTTGATATTGGTGATACTTTCCCCAGCATCAGCCAATATAGTGGCTGAATAACGCCTAAAACAATGACCCGTATATTCTTCTGGGCCTGGTAGCTTCAAAAATGCTGCAACTTTTCTTGAAATTTGGATATTCTTTCCATCAACTTGTTTTGTACATTTGTTGTTCTTATAGAATATAAAAAACGCCCATGTTCAGTATTTGCAGGACGTAGACTAGCATATCTTCTATAAATATCCAAATAATTAACTGACTGGTTTTCAGTACTGCATATGGTAAATGTTCGTTGTATTTTAGTTTTTGACTCTCGAATTGTAATCAATAAAGCATAAGTTAGGTCTTGAATGTCATCAAGCTTGAGATTTGTTAATTCTTCTCTACGACAAGCACCATCCTACCCCAAATATTAATGCAACCTATAAAAGATTCAATAATTTTTTTAATGACTTAATAAATATAGGTAGGTATAACATACCTTCATCATCAGATATACATTATCTGGAGCTTCTTTTAGAAAAAGTTTGAATTCATCCCTATTCAATATTTTGGATTTCTTCGGCTTATATCCATCATTCTTCCGTTTCAAAAATGCTATCAATTTTGAAAATTTGCTTATGTTTATATTATTACACAAATTCAAAGTAGACTTTAACATCGAATAGTATGACTACAAAGAAGATGGTTTTCGATTCTTGGACTTCTCAAAAAAATATCCCAGTAATATATCTTCTGTAATCACCTTCACATTATTTTCATTGCGCCATTTTATGAACTCATTATACATCTTTTCGTAAAGTTTCTTTGACTTTGTTGGTAGCAGTTCGAGTTTGGCACTCTCAGCCGATTCCAAAATTTCCATTGGTATGTATATATTATGTTCTTCATCTGATGATTCCATAATTTTCGTGTTGAGTTCACTCACGCACTTTTTCAGATAAACATGAAGATGACCGTTTACCTTGTTTATTGAATTTGTTGCTAGACAACAACCAGCTTGCTTAACAACGTCATAATTAGGTGGGTATATACTGGGTATTCTGTGTACAATTTGAATAAATGAATCTATTTCAGTATACAGAGATGATTATTGACACGATAATTGCGATATAAATATATATACAGTGTCCGCCAAAATCTTGGAACCATATGGAAAACTTTTTTATCAATAGTTTCTCAGAAAATGTCATTCTTCATAAAAGTTAGTTTCCCATGCTGTCCAAGATTTTGATGGACATAAAATTTTGTGGCCTTCGGCGTGTAATAATACCCTCGGCTAACGCCTTCGGGCCATTATCCACGCCGCAGGCCATAAACGCCTACTTTACGCCCTTGATACATAAATAAATATTATTATTATATTATAACACGCTGTGCCGAAAAGCTTGTTGCTAGGTAACAACGCCAAGTTCCCAGTTTTATCAATTGAAATTTCAAATAAACCTTCCTGTCAACAATTCGTGACAGCAGATGTCAATTGTTTCAAACTGGATTGGACAAAATAAATTATAAGAGACATCATCCCGGTCTAAAATTTATTTCTAGCATGGTTTTTGAAGTCACGATGCAATATTGAAGGCACTCCGCTTCGCGTTGTGCCGTGCTTTAAAGGCCGACTTGTGTACCTACTTGTATCTTAGTGTATCTACAACACAGATACAGAAATGGTACTTGTATCTTAATGTATCTACAACACAGATACAGAAATGGTGGAGATTGGGTGTTGGAGTACCGAGTGGAGTACGACCAATTTTCACAATGTAGGTAACTAATGGTCCGATTTAAAAGCTATTGAACTATGTATTCCGATAGATTTCGATAAGATACACATTATTTGCCCAATAAAGTTTTTCTATTAAATGATCAGTTAACGAGTTAGATGAGGATCAATGTCTCACTTAATTTCCTCTGTGCACCTTATAAAATCGTCCACGCCCCAGTGCTAGCGACAGTAGCGACGTCCGTTACCGTTTTGTGTCTGATTTTGTACAATCCATACCTACTGCTTGTGTCGTTATAGGGTGTCCTTTAGTCCTTTCTTTATAGTTCAATCCATTATATTCTTTCGAGAATTGTTCATTTTAGTAATTATTTTTATTTAGAACAGTTTCAGTTAATTTTAATAGGCCTGTTTATTTTTCATTTCAATTATTTTAATACTAAAATGGCTGAAGCCAGAATAAGATTTCCCATTATAGATTTAGCGGACTACCTGAATAAAAACCTTGACATTCTGACATCTTCAAGTGAAGACATGAGTATATCCAGTACCATCATTAAAAATGCTGCTCTTCATCTTTTCTCTTCCGACAGCTATAAATGTTGCAATGCAATGCGAGTGCTTAGACGAAATACTGGCAATATTTTGGCTATGATTACTTCTTATGCATACAAAAGGGAAGGTAATGTTGAAAATTCGAAAGATTTTCGAAATCTGAGAATGAAATAAATTTCAAAATTTCTGAAAAAAATCAATAGCTCCACTGATATTTTTTTTGGAGAGAGATATCGTTCGCAGACTTTAGTGTTTGGAAGAATTTGTGAATGACTGAATAAAAAAAAATAATATCAAAAACCGGAAATACCTTTAATACCTTCTGCAATAAATATTCAAAAGAGATAGAAAATCATAGAGTAGAATTGTCGACTATTACTTCTAACGATAATGATTCATTATTTTCGGAAATGAATTTATCCGGAAATGGCATACAGGCAAATATATTCCATTCAACGCCAATAAAGGAATGGGAAATCGAAACAAACTTATGTAATATATCCAAATTTTCTAATGAAGCTGGTCTTCAATTACAGTCGTTTCTTGTGAAAGTGGGCCGGTCGACTATTATACTATTCATTCTTCAACACCTGAAAGTATCCAAACTGCTGTCAGTAGTAACTTGAAAAATTCAAACACTTTAAAACATGTTACACCCGATTCCGAGGAAATCCCTGCTCAACTTTCTAACTTGGCGGAGTTTAAAGAAGAAGTGTCAGGAATTTTACCGATCGGTTCAAAAAACCTAAAAAGTGAAAATTTCAAAAGACCGACATACGAGGATTGTAGATTCAAGGAAGGGAAATTTTTTTTGTTGAAAAGAGAGTTTGAATCTATATATAAAAATGGAAGACTCGTTTTTGTTATCAACAAAAGGTTTGAGACTGTGAATAACACATGCCGAATATATTTTAAGCATCACCGTTACCTCAAGAAAGCTGATGTAATCAAGGTATATTTATTGTCAGCACATCTATAAACATTTTATTCTCGTGATCAAAAATGTTTCGTCGACAAATTTAATATCCCATACTGTGGAGGTTTTTAGCAATTTTATAAATTTTAACCACGTGAATACCCTAGGTGTGGAAAGGAAAATCATTAAAAATAAACTTTTGCATCTAAAACCACTGGATCAGCTTCAGAATGATGTTTTTAGCTTTGGAAGAATCGTCAGTAACGATACTGAAATATAAAGGAAACGTTCGATCAGATGATGTGTACAGAAAGGCCAGAGCAGAAATTGTTGCAAAAAATTATAGGGACTCAAATGACATACGAGATCTGATTTTGATGCGACAAGATCACCCGGAGTATATAACGTTAGTAGAAGATCCATTGCATGTTTATATTTGGAGTAGAGAACAAATATTTCTGAGCGAAAAAAAAACAAACTTTGCACTTAGATGCGACAGGATCCGTTATTCGAAAACCAGATAAACATTCAAAGCGTGTTTATTATTATGCAGGTGTTGTTCAATTAGCTAGAAATTCCCGAGTATGCCCAGTTATCGAAATGATTTCATGTGAACATGATGCTGGCTCAGTCGCTTCCTGGCTCTTGAAATTTAAATCCTTCTGCTTGTCTTCGTATTCGAAAAAATGGCCCATATTCGAAAACGTGGTGACTGACTTCAGTTTTATTTTCTTGAACGCAATACCTATCGCTTGGAATTCAATGGGACTCAAAGATTACCTCGATCTCTCGTTCAAGGTTGTTTCAAACTCGGAACCGTTTCCACAAGACAAAGTGATAATTTGCATATGCTGCTCTCACATGTTCAGAATTATGTCTAATGATATAAAAGAACATTTTGTAAAGAAAGAAATAATGGCCGCTGCTTTCAATATAAACGGATGGATAAAATTTTGTCAATGGTTCAGAAATTTGTACATTATTTTGAATTCGCCAACAGAAACACCCCAATTTGTGTCTTGTCTCAACTCACTACTGAATATGCATTAGAAGTTTTTCAACTTGCAGTTGGACTAGAAACTTGAAATTTGGTATGCTGTCATAATTGATCATGTGCGTTCTACCTCAAATGTTTTCAGTCCTACAATTATACAGGGTATGCCAAAAGTCGGTACCAACTTTCTTATTTTAAATAGAAACCTAATGTTTTTTTGTCATGGTTCGATTGGCCTTCTGATTATGACTTTAGACAACCTAACTTATGTTTACTATCACAGTTTTTGAGATATGTCAATGTTTCTGAAAAAAATTACGGATGTTGTAGTTTACGAAAACACGTGTAGCCCGTAAACTGTTCAAAATTAGGAAACCAATTTATGGAGCAGTTAGCTAGCTGGTAGTCCATGCCAACACCTGATGTCCCATCGACGGTCCCATTTTGTACCATATGGGCGCAGCCGATTTTTGAATGTCGCAATATAAAATTGTCATAAACTCAATTTTTTCAAATGGCACCTACCATTTTTTTTAACCATTTGAAAGCAAATTGAATTTTAGGATGAGTTATTTCAGCATTCTCTATACCCAAGTTCCACCTCTATCGAGTTATTCAATAAAAATCAAGAAATGCCTTATCCTGCCGAATGCTTTTGTGTTTATTCAAGTATGCCATGAAAACAAAACACAAATGTAAACAAGAAGGTGCTATTCTGTCAAATTAAAAACAAGTCGTGCTAATTCTTCAATAAAATTGATTGGAATATGTAAAATTATACAAACGAAGTTGTGTTTGACTTGTTTGTTATCCACGGCATGTGTCAAAAAATTGTGCAGCGAACTGTCCGACAGTTTAATTTGAAACATCCAAACTTACCGAGGATGACACAGGGCAAGTTCTCACGATTGAAAACTAATTTTATACATTTTGGGAAGGTGGCTAGTCCCGTTACGAGAGTCAAACCACTAACTGGCAATGACGATAATCAAATTACCATTCTCGGATATTTTCAAGCATATCCTGAATCCTCAATACGAACGGCGACTTTGGAATTGGGATTTTCATACTCTGTAATACAAACCATTTTACACCGCCATAAGCTACATCCTTTCAAATTTATACGATTGCAAAAATTACACCCAGGTGACTTTTGCGAGGACTTATTACTCAAAATACAAGAGCTCGCCGGATTCTTAGACAACATAATTTGGACTGATGAGGTAAAGTTTTGTCAGCAGGGATTAACAATAGGCGCAATCGACATTTTTGGTGTTCGAAGTTGAAAATCAAGTACAATTTCGAATAATTGTGTTTTGTTTGGTAATGAACCAAGAGGTTCGCTACTTTATGTACGATGAAAATCTGAATAGTGGCGGATATTTAGAAATTCTTCAAAACGTAATAGAAACATTTCTTGACAGTTTGCCACTGGCTAGAGCTGCACGTTCATGGTACCAGATGGATGGGGCACCACCGCACAATACACGAACTGTGTATACCAAATTGACTTCCATGTTCGAGCACCGTTGGTGGGGAAATCAAGGACCCCTTCTCTGGCCTGCAAGATCTCCAGATCTTACCCCTTTAGATTTTTATATTTGGGGTAGGGTAAAAGATTTGGTCTACTCTTCACCAGTTCACAATATAGATGAGTTGAGACTAATACAGACTTTTGACAGTCTCGATCCCAACGAAATCAGACGTGCTACGCAATCTATTGAAAGTAGAATAATAGAATGTTTGAACAACAATGGTGGTCATATTGAACATTTACGCTAGAGTTCTGTCAAAATTGTTCAATATTTTTGATTAAATTATTACAATTTTCTTTTGTTTCCATGGCATACACACATAATCATTCTGTAAGATAAGGCATTTCTTGATTTTTATTGAATAACTCGATAGAGGTTGAACTTGGGTATAGTGAAAGCTGAAATAACTCATCCTAAAATTCAATTTTCTTTTGAATGCTCAAAAGAGAAATGGTAGGTGCCATTTGAAAAAATTGAGTTTTTGACAATTTTATATTGCGACATTCAAAAATCGGCTGCGCCCATATGGTACAAAATGGGACCGTCGATGGGACATCAGGTGTTAGCCTGGACTACCAGCTATCTGCTCCATAAATTTGGTTTCCTAATTTTGAACGGTTTGCGGGCTACACGTGTTTTCGTAAACTACTATAGCCGTAATTTTTTTCAGAAAAATGGACATATCTCAAAAACTGTGATATATAAGTAAACATAACTTAGGTTCTCTAAAGTCATAATCAGAAGGCCAATCGAACCATGACAAAAAAAATTAGGTTTCCATTTAAAATAAGAAAGTTGGTACCGACTTTTGGCATACCCTGTATAGTTGTAGGACTAAAAATATTTGAGGTAGAACGCACATGATCAATTATGACAGTATACCAAATTTCAAGTTTCTAGTCCAACTGCAAGTTAAAAATCTTCTAATGCACGGCCTACGTAAATCACGCTGTATGTTGCGATTCTGGAGATATTCTGGAAGACTATGATAATATTTCGTCGACTAAAAATAATGAATTGAGAACAGAACCAGCATCGACGATACCACTTTATACAGGAATAGTCCGTTTTTTTTAATTTTCCAAGAAATTAGTTCCAAACACAGAACAGACCTTTTTCATGATAATGGAAATATATACCCATAAAAAAAAAATATTTCAACAATAAGTATTCCGACGTAATAATGGAAAAATATCTGCCTTACGTCTCTCTTTGGAGTACATTAATATTATCGGATAACAATCGAAAAAGTAATGCTCCTATCGAAAGATTTTTCGGTATAATGAAAAATTCTATCCTCAAGAAGCATATGGGCCAAAAATCTAATAGAGTCGTGAGAAAAATATGGTATACGTTCTTTTCATATACAAAGAGGAAATATTGGGAATCAACAATAAAAATTAAGGTGTCAAGAGGTTCACAAAACGGAAACAGGATTCTGCAGACAAGGGTTTGGCATCGAAAGAAAATTGACAGAAAAAATCGAAGGTAAAGGAAACTTATTTTAATGGAAGCTCATTGGCAAAAGTTCTTAACTCTTTGAATCCACCAGATGACACCGTTCATCCTTGCCTTTACTGCGTGGGACGGCTGCGATACATGTGAAGGGTGGGTCCATGCTTGTTGTGAAAAAAACCCTCCGAAAATTGAAAGCGATCCATACTTCTGCAAATTTTGTTCACTATCGAAGAGTGGTGCAATGACGAAATCTGTTTCTGTCTATGATGGAGTGACGGCAATTAACCACCTCTCGGAAAAATCCCGTTGTATTGAGTTTCTCAATAGAGAATGTATGAAATCACTAGAGGAATTACTCGATATTGAAAAAAAGACAAGGAATCAGTCTGATTGTTCAATATGGTTTGAGGAGAGACAAAAAAGAGTAACAGCCTACTTTTTTGGTAACGTTGTCAAAGGCAGTAAAGATTCAACTCTCGAAAATCTAGCTATGAAAATTATCACACAGCCGAAAATAATAACAGAGGCAATACTTCACGGGAAAAATAATGAAAATAATGCGAGAATAGCATACGACAATGTGAGAAACATACATTGTGAAACCGCTGGTTTGGTAATTCACGAAGACCATCAGTTTATTGCAGGTTCACCGGATGGGTTAGTCGGAGAAGATGGAATTATAGCAATAAAGTGCCCTTTTAAAATTAGAAATATGTATCCTGAAATTGCTATAAAGGAAGGACTCCTTCCATGTTACGACAAAAAGAGCGGAAAACTGGTATTTTTATTTCAGTGGCAGCGTGTCTCCTTCTTGAGTTTTTATAGTCTGGAAAAATACTTACATTTTTTTTCGACATATTGACGGGAGTTCAAAGAAATCTGAAAGATGTTCTATGTACAACTCGATGTCCTCTTTCCAATAATATTTTTATTTTAGTAGCAGCGCGCCTCCTTCTTGAGTTTTTATAGTCTGGGAAAATACTTTAATTTTTTTTTGTCATATTGACGGGAGTCCATAGAAATCTGAAAGATGTTTCATACACAACTCGATGTCTTCTTTCCAATGATTTTTTTATTTCAGTGGCAGCGCATCTCCTTGAGTTTTTATAGTCTGGAAAAATACTTTAATTTTTTTTCGACATATTGACGGGAGTCCAAAGAAATCTGAAAAATGTTCTATTTACAACTCGATGTCTTCTTTCCAATCGTATTTTTATTTCAGTGGCAGCGCATCTCCTTCTTGAGTTTTTATAGTCTATGAAAATACTTTAATTTTTTTTCGACATATTGACGGGAGTCCAAAGAATTCTGAAAGATGTTCTATGTACAACTCGATGTCCTTTTTCCAATGATATATTTATTTCAGTAGCAGCGCGCCTCCTTCTTGAATTTTTATAGTCTAGGAAAATACTTTAATTTTTTTTTCGACATATTGACGGGAGTCCAAAGAAATCTGAAAGATGTTTCATGCACAACTCGACGTCCTCTCTCCAATGGTATTTTAGTATTAGTGGCAGCGCGTCTCCTTTTCGAGTTTTCATATTATCTCTGTTCCTGGTATTATAAGAAATGAAACAACCATTCTCCCAATACTAGGAACAGAGATAATATTGAAGTACCAAACCAAAGACTAGAAATATCAAGGAGACGTAACTCATATATTTCACTCTATAACTCACTTCCCCAATCATTTAAAAATTTAATGCACACAAATTTCAATAGGAAACTGAAAAACACCTATAAGAGAACGCCTACTATGCCACGTCTGAATTCAACTTCACTGAATGATTTTGTCAATGTATGAACTCCAAAATTTGAATTTTGTGCTTGTATCGAGTACAATTTTTGATATCTATCACTATACCATAATTATAAAATGTCTACTGTAACTATTTTATATTATATGTACCTATATTATTGACTTGTCATAGCACTAAGGTGTAATAATTTGACCAATAAAAATCTAATCTAATCTGTTTAAATTTTTTTTCGACATATCGACAGGAGTCCAAAGAAATTTGAAAGATTTTCCAAGCATAACTCGATGTCCTCTTTTCAATGATATTTTTATTTTTGTAACAGCACGTCTCTTTCTGGAGTTTTCCTAGTCTGAGAACTTTCTAAATCAAAATATTACCTAAATTTTGTTTAGTCACTAGTTTAGTTACATCGATATTTCATAGCCCGAGAAAATATTTTATTTTTTATGTATCACTCTGACGGCCATCCAGAGAAAAATAACAATGGTTTTATATGTTTCTTGATATGCTCTTTCTTGTGATATTTTTTGTTTTCCGACAGTGCGACACTTTATCGATATTTCATAGCCCGAGAAAATATTTTATTTTTTTTATATCACCCTGACGGCCATTCAAAGAAAAATAAGAATGGTTCCATAGGTTTGACAATGTGTTCGTTCTAGTGGTATCTTTTGTTTTCCGTCAGCGCGACTCTTTATCGATATATCATAGCCCGAGAAAATATTTTATTTTTTTATGTCATCCTGACGGCCATTCAAAGAAAACTAACAACGGCTTTATAGGTTTCTGGATGTGTTCTTCCTTGTAGTAATTTTTGTTTTCCGGCAGCCCAACTCTTTATCGATATTTCATAGCCAATCCCAATACCATGACGGCCTTCCAAAAATCAACAATGCCGGTTTTATGGCAACGCATCTATTTATCGAATTCCATCAGGTTCATAGCCTGTTCAATTCAGTTCCATCAATGTGGGATTTTCATTTCAAATTTCAGGAATGCTTTCTCAAAAGATTTCCTCTTTGGAAAACAAACGACATTAATTTTTTTTAGCGCGTACTTTCCTTAATACACGAATTGATAACCATGTTATCATTATCCAATAATGTATAGAGCAATATGCCGTGTTGTGCTGGTGAGGAAAATAACAAGTTACTGGCAACCAGAATTCAAATATCTTGAAATATGTTTGTATTTATAATTGATGTATACATAAGTATTTATTCTCTTCCTTTCGTAGCTCATTTGGGCAAAAATTCGGTTTCAATTCATTCATCAATATTTTTACTTCGACTTTTTCAGTTTTTGATTACCTTCAAATTTTCCTGATCTGTATCCCCAATCAAAATCATGGATGACTTATAATTTCACGAAAGATCACAATGCTTCAAACTATTATTGGGAGACGTATTTGTTATTGATCTGGCAACACTGTGTGCAATTCACGCTACATCCCAAGGGTAGCGGTCCTCAAGTCTGAAACCGTGACTGGAAAAGTGTGGCTAAGTTCACGTAAATTGTGAATTTGATGATGATTGGTTTAGGTTTACCATGCAAGCGGCTGTTTGTTCGAAATATTGCGTCGACATAATCAGAGACGATTGGAGATTCGATAAAGTTACCAATTTTTTCAGCTATTTTAAGGAGATTTTCGCCAGATTTTTCGGGAATACCATATATTTCTAAGTTGTTGGAGCGCATTTGCTGCTCGAGTATTTCAACCTTATTGGAGAGGTGGTCAACTTCCTTTTTCAGTAGGGCATTTTCTCTGCTAAGTTTTTCGAGATTTTCGAATCTTTTGCTCATTTCTTCAAGTGTAGCTTCAAATGTTGTAATTTGGTCGCCACAGAAAGAGACGGAAGTCAGAAGTTCTGAGTAATTTGCATTATTAATTTTCATTTCTGCTTGGATTTTTTCCACTACCATTAGTGTGCGCTGAGATATATTTATAGATGTACCTTTCTAAGTTTCCTCATCGGGAGGAGTATTAAAATCTGCTACACTGAATGCAGGGGTCTGTTTTGACCCTCCTCCGATTCTACAGTTGGAGCAGAACCATACAACTCCGGGAGTTTGCATATCCTCAATGTTTGACTTGGACAGGCCGGTACATTTCCCATGGAAATACAAGGAACATTTACCGCCACATTTCAATCCGGGCGTTTTACTGGTTAGTTTCGACGTGCAGATGCTGCAAGTAGCCATGCTCATGGACTATAGCGGGTTTGTATCCTTATCGGTTGGAGTTTTTTGCAGCGATATCGGTAAAAAAGTTTTTTTACTGTAGCAAATCTTGGGATATAATAGTTTACACTCAGGTTATGCACAAACCGCGAATTTTCCTCTATGATTGGATAGATCAGTCGAGGGGTCGCCACTAAGACTGTAATGAAAAGATCACCTACCAGGAGAAATCTCAGTTACTTCAAGGACTTGGAGATACTAAGAATTCAAGTGCAACGAGTTTTATATTTTAGTAAAGATTGACAATATATGTTCGAACTGTCAAAAAAATAAATTCAACATCAACATCAAAAATAAAAACAAAACTTCATGTAACTTTGGTATACTGGAACCTCTGATTTCCAACATACTCCCACCTTGTGACACATCAAACGAAGTGTGAGTCAATCAACCTTTCTGGTTTTCTCGAAATTCTTCCTGAGCGTGTGACAATAGTAGAAGTTTTGCATTCTTCTGTCTTTTGTTCTTCGTTTCTTTCTGGACTATATCTTTTCTCGGCTTTATCTTCTTTTCTCAGCTGCAATTTGAAATCTTGCCTTTGTTCCTGAGAGGTGATTTCCAGCGGATATAGTCTCTGGATTGGTCTAGTCAATAATCCTGATGAAGTTTTCAATCGAACGACTCGAGTTTTTCCATCCTTTCTTGGAAATTTATCGACTACTAATGCTAGAGGCCAGTACATTCGTTTTGTGAAATCACTTCCTATCAGGACAACATCTCCAATTTTTATATCACCAGCAGAATATTTCTTTGATCGCAGTATCAACTGTCCTAGATATTCTTTGCAGAATCTCCTCATCAATTCTTGTTTGAGTTTTATTCTATACCTCAAACGTTTGTTCAAGCTCACTGCATCGATACTATCGATATCTGGTACACCAGTATTTTTCAAATCATCTAAAAACATTGATGGTGTCAGTGGAGTTAAATCTGAAATATCATCTGAGACATAAGTCAGTGGCCTGGAATTCATCAATGCCTCACATTCACAGAGTGTAGTTGATAGTTCGTCGTAAGTAAGCGATGTTCTGCCCAGCGTTTTCCTAAGAATGTCTTTCAGAAGCCTTATCAACCTTTCCCACCAACCACCCCACCATGCACCGGTTGGAGGAGAAAACTTCCAGGTGAAACGTTTGGCTTTACTGTATTCGGCAATTCCATCCCAATCGATTTTTGCCAATGCATTCTCAGCTCCGACAAAATTTGTTCCGTTGTCGCTGTAAACAATAACAGGCCTTCCTCTTCTGCTTATGAATTTCCTGAATGCTTGAAGGAAGCTATCTGTAGATAAAGTAGACACTAACTCCAAATGTACCGCTCTATAGACTGCGCACGTAAAAATGTAAATCCACACTTTGGAGTTATTCTGAACAAATAGTGGTCCAGCTAAATCCACTCCAATAATCTCAAATGCAGCAACATCTGATACTCGATATTTTGGAAGTGATATAGGCATCGCATCAAGACTCTTCACCCTGTATCTTCTACATATTACACATTTAGAGACAACAGATTTGATTGTTTTTCTACTTCTGATTATCCAAAATTTTTCACGTAAAATACTCATCAATCCTTGAGTGCCAATATGACAATTGTTGACATGAAAGTCATGAATCAGTCTGAAAACTACTGTGTGTTTAGAAGGCAATATTATAGGATTTCTGAAATCAAGGATATCGTCTCTTTCTGAAATTTTAGTTTTCAGGCGAATTATTCCATCTTCGTCTTCGTATGGACATAAGGAAGAAAGGCTTGCATCTTCAATTCCACCAAAAGATTCGTGCTGAATGAACTTTATTACCATATTTTCTGCATTCTGAATTTCTTCGAACGAAAGGCTTGGACTCAAATTTCTCTCTCGTTTGCGACAATTATTTGCAAATCTTCGAACCCAACCTATCAATTTCACAATTTTCGGGTATTCAGAAAAATAATGGTAATACCACGTGTAGTCCATTTCGGTATTGAGGTAACAGGCTATCGTGTTTTTCGCCTCTTTCATAACAATGGAACAATCAGGAGTAAATTCTTCTATAGGCCATTGACTTCTCTCCAGCAACAACCAAGAAGGCCCCTCCCACCATTTCGACTCCAGTAAATGCTTGCAGGAACAACCCCTAGATGGTAAATCAGCAGGATTTAGATGACCAGGAATGAAATTCCAGTCTTCTTTTTTCGTCAGACGTTGAATTTCTTGAATTCTGTTCCACACAAAAGTCTTCCATTTATTTTCCTGTTGAATCCAGGCTAATACTGTAGTCGAGTCTGTTCAACAATGTATTGGAATATTGCTGTCTAAATTTGATAGTACAGACGAGAGAAGTCTTACACCAATATTTGCAGCTAATAATTCTAATCGAGGAATGGACAACTTTTTGATTGGCAAAACTCTCGTTTTCGCTTGAATCAGCTGAACATTTGGAGTTCCATCATTATTTTCAGTTCTCCAGAATAAAACTGCTGCATAAGCATCTTGACTTGCATCGGAGAACATATGGATACTTGTCGATCCTGGCTTTGAATCTGATGATTTCGAGAGCCATCGAGGAACTCTGAGATTGACCAGAATACTCAGTCCTTCAACCCAACTCAAAAAGGTTGTCTTGATATCTTCTGGCACCTCTGTGTCCCATCCAATTTTCAGAATCCACATCTTCTGCAGTAATATCTTGGCAAATAAGGAAATTTGACACGAAAATCCAATAGGGTCAAAAATTTTGTTGACAGTAGATAAAATAGTCCTCTTTGTGATTTTATCAAAGTTCAGATCATGAAACAAATCGAAGCACAATGTTAAATTATCTTGTAAACGATCCCATTTCAACCCCAAAACAGGTGACACGACAGTGTCCGTGGTGTCGTTGTTCATAATGGTATGTTCCCAACAGCGGAGATCAAATTTGGCATCATTCATTATTTGGATGGACTGCTCCATGAATTTGTTCAATTCTTTCTCCGAATCAAGACTAGTGACACAATTGTCAACATAAAAACTTTTCTGCAATATTTGGACAATTGCTTTATCCTAGGAAGACGGAAAATTCTCTAGAAGAGTGCTCAGATGATGTTGTATCACAGCACCAAGAAGAAATGGGCTGCAATTGACTCCAAAAACCACTCTAGTATGTCGGAAATTGATAAGAAGACCATTTTTATCAATCCAAAGAAAACGAAGTACGTCCCTATCAGAATTTGATAAGCTAATCTGCAGGAAAGCTTTTCTAATATCAGCAATAACTCCAATTTTGGAAAGTCGAAATCTTAGGAGAATAGAAGGGATAAGTTCGATCAAGTTAATGCCCTTATCCAAGCATTGATTGAGCTGTTCAATTTTACGACATGGCGATGCGGAAGGTAATGACTGACATTATTCACTTCATTTTCAGGGATATATTCTATGATTCCTTCTGTCAGCCATTCAGCAAAAACTTGATCGTAATTAGCGCAATATCCTTCATTTTTTAGCTTCAATAATAAATTATCCAATCTTCGTTTGGCTAAATTGAAATTCTTAGGTAGAGGTGGATGACCTTCGATCCAGGGCATAACAACTTCGTATCTACCTTCGTCATTGACTTTTACTGTCTTTTGAAAATGTTCAAATACTGCAAATTCCACTTCTTTTCTGGATTGATCTTCAGCAGGATCAGATATACCAAGAATATCAAGGCTCCACAGATCGGATATTTTATTAGATTTACAAAACATGGAGGTTGTCATCATAACCATTGAGTTTTCGATAGGTAAACAGGATGTCGTAACTTTTCCCATAAGGGTCCATCCAAGAAATGTCTCTATAGCCACCAAACCGCATTTCAAAGTAAACTTCTTCCCAGTGAAAAGTCTCCCGGCAATATCTGCACCAATCAGAACTTCAATAGGATCTGCTTTTGTATCTGATAGTTCTATGCCTAGTTCTTTCAGTTCTATCATCCAAGGACCTTCTTCAATAGACGAAACATTACTACAGATTATGGGCTGATCGAGGGCTTCAAAATTGCATGCATATCGTTTATTCAAATTTCCCAGTCTGATTTTATATACAGTATGATCAATAATGTCAGACTGATCTCCTCCAAAAAGTGCATGTATCATAGACTTCTTCCCAAGTTGTTCATAACCCATTTCAGATGCGGTGAATTTATTTATGTAGGACTGATGAGATCCTGTATCTATTATAGCTCTCACTCTCCTAGAGCTACTGTCACTGCTCAATTCGACAAGAAGAGTTTGCAAATAAACCTGATTATATGTCAAATTGGAAAGATTTTCAACTTTTGAATATTCTTCTCTCATGGATGATTTTTCAGATTTTTTATCAACAAGTGGCATTTCGGATTTTGGACACATCAGAGTATCATGTCGACTTTTACATTCTTGGCATTCAATTTTCACTCTGCAATTTCTTGCTATATGCCCAAATTTCAAGCAGATATGACAACATCCTCTGGATGACAAAATCTTCTTCTTCTCATCGATCTTCATTGCACCAGTTTCTGTGCAGTTTTCACTGAAATGGCCACCTTTACAGAATACGCATCTAGGAGATCTATGATTATTGATCAGATTGGATGCAGTAGGAATAACTGATTCTTTCAATGGCTCATTCTTTTTCGTTTTCGAGTCAAATGATGTGGCTAAAGAAATTTTCTCTTCATCTTCCACTTCTTTCTTGAGGAACTCCATCAAATTCTTTAAACGACATTTTTTGATTCCAGGTGTTTTTACTGACTCTGTAGTAGTCTGACTCCGCTGCCATATTCTCAAGAGGTCTTCCGGTAAACAGGATTCCACCAGTGGAAACAGCATTGCTGCATACTTGTCGGAAGTTACTCCCAAAGTTTCTAAAGACTGCAATTGACATTCAAGCTTGTCATGAAGTGCACCTATACTCGATTTGACTTTTAGATTGGTCAAAATTAGTTTTAAAAGCTCTCGAACATAGAATTCTATCAGTAACTCTACCTTTCCAAACCTCGATTTCAAACTTTCAACCACTTTCACATAGTTGTCCGCACTAGGAGGAAAGCTTTCAACCAACTGTCGGGCACGAGTTTTCGGAATTGTAGCTTGAATCAGGTATTGAAACTTATCTTCGTTTTCAATATTTTCGTCACCGTCAATTCTCTTGAACTGGCTCCAGAATGGTATCCAGTCCTTGATATCGCCACCAAATTTTTTAAATTCAATCCGGGGAAGGTGCAATTTTGACTTTTGGGCAGAAGAATGACTTGATACACTTGGTGGATGACAAGAACTATGGTTTGACTCCTTGACGAATCTCTGTTCAACTTTATATTTGAGCTTATTGTATTTGCTAATGAACTTATCTGCTTTTAAAACTTCAGTGTCGATGTCTTCATCACACCCATCTTCATCTAATAGTAAATCGAGGATCTGCTTATCCAAAATACGAATTTCCTCCATTTTATCATCAAGAAGACGGAGGTTTCCTTGTATATCAGCGAAATCAGGTTCAGGGGATTCTAATGCCCGAAGAATGGCATGATACACTCGCTCGAATGATATTCGATGGATCGTCAAAACTCGTTGTGTCTTCTCCATTTGGTGTCCTGTCACGGTCGCCAAAAATAATGTAATGAAAAGATCACCTACCAGGAGAAATCTCAGTTACTTCAAGGACTTGGAGATACTAATAATTCAAGTGCAACGAGTTTTATATTTTAGTAAAGATTGACAATATATGTTCGAACTGTCAAAAAAATAAATTCAACATCAACATCAAAAATAAAAACAAAACTTCATGTAACTTTGGTATACTGGAACCTCTGATTTCCAACAAAGACCTTACAGTGGTCGAAAGAACGAAGTTTTCACGTGGAAGTTAACTCTTTGAGTCTCAAAAAGGCGGAGCAAACCAGGAACATGTGTTTATAGACTGACTGACTATAATCAAAGAGTTGGCTATATTCAGATTGTTGTGAATTGTTATTTTTCCAAGGAGTACCCAACCAAATATAGTTTCTCATGCTACCAGACCATTCGATAATAAGTGACGATTTCCTGTATAAATTCGACCAACTGAATCAGCACCAATCAAAATCTCAATAGGTCCAGAAGATCCAATGTCTGACAACTCGATTTCTGAGCTCATTAATCCATGGTCCAGAACAGACAGGTGAAACCTCACTGCATATTTCTGGTTGGTCTGAAACCCTCCAAATTATATGAATAATTTTTATTTTTCAATTTAACTACATAATACGAAAGCTTCTAGGGGTCATACATTGAAATGAATCCAATATATTGCATTTATTTTCAATATATTGGATATATTTTCAATATATTGGATTTCTTTTCAATATATTGGATTTCATTTCAACATATTGGATTTCTTTTCAACATATTGGATTTCTTTCCAATATATTGGATTTCATCTCAATATATTGGATTTGTTTTCAACATATTGGATTTCTTTTCAACATATTGGATTTCTTTTCAATATATTGGATTTCTTTTCAATATATGGGATATTTTGAATTATTCGAGTTATGTGCGAGGGTAGATTTCATTTATAGATCTCTCTTCGAGATTGAGGAAAGAAACCGTTTCATGGCAAATTTTATAGCAATCTTGTAAGACCTTATTTGAAAAAATCACAAAACAGAATTTTGGATGAGAAAGAAACGTAAACTTTCCAAGTGGAGTAATCCATATACAGGGTGAACCTACAGTATTCACTTGGTCGATTGCTCAATTGTGCATCACTATTTCAATTCCTTCGTATTTACTGCTTTGCGATTGTAATAAATTCACTTACATGAAATAAAACTCTTTCATTAAATTGAATAGTTACGTGTACACAGCTTTAAGAACTTCATCTACTCGCATCAAATATATGAACTGGCAAGAATGCTGATACTTCGGCTGTAGGACCTGCCCTGTTACTGATGAAAGGCATGAACGTTGAAACAAGTCTGAGGGGTGGTCATGTCTTATCAGGACTTGCGTAGTTTGTCCGTTTGTGTAATTGAAGCCTTTGTAATTGGGTCGTCTTGGAGGAACGCTGCACAGGTATCTGGTGAATGAAGTTTAATGTTCATTGAAAAATTATACTCTGGTGTTCCACGTTCCAATAATGTTATAGGTAGTCCCTTTGACAAACAAATACACACACCGGCAAATTTAAAGAAACCAAGATGAATTGTATTATTTTTCCTCATAATTTTTTTTAGAGACACATATGAAAAGATTCATTCAACAGGGAAATTCAACGGATGCTTTAGTTGATTTCAATTCATTTTGCAAAGCTTCATGCGCTTTTGGAGCCCTGTCTAAAAACTTAAGACTAAAAATTTAAAACTCAGTTGTATAACTATTGTCGTCTTAAACATTCAATGATAACGCAAAATCACAAGGAACACTGTTTTCAATAATGTGTGTTTTCTCCACAAGCCTTTATAACTGCAACCATTCGTCTTCCCATACTTCTGATGACGTTGTCGATCATTTCTTGAGGCAAATTCACCCATATGTCCATCAAAGTAGTTCGTGCTTCTTCCAAGTTTCGAACAGCAGGAATTCTTGACCTAAGTCGTCTGCCTAGCATGTCCCAGACATGTTCAGATGGATTCATGTCTGGAGAACATGCAGGCCAATGAAGTGTCGGTATTTGAACCTGATTTAAATATGCAGTTACACAACGAGCTGCGTGTGGGCGAGCATTGTATTGCATCAAGAGAAAATCTGCCCCGATAAATGAGGCAAAAGGTATCACATGATCTTGCAGAATACCCCTTTTGTATCTATCTGCCGTTGAAGCACAGCCATCTCTGTGCGTGCCCGTAAACATATGCCACCCCACACCATAATTGAGCCCCTACCGAAAGAGACAGTAGGAGTAAAATTAAATTGTTCGTTTTGTTCTCCTGGATGACGATATACTCTTTCGCTCCCATCTATTGAATTTACACAGAAACGGCTCTCATCCGTGAACAAAACATTACCCCAGAAATCATTCCAATTTTGGTGTTCTCGAGCAAAAGCTCAATCTCGAAGAGAGAACTATAAATGGAATCTACCCTCGCACGGATGAAATAACTCGAGTAATTCAAAAAATCAAATATATATTTTGAGAAAAAAAATCCAATTTATTAAAAATAAATTCAATATATTGAAAATAAATCCAATATATTGAAAATAAATGCAATATATTGGATTTATTTCAAAGAAATAATTTTATTTTATTTGTGTGGCCCCTAGACGCTTTCGTATTATAATATTCATGAAGATGTTCATTTTGAGAGCCATGAAATTAATAATAAATAAGTTTTTCTTTATCAGTAGATTGGTATCCCAAATCCTCAGCAGTATGATCGTTGAGAGCCACTATCAAGCAGAGACCTAACAAATCTTTAACCATTATTACCAAAAACATTTATTTTCAAAGTTTGCAAAATACATGTGTTCTAGAGTTGTTATAGTTAGCTAGAGATTTGTCAATGTTAGGATCCACCACTGCTTTCCTACCATCCTCAAGAGACTCCTTGTTACTAGGTAAATCAGGGCAAATCATATTTCTCCAAAGACATCTTCTGCGCTTTAGAACATGTTTCCCTAGTGTGCACAGTTAGAACTGACACCAACCAAATTTTCGGCGGTGGGTACCGGTGTTTATAGTGGCAGCAAATATCACATCGTACATGTTATATCCGATTCCTGAATGAGCCCTTTGTCCCGGAATTGCGTCATACACTATAAACATTGCATCATCTACTATGCAGAAGATAGAGGATATTCCTCAGCACATTTGAAGGTCTTCGTGGAATAATCGAAACTACGCAGTATCCAGTCAGCATTCCCGAACCTATAAAAGTCGAGGAGACCGGATTCAAGTCGTTCAAGTCTTTCCAGTCTTTAAACCAAGTAGTTAAGTAGATTTGAATCAAAACCAGTTTTGAACCATTATAATTTCGCATGTAAAGTTCAATATTTCCATATTTTAATAAATGTGAATAAAGTCTGTTTTTAAAAACTCAAACCAAAGAAGACTGATTTAACAAATTGGCGCAGTCGTGCGGATCTCAAAAACGCTGTGATCCAACGAAGAAACAGCGGTAGTCTCCAGACTTCCAACTAGTCCAAGAACCGCAAAGCAGAACCCAGTGGACAAGACGGTCTCTTCAACAACAAGAAACCTGCATAAGTCGTCGAACGTTACTCACCTCGTCGTGAATAAATCATCTCTTGGAACCCGCGTAAGTCGTCGAACGCTGCTCATCCTGTTGGAGCTAGAGCTTTATGAAGTAGGACTTCATCTTTCCACAACCCCCGGAGACAACAAGAAAAAGAAGAAAGAAACAAGAAGAAAGAAGAAGCAAGCCACCCAGAGCTTAGGAAGCTCAACCAACCAGCATTAGACGTAGGAAACTCATTGTAAGTACCACATCGAATCATTAATCATTTTGTTGTATTTTGATATTTTTCTAAATTTGATTCAACCTTGTTATCCCAAAAAATTAACCCAAAATGTCACATCATAGTTCAAATGAAAGCTTACATAATGAACGTGAAGTACCATTAGAACCGTATAAACTTTCCGAAATATTCTCGATAATTCCAGAATATGATGGTGATTCAATTTCGCTTGGAAATTTTCTTAACGCCTGTGACTATGCGCAAGCTATGGCAGTAGACCAACAGAAATTGCTTTTAACTATTCACATTAGAAACAAACTCAGAGGAAAAGCTGCTCAATTGATAAATTCCAGAAATCCAGAAAATTATCAAGATATCAAAATTTTATTAAATTCTCACTTTGGTGATTCCCGTGACTTAACATCTTTGATACAGGATTTACAAAGAATATGGCAAGCAAATGGAGAAAATGCACTGACGTTTTTCTCAAGACTTCAAAGTCATAGCGCGAAAATGTATTCGTGTATACAAAGATCTATGTTAACAAACGCACAGAAAAATGCACAGTCTCAACTAATTGAAAATATGGTTTTGAATACCTTATTAACAGGCCTCGAACCCAAAATCGGTCAAATTATTAGAGCTAGCAATCCAAACAGTATGCTAGAAGCTTCAGTTAGAATAAAGCGTGAGATACAGATCTCATACTTTGAAAATCAAAAATCAATCAATCGTTCATCACAACCTCAAAGTTCAAGAACAAATCATAATACAAGACCACAAATAAATCGACCAAATAATTTCCAAAGGAATTATTTCCAACCCCAAATGTATCAACCCCAAATGTATCAACCTCAAACGAGTCAACCCCTCAAATGAGACCAAATATGTTCCAAAATCAAAATCCAAATCGAAATTTCCGAAATCAAAATTTTCAAAGACAAGCAAATCCGCAAATGCAACAACACGGACAATATTTTCAAACAGATAGACCCACAGTAATCAAGAATAACCCTCAATGGAATTTAAATGCGAATAAAACCCATTTATTAGATCATGAGTACGATTCATTATGCTCAAATACAGATTTTGAGTATCAAAACGAAAATATTTATGAATATTCAGACCAAAGAAACGAGTCATTCTATGATGAGAAAGATTATTTTCCGGAACAACAAGATTTTGACCAACAGCAATATGAACAAATACCAAATGAAAATTTTGAATAAGAAGTAGAACAACTTCAAACGGATTTTCCCAATTTTCTGTCACTAGACAACCCACCTATCAGTACAACTACCAATCCATGTACGACACAATTAATGAATACCAATCCCCAATCTCGACAAACCCTATATACAGACAATCTAATAATTATAGAACAACAATGTCCAACTCAACAGATTCCTCCTGCAATCGAAATGAAAGCGAATCTCGCAGCGCTAATCAAAACTCGCGAATTCAAGCCAGAGAAAACAATACCCACTATGAACGACCTCAAGACAGATCAGCAATTTCTATAACATCCAATTGTAGCGATTTGTATTATTCAATCAGCCCAGCTAATTTTAAAATATTAATTGACACAGGTGCAGGTATCTCGATTTTTAAAAGGAGGTATTTCCAGTGGTTTGAAGAAAAATTAAGAACTGAGCCTGATGTTCACGAAGACCAAGAAGCATTTGTTATTAATGAGGAAACTGAAATTAATGTATTAGCTTTAGTACAATATGATAGCACAATTTCCTCAAGGCAGATTGGCGCCGAATTAGCTATAAGTAAGGACTATGCTAGGAAAATTTTGAAAAAACATCGATTTAAATCCTTCAAGTATCAGTTGCATCAACATTTGTATGAAAATGACGGTGAAAGGCGCCTGGAATATTGTAATTGGTTTCTTCGACAAAATGCTGAGAATCACCAATTTAACTATTATATCTTGTTTACGGACGAGTCAAGATTTACCAACAATGGATTATTTAACAGGAATAATACAAGGTAGGTACTGTACTTTATTTGGATTATTGTCGATAGTCGAAGTGTAAAGTGCTAAAAGTGTGAACGGTCTTTTGTTCCAGGTACTGGGCGATAGAAAACGAGCACCGGTTTCGACAAGGTGGCTTCCAGGAGAGATTTGGTGTGAATGTTTGGGCAGGAATAGTTGGAACTCATATTGTTGGCCCCATTCTTTTTCAAGGCCAACTAACCGGAGAGAGATACTTTAATTTTTTAACGAATGAAATTTCGGAATTCATTAACAACCTACCAGTGGAAATAACTGAGAGAATGTACTTCCAGCAAGATGGCGCCCCTCCGCATAATTCAAGAATAGCGAGAAATTATCTACAAAATCGCTTTCAAGAGAGACTTATAACAACCCATGGTCCAGTCAGGTGGCCACCAAGGTCACCTGATCTTACTCCGTGCGACTTTTTTCTATTGGTGCATCTTAAAAATAGGGTGTATTCCACACAGCCTACAACTCTACATGAGCTAGAAGTAAAAATTCGTAGAGCTTTCCAAGATATCATAACCATTCCTTTCTAATGATAAATAGAAAGTAATTTTTTGAAATGAAATACCAAAAAATCCAATTATTATTCTTCAAATAACAAAACAGATTATCGCCATACGCAAAAGTATCATTAAAAATAATGTGGAATGATAAATTATATCCTGTAGGTTCTAGGTTAAATAGGAACATAAACGTACTTGGTCTGTGCCATCGTCCATAGATATTCTAATATCTACCTTTGGACGATGTTTGTGCTATTCAGAATAATCATTCCATTGCAATAATCATTCGAACCAGAATATTAACAAGTAGGCTGATTAAGATGTATTTTGGAATGAAACAAAAAAGAAACGAGAGCTCTCACGAACGCTGCTATCCATATTATTTTGACGTTCGAAGTAGTGTTTTTGATTCTGCCATTTTTAAAGGGTTTGGAAATCGAAATCAGTTAGTGGAATATTCAAAAAATGCCCCGATATTCACGAACCGAACAAATTGACATGCTTCTCATTTATGGTGAATGTTTAAAAAATTCTTATGCCGCTGAACGATTGCATTTAGAGCGATATCCAAGGGGGCAGCAACCGTCAAGAAGGTATTTCCAGTGGCTTGAAGAAAAATTAAGAACTGAGCCTGATGTTCACGAAGACCAAGAAAGTGCTAAAAGTGTGAACGGTTTTTGTTTCAGGTACTGGGCGATAGAAAACGAGCACCGGTTTCGACAAGGTGGCTTCCAGGAGAGATTTGGTGTGAATGTTTGGGCAGGAATAGTTGGAACTCATATTGTTGGCCCAATTCTTTTTCAAGGCCAACTAACCGGAGAGAGATACTTTAATTTTTTAACGAATGAAATTTCGGAATTCATTAACAACCTACCAGCGGAAATAACTGAGAGAATGTACTTCCAGCAAGATGGCGCCCCTCCGCATAATTCAAGAATAGCGAGAAATTATCTTCAAAATCGCTTTCAACCCATGGTCCAGTCAGGTGGCCACCAAGGTCACCTGATCTTACTCCGTGCGACTTTTTTCTATGGGGGCATCTTAAAAATAGGGTGTATTCCACACAGCCTACAACTCTACATGAGCTAGAAGTAAAAATTCGTAGAGCTTTCCAAGATATCACGCCCCAAATGTTGAGAAACGTTTTACATGAAAATATCACCAGAGTCAATAAATGTATTGACACTGAGGGAATGCATTTCGAACATTTGTTTTGAATTTATTTTATCTTTAATCCTATCAATTTGATTTTTTTTTTTCGATAAATCTGTTTTTTTGTTATTTGAATAATAATAATTGGATTTTTTGGTATTTCATTTCAAAAAATTACTTTCTATTATATCATTAGAAAGGAATGGTTATGCTGAATAGTACAGGCAAGAAAAAGTTGTATGTTCCTATTTAGGTTATGGACCTACAGAGTATTGTTTTTTTCCCAATTTTTCCAATATTTTTTTTGGCGGCTTTTTATAACGCCGACGAATGAAAATAAAATATCACAGTAGTAGCAACTGTTATCAAGTGACGTATGGTTTCCATAGCCAACTTTTCAATTTTTGGCTTTCATTTTGCTTCCACGGCCTACTTGGTGAATTTCAATAATAATTTTTTTCTGTTCTAGTTTCTGGTTAGATACCAACTTGTGATATGTCATTAGAAAGGGAATTGAATGCTAAATAAAGCGAAAAGAAAAAAAAAATAGGGTTTCCATTTAAAATAAGAAAGTTGATGTTACTTCCGGTCAGACCGGAAGTTAACTTCGACATGTCAATATGCTCAAATTCTTGCTCTTATGTCATTATATCGACGCTCCAAATTTCACCAACCCACTTCATACAATAACTGAGATATTCCGTAGGCAATACTTCCGTAGCCACCCGGTATTTGAAGAAGATATAGATTTTTATCCAAATAAAATAAATATTGTTTCCAGTAGAACTGTAAAAGATCGGAAATATTATTTGATATTAGTACCTTTTGAACCTGAAGATGCAATTGAATACATGTTCAGTTCCTTATATCGATGCCAAGACACATTTCAACCCTCAAAAACGTATTATGTCGAAAATAATGTCGATCTACCTATTCAAGAAATGCTTTCATATATCTTAGCAGATAAAGAGAATATTAAATTCGAAATATGTCAAGACGTAGTTCGAACCCCCAACGAAAATGAAATACCAATATTATTAGATCAATACCACAATGGTAAAAATAATTTGCATCGTGGAATAAATGAAACTTTGAGAAGAATAAGAGAAAAATATAATTGGACAGGCATCACAAAAGATGTTGAAAATTTCATAAAAGCTTGTGAAATTTGTCAAAAAGCAAAAATATGTCGACAAAATTTACAGAATCCTCTTGTTATAACAGAAACTCCCAAAACAGCGTTTGAAAGAGTAAATGTTGATATTTTAGAAATCCCAGTACAAAATTATATTATCACACTGAGATGCGAATTAACTAAATTCACCCAAGCATATCCAATACCTGATAAAACCGCAAAATCAGTCGCTAGCACTTTACTTGTATTTTTCCAACATTATGGAACTCCACCTAGAATCCACGTAGATTCAGGTAAAGAGTTTAATAATCACATCGTAAAAGACCTTTGTACACTATACGACATAAAGATTACAATTTCTAGTGTAGACCATCCACAATCAAATGGTTCACTAGAGAGATTTCATGCCACCCTTGTCGAAATGTTTCGAGTTCATAAGATAGAAAATCCTAATGAACATCCCCTGTCAATCTTACCCCTTGCTGTTATTGCTTATAACAACAGTAAAAATAAAACTCATGGATTCAGTCCTTATGAGTTGATATTTGGACACACTTCAGGTAGACCCCCTGAAACTACATATAATCAAAAAGATTTTTTAACCAAATATATAAGAGATCTTAATAACAGAATGGAATATTATTATAAAGTAGCTCGTGAAAATACTGAAAGGAGAAAACAAAATGCGAAAAAACGATTTGACGAAAATATCCATCATGAAACTCGATCTTTTAAAATTGGAGATAAATCTTTGTTGAAGAATCTGAAATAAAGAATAAATTAGAAAATAAATTTAATGGACCTTTCGAAATTATCGAAGTGTTCCAAAATTCAGCCATGCTTAAGAATCCTGAAACAAATCAAAATTCAAAAGTCAATTTTGATAGACTGAAACCATGTTTTGTTTCAGATCAGGAAAATCTAGAAAAAGAAAATTCAGATCAAGAATGATTCTTCTCCTGTTAGCAGTCATCCATATTGTTAACGCTCAGTATAAGTTAAAACCTATTAATAACTCAGTAGGAGTATATTACCATGAACAAGGTGATATTAAAATTTCAAATGAAAAATGGACTTTATGAGTAGTAAAAGATATGGCACAAGTAAAAGAAGCTATTGATCATAATGCACGAATATTAAATGACTTGATTGAACTTATAGAAACCAACAACCCGAGAATGAAATATTTTAATGGAGAAATCAGTACGCATATTAGTCTGTTGAATAAAATTGCTCATCAAGTAGAGGAAAAGTGTTACGAATCTCAAGTTGATTCGAATGATTATAACAAAAGATATAAAAGAGGTTTAATAAATGGCGCTGGATCAATTTGGAAAGCCCTTACCGGAAATTTAGATGCCAGTGACGGTGAATACTTTAATGATTGTATTAACAAAATATACAGGGATGAACACCAAATTGAAAATTTACTGAAAAACCAAATTTCAGTTAAGATATAAAAGAAATTGAAACTTCAATTTATGATCTTTCAGACCATTTAGCAATGGTTGATGCAAAGTTGAAAACCATCGAAATCTGTGAACAACTATTGGAAAGTTATACATTTTTGGAAAATTATTTGAATGACATTCTCAATGCAATTACGTTTGCTAGACTACATATTATCCATACTTCAATAATTAAACCCAATGACTTGGTATCATCTCTTCAAGAAATAACACAAACAATTCAAAAGAATTATTTACCTTTACCCGCGAAACTTTCATCAGTATCTAAATACTTAGATATTATTGAATTACAAGCTTTTCAAGCAGATTCAAGGATAATTTTTGTATTGAAAATTCCCTTAGTTGAACTTGAAATCTATACTGTTCACCGATTGTACCCCATTCCTATCCTAGATAACAGAACAGGGTTACATCATATTTTACCAACAAATAAAAATTATATTGCAAAAGATGATGATTCTATGATGTACACTGCTTTTCAAAATTTAGATCAGTGTAAGTTACTTTTTTATAATTTTCATATATGTGAAAATGTTATTTCTTATCCAATTGATAGCAATGCAATTTGTGAAGCTCAAATTTTGAGACCATTACTAGAACTTCCTAGAATGTGTTCAACTTCCTTAGTTTTTGCAAAAGATTATAATGTTTTTGAAATTCAACAGAATACTTGGTTAATAACTGTATCAGATCCTTTGGCTGTTACAATTAATTGTCAAAAACAAGATATTGTCACAAAAATAATTAAAACGAATTCAATTTTGAAACTGGAACCTAATTGTAATTCATTTATTGGAAATACAAGAGTATATGCAAAATACTTTGTTACTCAAGAAAAGAATATTACTTATAAAAGTTATCCAATTTTGATTCCATATCAATGTTGCAGTGATGTACCAAATAAAGAAAATCTTCCAAAATTAAAGCCTTTGAAATTGAGCAAATTAAATGTTGATAATTTAAACATTGCTCAACATAAATTAAATCAATATTCTGACCAACTTGATCAAATTATTAATGAACCCTTTGTGAGGAAACATGTTTCATGGTTTACGATTCTCACAATTGTAATAATTGTCTTTGTAATTTTACTTTACATATTTTGTAAATGCAAAAATAGACGTTCAATGAAAATTGGAATTATGACATCAAGAAATGATCCACCTCCACCACCTCCAAGAACAGGAAGAACTTTTGTATCCCTTCGAAAATTGTTACCTTCAAAAAGAAGACCAAGTATCCACTTAGATGAAAGAGAAGAAGAAAGTATAGAATTGAACTCCAATAAATCATTAGCTTGATGTGAAAGTTGCAGCACCGCATCAACTTTCTTTTCAAGGGGGGAGTTGTTATATCCGATTCCCGAATGAGCCCTTTGTCCCGGAATTGCGTCATACACTATAAACATTGCATCATCTACTACGCAGAAGATAGAGGATATTCCTCAGCACATTTGAAGGTCTTCGTGGAATAATAGAAACTACGCAGTATCCAGTCAGCATTCCCGAACCTATAAAAGTCGAGGAGACCGGATTCAAGTCGTTCAGGTCTTTCCAGTCTTTAAACAAAGTAGTTTAGTAGATTTGAATCAAAACGAGTTTTAAACCATTATAATTTCGCATGTAAAGTTCAATATTTCCATATTGTAATAAATGTGAATAAAGTCTGTTTTTAAAAACTCAAACCAAAGAATACTGATTTAACATACATGTTCTGATGTGATATTCGCTGCCAGTATAAACACTTTCATTGAAAAACAGGCGTTTGTTTGTTCCGATCAGAATTCGTCCGAACTAATTTTCGTCCGAATTCGCATGCATAGTAATATAGTAATATGGTAACCGTAGCCTAAAGTATCTAACGCTCGAATTTGTGTCTCGATCTTGTCAGACAAATTTACCAATTCAAGCTTGGATTCAGATGTAGCATTACATGAAATCAATTTGAGCAACTCTCTCAATTTGAAGATCTCTGCCAAAACTAGATAACATGGCTTCAATAATATGATGATAATTTTCCTCGATTGCTGTAAAACTCTCTACTAGTTTTCTTGCTCTACTAAATGGTACAGTTGCCTGAATCAAATAATAATCAATTTTTTTGACTGCCTCGATATCTGGCTTCGTTAAATTGAGACCAGAATGATAACCAGTTGCGAATATCACCATCAAAATTCTTGAATTCTATTATAGGTAATTTTAAATGCCTACCTGACATACTAGCATGAGAAAATTCAGAACGTGCATCATCCAAGAATACTTGTGTTACTTTTCCAAGTTTATTTTCATATTGAAGTTTTAGGGCTGCAAACTTCCTTTTATAAGAGTCGCAATTTGTCATATCTACCAATAATTCATCTTGGGTAGAATCACTCTGCAGTAAGGACTCGTAAACTGTATCACCTGCAATTTGAAGCTCCTTCATTTTTGCTTGAACTAAGCCGTAAGTTATTTGTATCTGCTGGTCATCGCATAGGGATGCTGACATCTACTTTTCGAGGTCAGTTGTGAGAAACGTAGATGATCTACGTAGAACGGTACGGTACTTTTTACTACCTTCCATACTTTGGCATCGGAAAGATCAAAAAGTACTTGAACACTGAGAAAACACTTTAATGACCGTTATTAGATGAATCGTATTGATTCAATCAAAGGCTTCAATTATCGTAATTGAGCTCTTTTATAACTGAGATTAAAGACACCACACTGATTCCTGATAGAACCATTTACTGGCAACTCATAACACTGAATTATTGTGATTAACTGATCTATTAGCTATTACTCTTGTAACCAATGGCAGGCACTCGACTCTTTATGACAGTAATTAGGGAATCAACTAGTGTAAAATAACCAGGCAGTTGGCTTAAGAAAAAATGTGTTTTTTTAGAAATCACACACATTTTTGGGATGTTGCAATTATCGCCTAGTTTCGGAGATATATGAGGGTGCTGAAGTGAACAGTTTTTCCAACAATTGTCTTGTTAACGAAGTATTTCGATTGCAGGTACCTTGAATGAAAATAACTCAAATGTCATCAAAAAGTATTATAAGATAAATTTACGCCATGAGATATCACTACACGGAAAAAAATGGTCCAAATAAAACGTTTTCCTGACGTTTTTCAGATTATGATAAGAAAATTAATATCTATATTAAATAAAAAAGCATTTTACCTCAAAAAAAATTGTATTGCATGCATGAGTTTGTAGCTAGAATATTGTTCATCGACAGCAAATAGTTCGATCACTAAGTAATTCACTTTGTATAATATTACTTTATTAACCATTTTTGGTACGGTTGTACATATGGTAAGTCATATAAAACATAAATATGTGTAAAGCTAAAACACAATTTCTTGAATAAATAAAATCATCGATATCTCATAATACACGTATGTGCATACGGTAAGTCATATATAACACAAAAATATGAAAATATCACGATTATAATATGTAAAATTAAAAATATAAGTTACGACAAAAACAGAATAGACAACCTTACACAAGAAACACTTTAAAATTACATTTTGTTTCGTTAAGAATATTCTTTTTCTGTCAAATCAAAACCGTATTTATCACAAATTAAAAAGACAGCAGTATAACACAGGAGACAAATTTAAAGCTAAACAAATTACAATGGATCGTCCAAATAGTCTTGTTGAGAATAATAACATTTTTCAATGAGCAGGAATTTTATTTTGTTGAAAAATATCCTGTCACATTCATAATTCTTAATAACCGTTGGCAGTTTGTTGTAGAAACTTAATGCATTGCAGAAAGGAGAATTTTGTAGTTTTGTGGATTGGTATTCTCAAGTAACTACCATGGCGTGTGTGGTAAGCATGCGAAGAAGCATTAGTTTCAAAGGATTTCAAGTTGTTTCGTATGAATTTTACACATTTAAATATAGTAGGGATGTATTCTCGACCGAACTTTATAAAATCAGCTGGGGACTTCTCGGGTTTGCGGTCTGTTTACCAATAAAACTCATTCGTTCGATATCTCAATATTTCGCTAATCTTTATTAGCTTCTTCAGGTGAGAAAAGCTACAAAAACATGTTAGGAATTTTGAAAAATCAAATCAAAAATTATACAACTGTTCCACTTACAATCATAGAGTCGGTAATCCTATTGTGTTCATTAGAGTTCTGGGGAACTGCGAAATATTCATCAACACCAACTAGATAATATCCATTACTAACTGAAACTTTAGCTCTGGGGCACCGGCTTATATATCCCGCAGGTAACCAAAAAATCCAGTAGGTAACAATGAAAAAAAAAATAAAAATTCTTAGAAACTATCATGGGTATACCACATGTTTACCAATAACAAAAATTAAATTGTGTTTAAAATGTTACTGTATATGTTGTTTAACTGATTCGTGTCGGTCTTATAATCTACTGTGTTGGGTTCTTTGTTTATATGGTACATCTCAAGGAAGAGTCTAGTTTTTTGATTATTAATTTTTTCCAGGATTTTGACATTAGAGTAGTCAAATTGGTGGCCGGTTTTTTGTGAGTGATCAACAGCTGCACACGAGTTTTTGCCTAACCGGGCATCGCTCTTGTGTAAAGCTATTCTTTGTTTTAGCCATTGCGAAGTCTGACCCACATAACACTCATCACATGCACCACACGGAATTTCGTATATTACGTTACTGTTAAGCGAAGTTGGAGTCCTATCCTTGACTTTTGAAAAAATACTTGCAATTTTTGTGTTATTATAATTAGCTATTTTTATCTTTGGGAACTCCTTGAAAATATTAGTAATTTGGTAGGATAATTTAAATATATATATATAGATGGAACAGTCAGCAACTTCTCTCTCAAGAATACTGGTTTGCAATTGTCTCGATAGTCGATGTCAAAAATCAGTCTCAAAATACGTTTCTGACTCACAAATACTCTGTTAAACTCTCTTCCACAACCCCATGACATGAGAGAAATGTGTGAGTATGCCATTGCAACTTTCTACGGCTACACAAGTTTTCATCTGCTTAATTGCAAAGAATGATGAATTTAGATTTTTGCATGTGACTTATATGAAGATCCCAGTTTAATCTTTCATCGAGGAATGTTCCCAAGAATTTTACCTCTTGCGACATAACTATGTCATCAGTCTGCATAATTCTATCAGGAATATTATCTCTTCTATTGTAGAATTTCATCGATACAGACTTTTTCGTATTTAAGATCAGTCGATTCCTATCACACCATGATGTGAATGTATTAATGATTCTGCCAAAATTTGCTAATAAAACGTCTGGTTTAGGACTAGCAACTGTAATCGTTGTGTCATCAGCAAACATAGTTATGTAGCAATTAGAAACATGTTCGGGCAAGTCGTTGACAAATAATACAAAAAGTAAGGGTCCCAGGACTGACCCTTGCGGAACTCCTAAATTGACATCACGCTCACACGAGATGGAAATGTTATTTCTCACAGTCATACTACGTTCACCCATGTATGATTCCAACCAATGCAATAGATTATTTGGAAAAGCAAGCATTTTCAACTTATTACTAAGAAACTCTGAAGATACTGTGTCAAATGCCTTTGACATATCGTAAAACAGACTCATTACACAGTTATTGGTATCTATTTCAGAGTAAACAAAATTAAGAAACTGGTATGATGCTGTTTCGACGGAATGGTTTTTCCTGAAACCATGCTGGTTATTACACAGTAGGTTGTTTATTTCCAAATAATTCATCATTCTAGTGGTTACTACTTTCTCGAATAACTTCGAGAGTGAGCAGAGCAGTGATATTTGTCTATAGTTACTCAACTCTCTATTATCTTCTTTTTTGAGCAAAGGAATAACTAATGCCTTTTTGAAGTCAGTGGGAAAATATCCTCGCTGGTAGGACTGGTTCATTAAGTAAGTGAGTGGATATATTATTCAATCTAATATACCCTTGATTGTGATTATAGAGAGTTTATCTATATCAGATGACTTTTTATTTTTCATCATATTAAGTGATTCGATGATTTCGTCTTCTGTAATGGGTTCATTTTGGAACGGGTGAATGACATCGACATTTATACCGGTGGTACAGGGAAGAGTTAAGTTCTGACCGAAGTGTTCGGCCAATGTCGATTGCAGCCTCAGAAAAGTGATCTGCAAACAATTCTGCTACCTCCTGTGCATTTTCAACAATAATTGAGTTGTGTTTGAGGGAGATAGCATCTCCGTTACAAGACGATTTCTTTTTCACTAACTCACTTTGAATTATGTTCCATGTTTCTTTCGTTTTATTTTGAGCGTTTTTAATCTTATTGGAGAAGTATTCGGTCTTTGTTTTCCTAATTACAAACTTGTGCTCCTTTAACCTATTTTTATATATTTCTCTACACTGAGGATCGACGTTCGCAGAAGTTTTCGTTAAATCGAATAATTCTCTCAGATATTTGCCCTCCTGGATAATTTCTTTCGAAAACCAACCCTTCCTAGGCTTTTTAGCGGTAACGGGCTTTATTGGGCATGACACATCAAATCACCAATACAGCGATTCGAGAAAGGAAGAAAATGCTTCGTTTATGCCCATGTAGTACAAAGTTGTAAACCAACTAACATTTCTCAGTCAGGTTCTGAGTTCGTTAACATTGTCCTGAGTGACTTGCTGTTGCATAGTTTTAACATTTTGTCTATTATTAGATTCACACTTCTCTTCGTTAAAAGTTATCAAATGGGATAGATGATCACCAATATTTGGTTGGACCAACTGACAGTCGAAAGCTTGATTCGAGAAAGTAGTTATCATATAATCTATACAGGTGCAACTTGTATGTCCATTCGCATTTGTGAATATTCTGGTTGGGCCCTGCATATTGACACTTAATCGAAACGATAATGCCAGGTCAACACTTTACTAGCGCTTGAAAAATGTATTTCCATATTTATTAACTTCGGGTTTCTGAACACAGAACAACAGAAACTCGTGTTACTGGCCTAATACAACAATTCATTTGCAGCATAACTTGGTTTTCCTACAGTAATGTAACGTGTTCACTTACTTGTTTATTTTCGACCAGTTCGGGATCAATCGGGAATAATCGCCGCAACTCTTCACGTGATAAGGTGTAGTACTAACGGTTTTCCGCCAAACCGGCGTCATTTCAAGAATTGAGAGCTGTGAGGATACATCTACTAGGCATCTTAGTCTACTTTGCCGGTGATTTTGTGGTGTTTTATTGATCACTGTTATCAGTTAATATACATATTAAGTGAAGGTGGTCGTGGTGCTATAGTATTTGCTCCCACCCAGACGGCCCGGGTTCGATCCTTAGGACAGCCTGCCACTGAGCTAAAGTGGTTCGTATTCCACTTTTATTTAAACTGTAGGTACCGGATCTCCCTTGCTCGCACAAGCTATGCTTTTGAGGGATTTTCTCCGAAAACCTGGGTGATTCATAAAAACAAATTTTACAAAAAAAAAATATAATATTTAATAATAGTGTCCAGCGGCGATGTTCCATATCAGAAAGAGAAAAAAGATTCTTCTAAAAAATGTGATCTCTATCTTCAGTTTTTCTCGAATGGTGTATTTTGATATATAGCCGCTGACACTCTGTAAGTGCAACACTTTCTTAGAGTGCAGGCATGATATCATTGGTTCCTTGGTGCAACCGAATTATCCATTTTATTGTGAATTTGTGACAAAAATGGATGTATTGAAAATAAGGCATTAAAAATACAAATGATCCTTTTTTTTGAAGAACTATTAAATTAAACTGAGGGCAGGTGAATATTTGAGTCCGGTGAATTATGATACCAAAGATAGAATGAAAGCTATATTGAAGGTAAGACGATAAAAACCACCCAGAAGTGAGTCATTCAATAAGGCCAAGTAAACCAACATTTCTATAATGATCAAAAAATGTTGCTAGAGTACCATACTGTATTATAACTTCTAATATCTTGTTTGGTAGATTTTAGTATATGAGTTATTTGAGAATTCATTATTCTTCAGTAATGGTAAATGTACTAGTTATTTGTAGTTATCAAACTGAGCACCCACTGCAAAAAGAAAGTTCATTGAGGTCGATAAAACGAGAAATCTGCTTCTAATAAAGCTTTTGATACCGGTAGGTTACATTATGTTCCTCAAGTTACATTAATAACAGCAAGTGATCAAATTCAGGAATATAATTCTTCTTGTGGCTGATAAAGCGCATACTTGTCCCATATAGTATGCAAATTTTTACTTGCTACTATTAAATTTTTTTTCCGTGTACTTAGATGGTTATAATGAAAATTAAACTCTACTTTTAAATGATAGTAATGTAGAAATTCATAAAAGTTCAAGGAACTATTTCCTGCCCTTTCAAAATTGGAAATTTGAAATTTTATACTGGGTGCATAAAAGTTTGGTTTTGTGCAAGTTATTTCTAACACATATCATGTGGATGGTTTTATTTCGTACTTGAATTAAAATGAATATGAAATTCTATTAAAAAAAATGCAGAAAACGAGATTTTTTGGAGAACCCTGTAAAAATTCAAATTCTTAATTCTTACTTTTCCAAAGTAGTATTTCAAACTCCTTTTCAATAAAATGTTGCCCTGTATGTAGTGACTCTTTGGTATTAATTGATCATACTCTTTGATGGCCTTGCAGTTATTTTTTTTGTATGGTACCTCTCTTCTTTGAAATCCTCCTTCAACAAGTACAATTATCTGAAAAAACTGCTGTTCTACAACTTCGACAGCCTGTATCTCTGAAACACAAAATATTCACAATTATTAAGAAAGTTGACAAGTGCAACAAATCAAAAGATTTCAGAAAGTTCCATCAAAACCATTCTGTCCATAAACCGGCTGCCTTCAGTTCAGAACATCACATCATTTCTTCGTCCATTTCACGTTCAGAAGTAACTGCTTTGACTTCAAACATGGAATATAGTTTCCCAGGCCCCATTCTATCAGTTGCAGCTGATATTCCATCATGTTCAAATAAAAACAAGCACTTTTACTATTTTTAGTACCTAGTTTTATTATATGATCAATAACACTAGAGATACAACCCATACGACTTATTAACGCCGACTGACGCCAACGTCGCCATCGCCAATCCCGCCAAGCCGAGCTAAATGATCTTTGTGTGCGTATGCGACACTTCGTGCAAGTTCGGCGCTCTTTTTCATTCGCAAGCAGTATGAGCGTAATTCGATTACAAATAACTGTTATATGATTGAACATCATTCGTTCGCTGTAATTATCGTAGGAAATGCTAAGACTATCATAACAAAACACCCAATCGGGGTATTTTGTATACCATAAAACGTACTTAGTTGTGGAGATACGGCGGTCGCTCTGTTATAATGAGTAGCGTGTATGAATTTTATAGGAAATCAAATGTTAGATATTCAATCAGACTTAACAAAAAATTTTAATGACCTCTTTTTCTTCAGTGAAGGGCAGTCTGAATAGTCTTGATGACAATTGTCCTGTCACGATCGCCAAAAAATGTAGAGACCAAAAGAAAAACTACCCGTTTAACTTTGACTCACTTAGTTCAATGAATTGTCAATGAACACCGATTACTGCAAACTCCCAACAACAAGACGATTTTTTCAGCAATACAGAAATGACTTTCTTTATTGACGTTCATACATTTGCAAAACTGACAACTACTTTCTACCTGACGAAAGTCTTTTTTTTTTCATGAAAAAATGTTACAGGGTGGTTCAAAAATGTAATCGAATGCTTCAAACTACGTTTTTGGCAAAACTTAAAGCTGAGTTCGTAACAGGGGGAATCGACAACCGATGAATTTTGAATACAATGATAATGCAGGTGAAATGTAATAATATTTATCGAATTTGTCATTTAATGAAGGTATATACCCTCAAGTGTCATCTAAAATTATACATCAAAATATTATTCAGAGTAAAATTATACCATCGTATTATATCATTATTCGAAATATCCATTAGAATGCCATTTCAGTTTCACGTCACCCTAGAAAATGTTGGCAAGTTTAATATTTCTTCAAATTTTTTATGAAAATTAGTTTCTTTTCAAATGGAACATAGTTTTGAATATCCAGTTATATTTATTAATGATAGATATTTATACGTTTCAGTGATTTCTAAATCATATATTCGTACTACATGTACCTCAATAATGATTTCATTCATTTTACCGAAACACTGAACTAATTTCGATTGATATTTCTAATTCGAATCAAAAATAACCCAATAGAATTGAATTTCTAACAAAATTATTCATTTGAGTAAATTGATACACCGAATGCCTTCTTACTCGTTGCCATTTCCTATAAAAACCAACATTCAAAGTACTATTCGTAAACGATAATGAAAACTATTTGAATAAAATGAACGTAAGTCGAAAACGATTATTGAAGTGACATTAAAATGGGAGTTAGAGTACAAGTCGAATTAAAAGTAAAACGGCGCACCATGATAGTTATTTATGTAATAAGGATCATTATGACGTTCAGTATGGTAGTAGCCGTGAATATTATCGGGCGAGGCGATGTGCCAAGCCCGATAACACGGCGTGTAGATACCATAATGATTGTTCATGATCCTGTTACATACAAAATTTTATCAGCTGTCTTCAATGAATATAAACATAGGTTTCAGATTCCAAATTCGGTATTTTTGAAACAGATTCGTGTTATTCATTATGATAAATAGTGAGCAAGCTGTGCCATATACCATTTCACTGACATTTCAACAGCAAATTATTGCTGTCAGCCACACACTGCTGTCAATTGGAATTGTAATACAATCTTCCAAAATGGGTGATTCTAATGATAGTTTCCTTTCGATTTGGAGGGTAAGGTTTCGTAATTTGAATCAAATTGTTTAACTTTCACAAATTTTATATTTGAATTCCAGTATAGTACTAGATATTTTTGAACTTCATTATGTTTCTAGGACCATAACGAACTTCATTATGTTATTAAAATACAATGACATAACGATGTTATTATGATATGCCAGCAGATAAAAGTATCTATTCGTATTGCTATTTCAATTAATATCACGCATCGTAAATGGGAGTTGAAGCCCAAGTCAAACGAAATGTAAAATGGTGTGCCATAGTGCCATAGGCTATTTTACTTCCCGTTAATGATAATGATTCACAAGGCACATTATCTGGCCTGTCTTAATAGTGTTTCTATATATGTAGAGCAGTCCTGAACACAAAAATGCTGACATTTTTATATTCTGTTCAAAAAGATACATTCATGTCATCAGTGATGCTCTACTTACAAGCTCACTCACTTCTTGGGAGCACCACAGAAAATTTAACAAAATATATATATATATATATATATATATATATATATATATATATATATATATATAATAATATAAAAATATTATTGAGATTCAGAACTAACTGCATCGGGAGGTGATACCTGAAAAATAACAGCTCGCAGAAATTCAAGAACACCAATTCGTACCTACTTTTCTTCGGCTTTCACGATGTTCTCTGAACATTATAGAATTTTCATTTTTAATGGATCCAAAACATAAGAAAACCAATTCAATATCTAGCTGGCAAGATGTTTTGCTTTTCCATGTCATGTCTTATTCATCTCGAGTTCCGGAGAGAAACGCAAGATATCTTACTTCAGTTATCAAATATAAGACAACTGGATACTATGTCATATTTTCACTTGTTATGACAGAACGTGCCTGTTGCCGCGTTAAAAGTTTTTGAGAAGAGTATGCAAGCTGAGTTTGTTTGCTGAGTTAATGTTTCTCAAATATCAGGTCTGATTCAATTATCAATACGAGACTTTTAGAATCGCTGACAACCTCGGGTGAGTCACCATCCACAACAATATTTGTTCCCAAATAAAAAATCTTTTGATTTTGAAGCAATAATTAGTAAATAATGATTTCTAGCTGAATAAAGCCGACTAAAGATTGCAGATCGTCGTTAATATGAATAATTGCATTTTCTATGGCACGAGGAGCAAAACTGTGGTGGAGTTGAGTGCCATCGTCTTTTAGATGTGCATTCAGGCAATTTGAAATGTTTGAGTAAATAGTTAAAAGCAAAGGGCCCAAAATTGACTCTTGTGGTACTCTTGACGTCAGATTTAATTGAACACAGCATGTTCTATTCAAACAACCCTTTGTTGACTATTATTGGATGATTTTCTTCGGCTTTTTCATTGTCGAATATATTTTGCAGGATTGCTAAAAGCAGATCATAATTTATAGGGTCGCATGCTCGATTGAAATCTAGTATTTTACAAAATCTTACAATAGTCTTCATGTATCTCTCTGACAATTTCATCCACAATATGCACTAAAGCAGTTCAATTCAATTCAATAAATCAGAAATTGCTAATTATTATTTAACATCAAAACAACCAAAAACTTGGTTCACACTGCTCCCAGTAATAATGAGTTTATTATTTTTTATATGTTGGCCGATTGAAGATTGCCATTATTATTCCTCCATATTATTCCTCCATATTATTCCTCCATATTATTTTACATGTAGAAACTGTTATTCATATTCTACCGAAATTTTCAAACTAGTTGCATATTTTGAGTTCACTATCGTTTATCATTTACTGCATGAATATTTCATGGCGTTTAATCACTGTTGAGTAAATGTAAAGCAGACATTAATTCTGAAATATTTTATATTATTCCTCAGGAAGCTCGAAAGCTCCGTCGGAGTGGATTAATTGAGAAATAAAACGAACGGGACGGAAAGACGCTTCCAGAACAAGTTTAAATTAATTCCGTGACTGATACGAAAAGAAGTCAAACCCGAAGGCTTCTTCAATTATTGTCAAACAACTGGTTTACAATAGAATACGTACTTCTAGTTTTACAAGAAACAATATTGAACAGAATTTGGGAGCTTCAAACCACCTCATCAGAATATTTTTATTGGAAGAATTGAATACTTTCATAACGGTTACTTACTATACGAATGTGTAAAGGTGTACGTAAGTCAACGTGAGCCTATTTATACCCATAACAAAGGAGCACAACAGTTCATTAAGTATTTCATCCAAACTGTTTTCAAAATGACGTGTCGTAGTTATGTGTGCTACCAAATAGTGTGTACGTCAGATGAACACAGTGATAAAACGATTTGATAACAATACAAATAAAATTCTGAAAGTCATACGTGCATGTAATATCAGTATAGGCACAAAATTCAATAATAAATTGAGAGTATCCTTTACTCAAAACGAAAGTTGGAACAACTAGAAGATAACTTCACTATTTCAAATATAGTTCTCTATATCTGATTTCCTGGATGGAGCTTCCTAACGGCGCTATTATCCAGCTCTCTCCTCACTACCTGGAGATCCGCCCTGGTTACTGGCGTAAATAGTGGGGACTTCGTACGGAGGTGGAGGGTGGATCCTCAAGGTTTCACGTTTAACCACGGTTGAATATCTGTGGTGTACAGCAGACGTCACAACACAAACTGAATCTCGTCCCCACGTGGCATTCGCGTACCATCTTGAGGGGCAGACATGATCAGGTGTCTATCCTCTATCATGGCAGAAACAAGACTCCTTCAAATATAGGTATTTGTTCACGTTAAAATTTAGTCATTGCAAAATCTTCAATCATGATATCAAATTACATTAATTTCTTCTACAATCTATATAATAAAACAAAATTCACCTTGAAATGTAAACATAACTCAGTGATCTCTAAATCTGATATGGGTAATGTTACAGTCGTTTAGAAAAAATCTGAATACATATATCTTTCCAATAAATTAATATAATCTTTCCTCTTATCCATTTCCAAAAGAACGTTATATCTTTTCTTGATTTGTAAGATTATGAAGGGGCCTTTTTTCATGTTTTCGACTTATAAAAAATCAGAATTATCAATTTCGAAAAAACACTCCAAGAAAGACTACACCCATTTCCACATTCTGTAAACATTACTCTCCTCTTCCATAAATTACAGATATATCATCCAAACTTGCTCGAATCCTCCAAGAGTTCATTCATGTAAAAATGGCTAATGAAACATTTCCAACAATAAATTCCATAAATTGGGAAAAGCTTGCGCGGCCATCGTTATGATGGCTTTTCGGATTGTAAGGTCGACGTTAATAACGAGTTTGACCCGACGTTTTGCCAATACCAGTGGTTAGCATTGTCAAGAGAGATTTTTTGTACTTGACAGCTACCCAATTCACTGTCAATTGCTCGACATTTTACATTCGTTGTCGCAATAAGTATCTGTGACGATCCGACCTCTTCTTGGTCTATCGCGCTAGGTAACATTTTGGCCTTAGTGGTCGTGATGGTAGGGCGTTTGGCTCTCAATCACAGGGCTGTGGGTTCGATTCCCAGCATGGTCACTGGTCTCGTACATAGCATCTCATGTTGAAAGGTACGGACTACGTCTTCCCTACCTCGCATAAGTCTCTGACTTCTAAGGGAGGCTCGTAAGGGTGCAGCTGGTTGACAAAATTTAACATTTTCTAGTATGTAGTTCATACCGTTTTCATGTGGTTAAGGAGCTGAGCAGTATTTCTGAGAACTGGTAGCAAAGCTTTGTTCAGTTGTAGTCCTTCTTCGGTACTGTTAAAGTTGTTGTGATGTTTCTGGATCTCAATTGCTTCTTGGAAGAGTCTTGGCTGATGAGCAAAGATGACTTGGTTTTAAAAATTTCTTGTTGAGAATATGTTCTGTGACTGCAGATTCATCTGTGCGTTCTTAACAACAATTAGTCTAATATTAAAATTGTTGAAATTGGTTTTTCCGCTAACTAGTTGACGTCCCCCTACGAACAACAGCCCTCAGAAGTTAAAACTTGTGCGAGCCAAGCATTAACGAAGTCTTACGTTTTAACGTGCGATTTCTAGCACTTTCTCAGGTCATCAGAAAAATAAATTGAAATCGCTGGGATCGAACCAGCAACCGGTAAAACCAGAATGATTGAAAAGCATTGACTGTAACCACTCGGCTACCTGACCTATTCTTTTTATTCTTCTTTAAAGGGGCGTTTCATGGTTCCGATATGAACGCTGCCACAGGAACATGGAATTCGGTATACACCAGAAGAGCTTAGCACGTTTCGTTTGTCCTTCGCTGATTTCAAATAGTTTTTTAGTTTTTTAGAAGATTCATAGATGATTTTAATCTCATATTTCTGATCTGTGACTCTGGGAACATACGGTAGGGATGTTATTCTTCCGTCGGTGTTAGTTTCACTGCAACTCGTTTCACTGTCTGGGCAGTGATTTGGTCTACTATCAATTATTTCGTCTATATCAGCTCTTCTGTGTTTCAAACATCTATCAATATCCTTTGCTCTGTACGCGTTAGAAAATAACAGCGTTTCTTAAGTTTGCTAGTTCTACCTCCAGGTGTTTGGGTTCGCAGATTCTTCTGGCTTGATCTATTGTCTTAATTATTCCTTGTTTTGACATGGATGATGGTTTGATGTATCGATCAGTGTGTTGGTTTTCTATATACTGTATGCCCCGACGTCCTTGTTTTAGAGAAATGACAACGTCTACAAAAGCCAGTTTCTTCTCACTTTCCATAGTAAAAAAATTGTAAAATTTATTTTTACGAATCACACAGGTTTTCATAGAAAACCCCTCAAAAGCAGAGCTTATGCAAGCAAGGGAGATCCGAGACCTACAGTTCAAATAAAAGTGGTGGATTCCAGACCACTTAAGCTTAGTGGCAGGCCGTCACGGGGATCGAATCCGGCCGTCTGGGTGGGAGCAATTGCTCTAGCACCACGATCAGTTTACTTTTCGAATAGTGAATCGAATATTCGGGTTTTATTGATATATTGAAGGAATTCTTTGAGTTTTTCTGGCCCATGGCTCCAAATTATGAACGTATCATCTATACTTATACAGGCCGTTTCTTTTATCATGTAGTAACATTGCTATATTCTAAACCGTAATAGATACAAAGACGATTAAATGGGAAAAAAGGTAACGATTGTGGTGAGCAGTAAATTGGTCAAAGAAAATTTACGGGGATTCTCGCCCTTCTCAACTTATACAGGGGAAACTGAAAATGCTGTTTTCGGTTTTTTACGAATAGAATTGATATTTCAGAAAATATAAAAAAATTAAAAAGGAAAGTTTCATTGTATTCAAAATGTACTAGAACTACGTAACGATAAATTTTTAATCAAACGTTTCGTGTCAACACCGCCATCATTAACTATTTTTTTCAAATACGGACCAGTCTATTTCATCACAAATATTGATAGAGCAATAAAATCACAATTCAGTGGTATATCACACTCGAAATTTTTATAAAGTTTCATATAAAATAACTAGTATCATCAGTGACAACAATTTTTTAATTACAGTCCTGAAAATTATCAGTGACGTTTTGAATGAATGTATCAGAGAGAAACGATAGCAATTTACCCCAGAAATAAACTTACTTAAGAGAAGAAGAAATCAAACAAACAGAAAAACAATTTATTTCATAATGAATTTGTGGAAGAAAATAAAACCAATACAGAAAAAGAATTCTACATTAAATGCTCGAATTGACGACCTCTTTGTTGAATGCACATAAGTTGTCTGTCCATACAATTTCTGTGGCAATTTTCTAGCATGATGGTTGTAATGCTATTACATGCATCTCTTATTTTCTGTTTAAGATGGTCGATATCGGTACTAGGTGTCGAAAAAACTTTATCCCTTATGTATCCCCAGACAAAAAAATCCAAAGAAGTAAGGTCTGGGGATCAAGCTGGCCAGGCAATTGGTCCATTGTTTCCAATCCACTTTGTTGGGAATATTGCATCTAAATGTTCCCTTACTATTGCTGCATTATGGGCACCGTCTTGTTGGAAATATTGTATTTCACGGTGGTTGCTTGATGGCAATTCATCTAAGTAGCCATCAAACTCATTGGATAAAAATTTAAATACATTTCACCATTCAAATGCTCATTGTAAAAGAAAAGACCTAGTATGTTTGTTTCCAAAATTCCCAACCAAACATTTATTCCGAACCTCTCCTGGAAATTGGTTTCTCTATGTGAATGTTCATTGGTATTATTCCACCTATAATGGATGTTTCTGTTAAACCAACCATTGTTGGTGAATTTTGATTCGTCCGTCCATATTATTTACTTACAAATATTTCGAACTTCCCTATTTCTACGTCTCAACCATTTCGCAAATCGTACTCTCCTTCCGTAAACCCTTTCATTAAGGTGATGAACTTTGCGTATCCTGTAGCATTTGTATTTGTTCTTTTTCAAAATATTTCTAGTAGATTTTACAGATATCCCAAGTTCGTGGGCAATTTCTTGTAAAGAACAATTCTGATTAGAAATATTTTGGTAACTGACCAATCCTAGATTTAAAAAAGACGTTATTTTTCACTTTTGAGTCTTCATAAGGTAATATTTGCTTAACCAAAACATTTGTTTGGTTCCTTATACTTCCAGTAGCATCTCATATCTCGTTCTAATCGTCTAAACATTTGAATGTTTGGAATGCGACGATTCGGGTATAGCTCACCATACATATTTCTTGCCAAAAGAGGATTTCTATTTGATTTTTCGTAAGTAAATAGCTTATCAGTCCTTTCGTCATTCGAGTACATCTTTAATATGTAACCGAGTGCTCAAATGTCTGACAGTTCTTAACAGATATCAACAACTCATTTATTTTTCCTGCCCTATAAATCAAGCAAAGCCTACGTGTTTAAATTTGGTAAAAGAAGTGAGATGATATTTGATTCTACCAAATTAGACAACACTAGTATTTTGATCAAAAACTGATATTTTCATTACTTCCAGGATTGAGAATTATGAAAATAACCCGTGTAAAAATTAATACAGTAGATATCAGCCTTGAATCAAGGATTACTGTAATACAAAAATCCCCAAAAAGGAAAAATACGAATGTTCGTTGTGTTGGTGTATCTTCCTATCGAAAGTATTGGGTAATGACTGAAGTATCCTAATAGTTGAATGAGTTTTTAAGAAATCGAAACAATTTACAAAAGAACTAGATATCTATCTATCTACAAAAGAACTAACGACAGGACCGTAATTAAAAATTGTTGTCACTGATGATGCCAATTATTTTATATGAAACGCTATGAAAATGTCAAGTGTGATATCATTGCTTTATCAATATTTGTGATGAAATAGACAGGTCCGTATTTGAAAAAACTAGTTGATGGTGGCCGTGTTGACACGAAACGTTTAATTAAAAATTTATCATTACGTAGTTCTAGTTCATTTTGAATACAATAAAACTTTCCTCTTTTATTTTTTTATATTTTCTGAAATAACCATTCTATTCGTAAATAACCGAAAACAGCATTTTTGTTTTCCCTGTATGAATCGGGAAGGGCGAGAGTCCCCGTAGATTTTCTCTGACCAATGTACTGCTCACTACTATAGTTACATTTTTTCCCATTTAATCGTCTTTGTATCTATTACGGTTTAGAATATAGCAATGTTACGACATGATAAAAGCAACGGCCTGTATGTTACTTTACCTTGGGTTTGGAATTTGAAGTTTCGATTTTGTTCCAGGTTTTTCATGGAGAAATTGGCAATAGGTGGACATTTCGTTGAAACACCATCAAATTGCTCGTATATTTTGTTGTTGAAAATGAAATATGGAAATATGATGATGTTAAGAGTTACACAAATTTAAAATTATTGGATGTATCGCTTGAAGAAAGTAGTTCAGTTTCCCTCATGTCATCATCTAACGGGACCTTCGTGAAAAGGGATACTACATCAAAACTGACTAGTACATCATTTGGGTCAAGAGTCATAACTTTGATCTCTTCTACCGGTCTTACAACCTGAAGAGTCTTTTTTTTTTTGTTTTTTTTTTGGCTTTGACATTTCGTCATTCAGCCAGCCACAAGTGGAGTATGGAGTAGTGTATTATTTCAAGTTAATACCTAAACGATTAAAAAAGAAATGGAAAATTGAAATAGAAGACCGTACAACAGAAATAGACAGGTACACACGCTTCACGTCCTTGGGTCCGTCGGGACGACTTTTTCTACGACACACAATAATTAGACCACGGATTGATGGGTATATAACACAAGGATAGGTCTACACACAAAAGCAATTCTAAAAACCACTACAACTTGACATTAGTCTTGATTAGGAATTCAACAAACATTCATACAATTTCATGCTGTTCAAGGCTAAGATCGACATGACATTGAAGGGAATCGGCATATTCAAAGCACAAAGTTTGTCATGTAGTTCATTTGACTTATCAGAATACTTGGAGCTTGCGAAAAATATATGATCTAGGTCTCCTTCTTCATCACAATGATCACAGTTTTTTGAAGGAAGAATATTTATCCGAAAGAGATGTAATGGGTAACATGCTTGACCAAACCCTGAAGAGTCATCACGTAAATGAATCTACCAAATGCCCTTAACGGCACAATCACAGCTATTGTACTGTATTTCTTGCTCAAATTGTGAAAAAAACTTGCAAAGGTCAGACTTCGAGGATCCTGAAAGATAGATCAATATCACACAAAAGTGCTAGTAGATGTCATCCTGAAAGATTTGCACTGTGTCACTAAGTAAACATGTTGATAATACAGGGCACAATATGAACTATAATCACACAGAAATCCTGAAAAAGGAATGCAATTCCACTAAGAGACTTTTCATAGAAATGGCTTCGATCGCTCAATCGAATTATTGCTTAAATGAAAAAACAGATCTCAGTCATATGAGTGAAATATGTCAATTTCTACTCCTTATCGATAAAAATTACACATAATTCCTTCCTTCCTTCTTTGTAGCCAAAAAGAAAGTGTATCATTTTTCAATGTTTAATTATATATTCCACCTACATAAGCAGTACTTTTCACATTATTCAAATATCAATATGTCATATTGATTACGTAATCCACCATTTTCTATGATTAGATTAATGGTCTTCTGTCAAGTAGTTTCGCCCCTCTTCATGATGTTTTTGGCATCATATTGAAGTCGACACGCAGTCGGGGTGCATTTTAGTTCTGGAACCCAGAGATGGCGCTGAATTCATACTTCAATATTTGTCTCGGGGATTTCCTATTAGGTTGAAAAGATTTTCGATTCAATTGGGTCGAACTAGCCTTCGCTGATGATTGGCAAACACTATTAAACCTGTACGGAGGTGTTCGTTCCCCCAATTAAATCAAAAAATAATATCAGCTTTGATAGATATTTAAAATGCATTGCAAAGTAGTTCTTGTAGAAAACTTTTACAAGTATCAAACAGATATCTTTCAACATTCGTAGGGGACAGTAATGGTTTTCTGTTGAAAATATGCTATTGTATAGGATTTTTTGCTGAAGACTTGCATTAGGTAATCCACCATTTTTCATGATTAGATTAATGGTCTTCCGTCAAGTAGTGTCGCCTCTCTTCATGATTGTTTTTGGCTTCATATTCAAGTCGACACACAGTCGTGGTGCATTTTAATTCTGGAATCCAGAGATGGCGTTGAATCCATACTTCAGTATTTGTCTCAGGGATTTCCTATTAGGTTGAAAGGATTTTTCGATTCAGATTGGTGGATATGGCCTCCGCTGATGATTGGCAATGACCATGAAACCGGTACGGAAGTGTTACCCCAATTAAATCGAAAAATAATTTCAGTTTTGATATTTGAAATGCATTGCAAAGTAGTTCTTGTAGAAAACTTTGCCAAGTATTCAACGGTCGTAGGGAGCAGTAGTTGTTTTCTGTTGAATGCTTACCGACGAACATACCTATTGAATAGGATTTTTATGCGGAAGATTTGGATTACGTAATTCACCATTTTTCATGATTAGAACACAGCTAGTGTTTCTGTTTATTAGGCTTTCGCTCCATTTAGGTAACTTTTTGCTTGTTATAAATAGCGTCCCTGGTATTCATTATCGAAATATGGGAACTAAAATAATAAAAGAGTAAATGTTTTGCTTACCCAAAATTTCCTTATTTTGAATCCTAACTAGTCAGCAAAGACTAGGTACCCTTCTCCTATACCGAATGACCCGTAACCAATCTTTCCTCCTTTATCTTCGCTGTTACTTTATATGGATGTTGCGAATTCGGTACTTCGATTTGATGTCATGAATGTACAATTCAGCAAGTATCAAATCAAATATCCAATTATTATATTTCAAATGGAGTGTATAAATATTTCTTGAAAATTACGATTTAGTAAAGAATTGCCTTTTCAATGATATATTACATTTATGCTTCCGATTCATAATCTGCTCGAAGATTGAAAAATATCATGTAAGTAATAATAATTCATAGCCAGATTTTTCACAAAATAAGTTTTATGCAATAGCTGGCGGTAAAGTACACTTTACCGCCCGGTTCGCCGGGCGTAAAGTGGCACTTTACCGCTCGTGGGCGCATCATGGCCCGCGGGCGGTAAAGTAGACAATATACTAAAATTGTCCATATATACCACAAAACAATGAATTCAGATCAATAAATACTCATTTAACAACTTTTATTCATAATCTACATTTTTGCTCCATAAACCTGAAAATTAGAATTTTATATTAACTATGCAATTGTTACAATTTTGAATATTGAGGGTGGGATATTCACTTTTCTCTTGAAAATAATTATTCCCTTTTGAAACATCCTCACCACTCATTTTAGATGTGGATGGTAGGTCCAAATAATTATTATTTGGTATCAGTCCATCACCATCGCCAGCAATTTTTTTTGGCAATATTCAATTTATTTGAAATCGATTGTTCAATGTAGCTCTCTGCTACTGTAGTTGATTTCCAACCAGCGTGTCTTTTGATATTGGTGATACTTTCCCCAGCATCAGCCAATAAAGTAGCTGAAGACGCCGTATGTTCTTCTGGGCCTGGTAGCTTCAAAAATGCTGCAATTTTTCTTGGAATTTGACCGAGGATATTCTTCCCAACAACTTGTTTTGTACATTTGTTGTTCTTATAGAATATAAAAAAACGCCCATGTTCAGTATTTGCGGGACGTAGACTAGCATATCTTCTATAAATATCCAAATAATTAACTAATTGGTTTTCAATACTGCAGATGGTAAATGTTCGTTGTATTTTAGTTTTTGACTCTCGAATTGAAATCAATAAAGCATAAGTTAGGTCTTGAATGTCATCAAGCTTGAGATTTGTTAATTCTTCTCTACGACAAGCACCATGTACCCCAAATATTAATTGCAACCTATAAAAGAATCAATAAGTTTTTTAATTACTTAATAAATATAGGAGCTTCTGTTAGAAAAAGTTCAATTTTATCCCTATTCAATATTTTGGATTTCTTCGGCTTATATCCATCATTCTTCCGTTTCAAAAATGCTATCAATTTTGGAAATTTGCTTATGTTTATATTATTATACAAATTCAAAGTAGACTTTAACATCGAATAGTATGACCACAAAGAAGATGGTTTTCGATTCTTGGACTTCTCAAAAAAATATCCCAGTAATATATCTTCTGTAATCACCTTCACATTATTTTCATTGCGCTATTTTATGAACTCATTAAACGTCTTTTCGTAAAGTTTCTTTGACTTTGTTGGTAGCAGTTCGAGTTTGGCACTCTCAGCCGATTCCAAAATTTCCATTGGTATGTATATATTATGTTCTTCATCTGATGATTCCATAATTTTCGTTTTGAGTTCCCTCACGCACTTTTTCAGATAAATATGAAGATGACCGTTTACCTTGTTTATTGAATTTGTTGCTAGACAACAACCAGCTTGCTAAACGTCATAGTTAGGTGGGTATATACTGGGTATTCTGTATAAAATTTGAATAAATGAATCTATTTAAGTATACAGAGATTATTATTGACACGATAATTGCGATATAAATATATATACAGTGTCCGCCAAAATCTTGGAACCATATGGAAAACTTTTTTATTAATATTTTCTCAGAAAATGTCATTCTTCATAAAAGTTAGTTTCCCATGCTGTTCCAAGATTTTGGTGGACACTGTATAAACCGCTAGTGCATAAAATTTTGTGTGTATCACGTGCGTAAAATGTGCCTTCGAGCCATTATCCACGTCGCAGGCCATAAACGCCCACTTTACGCCCTTGATACATAAATAACTATTATGCAGACTATTTTAATAATTTTAGTTTTTCTTTATTTTTCAACATCCATACACTCATTTCTTCTGAATGCTAACATGGGAATTTTTGAAGTTAGGAACTTCAATACATATTGAAACACGAAAAAATCTGCATATTTTTGTTTCATATTTATTTTTTATGAAGATAATTTCAATGCTATACCTACATTTACTTCGAACCTTTCAACTTCAGTTTGAACCTTTCAACTTTATCTCAATTGAATTTCTTCTATAGGTCTGAAATTATTTTTGAAACTGCAACAATATATTATTTCGATAATTGTCTTACAAAATAGTAGACATTTGGAATATGTATAGTTTTCTAACTCAATTCACAAGAAATTCATCACTTGATAGATTCGAATTATCCTATTGTCCAAATAGTCTTTCGTGAAGGTTAATGCATTTTTTCAGTTTTCCGAAGCATAATCGCATTACATTCACTAGTTGAGCCGGAGAAAAATTCATTGATGACTCTCCTTGCCCTGTCTTTAAGTTCCTCGTGAATTTGAGCTGTATTATGAGCATAAACATCATTATTAAAGTGGGGTAAAACAAAATAATCAGTTGGCTCGGGGTCTGGTGACCTTGATGGCCATCGAAATATACCATGGTTACCAATCCAATTGTCTTCAATCCATGAATCCAAAATTCTAGTAAGATGTCCTCGGACTACGTTAGAATTATGAAGAGGTGCTCTATCTTATTGGAAATACAAAACGCGACGTGTCATTTTAAATTTGTTGAAGATCCATCAAAAATAATTGGTTCCACGATTCTGGTTTAAGAAATTCCTAGCCAAATATTGATTCCGAATTTTTCCTGACGTCTTCCTTCTCCGAACACATGCGGATTTTCTTGTGCCAAATAACGTAAATTATTCCCTTTGAAATGACCATATAGAATATTGTAATGAAAATTTGGATTATCTGTTTCTTTTCGTATAAACCAGTAACAATACACAATCCTCCTCTATGAATTCGATATTTGAATGAACGATATTGGTATTTTTTGCCAAAATTCTTCTTGCTGTTTCTCTAGGAACCTCGACCTCATAATCGATCTGCCTTAAAGATGTATATGGATCAATTTCAACCGCTGCTAGAACAGTTATCTGTATATTATCGCTTACAGTAGAAAGTTCCCAATCATGATAGTTCCGTTCTTTCCTGAACTCTGTAACTCTGACTCCAATATTGCAAAACAGTTTCTACTATAAGTACTAGATTGCAGACAGGAGTTCTCTCCTGGTACAGACGCAAGGCAAAACAGGAAATTTTCTTTGCTTTTCCATAACTCAACAGCATATGAACTTTCTCAGTTTGGGTGGATTGGTAGTAGTTGTTCATTTCACAAACGATTATCCAAACATTCGAAATGTCAAATATTTTGCGTAAACTCAACGAAAATTCAACTAATTTGATTCGATAGCCAACTGACATGAAGTTGTAAGGTTCGATACAAATGTAGGTATACCATTGAAATCAACTCCATAAAAAATAAATGCGAAACAAAAATATGGAGGTTTTTTCATGTTTTGTATTTCAATCTATTGGATTTTCTAACCAACATTAAAAATTGCTATGGTAGCATTTGAAAGAAATGAGTGTATTGATGTAAAAAAATAGAGAAAAACTAAAGTTGTGAAAAAAGTTGGTCTGCATAAAATTTATTTTGTTAAAATTTTGGCCCTACCATATTTTCATAAAAATGTTCTTTTACAAGGGGAATACAATACGAATTTTTTCAAAAATCTCAATTTTATTAGCAGATTGTGAATACCGAATCGTAATTTTCAAGAAAATATGTACTTTCCATTTGAAATATAAAAGTTGGATACGCATCCGGAGTACTGAATATGAAACATCCAAATGAAATAACAACGAATAAATTGGTTTCGGGTCACCCGGTAAATATATATTGAAACGAATCTTTTATGTTATCCGACAATCGATCCGTAGAAATTATAAGAAATGAAGAACAAACAAACTCGTAAGACCTACCGACGTTGACGATTAATTTTTCAGACACTTCAATCGTATACGAACAAAGCAGATTTTCGAGAGCTTTCGTCGCGGAAAATATCCAATAAGCACTTCTGTTGAATATTTCAAAATTCATGAGCATATTACTTCATATCTCGTGGAAGGTTACATCGTCGGAAATTAAAAATCGATTTGAATTCGAATTGCAAAGTGGCGATAGAATTTAAACGGATCAAGGGATTTTTCAGATTGTTCGAATTCAGAATAGGTAGGTATAATATATTTATTGATTATCCTTATTGCGGACTTTCATTGTCTGGAATATTGCTATGAACATGACGTTTCGATCGGTTAGGTTAGGTTAGGTTAGGTATCTCTGATCAAGTGACTACTGACATGTCCGAGTTAATAAGAGTGTTTTTATAGTTGTTGAGGTAATTAACGGTATGTTAATGTTGATGCTGAGAATTCTTGAGCACAAAACAATTACGGAACTGAACTGAAAAATCGAATGTAGAAAAAGGTTTTCTTGACAAAGTAAGAGAGGACAGTTATGGAACTGATTTCCCATACAATTAGATATATTTTAGGAATATTTTTGTATTTTGCGTTGGTGAATTGTATAATTTTTTGTTATTCATTAACTAAAATGAAGAAAAACTACCCAAGTACAACTTTGAACAGTCTACAAAGTGAATATATCTTTTGGTTGGTTGATCCGTGGACAGTGGTTGATAATTTATTGTATATCAGTAGATATTGAGCGGATATGGGTCGATTGGGGTCAAAGGTCAGTTTCAAAGATATGGCCGCGCGTGCTCAAGGTTGGCGAAGTCGACGAGTAGTTTATCTCAATGTGGTAGAAAAGAGTTTGTTATTCGAGCGTGGATATAAAATAAAAATAATAGTATTGATGTATGAAAATATTCGTCGCAGAAATATGTGACAATAATAATGATGTCTGAGAAAATGGGAAAAATTGCAGGCTGACGGGAGACGTATACAGGGTGTCTCAAAGTACTCATGAATTAAGAGAAAAAAAACCAACATCATTCAAAAGGAAAAAAATGGCGTCCGTTTGTCAAATGCTACACCGGGTGTACCAACACATGATTTAAGCAAAAAATCATGGCCGCCTCTGTCATTTGTCAAAGAAAACATGCGTCATTGGGGGTATGGGGATTCAAATGTTTTCGTGATGGTGTCCGTCATTTTTAACGTGTGATACCCAGTATGTGTAGTTTGACTCTGTTTTTTTTTGGTGATAGGAGATAGGAGACAGACGGATTGAACTACTGAACTAACCTTATAAAACGTCTACTTTAGTCGCATTTTTGCATTTTTAAGCGTTTCAAATTTCAGTTGTTTTTTCGAACGCGAAATCGTATATTTTGAGCAAATTTGAAATGTCAAATCTCCAAAAGAAATACCGGTGAACAAACAGTTTTTTCGGTTTAATTTTAGGTTGTTTTTTAGAACGCGAAAACGTTTATTGTGGCTGCATTTTTGCGTGTTTTAGCGTTTCAAATCTTAGTTGTTATTTGGAACGCAAAAAACGTCTGTTTTGATCAAATTTTTGCAGGGAATCGCCGCCGCCGTACGTTTCATTTCGTGTCAGTTTGACTCTGATTCTTTTTTGGTATTCATTATCAGGTAGGTGGGAAGAGAGTTAGGCAACTTAATTTTTTTTCTCGACATAAGACTTGTTCATTTGAAACCGATCTGAATAATTCCCGCATTGCAAGTATGTGGCCAGTAATTTCTCCAAGACTGTCTGAATCCATATCCTCCAGACAAAAGCAATATATTGTCACGAAACCCGATAACCAAGTCAGAATCAAATACGAAACTACCTTCTAATTAAATAATTTTCCATTCATTGATTTATTTTTCATTTCTAAGGTTATTACATACGAACATTCAGGTGATGATCACCGAGTACATAGGAAATCCAGATTGCTCATTCACTTTGAAATTCAACAAATTGTTAAAAAAATAAGATTCCGTCTCGTGTCTATTCTAATATCAGCACTTCTTCAAAGTCTCAACTCATCCATCGGTGAATGGCAATCCGGTGTAATGTTTCTATGATGTGTCGGTCATCATCACCTAGGTCGAAGTACTTGGCTGCCTTGCAACTGTCAGCCCAAACGAACCGATGACTTGGGAATGTTTTTTACTATGAAGTTGAAAGACTAAAGACTCTGTTCAGTTTAGACGTAGTTGAGATAAGCTGAGATCTTGACTTGGTCAATTTTTGAAAAATACTATTTTTATGGCGCATCTCGAGGCACTTCACTCCTTAGGGATATTTTTATTGTGAGTAAAATTATTTTGGGTATAACCATAACACTCGATTTTTGTCTAAATTATTTTTTTAACTTTTTAATATTGTTCTTGTCTGTTAAGAAGAAGAAAAAGCTCGTTCCACTTTTTATTTAATACATTTTATTATTTTGACAATTTTTTCATTTTGTAATGCAGGGTGATCTCATAAACCTCTCATAGCCAAGAGAAACGAGTCACAGGGTGTCCCAGTGCTTATAAATTCACTTGGGCATCTCAATCATTGTTCTCAGTTTTTCCGTTATACAGTTGTAGTCCAAATACTGTAGCTCATTTATTGGCCAAGTAGTCGAGATAATTTTAGATGCAAAGTATTATATGAGACCTATAGGCACAATTGGTGTGGTTAAATTCCTTATCGCATCATAATCTTGAGGAGTTTTAGATCTGAGTGCGATAAGGAAAATTTTGATACTTTCGTAAACAATTTTCTTTGGGGAATGTTGAATAGATGTTATTTATTCAACCAAATGCGTTTTCATTATCAATAAAGCTGTATATGTGTGTTTTACAAGGGAATCATCACGGATGTCTATATTAGGGAGTTCAAAAAGAGTCAATCATATCAAAAGTATATTGTAGGAAACAGCATGAAATTTTAGGCAGATGCTGCTTGACAAAAATAAATAATTAAAAAAAAAATACAGACGCATAGTATAGAGTCATATCCCGGTTGATGAAAATAAAAACGTTATACTCTCAATTGCAATAATAACTAATTTATATGGTTGACTGCGCGAATAGAAAGCCCTTCAACATGAAACTTGAGTCGAAACATATTTATATACTCCTAGAATGTTTTCCTTCTAGGCAATATAATGGGAAAAACATTGATGTCCTTTCATCACATAGCATGAAGTGTCAGCTCCATATTAGCCTGCGAGTATTGATGTGGTTTGAATAATAATTATAAAAATTGATTTTGGGTTCATTTCTTACGGCGATAAATCGCAGAAATATACCTCGCTATCAGTTATCAAAAACCGCGAAGACCTGTAGTTCCATTATTATGTTGGAATTATCAAAACCACAGGGTAACATTGCATACATCAGAATTATTGTTTATTTGAAAAGATTGTGAAACGTTCTTTTCTTATCACCGCAGTCGTTATAAAAACACGGTATTAGACCGGTGAGCTTCATTTGGTCAACGCCTGAAAAATAGTTACTTCATTTTTGTGTGTTTATAATATAGTGTATTGTTTTCACCAATTTTCTGAAAACTAGGTAAGTTTCATTTTATATCAATTGAAGTGCTCGAGTGAATTAATTTGGTTTATTTAGAGACAATTTAGGACATATTGGCGATTAGAGTGTAAATAATTTCAGAATTTATGGAATTTCTTATTCAATACATGTAGTAGTAGTAGTAATAGTAATTTGGGGGAGGCCGCTTTCGCAGCCAGACAAGTAGGCCCACATGGACCCTTTTTGCCATCCCCGGTTTTCCACAAATCTACATCTTCCTCCTAGGCTCCCTTTTCGAACCTTCGTGACCTCTTGATGAAGATCAGTATGTCCGTCCATTTCAGGTTGATGAGTTCCTCTCTTTGGAACGAAGTTTCTTCGTCCTCTTTGCATTGTTACTTGTTATGCCCTGTTAGTATTCCTATGAGGAGGCGTAGTGCTTGCGCGGTTTCTGCCTAGAAGCCATGCCGTCCTTGAACCGGCCACGAAGTCCTTCGACTGCCTACAGCCGCTGTTATCCCTCCAAAGTTTGTTCAGCTCTTCTTCCGTCCATTCGTTAAGGGCTGAAGAGGTTTGGACTCTTGCGATGCCTAGAACGGGCTCCAGCCCAAAGAACGGCGTTGCGGAGCCGGTTCTGGCAAGTTCGTCTGCCACGTCGTTTCCACGTATCCCTCTGTGACCCGGAACCCATACCAGCTGAACTTCCTTCGTTTTGGCTAGTTTCTCGAGAGCATCTTCGCATTCTTGTACAAGTGCTGAGCTTGGTTTAGGATGACAGATGGCATAGCTACGGTTAGGATGGCGAACACTTCAGCTTGGAAAACTGTTGCGTGCCTACCCAGAGCATAGCTTTCTCGTACGTCTCTTCCTTCCAGATAGATGCCTGCTCCCGAATCTTGTTTGTCAGTCAGACGCGAAACGTCTGTATAACATATTAGGCTTCCCTTGCAAAATTCCTCCGTTTTATCTTCCCATTGTTCTCTGCTCGGAATAGTGAGAGTGAACATCCTATTCCATCGCAGTCTATCTTGTGCGCATCTCACTCTGAGGGCGGAAATAGGGATCTCCTACTCCGCCCACTTCGCAATCTTCGCATGACCTATCATCGCTCCTTCGTTTACCCAGGCTCCCGAGTCCCTCATCCTCATGTGAGCTGCCATTGCCTCCTTCTTGATCCAGACCGGAAGCGGCGGTAGTCTCAGCAGTACCTCCAACACTGCAGTTGGAGTCGTTCTCATTGCGCCCGTTATTACCAAAAAGGCCAACCTCTGCACCTTACTAAGTCTTCGGCTTAGTGTGCTGCCCTGTGCGCCTGGCCTCAACACAGCTGACCCATATTGGATCTTTGGTCTTACGACTGCCGTGTACAGCCATCGCATAATGTCCGGGTTAGTACCCCAGTTACTTCCTACAATTCTCCTAAGTTTCCATAGGATTGCTACCGACTTTTGAATGATCCTATTTACGTGCGGTGTCCATGAAAGTTTGCAGTCCAAGATCACCACCAGGTATTTGACTTGCTGAACTAGCTCCAGCTCTTTGCCAAACATGGTGCGTGGCCTGAACCCGTCTTTTTTCTTCAGTTTGGTGAACAGGATCATCTCTGTTTTTGTCGGATTCACTGAGAGTCCTGCCTCACCGCACCATCTTTCGATTATTCTGCAGGATACCTGCATGCGGTCGCAGACGACTCCGATGAATCGTCCGCTGACAAGGACAACTTGGTTAACGAAATGCGCATCTAGAAATGAAATTACTAGTGTGGTTAAGGGGAAAACTTCTTTTGTTCTCATTGAGTGACACCACAGGCGTCCAATATTCCATTTTCTATTTGAAACATATTTCATATATTTACTTGACGCCTATTTTTAATACTCACGATTTCTTATTTCGATTTTCCTGCATTTTTGATTTGCATTCATAACACATACACTTCATAATTTTAAATATATTTCATATAATAACTTGACACCCCTTTTGAATACTAAAGAAAATATGAATTTTTACTTGCCCTTTGAAATTCATCCCGAGTGTTGGCATGAGAGGTATTATTTAACGAATTATCACAATTTTCGTCATGACTTGTATTGATTAAATAAAACTCACTTATCTCTGGCGTGGTTATGTGTGGGAAAATTCTGCTATTATTCGTCAATAGCTGAAGTAATTTTGAAAACTACACATCTGATCTAAATCCTATACAAAAACTTATTCCCGACTTCAACGAACAAAATGTTTTACTTCTACAGCTCAATTTTATATAAAAATTTATGTATTGAATAAAAAATTCCATAATTTCTGAAATTATTTAAACTCAATATGTCCTAAATTATCTCTAAATAAACCAAATTAATTCACTCAAGCACCTCAATTAATATAAAATAAAACTTATCTAGTTTTCAGAAGATTGGTGAAAACAATACCCTATATTATAAACACACAAAAATTAAGTAACTGTTTTTCAGGCGTTGACTAAATGAAACTCACCGGTCTCATAACGACTGCGGCGATAAGAAAAAAACGTTTCACAATCTTCTCAAATATACAACAATTCTGATGTATAAGCAATGTTACCCTGTGGTTTTGATAATTCCAACATAATAATGGAACTTCAGGTCTTCGCGATTTTTGATAACTGATAGCTATTTATCGCCGTGAGAAATGAACCAAAAATCAATTTTTATAATTACTATTCAAACCATTTTTCATCTATACTCGCAGGCTAATATGGAGCTGACACTTCATGCTATGTGTTGAACGGACATCATTGTTTTTTCCATTATATTGCCTAAAAGGAAAACATTTTAGGAGTAATTAAATATTTTTGGACTCAAGCTTCATGTTGAAATGCTTTCTATTCGCGCAGTCAACCATATAAATTATTTATTATTGTAATTGAGAGTATAACGTTTTTATTTTCATCAACCGGGATATGACTTTTTTCAAAAGTTTTCATTTTTGTCAAGCAGTATCTGCCTAAAATTTCATGCTGTTTCCTATAATATACTTTTAATATGAATGATTCTCTTTGAACTCCCTAATATAGACATCCATGATGATTCCCTTGTAAAACACACATATACAGCTTTATTGATGATGAAAACGCATTTGGTTGAATAAAAAACATCTATTCAACATTCCCAAATGAAAGTAGTTTACGAAAGTATCAAAATTTTCCTCATCGCACTCAGATCTAAAACTCCTCAAGATTATGATGCGATAAGGAATTTAACTACACCAATTGTGCCTCTAAATTATCTCGACTACTTGGTCAATAAATGAGCTACAATATTTAGACTAGAACTTTCAAACGGAAAGACTTAGAACAATGATTTAGGTGTCAAATATATTGCGCGCAGTAAACCATATAAATTAGTTATTATTGCAATTAAGAGTATAAAATTTTTGTTATCGTCAATAGAGATATCACATTGTATTTTTCAAAAGTTTTTATGTATTTTGTCAAGCAGTATCTGCCTAAAATTTCATGCTGTTTCCTATAATATACTTTTGATATGGATGACTCTTTTAAAACTCCCTAATATAGGTATCCGTGATGAATCCCTTGTGAAACAAACATTTATACAGCTTTATTGATGATGAAATCACATTTGGTTGAATAAAAAATATCTATTCAACATTCCCCAAAGAAAATAGTTTACGAAAGTATCAAAATTTTCCTTATCGCACTCAGATCTAAAACTCCTCAAGATTTTAATGCGATAAGGAATTTAACTACACCAATTGTGCCTCTACGTCTCATATAATATTTTGCATCTAAAATTATCTCGACTACTTGGCCAATAAATGAGCTAAAGTATTTGGACTACAACTTTTCAACGGAATGACTTAGAACAATGATTAAGGTGTCAATATATATTGCTTTTGTCTGGAGAATATGGATTCAGACAGTCTTAGAGAAATTACTGGCCGCATACTTGCAATGGGCGGGAATTAATCAGATCGGTTTCAAATGAACAAGTCTTATGTCGAGAAAAAAAAACTATCTTCCCACCGAGTCAAACTGACACGAAACGAAACGTACTGCAGCGGCGATTCCCTGCAAAAATGTGATCAAAATAGACGTTTTTCGCGTTCTAAAAAACATTTTATTGATTCATTTTTTATAGCATGTAACCTGTATAATGACACGAAACATATACTGTTATTACACGTTTTTGCATGATATATCTTGTGTATTGCTAGGTGTGTGATATTATTATATAATGGTTTATTGCGAAAAATTAAGGTATTTAGTAAGATTATCTTTGAAAGTATATTTTATGTATGTTAACTGTTATCCATAAACATTGATCTGCTTACTACCATTATATATTCAACTGTTTTTAATATACCTCCGTCAGTAGCAATCACGGCTAGTAATGTAAGAAAAGTCTCGTTGAATATTCGTTTAGAAAGTTGCCTGTTTTCAACGTTAATTTGAGTATTTTAGATTTTGTCCTTATAATACAGGACACTGCATTATTTGCATAATGGACGGAACAGCAATTATTCGCCCTAGTTCGACTAAGATGCTTATAAATAGTTTACCCTGCATTCCTGAATTAATTTGCTTGAAGTTAGCCACACTTTTCCAGCCACAGTTTCTTTTCTTAGGTGCAATTGAGGAGTGACCGTCTGCGGAGTTGCCACATCAATTATTTTTACAGATATGTTCACCATTAGTTTTTTTTGTTATTTGCAGCTGGAGAGGAGGGTAGCATAATTATTCAAGGAAGTATTGATATGTGTTAGGAAGAAAAAATCGAACAATTCAAAAAAATTCGTGTTAAAAATGGAGTAGAAATACTATGTGATAAAAGATTTTCAGAAACGTTCGTACATACAGGGTATCAAAATGAGTGGGTAATTTAAATTTAAAGATAAATACCAATATTTGAACGGTATTTGAAAAGTAGGAATATACTCTACCAGCAATTTTTGGTGGACTGAAACATGGGTTAAAGATCTTTCGGTCGAGGACATCTGGAATACTATTTACAGGGTGAAGTCAATTAGTTTGCCAGTTAAAGAATTGGAAAACCAATAATTATCATTCCATGGATGTCATTACTACCATATCCAAAATATTCCCGAGAATGGAAAAACTGAACCAGCAATGCGGAAGGATATAAATACAGGTTCAAATTACAAATGTTTGAAAAAGTTTTATTTTGGGAGTAGTAAACATCGTAATGGAAGTCCGCGTGCCACATGGAAAAAATACAGTTGGAAAGAGGCTATTCAAATCGATTAGTTATGCTGTCAAAATGACAGAAAAAAAAAGATTTCTTCAGGCAGTCAAGCCAGATTCATCGGAGAAAATCAGAGTTCGCTAAAATGATCCCAGCCACAATTTTTTGTTGAAAGTGTGACATCCACCCTGAAACTCACATTTGATTCAAAATTCAAATAAAACCCGTTTTGAAATTGTTTCACTTGATACCGAATACAAATAACTATTAACCGTAAATGCAGCTCCAAGATGGCGGACGAGATTTGTGAATATGGTCAAATTCTTTTAAAAATTTTATAACGTAGAAAATAGAAAGGAGGTCAGGTGCGCAAAAATACCTTGGAAACTTGGCATTTCCAGCAAGTCAATTTCCTTTCGATGGCGGTCAAAGAGTTGAAAAAAAATTTAAGTATTTTCTCGGGCTTTAAAACTATGTCAAGCATGTAAGGTGCTTGAAAACTAAAAATACCAGTCGAAAGAGCATAAAAAACATTACATTTACAATACGACAAATCTTTTTGGATGGCCGTAGGAGAGTTGAAAAATAAATAAAATATTTTCTCAGGCTATAAAACTATGTCAAGTAAGTACGGTGCCTAAAAACTAAAAATACCAGTCGAAAGAGCATGAAAAACATGACATTTACAATATGATAAATCTTTTTGGATGGCCGTAGAAGAGTTGAAAAAAAATAAAATATTTTCTCAGGCTATAAAACTATGTCAAGGAGGTACGGTGCATAAAAAGTTAAAATACCAGTGAAAAGAACATAAAAAACATGACATTTACAATAAGACAAATCTTTTCGGATGGCCGTAGGAGAGTTGAAAAATAAATAAAATATTTTCTCAGGATATAAAACTTTGTCAAGGAGGTACTGTGCATAAAAACTGAAAATACCAGTGGAAAGAGCATAATAACTATGACATTTCCTTTACGACAGATCTTTTCGGATGGCCGTTGAGAAGTGGCACTTGAAAGTTTTCTCGGGCAGGTACGGTGCACGAAAAGACAAAATTTAAATTTAAGTGACATGAAATACTTCAGAATTGCGAGTGGTCAGTTCTCTTTTGATTTTTTCAAAATTATATAACATACAGTGAAATCACTTGTAATATTTTTCCTCAGATAATTTTATTATACAATTCGAATTTTTTTTTTCACATATTCCTATAAGATTTAACAAAATAAATTTAGTTCAATACATTTTTTTGATTGGAGTTATGGTTTACGCATAATCATATTATATGTATACAAATTAAATTTTGAGTCTCACCTAAGGAAATCATTTCAGATCTCCGAAATGGTCTGGCTTATTAAAATATCAGGTATCTCTGTCTTTGTGTACACTGCGTTTGCTTCGTTACTTCAGAATTTTGTTCTGGTTTTCATTATTTCGAATTTGCTTTAATTTCTTTTATATCAGGGATATATTTTGATTTCAATTAGGTACCAGGGATTCATTTTGAATTGCTTTTCTCAGAATTATTTTTGATTTTTTTGATTAGTTTGTTTTGGTTTCCTAGATTCAGGATTAGTCTGCATTTTCTTCCTAACGAATTCTTATTGAAATTCTTCATTCAGAACATCTTTTGGTTTTCTTTATTCAGATATTATTCTGATTTTCTATATTTAGATAAGAAATTGTTTGTCATACAGATATTGTAATATAATGGCAATAGTAAAAGCCAAGTTTCCAATTGGAGATTTGGCGGATTATTTGAATAAAAACTTAGATTTTATGAAATGTTCTATGGAAGATTTATGTGTATCCAGTGATATTGTTGAAAAATCTGCTATTCATCTGTTTTCTTCGAATAGTAATAAATGCCGTAATGCTGTACTACGTGTGCTAAAAAGAAACACTGGGAATATAAAGTCACTACTCGTCATTCAAACTGCATCAAAACCGAAAGACAAAATAGACACAAGGCTGAAAATTCTAGAAATAAGAATTGAATATATAAGAGAATATTTGATGAAAAATAATATCAGACTCGATATTCTAACTCGAGAGGGTTATTTCAGGCCAACATCAATCTTTGGTGAAATAACTGAATTTATGGGCAAAAAAAAATGTTAAACATCGAAAAGTGTGCTACAAATTTTGTAAAACCTACTCAAGTAGTTTCAAAAGTAATTTGCAAGATAATAACTCTGAGATTGTTGATTACAGCTTGTCTCCTCAAATGAATCAACAATCAAATGAAATTTTTGATAATTCTGTACGTAGCCCACAAAGTAATTTCGAAAGTAGCTTGAAAATGATATCATTAAATTCAGAATACTCATATTCAGATATTTTTAAAAGTTCTGCTGAAGGCGACATTGAAAATAATGATATGATTTTGTCTTCAACACCTAAAAAGGCTAGGTGTCAAAATATTGACAACGCAAGCACTCAGGAGACAACAATCAAGCATATAACTCCTGATTCTGAAGAAATTCCTAAGGAACTTTCTCATCTAACAGACAATTAATTTCTCGATCAAGAAATTTTACCGCCAACCTCCAAAAACATGGAAGATAAATATTTCAAAAGGATTTCTTACAATAAATGTACCATTAAGGAAGGAGAATTCCAGTTGTTGAAAGGGGAATATGATGTAGTATATAAAAACAAAAAACTCGTGCATGGGCTTTACCAATTCGTTATTTCTAAAAAAATTAAATCAGTTAATAATACCTGCCCATTATATTTTAAACACCACCGTTATTTAAAAAAGACTGATACGATCAAGTTGTATGCTTATTGCCAGCACATATGTAAAAAGTTTATATTAATAATCAAGTACGCTACCAAATTGAACCTTATGTCCCACACCGTAGAAGTTTACAGCAATGCCGTAAATTTCAACCACATAAAAAACTTGGGAAAGCAACTAAGAGGGTTAGATAGAAAATTAGTGAAAAATAAACTATTGTATTCAAATCCATTGGATCAGCTTCAAAAAGATGTTTTGGCTGTGGATGAATCCACTGTTGCAGTGCTTAAAAATAATGGAAGTGTTAGATCTGATGGGGTATATAGGAAGGCCAAAGCAGAAATTACTTCACAAAATGACAGACATCCAAACGACATGCAGGATTTGTTGTTAATTCAAAAGAATCACCCAGAATACATTCACTTAGTTGGAATTCCATTGTTTGTTTATGTATGGAGTAACGAGCAAATATTTCTAAGTGATAAAAATTGTACGCTTCACCTAGATGAAACTGGGTCTCTTATTCGAAAGCCAGATAAGTTTTTCAAACGGGTTCACTACTCTGCTGGTGTAATTCAATTACCTAGAAATAACAGAGTCTGTCCTATTCTAGAAATGGTTTCTTGCGCACACGACGCTGATTCTATTGGTGCGTGGTTATTAAAATTCAAAGCTTATTGTTTGTCATCGCACTCCAAAAAATGGCCTCTATTTGAATATGTAGTAGTTGACTTCAGTTTTGCATTTCTGAACGCTATACCAGTAGCCTGGAATTCTATGGAACTCAAAGATTACCTCGATATTACATTCAATGTTATTTCGAAGTCTGAGCCATTTCCTCACAATATAATAAAAATTTGTTTATGTTGCTTCCATATGTTCCGCATAATGTCAAACGATATAAAGGATTATTTTTCTGAGGTTACAACTCAGACTCATATTAAAGAAATTTTGGCAGCGACATTTAAAATAAATAAATGAACTGTATTTTGTGAATGGTTCAAAAAGATGTGCATAATTTTAAATACGCCAACGAAAACACCTCAGTTAGAATTATGATTCCGTTCGTTATTGAACATTTGTTGTGACGTTGAAGAATTTCTCAGCAATGCTGATTTTCTTTCATCAAAAAATGATGAGACTTCCGTTATAACAGATCAATCCTGTAATGATTCCACGTTATACAGATGTAGTCCATTCTACATATTCTTTCAAAGAATTGTCCTTGATCAACAGGAAATAATCGTTCACGATTCAAACGATACTTATATAGAAAATGTTTACTATAACCCTAATTATTTTAAATTGGTGATGCAAAAATATATTCCATACGTATCTTTATGGAGCACATTATTATATGAAAATACAAATAGAAGAAGTAACGCTCCTGTTGAAAGATTTTTTGGAATATTGAAAAATAACATTTAAAAAAAAACGAATGGGTCAAAAATGCAGTCGAGTCTTGAGGAAAATAAGAAAATATGTACTTTTTGTCTACAAGGAAGAAAAACTTAATCTCAATAATAAAACAGTCAACAGAAATACAAAAAGAATACCTCAATCCTCAGATATGGGTTTGGCCTCGCAAGAATTTTGTCAGAAGAAACAAAGAGACAAACAAAACAATCTTAAGGGAAGCACTCTACAGAAACTTTTGAATGCTTCCAATAACCGTGATGATACAATACACCCTTGTTTATACTGCGATGTAGGTTTCTTAAATGTAACGGCCAAGTGGTATGGTTGTGATAATTGCGAAGGATGGGTTCATGAGTTATGTGAAGCTAACATTCCTGTTCATGAAGACGATCGGTACTTTTATAAATTTTGTTAAGCAGAGAAAGCTGCAGATCAGACACGCATTACAGATTCTCCAAATGAAAATTCACTATCCCCTACATCTCGATGTTCGGTGTTTTTTGATAAAGAATATAAAAAATCTCTCGAAGAACTGCTTGAGATTGAAAACAAAACTACCAATCAATCAGATTGTGAAATATGGTTTGATGAAAGGAAAAAAAGAATAACGGCATCACGGCATCATTTTTTGGGAAAGTAGTTAAAGCTACTCAAGATTCAGTTCTCAAAAAATTGACTCTACAGATCGTTACTCAGCCAAAGATTAATACAGTGGCCTTTTCCCATGGTAAAATTAATGAAGAAAATGCAAGATTAGCATATGAGCTTCATGAAAATATTAATTGTGAAAAGTGTGGCTTGGTTATTCACAGAGATAATCAGTATATTGCTGGGTCACCTGATGGCTTGATCGGAACAGAAGGAATTATTGAGATCAAATTTCCCTTTAAAATAAGGAATATGGATTCTGATCTTGCCGTTAAGGAAGGACTTCTTGATTACTTCGACAAAACATCGGAGAAATTGAAAGTTTCTCATGAATATCATTACCAAATACAAGGTCTTTCAGAAATCACGAATAGAAATTGGTGTGACTTTTTAATATATACTTTCAAGGGCATTAAGATTGAAAGGATTCAAAGAGACTTCACTGTTTGGAATAATCTTCTGCCAAAAATTTATCGATTTTTTAATTTCTATATGCTACCTTATCTAGCCGATATTGTAAAAAATCCGGTTGTGTGCAATTGTAGAAGTGAAACGTGTCCCAATATTTTAAATAATGGATTAGTTGAAGACCACACTTTTTATAAAAATCTTGGTAAAAATTATATCATTGCACATTTTGAGAAATTTCCAATAACTATTATTGAAGTCACCAGCGAAGATTTTCACATACTTGCAACAAAACAATGGCTAACTAATTTTCTTGTTGACATTTATTTGAATGTATCAAATAAAAACTCCTCAGAATATCAAATTGTTCCTTGCTTATTGGCCACACGATTATTTTTATTTTCTGAGGGTGATAATCATGCCGATATTGAAAATTTTCAAGTGAACTCCAGTAAAGTAGTTCTACCCATTTTACAAAATTATTCGGATGTAAAACCAAAACCGAATCAACATCACTTCTGTCTCTGTCTGGTTAATACGGAAAAAAAAAGAATTTATTTTTCTCAATCCATTTGGCAGCAATTTGAAGGAAACAAATTCATATTTAAAGAAGTTCTTAAAATATCTTCATTATTACAATAAGTTGAACAAAAACTCATTTGAACTTGAAAATTGGACATGTTCTGTGTTAGAACATGATAAACAAACAGACAGTTTTAGTTGCGGTCCATATATTCTCAATTATTTTGAAAATATTGTTAATAACCGATCTCTAAAATACAATGTAGACATTATTGAATTCAGAAATCATATGAAAACCGTTATTATTCAATGCTCAGATGACATGAAAAATAAATGTTTGTTTTGTGGAAGACTTAGCAGAACAAAAGATGATATGATAGAAAAGTGCTATAACTGCCGAAGATTCTATCATAAAAATTGCAAAACCGATAGACCTCTTTTCTGTAATGTAAATACTGACTTGAACAATGGAATAAGAAACTCTTATATTGTAACACCAACTCCCTACCTACAGTTAGTACTTTTGTAGTCACGATCTTTTCTAAAAATTAAATATTTAGAGTTACATATTTCTGAATTAGCAAAATTATTATTTAGCCAGGTTTCCGTAATCAAGATAATATCAAAATCACTTATTAGGAGTGCTCTATTCAGATCACCAGTTTTTGTCCCAAGACCTCGAATCTTTTGATAATAGCAAAGAAGGTTATCTTTTAAAAAGTCTACCTGTTTCTTTGGCACTACATCACAAATTTTTTGGCATGAACTATCTCAAGTAGATTTTCCGCTTTTCCACTTCTGAAGAAGTTGTCCGGGCATTCATAGTATGATCAACATCCTCACCTGACGCGACATTTTTTTATCACTATAACCTAAACAAAGAAGCAGTTGCACTGAATGAGGTTATTTTCTATCAGCGCGTCTTCATTTGTAGTAGCACAAGTGATTGAATTTTGCGATAAGTTTGTGTTTCTCGAAGCAATTCAGTTTCGTTCAGAAATGAGAGACAGACTTATGAGTTGAATTCATTCACGAGTGGAATTTGATTAGACTATTTCATAGAAATTGTGAAAAGTAAAAAATCTGATATTCGGCAGAATTAAAGAAAATAATTTGTTTTAAAATGCGTGCATATTGTGATCACTCATATTGACATGTAACTATCACATACACAAATCTGGAAACACCGAACTTGACAGGCTAATCAGAGTCAAGAATCATATACATTCTTGTCTTAGTATTTTGGCATCGACTGCTATGGTCATTAGCCGTGTGTTCTGAATAGGCCTTTACTAACTCCATACGCTACCTTAGGAGCAGCACTGTTAATTGTTAACGCAACAGTGAAACGTGGAGGATTATTCCCAGCCAACACGAGCTTCAATCATTCAGATTCCACATCTGAAAATGAAAAAATCCCGCCCCGGCTGGGAACTGAACCTGGAACCTCTCGGTTACCAGGCGCTCAATCACTGCGCTAATCCTCGCCCATACGTCCTTGTCATCAGATATACAAAATTAGCATGGATGTGTCCAAATTGTATTCATCCACAGCTGGGATCTTAGGAAGTCATAAGGCTTCTTTTCATAAACGTCTTATAAAGTAGTGCCTTGTGAGTCATTTGATTTGACATATTGTATCAAGAATTCATCAACGTTTTTTTCTTTCATCCGAATAGTCTTATTAGCATCTAAAACATTCAAATACAAATAACATAATTACTAATAATTTTATTTTAAATAAACCTCAAACAACTAAAGAATGAGGTGGCTCAAATTCATTCATAGTGAAGAGCGATCAACAGTGTTCAATATCACATAACATCAATTAATGAACTCGAAATAAACCCTGTAATAATAGGAAGTTCGTTATGAGTGCTGGATTCAGTTGAACCCAAATTCAATATACCTCACTCAAGTTATATTGGGATGAAGCCTGCAAGTGAAGCGTGTAGACATATTTATTACCGGTTGAAGGGTTTACTCTCTTTTGAATAAATATCCTCCAGTCCTCCACACATGGTTTTTCTAACCAAATTACTTTTGTTATAGAGAATAATTTGTATGGTTGTCGTCTTTTTAGTATAAGTGATGGGGATTCAGAAATAGCTATTGAATACTGAAGAATCGGCATAATATTACAGTTATAATAATAATATTGCTGATTACGTTGGAAATTGTCAAGGAAATTATCGTCTTCGATGATTTATTAATTCATGTTACTCTAAGAAAAATCTTGGTGTCTTTTTCGATTTCAGACTTTTAGAAATAACACTGATTCAATTTCACACCGGAACAATACTTTTCTATCTGCAAAATGTGATATCATGGTATTTCACGGTGTAATTCATATCACAATTTGTCGAAAGTGAATTCAGAATCAGAATTGCATACATTTTTATTTGACATCACATTGTGAACTCCAAATCATACTATTTTTGACCCTCATTATAGTGAAATAAATACGAAGTACCTACCCTTCTCTCCAATTGTTTCCACCAAGTGGAGAAAATAATAGTATATTATATAACAAGGGACTAATGTGAATGTTTCAATCCCGCACGTGATGTTTATTGCCTGAGGGCTCGTAGAGTCCGAGGGCCAATAATCACGTGAGGGATAAAATATCTGTTTAGTCCTGAGGCATATACGCTATTTTCTGCACCCCAGTATTATAACTTTCAAAATTGATACAATTAATAATTTTGATGAGTTATATAAACACGGTACTCAAATTACTCAGTAGGTAACGTTATAGCAACAGTGTCAACAAAATTTGAAATGCAACTTTATCTCCCTAGGGACTGTAAGATACATTTTAGACCTTGTTATACGAGACTTAAGTTGACACTTCAGTTCCGGAAGTGCAAAAAGGCAATTATCTATCAGAAAACAACTACTTGCCTGGCTAATACATTGACATTGAACTACATCTGACAGATATTTGTGCAACGTTTCTTCCAAGAAGACCCAATTGCAAGTGCTTATCCTTTTTGTGGCTGGGAATGACCACCTGCAGACATGCATGTTTCGAGATGTTGCCCCTTGATATTCATTTCACTATGTTGAAGACATTCTGGCACAAAATTCCAAACTCATTTGAAATATAGGAGTTCACTCTTTCCGAAGTCTGTGCTGCCTAGGATTGTTTGTTCTTGATTTTCCGTGCGGATGGTGCTGCGACCATCTTAGTTGTGGATCGTAGTTCCGTACGTGTGGAAATATGACTGTTGTTAGTTATTCTTTTTATAGGAACAGGACAATTATAATGTTGGCCGACCTACCCTGTCACTGATGAGAGGCAAAAACCTCTTCTGTTTAATAACAAGACAAGCACTGGCAATTGGATCTTCTTGGAAGATCGTTGCATAAATATCTATCAGATGTACCGTGTCTTTAATGATCATGTCTCCTACCAAACGGTTGAAAAATCTTACACTAAATGAGAGATGGTCTGGTATGATGAATTTGAAACATTTGAAGGTATCTGACTGTGTTGTCTTTACGGTGAAGGAAACTCGATTATTAGTCTAACCCTATAGTTTTCTTTGGATATGGTTAATAATTACTTAATTCACATACGGCTGCATATATTATTTGATTGAAGCCACTTTTATTTGCCGATGACACCACTTTTATTTACTCTGACAAAAATGTTATGGAACTGTCAAGGGTATCAAAGGAATTCAATGAGAAAGCAGAAACTTGCCTTGCAACAAATCAAATCACACTGAATACAGATGAAATGAAACAGTCACAGTTTTAAACAACGTAAGCTGCTACATCGAGTGCAGTAATAGCGTTGGTTGTCAATAGTACTCTCACTTGGACTTGTCATATCGACTAATTGAGCAAAACCTATTGGATCTACTCATTCCACACCCCCAGGCAAATACAAGCCAATAAGACTGAAGTAGTTCTCATCGACCATCGAAGTAGGACGGTTAATGGACACCCTACTCTAGAATTTAAAAATCATACTGGCTTGGCATAATGCGGTCGAAATCTCAGTCAGATGAATGCAGATGGTCGTAATTCTTGGTTTACTCCGCCTAATTAGAGCAAATGATTCTCGGACCCAGTAATCACCCATCATACGGACGTGGGGAGTGTTTGCTGGGGTTAATGACTCACCAGCGCGCCCTCCAGATATAAGGGGGCTCCGGAGACAGGGCTTGACTGGTAAATAACTGAGAAAAAAAAAGTTATTTGTACATAAAATCAGAACTATGGCAAAAGTTTAAATAAATAAACAGGTTAATCACTGAAGCTGTGAAGAATTGACTGCTTGTTTAGTGATGACTAGATGCTATTAGTGAGAGAGCAGATTATAAATAATTGGCTGAGGCATTGCAGTCAACGGGAGTAGCGACTGAGAACCAGCCCTACCAGGAATTTCAGGAATAGGCAGATTAAAAGAACTTGCTCGCTTGACAAACACCCCTATACACACAAAGTTTGAGGATTTATTTTGAGGATACCACGTGGAAAATGAACATGATTGATTTAAGGGCATGTCATGGATGAGGAGACAAGAGGATGGCAAATAAAGCCCATGGGGGCCTACTTGCCTGGCTGCAGTAGCGGCCACCCATCTACTACTACTACTAGATGAATACTTATCGAAACAATGTTAAAAACACTGATAAAACACTCATAATAATTTAAATAATAATATGAATATCTCAGGAACTGTTTTATTATTGACTGTTTTAAAATCTTACTGATTAGTTGTGAACATTCTTACCAACAAAGTCCTGAAAGAACAATCTTCCTGTGTCGGAAATCAAATTTTTAATTTTTAAATGTTTTTTTATTTTTAGTAGTTTTTATTGTTTGTGGTAAAATCTGATAGAGTCGCGGTCCGAGATACAATGCAGTTTACTGTCCAATTACTTTCGTACAGCAAGGAGAATTCAGGATGTTTACTCCGTTTCTTGTGTTGTGAGTAACTTGCTCTAGCTGAATATTTCCTTTTTTGACGTTGTTTAATGCACTCAAGCAAAATAACTGTCAAAAACAGAAGCTTCTTTATATATACTGTCGCTGGAGTATGTTTTTAGTTCATTCAATATGATTTTCAGAATTCATTTTTGTATGACAAGTTGAAAAATGTGATCCAAGCATGTTCCACTTCTTGGTCTGGTAGTTTGATTGATATATCAAATTAATCCTTCAGTAATCAGTATGATATTGTACAAGATGCATTGAATGGTGATAAATAATAAACAGAACGTGGATTTCGATATTAAAAATCAGTATTCCCCCAGACGAATAAATAGGGCTAGCTGGCTGTGAAAATTTCTAGGATAAGTAGGAAAAATGAGAATACTGATATGAATAATAACAGAATTTTTCTCTCGCAGGTGGGTCAAAAAATGAAAACGGAACTGGATGTGCCTTGTTTGTCGACAATGAAATTTATTCTTTTTTCCTTTCTCCATACACATCCTTAAAGACAGTTGAGCTCTATGCCATTCGACAAGCCTACAACTGTGCAATATTATAGGAAAGACTTTCTCCAATCAATTTCGAATCCATTCTCTAAAGATTTGCTCGTGAAAATTATACTATTCTTACTACATCATCTCCACAATTAAAACGAGAAGCCAAGCCATGTGGGAATAGTAGGCAAAGAAATGGCTGACTCAGCAGCACATAACGCTGCAGAGATTGAAGATACTGAATCAAGAATTATAAGAGCAGATGATATCAAAAAGAAATACAAGTCGGATCTGTTGATGATCTGGCGAGAATAATGCAACCAAATTGACGATCCTAAATCTTTAAACCCGTTCATACAATCGTGGGGACCCCCTGGAACTATATCTAGAGTTGAAATTGTCATACATCGGCTGAGATTTGGACATACAAAACTAACGCATTCATTCCTTCTAGAAGGGATCAGTGCAACGAACGAATAACCATATGGCACATCATTTGTGTATGCCCAATATACCAAAACATGCGTAAACTTTTTGATTCACCGGAACACTTATCAGATAACATCAGAAACACTTCAGCTATCGAAAATCTCATGAACTTCTTGAGAGCAATACATTTTCTAAATGAAATTTGAAATTTCTTCGAGTGTATAAATGTAGAGCGATTTGAATTGAGTATTGAGATTATTGCTGAAATACCAAGTCTGGTAAATTTCCGAAAAGTTTCACAACGTTCTGGAAGGTGAATTCAAGATAACAATATTAGTCCAATATTGGGAATTCGAAGGAAAGTCTGGAAGACTACACTGAAGAGGATTAGAAGATCTACAGCCAGCATTTTCGCTGTCCAGGAACCTGTGTACTCTTTGGGAAGGATTGCAACGAAAACAAAGATCCCTCCAGAAAGAATTCGGATTGAACGCATAAACAGAACAGAAAAAGTGAGAACAATTTTGGAATCTGTGAGAGTCAAGTGGAAAAGAATTCGATTTTGCTATTTTTCATATTTACTAATAAATATTTTTTTTTCAGCTTAGCCTGGCCTTCGGCGGAATCAGCGGGTCCTTATTGCCTGGCTTAGATTGCGTGGTCCAGGAATTTATGCCAGGTGATGCCTACCGGTTCACTGTGGTAAGTCTCACGGGTAGACGAACCATTTCACTAAGGTGAAGCGGGGAGGTAAACACATCTCCTTTCCCAGGAAAGACACGGGTAAACTCCCTGGCTAGGCGCGTAAAACTTTACCCAATTTTCTGTCAGAACTTTCTTTCTAGAATTTTTTCGATTATTCTATTTCTCTCTAGAACTAACTCATTTGGTAAGTTGGTGTTAGGATCTGTTAGGTTCTGTTAGGTACTTAGGTTTAATAAATAAAAAAATAATATTGATACTCTTCCTATCATAACGTCCTCCGTACATTTTGTAAAAATATGGAGAATCTCTGGGCGGCGAGAACGTGGCAGGACCCAGAGCTGGCCTAGACACAATTTGATGACGAGTATATATATTTTTCAAATTATAATTATCCACATTCTCGACAGGATCGACGGCAGAAGGGCATTCATATCCATCTAGTTGTTCTAGCTAGTCCAGCCAGCAGCACTAGTAGACCAGCCAAGCCATTATCAGCCAACCAGAGTCCGCCAGCCAACCGACACCGCCCGATTGGATACAGAGTATAAGACCGCCGAAATCGCAGGTTGTCCGAGCAAGGGTACAAGATAAATTATTTGTTGGAGTAAGTAAGTCCTGTCAGGCACGAGTAATATATTTTTATACCAGCTCATTATCATTTATTTTGAACTTGTTATTTTCGGAAAAGTCCAGCTTCCTAGACCGGTTCTAATAGTAATCGTATCAGGACACTACAGGGAGCTTTGCACCCGGGTATCTCCGTTTGTTGCATCAGCTTGAACTTGGCATTACAGGGAGCTTTACTCCCGGGTATCATATTCAAGTTGAACTTGTTGCAGTACCTTGAACTTGGCATTACAGGGAACTTCACTCCCAGGTATCAGATTCAAGTTGCAAAGCAGTTCCGTCATTGGCACTGCAGGGAGCTTTACTTCCGGTCGCTTTATTGAAGCTAGAGTCGTGTTTATTAAGCTGGTCGTCGAGAAATAGCAGACCGGTAGTGATTACTAACTATATCAGCTTGAACTTGGCATTACAGGGAGAATAACCTCATACGACTGCCGAATAAATTCAGCCCAACGCCTGGCAAAGTTTTTCTACAGGAATAAACTCTGCAATACTTCCCGCAACAACTACTAGATGATAATCTTAAACAGGTGTATCTACTGCATACTAGTTTCATGGTTCAACCCGATCGTCAGTACTGCCCCGGACACAACGGAGTGAGCATCAGAGCTATTTAAAGGACTAAAGAAAGTACTCCAACCCGTATAAAGCCAAAGAAACATCATAAGCCAAATGATCTATCTGCTGCTCATCCCGTCTTAAATGGTTGTCTAATGATAAATCTACCTACAACGTAATAAAAAAAAAGAGAACTATTAAGATACTCGTACTATAAATGAATATTGAACAGTTTTGGTTTTAATTTACATCCAGTTTCATATTCAAGAGCCATCACATGAAAATAAGTGAATTAAATTTGAACTGATGAAATTACCAATTTGCGAACTATTGCATTCCCTAAATTGTTAGTTAAATTGGTTAAATCCATTTTAAATGCCTATTATGATTCAACAGAGAGTGAAACAATATGGCATAATACATTGTTGATAGCAAATTATTTTTGATAAGCAGCCTAAATCTACTAAAAGCATGTTAAATCAGTCTTCTTTGGTTTGAGTTTTTAAAAACAGACTTTATTCACATTTATTACAATATGGAAATATTGAACTTTACATGCGAAATTATAATGGTTTAAAACTCGTATTGATTCAAATCTACTAAAATACTTGGTTTGAAGACTGGAAAGACTTGAACGACTTGAATCCGGTCTCCTCGACTTTATAGGTTCGGGAATGCTGACTGGATACTGCGTAGTTTCTATTATTCCACGAAGACCTGCAAATGTGCTGAGGAATATCCTCTATCTTCTGCGTAGTAGATGATGCAATGTTTATAGTGTATGACGCAATTCCGGGACAAAGGGCTCATTCAGGAATCGGATATAACAACTCCCCCCTTGAAAAGAAAGTTGATGCGGTGCTGCAACTTTCACATCAAGCTAATGATTTATTGGAGTTCAATTCTATACTTTCTTCTTCTCTTTCATCTAAGTGGATACTTGGTCTTCTTTTTGAAGGGATGCAAGAGTTCTTCCTGTTCTTGGAGGTGGATCATTTCTTGATGTCATAATTCCAATTTTCATTGAACGTCTATTTTTGCATTTACAAAATATGTAAAGTAAAATTACAAAGACAATTATTACAATTGTGAGAATCGTAAACCATGAAACATGTTTCCTCACAAAGGGTTCATTAATAATTTGATCAAGTTGGTCAGAATATTGATTTAATTTATGTTGAGCAATGTTTAAATTATCAACATTTAATTTGCTCAATTTCAAAGGCTTTAATTTTGGAAGATTTTCTTCATTTGGTACATCACTGCAACATTGATATGGAATCAAAATTGGATAACTTTTATAAGTAATATTCTTTTCTTGAGTAACAAAGTATTTTGCATATACTCTTGTATTTCCAATAAATGAATTACAATTAGGTTCCAGTTTCATAATTGAATTCGTTTTAATTATTTTTGTGACAATATCTTGTTTTTGACAATTAATTGTAACAGCCAAAGGATCTGATACAGTTATTAACCAAGTATTCTGTTGAATTTCAAAAACATTATAATCATTTGCAAAAAGTAAGGAAGTTGAACACATTCTAGGAAGTTCTAGAAATGGTCTCAAAATTTGAGCTTCACAAATTGCATTGCTATCAATTGGATAAGAAATAACATTTTCACATATATGAAAATTATAAAAAAGTAACTTACACTGATCTAAATTTTGAAAAGCAGCGTACATCATAGCATCATCATCATTTGCAATATAATTTTTATTTGTTGGTAAAATATGATGTAACCCTGTTCTGTTATCTAGGATAGGAATGGGGTACAATCGGTAAACAGTATGGATTTCAGGTTCAACTAAGGGAATTTTCAATACAAAAATTATCCTTGAATCTGCTTAAAAAGCTTGTAATTCAATAATATCTAAGTATTTAGATACTGATGAAAGTTTCGCGGGTACAGGTAAATAATTCTTTTGAATTGTTTGTGTTATTTCTTGAAGAGATGATACTAAGTTATTGGGTTTAATTATTGAAGTATGGATAATATGTAATCTAGCAAACGTAATTGCATTGAGAATGTCATTCAAATAATTTTCCAAAAATGTATAACTTTCCAATAGTTGTTCACAGATTTCGATGCTTTTCAACCTTGCATCAACCATTGCTAAATGGTCTGAAAGATCATAAACTGAAGTTTCAATTTGTTTTATATCTTCATTAAATGTTTCTTCATCTACTTGCAATTGTTGAATGGTACTATTAAATTCTTTTATTACAGAAGTTGTAACTGAAATTTGGTTTTTGAGTAAATTTTCAATTTGGTGTTCATCCCTGTATATTTTGTTAATACAATCGTTAGATTTCCGGTAAGGGCTTTCCAAATTGATCCAGCGCCATTTATTAAACCTCTTTTATATCTTTTGTTATAATCATTCGAATCAACTTGAGATTCATAACACTTTTCCTCTACTTGATGAGCAATTTTATTCAACAGACTAATATGCGTACTGATTTCTCCATTAAAATATTTCATTCTCGGGTTGTTGGTTTCTATAACTTCAATCAAGTCATTTAATATTCTTGCATAATGATCAATAGCTTCTTTTACTTGTGCCATATCTTTTACTACTAATAAAGTCCATTTTTTAATTGAAATTTCAATATCACCTTGTTCCTGGTAATATACTCCTACTGAGTTATTAATAGGTGTTAACTTGTACTGAGCGTTAACAATGTGGATGACTACTAACAGGAGAAGAATCATTCTTGATCTGAATTTTCTTTTTCTAGATTTTCCTGATCTGAAACAAAACATAGTTTCAGTCTATCAAAATTTACTTTTGAATTTTGATTTGTTTTAAGATTCTTAAGCATGGCTGAATGTTGAAACACTTCGATAATTTCGAAAAAAAATTGTTTAAATTGTTTAAAATTGTTTTTTTCGTTAACCAGCTGTCATCCCCCTACGAACGACAGTCCTCAGAAGTCGAAACTTGTGCGAGCTAAGGATTAACGAGGTCTTACCTTTTAACGTGCGATTCCTAGGTCCATTACATTTATTTTCTAATTTATTCTTTATTTGAGATTCTTTAACAAAGACTTTTTCTCCAATTTAAAAGATCGAGTTTTGTGATGAATATTTTCGTTAAATCGTTTTTTCGCATTTTGTTTTCTCCTTTCAGTATTTTCACGAGCTACTTTGCAATAATATTCCATTCTATTATTAAGATCTCTTATATATTTAGTTAAAAGATCTTTTTGATTATATGTAGTTTCAGGGGGTCTACCTGAAGTGTGTCCAAATATCAACTCATAAGGACTGAATCCATGGGTTTTATTTTTACTGATGTTATAAGCAATAACAGCAAGGGGTAAGATTGACAGGGAATGTTCATTAGGATTTTCTATTCTATGAACGCGTAACATTTCGACAAGGGTGGCATGAAATCTCTCTAGAGAACCATTTGATTGTGGATGGTCTACACTAGAAATTGTAATCTTTATGTCGTATAGTGTACAAAGGTCTTTCACGATGTGATTATTAAACTCTTTACCTGAATCTACGTGGATTCTAAGTGGAGTTCCATAATGTTGGAAAAATACAAGTAAAGTATTAGCGACTGATATTGCGGTTTTGTCAGGTATTGGATATGCTTGGGTGAATTTAGTTAATTCGCATCTCAGTGTGAGAATATAATTTTGTAGTGGAATTTCTAAAATATCAACATTTACTCTTTCAAAAGCTGTTTTGGGAGTTTCTGTTATAACAAGAGGATTCTGTAAATTTTGTCGACATATTTTTGCTTTTTGACAAATTTTACAAGCTTTTATGAAATTTTTAACATCTTTTGTGATGCCTGTCCAATTATATTTTTCTCTTATTCTTCTCAAAGTTTCAATGCAAATTCTTTTTACCATTGTGGTATTGATCTATTATTATTGGTATTTCATTTTCGTTGGGGGTTCGAACTACGTCTTGACATATTTCTAATTTAATATTCTCTTTATCAGCTAAGATATATGAAAGCATTTCTTGAATAGGTAGATCGACATTATTCGCGACATAATACGTTTTTGAGGGTTGAAATGTGTCTTGGCATCGATATAAGGAACTGAACATGTATTCAATTGCATCTTCAGGTTCAAAAGGTACTAATATCAAATAATATTTCCGATCTTTTACAGTTCTACTGGAAACAATATTTATTTTATTTGGATAAAAATCTATATCTTCTTCAAATATATCGTCAAGTATTTTATCATGTAATGGTGTTAATTTTCTGTTTTGTGGAAAAATAACAATGTCTTTATGACTTTTGTCATTTTGTAATTGATCATTGATGAATTTAAATTTTGAGTAATCAATTAATGATTTGATTTTAAAAAGTCTAGAAAAGTTTGTTAATTCTTCTAATACAGTTTCTTGAGCTACTTCAGTCTCTGTATCTGAAATATCATGTTCTTCAAGATTATTATTTGCCATTAAAATATTTGATAAGACTTTGCTACAATCATCAAAATGATTCATTCTGATTCTAGATAAAGCGTCTGCGATCTTATGAATTTTTCCGGGTCGATAAATAACTTCGAAATGGTATTCCTCTAATTTCAAACGCCATCTGGCTAGTCTACTACCAGGGTTTTTATTGAGAATAACCATGTTAGTGGTCGATGGTCAACTATAAATTTAAATTTTCTAAAATGTTTAACTGACCATACCATGGATAAAAGTTCTCGTTCAATAGTTGAATATTTTGTTTCAGCGGGACATAATGTTCTAGATGCATAGGCAATAGGTAAGTTTTTTCCTATTGGTCCATGGGATAATACGGATCCAATTGCAAATGAGCTTGCATCGGTAGTCAAGATAAAAGGTTCATCAAAATTTGGATAAATCAAAATAGGGGTTGAAGTCAAGGCTTTTTTCAATTCTTGGAATGATTTTTTGCATTCTTCATCAAAATGAAAAGATACATCTTTCTGTAATAATCTAGTCATGGGTTTAGAAATTTTTGAAAAATCTGGAATAAATTTTCTATAATAACCTGCAAGTCCTAGAAATTGTTTAATTTCTTTTGGGATGGCTGGTTCTGGGAAATTAATTATACAATCAACTTTTGCTGGGTTTGGTTTCACTCCATCTTTAGTAATAACATGTCCTAGATAGGCGACTTCTTGTCTCAAAAACTCACATTTGTCAGGTTGTATTTTCAAATTTGCACTTCTTAATCTCTTAAAAACAAGTTTTAAGTTAAATATGTGTTCATCTATAGTCGGGGAATAAATAATTATATCATCCATATATACCAAACATCTCTCGTTTCTAAGTCCGGTCAGAATATGATCTAAAATTCTTTGGAGAGTACTAGGAGAGTTTTTCATTCCAAAAGGCATTCTGAGAAATTTGTATAAACCATTTTCAACAGAAAATGCGGTTTTTTCTATGTCGTTAGGATGCATTTCAATTTGATGAAAACCTGAGGCCAGATCAAGGGTCGTAAAATATTGACATTTTCCGTGTTGGTCTAATAAATCTGATATATTGGGCAAAGGATATTTATCATCAATAGTTAGTTCATTTAATTTCCGATAGTCAATTACTACACGCCATTTTTGTTTTCCTGATGCGTCAAGTTTTTCCGGTACGACCCCAATTTCAAAAAATCGGTACCTAAAATTCCGTCAAATTCGAATCTAAATCGTGTACGTAAACTTTATGCCAAACAAGTTTTTCTTCTGTGCCAATTGGTATTAAAACTGACTCTTTTACCATTACTTTTCCATCTGTAACTCCTGTAACTGGTATATTTTCTGTAAATCTTTTTGTATAATTTTCAGCTGTTTTCCTTTTAAAAATCGAGATACCTGCACCTGTGTCAATTAATATTTCAAAATTAGCTGGGCTGATTGAATAATACAAATCGCTACAATTGGATGTTATAGAAATTGCTGATCTGTCTTGAGGTGGGTATTGTTTTCTCTGGCTTGAATTCGCGAGTTTTGATTAGCGCTGCGAGATTCGCTTTCATTTCGATTGCAGGAGGAATCTGTTGATTAGGACATTGTTGTTCTATAATTAGATTGTCTGCATGTAGGGTTTGTCGAGATTGGGGATTGGTATTCATTAATTGTGTCGTACATGGATTGGTAGTTGTACTGACTAGACAACCCACCTTGTCTAGTGACAGAAAATTGTGAAAATCCGTTTGAAGTTGTTCTACTTCATAGTCAAAATTTTCATTTGGTATTTGTTCATAATGCTGTTGTTCAAAATCTTGTTGTTCCGGTAAATAATCTTTCTCGTCATATAATGACTCGTTTCTTTGGTCTGAATATTCATAAATATTTTCGTTTTGATACTCAAAATCTGTATTTGAGCATAATAAATCATACTCATGATCTAATAAATGGGTTTTATTCGCATTTAAATTTCATTGAGGAATATTCTTGATTACTGTGGGTCTATCTGTTTGAAAATATTGTCCGTGTTGTTGCATTTGCGGATTTGCTTGTCTTTGAAAATTTTGATTTCGGAAATTTCGATTTGGATTTTGATTTTGGAACATATTTGGTCTCATTTGAGGTTGACTCATTTGAGGTTGACTCGTTTGAGGTTGATACATTTGGGGTTGATTCATTTGGGGTTGGAAATAATTCCTTTGAAAATTATTTGGTCGATTTATTTGTGGTCTTGTATTATGATTTGTTCTTGAACTTTGAGGTTGTGATGAACGATTGATTGATTTTTGATTTTCAAAGTATGAGAGCTGTATCTCACGCTTTATTCTAACTGAAGCTTCTAGCATACTGTTTGGATTGCTAGCTCGAATAATTTGACCGATTTTTGGTTCGAGGCCTGTTAATAAGGCATTTAAAACCATATTTTCAATTAGTTGAGACTGTGCGTTTTTCTGTGCGTTTGTTAACATAGATCTTTGTATACACGAATACATTTTCGCTCTATGACTTTGAAGTCTTGAGAAAAACGTCAGTGCATTTTCTCCATTTGCTTGCCTTATTCTTTGTAAATCCTGTATCAAAGATGTTAAGTCACGGGAATCACCAAAGTGAGAATTTAATAAAATTTTGATCTCTGGATAATTTTCTGGATTTCTGGAATTTATCAATTGAGCAGCTTTTCCTCTGAGTTTGTTTCTAATGTGAATAGTTAAAAGCAATTTTTGTTGGTCTACTGCCATAGCTTGCGCATGGTCACAGGCGTTAAGAGAATTTCCAAGCGAAATTGAATCACCATCATATTCTGGAATCATCGAGAATATTTCGGAAAGTTTATACGGTTCTAATGGTACTTCGCGTTCATTATGTAAGCTTTCATTTGAACTATGATGTGACATTTTGGGTAAATTTTGAGATAACAAGGTTAAATCAAATTTAGAAAAATATCAAAATACAACAAAATGATTAATGATTCGATGTGGTACTTACAATGAGTTTCTTTCTTCTTTTTCTTGTTGTCTCCGGGGGTTGTGGAAAGATGAAGTCCTACTTCATAAAGCTCTAGCTCCAACAGGATGAGCAGCGTTCGACGACTTACGCGGGTTCCAAGAGGTGATTTCTTCACGACGAGGTGAGCAACGTTCGACGACTTATGCGGCTTTCTTGTTGTTGAAGAGACCGTCTTGTCCACTGGGTTCTGCTTTGCGGTTCTTGGACTCGTTGGAAGTCTGGAGACTACCGCTGTTTCTTCGTTGGATCACAGCGTTTTCGAGATCCGCACGACTGCGCCAATTTGTTAAATCAGTTTTCTTTGGTTTGAGTTTTGAAAAACCGACTTTATTCACATTTATTACATTATGGAAATATTGAACTTTACATGCGAAATTATAATGGTTTAAAACTCGTATTGATTCAAATCTACTAAACTACTTGGTTTGAAGACTGGAAAGACTTGAACGACTTGAATCCGGTCTCCTCGACTTTATAGATTCGGGAATGCTGACTGGATACTGCGTAGTTTCTATTGTTCCACGAAGACCTTCAAATGTGCTGAGGAATATCCTCTATCTTCTGCGTAGTAGATGATGCAATGTTTATAGTGTATGACGCAATTCCGGGACAAAGGGCTCATTCAGGAATCGGATATATCAAGCATAATGTGTGTTGGCAAAACAAAAAATCATAAAAAAGTCCTATCATTCGATCTATTCTGCACAAAGGAAAAAAAACATCGATGTCTTTCAGAGGAAACGCATTTTTTTAGGGACAAGAATCCTCCAATATGAACGATGAACATTTTGTATGTTTTCATAAGGCACTATGAGTGCAATAACGGATAAGTTTTTCCGTCCATACACCATATTCCGATAGATTTTAGGATATAGGACAAATAATATTTTAATGAGAATATTATTACGAAGGATAACTTTTTATTCCATATGAATAACTCAATCGGAATGTACAGAACTGACGTACATTAATATCTTTTTTTTACCAAATCAGACTTATGACTTGTCACATTATACAGGGAATAAAAATATATCTGAATTATAAAGTCGAGTGAATGTCTAGTTCCAACACTGTGAAAAATGGTGGATTACTTAATCCAATCTTCCGCCGGAAACCTATAAAATAGGTATAGTCGTTGGCAAGTATTCAACAGAAAACAACTTCTGTCCCCTACGACCGTTGAATTATATCTGTTCAGTACTTGGCAAAGATTTCTACAAGAACTACTTTGGAATGAATTTTTAATATCAAAGCAGAAATTATTTTTCGATTCAATTGGGGGAACACCTCCGTTCCGGATTCATGGTCTCTGCCAATCATCAGCGAAGGCTAGTTCGACCCAATTGAATCGAAAAATCCTCAGGGAGTTCCAATTAGGGTGAAAGGATTTTTGATTCAGCTTTGATATTTGAAATGCATTGCAAAGTAGTTCTTGTAGAAAACTTCGCCAATTACTAAACAGATATAATCAAAGGTCGTAGGGGGCAGTAGTTGATTTCTGTTGAATACCTACTTGCCGACGACTATACCTATTTTATAGGTTTCCGGCGGAAGATTGGATTACGTAATCCACCATTTTTCACAATTTGTTAATGGTCTTCCGTCAAGTAGTGTCGCCTCCTTCTCATGAACTTGACAGATTCCAATTTTATCACGGAGTGTTTCAAAACGTAAACCAGAAAGCGCCTTAGTCAGTAAGTCTGAATCCATATCTTCGGTGGGACAGTAAACCACACTGACTTTCCCATCAAGGATGGCGTCACGGATAAAATGTTCCTTGATATATGCTTCGAACAAGAACTAACAAGAGGATTCGAAGCTAATTCATGTGATGCCTGGTTGTCGTTGAAAATCGTTATTTTTCCCGAGGGGATGCCCATGTCTAATGAAAGCTGCTGGAGGCGGATAGCTTTTTTTGCTGACTCTGTTAAATACATGTACTCAGCCTCAGCTGTACTGAGAGCTACGGTATTTTGCTTCCGAGATTCCCAACTTATGGCACCACCAGCATATTTGAAAATATATCCTGTGTATGATTTACGATCAACTACACAAGAAGCCCAATCAGCATCAGCAAAACCCGTAATAGGTTTTCCTGTCTTAGAAAAACATATTCCAAAATCTGGAGTTTTCTTAAGATATCTCAGTACACTTTTTGTCGCTTTCCAGTGTTTACTTGAAAATGCTGTATTAAATTGACTAGGAGTAAGATAACTTATAGCGTGCGGGATGTCAGGTCTGGTAGATACCTGCAAATACATCAAGGATCCAATAAGGTTTTGGTACGGAAGATTTTTCGCATTTTCTGTATCATCAGCAACAGTTAATTTAATTCCAGTCTGCATCGGTGTATTCGCAGGATTGGCATTATGCATATTATAATTCTGGAGTAGGTCCTGAGTGTACTTCTTCTGAGACATTCTATTTCTAATAGATTCTCTGATGTGATTAAAAGATCATCAACGTAGACACATATCATTATTTTTGGACCTCTATTTTTTGATACATATAAGCAAGGCTCAGCTTGTGAAGGTTCGAAACCAAGAGACTTCAGTTTGGTATCCAATTTCACAAACCATTGTCGACCTGCCGGTATTAAGCCATACACCACTTTTCTGAGGTAGCAAACCTTTTCTTGTTGATTTCTTTTTAGGTCTTCCATCATTATTAGAGCCTTGTTGTAAACTGTGTTGTCTTCTTTTCCACTTTCCTCGATTATGATATCATAAAGATATCTTTCTGATTTCTTTGGCATCTCCATATAAATTGTAGTATCTATATCGCCATTAAGGAAAGCTGTTGAGACATCGAGGTGGTGTATTTTCATATTCAATTCGGCAGCAGCCCCCAACATCATCCTTATGGAACTCATTTTGACAACTGGTGCAAAAGTCTCAAAATAATCGGTAACAGGACGCTGAGTAACAAATCTCGCTTGTCTCCGTTCTAGTTCTTCATTTGCTTTGTATTTTTTCTTAAGAACCATCTTTGAGCTGATGACAGGGAATAAAAATATATCTGATTTATAAAGTCGATTGAAAGTCTAGTCCCAACATATTCCTGTCTATCCACCTATTGTATGAATCTTCAAAACATACTCACTAAACACGATAAACAACGGAAATATTCTGCAGACATAACTGTTTTGGTGTTTTTGAAGTTTATTACATCAATACGTTTCCAATAGTGTTTTCAACTATAAGTTTGTCACATCAAAATAATATAACTACTAATAATCGTTATATGATATATAAAATGTTGATTATCTATGTATGTTTTCCAGATATGTATCAGAGCAGTTATCTTATCTGTTCGATAAGTTACAACCTCAAAATTTTACTCAAGTGTGCACAGGAAACATGGAATCTATATCGTCGTCAATGTCTCCTTTTAGAGGAGCTCGTACTTTTTTACTGTGAAGTGGCGACCAGTAAAGTTTTCTGAAACTTTGATATGATGTTGAACTGGACCTAGCAATTACAATTGGCAATAGATCCATGAATAATAGACCACACTACTTGACAGAAGACGATTAAACTAATAATAGATATTGGATTATCCATTCTTTCACACAAAAAATCATTTACCATATGTATTTTTGCAATTAAATATCTAACAGGAATCAACTACTACCCAAAGACCGTTGAATTATAAATGTTCACAGTTTTTTACAAGAACTACCTACTTTGTAATGCTCTTTAAATATGAGAGCCGCAATTGTTTCGAATCGAGAAGAAAGACATGAGTGAAGAGCGGATAGGATGAGTCGGGTACTGTCTGTTGAGGCTTCGGTAAGTTTTAAATTCATTTGTAAAATGGACTGTTCTTTGATAGAATAGGAAAATGTAATTGCAGACAATTGAATTGAACGACAGTACTGAATGGCTTACGTGATATCCCCAATTCAATTGAACGACAGTACCAAATGGCTTACCGTGGTATTCCTAAAGCTAGAGTGAGGAAGCTGCAAATGGCCTTTTGTGATGGAGCAGCACGTCCAAATTATAAAAAGATTACAGCTACAAAAATTATATATATGTTGCAATTTATTAAACATTGTTGTTGGAAGAAATCCAGAAAACCAGAACGGATTTGAAAAATAGAATTGACTCAAGTGAAACTAGGGTGGTCTTGAAAATCGAGGACCAAAATATTAAAATAAAAAAGCTGGAAGAAGAAAACAACTTGCTGAAGGAGAAAGTTGAATCTCTGGAAAGGAGCTGCAGGAACAAAAATATAATAGTGTTCGGTTTAGATAAAGCTATTCAGGAAACCACTCCAGAATTTGTCTGCACCGAAATAGAAAATCTTGTTGGAGTAAAACTGACGGAATCTGATATTAGCGATTTTTACCGACTTGGAAGGTCGTCCAGTGCCCCCCTAAAGATAGAACTCGTTACGCAGCTAAAGAAAAAAAGTATATTGAAAAACGCCAAAAAGCTGAAAGGGACCGGAATTTCCATAGCAAATGATCTAACTTCAAACCAAAGGGAAGAATATAAAGCATTGAAATATTATCTATCTCATCACCGGAATACAGGAAAATATACAAACTGCTTCATCCAAGGCGACAAGCTGGTACTGGATAACAAAAAATATTCAGTACAGGAATTATTAGACCTTGATCAAGAAAACGAAATAGGACCAAGCAGCGCCCCCTCTACACCCACCTACCTATTATTCGATGCACCGGAGTTCATGAGAAATCAGATACAACCTTCACTGGAAGACAAAAGAGCAGAGACACCGAAAACAAAAAACCCATCCAGGAAACCAACTGAGAAGCCACTAGAAAAAACCATAGTGAGAACCCGTGCTGGCTCGCGTTCTGGAAATCAGTCTCAACAATAATACACTCTTTTTTCTCCAAAGAACATTATCATACCTTTCCTGCTACATTGAGAAAAAAAGTATTTATGTGTTTTTACCTTTTACTTAGTATAGTATTATTCTGTTAGTTTTAGATCACAATTTATCATTACGTCGAAAACAATTAAAAAAATTGAATTAAAAAAAAAATTATCTAGGCTTTGAAAGATTATCAAGAATAAAGGATTAAGGCAATAATAAAACAAAACGAATTTATATCATGGAATGGTTTATTCGAAATCAAATTGGGAAAACCTTCAACACAATTGAACATGACACAATCGATGATATGAACAATAAATTAAAAAAAAGTAACACTAATTCGAATTACGCACTATCTTTCTGTAATTTGAACATTTGTAGTATCAATAAAAACCTCGTTCAACTCGAAGTGTTACTTTCGCAAATTGATTTTCTCCCTACCTGTATTGTTCTGTCTGAAACTTGGGAAATAAAAAACAAAGAGTTATGTCAGATCGAAAATTATGATATGATTCACACAGATACCCGTCTGAATCAAAACGATGGGGTGGTAGTCTACTTAAAAAAAGGATTACTACAGTGCTATAAAAATGTCCAAATAGGCTCATCTAATGCATTAAATATTGAAATTGATATAAATAAGCATAAAATTAAACTAATTGCAGCTTACAGGTCCCCATCAACGGATCCAGAAGAATACACAAACAGTCTATCCATTTTATTAGAGAATCAAAATTTCAACAATTATGATTATACATACATCATCGGAGATATAAATATCGATATACTCAAAAACAGTAAAGAATCTGACGACTATCTGAATATGTTGCAGGAAAAGGGCTTCATCTCCTTAATAAACACATACACCAGAGTTACCTCCGATACGAAATCTTGTCTGGATCACGTATTTATAAGGGGAAAAAATAAAAACTATGATGAAAACAACTATTCTGTCGTGCTAAAAACACTAATTACCGACCACTATACAACCTTCGCTTTTACCAATATGGGAAAACACACGTCGGCGTCGACCGAAAGTGTACTCACATATTGTAAAACTGATGAAAAAAAACTACTCAATATAATAAAATTAAAAAATTGGGACAATGTTGAAAACCTCCAAAACGCCGAACAATCATTTGAATTATTCATAACAGAAGTGACAAAAATAATAAAAGATGCAACAAAAACTATTCAAATAAAAGTAAAAAAGAAAAAAAAGCCGTGGATATCTCAAGGACTAGTGACTTCCATTAAAACCCGCGATTCTCTTCATCGAAAACAAGTAGCAGAACCAAACAATTACACACTGAAAAAACATTACATCAATTATCGCAACAAAATAAATAAATTAATAAAAAAAGCTAAAAGCAATTACTTTAAATCTGAAATCGAAAAGAACGTTGGATCAGCAAAAAATATGTGGAAAGTTGTTAACCTGTTCACCAGTAACTATAAAGAGAAAACTAACACTATTAAAAATTTAATCCTGGCAGATGGTGAGGAAATAACCGAGGCAAATGATATAGCAAATAAAATAAATAATTATTTTTCCGAAATAGGTCAGAAGCTTGCATCTAAAATTAACAAATCTAATTTGAAAGAGCACCACACAATATCCCCGAACTCTATTTATCTTCGGCCCACGTCTGTTACCGAAATTAAAAATGAAATTTCACCATTAAAGAATAATAAATCACCCGGTCCAGATGGGATTAAAAATGAGGAGGTCAAATTGATGGCGGAAAATATATCTGCACCCTTGTGTCATATCTTCAACCTGTGCATCTCCACCGGGATAGTGCCAAAGGCTTTCAAAACTGCAATTATAATACCAATATTTAAAGGTGGTGAGAAATCAAGTGTGTCAAATTACCGACCGATTTCACTCACATCGGTATTCTCAAAATTATTCGAGAAAATAATCAAAAAGCGACTTATGGAATACCTTAACCTCCACAATAAAATTTCAAACAGACAATACGGGTTCAGGGAAAATCGAAGCACCCAGGATGCCATAGCGTACCTCACTTCACAAATATACGCTGCTGTGGATAATAAACAGCCTTGTTTGGGTGTTTTTGTAGATTTAGCAAAAGCTTTTGACACGGTAAGTCATGAACTTTTGTTAGAAAAGCTGGAAAATCTAGGCATTAGAGGAATTCCATTTGAACTCCTTAGAAACTTTCTCATAAACCGCGTACAAATGGTCAAAGTAAATGGAAAAATAAGTGATCCAAGATCAGTTTCCTGTGGTGTACCACAGGGCACAGTTCTTGGTCCTATACTGTTCATAGTATATTTAAACTCCTTGCTCACTTCGGAAATTGACGGGGAAATAGTCTCGTTCGCTGACGATACGGCCATCATTTATGTTGCTGATTCGTGGGCTGAGGTGAAGAAAAAGGCCGAAGACGATTTAGAAAAAATTAATGATTGGTTCAAATTGAATTTGTTAACGGTAAATGTCACAAAAACAAAGATAATACCCTTTTCCTCATATGACACCAACTTACCAACATATTCTATTGCTTTTGATGGACAAAACGTGGAAACGGCTCGTAGTGTCCGTTATCTTGGAATATTCATCGACTCCTGTTTAAAATGGGACGTCCACACAGAAAACCTCAAAAAGAAAATCCGTTCCCTATTGTATAAGTTCTACCAATGTCGATATATACTTCCACTTCAAAAACTGAAAGAGATATATTTTGCAATCGGAGAGTCGTTATTGAGTTATGGTATAATCGGGTGGGGAGGGGCACGAAAGACTCTGATGGAACCCCTGCTGGTACTCCAGAAGAGAATTCTCAAAATAATATCTTTCAAACCATACCGATACCCATCCGACAAACTTTATAACGAACTCGAAATATTGGATATCAGACAAATATATGTGAAATCAGTTCTGATATTTATATTCTCAAATAAGTCATCTTATCTGAATAAACCTGACCATTCTTATGATACACGGAGCACGAGAATAAAAAATGCATATCCACCGAGAGCCAACAAAGCGTTAGGGCAACGATCTCTAACGTATAATGCACCAAAACTATATAATACCCTTCCGAAAAATATAAGATGTATAGAATCAAAACTGTTCTTCAAAAAAACTTTAAAAAAATGGATTTTGCAATGTGGAAGAGCATACTTTCATTCGATTATTGATTGAGTCATGAACAAAATTATCTCAAATTCTCATATGGCCAAATTCTTTCATTCTACTTATTATACATATTATTTATATCTTGTAGACTAAGTTTACTTGTCTATTTTTTTAATTAATTTATTGTTATGCTATTTTAATTAAAGAAAAAAAATATTGTAACATTCTAATAAGATACCTACAAATGAGCTATGAAACTAAATCAGGCTTTTTTAATATTACACGCATAAATTCATGAAAGCTAATAAACATAAACCACTCCATAGACAGTCCTTTCAAGGACTACATGGCGTTTTTGTTTATTTACTTGGTATTTATAAACGTATATTGTTTTGTAAAAAATTTTTTCATCTGTTACCTTGTGAATAAACATATTCTATTCTATTCTATTCTATTCTATACTTGGTAATAATTTTCAAAAATATTAGTCATATTAACATTCATATTTCATATTTACAATTCAATTTACATTTAAATTCACACTTCACATAAAAATTGTACATTTTGAATTTTCAATTATTATATTTACATTTTATATGTTTATTTCGTTAAGTTTTCTTCCCTTTTACATGTTCATGTATACATAATATTATTTTTTTTTGATAAACCACTTTATTCTCGTTCAAAATGTAGGCATTCTCTTATTTGTTTGTATATCTATTCATTATATGTGAATGGCAAGGCGTCACACGTTAAAAGGTAATGCCTGCGTTTTCCCTGGCTCACAAAAGTCTTTCGAAGACTTCTGAGGATTGTGCTCGTATAAGTTGCACCCGGTTGACGGAAATACCAATTCCAACAATTTAACAGTAATTTTAATTATTATTATTAATGCTGAAAATCGTTGTCCACTAAATCATCCGTACATTCAAAGCGTCCGTTGTTAAATTGGTCGTTATGAAGCCACCACCTTACCTTTGAGCCTAATCCGATGGGGTCGGTTGTGCTGTCCTAAATTATGAGGTTCATTGGGGAGTTCCTCAGTAAACGTAAACAGTAAACGGCATCGTGTCTATCCGCATGCACATGAGGTGCTTGATAAGATAAGGATAAGAACTATGCTTCATAACAAAACTCTAACGACCTCTCTACAGGCGAAAAGTGTCAGCTTCAAACCAGCCAGGGGCTGCCCTCTGGGTGAGGGGTTCTCTCCCCTCTGCTATAGTCACTGCTGGTAGATGATCTGCTGGACATTCTCTCGCTATGAGAGGTCGATCAGCAAGCATATGCTGACGATCTGGTCCTAGTAGTACGCGATGAATCCGAAGAGACGGTCTTCTTCGTCCTTTAGGATATATTGTACACCATATATAAATTGTGTGGGAGGGAGGAAATGTCCCTTACAAAATGGTCATAGTACCGTTCACCAGAGAAAGGAAGCAGGAACATTTAATACCTCCTTCTATATATGGTGTGAGAATTCCTTCTGCGAGTGAAGCAAAATATATGGGAATAACCCTAGATAGAAAGCCTGATTGGAAATCGCATATGTAAAAAACTATCCGAAAGACTAGCCTATCATTATGGACATGCCGCAGAATATGTGGCAAAACATGGGGCATGTCACAAAAACAAGTATATTGGCTATACGTGATCGTCATATGATCAATAATCACGTATAGCTCTGTAGTCTGGTGGAGCAAGGGCCAACAAAAAATGGCCCAGGCTGAACTTAACGGACTACAGAAACAAGCGTGTCTGGTGATTACTGGGGCAATTCGCTCCATGTCAACGGCAGCAATGGGAGCCCTTCTCGGATTACTTCCTCTTCACATATTTTTGGAGAGAGAGGCAATATGGGCAATATACAGACTCCACCAAGCGGCCATTAGTCTACCTCAGGTAGTGCTCATGAGAAGCAGCATAATAGCTTACAACATTCTAGGAATGCCCTCAGACAACATGCCCAAAACTATCTTTCTGTACACGCCCTACACTGTGGTCTTCCCTGAAAGAGAAGACTGAGTTCGGAATGAAACTGACCCATGTAGGGCAAATGAACGTAGATTTACCGATGGCTCCAAAACTCTGGACGGTTTCGGACCCGGAATATACGGGATGAACCCAGTAGTGAAACGCTCATTCAGTATGGGTGAGTTAGTAACGGTATTCCATACAGAAGTATATGTCATTGAAATGTGTGCAAGGGAGCTGGAAAATCGACACCACACACAAAAATCAATAATAATATTTTCGAATTGTCAAGCAGCACTGAAAGCACTTGAATACAACTGTTTTAAATCCAGAGCAGTATGGAACTGCAGAGAAACCTTAAACTGATTGGCCCAACGCAACAATGTTAACCCAGTCTGGATACCAGATCACACGGGCCTAGAAGGAAACGAAATAGCGGACGCCCTAGCAAATGGGGGGCGAAATAACGTTTACTCGGTCAGAACTGATAATCGGTATAGCGTATAGCTCTGCGAAGTAGCAGACAATAAAAGACTCTAGTACTGGCGTAGTTTACCGGGCCTAGCCCATTCCAAAGCATTCATTGCTTGCACAAGTAAAAAACCTGACTCCGACAAACTGCTAGAACTCAGTAGAGCACATCTCAGAGTTATAGTTGGTTATGCTTAATGGCCACTGCAAACTCAAACACCACATGCATAAAATCGGACTTGTACAAGATGCAGAGTGCCGTCTATGCATGGAGGAGAATGAAACGGCTAAACACATTTTATGTACATGCCCCGCAGCGGCCAGTACCAGATTTTCAACATTTGGCAATACAACAGTTGTTATGGTCCCCTGTCGCTGCTAGCTGATGTAGACCACGCCACTGGAAACCTGTCCACACACACGACAACTTGTACTTGGAGTGCATTATGATGATCATCCAGATTCAAACATTCAACCAACTCAAAATAAATAAAAGTGAAGCAAAGTGAGTAGCAACGGCTAGTGTAGCTCCCGATATTTCTGTAATTATCATAGGTTATTCCACACGGAATAATTAGAAATTGGTATCAAATTCAGCAGGAAATTGTGATACAATTGAAACTGTGCACATTTTTGAGTTTCATAAGTTCCCTTAAGCATAAATTACATTAAAGTGCAACAATCCGAACTGAATAGTGCAAAAACAAACAACATCGAGTGATAAAAAGTTCACATATAAAAAGTAAGGTGAACGTATAAATAATAAATAGTCCAGGAGCTGAGGGTGTGAATATATAAGAATTGAATAAGAATTGAACAGCGAGTTTTTCCAATAACCCATCAAAAAATAAAGAACAACATGGTTAACTTTGGATGCTGTAAAACAAGACCTTTTTCTCCAAATTACTATATATGCACAAATTGCTTCAAGGTTTTCCATAGGAGCTGTGTACAACAGAATAAAATTAGTTACAAATTCATGAAAGACTTTCAAATTACTTGCTGCAGTAACGATTTGGTTACTATTGATAATGACGAGAAATCTCTATTGGAACAAACCATTAGTGATCTGACAGAAAACAGCGAATTGCAAAATAGTTGCATAGAAAAACTCAAACATGAACATGCAATATTTTTTGAAGAAGTATCCCAAAGAGAAAAATATTCAAATAAACGAATTGAGCACTACAAGGAATGTATCAAAGCAGAAATAGCAGACATGAAAAACTCAAACGACGAAAGGAATAGAAAAAACCGACAGACAATTGCAACCCAAACATCAACTACAACCAAAAATAATTCAGCCCAAACAAAAGATGAAATAAAAGAAACCATTAACTATGCAATACAAACAGACACGACAGTGAACTATAAGAAAAAAGCCGCAGATTTGGAAAAGGACATAATAGAGCTGAATGGCATAATGAAGAATATGTTGACATCCATAGAAACCCTCACTCAGGAAAACACCGTGTACCAAAATAAAATTGATTCGTTAAAAAAATATATTCACTCAATAAATGATACAAATAAGAATAGTAGACATGGGAAAATATATGGATCTGAGGAAAAAAAAAAACAAAAACAAAAATATTAATTCTAATTCTCGAGGCAGAAACCTTGGCATATATTTACGGAAGCTATTAGGAGACAACTATATTATAGAATCTATAGTGAAACCAAATGCGGATGACAAGGAACTAATATATACAGTTCATCATAATGCTGACTGCTTGAATAAAAATGACATGGTCATACTCTGGCCAAATAAGAGTACGACCGATCTGGTGGAAAAATATTAATCCCGCTGGAAAATACTCGCCGCATCATCATCACGGAGCCATATCGCTGGGACTCTCACTCCAGAATTAATGATTTATGATAAAAATCTTCACTTGTTCAAGACAGCCTATCAAGCAAACTTAGGAGACTGCATGTTAGAATGTAACAGTGTTTTAAGAAGGAGTAATTTCATCAGTGGAACAACTATAAATGAAAAAGGAAAGTGGTTCCTGTGCAAGGCGATTAACGCAGTCATTCAAAAATCTTATATCAATTTGGAATCCAATGCGAAAAAAGAACCAAACATTAATCAATTGAAATTATCACATAGACTGAATACAGATAAATCCTTGGCAGCTGAAATGAATGAGATGATGACTTCTGAGCCTATACCAACTGCAGATATGCCAAAAGTTGAAGAATCATCAAATATCAAACAGAATAAAATGGTGAGTAGTGTTCATGATGAATTGATTATGCCAAATAAATCTCTAGTAAGAATAAATGGCTCTTGCGCAGCTGAAGGTTATTTTTTAAAGGATCGACAGCAAATACAAACTGTGAACTAGTAGATAAACATCAAGAAATTCTAGAAATGAAGTCAAACGCTCCATTACTTACAAATGATACCAACGTGCAACACCAATCCTCAAATTATGAAAACGTTATCATCTTTTATCAAAACGTGCGAGGGCTCAGGTCTGAAACAAAAATAGTTCACGAAAATATACTAGCAAATGACTTTGATATTATATGCATCACCGAAACATGGTTGAACAGCTCAATATATGACAGTGAATTGTGTGATGACCGTTACTTACTACTCAGAAATGATAAACCGTATGAAAAAACAAATACCCAACAAGGGGGGGAGTTCTTTGCTTCATCAAGAAGAAATATCGAGTGATGTATGTTGGAAGAAGTGAAGACATTGATTTTCAGTGGTTTTGCCTGAGTTTAAAAATAAATGAAATGTGTGTTGTTACCATCTGTTGTGTATATGTTGGATCTGGATCTAATTTAAGTGTTTATGAAAGACTGTTAAGTTCTTTTCAATCCTCAGAGGATTTCCATTCAAAATGTGTATTCATCATAGGTGACCTGAAAGTTTCAGAGATAGAAGGTCCAGGTCACAGTCTTACAGACGGTACGTCCAAAGCAAGGGTAATCAATGAAATAGTGAGTCAATATGATTTATATTCAATAAATAACATTCAAAATCACCATGGTAAAACATTGGATCTAGTATTGACGAATATAACAGAAGCTAGTGTAATTTCCTCAGATATCTCTTTAGTAAATATTGATCATTATCATCCCCCTTTAGAAATTGAAACGCCAGGGATAATAGTGATCACAGTGAGAACATACACAATTATGACTTACGGAAAGGAGATTATATCAGTATGTATCACTTGTTGAAACAGTGCAATTGGGAACTGGCAACTGATCAATTTCTCACTGGGCTGTATAATATATTAGATCAGTGTATACCTCAAAAGAGGAAGTGCGTGTATCAGTATCCTGTATGGTTCAGTGGGGAGCTGATCAAAACAATTAAATTAAAACATAAATACTACAAAAAATCAAAAAAAAAATACAATTTACAAAAACAGATTCTGTGAACTAAGGAGAGAAACTAAAGAGTTAATGAAGACATGTAATTCAAACTATATGAAACAAATACATAGTGATATAAATAATGATCCAAAATAATTCTGGGATTATGTCAAAAGTAAGAGGTGTAACTCCAGTATAGCCCACAGATATGAATATGATGATGAGTCATATGTAAATGAAAAAGATATAGCTAACGTTTTTGCAACCTATTTTGAATCTGTCTACAGTAACAGTAATCAACCAAAGAACAATTTTGAACACAAAGACTACAATCTGAACACTTTTGATATTATAAGTTTCACTAAACAGGAGATAATAGAAGCAATTAAATCCTTGAAACCAAAAGCTTCAATCGGATTTGATGGACTACCTACCTAATTTTTCAAAGCATATTCAGATATACTTTGTACACCTCTGTAAATTATTTTCAATATATCTTAAAAAAAAGAGTTTTTCCAGACCAATTCAAAAATGTACGAATCACAGCTATTCATAAATCTGGTAATACCAGTCAAATAAAAAACTATTGTGCTATAACTGTCCACTCATCTTCATCTAAAATATTTGAAAAAACAATATACAATAGAATCATGACGCATGTAGAGCCAGTCTTAATTAACGAACAACATGGTTTTATCAGAAATAAATCTACAGTTACAAATCTGGCTATTTTCAGTAACTATGTAGCAAATGCAATTCAAGAGTCTGAAGTTCACACTGTGTATACTGATATGGCTAAGGCGTTTGACAGAGTTAACCACTATGTCCTATTACAAAAATTAAAATAATACTCATTTCAAGAAAATATCATCCGATTTCTGGAATCCTATCTCACAAATCGTACAAATGTAGTCAAATTCATCAATTCCCAGTCAAATCCTTTTGTCAATAATTCAGGGGTACCATAAGGGTCCATACTGGGTCCATTACTGTTTGCAATGTTTGTAAATGATATATCTTATCACATCAAGCATGCCAACTTTTTATTGTATGCAGATGACCTAAAAATGTACATGAAGATTAGCTCTGTAGAAGACATGAATAAGCTCAAAAGTGATATTGCTTCTGTTACTAAATACTGCAAAGCAAACGATCTCACACTAAACGAATCAAAATGTAACGCAATGTCTTTCACGAGGAGAAGGGAATACTTACTCCCAGATTACTCCATAAATGGAGTTGCAATAGAGGTAGTTAAGGAAATGAAAGATCTTGGGGTGATATTTTCGAAAAACTTTCAATTTGCTGAACATATAAAGACACTAGTATGCCAGTGCAATAGAACTCTCGGTTTCATATTACGAATAGGGCACGAGTTCACCTTATATAACACATACCTTCGTTCCAAATTGGAATCCACAAACTGTAATACATTCTGAAACAATCGAACGAGTACAAAAAAAGTTTCTGGGATCAATGCATTTTAAAAAATACGGTGTGTATCCATTTAAAGTTTCATATGAAAAACAAAGGAAGGACTTTAGCATGTCCTGTCTGAGCAGACGAAGAGAAAATGCACAAATTATTTTTATCTCCAATGTTTTACAAGGTGAAATTTCTATACCTGATCTCCTAAACAAAATTAATATTAACGTACCTGACATAAGACTGCGACGTAGAGAAACCACTTTTAAAATATTTAATATAGGTTCACCAATTGAATACAGCATGATATCTGCAAATAAGTTGATGCAAAACAGCGATAATGACATAGATTTCTTCAATATGAAGAAAACTCAAATACTAGCAATATTAAGAGACTAGTCATTTATTTAAATAAATTTCTACTTGACTAGTTTTATAAGTTTAAATTTAAATTTAAATTATGTCATATTATTTACAATATTTATATTAATATATCCAAACTGTATACATGTAAAAGGTTTATCTGTTTGTATGCAGTATAAATAAATAAATGAAAACTCATTCAGTAGTCTTTGCATTTGTTTTGATTTGTACAATATTTTATAAAGAATCGCTCATTAAATCGAATTCGAAAAGTCCATTGTGTCCAACCTTAATTTCTTGGTGAGAAGAACCATTACAACTGGCGCATTCGTGTTAGGATCCCGCAGAGATTTCAAGTAAAAGTTGCAAGACTCCGAAGAAAATCTAGAACAATTTGGTGATACAGGAGTATCATTATCCAAAGCGGAATTTCCAAAAAACCTGAGATAGATAAGGAGGATATCACGTAAGATAAGTATAGATTTTGGTGTTAGTCGATTCTAAATTCCATCATTCATATTATACTATCATGAATAATAATGCAAATCAAAACATTCCTAACTCCACGAAAAATAATGAACCACAAAATCCACCAAATCCACCAAATCTGCCAATCCCACAAAATCCAATGATAAATATGCCAATTCATTCAATGACTGATATCAGAGTAATTATTTCTGAAGATTTTCATGGTAATTGAAACAAACTTTATGACTTTATATTTATATCTTATATTGAATCGAAATTGAAATGTTCAGCTCGTGCACAAACAAGATTCAAAACATTTTATAATTTTGACGCAATCAGTGTTTAGTTCAATTATTTGGCGATCGTCGAGATTTATCCCAAATTTTAGAAGAACTGAATACATTTCAAAACTGAATAAATTCAGGCTTATTTTAACCGCATTGAATCACTTCAAACTCACGCTTTGAATTCAACTCCTTTACAAGATCCCGATGAGGAAGAGCTGCTTTAATTAAGGAACTTTCACTTCAAAGATTTATTCTGCGCTTCACGCAGATCTAAGCCTAAAAATATTAATGATGCACTAGCAGAAGCCTTAATCGAAGAGAACGGATTAATAGGTAATGATTTTTTCCAATCTCAAGAAGTTGAAATGAACTACAACAAAATGGAACTCAAACTCAAGTCTTTGCCAATGCCATTAAAATTGACGAAAAATAATGATCAAATATCTTTATCTTAAAACCTAGGTCTGAGAATTTCATACAAGTCAATATTAATAATGAAGGAGACATTTCAGTAGGTATATTGTCATGAAGCCCGATAACCAAGTCAGAATCAAATACGAAACTACCTTCTGATTAAATAATTTTCCATTCATTGATTTATTTTTCATTTCTAAGATTATTACATACGAACATTCAGGTGATAATCACCCAGTACATAGGAAATCCAGATTGCTCATTCACTTTGAAATTCAACAAATTGTTAAAAAAATAAGATTCCGACTCGTGTCTATTCTAATATCAGCACTTCTTCAAAGTCTCAACTCATCCATCGGTGAATGACAATCCGGGGTAATGTTTCTATGATGTGTCGGTCATCATCACCTAGGTCGAAGTACTTTGCTGCCTTGTAAATGTCAGCACAAACAAACCGATGACTAGGGAAGGTTTTTTTACTATAAAGTTGAAAGACACTAAAGACTCTGTTCAGTTCAGACGTAGTTGAGATAAGCTGAGATCTTGACTTGGTCAGTTTTTGAAAAATACTATTTTTATGGCGCATATCGATAATTTTAATGTAAGTAAAATTATTCTGGGTATAACCGTAACACTCGATTTTTGTCTAAATTATTTTGTAATTTTTTAAACTTGTTCCACTTTTTATTCAATAAATGTAATCACTTTATCCCTTAGAGCACCATCGCACACAATTGTGACGCCTTATTCAAAGTATCATTAAGGTTCAGGTTACATTTTGTATCGGCCTGATACTGCTTCACACGATTGTGAATTATATAAACAAAACGTCTGTATCAAATTGGCGCGGAATATTCGTCTCAGTGGAGTTTTATATGGCAATAGGTGGAGGTGTGTCATGACATCAATGGGTTCCAGATTCACGTTTTTTGATTCTAAAAACCAAAAAATCTCTCATTTGATGCATGCAATTCATTGATGAGTGATCATAATAGAGTTTTTCAGTAGAAATAGTAATAAATTTCAGTATCGTAGACTCAGAGAATAATATTAAATTCATCTTGCACAATTGTTCTCAACACCGACAGAATGTGGAAAATCTCCTCTTATTTTTATGGACAAATTATATCTGGATCATCTGCAGAAAAATCCAGATGCAAGATTCGATTCATTAGATAAAATTGGACTTAGAAATTGAGGGAGAAGAGAACATATATGAAACTTATGGTCCAGCACAACTTGGAACTCAGAATGAAAATACCAAATGATAGTTCAGAAGGATCGGAAGATGAGGAAGGCAATGTTTTTTTGTCAACCTTTGAGAAACTACACTGGAGAATAGGCAGTTTTGTCAGCAAGGGAGTCCCAGAAAAATATAGTTGAATTTATTGAGTTTCTTGTATCTGAATTTGTTATTTCATTTACTTTCATATTTTTGTGAAGAATATATTTTAATTTTACGATTTTATCCTAACTTCACTCCTGAAACCCTTAATACGATTGTACCTTATCGTCACAGCATACCGTTACTCATAAGTGTGAATTTTCTCGATTATGGCTAGACATTGTTGAATACCGTAGTACTCAATTGTGAATCTTCACAATTGTGACTCTGCATTGTTGGATACCACGGCACACAATTGTGAAGGTCACCAATGACCCCAAAGGACATATCGATGTGACAGAAAACACCAAAATGTAAAGTAACAAAATATTGTCCATATGCTGCATCCATGTTTAATACCCAATTTTTGAATTTTATCTCTTGGTTCTGAAAGGGTTAAATTTTATATGAATTATTTCATTTCGTAATGCAGGGTGATCTCATAAACCTCTCGTAGCCAAGCGAAACTAGTCACAGGGTGTCCCAGTGCTTAGAAATTAACTTGGCACTAAGGGTACGCGTGACAATATCACCCGAAATAAAAATTTGTGCAGGTGTATTCCTAGCTAAAGCTATTTTGAAATATAACGAAATATTTCATCTCCCTGGTGATCCACTGACTCATACGGACGTGATCACTCACAAAATCAATACAACCACACCAAATCCAGTTTGTTGAAAACTGTCCGTTTTCCAAAAGTTCACGAAACTGAAGTCAATAAACAAATAGATAAAATGTTAAAACAAATTATCATCAAACCCTCTACATCCCCTTATAACGCACCGATATGGGTAGCCCCGAAAAAGACTGATCATACCGGTAAACCTAAATGGAGAATCGTCATTGACTATAGGAAGTTAAATGAAGTAACAGTTGGTGACAACTTCCCACTTCCCAGAATAGACAAAATTTTAGATCAACTTGGTCATTGTTATTTTATCCTCTTAGATTTGTCCAACGGTTTTCACCAAATCAAAAAGGACGAAAATGATTCACCAAAAACTGCGTTTTCTACATCCACAGGACATTATGAACACCTTCGTATGTGTTGCTGTTATGACGTAGATTGTGGACTGTATTTGATATGTGTGATTTTTATGATTACTTTGTTGATTGATTTTAAAAAAGAAAATACTTGTGAAACGGCGAAAATGATTTTATTTTTGCAATGGCTGCGAGAGCGATGTATAACATGACTGTTCGCTACTCACTGTCGACTCGCACTGACTGTGTACAAAATATTACAGTAGAGGGCGGTACCATGGCAACGGCAACCGCAATCAATTACCATAGGCGGGTATACAAAACATTTATGACTGAATACATGATAATGAACTCAACATATATCGGCCCCCTTGAAAGGCTGGACTTTCAAAAATATTACACTAAAAAAAAAAAATATTAAAAAGGAATCATATTCAAAAGTCTTCAGTTTGAACGGGAAGTAGACAAATTTTTGTCACTGAACGTCTGATTACACCATTGGAAGTTTTTACACTCACGACCCTAATGTTTCCATCATCACTAGGATGTAGTTGCACGATTCTTCCCATGGGCCAGCGAAGGGGAGGAACGTTGTCGTTTTTTAATACAACCAAGGCTCCAACTTCTACTTTGGTAGGTGAACTTCCATTTTGTCCTGGTTTGTAGCAAGGACAGATATTCCGATTTCCAACGGTTCCAAAAATGTTGGACTATCTGCTGCAATCGGTGATAGTGAGACAATCTGCCTGGTTGAAATTTTGTCATATCTTGCTGAGGTATATTGTTTAAAATGTCTCCAATTAGGAAATGACTAGGGGTGAGTGGGGTTAAGTCATTTGGACTGTCGGATAAAGGAGTGACTGGTCTAGAATTGAGGATGGCTTCGATTTGTACAAATATAGTGTTTAGATCCTCAAATGTAGGATGTGCGTTGCCAACGATTCTTTTCATGTGATATTTGGCAAGCTTGACTGCCGCCTCCCAACTGCCTCCAAAATGAGGAGAATTTGCGGGTATAAATTTCCATTTAATCGAATTTTGAGTAAGGAAATGTTCTACCTTCGTTTCCTTGAAATTGCGAATTAACAAATCAGAAATTTCTTTCAGTTCGTTATTGGCTCCGCGAAAATTAGAACCATTATCGGATAGAAGTGTGTTACAAATTCCTCGCCTGGAAATGAAACGTTTCAATGCATTCAAGAAACATCCAGTACTCATATCACCACACAGTTCGAGGTGCACTGCTCGTGTTGCCAAGCAAATAAATATGCATAAATAGCATTTTACTATTTTTCTATTATGAGTTATTCCGTCCTTTATATAAAATGGCCCAGCGAAATCTACTCCGGTGTTGAAAAATGGTCTGACCGCTTGAACACGTTCTAATGGTAAGTTCGCCATTTGGGGAAAGGTGCTTGTCGGCTTGGCCTTAAAGCATTTAACGCAATTGTGTAAAATACGCTTGACGGTGCTTTTGCCCTTAAGAGGCCAAAATTTATGTCTGACGAAAGCTAATGTAGATTGAGGACCAGCGTGGAAATTTCTCAGATGTTCTTGGAGGATAATAAGACGAGTTAAAGGGTGTTTGCTTGAAATAATGATGGGATGTTTTTGATCGGTAGTAACCTTTGCCCGGGTCAATCGTCCACCAACTCTGATTATTCCATTTTCATCTATGAATGGGTTTAAAGAAGTAAGCTTACTGTTCCTAAGAATTTGTTTAGAGTTCTTGAGTCGATTCAAATCTTCCGGAAAAACTTCGGCTTGAGCTACTTTTATTAGAACATTCATAGCATGCTTCAATTCGATAACTGAAATATTTCCAGAAGACTTATTGTTTTTACAATTGTTTGAGAACCTAAATAAATAAGCTACTATGCGTTGTAATTTGATAAGTGATGGTTATTTATAAAATATTTCATGATGGCTGACCTTTGTTTCTAGTAAGCTAGTAGTTTTACCTTCTGGTACGATTTCATTTAGCTTAACGGTGTTATTCGGCCATGTATCAGGGCTTTGACTTAACCATGTTGGCCCCGACCACCATAATGATGATGCAATTAATTTTTCGGGAGTGGTTCCACGAGAAACTACATCAGCAGGATTGTCCTCTGATTTGACATAACGCCACTGATTGTTTGAAGTTAGTTGTTGTATCTTTGAAACGCGATTACACACAAAGGTTTTCCAGTCTTTGGAAGGTGATGATATCCAAGACAATGTTATTGTCGAATCACACCAATAGTAAATGTTTAATTTCAATGCTTCGATTACCGTTCGCATGAGTTTAGCGAGCAAAAGTGCACCTGAAAGCTCCAACCTTGGTAGGGTCAATGACTTTACCGGTGCTACCTTGGATTTTGCGCAGATGAGTGAAATTTTAACGTTGCCATGCGAATCCCATGATTTGGTGTATATGCAAGCGCCGTACGCAGCTTCACTGGCATCACTGAAGCCGTGAAGTTGGACGTGCTGTGTGTCAAAATTATTTGCGAGGGCAAGGCGCGGTATTTCTAATTTTTTCAGATCATGAATTTGAGAACAAAATTGCTGCCATGTGATAAAGATTTCCGTTGGAACTGGGTCATCCCAATCGATTTTTAAAAGCCATAATTGTTGCAACAGGATTTTTGCTTTGATGATTATTGGTCCAACTAGGCCGAGTGGGTCAAAAACCTGCGAGATGGTGGATAATATCGAACGCTTCGTGATGTTTCCTGTTACTGGTTTGGTGCAAATGGTTACTTGAATGGTATCCGAAACTGCGTTCCATAACAAACCTAAAGTTTTTATACATGAACCGTCTGAAATGATATATTGGGATGTTCCTTCAGACCCTTGTACCGATGATATTAATTCATCGCGACAATTTGACATCCATTTCCGCAAGATAAATTTGCCCCCTTCGAGAATTTTACTGATTTCGCGTTTGATTTTGAACAAATCTTGAATGTTGTTTGCACCTGTTATTAAATCGTCGACGTAGAAGTCCGATAGAATGATTTGACTGGCTTCAGGGTAAGTTTCTGAATTTTCATATGCTAATTGATGTTAACTACGAATTGCTAGAAAAGAGGCTGACGAAGTTCCGTATGTAACGGTATTGAGGCGATAGTGGCTGATAGGTTCATCCAAATTGTCACGCCACAAAATTCTTTGCAAATCGCGCTGATCGTCCTTGATTAAAATCTGCCTATACATTTCTTCGATATCGGCAATAATAACGAAACTGTATTTTCGAAAACGAAGTAAAATTGAGAATAAGTCATCTTGAATGATTGGACCTGTCATTAGAATGTCATTTAGTGAAACATTACTTGTGCTTTTAGCCGAGGCGTCGAAAACCACTCTCAGCTTAGTGGTTGTGCTTGAATCCTTCAAAACACAATGATGTAGGTAAAAATTAATTGTTTCATTTGCTACTTCATTTACTTTAGTCATGTGACCTAAGTTACGATATTCAGTAACGAAATCTGTATATTCTTTCTTAAGCTTACTATTAAAGCTAAATTTCCTTTCAAGAGATGAATAACGTTTAAGTGCATTGTCTTTAGAATCGCCTAGCCGCGAAACTGAATTTCGTAAAGGAAGATTGACAACAAATCGCCCTGTAGGGTCACGAGTCGTGGTGTCTCTAAATATTTTTTCGCACATTGCTTCTTCCTCAGTGAATTTACCTTCGAATTTGCATTCTTCTATGGCCCAAAATTTTTCCACTTGGTCATGGAGAACACTTTCATTAACAACATTACAATGTGTTTTTGTAACAAGTGAGGTGCTGTTCCAGTTAATAACTCCTGCAACAATCCAACCCAATTTGGGATTTTGCAGTATCGGTTTGTTGCTTCCGATATTTATTTGTCCGTTCAAAATTATATCCCAGACAATTTGTGCTCCGAGAAGTATATCTATGCTACCAGAAACGTTAAATTAAGGATCGGCGAGTGATAATTCATGAGGAACATTTAAATTTGTTATGTCGAAATCCGATGCTGGCATTTCATCTGTGATTTTTTCGATTATTAGAAAAGACAACCCCTGACGGTAATTATTATGATACATGGAGGAAATTGTTGCGTCCGTGATTGAATTTATTTTTGTTTGAACTTGACCTATACCGGTGACTGGCAAATCAATTTTGCGTCCGATCAGGCCTAACTTCATGAACGTACTTCTGCAAATGAAATTAGACTGAGAACCTGAGTCCAATAATGCTCTGCATGTCATTTGTTTACCTTTATTATTAGAAATATTGACTAAGGTAGTTGATAGCAGAACTTGGGAATGTTTAATACTAGAATTGTGAGTTGCTAAGGACGAAGTTTCGCTTTTATTGTTTGTGTGCGAATCATTATTTGATTGTGAGCTTTCTTCGCCACTGTTGACGGCGTTTTCGTTTTCCGAATGAATGATTGAATTATGACGCCCATTACATTTTTTGCAGCCAATTGATCGACATTCATTTGTTTGATGTCCTGAACGAAGACAATTTGTGCATAGTTTCAATTTTTTCAGTTCTAATATTCGAGATGGAATGGAAAGTTTCAATAACTTAAAACATGAAAAAATGTAATGAGGACCCTTGCAAAATGCACACCCCGAATTATGATATGAATTAGTTGAGGCGAAAGATCGAGTATCACCTTTTTTTTGTATGGATTTGTTTTGATTCCGATTGGCACTAGAGTCTAAAGTTTCCAATATGTTACATCTTTCACTCAAAAAGTTTTCGAGATTGGTCAGTTTTGGTTCGTTTGCTAGTTTAGTTGAATATTGTTCCCAATCGCGTTTCGTGATAGTGTCGAGTTTTGTAGCTAGTAAATATAAGAGAATAGAGTCCCACTGATCTACCGCTTCACCCAGATTTTTTAATGCTCGGACGTGTTTATTAATTTCATCTAAAAATCTGGGTAAGGATTGATAGGATTCTTTTGTGAGTGCTGGAATATTAAAAAGTGATGCAATGTGGGAACGTTTGATGAGTCGTTTATTATCATATCGAGATTTGAGAAGATTCAAAGCTACGACATAATTTTGTGCTGAAACCTCGAGAGATTCAATTACATGTTTGGCTTCGCCTCGCAGTGCTTCTTTTAAATAATAAAATTTTTGTGCGCATAACAATGTACTATTTTTGTCTACAAGTGCAGTAAAAGTGTCGAAAAACCCTGGCCATTCCCGATAATCCCCATAAAAATTAGGAACTGGAATAACTGGTAATTTTATATTTTGCATTGAGACGCCACCGTACGGCGTCGCGAGTGTGGGTGGATTCGAAGAAGTGATTGTGCTTGCACCTGACTGTGTGGAAATGTGAGTTGCATCAAGCTACGTAGCCTGTGACACACAACTAAAATATGAATCTTCAAATTCGCAACGATACTCTTGATGCGAGGGATCTGTATCTAACATTTCAATATCCGATTGTATTTCATCAAACTGTTGCCAGAGTATTTCTACTTTACTTAATCGAGTTTGTAATTCAACTATTGATTTTTTTGTTATATCAAAATCGTTAATGAAATTCGTGAAACGAGTAATTTGACCCTTAATTTGCCCACGTTTTACTATCAGATTGTTTAATTCAGCCATATTGAAAAGTCGTTGGAAACGTCTAAAATGAAAGTTCACATAAAATGCCACTAAATCTGTAGTAAACGTTGCACAAATGAAGGAAGTAAATGGAATAACGGAAAGAGACTTACAATAATTGTTCGACGAGAATACCTCTGATTTTTTTTCGTACTTCTTTCCAATCCTTGATGCCTGCCAACTGCTTATTGTGGAAGAGAAACGAGTGTGTCTTGGTATGGATAACGAGATGATTGCCTTTCTGAGAATTGATTTGCTTGTTTGCTGTTGTGCGATTGGGCTCGAAGACCAAAATATGTTGCTGTTATGACGTAGATTGTGGACTGTATTTGATATGTGTGATTTTTATGATTACTTTGTTGATTGATTTTAAAAAAGAAAATACTTGTGAAACGGCGAAAATGATTTTATTTTTGCAATGGCTGCGAGAGCGATGTATATATAACATGACTGTTCGCTACTCACTGTCGACTCGCACTGACTGTGTACAAAATATTACAGTAGAGGGCGGTACCATGGCAACGGCAACCGCAATCAATTACCATAGGCGGGTATACAAAACATTTATGACTGAATACATGATAATGAACTCAACAGTATGCTTTTTGGGGTTAAGAATGGTCCAACATGTTTTTCTAGGCTTATGTCAATTGTTTTGATAGGTTTACAAAATAATCAATGCTTTGTTTATTTGGATGATGTTATTATATACGCTTCTTCTTTAGAAGAACATGTTACGAAATTACGCAAAGTATTTGATAGGTTGAAAACCAATAAACTTTTGCTGCAACCCGATAAATGCAAGATGTTAAAAGGAGAAATAACATATTCAGGTCATATAATATCACAAGACGGTGTGAAACCTGATATTAACAAAATCAAAGCTGTCACGGATTTTCCAACTGCAAAGAGTCCCAAAAATATCAAACAATTCCTTGGTCTTGCTGGCTATTATAGGAAATTCATTTCCAATTTCGCTCCTATAGCTAAAGCATAAACTGTTCTTTTGAAAAAGGAGTTATAAAATACCATGTTACCAGTTAAGATTTCATATAATTCGTGTGAAAGTGCTCTGGTATTATTTTACGAACTGTAGTACTTACTATAAGGCTATTCCCAATTATCTTTGATTTTAACTGTTCCCTCGTGTTGTGAACTTCAATAGTGGCCAGCAATTTTTTAAAACATCCTAAAACGTGATCGGATTACTGCGCAGCTTGTTCAAACAATTCCAAGATAAATCCTCAATACAGCTATTTTAGATTTCCGAAGGTGAGTTCAATATAAATAGATTTCGCTGGTATTGAATAAGTACATTTTTTTACTAACAGTTTGATTTTAGGTGTAACGAGTGAAAAGTGACCTGAGGCTAGAGAAAATGGATTCCTATACTTCTGAACAATGTTATAAAAGGTTTAGAGTCTCTAGTGCACACTTTGAAGAGCGGATGTTTTCGAGCATGCAAAAAAATAGACTGAAGAGGGATGCTGTTCCAACCATATTTGAACATACAAAGCATTCTAGTGGAGAGAATGAAGCTTCTGGTAAGTATGGATATAATATCGTAATAACAGTGGTTTCTTTATAAAAACAAACATTTTCAGTTCCACAAGTTGTATTATAGTGTTAATTAATACATGATATGCATTTTACAGGAGTCTGTGTGCAACTTTCGCCTAAATTAGAATCTCTTCTTATTCTAGTACCAGCTATTCCGAAGTTAACCCAGAATTTGTTATTCATAAATTTCTTAGATAGTGGCCTTCAGCTTTGTCACATGAGACATTTATTTTATTTGAAAACGTGTGGTTTTCATGGGAATCATGGTGTTTTCAAACCCTAATGGCACTACTAGTTGTATGACATTATTGAATCACACATGATATTTTTTTCAGGATTTTGTATGCAAAGGTCGCCTGAGTTGAAATCTTTACCTACTACCAGCTATTCCGAAGTTAACCCACAAGGTAATTTTTTATTCATATACTTCTAAGACATCCAGTGGCCTTCAGCTTTGTCACATAACTCATATTATATAAATATAATATAGTATAAGTAAACTCAGTAACTCCAAGCCCATTCCTTATTATTCACATAAAAGCTAATTTCTTACAGTTAAAACTACTTACATTTATGTGTACAAATGTGTGGTAATCATGGTGTTTTTCAAATATTAATGGCATTACTAAATCATATATGATATGTATTCTTTTTTTTAGAGGAATTTGTATGCAAACGTCGACTGAGTCTCTGCCTAGTATCAGCTATTTCATTTTGTTTATTCATATATTTTCAAAGTAGCAGTATTTTTTAAGTCTCTTATATCTATCTATATTAAACCTGTGAGTGTATGTGATCGAACTGCAGAAGAGTATGTGATTATAGTAACTACAGAATTGATTTCTTTATGTTTTCCTGAAAAAAGCTAATTTCAATTTGAACAAGACCAACTCGGTTTTCATGATAATCATGATGTTTTTGAAGGTTCAATGGCTTTACTAATTGTATATAGTGTTTCTTCACAACTACTGAGTATTTTTTTAATTTGTATGGAAATATTTCCTTGACTTGAAATATGTTCGCAGTACCAGCTTTGCCACACTTTTTTTTACATGTTCCTTTGTTAAAGGCTTTTATTTAACTTGCTTTGTTGTATGTCTGCTAAAAGATAAGAAAGTTGTGTTTGTGAAAACTGGATCTGTTTTTGAAGTTACACAAAATCATTTCATATAATTTGAACTTCAAAAATATGATCTCCAGGGAGGAAACGATCACTGATATAGCAATTAGTGGTTTTGTTAATACAATTTATTGTCTGTTTATTATAATTAATGTTCATATTTCAGATGTGAGTACTCCGACATCAACATCTTTATTCAAGAACACACCACGTAAGGTTCACTTGAGACATAAATTAAGAGTACTTCGACAAAAATCAAAAGAGCAGAATACTCCGTCAAATTTCAAGTGAAGAAGTTGTAGAGTATGTAAAAAACAATTGTTCACCAACATTGGCTACCTTTTTAGAAACTCAACCTAAACTATTTGGAAAATCTCCCAAAGGTTTGATGTACTCTAATGAGTATAAACAATTTGCTTTAACAATTTATTTTCTGGGTCCAAAAGTTTACAAGTTTTTATCAAACATTTTTCGATTGCCATCCAAATCAACCTTATTTAGAATCACCCAGCATTGGAATATTTGTAATGGCTTCAGCCAATTTATATATTCCAGTCTGGAAATGAAAGTGAAGATGCTTCCTGAAACAAACCGATTATGCATTTTATGCATTGATGAGATGTCTATAAAATCTAATCTGTTTTACAACATCACAAAAGATGAAATCGTTGGATTTCATGATGTTAGTCGAAAGAAATATGAGCCTGCAAGTGAGGCCCTTGTTTCAATGGCAAGAGGAATCAATGAAAAGTGGAAACAGCCGTTAGCATACTTTTTGGTGAATTCATCGTGTCCGGTTTCAGATCTTGAGAATATAATTATTGAGGTAATATGTCGCATGAATACTATTTGTTTGAATGTTGTTTCGGTCACTTCAGATGATGGAGGCAATTTTCACAAGTTAATGAGAATTCTAGGAGTTACAGTGGAACAACCATATTTTATAGTTGATGGTTCCAAAGTGTTTTACATGGTTGATGGTCCTCATTTAATAAAATCAACTAGAAATAACTTTTTCAAACATCATTTGAAAGTTAAAGAAGGAATTACATCAAAAAAATATCTTGAAGATTTTTATTCAAAAGATAAGAAAGGCAAATTCAGATTAGCTCCTAAGTTGACAGATGATCATTTATTCCCAAATTATTTCAAAAATAATTAGAGTAAAATTAGCAACACAGGTTTTTAGCGCCACAGTTGCAGCAGGAATTAATGTTCATGTTTCCTTCAGCAACATAAGTACTGTAGCTGTCCACACTGTAACTTTTATAAAGAATTTTGATAAATTATTCGATTTGTTGAATTCATCCAGAGTTGGCCACGTAAAGAATTTCAACAGACCCTTCTTGGGTACCGAGGAACAAACAAAATTTTTAGAAAATATGAAAATAATGTTTAGAGAGATGGGAGTTTTGAATGAAAAGAATGAAGATGTTACTAATAGGATACAGTTTACAAAGGGATGGCAAATAACGATTTCAGCATTCCTTAGTTTGTTGCCAATTTTAGAAGAAATGGGATTGAATAAGTTGTTTACCAGGCGCTTCAATCAGGATTGTTTGAAAAATTTCTTTGGTAAGATCAGGCAACAAAGTGGTAATTGCAAAAATCCAACTCCGATTCAGTTCCAAAGGAGTTTCAAAAAGCTATTTGTATTGGGCTACTTTAAGCAACCTGAAGGAACCAACTGCTCAGAGGAATTTGATGAAATTCTGACCCATATAACACCTGAAGTGATCAAGCAATATAAGTATTTGGAAATTTATAGTGCCCAAATACATCTTTGGTAGGGTTTATTGACTCGCTAGAGCATAATTTCAGGCTTCTTTTCCCACAACTTTGGTAATGCAAAACGTTGGAAAAATTATTAAAGAGCAATGTTCAACCATAACGATTCAACATCCTTACAAGGATTTTCCAATTGATTATTCATTAACGTTATTTGTTAGAGTTCGGATATATTTTTCCATTAAGTTTATAAACCGTCAGTTGAAATGTTGGAAAACAAATAAAAAAGAAAAAAATCAAAAACAACTAATTTTGCAACATTCATAAATATAATTTTCTTCCATGTATGTTACCATACCATTTATTAATCTGCATAGTTTAAGTATTGTAATTGTATTATAAGGATTCATTCTACTCTTAATTATTATTTACCATGTTATTTTCTGTACGCATTCCTATGCCACATACTGTACAGGTGTTGCATCACCTAAGCATATTGAATATGGCAAAGGCAAAATTTTTTATTATAGTTTTTAGAAAATATATTCAGAAGTGTTTTTGTAGCAGGTGTAAATTGTATATTTTCATCCAAGTTTCTTCTGCTTTTTATTCAAGCCAGGGCTGAGGGTAAATAAATAATATAAATAAAATTGTTGTGTTGTTATTTCTAGACATTTTTTGGATGTGGTTAATATTACAAGAAAGATGCCAATACTCTGCAAAAATACTTAGATTTTCAGAAGATTATATCTGTTTTGTTTTTTGACGTTGATTTATTAAATTCTTTAAAAACACAAAAATATAAAAAAATCGAACATTCTTGCATTTCGTATAATAGTGAAAAAGAATTGTGATCTGCTTGACTCTCAAAAGGAAGGAAGGTTTCCAAAAAAAAGAATTGTTATTGCTCACATTTAGGTGTTTATTGGCTCTTTTCACAATAATACTTCCAATTGGATGATTTCAAAAAAGCAGTAGGATCAGATGAGTTGTCAAGAGGACACTTGACAAGCGTCCATCAAGTTTTACTTAGCAAGTAGATAAACAGTGAATATTGAAAATTTAATGTGAAACTGACACAAATTAATACCTACATTTCGTTTTTAAAACGGACTAGAATGAATAAAAGAATTTGTCCTAGTCTTGTACAGATTCCTAACTCGATACATATAATTAGTGATTATAAAAATTGATGATATCAAAATACTCGTGGGGTGAATGAGCTAAGAATCATTTGCAGTGCTACACAATTGTAACAGCATTTATGCATCAATTATCTTCTCCTGATCATATCCGAAATAGAAAATTTATGAAAATTATAAAAATTGTCATTCCTACCTACCAATAATATATGTATTTCAGTTAGAACGTAGAGCACTCGGTACGTAATCGTATCTATTGAGAAGATTTACTCTCTTCCCAATTTTCTATAAGAATGTTATTGATTAATAGTATGGTTACAATTATTATTATATTCATATACATTGAGAACGCAGCTCAGAGTTCCATTGGGAGATCGTTTAGTAACTATATAGTCGTTGCCTTTTTTAGTCCCATACACCTACAATGTAGGCTGTTATGGATAATACCTGTCAGATGCCACGACGGGTGTAGTGAATTGTATCAAACATTTACTTGTGCAATGTTCCCCAGAGAAGAGGAATCAGTTGCAAGAGCTCCCTGTAACCAATTATTTTGAATCGGACAAGAAGAACACCTGCAGACTAGTCAGGGGAGTAGTTAATTCCTGGAAGGTAATAGCCTACATTGTACAACAACTATCGTTATTATTATAGCATTAATATAGTACCATGCAAAATTATTGCAAGTCGCTCTATCTCATTGGTAACTTGGTTCAAAACCAATTTCAAAATTTCTACCGAACAGATGAAGAGACAAGATTCTACTTGAATGGCGATAAAAAAACCTTGATAAGAACATTGAGACGTTATATAATAATATACTTCAAAACACCTATTAGTATTCCATGAAATTTGTTTTACTGTGGAGCAGTTTATATCTATTATTCACTTACTGAGCAGTGTATGAAATGCCTAATGCTGAAAATTCCACTCGTAGCATAAAATTTATGATGCGCAGTGGTCCTAAAAAAATAAAACTATAGGACAGAAACATCAAAGGTTCCGACCGGAGTGCAATTAGTGGTTCTCTAGAGCATTATTCTGTCCTGTTTATTATAATTAATGTTCATATTTCAGTTATGAGTACTCCGACATCAACATCTTTATCCAAGAACACACCACGTAAGGTTTACTTGAGACATAAATTACTTCCACAGTAAGGCATATACAGTACTCCTACTCCAGTCAAATTCTGGCTTGAATTTTCAATACGCAACGCCAAGAGCTCGTATCCCAGCTCTGCGCAAACGACGAGTTTGAGAATGAGCGCAATTCTTACATGGTTGTCGCATTTAAAAAGTTTCGCCTAATCTACTGTAGTCAAATTTATTGATACTAGGGCTATACAATATATACATATGAATTTTTTGTTAGAATAAGATTTATCAAAATTATGATGATTTTATTCGTCTGAATACTAAAATTGACTTTATCACTTACTACATTTCAAATTCATAAGTTTGATGTTTAAATGATGAGGAATTTGACATTGAAATAAATACTTTTGAAATTTACTTTTATTCAAATCCACTGAAGATGAAATAGTTATTATTATTGTTAAAAGAAATTCAATCAGTACGCTCAGGTACCGAGTTGAATTTCCATAATCTCTCTCTCCCTGTCGTGATAAATTCAATAAAAAAACCTATAGAAACTGCAGTTGTTGATTGAAAGGTTGCTTACTATAGAAATGTGTATGTTAATCAAAGTATGACATTGTAAAATATAGTGAATGTTATAAGATAGATGAACAGAGAAGGAAATATACTGTTTGAAAATTTTAGCTGGAAAACAAATAAAAAGAAAAAAAAAACAAAAACCACTACATTTGCAACATTTATAAATATAATTTTCTTCCATGTATGTTACCATTTCATTCATTAATCTGCATAGTTTAAGTATTGTAATTGTATTATTGATCTTAATTATTATTTACCATGTTATTTTCTGTACGCATTCCTATGCCACATACTGTACAGGTGTTGCATCACCTAAGCATATTTAATATGGCAAAGGTTAAATTTTTTAATTATACTTTTTAGAAAATATATTCAGAAGTGTTTTTGTAGCAGGTGTAAATTGTATATTTTCATTCAAGTTTCTTCTGCTTTATATTTAAGCCAGGGCTGAGGGTAAATAAATAATATAAATAAAATTGTTGTGTTGTTATTTCTAGACCTTTTTGGATGTGGTTAGCCCTACAGTACTCGCGCGGCGTATCTGGATACTTCAAGTGTGTACAAAAAGAGTAAACTTTTTGAGACGCATAAAAAAATTTCGGGAAGAAAATCGGTCAATAATTTACATGGATGAAACATATATTCATTCATCACATACACACAAAAAGTCTTGGAGTGACGATTCCAATGAAGGTCTGCGTCAGCCGGTGTCGAAAGGTAAACGATTAATCATAGTGCATGCAGGTAGTGCAAGCGGTTTTGTTCCTAATGCTTGCCTAATATTCCAGTCACAAACCAAATCGGGTGATTATCACGGAGAAATGAATTACATTAACTATAAAAAATGGCTGGTGAAAAAACTTATACCTAACTTACCACCAAAAAGTGTAGTTGTGATTACGCACCTTACCATAATGTAGAAATTGAAAAATGTCCAAACTACAATATTAGAAAAGCAGAAATGCAAGAATGGCTAAGACAACGAAACATTCCGTTCACAACTGATATGCTCAAAGTTGATTTATACTATTTAATTAAACTGCATAAGCCACTCTTCAAAACCTATGAAATCGACCAACTTCTAAAAACCCATGGTCACGAAGCTCTAAGGCTTCCGCCTTATCACCCTGATCTCAATCCAATTGAACTGGTATGGGCATCATTGAAACAATATGTAGCAGACAGAAACGTGAATTTTAACCTAACAGACGTAAAAAACTATTGTGCCGAATTTTTTAATACTTTCAATGAAGATGAGTGGAAATCGCGGTGTAACCATGCAGAAAAGTATGAAAAACTTTATATGGACCAAGAACCTTGCCTTGATTCAGCAATAGACCAAATTATAATTAATCTACAGGACGACGACAGTGACGTTTCAGATTTAGAAAATGATGGGAGTGACACAAACGATAATGACAGTGACATATGAAGAGTTCATCCAGTATATTGAATAATAAATGCATATGTAGTACTGCAATGAATGTTTTTTGTTCAAACTAATTTATTTCTATACGACATGTCATTTTTATTTTTACTCCCAATACTCCTCCCTCAATAAAAAATGAAAATACAATAAGACAAAAAATGATGACATCAGTTGGTCAAATTTCAATTTATATTAAAATACACTACAATACTTTTTGAAAGTTCTAACTAGGTAGTAGATTTCTAAAACAGGTACATTAAATTCTCATTGCAAACTACAATAGAAATACCACAACCATTTACACTTTTACTTTTATTACTGAATGTACAATTTAGAAATATTTTACCGGAGCGTATACTACCCTCTTTGTCGTTCGACTACTTTCTCATTCTAACTTCGCGCATCTCGTACGTTTCTCGACATTCACAGCTAGATTGGCCAAGCTGTAATATTTTTAAGTAATTTGGTGGGGGAACTTCAGAATTACTTGCGGCGCTGTGTACCTTGTAGTCAGTTTGATAATGACTGTGTAAAGAGAAGTGTCAAAAATTGTCAAAACTATTTGTGGAATACACGACTAAAGTTAGTTGGGGTATTTGGATACCCCGCGCGATAACTGCAGAAATATCTTAGGTGAGTCCGATCTGTTGTCTGAAATATTTCTAAATCGGGTTTTTGATAGGTAAAATAATATAATATGGAAAAAAAAGGGAGCAGAGATGAAGGACAGTGGCTCAAGTAGTATAATGAAATTGAGTCTGAAGAAGAGGTACATGGAGAAGAGGATTCAGAAGATAATGAAGTGGATGAGGTAGAATTTGAACATGAAAATACAGACAGCGAACAAGACGCAAATCCTGACTACGCCGATGGTGACAAAGAGAATGAATTTGCTGTTGCAGGACCATATTTCGTTGGAAAAAATGGCATTTTCAAATGGAATAAAATGAAACCTCCTGCATCAAGAACCAAGGCGCACAATATGATCTTGAAAGTTCCAGGTCCTGTCGATGCTGCCAAATCTGCCAAATCATATATGGAATGTTTCCACAATTTTATCGATGACTCCATGTTTGAAATGATCGTGGAAAATACAAATCTATATATTTCTCACATACAAGAAAAGTTTGGTAGAGCGAGAGACGCCCGTACAACTGATACATGTGAGATGAAAGCATTTGTTGGCATATTATATCTTGCCGGTGTTTTGAAATCAGGCAGGCAAAATGTTTTATCTCTGTGGAACACAGATGGCATGGGTATCGAACACATATATCTAACGATGAGTTATAACCGTTTTAGATTCATTTGTCGCTGCATTAGGTTCGATAATATCCACTCTAGGGAAGAAAGACGCAAACTGTATAAGCTGGCTCCCATAAGAGATCTATTCAAGCGTTTTGTCTCCAAAAGTGAATCTTCAGTGAATCCAAGTGCATATCTAACGATAGACGAACAATTGATTGCTTTTAGAGGAAGATGTTCGTTCAAGCAGTATATGCCTAAAAATCCCAACAAATATGGAATCAAGGTATTTGCACTTGTTGACGCTAAAACGTTATATTCCTATAAATTAGAAATATATGCAGGGAAGCAACCTCCTGGACCCTTTGTACTGAGTAACTGTTCGGGTGATGTTGTAAGAAGATTGGTTCAACCTCTCAAAGGTACAGGGCGCAACATAACTATGGATAATTGGTTTTCCAGTATACCACTTGCTTTGGATTTACTCAAAGACAAGCTGACAATAGTTGGTACACTCAGAAAGAATAAAACTGAAATCCCATTGGAATTCACCAATACACGATCTCGACCTGAAAAGATTAGCATGTTTGCTTTTCATGACAATCTCACGTTAGTTTCGTATATTCCTAAAAAATATAAAAATACTTTATTGATTTCCACAATGCATCATAATGATGAAGTGGACGAAGATTCACTAAAACCAGAGATAATTCTGGAGTATAATCGAACAAAATCTGGTGTTGATACTCTGGATAAAATGTGTATGCATTACGATGTTGCTAGAAATAGTAGACGTTGGCCCCTCACGGTTTACTTCAATATTTTGAATATTGCTAAAATCAATGCTATTCTCTCTATGCGATGAATAATAATTTCAAAAAACCTACCAGAGAAAATTTCCTAAAAAGTATCGCATCAGATTTAGTACGGCCCCTGATTCTCAAAAGAATATACTCAAAAAATATAGGTCAAAATATTAAGAGAAGAGCAATGATTCTTCTGAATATCGAGGAAACGGAAAATCTAGAAGAAAATCTAGCCGCCAAGAGACCAAAAATTGGTAGAGGACGATGTTATTTGTGCCCCAGAAATAAAGATAAGAAAACCGCTATGGCTTGCAAATATTGTGAGAAATGGATATGTAGAAGTCATCAACAAATAGTTTGTGAAGAGTGCCTCCGAGGCAGATCTGAGCAGAGTGAATAAAGTTTCAGTTGTATTTTTTTCTTGTCTATAAGAAGTTAATCACCTGATTTTGTTTCTACCCATACATATAATGTGCTTTTGGATAAAAATGTATTTTTTATTATTAATGTTAATGAATAAACTTATTTACTTAGTCGAGCTAGTTTAATTTTTTTTATATGAAGTTATTAGGCCATATATGAAGTGGGGTACTTCAATACTCCCGCGACTACTGATGTGAAAAAAGCAACGCCAGAAACGTAGGGTTAATGATACAAGAAAGATGCCAATACTCTGCAATGATACTTAGATTTTCAGAAGATTATATCAGTTTTGTTTTTTGACGTTGATTTATTAAATTATTTTAAAACACAAAAATATAAAAATAAATCGAACATTCTTGCATTTCATTTAATAGTGAAAAAGAATTGTGATCCGCTTGACTCTCAAAAGAAAGGAAGGTTTCCAAAAAAAAAAAATTGTTATTGCTCACATTTAGGTTTTTATTGGCTTTTTTCACAATAATACTTCTAATTGGATGATTTCAAAAAAGCAGTAGGATCAGATGAGTTCTCAAGAGGACACTTGACAAGCGTCCATCAAGTTTTACTTAGCAAGTAGATAAACAGTGAATATTGAAAATTTAATGTGAAACTGAATAAAAGAATTGGTCCTAGTCTTGTACAGATTCCAAACCCGATACATATAATTAGTGATTATAAAAATTGATGATATGAAAATACTCGTGGGGTGAATGAACTAAGAATCATTTGCAGTGCTATACAATTGTTTCAGATCAATCATTTATGCATCAATTATCTTCTCCTGATCAAATCCGAAAAAGAACATTTATGAAAATTATAAAAATTGTCATACATACCTACCAATAATATATGTGTTTGTAACTTTTCTGAAAAATCATTGATTTTTAATTCAATAGTGGTTACCAATTTCAGTTGACACGTAGAGCACTCGGTGCGTAGTCGTATCTATTGAGAAGATTTACTCTCTTCCCAGTTTTCTATAAAAATGTTATTGATTAAAAGTATGGTTACAATTATTATTATATTCATATACATTGAGAACGCAGCTCAGAGTGGGAGATCGTTTAGTAACTGTATAGTCGTTGCCGGACCCTTTTTTAGTCCCATACACCTACAATGTAGGCTGTTATGGATAATACCTGTCAGAAAATAACTACTGTCTGATGCCACGACGGGTGTAGTGAATTGTATCAAACATTTACTTGTGCAATATTCCCCAGAGAAGAGGAATCAGTTGCAAGAGCTCCCTGTAACCGATTGTTTTGAATCGGACAAGAAGACCACCTGCAGACTAGTCAGGGGAGTAGTTGTTTCCTGGAAGGTAATAGCCTATATTGTACAACAACTATTGTTATTATTATATCATTAATATAGTACCATGCAAAATTATTGCAAGTCGCTCTATCTCATTGGTAACTTGGACAAGAAGCTACTTAAGACGCGATAAAAAAACGTTGATTAGAACATTGAGACGTTATACAATAATATACTTCAAAACACCTATTTAGTTTTCCATGAAATTTGTTTTACTGTGGAGCAGTTTATATCTATTATTCACTTGCTGAGCAGTGTATGAAATGCCTAACGCTGACAAATCCACTCGTAGCATAAAATTCATGATGCGCAGTGGTCCTAAAAAAATAAAACTGTGGGACAGAAACATCAAAGGTTCCGACCGGAGTGCAATTACTGGTTCTCTAGAGCATTATTCTGTGCTTCAGTCATACACTTCGCGATTTACGGTCAGTTATTGTTCTGGTGCGAAATGAATCGGACACAGATGTTCGCAGTGGCAGCGATAGCTGTAATCGCAAAAAAGAGGAGAAAAAAGGGCCGTAAGGTTTGGATGAAAGACTGGCTGCTAAAAAGACAGACTTTATCGCATGTCAATTTGATGAAAGAGCTCAAATTTGAAAATGGAGATTGGTTTAATTATTTGAACAGTTGCATCTGAATTGATTTCTTTATGGTCAAAAATTTAAGATTTACACAGACTGTCATCCATTAACATGGCTATTCAATTATTCAATTGCATAGATCCCTCATCACGATTGGCTAGATGGCGATTATTTCTAGAATCGTACGAGTACAGTCTCAATTATAAACCTGGTCAAATAAATTCGAACGCCGATGCACTTTCGCGAAACCCTGTACTATTAACCGAAACATCCAAAACTATAGATGACTTCATCAAATTCCATTACATGAATACGACCGTATACGACGTTCCTTCAATAAAAGAAAACGTTTTCAGCAAAAATCCAAACGTGATATTATTCTCGAAAGATTTCAGCGAAGAAAATAAATACTTCAGTTACAGAAGTCAGCATGATGATTTGAATAAAATAAACGTAGACTCCGTCGAGCAGTACGACGTTATAATATTAAATATCTGAGATAAGAAAACGTTCTTACTCATCACTCATTTGAATCATTTCAACGTACCCTCAAGGTATATATTTTATTCGCTTACGAATCTTTTTGATAAATTGCATGCTCAAAATGACAAAAAGATTTTTATCAAGAACTTCTTATTTTACAATCCAAATTTGAAATTGAACATTATGCAATATATAATATACTTTATTTTCAATGACGAAATCGAAGTAAATTTCATAGACTCACAAAAGATAACTCCAAATTTCACTGACGAAATAAAAAGGATTATATTCGATAATCATTCTACTTCTATAACCGGACATCCTGGTTACTCCAAAACCTATGAGAGAATAAAAGAAAATTACAAGTGGACAAAAATGAAAAAAGACATAAAAAAGTTTATTAATGATTGTCAAAAAAATAAAACTAACCGACATCCAATCAGAGCACCAATGCAAGTAACTTCAACGTCAAGTCAACCTTTTGAAAAACTATTCCTCGATGTAGTTGGCCCCTTGCCCTTAACAGAAAATGGTAATAAGTTCATCCTTACCTTGCAAGATGACTTAACGAAATTTTCTTATTCCAAATCACGTAGCACAGACAATTGCCGATAAATTATGCGAATTTATTTTACTGTTTGGCATACCAATTTCTATAGTTACAGATAATGGAAGTGACTTTACTTCAGATCTTATCGAAGAAGTTAACAAAAGTTTCAAAATAAAACATATTACTACTTCTCCATACCATCCTCAGAGTAATGTGCTAGGAATCGCACGTTAAAAGGTAAGACCTCGTTAATGCTTAGCTCGCACAAGTTTCGACTTCTGAGGGCTGTCGTTCGTAGGGGGATGACAGCTGGTTAACGGAAAAACAATTTCAAACAACAAAAACAACAATGGCGCTTTGGAGAGAACACACAGTTCATTGATTCATTGAAAGACTACGTCAAACACTTCATTGACGAGAATCAAAATTCATGGGATTCATTCATACATACATCAATATTCGCTCTGAATACTCAAATACACTCAACAACCAAATTCACCCCGTACAAATTAGTATTCAGACACAAAACCATTTCACCCAACAAAGTCACTCAGTATCCATAATTTCTGTACACATATGACGACTACCATAAAATGTTACAATTGAAATTGAATAAGTCTTTTGAAATTGCCAGAGGAAATATAATCAATTCGAAAGAAAAATCAAAAAAATACTATGATCGCAAAACAAACGATCACAGTTTCAAAATAGGTGATTTAGCTTACCTAGTTGACAAAACCACCAAGCCGGGTGTAAACAAAAAGCTATCTCCTAATTATAAAAGTCCTTATAAAATAATTAAAATGAATTCGAATAACTCGATTGTACTTAAAATCAAAAATAAGGAAATAATATATCGCAAAGATTTGTTGAAACCATACATTGTTTCAGATAACGAAAATATCGATATCAACGCTGACCTATCTCAAGATGTGGATTCTGGCAATGTTGGCGACCTTGTATAGCGTGGCGAGCCAAACGCCTTATCAAGTGACACCGATCGACATTAAAGCTGGAATTCTTTATCAAGACTTGGGCAATGTTAAAATTGTTAAATTGTTGTTAAAATTGTTATATCCGTCAACCGGTTGCACCCCTACGTGCAACCCTCAAAAGTCAGAGACTTGTGCGAGCTAGGGGAAGACGTAGCCCTTACCTTTTAATACGTGTGATGCCATGCACGAGACCGGTGGCAATGCTGAGATTCGAACTCACGCTCTTTGGCTTATGAGGCGAGAACTCAACCCGCACACCACCGCGGCCCATTAAAACTATACAGCGATTATTTTACACTTCTCACCTTCTCCAATGTTACCTATTATATAGAAAAACTTCATATAATCCAGTCAACATATACGAAATCAGAAACATTATGTCAAAATTTCGAACATTCATTTATTTCGTTGTACAGACTCCTTAAAATAATTTGACATACAAATTTCTATTTTAATGAAAAAACTTGAGACAATTAATTACTCATTTAGTTGGTCATGAATTCGAAAACAAACGAAAAAGTCGCGGTTTGTTGAACGGAGTTTCAACTGCATTCAAATGGTTATTCGGTACCCCTGATGCCGATGATGGTCAATATTATGACGAGGCTACCAAAGCTCTTGTAAGTAAAAATCGCGATACACAAATTCTCATGCAACAACAAATTAGAATAATGACTTCAGCAATTGAAAGTTATAACAACTCTGTGATATTTTAATTTTTGCATTGAAAATACCTACCGTTAACAAGTAACATAAATTATCATTCATACAATTTGATACCACTTCCGGTATCTGAAAACAATTCCAATATGTATTCCTTCATAGATATCCATTCCTACTTCTTTGTTCGACTAAAACCAGATTTGCTAAATTGAAAGACTTGTGTCTAATTGCAAGAAGATTGACGAGAATCCCAAATTATGCCAAGAAGTGAAGTTAAAACTGAATCAGCTCACCAGAATTCCTGAAGATTGTCCAACCATCAAAGCAGACGTGGAAGTATACCATCAAATTTCTCCAAGTGAATGGTTATTCATTGTCACTCATCCAATATCAGCAACTATAACCAATGAACCAAATGCAGAGAACTTCTATGATATTACCATCCAAATGTAGGATTCCTGAAATTTCAACCAAAATGCAAATGTTTTACTTTGTCATCCGTTCTAGTATCCTCATCAAACCTCACCAAGAACTATACACACTTTGTGTCGAAAATCAGCATAATCAGTGATAACTGTTGTATAGAGGAGAGAGAAGCCATTAAAAACGTAATTTTGGAGCCCCAAGAGTTGAACAATATCAACTTGGATGAAATACGCCAAGCCAAACACAAACTAGAAATGTTCGATGAAACACTTCAGAAGGAAATAAATGAGCCCTTCCTAGGAGAAAACCACACCTTATTCAATATCCTGTTGTCCAGTATGGTTATTTCAATAATAATTAATAGTAGCCATATGTTGCTGTTGTTGTCGTTATTGTTGTAATTGCCGATGGATCACATATATTGGCTCTTACCTGCCAGCCAAGAGAAGACGATACAAGTCACCTACGATGACCACTAAATATCCAATAACAACATTTTCATTAACCTAAGATGCATCCAACCAACAGAAGCACCACGCCAAGCGAGTTCAACCCTACAACTTCATACACCTTCAATCTTGGAAGAAGACGGAGACACCCGATCTTACAGGAACCCGTATCAACCTGTAAAATCACGTAGATCGATTTCCAGAGAAAAATCCAATTAATCAAGGTCATTATTCATTGATTAATCTTAAGGATGGAGAGATGTTATGGTCCCCTGTCGCTGCTACCTGATGTAGACCACGCCACTGGTAGCCTGCCCACACACACGTCAACTTAACCTAACCTAACATGAGGTACTAGTTCGCTTTTATATAATTAGCTTGGGGATAACTGGTCGTTTCTCACCAGAGACTCATGTGTGGGTTGGCCACATGCTATTTTTATCATTATCATTATTAACCTAGTTGCACTGAACTCTTCAGAACTTTTGAGTAGTAATACATTATCCCAACAACAAACTACTAATTTCCACACATCGACAAGTGTTTCTTCTTCAGGCATAAACTTTATCTTCCTCCAAAATGATTTGTGATTACCATATAGTTATTGAATCAACAATTTATTGATGAAGTAGAATTTCTTTTCATTAAAAAACTGTTAAAGCTCAAACTGTCTATACTTCTGTTAAATTTTACCTTTTGTTGGAAAAACTTCTCATGCAGCTTCAAACTCATGGTTAATATATGTTGGATGAATTAAAACTTTCTACGACATTAAAAGGTTTCAACTGGAAGAACACGGTAGCATCATGCTATATCTCTTTATCAAAGAAGTTCTAATCTAATGGCTTTCAATTTGTACGAAAACCGAGTTCGAAAGTTACCCGTGAACAATGCAAAATACGTCTATTCTGCAGATTAAAAAATCAGTGTAGGGTGGATATTCATTCATCATTTCCTTTGTTTGAGTTGCCTTCCCGAGCTTGGTAGGTATTATAGGTGAAAGCTTTTAGTAAATTGAATATTATATATATATATATATGTCATAGTTTCCGTCTTGTTATATATATATATATATATATATATATATATATATATATATATATATATATATATATATATATATATATATATATATATATATATATATATATATAGATAGATAGATAGATAGATAGATAGATAGATAGATAGATAGATAGATAGATAGATAGATAGATAGATAAGCTTTATTGTCTAAATGAAACATTTGTCGACAAAGTCATAATTATCACATTTTGTATAGAATAAAAACAAAAACATAAATGTAAATGTAAATATATACGTTGGGGGAACAGAAATTCTCATAAAGATAAAAACACTAATTCTAATTTTGAAGAAGACATAACAAAAAAATATGTAAAATTTTATATTTTTTATGTATATATACCTATATCACAGTATCACAAAACATAGAATATAGAACGACTAGAAAATGTTACGATGTTACGATGTTCACGATAGTTACTAAAAGTAACAAAATAAATCACCTCTCTGTAAAAACAACGTGATTGATTGATGTCAAATTTATAATTTGCAGTCAATTTTTAACTTTTTGTTCTTGTCATTATTTTGGAGATTTTTTTGATTCTGTTTGATAAAATGCTTAAATTTGAACCTCATGATGTAAGTAAAATATGAAAATATTTATTATTAAGTACTTTTTATGTTTTACTGTGATCACTTTATAGATGCAGAAAACAACTACTTCTCTGGCTGATACCTCGACAGATATTGAATTATATCTGTCAGACATATGTGCAAAGATCCTTACTTTTAAGGAACAACTTTTCAAGAGCTCTCTGAAACAAACAGCAGGACTTCGCCTACTTCAAACGGAGAGCCAACTACAGACCGGTTTCGGAATATTGTCCCTCATCAGTGCAGTCAAGGTTATCACGGTTGTATACACGTGAGGTCTCGATGTTCGTCATCGTCCTCCGCGAGGAATACTGCAATTGCTCACAGGATCCATCTCGGTGAATTCTTATGTACTCTAATAATAGAAACCTGAATGAAATTGAAGTACTGATATTCATTTGAGCGGAAGAATAATTCAAATATACTTCCTCATTGACGATAACCAGAAATTATAGCGAGTATTTTTGTTCGGTGATACAGGAGGCATGTAAGTGTCTGTAGTTTTTTTATTTGGAAAGGTGAAAATTTGAAATTTAAAGGAGGTACTCATTCAATAATACTGTATTTTACTGATAGTTTGACCGCGAGTAGGCCTCACTTCTTATCTTTTTTCGAATGCCTTCTGTGGAGATCTGTTACAACACATGATAACTTAAGGGAGAGATTAAGGAAATAACCAGACACTATTGGTGTGTCGAGAAAGGAGAACGTATCTATTGAGTATACTAACTTTGTTATAGTTTACTATTTGCGTGTATGTTTCTATACTATTGTCAAGTAGCACAACTTGGCGATGATGTGGATTTTGAACCCCACCTAATGAATATATACTGAATACCAACCAACATTTGAGATATTCGTGTAAACAAAAAACGCATTAATTTACTAATTTAAATTTGATATCGATGTGACGATAATAGGTATCCGAAGGCCACGAGCTACGAAGATAATGTTGAAAGCAAAAAATAATAATAAGACAGGCTGACAGCACCAAACAAAGGAAAGAAGGATGTGAGCTACTAAGTGAATGCTGTGAACGCGATAATGGTAAGAAGGGCTGGAAGCATAATTAAAAAATTGAAAAGACAAAGCTGTGCCTAGTTGAAGAGTAGGTACACCAAAAAACAACGAAGAAGGGAATGGTGGGGTAAATTTTTATTTTTCTTATAATAAGTCGAGGAGTGCTGATATATGCCAATATTGTGATAATTCGTTACTAAAATGAGAGATTCTTTTCGAAATGATTTATGGCTTTTCACCAACCAAACCATATTCAAAGTAAGTGTTGCCAATTACACTTATTGAAGTTGAATTTGAAAATTTGTTCCGTTGTTTTGGTAAAAGAATAATTCCCTTCTGAGGGCAATAGGTATTGAAAATAGTAATAAACTATTCTTTTTACATTTAGATTTACAGTATCCTAATGATATAAACTGACCATTCCAGTGCGACAGCACGGACAAGTTACTGATAAAATGAAAACACTTAACAAGGAACATAGGTTGTATGACCTGATGAAATGATTAGTAGGCGGAGTAGAAATAACGGTACTCCCTTACTTAGGATTAAAGGTCAATATAATCAAGGTGAACGATTGGGTGTAAATCGTATGGAATATTTCGAAATCTACAGATCTTTTGAAACCATACGCAGAATGCCCTCTTGAAATTGAATGCTGGTTTGTTTCTAATATCAGAATACCAAACCAAAATAAAATAGTACCTATTTCTACGTAGTTCTGAAGGGACATTTATCTGATTGGTGAGGATGCAGCAAAACAGTGAGGGGTCATAAAACTCGTGTTGAGTTTCAATAAACCACTCAATGCCATTTCCAAAAATGTTTTCGTTGAAATATCAAGTGAGGCCACCATAACAGCCTGTGGAAATAATTTCTATGTTTCTGGAAAAACAAGTGAAAGATAGATTGAACATAGTGATATAATACAAGGATCACACAACCTATTGTGATCATTCTCAAACCCACTAGTGAAATCCGTATTTGCATTGACATATGCAGGGCTGAAATGTTGCTTGTAGCACATAATAGTATATTATTCAACGAGCGGTAATGTAGGTCATAACTCACGCAGATGAAGTTTGTGGCACGAGCCGCAGGCGAGTGTTGTAATTCATCAAGTGAGTTATGACCATTACCGCAAGTAGAATACTATATTTTATCTACGACTATAACAATAAATACTAAGATACAAGTACAGAGAAAGAACTGTATTCACAAATCTCAATAGTTACCTATAACAATGCTATAAAAATGTTAATTGTAATTACTCATTTTGTTTATTAATAAAATCAACTGTGAAGTTTGAACAACCAGTAAACTGAATACGTGGGACTGAATTATGCAAGTATGGTAACATTAGCTACTTGTCTTATTTCTGATGGAGGTGTATATATTAATTCATCTTCACTATCTCAAGTTCGTAAATTGTAAATAGTGACTCATCGTCAGTTTACGGAGTTTCCTAGGCAATCCGCACTCTGAAACCCCACGAACCGACGATGAGCCACTATCCACAATTTCCGAACTCAAGTATATCTGAATTAATCTTTTTCAGTAGAAAATTCACAATATTATTAATTTAATTTGAAAACGTCAAAATTTTTAAAGTGACATTACTCCCCTCAGTATCAATAGGTAATAGACTATTCTATTTCGACCAACCGGCTTGTACAGAAGTACAGCCACCTCTTGATATTCGGTTCGTTAATAATTCCAAGAATGTTTTCACTTATAATATCCCTAGTGCTTGAATTATTGCCGGAAATTTTTCGAGTACATGAATTTTTTGAAAATTACACGAGTCGCGAAAATTACACTAGATTTGGTAAGAAAATTTCACACCAAGAAATGAAAATCATCCAACAATTCATAAATACTATTGGAAGCCCAACCTCGCCCAACGTTGCTTGACCTCATATATCGGTAACCTCGCCACGTCAAATATTTGACAGAAAAATTTCCACTTACATTAATTTCGCCGAGGGTCCATGGGAGGATAAAAATTTCCGGAAGATTTTTGGGTTGCCATAGCATCTAAACAAGAACGAATTTTTTGATTGGCTAAAAGAGTGAGGTGTGAAATTTTCCAATTTATTAGCGTGAGTTATAGCAGTGAGTAATTATAACTTACGCTGTTTGTTCATAGACACTACTAATTGCTCAAAAGCAGTTGAATAATCAATATATAACTTAATAGGAGTAGATAAAGTAATTAAATCCAGTCATTACCAAAAGAGCTTAGTTCATTCTAAATACTGTTGTCACATCTTACAAGGTTGAATACCAAAACTAGGATTCAATACATATTGGTTCATCATCACTTTTCGTGTTGCACGAAAAACACCAAAATGGTAGCCAAAAGTGCTCCATGCAGCCTCAAATTTAGATGTCTGCATTCTTAAGTACGCGCCTATAGTCAGATCCTCATTGAGAAATCAGTAATTCAAGATAGGATAACACTATTGCCAGAGTTCTTACATCAGAAAGAGTCATTGATGACATTTGAATAGCAGGGACGTACGCAGGTAAGCTAGACGGTAGTAGTGTTACTGATTTATTTTGAACTAACAGTAGCAATTACGTTCAACAATTTGAGGAAGTTATATGCACGTGAATCATGCAAAGTATACATTAAACAGGGTATTCTTAAATTTGTGCCAGAACGAAAAGATGCATTAATTTCAGGAAGGAATGAACCCTAATATGTCATTGTGCCTTGAGGCTTAATGAGCCATCGTTATGGCTCATAACACCTGCTACATTATTTACAGATTCTCTTATTGCCTATAAGAGGATTGAAAAGTGGATTGAAAGAACACTTATTTCAAAGTATTTATATTCAACTAAAGTCAAAATGTTGGTTATATGTTTTGAGAAATGTTATATTCGATAGAAACGAAAAAAAGTTGCAATTGGTTGTTCCAAAAAAGTTGCATTTAGATGTTTCGAAAAAGAAAATGTACTGGTATGATCAGAAATAATGTTTCATACAGCTGCATTCGAAAATCATAGAAAAACTTTCGTTTTATTTCCTTATATTTTAGGATTTTTTATACCACAACAGAAATTAGTTTTTATACCACAACAGAAATTAGATTTTGCACCACGTGCATGATTTAATGATATCGCGCCTTTAATTTATGCATCACTAACTATTCAAAAATCTTATAAAGCAATAGCAAGAGCTCAAAGGGGTTTCCCATGTCAGCTCTATAATTCCTGTCGCTTTATGTTGGACTGTCGGCATAATAAATATATGAACGAGTAACTATGCCTGTCGCTATTTTGATTTCTCCAAAATGTTTACTGAATATTCTCAACAAATGAAAACTTACAGATTCGAAAAGAGCTATTTATTATAACTCTCGTACAACCAAAATGGTAAAATCGAATTATTGGATACATTTAAATTCTTAAGAGGAACATTTTGTCACATTTTGAATTTTTCTTCAATAGTGCTCTCAAATCAAAAGAGTGTCTGCTACTGATTTATATAAATTGTAGATTTATTTCGACGTACAATTTACAATATTTACAGGAGATATTTCCTTATAGCAGGATCACTAAAATATAACCAAGAAATTCAGTAGCAATTGTACATCAAAAATTGGTTTGGATTGACAAACTTCTTCAGCAAAATTGCGTGAGATGAGTGAAATAGTTATTTGTTTCTCTGGTAAAAAATTACTGTTTTTAAGACCCCGTGCCATCAGGCAATCTTATGTGTTCCAGAATCAATCTTTTTCTACGAATGGAATTTTTCCAATCACAAAAGTGAAAAAAATATTTTATTGGAATTTGAATTCGTGGTCAATGAATAAGAACAAACAAGCAGAAGAGGTTCAAGGTTCAATTGCAAATTCCTTGTACTTATGATATTCAGATAAACTATATTGAAAAAACACAAAATATATACAATATGTACAATACTCCCTTTTGAATAAAAATATATTGAATCAATACTTAATCGATTAAATGGGTCTAGTATCTCTGAAGAATTGATTGTAAATTTAATTTTCAGAATTATCTTGCCTCCTGCAAAGCTTATGTAAGTCTAATGAACAGCAGAGTGGTGTGATAATTCACAAGACATAAGACTCGTAGAAAGTGAGGAAAATGAAATGGCTTCAAAATAAAAATAATAATATGTAACATCCCCAACCTCTCAGATATTTAGGTGGATGATGATAGTAATCTGTAATTATTACTCATAGCGTTAACCTAATCAAGTATGAATTTTGTAGAATCAAACTACATTCTGTTTTGACTTTTCTGATTTTTCAGTAAAGCTACCGTGAAAATTAACACACACAACTACCTAAAGAACTCAAGTTCATTACGAAACAAAATTATATAATAGCATATTACGAATTATGAAAAATGGTGGATTAGGTAATCAAATCTTCCGCAAAAAACCCACATACAATAGATATGGTCGTCGTCAAGTATTCAACAGAAAACAACTACTGCCCCCTACGATCGTTGAATTATATCTTTTTAATACTTGCCAAAGCTTTCTACAAAAAATAATTTGCAATGCATTTTAAATATCAAAGCTGAAATTTAACTGTAATAATAATAATATAATTTCAGCTTTGACATTTAAAATGCATTGCATAATAATATAACTTCAGCTTTGATATTTAAAATGCATTGCAAAGTAGTTCTTGTAGAAAACTTTGCCAAGTATTAAGCAGATATAATTCAACGTATTTTCTCCAATGATTGTTTTCCTGTACTTTTCTTCACCCATCGTAAATTAGCTTTTTCACCTCGTCTACCTTGGAAGTGGTTTTATCGGAAGCCACAATACGTTTCACTTCACTCCACACCAGGTCAATGGGGTCGAGTTCATAATGGTAGTAATACCTTCATTCATTTTTTGAAAAATTGATGATACGAATCATATAAAAACTTTGTATATTTTGAAGATTCCTAAAAACAAAAAGAAATTTCCAAAACGTTTCAACAAATCAACTTGTTGAACCAAAAACTGAAGTGACACACTTTATTACTCGACCGTACCTGTAAGCGACGTAGGCAACATTGGCGTGAAATGTCCCATTTGAAATGCATTGACGTATGTCACGTTAACTGACTTCTCAATGTGGATCAGACTATAGATGTTTATGTGAGTTTTCTAAAGAATCTATTGTTGGTGGTAAGCACACGAATGAAGTTGTTTGATATTAAGTAATTTACACTTTTCAGAGAATACTGTATTTATAAATTAGGTACCTTTTTTGTCTGTTATCCCTATTGAATCGCCCTCTGAAATAGTTGTTTTGATTGTAATTTTTATTGTTATATCTGTTTGAATTGTTTCGATATCTGTTAAAGTTTTGTCCTCTATATCTATTGTTAAAATTTTGGAAACGTTTTGTCTATTTCTAATATGAAACATAGTCGGTTGTTGCTGGTTCTCTTGAGTGATTTTGTCTTTTGCTCCATTATTTGTTTCGGTCATTATATTGTAATTCCGCGCTTTTATGATACTTCTTAGTTCTGTATTTTTAATAACTTTTGCAAAAATGTCAATGAGAGCTTTCCTGGTTCCGTACTGACCTTGAAATCTTTGATGTCTTTTTGAACTTCCTCCAAGTTGGTACTCAGATCCGGCATTGGATTTCTGTTGGAAATTTCAGGAATGTGCACATAATCCATTCGCTTTTCTAGCTCACTAAATTTTTCCTTTATTTCATCGTGGAGCGTTTCCTTAAATTTTTTCATTTCTTCTTCCATTTCATCTTTGATTTTCTCCATCTCTGTTTCAACAGTGCCCATTCTTTCTTCCAACCGATTCGCCACACTGCAAACTTCTTTCAAGCTTCTCGAAATTTCTAGAAGCTCTTCTCTCAAATTCTCCAAGTTTTCTAGAAGCTTCACTTCTAAATTTTTCGAATTTTCGTGAAGCTTTTCTTCCAGGCTCTTCACATTTTCTTGAAGTTCCTCTTTTAGACAATTCGAATTTTCTAGAAGTTCTTCTTTCAGGCTGACAGAATTTTCTTGAAGCTTTTCTTCTAGATTTTTCGAGCCTGAAGCTTTTCTTGAAGTTTCACTTCTAGACTTTTCGAATTTTCCTTAAGTTTTTCTTCCAGATATTTCGAATTCTCGTGAAGCTTTTCTTCTAGATTTTTCGAGTTTTCGAGAAGTTCTTCTTTCAAGCTAACAGAATTTTCTAGAAGCTTATCCTCCAGACTCTTTGAATTTTGAAGAAATTTATCATTTTGTCTCTTATTGTCTTTACCGAGATATCAGTCTATTATTTATTTCACACACAGTTTTCAGTTAATTGTCCCGCGACGCGCAAAACTATCCACTTTGCACTCAAATGTTCAACGGGTCCACTTACTGTCTATTAGGCGCGATAAACGTCTATCAGTTTTTAAACGGCGAACACTTTAACACTTATTTATTTCAAACATCCGACTTCTGACAACAAATGTAGTGAAACTGCACTAACTAATTTTCCTAATTTATTTAAAACACTATTTACAACAATTATTTACTAAAATATTGACTTCAATAACTATTTCAATTTATTTCTACTGTGGCTATCTATCATCGAACTCTGGAACTGTAACTAACTCTCCATTCTCACTGTCCCGCTTATATACTCCCAAGCAGATTCCATCCACGACTCTCGATTATTCAGGAGTATAGAACATTTCATCTAGATGGCTCTTCGAATAGTATCGAGCGATCGATTTATTCCAGCTTGTTCTCGGCGATCCGTACGCCAGCAGATATGCTGTTGTAGTTGAACGAGGGTGCATAATTAATTAGATCAGGGCCGGTCTCGAAATCATTACAATGACATTTAAAATTATTACATTGTGGTCCACAACTGTTGCTGAATTCGATACGTGACAAATATTGGTCATTGTCAGGTCGAACTCTTGCGCTAAAAACTGTGTATGACTGTACCCGCTGTTTCAGAGCAAAACCCACTCTCATTCATCCTATCATGGGAAACTTACCAGAAAAGCTACTGATTCCCGCACCTGCCTTTAACACAAATGGATGTGACTATGCAGGGCCTTTCTTGATTAAAAATAAACGGGGTCGTGGTGCAGCAGTATCGAAATGCTACATAAGCTTATTCATATGTTTCACAACTCATGCAATCCACTTAGAATTGGTGTCTGATCTTTCGACAGAATCATTTATAGCGTCTCTTAGGCGTTTTGTAGCCCGCAGAGGGAAGTCTGCATTTATTTATTCAGACAATGGCACTTATTTTAAGGGTGCCTGATCAGAACTAGAAAAATTAGGTGATTTTTTGGTAACTAATAATAATTACTTAACTAACGAAATCAGAAATATGGAAATATCGTGGTCATTCATACCCGAATGCTCGCCACATTTTGGTGGTCTCTGGGAGGCAGGTGTTAAATCGGTAAAACACCATTTATGCAGAGTAGCTAATAACGCGTCCCTGACATTTGAACAATTTTCTACACTTCTCACTCAAATTGAAGCTACCCTAAACTCTCCTCCCCTTTCTCCTTTAAGTACCGATCCTTCACATTTGGCACCACCTACTCCTTCACACTTCCTGATTGGAAGAGCCGCAACTTCAGTCGCAGATCCAGACCTGACTGAAATTCCAGAAAATAGACTTTTGCCTTCCAGCGTATTCAGCAACTCCACCAACATTTCTGGAAGCGCTAGTCTCAAGAGTACATCAGTGAACTTCAACAACGACACAAATGGAAAAGCAGCCAAGGCTCCATCAAGATTAATGATTTGGTGCTGCTGAAAGACGACCATCTCACCCCACTCAAATGGTCACTAGAACGAATCGTGAAGCTGATATGGAAAGGACCATGTAGCCAGAGTAGCTATTGTACGAACGTCGGCAGGCAACCTGAAGCGGAACTTCTCAAAAATTTGCCCATTGCCTATGTGTAGTGAATGATTGAAGAGCAATATTTTGTGCTAATGTGTTTATTGAAAAACCTTCTATTGTACTAAGAACTATAAAACTCTGACTGAATCAAGTCGATTTCATTTTGTTACATTTTCATTTTTCATAGTCGGCTATTAATCTTGTTCATTGGTCGAGATCCACACCCGATCCCTGCTGAATATCGGTATATGTCGACGATGTAAGGTCTGTAAGGTAAATAGGATCTTTTTGATCATTGAAAACGAATGAGTTCCCACTAATATTCAATTCTCCAACACCTATAAACGCCGTAGTTTATATGTGACATTACTAAAAGTGCCCAATCGTTCTCCAGCGCCGCAGCTGCTATGCAGGTCCAGACCCGTCTGGACAGGGAGATCATACCGTATCTGGAGGATAACAAGATCGTGGTGAACCCGGCTAAGTCCGAGGCCATCAACTTCTCCAAGAAATTCAGATTTTCGAAAGTCCCGCAGAAGTTGAGGGTCAAGGGCAAAGCTGTGGAGGTAAAAACCAATGTGAGATACCTGGGAGTACAGTTGGACAAGCGCACAACGTGGCACAAGCACCTGAACTTGACTATTCAGAGGGCCGCAGCTGCGGTAAAACGCGTATACCCACTAATAGCCAGAGGTTCCCGCATGACGCTTGAAGCTAAGATGGCCATCTACAAGCAGATGATCCGGCCGGCCATGTTGTACGCCTGCCCAGCATTCTGCAGCCTGCCCAAAACTCCATTTATGAGATTGGACAGGATGCAGAACAAAGTACTCCGTATAATCACGAACAGCGATCGCTATATCCGCTTGGATGCTCTGCGCGAGCTTGCGGGCGTCGATTCGATCCCGACACATGTAAAGAATTTTTCGTAAAAATTCTACAAGTTCCACCTCTTCAAGAGTTCTTTAACCAGAGATCTCACCAGACTCCGAATATTCGATAATGAGCCCCGCAAACACGGCGGGCTCATCTATCAAGCGCTGGATATCTTCCAGGAAAGACGGGAAGAACCGGTCCCATAGGACCAGTCGCATGAATTGACAAACACCAAATACCTCAACCCGGTTTTTTGCTGTTAGCCTTTTCCGGGATTAGCTCGCAATAATCAGCCTCACACGAACTTAGACAAGGGCAGTATCTAGATAGAATGCAAATGAACGACACGCATAAGCTTCGCAGGAGGCGTGTATTATGCCATCTACAACCCCCAGGAGTTGCATAGATCAACCCACCGCTAACATCAGCGGAGGCGGTTGTCAGCGTCCCCTGACCGCGACCCTAGGCACCCCTTGGCACAAGCGCTCGCCCACCCTCCTCAGCAATGAGGACGGAGGGGGGGGCGGCTCTCAGTGCGTCCGTATACCACCGTTGGACCTCCAAGCCCACGTGGGGTGAAGAAAGAAGACGCTGGTGTATGATTGTATTTAGTCAACTCTGCGGTGAACTTATTGTAATTTTATAAAATAAACCTTTATTTATTTATTCATTTATTCATTTATTTATTTATTTATGCATTTATTCATTCATTTATTTATTTATTGGGTTCGAATCCTGCTCGAGGAGAATCTTTTTTCTGGAATTTCAAAAATCTGTCTGAATGCCGCAAATTTTCTTTATCATATTTATATCACAGACACAAACCCTCTTCTTTAGATATATGCTGTCATCACGAAATCTTTTTCAAATAGTATAAAATAAATAGCGTAAATTTATTGGAGATTTATTTCAACCGTAAGAAGAGGTACATTCCACTAGAAACCCAACAGATTATAGTCCTTTCATTCACAGACTTTGTGGCATTTTAAATAAATAGGGGATTTATGTTAGCACAACACTCCCGAATGGTATTCTCTAAATGTTCTTTGTTTGCAAATGGTCTGTATTTATACACTTTTTGTTTCAGATAACCCATAGAAAAAAGTCCATTGGAGATAATTTCGGTGATCTTGGTGGCCAATAATCTTCCCAATCTCATCCTATCACTTTGACGATACACTGTATCACTGCTACCGTTTGGTGGATCGGTGCCCCGTCTAGCTAATACCACAAATTTCGTCTAACACTTAGAGGCAAATGATTCATAAAGAAATTTTTGTACATGTCTGCGTTCAAGTTTTCTCTAAAAAAATATGGTCCAATTATTTGGTTATGTTATAAACCACACCCATACATTTGTCTTGAATAAATATTGGTCATGGCATTTCTATTACAAAATTTGGATTATTGTTGGACCACCAGCGATAATTTTGGGAACTAACTGTTCCGTTTGAAGTGAAAGTTGGCTCGTCAGTCCATAAAATCCTGTAGGGATATGCAATATTATTTTCTTTCTCACCTTGGAACCAAAATGAAAATCCTACTCGAATATCGAAATCTTTTTCTTTAAGAGTGTCTATGAACTTTGGCTTATAGGGATGGAAATTATTTTTGTGCAAAATTCTTCTCAAAGTTTCTCTGCCAACCCCTGTATTTTCACTAATACTGCTAATATTAGTTTTTCCGTTTACAACAACTCTCAAACAAATATTGAGTTGTTCTTCTTCATTATATTTTATTGGATTTTGCGGTTTCTTGAAACGATTGTCCACAGAGCCAGTTTCTTTGAATGTTTTCAATATCCTTCCCATGGTACTAAAGTGAATATTTCTTTCTGGATGCCGGTGATTGAAAATACAAGCAACATCTCGATATGGCACATTCTCACCACATGAAAGAACGATTTCCACTTTGTCTTGTATGAATAACATTGTACAAAAAACTTCGTTGGTATTACGGGTTTGTTTGTAACTGAATTATTGGTAAGAAAAATAATTAAACTGGATAAAAATCTATTGAAAAAAGAAATACGAGTGTAATAAGAATTAAAAGAAATTCGTTTATTCGATTACTGACATATTAACGTCCATATATTGAAAATCCACATCAGTTTAACAATGAAATGAAAAAACTAGATGAACTTTGCAACAACAAAGACGAATTTCTGGAGGCGCACTTTTTTTTATTTTCTGGTAACAGGCCAATGTGGATATTTTCTGGGCAAGATATGACATTGAAGTCTCATATTCATCAAAATTATGAAATTTGAATCATGTTTCGTTTGAATCGATAGAGCGAAAGATTCAAAAATAAAAAAATGGAAAAAAGTCGAAGTGAACTGAGCAACTTTTTTCTTTGGCATTTTTCGAAATTTCCAAAAAAAAAAACTGATTTTTTGAGGATTTTCGAAAAAAATGTAAAATTTTACAGGTTTAGAGAAGCACATGAAAAAAGGAAAGATGCTGTATTTTACTCATTTCTCAAGCACAAACTAACTGCGAAGTCAAATTTTCTTTATATCTGTTAATAAAAAAAACTTCCATATGTCGCGAACTTTATGTGTGACACTGAATGAATTGATGGATGTAGCCCAACGCCGGATTGGGGACTTTTTTCGCCTAATTTGAACACGATACGAGACTATACCTATACCGCAGCAAACCTTGATAAACCTCTTCTGATATGAATTTTCCGATACGAAATGATGCGAGGTGTCCTTATGTATGAAGTTGAAATGATGCACTATTGGATTTTTGTTTATACAGGGTGGACGATCAAAGTACGATTGCTGGAGTTTTATGATAACTAGTAATATGTTTTAAAAACTAGAGCAAACTAGACAACAGAGTCTATAAGCAGAAATAATTTTCGAATATACAGGGTGAACCAACAAAAATCTACATAATGGAGTACATGTTTTAAATGGAAAGCCATGTACATTAGTCCATTTTTTGAAGAATTTGTGTGATCTCCACGCGCCTTTCAATATCATTAGTGTCTATCTCTGAAAATTATGAATTTGTCAAAATAATGCCATCTATGGAATTCAAGACGAAATAATAAAGACACCATTTGCTAGACAGATTTGTGATATTTCTGATCCATTTACATATCCGTGAAATTATACAGGGTCACTAAAATGATTTTTATGATAATAATAGGATTAGAACATATTGACTTATTGAACGTAAAAATGTTCTGTTTTGTTAATCCTTTTTCACTGTCACACGTGCCTTTGCAAATGGCATGAGAATACCACAGAAATAATTTTAATAAACTTTTTAGTGCTGAATGTTATCTAAGAAGATTTCGTTGATATAATTTTTGGTTTGGAAGTGACTGAAAGAAATGATTCCGATGACCTGCTAGATCCCTAGATCTCATTTAAATCGTTTTTCACTATGGGGATACGTGAAAGAAATCGTATAGGTATAGATATACATCAAAATATGAATGCTTGCCGTAATTTCGAGCAGAAGAAAACTAGTTCTGAAGACGGTTAGAGATTTGTATTAACCATATAATGGGGGACATAGTACTTAAGTATCAGTGGAAATTAGACAATAGTTATTTCCTACATCTAGTATTCCAAAAAAATTTTTTACAAATTAAATAAATCGTCAATCGAACAAGTTAGTTCATTTTGTTTTCCAATCCCCTATTTTATGTATATTTCGCATGTGAATTGTTTTTTTTGCTTGCAATTTTGTTAGAATATGTACATTAAGGAAGATGTATTGAGAACCACCAAAATGAATAATTAATCCCATGTATTTTCATGGTACGAAGCAATGTATGTCATAGAAAAGGGGAAGTAGTAATTTGGGGGGAGGCCGCTATCGCAGCCAGGCAAGTAGGCCCACATGGACCCTTTTTGCCATAGAAAAGAAGTAACTGAACATGTCGAAGTGAAAAAAATCATGTCCCTATCCGACTTGAGCCCTGTATGATTTAAGGATTTTTGGATAGATCAGAAATATCGCACCATCTATCTGTCGAATGGTATTATAGTTATCTTCTTTCAAATCTCATAATCGTGACGACAGTGATTTTTCGGCATGCATCTACAGATGTATATCATTACGTTCAAATGGATGGAAGACAGTCATTAATATTGGATGGGTAAATGGAGGTTACTGAAATGCTTGAAAGAAAGTACTTCATTGCCATCATTTTCCATAACGCAAGAATATGTTCGTTTTCAACAAAACGCGTTGGAAATCGAGCGTTTTTTCAATATTGTCACTCTAGAACGGAAATGCTGTCACAAAATAACATATTTCGAAAAACTTCAACATTGTGTTGCGAGATCTGATAATGTCAAAGACGGTTGTGGAAAAAAACTCTTGTAGAAGATTAATAGGATTGCAAAACTAGCAGTCGGAAGTTTGTTTTTGAATTTTACTCAATCATAATGAGGCTGAGACTTCGGCCCAAAACCGGCCTCGCACCCTGCGGCCTTCCGAGTTTTGCTCGGTAGCTCGCCTACGTAGCCTGATGTAGCCCTTGAAACTATATGGTAGAAGAGCATCATCAATAAAATATGCTTAAAAAAATCCTATGGAATAGATAATATACCTGGACATGTTCTAAAGGCAGTCGGGGATATTATATCACAACCTGTTACTATTCTAATCAAAAAAAGTTTTTGTGAGGGAAAATATCCAGACGAACTCAAGTATTCAAAAGTTGTTCCAATTTTCAAACACAAAGGGAATAAGGATGAAATGAAAAACTACAGACCAGTTGCGGTCCAATGTCACATAGGTAAAATATACGAAAATATACGAATATCGATGAGATGATACCACATATACACGATTCCCTGAATAAAAAAGACCATATTGATCACGGCCTGTTGGAAAACAAACTTTACCAAATTGGAGTCGAGGCCCATGTTTAGAATGGTTACTCTCATACTTATCGAACAGAAATCAACAGGTCGAGATCAATGGTGTAAGATCAGATCCTATGAAAACACACACTGGTACCCCACAGGGATCATGTCTATCCCCCACTCTGTTCAATATATTCATTACAGACCTTCCAAAACTATTGCAAGTAAGTGGATCCCCGATTATTTATGCGGATGACACAAACTTGATTATCAGCGGAAAATCAGATCAAAAAATACAGGACAAGTCCCACAAATCAATCAAAACCATATCAACACCGACAAATCTGTAGCATTTCAATTTTACACAAAAAATATCGATGTTAATCATAGTTTACTTCTTCATACAGACGGAAAATCATTAGAGAACTCGGCCTGTACGAAATTTTTAGGGATCTACCTAGATCAAAAACCAACTCGGAACAACCACTTAGATAAAATAATGGCAAAATTGAGTTCATATTGTTTTGTGATAAGAAACTTACATAATACTGTATCAATTGAAGTGCTTAAATTGCTATACTTTGGACTCATATGGCATTGTTTTTTGGGACAAGCTCATAACTCGGGCCGACTCTTTAGTGCCCAAAAAAAAGTTATACGTTGCATAATGAAATTACCTAGATCAACATAATGTAAACATCATTTTGATATCCTGGACTTATTGACACTTCCATGCCTATATATTTATTCAGTCATTATGTATATAAAAAATAAAAATAAACCGCTCTTAGCGAGGAATTATATCCATGATCACCACACTCGTAATATGGAGAAAATTGAACTACCATTCTCCAGACTGTCAATTGGATTCAATGATATAATAAAATATGTACTATGAAAGAGTATAGGTGCTTCAACACCACCCAATTCAAACATAATCTGAAAGCACTACTGAAACAGAAATGCTACTATTCAGTACAGGAATTCATGGATGATAACCTGATTGAAAACTCTCAACCCAACAAAGCTTTAAATTTATTTTAAAATGATAGTACGTACCAAAATTTTTATACTTGTAATATTCTCATAGATATCTCTCTCAGAAGTTAAGCTTTGCATTATCTGAATATTGTATTCATTACAATTTTACAATTTTAACCAAGTTATATTATAATTTTTGTTGGATATCAAGATTGGCAGCATTATACCTTTTAGTTAGATTGATATAGTTACATATACTTACATAATAAAATATTCTGTACTGTCAAGTTTAATAAATACACATTTTCTACATTTTCATTACGAAGTATTGTTCTTTTTACTGATAAAAACAACAGGTTATGGGCCCAGTCACCCTAACTGTATTATAATTGCGATAGTAAGGAAGTTTGAGTAAAAAGAAATCATCGAAGTTGACAAAAAAATCAGCCGATGAAGCTGAAACTGTCATTTGGAAAAAGGATGATGCACATGCTATGACAGATCTCATTCTAGCAATAGGACCTTCCGAACTTAGACACATTAAGAATTGCAGAATATCGAAAAGTATACCAGTCACAAGGTCCAGCAAGGAAAGCCATGTTATTGAAGAAGCTCATTCATTACAAAATGCAACAAATTAATGACATGAGAGAGCATCTTGCCAACTTCTTCGAAATCATTGACAAACTAGAAGAGATGAATTTGAAAATCAACGAAGAATTAGTCGCCATTTCACTATTGAATAGTATTCCAGAGTCATTTGAATCGTTCAGAATTGCGACTGAATCCCGAGAAACATTACTGTCACCCGAAGCATTAAAAATCTAATTATAAGAGGAATTCGAAGCTCGAAAAAAAAATATTGAAGAAAAACGTCAGACGCAATATTCATATCCAAAAATCAGAAGAAGAAAACGCACGAGAACAGAAACGAAGATAATAATACGAAGAGACAAGAATTTTTCAAGTACACCTGTCACCGATGTGGAAGATTTGGCCACCGAATCAGAGACTGTAGATCAAAGACGTGGAATAAAAAGCCAAATAAAGATCCAACAAGCGAAACTTCAAAATGTGCAGAGACAGATGAAATTGCTCTCAACATATCTGAAAGTTCAAGAAGTTCGTGGTGTTTAAATTCTGGTGCGTCATCTCATATGTGTTCAGATGAAAGTAAATTCAACACAATGAATAAAACTACATGAACGTTTTTGAATCTGGTAAACAGTGGATCCACGAGAATTGAAGGAATGGGTACCGTTAATTTGATTGTATTTTTTGTGTCACGTAATTGATCTCTGAAATACGTAACTTTGCCCTCATTTAACCACCAATCTTTCTTTCTCCGTCACCAAGATCCCCATGCATAGACTTGAATTTGAATAGTCTTGTGTAAATATAAATTAAAAGAGTACTCTTTGAAGTTTGTCCAAACTTTTGGAAAATAAAGTGTCAGGGATACTACAAATTGACGATCATGATAAAAATGATTAATAAAATTTCCGAAAGCCTGGACAAACTTTAAAGAGTACCTACTCTTTTAATTTGCTGTTTTTCGATTAAATTCCGAGAGCTCCAAAATCTTGTCGACCCACTCGTCGGGAAAAAGTTTTGGAAATCTAGAAATTAAAAACGAATTCACTCAGAGTTGGAACTGAACAATGTTTGGCTGCTTGTCAATGTGTAGATAAACATCTAACTTTGAATTCCATGATTCGTTTCAAATTTAATTTCAATTAGTGACTATACATATTCAGAACGTCAATTTCCACTCAAATATGAAAAATACAAATATAGATCATAGATTACTGAATAGATCTAACAATTATGTTAGTGAATCATTGCAGTATGGGTACTTACAGTCTGAGTCTTTTATTAAGATTTCATTAATTATGGAAACAGATGTTCTGTAGACCTTAAATAGTTTGGAAATAAATTCAGGAAACTTCCTTGTGAAGATATCTTCGTCTTTCCCAGTTATGAGAATGAATTCGTATGATATCTGAAATGCAACAGATCAGTGAGGTCACAAAAAAATATATATATTTTTCAGCTTTGCAGGCAATTACCAATGTATCTGTATCCAAAATCCTCGGAAGTCATCAGGAATTCTCAGTCTGCTAGTACTTCTAAGAGTTACAGTGGCTTTAGTTATTTCAAAAATATCAATCCGATTTATGATGGGGTCTGCGTATTCGAGAAAATTCTTATGTGACTCAAATTCTTCGTCCTCGCATATACTATCAAATGATGTTGCTACTGATGTTTGTCATTTAGGCTTTATTCTATCTCTGAATATGGTTCTTATTCGGTTTGTTAGGAAACCCTTTTTTATTACTGGATCAAAGAATGCTTCCTATTGAAAAATATATATAAATGTTATATCTTTGGATTCACCAAAGACTTTTTGAAAACAGACTTTAAACTTTTATTTTATTTATTTGACAAACAGAAATTAAAATGGTAACATACAATGCCAGTCAGACTTATTGATATGCAACTAAATATTGGAACAGTTACTCGATCATGAACGTGCATCTGAACGTGCATCTGAACGTGCATCTGAACGTGTATCTGAACGTGTATCTGAACGCTGAGATGTCGGGATCCTCTTGTTTTATAAGTTCCCACTTGTTGACTGGAAAAGTGCTGATTCCAAGGGTACTGGGGTTGGCGCCAGGATTCTAGCTGACTCCAAGGAGAAATAGGTCATGCGACCCAAATACGCATTTCCTAAGGCGTAATACTGGACAAAGGGCTATTGTCTATTTTGATATAACAACTCCCCATTTTATGAAAAAGTTTTGGAAATTTTTCTTTTTCAGGAAGTCCTGCACAACATTTATATGTATTAAAATTTCGTGAAAAGTATAGGTTACATTTTTCTCGAAATATATTTGTTTTTTCACATGAATTCTTGTAGTGCCAACAAATGCATTACAATAAACATTCATTTTTAAAATTGAATTTGTTTCAATAATTTTCGTTTTTGTTTCTTTGTTACATGTTAATGTTACAGGCAAAGGGTCTGAAACAATTATAAGCTATGTGTTTAAATCGATTTCATGAACATTATAATTTTGTGCGAAAAGTATACTTGTTTTACAAGCTTGAGGTAATTCCATTAAATGTCTAAATATTTGAGCTTCACAAATAGCATTAGTATCAATTGGGTAAGGCAATATTTTTTCACATATTTTCATTCTATAAATCAATGATTTACAATTTTCAAAATTTGGAACAATTATATATATATCAGTTGTAGGTAAAATATGATGTAATCCAGTTCCATTATCCAATATAGGAATAGGGTAAGGTCGATAAATGGTATAGACTTCGGGTTCAACAAGGGTTATTTTTAAAATATAGACAATTTTTGTGTCTGTTTGAAATGCTGCGAGTTCAATTAACTCGAGGTATTTTGCTACTGATGCAAACTTTGGTTGTAAAGGCAAGTAGTTATTTTCCAAGGATTGTGATACTTCCAGAAGGCAGTTCACTAAATCTTTTGGTTTTATTATTGAAGTATGAATGATCATCAATCTAGCAAAAGTGATTGAGGTCAAAATATCATCAAGATATTCTTCTAGAAATACAAAGTTTTCCATAAGGGATTCACAAATATGTATAATTTTTTAATAAATTGTCTGAAATATCATAGATTGATTGCTCTATGTTTTTCAAATCTTCATTGAAGGTAGCTTCATCAACTTGCAGCTTTTGAATAGTTTCATTAAAATTTTTTGATTACTGAAGTAGTGACGGAAATTTAATTTTTTAATAAATTCTCTATTTGGTGTTCATCTTTGTATAATTGGTTTATCGAGTTGGTAAAGTATTCCCCATCTGGAGAATCGAGATTACCAGATATAGCTTTCCATATACTGCCAACTCCATTAATTAATCCACGTTTTGTTCTTTTTGAATAATCTTCAGTATCAATCTTTATTTGATCGTACTTTGATTCGAGGGAATTCGAAATTTGATTTAGCATAGTTATATGTGTTTTTACATCAGCATAAAAATAATTCATTCTTGAATTCGGGGTTTCGAGCATTAGCATCATTTGGTTTAAAATATTTTGATTATGATCTAAAACTGTTCTTACTGAGGTAAGGTCTTTATATACTAACAATGTCCATTTGTCATTTGAAACTTTTGCATGTCCTTCTTCATGGTAGTATATGCCAATCGTGTTATTCACGGGTTGAAGAATATATTGCGATTGTGAGCGTACAGCACACAGGATTAAAAGGATGAGTAGAAGCATCTGAAATAAAAATTTCGGATTTACTCATGGTATGGTTTTAATTTATCAAAATTAAATTTGCTTTGTTGTTTTGTTTCAAGATTCTTCAAAAGTGCGGAATTTAAATAAATATCAATTATTTCAAAAGGTCCATTGAATTTATTTTTTAATTTTGAACCTATTTGACTTTCTTTTACGTAAACCTTATCTCCGATTTTATATTCAGGGGTTTCTTGTGTTATTCCTCCATCAAAGCGTTTTTTAGATTTTTCTTCACTCTTGATTATTTTTTCTCTAGCTACTTTATAATAGTATGAGATTCTATTATTTAAATCTCGAATATATTTACTAATTAACTGTTCTTGGTTATATATTTGTTCGGGTGGTCTACCAGCTGTATGACCAAATATAAGTTCATATGGTGTAAAACCATGTGATTTTCTGCTACATATGCTCTGATCATTTCTGTCAATGTCGCGTGGAATCTTTCTAGAGATCCATTCGATTGGGGATGGTCAATGCTTGAAAATGTTAATTTCATGTCATATAATTCACAGAGGTCGTTCATTATATGGTTATTAAATTCTTTGCCTGAATCACAGTGGATTCTAAGGGGTGTTCCATAATGTTGGAAGAAAAACATTAAAGAGTGAACTACTGATTTAGCTGATTTATTTGGCATTGGGTATGCTTGTGTAAATTTTGTTAGTTCGTCTCTTATTGTGAGGATATATGCGACTGATACTTGTAGTATATCAACGTTTATTCTTTCAAAAGGTGTTCTTGGTGTTTCAGTAATTACGAGAGAGTTTTTTAAGATTTTTCCTACAGATTTTTGTCTTTTGATAAATTTCACATTTATTAATGAAATTTTCTACGTCTTTCGTAATTCCATGCCAGTCATATTTTTTTAATTCTTCTCAGGGTTTCATTTATTCCTCTATGAAGATTAGATTTTCCATTATGGTATTTATCAAGAATAATAGGTATAGAGTCTTCATCTGGTGTCGTTGTTATATTTTGACATAGTATTATCTTTATATCTTCCACGTCAGAAAGTATATATGAAAGTAATTCTTGTAAGGGTAAGTCAGGGTTGTTATCAGTATAGTATGTTGCTGATGGTTTAAATTCATGTTAGTCTTTGAAGAGTGATGTAAACATTTCTTCTAGTGCTTCTTGAGGTTCAAATGATGTAATTATTATGAAATATTTCCTATTTTTTACTGTTTTGCTAGGAAAAATATTTATTTTATTCTTTTCACATTTATGATTGTCTTCGAAAATATCTTCTCAAATTTTCTCACGTAACTGATGGTCTTTATACTGTTGGAAAACTATCAGAATATTTTTATGAGTTTTGTCTAATATTGAGAGTTTGAAAATTGAATTTTTGAATAATCAATTATTGATTTTTTCCTACATAGGTCTACAAAATTATCGAACTCTTGTTCCATAGTTTCAGGAGATATTTCAGTTTTTTCTGAAACATTAGATTCATTGTCAGTTTCATTATTTGTCAATACTTTGGTATGAAATTGAGAAGCGTCTTTAAAATGATTAATTTTGATTCGACTTAGAGCGTCTGCATTTTTGTTATATTTTCCTGGTTTGTAGATAATTTCGTAATCGTATTGCTCGAGTTTTATTCGCCATCTTGCGAGTCTACTTCCTGGGTCACGTATACTGAATATCCAAGTTAGAGGTCTATGAACACAATATAATTTGAATTTTCTACCATAAATATAGGGCCTAAAGTACTGACCATATAATAGATAAAAGTTCACGTTCAATTGTACTATATTTAGTTTCTGCTGGACAAAGTGTGCGTGAGGCGTATGCTATAGGTAGATCTTGACCTATGCGTCCTTGTGATAACACTGATCCGATTGCAAATGATGATGCATCAGTGGTTAAAATAAAAGGTTCATTAAAGTTGGGATATATTAGTACAGAAGATTGAGAAAGAATTTCTTTCGGTTGTTTGAAAGCTTTTTTACATTCTTCGTCAAAAATAAAAGGAATGTCCTTCTGTAAGAGTCTTGTCATTGGTTTAGATATTTTTGCAAAATTTTGAATAAATCTGCGATAATAACCTGCTAATCCCAAGAAAGATTTGATGTCTTTTTGATTTTATGGTTCTGGGAAATTTACTATGCAACTTATTTTGTCGGGGTTTGGTTTAACACCTTTTTCAGAAATTATATGTCCGAGATAAGCTACTTCTTTTTTTAAAAATTCACATTTGTCTGGTTGAATTTTGAGGTTAGCTTTTCTGAGTCTTTGAAATACTTCTGTTAGTCGAGAAATATGGTCATAAAGTGTTGCTGAGTAAACTATGATGTCATCCATATACACTAAACAACGTTCGTTCTGTATACCTAAGAGTATGTTATCCATAACTCTCTGAAAAGTACTAGGGCTGTTTTTTAACCCGAATGGCATTCTTCTGAGGTATTCATAATGACCGTTCTCAATAGAGAAAGCTGTTATTTTGAATGTCATTTTCATCTACTTCAATTTGATGAAAACCTGAGGCTAAGTCCAAAGTTGTGAAATAAGTACATTGTCCTAATTGGTCAAGTATGTCTGTTATATTTGGTAAGGGATACTTATCATCAACTGTTATTTGGTTAAGTTTTCTATAGCTATAACTACTCTCCATTTTTGTTTACCGGAGGCGTCTAGTTTTTTTGGTACTACTCATACTGGAGATGACCAGGGTGATATTGAAGGTCTTATAATATTTTGTTCTAACATTTTCGAAACTTGGGACTTCACTTCTTCTTTGTGAATTTGGGGGTAACGATGAGATTTAGTAAAAATAGGTTTAGCGTCATTGGTGTCAATTTTATGTTTACTGCATTGGTAAAAGTTTATATATCTCCTTCTAGGTAAAATATATCAGAAAATTCAAAACTTAAGTTTTCAATTGTTTCTTTTTCTTCTTCGTTGAGATGTTCGAGCCTTAAGTTATTTTTAATTTCATGTCTTCTATCAATAATTTGTTGTTGATCATTAAATTGGTCATTTTGATTAAAATTTAAAATATTTTCAAAGTTTTGAATTGGTTCTAAGATTAAATCTGAAAAATCAATCCTTTTTTTATGGTATTCACGTTAATTATTGTTGTAAAAAATTCTCCTTTTTCATTTGTTTTTACAATAGCATTTGGAAGTCTTACTTTTTCTTTTTATGAAGCAAGCAGTATTGCTTCTGAATTTTTTAAATTTGAATTTAATTTGAAAACTTTTTCTACTCGTGGTTCAATTTCGATAATGTTCACTGTTTTATTGGTTTCAGGAATTTCAGTTTCATTAGCTATAGGGATTTCGTCTTGTAAATATCGATAGTAGTCAGTTGGGCTTTCAAAAAATAATTCCTTGAATTGTATTCAAAAATATCATCAGAAATATAGTCTAGTTTTTCATTTGACGTTGGTTGTCAGCTGAGAGTTTCTTGTGAAATTTTGTCATTCAATTGCCATGTTAATGGTGAAAATTTGGGTTTGTTTTCAATATTTCCTGTTTTTGGTTCGACTTTTATTAGAGGAACTGTTTTGTAATTTAAAATCAATTTTCTATTTTTGATATCTACAATGCCTTCGTAGTGTTCAAGAAAGTCACATCCTAAGATTCCATCAAATTCTATATCAAAGTCATAAATATAAACTTTGTGGGGATTGTTTAATTGAAATGGTATTAGAGTTGATTCAGTAATAATTATTTTTTGACTAGTTATACCTGAGATTGACATATTTTCGGGATTTCGAATCCGTAATTTTTCACAAGTTTACCAGCACTCATATCAATTAATAATTTAAATGTCTTTGTTGCATCAAGAATGTAAAAGAGATTATTTGAGCTGATGGTGTTTAAACGAATTCCTGCAAATTCAGGGTGTCGAGTTTCTGTGTTAGTATATTCGTATTGTGAATCATTTCTTCTTTGATAGGAGGTTTGATTGAAAGATGCCTCGTTGAAAATCCGAGTATTGTTCATTGTTTTCATGGTATGCTTGCTCGTTATCTTGTGGTTGACAATAATCGTATTCGTTGTAATATTCGGTTTCAGGTTCATAATATTCTTGATTATCAGTGTAATCAATGTCTAGGTCTTTTCGATTATGAATTAAGTCATAGTATTGTGAGTTATTTTCAGAGTTCATACAGTGTGTTCTCTGAATATTAGGTCTATAATTGGGATTTGGTTGTGTTACAGTATTTCGTTGTTGTTGAAAATTAGTATTGGGTCTCATTAGAGGCTTTTGTTGTTGGGAAGAACTTGTTTGATTCATTTGAGAACGATTCTGATTTTGGAAGTTTGGTCTTGGTTGATTTTGGAAATTGGGACGATTTTGAGAATTTGGTTGATGTTGAAAATTTGGTTGAAAAAGTCTTTGTTGGTAATTTTGAAAATTAGGTTGTCTTTGGAACATATTATTTTGATTTTGCCTTGGTTTTTGATTTTGAGCTGGAGTAACTCTTTGATTTTTTTGAGATTCAAAATATGATAATTGAATTTCACGTTTAATTCTATGAGCTGCTTCTGCCATATTTATAGGGTTACTTGCTCTAATTATTTGTCCTATTCTTGGTTCTAATCCTGTCAGAAGTGTATTGAGAGACATGTTGTTGACTAGAGTAATTTGTGCGTCTTTTTGTTCAGCTGTTAATAATGATTTGTTTATAGAGGCGACCATTTTTGCGTTATGTGTTTGTATGCGAGAATGGAAAGTAATACCTGTTTCTCCATGCATTTGTTTCATTCTTTGCAAATCTTGACTTAATGAGTTCAAATCGCGAAAATCACCAAAATGAGTGTTTGGTAAATTTTTGATTGCAGTATTAGTTTTGAGTTTGAGAATTTACCAAACTTGATGCTTTTCCTTTTAATTTGTTTTTGTAATGTGTAATTAAAAGGAATTTTTGTGCTACTGTTGCAAGTTGATTCGCTTGATCACATACATTCAAGAAAGTATTTAGTAATATGCTATCACCATCATATTCAGGGATAAGTGAGAACAATTCTGAAAGTTTGTATGGTTCGATTTTTGGTTGATCTTCTGGTTGATTTTCTGGTTGATTTGCATTTTTATTTATTTATCTCAAATTTTCAGCAGTATGAAAATTTTCAAGTTTCGATTTTCAGTCAGGATGAAAATCTTTAGTTAGTTGGGTTTGTTTGAGTAAGAATGGGATGGATAAGAGAACTTTGAAAACACAAAAGATGATAAATCAAAGTCACTTACATTTGTTGAAATACTCTGCCAGGGGCTTCTCTAGGTGTTCCTAATCCACAGGAGTTCCAAAACGGGGTTATTTCTTCTTATTCTTGTTTCTTGTGGCTTTCCCTTGCGTGGTGGATGAAATCCTACTTCATTCGCCATGCTACACCAGGTTACTCGATGTTGAAGAGACCGTCCGTCCACTGGGTTGCTGTTGTTGGTTCTTTGTTCTTTGAAGATTTGGAAATCACCGTAGTTTTTCTACGTTGAAGAAATCCGTACGACTGCGCCACTGTTATATCTTTGGATTCACCAAAAACTTTTTGAAAACAGACTTTAAACTTTTATTTTATTTATTTGACACACAGAAATTAAAATGGTAACATACAATGTCAGTCAGACTTATTGATATGCACCTAAATAGTGGAACAGTTACTCGATCATGAACGTGCATCTGAACGTGCATCTGAACGTGTATCTGAACGTGTATCTTAACGTGTATCTGAACGCTGAGATGTCGGGATCCTCTTCTTTTATAAGTTCCCACTTGTTGACTGGGGTTGGCGCCAGTATTCTAGCTGACTCCAAGGAGAAATAGGTCATGCGACCCAAATACGCATTTCCTAAGGCGTAATACTGGACAAAGGGCTATTGTCTATTTTGATAAAACATAAATATGTAAATAATAAATATAATCAGAAGTAAATAAAGTGATTTTAGATTTAATTCCGAGAGCGACCAACATTTAGTTTCAACGTCAAGTTACTTTTTGTTAAAATTAGTCCTACCTGACTGCTTCTCAAATAAAAACCTTTGCCTATATATTTATTGATATTAAATCAAAAATCACTATATTTACTTCGTTTATACAGGATGTCCGGTTAACCTTGTACAATCTTTGAAATGGGGATAGACGATGACCGTTCAGAAATTCAGACTTTTACGTCAGTATATAGAAATCCCACCGTTATCGAGATAATGGTCATTTTTTAATTCCGGGAAAATGCTACCTCACCTTGGATTGTTGGGTGCCATGTCTACAGATTAAGGCTAATTTAAATATCTTCGCTGCTGAAGATAACTGATGAGTGGTGAACGCCTAAGTACAAAATAGTTTTTCAAAAATTGATAAAATGTTTCGAGAACTGGGGGTTGAATGCCAGATATGAACTTCATCACGTTTTAATTACACATCTTCGATAATATTTCCTGAAAAATCTATGAACACTTGGACGTGGACAGTTATTATACAAAATTGGCATTTTATCCAGACCCTGAATCGTATAAAATTTACTATAATTATTTTTGGATGAAGTGATATTTCTATTAAATTAAAGTGTGGTGTTATTCAGAGCTCTAGATGAAGTGATGAAATCAGTTGCTTGAAGGCATTGAATAAAATGTAAAAACTTATTGTTTGTTTAATCAACAAATTGTTGTACATAACAAACAAGTCATGTTAAATAAAAACTTGTTAAATAAATAGTTTATATGTATATGTATGTTGTTTTCAGGATTCGTTATATGCTATAATATGCATTATTTTCTATGAATATTCACTTGTTGTTCAAGATCTTAATTGGTAAATAAACTATTGGAAAATGAAAAAAAAAACACAAATACTGGCTAAAATTTAGCTGAAACCAATAAATAATATGTGATCAGATCCAGTGGCTATTTTCATAGGTCACGGGTACTGGAACCTACTTAATAACCTACACAAAGGAACTAGAAATCCTTTGTCTGATGTTTCTGAGAAAAATTATGATTATTGAGTAGTATAGGAACTTACCTCCATTGTAATAATGTAAAAGCCAGTAGGTAGAGATTATGTATAAAAAAGCAGGCGAACAAAACTAACAGAACCAATAACAATCACACTCAAATGAAGTGAATCTTATGAATAATTATGATGAACTGAAATTATTTTAGGACGAAAATAGCGCGAATATTCATTCGTAACAACGAATACACCCGAAAAGCGCAGGTGATCGTAATTTCAAAAAAAATATTTTTCTCCAACTCGAGTTGTAACCAAATCAACAACTGAGTGAGGTTAAAAAGTGAATACAATTTCGTAAAATCGCATTCGTCTATTGATTGAACAACAATATATAATAATTGTAAAATATTTTGCGAATATTCGCGACCTATTTCTATTTTATTCTGAGAAAATTTGGAATCTGCCGCAAATTGGCATTTTTTGTTCTAATATGGAATTGAAATTAAAATTCTGTAGATACATGGTCCTATATTAATAAGAAACAATATCTGGACTAAAATGTCCTGAAGACATTTCAGTGACCTCTTGTGAAGCAGCTGAACACGATATGGCAAATTAACAGATTTCAAATTTTCTCGGAATAAAATAGAAATATATCGCGCATCTTTACAAAATATAATTTAAAATATTACTGATGGCTCTACCATGTTCAGACTGCCCGAGAACTTATATTGGCCAGACTAACAGACGAGTAACTTCCAGAGTCTACGAACACGAACTTGCTGTGCGTCAGACATCTTCCACTTCCGCACTTTATAAACATCGAGAAGACACAGGTCACAAAATAGACTTCAAAAACACAAAAACAATTTCCACCGAGAAAACTCTGCAAACCAGGATCATCCGAGAAGCCCTTGAGATAGAGAAGCGCCCCAATTGCCTCAACACTCGCGACGACGGACGTAGACTTCCCAATACCTGGAAGCCTCTCATTGCACGCATAAACTCATTTCCCACCAACCCAGTTCCCGCACACAGCTCACTTAGCGCCAACCAAGTTCCCGCACACAGCTCATCTAGCGCCAATTCAGTTCCCGCCCATAGTTTACCTCGCGCCAATACATTGCACACGGCCATTACAGCCACGTCCACTATAAATACAGTTCCTCAACCCACAATTCCTCAGTCCAGTCAGTCGTCGTCAGTTGATTGTTAGCAGTCAACAAAGACAGACGTGTTTTGAAGGGGCGTGTCTAACCGTTCTTTCGTTGAGAGTAAGATTCATACGATATTGTACTGTTTTTGGCCAACGTGGCGAGCAATAGTCTTTAAAAATCGCGTTGATAAAAGGGGGCGTGGCCTCAAGCTTTCTGGATTCCCAACTCGGAATTGGGGATCGTTTAAGTGTGTTGAGTGTTTTTATATGGTGAGTAGGCCTTTGTATTGTATTTGCGTTCGAAAGGTTATTATTTACAAAGCTGTGTCATGTCTGAAATCGGACAAATGCTCGAAAATGCGTCGAAAGCGGACTTGCTTCTCATCTTGAAGCACATTATGGTGAGATTCGGTGTGGGGCCGGAAGACATGGCGAAAATCGTTAACGATGATGATGACGTTTCGTCTTTTAACCCTCCTAGCGAGGAATTCCCATGTCTTCCGTCCCCTAGGGTCGGGGGTGCCGGGCCTGTCAGCAGACCCAAACGCGTTTGTTTACGCAGAGGGTCGGGTGCCAGGTCGGTCACCTCCGACACTACTGTGAGCAGTGCCGGATCTCACAGTACTGTGGGAAAATCAACCAACGATGAAGCTCAATCGTCAACTGAGAATTCAACTGACAACAGTAGTAACAACAACGAGACAGATATGCAGGTGGACGGTGCCGTAGGCACCGTCGGGCAGGACATCGCCCCCACCCCTGCAAACGTCCAACAGGAAAACCAGGTACCTGTTGTGAAGAACAAGGGCAAGGCCAAGAAAAGGCCCGCTGCCACTGCCAATGATGATGAAGACGCCCGAACTGTAATCGGCGCTGAAGAGGCGGGACCTAGTTCCGAAAGCGTCAGGAGGAGCGCTTCTCCTAAACCTGCCCCAAAACGAGCCGTCCCACCTATCACAATCCGGAAGAAGGATTGCTGGGTGGAAATCAACAAGAAGTGCCAGCAGAAGAAAATTACCTTCACCAAGGCGGTGAACGTGCAGGATGGCATTAGGGTGCAACCGGCCACCCTACAGGACTATCGAGAATTATCGCACGTGCTGATAAGTGGTAAAGTGCCACATCACACCTACTCTTTCGCTGAAGACAAACCCCTTAGGGTCATCCTTAGGGGAGTACCGGAGTTTGTCTCCAGCAAAGACATCGAAGATGATTTGTTGGGGAGGGGCTTCAATCCCGAGACCGTTGCGCGCTTATACAATCGCAACAAAAAACCGATGCCTCTGGTTTTGGTGCTCGTTCCGAAATCGGAACGTGAAATCTACCAGATTACTGACATCTTATCCGTGAAGATTTCGGCCGAGCCTCAAAAACCAAGAGGAGCAGTCGGGCAGTGTCATAAGTGCCAACGTTTCGGTCACGCGCAGAGGAATTGTATGGCGATTCCTGTGTGCGTGAAGTGCGCTGGAAAGCATTTGTCTGCTGAATGCCAAAAACCGCGCGCTGAAAAGGCCAAGTGCGCGAACTGTGGGGGACCCCACACGGCCAGCTACAGGGGATGTCCTAACTTCCCTAAGCCCAGAAGCGGCAACGCCGCCAAGGGAACGGGGAGGGGGGCACCCTCTGCGGCCGGAAAGGCCACCAAGGCTGGCTCTCGCCCAGCTGTGATCGCTGCAGGTTCCGGCACTGTCCGTGCTGGAGTCTCCTATTCGGGCGCCACGAAAACCGGCCCCTCCCAGACAAAAACGAGTGGACCGGACGACTTTTTCGCCGCCCTCGAAAAGATGAAACAACTCTTCGTGCAGTTTCCGGCCTTACAGACCATGTTTGTGCCAAACCAAGCCGTGCTTTTGAGGACTAATTAATGGCTGTGCACCATATTAGGCCCAGCTCCTTGAAGATCGTCTTTTGGAACTGCAATGGTCTCAAAGACAAGAAATGGGATCTTGAAGATTTCATGGTGCGACATAACGTCGACCTCGTGCTCCTTCAAGAGACTCATCTTGACAATGGGGTCATTGCGGTGCCAAACTATCGAGTTTTCCGTGAGGACCGTATTGGGCGACGTGGAGGGGGCGTGGCTGTTCTAGTCAAACGCTCTCTTCGGGTCGTACAATGCGGCATTAATGGTAACCGAAACCACGGCACGGAAGTGGTCGGTGTTGAGGTTGAGACGAGTAGGGGCACCCTTAGGGTGATCTCTGCTTATAACCCGCCGAACAATCCAATACAGGATGATACGCTGGATTCTCTGCTGATGGAATCCAACACTCCGACGATTGTCGCAGGCGATTTTAACGCGAAGCACACGTCATGGAGCCGGGTGTCAAACCGCAATGGGATGGCGCTCTGGGCACACATGGACAGGCATGACTATCATGTGGTTAGTCCTGGTGAGCCCACACACTACGGTCGCTTCAGACCGGACGTACTTGACATTGCGTTGGTCAGGAATGTCCCCTGGACTTGGGAGGTCTACCCCCTTTCTGAGCTAAGTTCGGATCATAATCCAGTCGTACTATGGCTGGGCGATGATCCTATTCCCCAGGGAAATTGGCTGCGGAGGTCGACGAACTGGGAAACGTTCACGGCGAATCTCGCGGAGGCACACGTCGTGCCTGAGGTACTCCGAACTCCTGCCGAGTTGGACGTTGCAGCAACACGTTTCGAGCACGTTATGAATGACGCTTTTGAGGCCGCCACAACCAGTGAGCGGAGCCCTCTGAAGTCCTACAATGAGTTCCCAACGAGGATTAAACTCCTCATTCGGGAACGTAACCGCTTGCGTAGGACCTTTCAGAGGACTCTGTTCCCCGGGGACCGGGTAAGAGCCAGCCGTAAGGCTACTGAATTTAAACTCGCGATCCTGGATTACAGGAATGAAAGGTGGAACGACACGCTCTCTAGCCTTGAGCCGGGAGATAAGGAGCTCTGGCGCCTTATCAAGCGGCAAAAAGGTCGGAGGGCTGAGTTACCACCCATTCATGGCGAGCACGGGATGTGCTATGCATCGGTCGACAAGGCCATGGCCTTCGCTGATACGATGGAACATCAGTTTGTGCTGAACACCGACGAGGATGATGACGACGATCGGGACACCTTCGTGGAACGGCGGGCTAGACAGGTCCTTCGCGAGGATGATGACGATGAATTGCGTCCAGCTTCTGAGGAGGAACTTAAGGCGCAGATCAGAGGGCTTCCCAAGCGGAAGGCTCCGGGGGTGGACTCCATTACCAATGTAATGTTGAAGAAACTCCCGGATAATCAGATCATTTCGATCAGGAATCTGATTAATAACTCTCTGCGCCTTAGGTACTTCCCCAGCAGGTGGAAACATGCCATTGTCGTGATGATTCCGAAGGCCGGTCAAAACCCAATGTTCCCGCAGAACCATCGTCCCATCAGCCTCTTGAGCTCGGTGACGAAACTGGCGGAACGCGTCGTATTGGAGAGGGTCAATGACGAAGTTATTGACAGAAACATCCTTCCCGACGAGCAATTTGGCTTTAGGCCCCAACACTCGACAGAGCTCCAGGCCCTGAGGATGGTCGAAGAGACCATCAGTGAGCTCAACAGGAGACACTTTGTCTTCCTGTTGCTGCTTGATGTTGCGAAGGCCTTCGACCGTGTTTGGCACGAAGGTCTTCTATACAAGATGAGTCTCTTGGGCTTTCCTCGAGGCCTGATTAGATGGATAGGCTCATACCTGAAAGGAAGGACGTTTCAAGTCAAAGCCGAAAATGAGCTCTCGGACACGAGAGCCATTGAGGCAGGAGTGCCCCAGGGCGCCGTGCTTTCTCCGGTGCTGTATTCGATATATACCAGTGATATACCGAGGACTGCACACGTGAAGGTTTCCCTGTACGCCGACGACACCGCGTTGCTCGCCAGTTCGGCGAATCCGGAGCAAGGGATCGTCTATCTGCAAGCCGCAGTGGACGGTCTTGAGCAATGGTTCCTGGACTGGAAAATACGAGTCAACCCTGCGAAGACGCAGCTAATCTCCTTGGGGAGGAGACGAACCTACCCAGAAAGGAGGGTGACAATCTCGGGAAGGGAGATTGACTGGCTACCGCGGGTCAAGTACCTTGGCCTGACGTTTGACCGTGGACTCACCTGGAAGCCACACATCGACGAATTGAGGGCAAAATTGCACTCTAGATTGTGTTCACTATACCCGCTCCTTAACAGGAGGAGTAAACTCAATTTAAAGAACAAATTGCTTCTTTATAATTCTATGGTCAAGCCTGTAATGATGTATGCCTCAGCCGCCTGGGGTCAAGCCGCCCACACCCATATACAAACTCTGGAACGGGTCCAGAGCAAGTACCTGCGGATGATAGTCGATGCTCCGTGGTTTGTGCGTAACGTGCGAATCCGCGACGATCTGAGGCTGCCTTCCATTCAGCAGTCTATCCGTGAGCGTAATCAGCGTGTATTGGATTGTGCGGAAGCGCATGAAAATCCGCTTATACGGGTTGCAGTCGATTATACTATCGATGACCCTACCCGTCACAAAAGGCCACGCCTATCCGTGGCCTAATCCGCCACCACTCCGACAGGGAATTGCGTGAAGGGAAACTTTCACCAAAATTCGAGCACCCCCCGTCACCTGGGGGAACACCAACGCGCGAGGGCGGCAGGGAGCTGTTAGCACCCTGGTACTGTCCTGCACCCCATCCCGCCACTTTCGTAGTGGCCACCAGCAGTCCTTCTCACGGATGGTGAGAAAGCTCGTTTGAAGGGCAAGGGAACTAGGTTCCAGCCCAAATGAAAACCACGAAGATCATGATACAATTCCTCAGTTCTCTCGAAGGAGTAGGCAGATTGAGACCTTAGAGAGAACCAGTGACGAGACATGGGGAGTAGGCAGATTGAGACCCCGACGTCAAGTCACAAAAACCTAACGTAATTATACCTGAGGAGTAGGCAGATTGAGACCTCAGCGTAGAATTACGTTTTAACCTTTCATTAATTTTCTTTCTATTTCAGTTCTTGAAAATGGCTCCAAAATCGGAGCCGAAACGTCGAATTTCAACAAATTCTAGACGCGGTTCAACCCGAACTTTTAGTTTTCAAATATCTGACCGCGGAAACCTATCTGAATATATATATATATATATATATATATATATATATATATATATATATATATATAGGAGAGAGGTAGTCGTTGCTGACTAGTTAAGATTAAGCTAGGGAACTTGTTGGGTAAGCAGCATGCAGGAAAGTATAGTCTTCTAACACTTTATTCCAATATTTCGACAAGTTTTATTGTCATCATCAGGGAAAGCTACAAATCATGATCAAAATATAGTGAAAACAATTGAACAACATGGATTCTAAACCACTTACGTGTTGTTGAGATTGATTGCAATGGATGAAGTAAAAAGACGTGTACAGTTATTCGAAACAGTTTGTGAGATATACATAAAGATAATCGTCACACATTAAAACATTATTTTGTTATGGATAAAAACTAATTATATTTGAATTTATGTAAAATGGATACCATACCGGTGTCCGTTACGGCGTGAAGAGAAACAATTATATTATTTAAAATTAAGTTGACATGTGAAGTTAGTTTGGGTACGTTCCTACATGGAACTGTACTAGAATGTAGATTTAGACAGATTGAACCTACTCAGAACTGGAAAAGTGTAGACACGAGCTTGGAACAATAGATTAGACATTGTTTCATGATTATGACACATGACAGTTGTAAATTTATCAGTTTATGATTCAAATAAATTTAGAGAAAAGAATTTTGAAAAGTTACAGTTTTATACCTGTTAACGGTGGTCAGCCGTTATTTAAAAAATTGTATTTATTAAAAAAGGATTTAGTTCAATTATAATATGGATTGAGAGTTAAGCTCTCTGACATTGTATTTCTGTTTATCCAAGTGCAATAAAAATGAATATATTTCGCTTAAATGTTTTATATGAAAGCCATCTCCAGAAAGATTCTTTTGTAATTGTTTGATTCTCTGGCTAAGATTTTTGCTGCCTCAAAGTTCATATTGTGGCCCTCATGATGTACATGGACACTTAGTGCACATCTTTCTGGGTGCAATCGACAGTCACTCTTATGTGAACAAATTCTGTCTTTTAACAACCTGTTAGTTTGACATATATATTCATTCGAACAATTGGAGCAAGGAATACAATAGACAACATGTGATTGAAAAGTTACTGGAGTTTTGTCTTTAACACTCGTGAAGAGAGAGTTGACAGTTAAACTCGTTTTATTAGCAATTTTTATATTATTAAAAGATTTGAAGATTCTAGTAAGTTTTGGAGTTATATCCGTTATGTAAGGAAGAGATGCATAAAAAGTATTAATTGCCTGGACCGCATTATCACCAACTGCAACATCCAAAATACCTGTATTTTTAATGTTATCTGGGCGAGCCTCCATTGTTGAGCTATATAAAATTTTATTCAAGAGACAATGAGGATATGAATTGTTGCGAAATAAATTGTACAAGATACCCAAGTTCTTGTTCCAGAGGGTACTATCAGAGATGTTGAGGACTCGTTGTTTCATTTGTTTGACAAGGTTCACTTTGATGGACTCCTTGTGGTACGACAAGTAATTCATGTATCTACCCGAACTCATGGGTTTTCTGTACCAATCGATGAGAATATTGTTGTTCTGTATTCGTATGAACTTCATATCCAAAAAGGGAACACTACGTTCATCGTTTTCACATTCCAACGTAAATTGAAAGTGCGGATCGTAGCTGTTGAAAATGTCCACTATTTCTGTAGCTCCCTCTGCAGGTAACGAGAGTATGATGTCATCAACATATTTCTTTATAAAAAATAAATTGAAAGGAAGAACACTAATGACCATATCTAAAATGTCGTCCATTACATAGCAAGCAAGAATGAGACTAATTTTTGCCCCCATTGGGGTACCGAAAGTCTGTTTATAAATTTTATTATTAAAAGAGAAAACTGTATTATTTAAAAGAAATGTTATTAAGTCAAAAAATGGGGGCCAACGCGGTGCCATTTTTTGTCCACTGCTCTGATGCAAGCTTCTAAATATACATTACTAAATAATGAGACAACGTCTAAACTAGCTAGGACATAATTGTCTGGGAGTTGCATTTTGTTGAACTTTTTGGAGACGTCAAAGGAATCTTTAATATAATAGTCATTATCGAAATCATAAGCCCTTGTTAATATGTCAGTCACAAAAGCAGACAAAAATTCAGTCGGTGAACCAATCGAGGCTACAATCGGTCTCATAGACAGAATTGGTTTGTGTATTTTGGGGAGAGAATAAAATTTTGGAATTGTGCCATTATATTTAGTTAATCTTTTTCTTGTGGGTTCATCAATTTGTCCAGAAGTGCAAAGAGATTGTATTAGTAAGTTACATTTTGATTGGATTTGTTGTGTGGGGTCTTTATTCAAAGTGGTATATGACTGACTATTTTCAATTAAATCATTAGAAAGTGAAATGTATTCATCTCTGTCCATGATCACAGTGACGTTACCCTTGTCTGACTTTGTGACCACCAAATTGGGATTATTTTTCAAAGAAAGTTTAGTTTTATCATAAATATGATGAAATTGTGAGAAAGAGGTGGGCGAAACATTAACAAAGTTAGTTATGACATTGGTTGATCTGGCAATTGTTGTATTACGAACTTGATCATCTAATATGGATGACGTGATGTAATCAACATCCGCCAAGATCTTTTTTATAGAAAAATCTTTATTTAATCGGGGTTCAATACTAAATTTTGGACCCAATGCTAAAAAGTTTGAAATTTCTGAAGGAATAGTTGTATTAGAAATATTTTTTATCCATTCAGGTTTAACATTTAAGATGTTCCTGGATTGGATAAGTGAAAGGTGGTTTAATTTGTTTATGTTTGAAAATTTTATTTTATGAAAAAGTTTAGGGTAAATTGATTGTTGTCTGGCAGAAAATTCCACAAAAAGCAACTCATTAGTAGTAGAAATTATCCCAGTCTTGAGTAAGTTTAACCTGTTTCCAAGAATATTAATTAATTTATGGTTCATATCTATTTCTAAGTTCAAAAGCTTGGTTCCTAACCTGAGGCAAAACCTTCTTGAGATATCACAGAAGCTGATATCTTGTCGTTGTAGTAATCTATCTATATGTTGTGTTGAGTGTTTTAGGTGGTTCGGTGTGATTCCAAGTGATCGGCATTTCAGCAAAAAACATCTTCTATTATTTTCGTTGGCTAATTTCATTTTGGTGCGGGACCATCGTTTTAGTTTATTCACCACTGTTGTTCCATATGTAGCATTCACATCTTGGTAGAAACCCATATCTGTAGAAGTTAGGAGAGAGGTAGTCGTTGCTGACTAGTTAAGATCAAGCTAGGGAACTTGTTGGGTAAGCAGCATGCAGGAAAGTATACTCTTATAACACTTTATTCCAATATTTCGACAAGTTTTATTGTCATCATCAGGGAAAGCTACAAATCATGATCAAAATATAGTGAAAACAATTGAACAACATGGATTCTAAACCACTTACGTGTTGTTGAGATTGATTGCAATCGATGAAGTAAAAAGACGTGTACAGTTATTGAACATATTCAGAAACAGTTTGTGAGATATACATAAAGATAATCGTCACACATTAAAACATTATTTTGTTATGGATAAAAACTAATTATATTTGAATTTATGTAAAATGGATACCATACCGGTGTCCGTAACGGCCGGCGTGAAGAAGAGAAACAATTATATTATTGAAAATTAAGTTGACATGTGAAGTTAGTTTGGGTACGTTCCTGCATGGAACTGTACTAGAATGTAGATTTAGACAGATTGAACCTACTCAGAACTGGAAAAGTGTAGACACGAGCTTGGAACAATAGATTAGACATTGTTTCATGATTATGACACATGACAGTTGTAAATTTATCAGTTTATGATTCAAATAAATTTAGAGAAAATAATTTTGAAAAGTTACTGTTTTATACCTGTTTTCGGTGGTCAGCCGTTATTTAAAAAATTGTATTTATTAAAAAAGGATTTAGTTCAATTATAATATGGATTGAGAGTTAAGCTCTCTGACATTGTATTTCTGTTTATCCAAGTGCAATAAATATAAATATATTTCGCTTAAATGTTTTATATCCATTTTTTTGTTCAAACATGAGGATGACTGTGATATGAAAGCCATCTCCAGAAAGATTCTTTTGTAATTGTTTGATTCTCTGGCTAAGATTTTTGCTGCCTCAAAGTTCATATTGTGGCCCTCATGATGTACATGGACACTTAGTGCACATCTCTCTGGGTGCAATCGACAGTCACTCTTATGTGAACAAATTCTGTCTTCTAACAACCTGTTAGTTTGACCTATATATTCATTCGAACAATTGGAGCAAGGAATACAATAGACAACATGTGATTGAAAAGTTTAACACTCGTGAAGAGAGAGTTGACAGTTAAACTCGTTTTATTAGCAATTTTTATATTATTAAAAGATTTGAAGATTCTAGTAAGTTTTGGAGTTATATCCGTTATGTAAGGAAGAGATGCATAAAAAGTATTAATTGCCTGGACCGCATTATCACCAACTGCAACATCCAAAATACCTGTATTTTTAATGTTATCTGGGCGAGCCTCCATTGTTGAGCTATATAAAAAATTTTTCAAGAGACAATGAGGATATGAATTGTTGCGAAATAAATTGTACAAGATACCCAAGTTCTTGTTCCAGAGGGTACTATCAGAGATGTTGAGGACTCGTTGTTTCATTTGTTTGACAAGGTTCACTTTGATGGACTCCTTGTGGTACGACAAGTAATTCATGTATCTACCCGAACTCATGGGTTTTCTGTATATATATATATATATAAACCAATTTATCTAAGAATATTCTCAGTGAAAATATCTTTTGGGGTTGCAGTCAGAAAAAGTGGCCTGGTAAAGAACAACTCTTTGTTAAATTGTCGAGCTTTCGAAAATATATATTTTCATTTTCAAGACATCTGAAAATATTAATCGTGTGAACAAACAGAACACTCCTAATATGATGTAAAACAACTTACTAACGTGAGATTAAGTTTGTGAAAACAGCAGAACTTCTTCTTGGTCAGTCCTTATGCATGTAAGGTTGTGTCACAACACAAAACGAGATGAAACAACAATAATAAAACTATGTCATGTACATGAACACGATTTAAAAACATTATGATTTTTTGAGTTATGAAAGAAAACTTTTAATTTAAATTTTGAAAAATGTTAATCATTTTAAAACTCGCCTTTGAAACCGCACGTGGTTCAAGGGACGCACAAGGGCGGTAAAAATACGTAGAAAAACAGAAGAAGAGAGTACTGACAGATTTCAACATGAAACACGTCAAATGTCAACAGTCAACCTTGTATGTTCCATGAAACACGCTTCAGCTCTGTGCTGAGTTATGCCCTCTATGGGGTATTGTGAGAACTATTATTAAAGTTATTTGAATTTGCAAAATTATTTTTGTGGAGAGAAAGGATATAGTTATAAATTATACTAAGATTGGCTATATCAGACCGCTTATTCATACTATTAGGTTCTTTACTAACGTAAACCATCTCTAGAAAATTTCTCTTGGAATAATTTTCTTCAATTGCTAAAATTGTGGGTTCATTGAAATTAATATTGTGAAAAGTTAAAATGCTGTGTTCTGCAAGTGCACAGCTGGGTTTTTTTAATTTGCAGTCACTCTTATGTGAAGCAATACGTCCGGAGAGATTTCTACCTGTATGTCCAATATATATATTGTCACAATTGACACACGATAATTGATAAATTACATTAGTTTGTTCAAATTTAGAAAGAGTTTTAGTTTTTGAGTATAAAAGATTGACAGTTTTGAGATTTTTCTTCGCTATGCGAATTTCTGGAGATTTAAAAATATTGGTGAGTTTGGGCTGTGTTAATTCCTGTATATAAGGAAGGCTCCTATATTTACATAGGATTCTTTGCTGTGATTGTGTTTGATTGTTCAAAATGTTGACGTTATTTTCAATGATATTATTTAAGTTATTATTATTATTTATGGTAGAATAATATCAAAGAGTTGTTCTTAACCAGGCCACTTTTTCTGACTGCAACCCCAAAGGATATTTTCACTGAGAATATTCTTAGATAAATTGGTTTTTTCAACTAGTCCAGTCAAGAGACTACCTCTACTATCTATATATATTATATATAACTAAGTAGGAATTCTCGGGTAGCGGTCTGTTGAACAATGAAACTCATTCGATTTAAATCTTCAATATTTCGATATATTAAGTCAATAAAGGTTGACGAAATATTGAAGATTTAAATCGAATGAGTTTCTTTGTTCAACAGACCGCTACCCGAGAATTCCTACTTAGATAATAGAGTTCGGTCGAGAATACTTTATATATATATATATATATATATATATATATATATATATATATATATATATATATATATATAGAGAGAAAAGGGTAGTCTTGTTTGCTGACTAGTTAGGCAATGAGTTTTTTAATATTTGGGATATTTGGGACAACACGTGCTTTTATAGAATTTTTAACAATTTTAAAATCCATGTCATAATGTATCATCAGTAATGAGTGTGCATCCACGTTACTCTTGGTTGTTATCAATGATGTTTTACTCCCAGTGCTGTCCATATTTCATGATTATTTTTAACATATACGCCATGTTACCTCGAAACAGTGTAAGTTATTCCACGTTTTTCGTTGGCTTAATTCTCATAGTTGTCTTTACATATTTGTAGTTTCCCTGAAGATGATAATAAAAAGTTATTGAAAGCTTGGAACAAGTGTATAAGAGTACCCTTATTGGCCTGCTGCATATCCCAAATATTAAAAAACTCATATATATATATATATATATATATATATATATATATATATATATATATATATATATATATATATATATATATATATATAGATACGGAAATACCTGGACATGAAGTATATACATATTTGCCGACCTAAAAGGAATTGCCTGGACTGTTTTTTCAGGAAATTGTGGAAATACCTGGACCAAATTATTTCAGTATATCCACATGAATGCGGAAGAAGCAGGACATATATTAGCAGCGTTGCCAGTTTATGTATTCTATATCTGCAAGGTGTCTTAGAGTTTTAATCGACTCGTTAAATTACTTTTGGTAATACGGATAATACTGAGTATGGCCTTTCTGGATAGATCAACAATTCAAAATTTCAATTCATTAGCTTGCTCACCATAGATAATGAGTGCTTTCTCTAAATTTTTCATAGTTGGTTAAGATTTCTTAAGAATGGTTACTAATTTTCTATACAAAGACTTTGAAAACTTTTACCAATCATCAACTCACAAATTGGAAATAAGGTGAAGTTACGGATACCTGTAAAAGAATCAGATGGGCATCACCGATAAACAGGCGTATGAGTCGTGACCTCTTTCTGAAATACTTTGATTTGCACATAATAATTAACACACAAGAAATTAACCGATATTCTTCGAATTTGAAATTATTTTTTTTCTTTCTTAATTCGAAATTGAACTTGCTATTTTTTCCATCCTATTTGAAAACGTACCCCTATATGGCGACTCAAAGGGATATATTGGATGTAAAAAGATTACGGTACACTCCCGTATCTTGAAGGTAATCAATTGGAATTTGAGATATCCTATATTATAATAAGCGGCACTGTTCACCTACAAATAATTTTTCTTCACTTCCGGTTTCGCCGGAAGTGATACCAACTTTCAATTTTTGAACAGAACACCCTGTATATTATTACATTTCTGAAATCTGCATAATTTTCTGATTACAATAATACCACATAAGTGACATTTCGAACGTCAACATGTTTAATGATTCAATTTCTAGTTCTTCATTTAATTGTGCCATGATGGTTCCGATTTATTCCAATAGACTCGTCTAATGCTAGAAAATCGAAATCCCGTCAAAAATACTAAATTGCGTTCTTTATGAGCAAATAGAGTTATCATAATCGATTTTGGGGTAAAATTTATTGATAGTACTTATAAATGGTACCACGGTATCATGGTACCACGGTATCAATAGGGTTCCATTTAAAAAATTGAGTTCTAACCCAAAATCGATAACGATGAACTTAGCATTAGACGAGTCAATTGGAAAAAATCGAAAGTATCATGGCACACTTAAATGGAAAACTGAAAATGACATTTTCAAGAATTTTGACGTTTGAAATGTCACTTATGTGGTATTATTGGATAAAGAAAATTATTCCGAGTTCAGAAATATAATAATATATAGGGTGTTCTATTCAAAAATCGAAAGTTAGTATCACTTCCGACAAAACCAGAAAAGAAAAAAACTTTTGGAGGTCAAAAAGTGCCGCTCATTATTTATATAGGATATCCCAAATTTCAATTACTTTCAAAACTTACGGAGATACGGGGGGTGCACCACGATCCTGTTACACTCTGTATATACACAGTTTAAAGATTCACCGCTCGGACTTTGTGTAGGTATGTATACAGGGTGTCCCAACAAAAACTTTCCACACGGATTTACTGGGAAATGACAAATTATTTTCGGAAACGCTGAAACACGTCGATTTTGATTTCTAGGGGGACACATGTCATTGATGAATTTAGTCACGCAACTTCATGCCCCTGACAGGGGAGGCTACCCCATTGCGAATCATCATAGGGAACTTGGGTCGAGTGATACATCATCTTAAAGCTCTCGTCATTCTCTACCCAAACGTTCATATTTTTTCAAAATCGAATGACTGGTAATTGAGATTAGTGTGGTAATAGGTTTAATTTAAATAATCAATATCGTACCTGTTCTTATCGAAATTCAATTTATTAATTACTCGAAATGAGCCCCTCCTACCTCCATACAATGATAAAGTTTACTTTCGAAACTATTACGAACGTTTGCCAATACTTCTGCAGTTATTCTGCCGCACTCGTTTACAATTCGACCACGTACATCCTCTAGTGACTCTGGCGGAGTGGCAAAAACTTTGCTTTTGAGATGCCCCCATAAAAAATAATCCAACGGGTTGAGGTCCGGTGATGTAGCTGGCCACTCAATTGGTCCTCGTCGCCCTATCCAATGATTGGTATATCGTTCATCTAGAAAGTTTCTAACCGCTACTGCATAGTGAGGTGGTGCTCCATCTTGTTAAAAATGGAGGTTGTCTTCCGAATAATCTCCTTCATTTTCGATAATATCCGTTATCATGGGATCGATGGCATTCTCAAGAAGATTTAAATACATTTGTCCATTCACATTATCATCTATAAAAAGTGGTCCAATAATATTTTTGCCAAAAATACCACACCAAACATTCAACTTCTGCGGAGTTTGTGTGTGGACCTCACGTATTAACCTGGGATTGGTATCGCTCCAGTAGCGGCAATTGTGACGATTTACGTTTCCATTAACAAAAAATGTACTCTCGTCTGAAAAACAAATATTGAAGAGCAAATTGGGATTTGTTCTCAGACGCTCAGACATTTCCTCACAAAACTGTTGACGTCTGTCAAAATCGTCTTCGTTCAGTTCATGTACAAGTTTTAGTTTGTATGGATAGAATCGCTGTGACTTGAGAATTCTCTGAATACTCGATCGCGCTACACCTGACGCGTCAGCCAAGCTTCGAATACTTTGAGTAGGATCCATAGCCACGTGTCCCAAAACCGCTACCTCAACAGCCTCGTTCCTTATCAGACGTTCAGGATGATGTTTCTGGTTTCCCACAGACCCAGTTCTTTCGAATTTCTCAATCAACTTTTGAACATAGGTATGAGATGCATTTTTCCCTGGATGCCTTGTATTGAAAATTCTAGCTGCAGCTCTTAGACAATCATCATATTTGAAGTAAAGTTTCACTAACTCAATTCGTTCTTCTAATGCGTAAACCATTGTCAGGCAGAAACTTAACTCACAGAATACGAATCAAATGATATTTCCATAAGAATCATGCGAACTGTGAATTCATGCTGAGAACATACACGCAGGAGAACCATAAAAAACAGGTATTTTTTGTCTATGAAAAAGTCAACAGAACAAAAACTAAGAAATATGGTTTCCGGGCTTCAGTGCCGTGGTCGGTCCACCTCTGTGGAGGAGGTTCCTTTGGACGTTTCGCTCACAATTGGGGTGGGCATCTTCCGCTTGTAATGTTGTATTCGCGAATAGCGACATAAAACTGATACTTGGTTGAAAGATCTTCGCAATTAATAGTCCCAGCCTGGCTACTTACTTTGTTTTGACTAATTTGTTTTCGTTTTTCGTGGGGTGACTGGGTTACCTGACCGGATGGGATGTTGCCATTTTATATCTGTCCACTCATATCATGTCCAGTCTTAAAATAGTTAATGAATTGAATTTGAATAGGAACAGGTAAGATATTGACTATTTACATTGAACCTGTCAACAACACTAATTTCAATTACCATTCATTCAATTTTGAAAAAATTATAGACGTTTGGATAGAGAATAAAGAGAGCTTTAAGATGATGTATCACTCGACCCACGTTCCCTATGATGATTCGCAAGGGGGTAGCCGCCCCCGTCAGGGGGATGAAGTTGCTCGACTAAATCCATTACTAACATGTGTCCCCCTAGAAATTAAAATCGACCTGTTTTCGCGTTTCCGAAAATAATTTGTCATTTCCCAGTAAATCCGGGTGGAAAGTTTTCGTTGGGACACCCTGTATATTAGATACTATTAGTCGTCTGAATCTGTTAATATTTTGGAAAGAACAAGTAGCGCTCGTGTAAGGGAAAACTCATCTGAAGTCAAATTATGTTTGAATCGAAGAGCCAATTTCAATCTCAAAATTTCGAAAAAAAACTTGGGATTCACATGTAGAAAAATCTGTAATGACGCCTCCAAAGAGAAATAAATCAGAAATTGTGAAGGTAAAAAAATTTGCTGTATTAAGGATCCACTACCGGTCTCAAACCTTCTTGCGATCGAGCATACTTTCGGAATTAAGGCTATTTAAACGTAAATATAGGTTTATATTTACAGCATTTTTACCTTCTAATGTAGATTTTGAACCACTAAATAATTTTATAAAAAATGGATGGTCAAATCTAATTTTCAAAATCTGTTTTGTGACAAATTTATGATTGCAACGAAATGAAAGACGACGGAAGTTATCGAAGGAATATGTCCTAGAGATTTCAGTCTAGCAGATCATCCAGTTATTTGCCGCAAAAAAAATTGTCCCGAAAAGATATGTCGTAGGAGACCACATAAGCTCCTTGAAACCTAACCTAACGTAAATTTTCTGCAATATTTCAAGTTGGCTAAATTCCATAGCAATTGTCACGTATTACCCTGCAAACTGCCAACCCGCTTCAAGAGACATATATATAGAATATCTCTGAACCCACATTAGCCCTTATCGGGGCATTACGAATTTCAATGATAATTATTGCTTTACGATTTTTATCATCCAGGGCTTATTAAGGTCCCAGATCGTATAAGCCAAATCACATTCGCCAAATAACAATCGCCAACACAGATAACGAGTCTAAGGAGCAAGGAGTCTCCAAATCATGGAACACACTGTATTCTATTCAATCATTTTAGTTCTGTTTATTTCTACCTACCAAAAATATTATCGTTCAGAACGCCGTGATAGCAAAAATATAATATTTTATATTAATAAATGAGAAAAGGCGGAAGGACCTCAGTCGATAGCCTTTTGAATTGAGTGTAATTCTAGTTCGATAAACAACATTTATTTTTGTTGATTCAAAAAATATCTCATTTGTAACACGTATAACAATTGACTAATCAAATTTATACATCCCATGCAAGGGTTGTTCTTTATAGAACTGGTAACATGTGTGCACACCAATTTAAGGATCCAAGGTCATAGAGTCGGCAACTAAACATTAAATGGAAATGGGCGGAGCTTGCTGGCTGTATCACATTCCTAGAACGTAAAATTACGCACAAAATACCCTAGAAAACTGTTTCTGTTCATATTAGTTATTTAAGTAACAAGGAATGTAAAGACGTGTTAACATTCGAGGTGAGCGAGTAACGAGCCGAGGCTTGTCGCTTGCCGAGGATGTTAACAGTCGATACATTCCGTGTTACTTATTACGTTTTCCCGCTGCTTGTTGACCTTTCTCAAAATTTGCCTGGATGGAAGTTTGTTTTCTTACCTTTTCTTCATGATTATTCGTTCCGCTATTTCATTCTAAGTTGCTTGTGCGTGTCATTATTGCCTTGGGCATGTAAATGACACTATTTACATTCCGTTGTCAGGATGAATTAGTAAACGAATTATATAGGCCATTTAATTTTGGTGCTAACTGTTTACAGTGTCGGCAGCGGGAAAAATATATTATTTACAAAACTGAAGTAATTATATATTTTCTTATACCGATATCACAGGAATTTCTACAGTTGAAGAGATATGGAGGTTACTGAAAAAAATGTAGTGGTCAAATAATTCATCCATTGTCTTGTAGTGCTGAAGGCTTGTCACGCGGTAGATGAGGTTCTAACTTGATTATGATTTTTTCTACCACATTCAGAGAATAAACTTTTGTCAATATTATTTCAATTAGAATATAGAATTATTTCGACTGTGGAAATACAAATGAACCAATCAGAAGCCCCAGTCCAGATCAGATTATCGATAAAACTTGACTCTTGATTGTGATTGGCCTTTCAATTTCGGTGTTTTCAGATTTGGGTAGGTATGAGACAGAAAGTCAAATATAAGTAATAATGCTATGCACGCATTTAAAAGATGCAAATTACTGGTTTAATGAAATATGTATTTCGTTCGAAGTCGATGTTTCCTGTTTATTAAATTTGTTAATTTTTTCAGATCAAATTAACTTCTTTGCTAATATCCTCTAATTCTGTCGAAAATCACATTTTTAACCATTCACTTCATTTGTGAAATAGTCTAATAAAATTCCATTCGTGATTGAATTTATCTTAGGTCTGTCATTTTTTACTGAACTCAACTGAACTGCGGACTAGTGGTGTTTTCTCTAAGCAACTCAGTTTCGTTAAGAAATGAATCGACAGTCTTATCACGAAAATCCAATCACTTGTGGTATTACTACTGAATGTCTGCCAGAAGATAACTATACTGCCAAACTCTTTGATTTCGTTTTTATAAGATCGAGTGGATTTGCTAATTGTATCACGTGATCATCGAGCTAACAGGGTAAAAGAGAATGTTTTCCTACGACCACATGGGAAAGTAACGTATAACACACTGTATAGTTACACGGAAAGAGGCTTATATCACAAGCGTGTGAAATATTTTTCACACAGTTCGTGAAGCAGCGGGACATATTGACTTCTGACGAAGAGTACGCGGATTCAATCCTCGCCCGCAGATACTTTTTTTTCATTACGATATTGAAAAAAATGACACTTTTCAAATAGATTGCTTCAAATATTTTGTATTTAAAGGAAATTATTAAAAATAAATGAAGTCAGAACTATTCATTAAATTTTCTTGGACATTAGATTGTTAGATAGTAACTTCTTGCACTAAGCCGACGAAATATCCACTTCAAAAATTCTGAATCATCTAAATAAAGCATAGTTTCATATATCAATTCCCTGTACCTAATCAGGCAATCATGTAATCATCTTGATAAGTATTTATTATACAGTGTCATCCCCAAAGTACGCACCATATGGGAAACTTCTTCATTATGGGTTTTTCAACAAAAAGTTATTCTTGATAAAAGTGTTTGCATCCCTCTAAACACGCACCAATAAAACAAAGAAAACTTAAAAAAATCAAAGCCAAGATAAAGCAAAATTAATATAATCAATTTGTGCTGAGATATTGATTTTATTTTGATTCGCGATTACTGAACGGTATTTTCTTGTGACAATACTGTATTATTTTGAGCAATTGTAGGTGTTTACACAAAATAAAAAAGGGTTGGCACCAAAAATTTTTATATTTAAGTTACTAAAAGAAAAAAATTTGCGGAGTTAACTTAATAGTTGGGCAATTTGAATTATTACACGCTTTTATTATGAATCGTTGTATACAAGATGTCGTTTATGTATCGTTTTGAGCTAATTTTATTTTTCGAGGACTCCATTTAAAAAAAAAAATGGTGAAAACATAAAACCACTCTTAGATGGCCATAACTTCAAATCCAGATGTACTTTTTGGGGCTGAACAACTTTTCCAAATAATTTTTTTTTTAAATCTTTTCTAAAATAAGGGTACCTACTTCACTACTGGCTCAAAATCAAGTTTTCTAATGCGCCTCGTACATTACGCATGTTTTGCTTCATTTCGTTGGTGCATGTTTAAATTTAGGGGATGCCCAAACTTTTATTAAGAATAACTCTTTGTTGAAAAACACATAATAAAAAAGTTTCCAATATGGTGCGTACTTTGGGAATGACACTGTATATAAAAAGCAGGCTTTAAACAATTTATGTCAAACGCCAAAAGTTATTTCGAGTATGTAGTGAATGTTAAGTGCATTAATTGTGCGTGGAGGCAGCAAAAATATCCTCCCTAAAAATCCTACCAACAAAATCTTGAAGCAATCTATTTGAGAAGCAGTGTAGACTTTTTTCATCTTCTTAAAAAAAAAGTTTCCGCAGGCGATGATCGGACCCGCGTACTCATCGTCAGAAGTCACGCGTCTACCAGCTGAGCTATTGGACACATATCATGACATGAAAATATATTGTATTAGAGTGTATCTTGATTAGTATTATTATAATTCTAGCCTGATATTTTTTAAGTAGAAGAAGTTCTTGTTCTTGTTTCAAATAATAGTTTTTGTTACTTTTTAAAATAAACTATGTCGTCTTTAATTATAATATTTATATACATTATTTGGAAAAAATTATTATGTGGTCGTAGGAAAAATAGTGTACATTACTCTTGCGAAAGTGATTTTTCACACTCGTGTGATTGCCACACTCGGCCTGCGCCTCGTGCCACAATATTTCCCTCTCGTGTGAAAAATGTCACTTTCCGCACTAGTAATGTAATATACTATTAACGAACGCTCCTTGGGCAAGACACACTTGGGTAATGCCAGGAAGTATAATAATAAATCATATCATACTGTGTATCTGACGTCTTGATTCGGAGTGAATCGATTCACATTTTAAGCTCAGTTCGCTCAGTCGTAATTTACCGAACGCTGAGTGGAGGCGAACGGAGCAAACAGATTGATGGGTGAGATTCCATGTACCAAAGAATTCTATAGTCGATCGTTAGGTATCTCCCATAAATTCAACAATGTTCATCTCACTTATTCGATAAAAAGTATAATTCTATGGTACACGGCAAGGCCGTATCTAGGGGGGATTATAGGGGTAAAAACCCCCCTCGAAATAAATACGAAATGAATACTAATATTAGAGAGATATTGCAGTTCATACTATAACGTCAGTCAGTAATAAAGTTTTCCTTATTTTGAAATATACGCACGCCCAATGTGAATCTGGAATAAGGACAACTTTATTAAATTACCGCTTGCCTTTATTAGAGGACGTTTAAGGCCATGATTTGAAGTTGCAGCTGCATGCAAACTGATTTGAAATTTATGAATCATTAGCCATTCTCTGTCCAATGTGAAGTTTACTAAGTACTTATCAAAATAGAGATTAGGCAATAGAGAAACAAAACTCATTTGTGAATCAAGCATCAGCGCGCTAGTATGGAAACATTAATAATTTTTGGTTCAAATATGGAAACGTCTTGTATGCAATAATCCTCGAATATGCTATGCATAACATTCCCTGAATATACTATAAAGAATATATAATGAGAAATATTCCAGAAATATTCAACTCAGAATATTCACATTGAAATATTCCTGGTATATTCTTTCAAGAATGTTCTTAAAATATTCTACTTTGTATATTCCTCGAATGTACCAAGGGTATATAGATATTCCAGGAATATTTCATGATTATTCGGAATATACAGGGTGTTATGTAAGTACGTTGCCAAACTTAAAGGAGTGATTCTTCAAATGATTCTAAGACTAAAAACATAGATCCGGTAATGCTTCGTTTTCAAGATACAGGGTGTCAATATTTTTGAAAGACATAAATTTTTTCGTAAATATCCTAAAAATCCTTCAACCCATTTTATTGAAATTTGGCAGAGTTATTAAGGGTCTTAAAGGGCTGATTTACCCCCTTACTATATCAAAAGTATCTTGTCCAATGGCGTCCTGGAAGGCACCGTAACCAATATTTCTGATAGAAAAAAATTTGAGTCACTGATTTTTTTGCAGTTTTTGTATTCTTTTCACATTGAGCAACTGAAACTGAAAAATATCAGGTGTATGCCACATACCTAATAAGTAATTGAGTTGAAAAATTCTTATTTACGAAATCACTTATAATTGTTATGAACTCCTTGATATATTGTTCTAATATTTTTCGTTCCAAGGTGCACCCCTCTCTCAGAAGCCTTCAGAAGACTTGTTTCAGCTGGGGTTGACAAGGGTCGTACCTTTCAACGTACGATCCCAAGCCTATAAACATTTTATTTCAATAATTCAAAATAAATCTAATATGTATTGGTATCTACTTTACTAGACAATCCTGGTTCCATAAGTAATTCAACAGACAATTGAACATTGAATTTGTTTTCTATACTACGAAAACTCATTCTTCACCAGTTAACCGTATTTATCCTTAATTGGTTTAACAAACAGCAGGCCACTAGAGGCAATAGAAATAACTGAGATACACTTAAGCTTGAGTATTTCCGTAATTTTTTAATTGTAAATTTTGAAATACTTTTTTTCTCCAATTCTTGAATCATGCTTTTTCTGTGGCGTTTTTTAATGCCTTTAGTTATGTATTGGTGATGTGCACAAAATATTAATGTGGACGTTTTCACTTGGCATTACATAGTTCGTCCTTGAGATGTTCACTGAGAATATCTCTACCGGCTGCGAGAGCGCAAATGTGATGATCGGTCTTGTTGACGAAGGGTGTGGTTTTTATACTGCCTGCGAAGTGTAACATGAAAAAAATGGATTGAGGAAATTTGATCAAATGTTGGGAATGTTATTACGAATCGACATGCATATAGGGTGTTCCATTGAAAGAAATATCATTTTATGAAATACTCGAGGAAATTAAAAATGTTACTATCTGGGTAGTTTGCCCATTTAACCGAATTTGTAGTATCAATAATAACGGAGTTGGCAATGGTGCCGACTCAATTTGAAACATCCTGTATAGGTAAATGTTAATTTTGATTGAAACACTGAAGTTTCTTCGACTGTGAGGGAGTGTTTACCCCCATTACCCCCCTTATATACACGCCTGTAACCAAAGTTATAAATATGAATATGAATATGCAGAATATGAACTGAATCTCACTGATATGTTTGAGGACCTAATGTGAAATGACCCTTTTCCTTCAAAACCAAGTGGAATAGAATTATTCTTTGTTTGTGCGGTTTCCGATAAAAAACAACTATATAATTCCATGTTTTTGAATATAACCGCTCACCGCCACCGCTCACAGCTTACCGCTAATAGTAAAATGTATTGAAGGGAAGGAATTCCAGTCCCCGAAAGTAATTATTTTTCTTCTATCGTAATCTGTTTTGCCGCTCTTTGATTTGGCCGCCTATGTTTTTCACATATTTGCACTGTATAGAAGAATATTTCTGTTTCATGGTTGTATTGGATAATGAATGACTGACTCCTATGAAATTCAAAAACGTGTTGATTTGGGATGTTTCAGTATTTGAGGAAACATTCAATACGAAAAATACGAATACGAATGATTTTGGTTTGTATAACGTGTGTTTTCTTCTTGTTGAAAATGAATCCAGGTTAAGTTGCATATCCACACTGGTTGTTGAAGCAATATTAGGAACTTAGTCAGAACTCCAGAGGGGCATGGCTCCCATGACCCCCCCCTCAGATTCGCCAGTGGTAGGAAGTGAGCTCGAATCCTTAAGAAGAGTTATGCTGAAATAGTAAGGCCAGAATATAACTTCGTTTTTGCCATTTTTCCGAGAACACATTCGGTTTTATTACAGAGTACCAGAATAGGAAAATCTTCGCGTTCGCCTTATAGTTATCGAGTTCAACTGCAAATATCGGAAAGTGATGGTAGACTATGCATCGCTTCGTTTTTACTATGCGATACAAAATGGAGTTGCACCCTTCGATGAAAGAACTAACAGACGTCAATCAAGGAGAACTAGACTATAAAGATGTTTCAGATCATTTGTTATTTTATTGCATTTTGAAGGTACATGGAAAAAATTAAGGTCCCAAAACCTGTACATATCTTGATTTTAAATATTTCAGCGAGGAACATTTTCAGAAAGACTTATTTGAGGCCCCATTTTTCAAAATATATGACCAACACAACATTGACGAGAAGGTTAACTTTGTAGTAAATTGTCTAATATTTCTTTTTGATAGACATGCACGCACATATAGTCACAAGAAGAATCACCAACCCAAAAGCTCCTTGGCTGACGGACACATTGAAAAAAATGATGTCTATTAGAGACAAAGCATTGAGGAATTAGAAAAAAAAATTATCAGAGGGAAGGTTGCAGTACCATAGAGATATGCGAAACTATGTTAATCAAGCTATTAAATGGAAAAAAGAGCTTATTTTAATTACAAGTTTGAGCAGAGGAGCTCTCTAATCTTTGTGACGCATTGGTCCTATCACTTTTCAATTATGCAGAATCAAAATTCATGCATGATACTTATACAGGGTGTAAATTTGAAACCTTGCAATGCGAATATCTCGCGAAATGAAAAAGTTAGAAAAACGCCCTTTGGCACAAATGCTAAAGAGTTAGGGGGAACTAGAACCACCATATTTCAGTGAAGGGATGAGTCACCCTGTCGGCGCATCACACCCCAACTTTAAAATGTCAAATAGCACTAACTTTTTTGTGATACCTCAAATGAACGGTCTCAGTCAGTAGTATTCACCTGTACAAGACTTTTTTTCCAACCACTACAGGGTGTTAGAAAAACATAAAGTCGAACAAAATAAAATGTATTGTGATATTTTATTTCATCAGATGTTCAAAATGCATTCCATTCTGTTGTAAGCAATAGTATAATCGATGTTCAAATGCCATTCTAACGTTTTGGAATACATCTCTTGGAATAGATCTGCATTCTGCAATAATACGTTGTCGAAGATTTTCTATTGAAGTAGGCTGTGTTTTAAATTCGAAGGATTTCAAATGTCCCCAGAGAAAAAATCGAGGGGTGTTAGATCGGGAGATCTCGCTGGCCATTCGATTGAACCTCTTCGTCCAATCCACTGACCTGGAAAAGCATCATTCAAAATTGCCTGACTGGCGAAACGTAGAGGGGTGGTGCTCTATCGTGCTGAAAATGAATTAAATCTTCATTCAGGTTCCTATTTCCGTCAATGTCCAACTGATTTTCTATTTCGGAAACAATTAAAGGTTGAATGGTGGTGTTTAACATTTCGAAATAAGTATCGCCATTAAGATTGCTATTAATAAATAATGGTCCAATCACTGTGTCACCTAAAATTCCCACCCAGACATTTAATTTTTCTAGAATCTGCGTGTGTCCTTCCCTGAAGACATGCGAATTTTCGTCACTCCAGTACTTACAGTTGTGTTTGTTCACTGCACCATTTAAAAAAAAGTGGATTCGTCGGTAAAACAAATATTATTTAGCAACTGGGGAGTAATACGCAACATTTCGGTCATGTTCTCGCAAAATTGAATTCTTCGATCAGGGTCGTCCTCCCGCAACTCCTGAAGAATGTGCATTTTGTATGGATGAAATTTATGAAGTTTGAGTACCCGACGGATAGCTTAATATGAGAAATTCCTGTTATGGCTGAACCTTGGCGTAGAGACATTGTAGAATTCATATCAAAATATCTTAAAACTTCCACTTGTGCCGCTTCATTAAGTATTCTTGTATTGGTCCTTTTTTTGTTTGCCACTGATCCTTTTTCTTCAAATTTAGGAATCAGTTGTCTTATGTAAGTATGACTTACATTTTTTCTTTCGTTAAATGTTGCAGCAGTTCTTAAGGCACAACGATTTTCAGAACCATAGATAAACACCATCTGAATTATTTCTGGCAAACTGTAAACCATGATGAACAGAAAATAGTTCGCAATTCGTTTGAGATAATTTCAATTCGACGGTTTCCTGACTTTACAGTAAAACATTGCACAAAGGACTAAATTTTTACCAACATTGATAGGTAGGTATGAACCCGATAGAAACAATGCTATTTTTTTGAGTAATTTTTATTTATTCTGAAGGAATTCTCCAACATAATTTTGTTTTTTGTTTACAACAAACTGGAATACATGGTGACCATCTAATGAAATGAAATATCCTCTTAATAACAAGAATGGAATTTGAAAATCGATTTAGAACTGAATGGACTGCATTTTGAACATCTGATCAAATAAACTATCATTTTCACACAATACAATTTATTTATTCGAAATATGTTTATGTGCCACCCAGTGTTGGATGAAAATGAAAATTCTTGTACAGGGGAATACTACTAAATGAGACCTTTCATTTGAGGTATTACAAAAGAGGTAGTGCCATTTGACATTTTACAGTTGGGGTGTGTCGCGCCTAAGGGGTGACTCGTGCCTTCATTGAAATATGGTGGTTTTAGATCCCCCTAACTCGTTAGCCTTTGTGCCAAATGGCGTTTTTTTAACTTTTTTATTTCGCGAGATATTCGCATTGAATGTTTTCAAATTTACGCCCTGTATATGGAATCCGTAAATTTGAAAGAATCTCACATGAAATAAGTGAAATTGGCTGGTTAAACATCAAGAATAGAAGGATCCATCATGCTGCTAATCTATTCCATAAAATAAAATCAACTAAAACACCACTCTGTCTGCACCGAAAAATCACGCACCGCAGTGATGTCCACACCTTGAATATAAGGTTCTAAGGTACACTCACGTCACCTAAATTCGAAACGGATCAATTCAAGAGATCATTCAGTTATCAAATTCGCGAAATCCATAATTCAGTTCCCACTAATATCAGAAATAAAACTTTTCGAAACTTCATGAGAAAATAGATGTTTTTTGTTTGACAGTCAGCAGTGAGGGGGTCATACCATTTCCCATGCAAAAAATATCCTATCCAGTTCAATCGTACATTCATAACACAAATAACATTTTCTTATTTATCTTCACCATGTTGCACTTTAAAGATATGTTTGAGGTTAAGTGGAAGAGCAATTTGGTGACGTTCGCGGAAACCAAATTGAACTTCACCTTTTGTTTTCTTGCAAATAAATTTAATAGCGAATATTACTTATACATGTAAAAATTGAGAAAACAATAAAGTCGTTTATTATTATTATTAATCAATTCTTGATAACATGTCATAACAATATGATTCATAAGACACCATAGTGATTTTGGTTATAGACCCAAGTGTTTAATTCACTTCATAAGACATTCACTAATGAATAAATCTATCAAAGTTTGCACGTTTGCATTATGTTTTTATCGGATGGTTATTGAATAAGAAAGAATAATTACAACTGAAGTCGCAAATTTTTTCTCTCCACATATTCCTACAGATGCAATTCAATGGCCATAGTGGGAAGTCCGTTAAAAATGTAGGTATATCACTATCCCACCCTTCCTGCTATTCGAAGTAGTTTTTTCTTCACGTTTCAAATGCGATAAAAACAATGATCATGTTTGCTTTTCGATTGGACCTTGAAAGTCGAAAATATAGTAAAACTATCCAATGTTTCTTGTTTATAGAACAGATATCTCGTGAATTATAAATATTTCGATTTTATCCTTCCATCGATTTTTTCGTCCCAGAAAACTTCCCTTATACGCATCTAACCTAGGGTTATTCGAAAATGTATGTATTTTATAAGTTGATGAAACCAATTTGAAATTTTCGAGTTAAGATTAACATTAACTTCTCGGATTTCACTCTTTTTCCTATTTTGAAACATTACTGAGCGAGTGAATATCAGTCATACAGTATATACAACCCCTGACATTGTCGGCATCACAAAAAAGCTGACAACACTGCAGTAATTTCACCGCTGAACTCAGCTGAAGTGTGTGTCCAGGCATTTTTACAGTGCTGAACATTTAATTCAATCATCAGGAATTACCTGGACAATTATTAGCTGGACGTCCAGGTATGATACAAATGGTCCAGGTATAAGCTATTCTCACCAAATTTTGTCCAGGTGTATCCGCATCGCCATATATATATATATATATATATATATATATATATGTATATATATATATATATATATATATATATATATATATATATATATATATATATATATATATATATATATATATGTATATATATATATATATATATATATATATATATATATATATATATATAAGCAATATATATATATATATATATATATATATATATATATATATATATATATATATATATATATATATATATATATATATATATATATATATATATATATATATATATATGGACTAAGCCCTCTAGTAAAAATGCAACCGTAGACACGTGTTTCGATCTTAGGGATCTCATCAGTACGGTGAATAAATAAATAAAATGTTCCTTCTTGTTATTCACAATTTCCCTCGAGAGCATATCCCTGTTTCATTTATATTTCTGGACTCGGATGTCACGCAGGTCGCTATAGCTGCCTCCGTGGCGACGTCGTTCCTTGCCTTGTAAACACGAGGTGTTCCGACTGAAACCACAAATGTGCGGTTGGCTTCCTGTTTGTTGACTCCGTTCATTTGTTGTTTCATCTGCAATCAAGTGTTGCACATCCTTACACTTGCTTTCACCGTACTGATGAGATCCCTAAGATCGAAACACGTGTCTACGGTTGCATATTTACTAGAGGGCTTAGTCCAATAAAATGTTCCTTCTTGTTATTCACAATTTCCCTCGAGAGCATATCCCTGTTTCATTTATATTCCTGGACTCGGATGTCACGCAGGTAGCTATAGCTGCCTCCGTGGCGACGTCGTTCCTTTCCTTGTAAACACGAGGTGTTCCGACTGAAGCCACAAATGTGCGGTTGGCTTCCTGTTTGTTGACTCCGTTCATTTGTTGTTTCATCTGCAATCAAGTGTTGCACATCCTTACACTTGCTTTCACCGTACTGATGAGATCCCTAAGATCGAAACACGTGTCTACGGTTGCATTTTTACTAGAGGGCTTAGTCCAATAAAATGTTCCTTCTTGTTATTCACAATTTCCCTCGAGAGCATATCCCTGTTTCATTTATATTCCTGGACTCGGATGTCACGCAGGTAGCTATAGCTGCCTCCGTGGCGACGTCGTTCCTTGCCTTGTAAACACGAGGTGTTCCGACTGAAGCCACAAATGTGCGGTTAGCTTCCTGTTTGTTGACTCCGTTCATTTGTTGTTTCATCTGCAATCAAGTGTTGCACATCCTTACACTTGCTTTCACCGTACTGATGAGATCCCTAAGATCGAAACACGTGTCTACGGTTGCATTTTTACTAGAGGGCTTAGTCCAATAAAATGTTCCTTCTTATATATATATATATATATATATATATATATATATATATATATATATATATATATATATATATATATATATATATATATATATATATATATATATATATATATATATATATATATATATATATATATATATATATATATATATATATATATATATATATAGAAAAGGGTAGTCTTGTTTGCTGACTAGTTAGGAAATGAGTTTTTTAAAATTTGGGATATGCAGCAGGCCAATAAGGGTACTCTTATACACTTGTTCCAAGCTTTCAATAACTTTTTATTATCATCTTCAGGGAAACTACAAATATGTAAAGACAACTATGAGAATTAAGCCAACGAAAAACGTGGAATAACTTACACTGTTTCGAGGTTACATGGCGTATATGTTAAAAATAATCATGAAATATGGACAGCACTGGGAGTATCAATGATGTTTTACTCCCAGTGCTGTCCATATTTCATGATTATTTTTAACATATACGCCATGTAACCTCGAAACAGTGTAAGTTATTCCACGTTTTTCGTTGGCTTAATTCTCATAGTTGTCTTTACATATTTGTAGTTTCCCTGAAGATGATAATAAAAAGTTATTGAAAGCTTGGAACAAGTGTATAAGAGTACCCTTATTGGCCTGCTGCATATCCCAAATATTAAAAAACTCATATATATATATATATATATATATATATATATATATATATATATATATATATATATATATATATATATATATATATATATATATATATATATATATATGTATATAGGGTGTCCCACATTTTATGTGACAGGCAAGATCTGGTTTGTCGGAGGAGATATAGAAAAACATTTAATACAAAGTTTTATGAGTTCATGAGAGCTCTATTTTGATATAATTTTCAAATATACAGGGTGTTTGGTGTAGGTGCTACAGACCAAAATGCCATTTTTTAAAATAGAACGCACTATATATCATTACATATTCAGATTCTACGCTTAATTCTGATATCATTTCAAGTTTAGTTTTTGAAATTCGGTTACAAATGTCATTTGTCATTGGTCTTGGCTAGTCAGTCTAACATAATTACTCTGCTCGGTTGTTTGCCTCTTCAAGGACAACACGTGCTTTTATATAATTTTAACAATTTTAAATCCATGTCATAATGTATCATCAGTAATGAGTGTGCATCCACGTTACTCTTGGTTGTTATTAATGATGTTTTACTCCCAGTTCTGTCCATATTTCATGATTATTTTTAACATATACGCCATGTAACCTCGAAACAGTGTAAGTTATTCCACGTTTTTCGTTGGCGTACTAGGTAGTTGGTGTTGATGAATATTTCGCAGCTCCCCAGAATACTAATGAACACAATAGGATTACCGACTCTATGATTGTAAGTGGAACAGTATAATTATTGGTTTGATTTTTCAAAATTCCTAACATGTTTTTGCAGCTTTTCTCTCCTGAAGAAACTAATAAAGAACGAATGAGTTTTATTGGTAAACAGACCGCAACCCTAGAAGTCCATATATATATATAAATGAATAGTAACTTGTGACATCTACAGTCACTAGTTTGAAACTTAATTCGACACGAGCCATGGAATCCAAAGGTAGATGTTTACCTACAACATTGACAGGCAGACAAATGTTTATTTGTTCTGTCCAACCCAAGACTCAATCAAGTTTCTCGTGCGTTATGAGGAACGCAAGCAGAATCTAAAGTGAATAGAGTATTTTCGTTTCAATTCCGAGAGCTCACGATCCGTGGACAGCGCTGTTTCGTTGTTACCAACTCATCAGCACGGCTTTATGAGGTCTCTCGAAGTTGAAACGAATGCACTCTGAATTAGTACCATAAGGCAAAGAGAGTATAAATGAATAGTAACTTGTGACATCTACAGTCACTAGTTTGAAACTTAATTCGACACGAGCCATGAAATCCAAAGGTAAATGTTTACCTACAACATTGACAGGCAGACAAATGTTTATTTGTTCTGTCCAACCCAAGACTCAATCAAGTTTCTCGTGCGTTATGAGGAACGCAAGCAGAATCTAAAGTGAATAGAGTATTTTCGTTTCAATTCCGAGAGCTCACGATCCGTGGACAGCGCTGTTTCGTTGTTACCAACTCATCAGCACGGCTTTATGAGGTCTCTCGAAGTTGAAACGAATGCACTCTGAATTAGTACCATAAGGCAAAGAGAGTATAAATGAATAGTAACTTGTGACATCTACAGTCACTAGTTTGAAACTTAATTCGACACGAGCCATGGAATCCAAAGGTCGATGTTTACCTACAACATTGACAGGCAGACAAATGTTTATTTGTTCTGTCCAACCCAAGACTCAATCAAGTTTCTCGTGCGTTATGAGGAACGCAAGCAGAATCTAAAGTGAATAGAGTATTTTCGTTTCAATTCCGAGAGCTCACGATCCGTGGACAGCGCTGTTTCGTTGTTACCAACTCATCAGCACGGCTTTATGAGGTCTCTCGAAGTTGAAACGAATGCACTCTGAACTAGTACCATAAGGCAAAGAGAGTATAAATGAATAGTAACTTGTGACATCTACAGTCACTAGTTGGATTCCATGGCTCGTGTCGAATTAAGTTTCAAACTAGTGACTGTAGATGTCACAAGTTACTATTCATTTATACTCTCTTTGCCTTATGGTACTAATTCAGAGTGCATTCGTTTCAACTTCGAGAGACCTCATAAAGCCGTGCTGATGAGTTGGTAACAACGAAACAGCGCTGTCCACGGATCGTGAGCTCTCGGAATTGAAACGAAAATACTCTATTCACTTTAGATTCTGCTTGCGTTCCTCATAACGCACGAGAAACTTGATTGAGTCTTGGGTTGGACAGAACAAATAAACATTTGTCTGCCTGTCAATGTTGTAGGTAAACATCTACCTTTGGATTCCATGGCTCGTGTCGAATTAAGTTTCAAACTAGTGACTGTAGATGTCACAAGTTACTATTCATTTATACTCTCTTTGCCTTATGGTACTAATTCAGAGTGCATTCGTTTCAACTTCGAGAGACCTCATAAAGCCGTGCTGATGAGTTGGTAACAACGAAACAGCGCTGTCCACGGATCGTGAGCTCTCGGAATTGAAACGAAAATACTCTATTCACTTTAGATTCTGCTTGCGTTCCTCATAACGCACGAGAAACTTGATTGAGTCTTGGGTTGGACAGAACAAATAAACATTTGTCTGCCTGTCAATGTTGTAGGTAAACATCTACCTTTGGATTCCATGGCTCGTGTCGAATTAAGTTTCAAACTAGTGACTGTAGATGTCACAAGTTACTATTCATTTATACTCTCTTTGCCTTATGGTACTAATTCAGAGTGCATTCGTTTCAACTTCGAGAGATCTCATAAAGCCGTGCTGATGAGTTGGTAACAACGAAACAGCGCTGTCCACGGATCGTGAGCTCTCGGAATTGAAACGAAAATACTCTATTCACTTTAGATTCTGCTTGCGTTCCTCATAACGCACGAGAAACTTGATTGAGTCTTGGGTTGGACAGAACAAATAAACATTTGTCTGCCTGTCAATGTTGTAGGTAAACATCTACCTTTGGATTCCATGGCTCGTGTCGAATTAAGTTTCAAACTAGTGACTGTAGATGTCACAAGTTACTATTCATTTATGACTATGTAACGTAGTTAAATAAAATATTCTATTCTATTCTATTCTACTCTCTTTGCCTTATGGTACTACTTCAGAGTGCATTCGTTTCAACTTCGAGAGACCTCATAAAGCCGTGCTGATGAGTTGGTAACAACGAAACAGCGCTGTCCACGGATCGTGAGCTCTCGGAATTGAAACGAAAATACTTTATTCACTTTAGATTCTGCTTGCGTTCCTCATAACGCACGAGAAACTTGATTGAGTCTTGGGTTGGACAGAACAAATAAACATTTGTCTGCCTGTCAATGTTGTAGGTAAACATCTACCTTTGGATTCCATGGCTCGTGTCGAATTAAGTTTCAAACTAGTGACTGTAGATGTCACAAGTTACTATTCATTTATACTCTCTTTGCGTTATGGTACTAATTCAGAGTGCATTCGTTTCAACTTCGAGAGACCTCATAAAGCCGTGCTGATGAGTTGGTAACAACGAAACAGCGCTGTCCACGGATCGTGAGCTCTCGGAATTGAAACGAAAATACTCTATTCACTTTAGATTCTGCTTGCGTACCTCATAACGCACGAGAAACTTGATTGAGTCTTGGGTTGGACAGAACAAATAAACATTTGTCTGCCTGTCAATGTTGTAGGTAAACATCTACCTTTGGATTCCATGGCTCGTGTCGAATTAAGTTTCAAACTAGTGACTGTAGATGTCACAAGTTACTATTCATTTATACTCTCTTTGCCTTATGGTACTAATTCAGAGTGCATTCGTTTCAACTTCGAGAGACCTCATAAAGCCGTGCTGATGAGTTGGTAACAACGAATCAGCGCTGTCCACGGATCGTGAGCTCTCGGAATTGAAACGAAAATACTCTATTCACTATATATATATATATATATATATATATATATATATATATATATATATATATATATATATATATATATATATTATATATGAAAACTAAAATTTCGGGTTGAACCGCGTCTAGAATTTGTTGAAATTCGACGTTTCGGCACCGATTTTGGAGCCATTTTCAAGAACTGAAATAGAAAGAAAATTAATGAAAGGACAATACGTAATTCTACGCTGAGGTCTCAATCTGCCTACTCCTCAGGTATAATTACGTTAGGTTTTTGTGACTTGACGTCGGGGTCTCAATCTGCCTACTCCCCATGTCTCGTCACTGGTTCTCTCTAAGGTCTCAATCTGCCTACTCCTTCGAGAGAACTGAGGAATTGTAGGTTGAGGAACTGTATTTATAGTGGACGTGGCTGTAATGGCCGTGTGCAATGTATTGGCGCGAGGTGAACTATGGGCGGGAACTGAATTGGCGCTAAGTGAGCTGTGTGCGCGAACTGGGTTGGTGGGAAATGAGTTTATGCGTGCAATGAGAGGCTTCCAGGTATTGGGAAGTCTACGTCCGTCGTCGCGAGTGTTGAGGCAATTGGGGCGCTTCTCTATCTCAAGGGCTTCTCCGAGTAACTTCCAGAGTCTACGAACACGAACTTGCTGTGCGTCAGGTATGTAGTCCTTCAACAACTTATATTCCTTTTTAATTGTAGCTCTTCCTGAAGAAGTCAATAAAGGTTGACGAAATATTGAAGATTTAAATCCGTCCGTCCGTCCGTGCACCCATATGTCCAAGTCGAATGGAAATGAAGTCCCATTTGAATTTGCAGCCCAAAGGCGTGCGTTTCTTTTTTAAGGGGTCAAAATGAAAGTTGAAAACGATTGAAAAGGCGAATCATAGGCGTACTGGATGATATTACGGCTTTACGATAGAAGTAGGTGATAGTGGAGTAGTGTTCACAAAGAATATTATAATTACAATTAAATGAGTTTTCGTGAAATAAATATCCCATATATTTTATGTTTGAATGATTTCTCGATTGAATGAATAATTAAATTATTCATCTGAACAGAAAACCGTTCTTGCACGGAACCAAAACAACTCTACATGCTACATGGAATTATTATTAGTGAAAGCTCAATGCGAAACATTTACATACCATATTTGGTATGTAAATGTTTCGCATTGAGCTTTCACTGCATTGAGTTCAGTGCTTCGGATGCGAATAGCTTTCTTGAAATTAAAATTGATAAAATAATCGAGCTTTTCGTTTATTCCCTATATACAATAAGATGTTGACAAACGTCGAACAGAAAATGATTCAACAGCCCGATACGACTGCCCACTGGCTTAAATCAATCCGTCAATCAATGGTGCTCACTTTGTTGATGAGTACTAGGTCGTCGTTGGGCTAGTTGACAAAACCCACATAGGAATTGTTTGCATGTTGTGTCCTGGGCTGGACTGATGATCGGGTTGAACCGTGAAATTAGTATGCAGTAGACACACCTATTTTCGATTATATTTGGTAGTTGTTAAAGGAAGTATTGCAAAGTATATTCTTGTAGAAAAACTTTTTGCCAGGCGTTGGGCTGAAGTGATTCTGTGGTCTTTATGGGGCTGTTGAAATTTTTTTTCTGTTCGATGTTTGCTGACACCATATTGTATAGGGAATAAGCGAAAGGCTGGATTATTTTTAATCAATTTTCATTTTATGAATTTATGGCCTTTCGTCAAGTACAAACACTTCCACATGAATAAAAATGATGGAAAAATGAGTTTAAAATATCTTGTAGGGATTTTGAGTGCTGCCTGATAAGTATAGGTACTCACTTTTTATTATTCTGTATTTCATGATGGGTATTTGAATATTTCTTTAAGGCCGACACAAAAATGGCGCTATCTTCAACAAGCAAACAAAATCGTGAGTATAAATCGATTTTAATTTATCACATAATTCAAAGGTATTAGCTGAAATAATTCTTTATTTTTTCAATGATTTTTATTTTCTTACTCAATTTCAATGTTTTTTTGTTTTGTCGTTCAGCTGTTGTTGGTCGAAGAGTGTGAAACACCACGAGAGCGATTTAAGACTACCATAACCTTGGGTTCGTTCATTCTTGTGCCTTGTGCAACCGTTGAGAGACTAAACTGTTGGGTCCGCAGCTGAACGGCGCCAGTGATCACTGGTGCAGCGGACCAAGTTGACTCATCGCTCAAGAGTTGAGCGAGGCGGAACGAAGTCATCATTAGCAATTTCGAATGTATAGTCATTAAATCGCTAATACGTTGTCCATCTAATGAAATGAGCCCGGTTCATTGATAAGAATTCCAATCGACCAGACTTCATATGGGCGATCCGCATGGACCAATTAGAACAGTTGTAGAGTGGGTGTGAATGATTTGGAAGATCTATCCAATTTTGTATGCTTATTCTGTCTACGTAAGGTTAGGCAGTTCTGGTAAGATTGGCTGATAAGTTATGAATTTTCAACTGCATGCAGCTGCCTTGGCATTTGAACTTCTCGCCATTACTACAGTGACCAGTCACAGATTACTTATTTCGTGCATTTTATTGTTGCCCCATGATTTATCGTTAAATGGCATTTAAATACGTGAAAACTTTCCATCGCACTCTATCGAAACGGTACCATTGAAACACGTATTACTTATCTCTCTCCCTCTTCAGTTTCTTGGCAGTTGCTCCCAACAAGGTGCAAATAGGGAATACGCATGAATTTATTTCTTGGCTTTTCTGCTTCAATTTGGGTCTCAATAATAACATTTAGTGAAAATAATTCGTTAAATCCTATTTTTTCCAAAATTTTTTGTTTTGAAATTGCGTTTCGATTTAAACATAATTCGATCTTCAGCTCCAGTATCTTCCCCCAAACACTACCGCTCCTTGTGGTTGGTTCCTGAATGATGAGTAATTCTGACAGTTCTACACAGCATTTAGGAGCCCTCAAACGGTGAAAGTTTTAACCGTGTGAAGTAACGATACATACAGCCGACAGGGTCGCTAGGAATTCATTTTCAAATGGGATGAAAAAAGTTGCATGAGAGAAAACACAAAATTTCAAATTCGGAGTATGTCACTTATCTTCTCGGATGATAACGTTCACGTGCAAATAAAAATATCTAAGAACGGGGATACATGCCCGTTTCCTTGCCTGGCTGCAAGAGTGAGGATATTTTTGAAACACGAAAATTGAATTTGCAGGAGTTTGATCTGATTTGATATTCCTACAGAAATATTGCTAATGATACAAATAAGTTACAAATACAACATGCCTATGTATTCCGATACACTCTCTTCGCAATTATCAAGACCTTTGGAAATTCAGTTCTGCATTGACACTAACACAAATTACTCAAATCGGTCTCATTGCACTTTTCAGTTCTTCAGGATCATTGTTTTTCTTAATCTTAAAAAAAAAATTAGAAGAAAATAAACCTCGTTGTACAATAATTTACTTACAGTGTTCTATTGCAACTCTCAGTAGCTTAGATCAGGAAAATAGTATGTTCTTCGACTTCTCAGTAAATTGCTATGTGGTGGGATGAACATACATACCCCTAAAAATACTATCAATATATTATCGAAAAAATCGATAAATTATATTTATTTTGATAATTAAGCATGTTGATTGATATTTGCAACATATAAATTGAATAGAAGCGATATTTTATAAAGGGAAAATACTTGAAAACACTATGGTCAGATTAGTCTAAAATTTATTTAAATTGAAGTAATGACCAAGTGTCTAATTTTTATATACACTCTCTGTTATTACATATAGGAATTCAGATTATGGAAATACAGAAAAAATATTAATTATTCTAGAACAGTTGGTCAACATTGAAAAAGAACGTTTTTTGAATTTGTTAAACTACATAGTATAAATTAAGTAAGGGTAAATTTTGATTCAAATTGACGTCATCTCTGTGATATATTTTAACCTTTTATCAAAGTAGCCATGTATAGATTGGATAATTTTTTCCTTCCATTTCCTCCAACCTAGCTAAAGGTGCCTTAAAACATCATTGTCAACTAACTGAGGCATACATCGTTTAATACATTGAAGTGTCCAACATGAAGAAGCTTTGTCATGTATAAATTATTACATCCTTTCTGATATACTGCACCAAGCACTCATCAAATTATTTGTGAAGGAAGTAAAAAATACTATAAAATTTCTGATGTTTTTGTGAGTGAGTTTCCATCCAACTCCATCAACTCTATTATGTAAGATTCAGCTGGGATATCGATATATCTACTGATTTTGGAGTATCTTGGATATTATTTCCTTTCTTAGAATTTCTTATAGCCGTTATCATTTCTGCATTTTGTGTGGCGCTGTCTATAAAAATATTCAGGAGTATCATAAGAATTTCAGTGAAATCTATAAAAACAAAGGAATAAAGTTCAATATAAAAAATGCATAAATATAGTTTTACAGGATGAACATTTTTTTTTTGCTGCGGTGAAATAGATTCTTGAGTTCGACAAATCCGAGTTGCTGTTCACTTCCTTTTCTTAGTTCACTGATACTGTTACAAACTGAGACGAGCTGGCTAGTTGCAAATTAATATCTGGAAAAATATATTATTTGTTATACTAACGAATGAAAACTAAAAATGGAAAATATTTTGGAACTTTTGATAAGGAGATTCGGAGAATGAGTTAGATTCCGCATTACCTTACCAGGAGTCGTTGGTGATTTCAACTGCGGATATTTTCAAGCGACTTTTTCTCAACAGCTAGCACTACAACATTTCCACCCAAACGAGGGCTTTCACTTTCACTAAAAACAATATCTAAACAAATTTCATAGCCCAATACAGATCAGTAAAATCTAATCAAGCTATAATTACTAATAATATTTCATTCAGTTTGCTTTAAAACGTTAAATAGATAAATATGATTATTAATTTTTAAAACTTTCGACGATTGACAAATGACAATTACAGCTGACAATGTCAAATATCCTTAAACTGATCGCAGTCCGCAATGCTAAATCAGCATTTGATTTGTCAGTCTCCGGCATCTAGCGTAGATAACTGAAACATTTGATTGGTTGAAATTCCACTTCGAACGTACTACTTCATAAACTAACAAATTAAATGCTTCATTTTGGCTACGAAACTTGAAACGTATTTATAAACGCATGTGGTTTTCCGTTTTTATTAAATATATTTTAGAGAAAGTTTTGATATTTTTCTAACAAAACGTTCCTTCAAATTGACATGCCCTTTGAATATTCCCTGAATATTTAAAAACTTTCGTTTCTGCTTGATATGCCTTCCGAATATTAGTATCAACAATATTTAAGGAGAATATCTCATGGATATGCGTGAAAATATAGTCTCAATGAGTATAAGATCAAATACATATTCATGGAATATTACAGGAATATTGCAATATCTGGAAATATGATATTTTAGGCATATTCCACGAATATTGGGTGCCGTCTGAATAGTTCTTCTATTGCCTATATTTTTATTTGGTGAAGATTTCTTAAAATTTCTGGAACTTAGCCAGATCATTTCTGGCCGGTTCAAGAATATTTTTTCTAAAGTGCATAGGTCCCTTTAGGTGGCCACATGCCTTGTGGTGAAGCTAGTATGATGTGAGTTGCCTTAATAATGCCAATCCCGACGTCTGATGCTAGCTTGAAAAGTTCGCACCGACCACCCCGGGGCAGTGCTGTAGGTTTTCCGGGTTTTCTTACAGCTAAAAATTGACCACCAAAAAACATCAGTAAGTCTCCCCATAGCGCCACGGCATATATTAATAATAGCCGTCCTCTACCCGCCAGGGCTATGCCTTTGGGTACTATCTATGATGAGGGAGTATTATCATTATTATTGACTTATGGTAAACTATTCAAATATGTAAATAAAAATAATGAAAAAGTATCGTACCAACTGGCAGGCCATCCTCAACGTTTTATTTTAAAATTCGGACCTGTATTTTTATTGCAGTTTTTCAAATGCCAAAATGAGCCTTATATTGGCATCATATTTTCATGTGAACTCCACAGTTTTTTCGAAACATTGAAATATCGCTAGTGAAATGAAGAAACATCCATAGCAGCTGTAATAGAAAGATATCAAGTTGTCATTGATTATATCTTCTAATATTATTTTTTTATTTAAAAAACAAAAATTAAATTTCAGTTGTGATAGTTCAATATTTCTGAACATTTGAAATATATGAATTCAAAAATTGACTAACAAAATTAGTAAAAACAGATCACTAGAGAATGACAATCTGAGGAAAAAAATGATGGAGAAAGGAGAATGTCGTTCAAGTACTGTTATTGAAAATTGATCATTTTATATTTGCTTTGGATATTTATTGCTGCCTGTAGCATATTTTTTAAACGATATTAATTTTGAATCCATAAATGCATAATATAGCTCATATATGGACGTTCATATACGACTATTTTTAAAAAGAATACAGTGTTTTGGATATTTTATGGTAATCTGCAGAATATTTTATGAAAGATATTCGTTTCGAATCCATCAATAAATTCAGTATGGGTGTCCATCTCAACTTCAAGAAAAAACCATAATACCTTTTGGAAGATGATTTTTTTACGGAAGTGAAAGAAAAATAATATAAGTTGCAAACTGATTTTGTTATATTTATATGAATATATTTACCTATGCATCTCATGGCTATCCCATAGAAAACTACCAGAACACCAAAACTAGGTACGGATTAGGAAAAAAATTTGACTCATCGTCTCAATTTCCACATACTCGCACGTATATTCAACATAAAAAAAAATCCTTTCAAGTTGAATAATTTGTATAGATTGGCGGTATATTTCATTATTCATTCATTGGAGAAAGTATACAAATATGTTGCTATAATTATGTATATGATATTAATTTTTGAGCTCGGCATTCAATAGGTATCATAATACTCAATACATTAGGTCACATACCTACTATAATCATGCCAAAACTAATGTCTATTACTCACCCTTAAAAATCATTTTTTACTTTCATTTTGACCCTGAAAAAAATTATGCACGCCTTTGGGCTGCCAATTTGAATGGAACTTCATTTCCATTCAACTTGGACATATGGGTGCACGGACTTATTCTATTTAACATTACACATTGATGTCCTAGGTATCGGACTCCCATTTGAATTCTACTTCATTCTTTTGTCACATTGATGACTTACGTATCGATCTCCCTAAATGCTACATTTTTTGTCACTTGCGTGTCGCGGTCATCAATGTGACAATGAAATTAGAGTCGCATTTAAATGGCACATGAAGGGCTGTACACAAAGCAGTGGATATCGAAGTATAATATAAATGATGTGAAATTTTTTTGTCACTTGCATTCTTATTACATTCTGTTGTCGTGGACGTCAAAGTCACCATAAAATCAAACTGGAATTCAAATGGAACTTAAATTTTTGTTTCATTTGGGAGGACGGTGATCGTAATATGTAGAAAACAAAGTAACAAAAAATCAAAGTGGAATGGAAATGAAAGTGAAATTGCAATGGGAATACTTGTGATATATAAATAAATAATAATAATAATAATAACTTGTCTTTATTATTTTCAGCTAAAATAACATATGAAAAAAAAAGGGAAAAAACAGATTGAAGCATTTTGCTAAAAATAAAAGGCGAAGTTCAACTTATGTAGCACGAGTGCTACTGAGTTGCTCTTCCACTTAACCTTGAATTGAATGTAATTACTATGGCACTTCTGTACCTATTGCATATGGATATCAAAATGTAACATCCCATACAGAGTTCAATAAAAAGTCAATACCGCCGTCTTGTGCTGCTTTCTTTGGTGAACTTCTACCTTTAGTTTAAAGAGGGCAATACTTGTTTTTTCTGTTGTATTGTAGTGAAGGATTGGTAGGAACGTGGGCAAAGGAAATCAAAGTAGAGTATCAATGCAAGTGGCATGGAAATAGAAAACATTGTGATTAATTTCATGTCAAAGGTGCATGATGTAACATATTAATGAAATATCAAAGATTCGGATCCAGACATCTATGTTCCATAAGAACACTACTGCGAGTGCCGACATATATCAACTGAAATATAAAAGAGATAGATAGACGTGGGAGACATAAAAATGAGTATTCACATTGCTATTAGCAATGAGAATACCGAAACTGAATGAAAACAATCTGTTTTAAATTATCGCGATTCGAAATTCATTGAAGTGGAATTAAAATGGGAGTTGAGGCGCAAGTCGAATAAAAAGTAAAACAGCGTGCCATAGTAAGTACTTAGTAGTTTTACCAAAATGAAATTCTATACTAGGTTCGAGGAGGCGGATGAATAATAATATCCACATTCAAACATTTCAATTCAATGCGTACAAAGGGAAAGCTTACAAAATCTCAGTCGGAACAAATTATTCTTAGAAATTGAAGTGAAAGGTGATCAATGTTAATGTTATCAGATAAAAAACTTTTTCATTGAAACTTCCATGAACTTTACTGGTGAACTGGTCAATCACGAAAGTTTGAAAAGAGGTAAGTGGTAACCTGTGGCAGAAGTCCATTGTGTCTCGAGGTGGAGTGGTATAGATTCACGATGAAGAAAAACTCAAAATCATCTCCAAAAATTTAATATAACCACCAAATGTTGGTGATGTTAGAACGATAAAAGACTATCGATCAGTTCAATGGTTTCATAGTAGTACATGTTTCGAACCAATATAGCTTCATCATCAGCTAAGTTGAAAATTATGGGGAGAAAATAATGTAGAAAATTTTTAATTAAATAAAATGAGTTTCTCTTCATCGTGAGTAAGTGGTGTTTTTTCTATGAGTGTTGGATGTCATCATAATATCATTTTTACGGCAAATAATATTGATAGCCGTTCTCTACCTGCACAGGCTATGCCTTTGGGTACAATCTACCAGTGTTTATGAGGGAGTATTTTTATTAATATCACTATCTGAAGAACAGTTCTGCCGTCCTAAGGATGAACACGGTATGTTCTAAAATGTCAAAATTTGAGTTACTGGTGTCGGAGGCTTTTTTGTGTCTTTGACTTGAATATTTGCCAAACATGAACAGGAACTATATAACACTATTGACAAAAATCTGCCATGTCTCAATTCGCAATTAGTACCAAGTAAGAACTTGAAAGGTGGACATCTCAGTTTATCGTCTCATAAACATACCTCGTTTATCCTTAGGAGGGCAGAGCTATTATTCATATGAATTGGTATAAATTAATATCCTACGTGAAGCGTAAGGTATCATCTAAATCGAAGAAAAAACTACACAAATGTTGTGAGTATGCTTTGATATGGAGTATCCTGAAACAAAAAATTGGATTGGGTCATATCTGAAACTGAAGGGGTATATGACTATTCTTCACAAAAGAAAACTTCTACAAAAGTTGTGAATATTATTTAATGGTAACTCTATGGTTACAAAAGTGAAAACTTCATAAAACTTTATTATTGGAGTTTGTGAGCAAACTCTGTTTATTGAAACAATAAATCATATCTTCACCATCAATCAATATCACGACGGACATTAGCCAGGGAAGTAGTTGTTTTCTGACAGATGTTTGCCTTTATTTTCCACTTTGTGGAAACGCTTAGAGAGAAGGGCACCCCTGTATTCTTTCAACATTGTTGATACCTCTCTGGCACAATATATTCGAACTAGTTCGAATGTTTACAGATTTCTTTTCCCGGAGGCTGTGCTGCTTGGGAGTGTTTTGCCTTGTTCCGTGCGGATGGCATTTCGATCAACTTGGTTGTAGATCGTGGTGTTATCCGTGGGGAAATATTAGTTAAACAGTTGATTATTATTCATTTGGCAGGGACAGGACAATTTTAATGTTGTCCGACCTACCCTGTCTCTGATGAGAGGCAATAAACCTTGAAACATGCATGTCTGTAGGTGGTCGTCCCCAGCCAAATGAAGGATACTTTTCTGTTTAATTACGAGACAAGAACTTGCAATTGAGTCTTCTTTGAAGAACGCTGCACATATATCTGTCAGTTGTAGTTCAATGACCGTCGTGGTATTAGCCAGAAAAGTAGTTGTTTTCTGACAGATGTTTGCCTTTATTTTCCACTTTGTGGAAACGCTTAGAGAGAAGGCTACCCCTGTATTCTTTCAACATTGTTGATACCTCTCTGGCACAATATATTCGAACTAGTTCGCATGTTTACAGATTTCTCTTACCGGAGACTGTGCTGCTTGGGAGTGTTTTGTCTTGTTCCGTGCGGATGGCGCTTCGATCAACTTGGTTGTAGATCGTGGTGTTATCCGTGGGGAAATAGTAGTAAAACCGTTGATTATTATTCATTTGGCAGGGACAGGACAATTATAATGTTGTCCGACCTACCCTGTCACTGATGAGAGGCAATAAACCTCGAAACATGCATGTCTGCAGGTGGTCATCCCCAGCCAAATAAAGGATAATTTTCTGTTTAATTACGAGACAAGCACTTGTAATTGGGTCTTCTTTGAGGAACGTTGCACAAATATCTGCCAGTTGTAGTTCAATGACCGTCGTGGTATTAGCCAGGGAAGTAGTTGTTTTCTGACAGATGTTTGCCTTTGTTTTCCACTTTGTGGAAACGCTTAGAGAGAAGGCTACCCCTGTATTCTTTCAACATTGTTGATACCTCTCTGGCACAATATATTCGAACTAGTTCGAATGTTTATACATAGCATGTTTTAATAACATTCACTTTTTGTTTTCAGACTCTCGAAATTTGGAGAGTCTCGAATCGAGATCAAGAAATTGTCTTCTGTTTTTTATTTATCGTCTCGATGATCGAGACGAGACGAGAAAGTGCATTCGAGACGAGATTTCTCGTCTCGATGAAACCCTGATCTTGTGTAACCAATAAATTGAAGACATTTTTACAAAAACTTCAAGTAAAATGAATAACTGGTTTCACAGTAGTATTTTCAATGTTCAATGTTCAATGTTGGGGTCATTAATATTTTTTTTATTTGTGTTACTGATGTATTATTATCACAATTTATTTTGCCCAAAAAGTTCACGCATATTAGGATACGGTACTCTTGATGATTTATACCGATGAATAGTGAAAGGATTCATCGGATGAATCAGCATGAGTACATCATTTTTAAACAATAATTTTGAATAAGTATTAATTGTTTCTTTCTGGCGACAACATAGCCGAGTAAATTTATATCCGCAAGTCGTGTTTTATTTGAAGTCCACGAACTACCCGAATAAGTCAAAAGTTGGATACCTACGGTGAACAGTGGATGGTGAATAGTGATTGAAAATTTGTGACAGTGGCAATAATAATAGTGATCCTAATTATTGCAAAAGAACCCCTAATCCGAAGACCAAGGCGGAAATTACACATCAAAAAAGTTTAGATGACAGCTCAAGTGATGGAAAAAAGGACTCATCTCAGCGAATTGTTCCATTCATTCCAGAATCATCCAAGAAGATGAGAATAGAGAAAATAATCAAGAACAAAGTTCCTGCCTTTGTCTTTCTTTATTCTCTCTCACCAAACGTCGGTCACCTACACTCTCTCACTACCCGACAGTTAATGGATTCCCCTGGAAAGGTTAAATAATCAGAACCGTCATACTCATGAATCATTCTTTATTAATTCCGTACACTACAGATGGCACACTACTACTACATAAAGTGTATGCTCATGCGAAAATACGAAATAACCGACATAAATGCTGTTTCGTGTTTCATAGATGTACCAACTGAATACCAAGAAACAGCCAAATCTGGAAACTTCATATCTCCGAAAGAGTTTTTTCAAGGGTTCCTAAGCAAGTTAGAAGACTCAAGTCCACTACCTAAGCCTTACCGACCGAAATCATCCACTAGTTCTGGTAGAGAAGCACCGCCAATGACTTTAACGTGTCACATCTGCAAGAAATTCGGACATCTCGCAAGATACTGTTTTTCACAGGGGAACCAATTTGAGAAGACCAGACAACCGGGCCCATCTACATACAAACCGAGTGTACTCACTGCTGCCGCATAGAACATTCGAGGAAGACTGCCGTTACCTCAAGACTACAAAAGTCCAGATTATACAAATGCAAGTTTTTAAAAATTTATACTATTTGAAGATAAAAGTAAATGGAATTTTGTGCAACGGTTATCTAGATACGGGAAGTCAAATCAATGTGGCTCATATTTTATTGGCAGGTAAAATAAATACCGTTCTAAATCGAATGGACACCGTTATCAAAGGTTTCGGTAACCGTTTTACCTTTCCCAAGGTAAAAAGTCAAGTGAATTTTAATTTCAGTGATTTTCGAATTGAATCTGTATTGCATTTTGTCGATGTTGATATGAGCGAAATCGAGGTCATAGTTGGTCAACCAGTAATAACCCTTAAATTCCCATGCCATCGAAATTAACTTAAATACCCATGCGGGGTCCTTTAGAGACCCCAGCTAAATATATGACTTAAAATTAATTTAATTCAGTTTAGTAATTAAATAAGTCTCGGGAAAAACAAAATTACACTTTAGATATTACATGAAACTTTATTGGATATTCTACAAAAAAAATTAAAAATATAATTCAAATATATCAAACTAATACTAGGAGAGAAAATAAAAAGTTAACAAAAATTAACAAAGGAATGATTCATTGTGACCATTAAAAATTCAAAGGATTCAATCCGATGCGCATTTAGTACATACAAATTGTTTGCAACGATCGCATCTAGTGTTCACCTTTTTGCCACATCTTCTGCGACACTCGAAACATCTTGCTCTTTTTTTGTCTTGATTCACTGGTTCTTCAGCAGCATTTGTGGCACTACATACTGCTATCCCACAGTCTCGTAGAGCAGCCTTTGTGTGCTCCCTATGATTGCTATATTGTGCCCTTGTTTTCATATTATTTCGAGCTAAGATGTAGGACGAGACATCGCCGGGCAAAGTAATTTTTCTTCCAATCGGGATTTTTCTCCATATAAATGACATAAGCATTCAAAGTGCATATGTCTATGATATTGAGAAATAACCTATACGGCTATCGAGCTGTTCTCCTACTACATGAAAATTCCCTTACAAGCTTATCAGAATTATCAAACCCTCCTTTGGTTTGATTATATTCCAATATCATGATAGGTTTCTTCTCATTCTCTTCAGAGACTTTGTCTTCTTTATGATGGCTGGATAAGATGTGAACCGTTCTTCCCTATTTTGGAATATACGAAACCATCATCAGATCCTTTGTAAAAGCAAATATTGTTCTTTCAAATTGTTTTTTTCCGTTAACCAGCTGTCAATCCCCTACGAACGACAGCCCTCAGAAGTCGAAACTTGTGTGAGCTAAGGTTTAACGAGGTCTTACCTTTTAACGTGCGATTCCTAGCACGAAATTCAGAAGAGTAAATTGGCCTAGAAGTGTAATTTAGGATTGCTGGAGTATCAGGTTTGTTCTTACGAACAGTTCCCATTAAGGTAAGATGTTTGGATAATAAATAGTTGGCTAAATGAACGCTTGTGAAGAAATTGTCAGTAGTTATTCCTCTCCCAGAACCGTGATATAGTTGTACTAAGTCAGAGACTACTCTATATCCTTTGTTTTTCTGTGATAGATTACCAGGAAGATTGCAAAGGTAAGATGTTTGTACGTCAGCAGCTGCCCATATTTTGATTTGATATATACCCTAAAAGGACACTTGCTACAAAAACAAACCAACTGCTCGTCAATTGTAAGATGGTCATATGGCTCAAAACTCTTTTAAAAATTGCTAACAAAAAGATCCCATACTTTTCTAATGGCAGCTAATTTGTCATTCTCTCTTATTTCTGCTCTAGTAAATTTGTCGTCAAATCGTATGAATATTGAGATTTCTCTAAATCTATTTCTTGACAACGAAGCAGTGAACCAGCTGTCAATCCCCTACGAACGACAGCCCTCAGAAGTCGAAACTTGTGTGAGCTAAGGATTAACGAGGTCTTACCTTTTAACGTGCGATTCCTAGCACGAAATTCAGAAGAGTAAATTGGCCTAGAAGTGTAATTTAGGATTGAATATTGAGATTTCTTCAAATCTATTTCTTGACAATGAAGCAGTGAAAAAGGCTCGACCCCACTCACCTAAATCACGTGTAACGTCGATGCACTCGTTGCAAGATGTGGTCGCATACTGAATAATACTCACAAACGCCAACACAAATACCAAGCGGCAGTGTTGCCAGTGTGTTCAAATAAATGATTTATAGTAGGAATTTTGGACTTAGCGACCCCCTTTGGGGGTTTAAGGAATAAACAATCCTCATGTTTTATTTTGCGTTCAGGGCAAAAGGTTACCATTTCTAAAAATAACAGTCTCAATGAAATTTCTCCAGCAGTGTGCACAACTTTTCCTTTCACTCTTAAGGAGGATACGGTTATTGAGCCTCACTCAATAAGTGTCGTACCCGTCCTTGCACCTAGTGGAACTCTCCTGGTGCAGGCAAAATCTAACATGTTTCCCGATCCTTTCTCATTTCAAAGTACATTTATGAAAGGACCGAACGCAAATGTTACAATCGCCAGTATAGGAACTGAACCTATTTATTGGTTAAAGAGTCGAACGTTAGCGAGGGCAGCTAATATCACACAAGGAAACCGATATGCATAATATTACAGTCGAACAAAAGCCCAAAAGTTTAGACCTTGATAGCGTAAAAATAAATATACGTAACTTGCAGGAGTATCATTTATTAAATTTTTATAATATCACTGAAAAATTTCATAACTGTTTTGCACAAAACACTAGTCTGACTGACTTAGTCGAGTTTGAAATAAATTTGAAAAAAAAGGAACCTAATTTGTGAAAATGGAATGCTAGCCTGGCCGTTTCAGTAAAAAAGAAAAACGGTGATTACAAACTTTGCATCGAATTCCGGAAATTAAATTCAATTACCATCAGAGACCAATATCCACTCCCTCACATTGAACATCGAATGGGTCGAAAAAATAGGTACGAAAAAGTTTGTAGCCCTGATATGAATCAAGGATATTATCAAATACCAGTTTCAAGTAAGTCGATTGAGAAAACAGCGTTTGTCACACAAGATGGTCAATACGAGTTGCCGTATGCCGTTTGGGGTGATTACTGCTCCCCCACCATTCCAAAAATTACTTGATCATCTATTTTCATGTTTACGTCACGATCAAATTGTTCTATATTTGAACGAAATTCTCATTCCATCCAAATTAATTGACGAAGGATTGAGTACATTGAAAACGATTATTAGTCTTCTTCAGGAGGCTAATCTTAAACTTAAACTTGACAAATGCTTTTTCTTTGAAACGACCGTCGACTATTTGAGCTATGAGGTAAATGAAAATGGAATCCGCCCAGGTCGGTGTAGAATAACCGCAGTCTCAAAGGACCACGCACACACCGTATGGGAAAAAGTATTTCGGTGAAAATGGCTGAATTTTTGATATGTTGTAGATGGAGCCAATCTAAGTAAAAGTCTCCATTGGCCCAACTTGATCGTATGACTAGATTCGGCGCTAGAGGGTGCCAAATCATGAATTTTGTGATTTTTGGAGAAATTCAGCTGAATGTAGTCAACAATATACTCAATTCTTCAGTGATGGAATTAGCCTACTTAAAATAGCCCTTCACCTGACTGCATTCCCACGGAAATTCAAAGTCTATATTACTGCCAGTCACGAATACTTACCACTATCAACAGGATGAGGTTTTACCAAGATATCCAACATCAGTATGGTATAACTAGCGTGAATTTACTGAAACGATGGGCAAATATCAACAACAAATTTGCATCCTTGAGAAACAGAAAAATATTTCTGCTGAAATGTAGACAATTCAGTTCATTTCCCAAACATATTACCAAAGGAGTACAGAATGTAACAAACTTGATGAACCATCAACAAGGAATAACAGGACATCAGATTAATAACTTCAATACCAAATTTAGGAAGAAAATTTTGAATTTAGAGATCCAAATCACTATTAGTGATATATTTTCAATGACGAATGAATATCATTACATAAGAAAAAAAATAAAAATTTTAATTCCCCAAAACATCATAGCAGAATTTGAACGTAGGTCTGATATTAAATATAACCAAAATTTTCATGTGATAAAAAATAGAAATATTCGCAAAATCAATGAATTGAAATGTATTAGTATTTCCAAAATACATTTTGAATAGAAATCGATAAAAAATCTGACAAATATAGACATTCCTGATGACATACAAATTTTTTTATCACTTGGCCCTAAATTTAGTGTATCTCCAAATAATCCTGATATTAGTATTCCACATATTTTAGCTGATTTAGAATATATCATTGATAAAATTGATAATGATAAGAAAAATCTATACAGATCCCAATTCACTAATATAATTACAAATTTCTTGCATAAAATTAATCGTAATTCGCATTTTCCAAATGAATTATATATGAAAACCAAGAAATACTTGAAAGATAATCCTGATATCATTATAACTAACAGCGTTAAGGGAAATGTAACTGTAGCAATGTACAAAAATGAATATATTGATAACAGTCAAACTTTACTCGAAGATAAAAAAATTTATAAATTGATGAAATCCGACCCAACATGTACATTACAACAAAAAGCTAACAAAATTGTTTCAAATCTCAGAGATTCTAAAAAAATTGATGTTCCTAAAGCTAAATCTCTCATGAATTATAATTCAATAGCTCCTCGTTTTTACACACTTCCAAAAATTCATAAACCGACACTATCAATGAGAACAATAGTATCTTCCATTGATAGTCCGACCAACAAACTTTCTGGATTTTTGACTGATATTCTTACCAATGCGTATGAAACAGAAAATCCTTACTACGTTGAAGACTCATTTACATTCAGTGAGTTTATCAATAATTTCTAACTTCCACAAAACCACGTCATTATGAGTCTCGATGTAATTTCACTCTTTACTAATTTACCGATCACATTAGTAAGATGGTTCGAAAACATATATTGGTCAAACCTCCAGAAATCTCAATAGTCGTATTATCTCCCATAGAAGTGATTGTGAACGAAACGTTAACTCATGTGCACTTTCAGAACACGTTAATCAAAAAGACCATCAAATGGACTATAACAACACGAAAATTTTAGATACTGAGAATAATGAAACCAAAAGAATTTTCTTGGAAATGGTTCGTATAAATTCTAACAGTCAGTCTATGAATAAAAGAACCGATCTGAATAATCTTAGTCAAATTTATACGTATTTATTGAAATTCAAATCTAATAACGATATAACACTCAATATTCAAAGGCAATAAGCAGTGCCGAAAGCTTGACGAATTTCAAGGAGTTTACTTAAAGTAGCCCTTCACCTGACTGCATCCCCACGGAAATTCAACTTCTATATTACTGCCAGTCACGAATCAAATATCAGAGATTCTAAAAAAACTGAAGTTCTTAAAGCTGAATCTCTTATGATTTATAATTCAATAGCTCCTCGTTTTTACACACTTCCAAAAATTCATAAACCTATCAATGAGACCAATAGTATCTTCCATTGATAGTCCGACCAACAAACTTTCTGGATATTTGACTGATAGTCTTACCAATGCGTATGAAACAGAAAATCCTCACTACGTCAAAGATTCATTTATATTCAGTGAGTTTATCAATAATTTGTAACTTCCACAAAACCACGTCATTATGAGTCTCGATGTAATTTCACTCTTTACTAATTTACCGATCACATTAGTAAGATGGTTCGAAAACATATATTGGTCAAACCTCCAGAAATCTCAATAGTCGTATTATCTCCCATAGAAGTGATTGTAAACGAAACGTTAACTCATGTGCACTTTCAGAACATGTTAATCAAAAAGACCATCAAATGGACTATATCAACACGAAAATTTTAGATACTGAGAATAATGAAACCAAAAGTGTTTTCTTGGAAATGGTTCATATAAATTCTAACAGTCAGTCTATGAATAAAAGAACCGATTTGAATAATCTTAGTCAAATTTATAGGTATTTATTAAAATTCAAATCTAATAACGATATAACACTCAATATTCAAAATTTTCCAACTTGATTTCTATATTTATATAATGTCACTGTCACTTTATTATTTTTTATGTTGCTTAAATGTATGATTTCTATTGAATCCCATGTTAGTAAGTACCCAAATACTTTACAATTTTCAGAATGTTACTGATTATGATTTTAGTCGTCCTGAGGAAGGCAATAAACATAGCCGAAAGCTTGACGAATTTCAAAGAGTTTACTTAAAATAGCCCTTCACCTCACTGCATCCCCCGGAAATTCAACTTCTATATTACTGCCAGTCATAAGTTTATTGAATGGATATATATATATATATATATATATATATATATACCCGAATTTTTAGTTTTCATATATATATATATATATATATATATATATATATATATATATATATATATATATATTCGCTGATTCAAAGACAAAACACCAACTCCACTCCTTAGCAATGTAATTTATGAACTACCATGCCAAGGTTGTGAAGGTAGTTGTTATGTCGGACAGACCTCACAGTGGTTAAAACAACGGCTAGCTTTGCACAAGAGTGATGCCCAATTGGGAAAAAACTCCTGTGCAGCAGTCGACCACACCCAAAAACAGGCCACCGGTTTGATTATTCAAATCCAAAAATTCTTGACAAAGTCAACAATCAAAAAAACAGGTTATTCCTTGAGATGGTCCATATCAACAAAACTCCTAATGTTAAGATCCTGTATATACCATATACCTTGGTAACCAAGGAATCGCACTTGTTAGATGAATGACAGAAAGAATTGTCAAAATAATAAAATTCCAATTACAAAACTCTATTTTCAATCCAAAATTTATCCAAAAGAACAATATAAACAGTCCACATACTATCAATTCATAACATGGTCCATCGATCCAGGATGTCAATCAGCAATTGGATGGTGTAATTCAAGAACTTTCAATCGCCGATACCAATATACACCTCATCCCTATTACCATTCCTGTAAGTCTTTTCCAATCCATAAGATTCCTTCAATATACTTCAATTGAAGAACTATTTACTATAAATCAATTCAGGAATCTGAATAATTACAATTTCTTACGAATTAGCATATACTCTCACTCGTGTTTTCGTAACCATAAACTATGGAGGAACAATTGAAATTATTGAAATTTAAAAGAGGACAATTCAAAAGTAAAGTTACTCGAGCTAAAAAGTTCATCGATGCACTTGAATTCAATAATAATTTTATACTAAAGGATACTTCTGTAACAAATACTATAGCTCTTAAATTAGAGAAATTAGAACCAATTTTAGAAGAGTTTGAGACCATTCAGAATGAGATTGAAATTTCACTTATTGACAATTCAGACTTGCTATCATTAGAAGAAGATGAAAGGGAAGAATTTGAAAACAATTATTATGAAAATGTTGGTAAACTTAGAAAAATACTACAAGTAAATTCAAATTCATTTGCTCGTTCTGACAGCTCAAGCTCTACTAGACATTCCACACGTAGTAGCCATATTGACAATTTACGTACAGCAGCAGCTTCTACTAGTGTTGATCCCGCCAGGAAGGAAATCTTTCCAGATCCAGGTAACGTTTCCAATATGGTCAGTAATAATCAATTTCAAGAAAATTCAGTTCAACCACAGGTTCAAAAAACCACATATGATATTAGATTTCCCACTATTAGGTTACCTATTTTTGATGGTGTCATAGATAATTGGTTGGAGTTCCGTGATGTTTTTATCGATATGATACACAATAAAACTCATTTGAGTAATATTGATAAATTTCATTATTTGCAATCTTCTTTGCAAGGTGAAGCAGAGGAGTTATTGAAAGGTATTCAAAAAACAGATGCAAATTATACAGTAGCTTGGAATATACTTTGTCAATATTATGAGAACAATAATTTGATTATTTTCAATCATGTAAAGGCAATTTTTGAGCAAACACCAATGGATAAAGAATGCCATAACAATTTGAGAAATCTATATCTGAATACCACAAAAAATCTTAGGGCATTACAAAGTTTTGGAGAACCATCAGTAGACACAATATTGATCTATATTTTAACAACAAAATTTGACATTCATACTCGAAAAGAATGGGAATCTTTTAAAATTTCGGGAAAAACGCCAACTATGGAAGATATGGGAAACTTTCTAATTAACAGAATGACTTTATTGAAGAAACTTGAATACAAGGGGGATCAAAATAATGACAAGGTAAAACTAAATTCTAAAAATTTACAAAAAATAAGACACAACAAAAACATTTCAACTTCTCATACAGCCATAAATAAACCTAAATGCTATTTCTGTAAAAATGAACATGCAGTCTTCGAGTGTGGAGAGCTTTTGAAGTTTCCAGTTCATGAGCGCAGTCAACAAGTATTCAATAAAAAATTATGCATAAATTGTTTGAGGCCAGGCCATTTATCAAAAAATTGTACTTATTCTGGGTGCAAAAAATGCTCACGAAAACACAATACATTGTTACATATTGATTGCAATCAAATACAATCTTCTCAGAGCAATAGCAACAATGATAATAATAACAATAGTGAGTCACAGCAAACTGTAACTTCTCATGTAATTGATTCAGCCATACCTTCACAAATTATTCTCGCTACTGCTATACTGGAAATAAAAGATAGGTATGGTATATATCATACTGCTCGCGCTTTACTAGATAACGGCTCACAGAGTAATTTTATAACTGAAAATTTATGCGATAAATTGAAGTTAAATAAAATCGATTACAGTTTGGCTATCAAAGGTGTAGGCAAAACAATATCAACAATAAAAAATAAAACTACTGCTGAAATAGCTTCATTCAATTCAAATTTTAAAGCAGAGCTATCTTTTTTGGTGTTGAATAAAATTACTGAGAGTTTGCCAATTGTCACTATAGATAAATCATTATTAAAAATTCCGCCAAATATTCAACTTGCTGACAGAGAATTTTATAAAAGCAGAGAAATCGATATTTTGCTAGGCTGTGATATTTTTTGGCAATTACTTTCTGTGGGACAAATTCGATTAGGAAAAAATATGCCAGTATTGCAAAAGACTTTATTAGGTTGGATCATTTCTGGGAATATAATGGTGTCTAATTCATGTCTATCTATATCATGCCATTCATTAGTTGAAAATGAAAATTTTGAAAAAACAATAAGTGAGCAATTAAATAAATTTTGGCAATTAGAGAATTTCGATTCTTCGTGTGTTTTAAATCCTACTGAAAAATTATGCGAAGACGATTTTATAAAAAATACTCAACGTGATGTGGATGGTAGATTTATTGTAAAGATGCCGTTCAATGACAAAATCGATTATTTAGGCGATTCTCGAGATAATGCTCTCAAAAGATTTTATTCACTAGAAAGAAAATTCAATAGAAACTTTGAGTTGAAAAAAGAATACATTGAGTTTATGCAAGAGTATGAAAGACTTAATCATATGACAAAAATAAATGAAAACATGGCTACAGAAAATTTAATCTATTATTTACCACACCACGCAGTGATTAGAGAGTGTTCTATAACTACAAAATGCCGTGTAGTTTTTGATGCCAGTGCAAAAACTACTAGTGGTATTTCATTAAACGATGCGCAGTACACCGGACCCACCGTGCAATCTGATTTATTTTCAATTTTATTAAGATTTCGATGTCATCAATTTGTTATAAGCGCAGATATTGCCAAAATGTACAGGCAAATTTCGATTGACAAGAAGCAACGATCTCTACAGAGAATATTATGGAGAGAATGCCCCACTTCAGAGGTAAATTGTTATCAATTAAATACAGTTACCTACGGAACAACTTCCGCCCCATTTTTAGCTACCCGATGTCTGGTACAATTAGCAAATGAACACGAACTAGCATATCCCAAAGCTGCTGATGTTATCAGAAAAGATTTTTATATGGACGACTTATTAACGGGTTGTAATTCCTTAGACGAGCTTTCTAGTATTCGCAATGACGTTTCTCATATTTTACAATCAGCAGGTTTCAATTTGAGAAAATGGTTGACCAATAACTCCGAGTTATTTAAAACTTTCGAAATACATGACAATTCCAATGTAAGCAACTTATATTTAAATGATGATCAAAACAATAAAACGTTGGGTGTTTTCTGGAACTCCCATAAAGATACCATTCAGTTCATTATAAACCTAGCTTCTTCAGATATTGTCACAAAGAGGGTAATTTTATCGGTTTCTTCTCAGATCTTTGACCCATTAGGTTTACTATCACCTGTAACAATAAGATCAAAAATTATTCTACAAAGCAGTGCCCCAAAATATTTATAGCAATTGGGTTATGTTCAAAAATGATTTACAAGGGCTCAATGAATTGAAGATTCCCAGATTTGTACTAGCAGAAGGTACAATAGCTATAGAACTTCACGGCTTTTCAGATTCGTCGGAGAGTGCGTATGGTGCTTGCATTTATTTGAGATGTGAAGATAATAATGGAAAGCTTTTTTCACACTTATTAACTGCTAAAACCAGAGTTGCTCCAATTAAACAAATTACATTGCCAAGATTGGAGTTATGTGCCGCCAATCTACTAGCATCTTTGAGCGATACTGTATTGAATGCAATTTCTTTGCCTATAACTCGTAAATATTTTTGGAGCGATTCAACAATTACTTTGGGTTGGATAAAAGGTTCGGCAAAGATATGGAAGTCGTTTGTAGCAAATCGAGTAGGTAATATTCAAACTCTAACGGATCCAAAAGATTGGCGACATATACGTTCTGAAGATAATCCTGCAGACCTTTTAACTCGCGGCATTGATTCAAATGATATTCTCAATTCTCAGTTATGGTGGTACGGCCCTGAGTGGCTAAAATGTGATGAAACACAATGGCCTAATTCAACACTCGATTGCGAAATACAAGAAATGCCAGAACAAAAATCTATATGTTCAGTGGTGTTTCAATTAGATTTATCAATTTTTGAGAGGTTTTCAAGTTTAAAAAAGTTAAAGAGAGTGATAGCTTACTGTATCAGATTTTTCCATAATTTAAGACTTGAACCTATAAATCGTCATTTCGGTGCATTAACTGTATCCGAATTGAATGATTCATTTTTGTCATTGATGATTTTGTCTCAGCGACAATCATTTCCAATAGAATATACACAATTATCTAATAACAAAGTTATTCCTAAGAAAAGCCATTTAATTTCCTTACAACCATTTATGGATAATAATAAACTCATTAGGGTAGGTGGTAGACTCCAAAACTCTAAACAATTCCTATATGACAAAAAACATCCAATAATTTTGAGTGGAAGTCACCTTTTAACACGAATGATTATGAAATATGAGCATGAAAGATTACTCCACTGTGGTCCTCAGCAATTGTTAGCATCCATCAGAGAAACTTATTGGCCCTTATCTGGACGAAATATTGCAAAAAAAGTTGTTCATTCTTGTATTATTTGTTTTAAGGTTAAACCAACTTTCAATCAACCAATAATGGGAAATCTACCCGAATGTAGAATTTCACAAAGTTTTGTTTTTGAAAATGTTGGAATCGATTATGCTGGACCAATTTTAATAAAAGATCGTAAATTGAGAAATGCTAAATTAATCAAGGCATATATTTGTTTATTTATATGTATGTCAGTAAAAGCAATTCATCTTGATTTAGTAACCGATTTGTCAACAGAAGCATTCTTAGCAACTTTGAAACGTTTTGTGGCCAGAAGAGGCAAACCAAAATGCATTTTTTCGGATAACGGTTCTAATTTCATTGGAGCTAACTCAGAATTATCCAATTTGTACCAATTTTTGAAAAATTCGTCGGAAACAATTGCTCAAAACATGAGTGAGGAAGGAATCACTTGGCATTTCATACCGCCTCACTCTCCAAATTTCGGAGGTTTATGGGAGGCAGGTATAAAAAGTGCAAAAAGTCATATAAAGCGGGTTGTAGGAAATTTACAACTTACTTATGAAGATTTCATAACTATATTATTACAAATTGAAGGAATCTTAAATTCCCGACCCCTCACTCCACTATCCCCTAGTCCTTTAGATCCTTTTCCTTTAACCCCGGCCCATTTTATCATCGGCAGAAGCCTAACGTCAATAGCAGATCCAGATTATATGAAAGTACCAAGCAATAGATTATCCAAGTTCCAATTACAACAACAAGCAATCCAGTCGTTGTGGAAAAGATGGAACGTTGAATATGTTTCTGAGCTGCAGTCCCGTTTAAAATGGAAAGAAAATCATACGAAACTGCTGAAGATCGGTGATTTAGTATTGGTTAAAGATGATAATCTACCTCCCCTCAAATGGAATCTTGGCAGAGTAACTCAACTGCATCCAGGAGAAGATGATGTGATTCGTGTTGCCAGCATACGAATGTCCAGTGGAAAGGAACTCAAACGAGCAGTCTCAAGAATTTGTATTTTACCGTTAGAGACATAGTTCGCGTTCGTTATTAATGTTCGATGATTTACTGTTTGTTTACAACGTTTACTATTTGAATATCTTCAAGTTGAATGTACTATTTAGTAGTACACTTCAAGGCGGGCGATATGTTAAGATCCTGTATATACCATATACCTTGGTAACCAAGGAATCGCACTTGTTAGATGAATGACAGAAAGAATTGTCAAAATAATAAAATTCCAATTACAAAACTCTATTTTCAATCCAAAATTTATCCAAAAGAACAATATAAACAGTCCACATACTATCAATTCATAACACCTAACACAGTTAACTACGAAACCGATACAGGACAACTTAGTAGTATATATTGTAATATTTTTAATTCTATTCAACGTTGTGTGTACTTTGACAGTTGGTACCAATGGAATACCTATACTAATTAACACCATTGTATTTAAACGAATCCTTATTCAAACCATAGTAACACTCCATATATATATATGCCCAAGTGACTGTGAAACAGTCGATAACAATCCTTTAGGAAGTAACTATAACTTTGTATAGTATGTATGGCATATGTCTGACAGAAAACAACTACTTCTCTGGCTAATACCGCGACCGATATTGAATTATATCTGTCAGACACATGTGCAAAGATCCTTGCTTTGAAGGAACAACTTTGCAAGAGCTCTCTGAAAAAACAGCAGGACTTCACCCGATTCAAACGGAGAACCAACTACAGACCGGTTTCGGAATGTTGTCCCTCATCAGTGCAGTCCAGGTTATCACAATTGTATACACGCGAGGTCTCGCTGCCCGTCATCGTCCGCCGAGATAAATACTGCAATTGCTTACAGGATCCACCTTGACGACAGATTAGAGAGCACTCCAGAAGGACATTTCGGATACGAAATGGTTTATGTGAAATACTTGTTTCAAGGAGCAAATAATGCCCAAGTGACTGTGAAACAGTCGATAACAATCCTTTAGGAAGTATCTATAACTTTGTATAGTATGTATGGCATATGTCTGACAGAAAACAACTACTTCTCTGGCTAATACCGCGACCGATATTAAATTATATCTGTCAGACACATGTGCAAAGATTCTTGCTTTGAAGGAACAACTTTGCAAGAGCTCTCTGAAAAAACAGCAGGACTTCACCCGATTCAAACGGAGAACCAACTACAGACCGGTTTCGGAATGTTGTCCCTCATCAGTGCAGTCCAGGTTATCACAATTGTATACACGCGAGGTCTCGCTGCCCGTCATCGTCCGCCGAGATAAATACTGCAATTGCTTACAGGATCCACCTTGACGACAGATTAGAGAGCACTCCAGAAGGACATTTCGGATACGAAATGGTTTATGTGAAATACTTGTTTCAAGGAGCAAATAATGCCCAAGTGACTGTGAAACAGTCGATAACAATCCTTTAGGAAGTAACTATAACTTTGTATAGTATGTATGGCATATGTCTGACAGAAAACAACTACTTCTCTGGCTAATACCGCGACAGATATTGAATTATATCTGTCAGACACATGTGCAAAGATCCTTGCTTTGAAGGAACAACTTTGCAAGAGCTCTCTGAACAAACAGCAGGACTTCACCCGATTCAAACGGAGAACCAACTACAGACCGGTTTCGGAATGTTGTCCCTCATCAGTGCAGTCCAGGTTATCACAATTGTATACACGCGAGGTCTCGCTGCCCGTCATCGTCCGCCGAGATAAATACTGCAATTGCTTACAGGATCCACCTTGACGACAGATTAGAGAGCACTCCAGAAGGACATTTCGGATACGAAATGGTTTATGTGAAATACTTGTTTCAAGGAGCAAATAATGCCCAAGTGACTGTGAAACAGTCGATAACAATCCTTTAGGAAGTAACTATAACTTTGTATAGTATGTATGGCATATGTCTGACAGAAAACAACTACTTCTCTGGCTAATACCGCGACAGATATTGAATTATATCTGTCAGACACATGTGCAAAGATCCTTGCTTTGATGGAACAACTTTGCAAGAGCTCTCTGAACAAACAGCAGGACTTCACCCGATTCAAACGGAGAACCAACTACAGACCGGTTTCGGAATGTTTTCCTTATCAGTGCAGTCCAGGTTATCACAATTGTATACACGCGAGGTCTCGCTGCCCGTCATCGTCCGCCGAGATAAATACTGCAATTGCTTACAGGATCCACCTTGACGACAGATTAGAGAGCACTCCAGAAGGACATTTCGGATACGAAATGGTATATGTGAAATACTTGTTTCAAGGAGCAAATAATGCCCAAGTGACTGTGAAACAGTCGATAACAATCCTTTAGGAAGTAACTATAACTTTGCATAGTATGTATGGCATATGTCTGACAGAAAACAACTACTTCTCTGGCTAATACCGCGACATATATTGAATTATATCTGTCAGACACATGTGCAAAGATCCTTGCTTTGAAGGAACAACTTTGCAAGAGCTCTCTGAACAAACAGCAGGACTTCACCCGATTCAATGGAGAACCAACTACAGACCGGTTTCGGAATGTTGTCCCTCATCAGTACAGTCCAGGTTATCACAATTGTATACACGCGAGGTCTCGCTGCCCGTCATCGTCCGCCGAGATAAATACTGCAATTGCTTACAGGATCCACCTTGACGACAGATTAGAGAGCACTCCAGAAGGACATTTCGGATATGAAATGGTATATGTGAAATACTTGTTTCAAGGAGCAAATAATGCCCAAGTGACTGTGAAACAGTCGATAACAATCCTTTAGGAAGTAACTATAACTTTGTATAGTATGTATGGCATATGTCTGACAGAAAACAACTACTTCTCTGGCTAATACCGCGACAGATATTGAATTATATCTGTCAGACACATGTGCAAAGATCCTTGCTTTGAAGGAACAACTTTGCAAGAGCTCTCTGAACAAACAGCAGGACTTCACCCGATTCAAACGGAGAACCAACTACAGACCGGTTTCGGAATGTATATATATATATATATAAAAAATTCAGCCATTTTCACTGAAAGACTTTTTCCCACAAGGTGTGTGCGTGGTCCTTTTCTAGTTCCAACCAACATTCATCGACTGAGGCAATGTCTAGGTCTGAGCTCGTAGTTTCGTAGATTCATACGAAATCATGCCCTTATCTTGGCACCCATGAGCAAATTACTTAAAAAGGGTGTTCCCTGGGTGTGGGACATAGAACAGCAAGAAGCTTGCCTTATGAAGAAACGGCTGCTAACATGTAGACCTCTACTTGCTATCTATGACCTTATCCTGGAAACTGAACTGCATACAGATGCAAGCAGTGAAGGCATTGCAGGAATATTGTTACAGAGAGCTAAAAATGAGCTTAAACCTGTCATTTTTTACAGAAGAGTATCTACTATGGATGAATCGATTTTTCATTCATACGAATTGGAAATACTGGCCGTAGTAGAAAAGGTTTCGAATTTACCTGTCAGGTATTCACTTTAAGGTCATTACTGACTGTTCTGCCATAAGATCCACCTTCATTAAATGAGATTTGTTACCTTGGGTCGCACGATGGTGGCTGACAATTCAAGACTTTGATTTCGAAGTTGAATATAGGCCCGGAGATAGGATGGAACATGTGGACGCGCTGAGTAGGAACACTCCTAGTAATACTATTAATATTATCAATACCGATCACTGAATAATGTGTGTTCAAATGCAAGATGAAACCTCACGAACTATCAGAAAGAAATTAAAGTCGAAATATTGTGACAAATTTAGCAGCTATACTTTTTCAAAAATAAACGGCTTTACCTCTAAGGGAGGACATCGCCCTCCCCTCAGATCCGTCAGTGGCCCCAACATGTTAATACTAAACTGTTGGCTTTATTTGCTGATGATACTTCATGAGTAGTCACAGGTCGCAATAGTAAAAAACTAGTTTAATCCACTAAACAGATTACGGAATGTTTTGATAAAGTGTAAATAAAATAGCTTAATTTCAAAGTCTTGAAAACATTTTGTTGTTTCACTTCTCAACAAACTTCAAACCCTTTATAATTCGATTCTAATGAAAAAAATATTGTATCCACTCAAAGCACAACATTTTTTGAGTATAAACATTGATCAAAAGTTATGTGTCACTGATCACATCGGCATACTCCGTACAGAGTTAAACAAATCCAGAATTGCAATATCACTAATAAAGTCCTCAATACCAACTGAATCTTTGTTAACGGTGTATTATAGTTTTGTCTACAGTCATATGCCCTATGAGGTTTTTCTCTGAGAAAATTTTGTGAGCAGTGGACGAATCTTCACAGCACATAAAAGAGTAATTCGTATTATATTCAAGCTGTCTGTACAAGAGTCGTGTAGGATACGCTATATTTTTCGAAATAACTAGAGGGCGGTTATTATTATTATTTGCCGTGGCATCCTGGAACACAACACAAAAAACAAAATTTTAACGATCCATCACCCATCAGGGGACAATATTCTACGAACACTTACCAGAGATCGTGGAAAATCTCGATTAAGAAGGATTCAAGAGCAGAGTGAAGTCAATACAAACTTCTCAAGGCTACCATAACGATGAAAAATGTATGTCAGACTGAAATGTGGATAAAATTACTTGATGTCTTCAGTCACTATTTGTTAATATTAATTCTTCAGACCTTTTGTGTAAAAATTTATTAAGTCGTATATCAAATTATGTGTATGTCCTTATATGAATATTCAATATAATGTTGTCAGTGTCTAAATGGAACATTGAAATATTTTATTCTTATTATGGAGTATATAGATGAGGGGAGACGCACGAGCCAGGGCATGACGCCTGCCTCGACTGTGTATCCTCCTGAATTATTGTTGTTTACTCTAAGCTCAGCATCCTTTCGAAGATTATTTTGTCTGCCACTTCAGCCAAAAGCCAAAAATATGTTACAAAATATTAAACCGAGTTTGTCGCCGTTTTCAGTATAAGTAGCAGTATCGCATTTCCAAAAAGATGTTACAATAATTCTTTTTGTTTTTATCAGTTAAAGTTGAGCACTCGTACAATTCACAATAATTTTTATGGATACCAGTTTTGTCACTTTTTGAGTTTGGTAAGAATAATAAATTTTTTAAAAAAGGACTAAGGACTTGAGCAATCCAAAGTTATTTGGCGCACTCGATAGCAGGATATCCGGAGTTCCGCATATCAAACGTGGTCTTTTCGTGTCAACGATTGACTGGATTTTCAAACCTTGGTGATTCGTTGTGTGGAGGTGTTGTGTTGGCGGGTCTTCAAAAGTCAAGGAAATGGATCTATCGCAGATACCATTTCCAACCCATCATCGGCAAGACATCGGAATTTGGAACAAAAATTGTTCAAATTCACGGAGAAGACATTCATACACAGTGAAGACAAAAATGGTTGATCTGTTGGTCATCTTCATAGTTAAGCAGGAGATGCTGCAATTGAAACCAGATTACCTTACCTACAGTACCGCAGCGTAAAAACCAGGCTCTCTGAACACCACAGAGGCTGGCCTAGACGGAAAATTCTGCCGTTGCATTGCTCGCCTATGGAGAGGGTACCCATGATAACCATTTCCGGAAAACGGAAGTGCTCTCGACCACAAGGCACTACTATGCCCGCCTCAATAGAGAAGCAATAGAAATAAACAATCTCAAAAAGAATTTCAACTGAAAAGAGGCATCGATGAAGGTCAACAAAACCTGGTACCCAGCCCCGAAAAACACAAAAATAAAACCAAATATCACCACCATCATACAACTAATTCAACATACCACAATCGAGCAGGTAGTACAGGGTAATCGTAATTATTGTCGATTATGGCATTGAATTAAAAAATTCTCTAATCATGGAATCACTCGGCCTGCACGAAATAATAATACATTTTTGTTTACCAAATCACCCTCAATTGAATGGAGCTATTGAACGGCCACTTGACCATAATAGAAGCTATAAGAAATCTCAATAGGAGAGGTTTCCTGAAAACTTCTTTTTAAATGACCAACTGACATTATTAATGGCAATATCAGCAGCAATGGTCATAAACGTTGATGAAGAAAAATCTAGATTGATTTACTCTAAACCAAATGAAGATCTAATCAAAGGAAAAGAAAAACGCATCGAGAATGTCAATAAAACTCATGATCCCCCGAAATATTTCAAGCAATACAAAAAGTTTTTCAGAAAATACATCAAAAACCGTTTAGAGGTTAAGAAATTCTCCAAATCAAAGTCAGTAAATATTCAACAGAAAAACAAGTATTAACAATCAAGGGAAAATCCACATGGATAATTTGAAACGTCCCCTGAAAAAGACTTTCGAACTCAATAATTAACTATCAACACATATTTTTCAAGTTCACCTCGCATCTTCGGATCGCCGGGAGTCATGCACTATGAGAAAAATTTAGATATGAACCCTGGTATAACCCCACTCAAACTAGGGACTACAAAAATTCAAGAAGGCTCATACAAACTAATTGAGTACTAAGATCTAGAACCCATACTTTCAGAGGTTAGTGACTCTTCCAACTATGTCAAAATATTGAATTTCATGGGAGAAAAAGTAGCATACAAATTAACTGAAATTTTAATCATTCCCAATAGAAACAACGAGATCTAATAGATGCTTTGAGATCAATTTTCAAGACTATTTTACGAAATCTAGATGCAAGTAATGGAAAAAAAATATGAAAAACTGATCGAACAGCTAGAAAATAATCTAAATCAGCATTAAATATAAAAATGAGCAATTCTCTGTCTATTGAAGTAAATAATGATTAAATAACACCATTCAAAAAGCCGGTATGATTTTTAAGTTTGAGAGCAGTGTGTCCATCATTCCACCAAGGACCTCCAGAGCGGCATCAGCTGTTCAATGCATCTCACTATTTGATCGGGTACCGAAAGGCATCTGAGCAAATGCATGATGAGCTCATGCGATGTTGTATCAAATGCCTTGCGATAATCTCTCCAGGCCATTGAAAGGTTACGCTTATACTGCACGGAGTCCTGCGTGATGCATCTGTCGATCAGCAGGTTCTCCTTGCAGCCAGCGACCCCCTTCTTTGACCCTCTTTGCTCATATATCCGTTCATATATCTGCTCAACTGCGGAGACTGTTTGCATGTATAAGATGCGTGTAAACATCTTTAAACATGCGTTCAAGCATGTTATCGGTCTGTAGTTTTTCGGATCGGACAGACCTCCATTTTTGGTTCGCCCCTCGACAAGCCAATCCGGAATCTGGTACTCTCCATCTAGCCATGAGTTGAAAACTCTTGCTAGATGGTGGTGGGTACATGGAAATTTTTACCACCAATAGTTATTTAGGCCATCGGGGCCTAGAGCAGCAAAGTTCTTAGAGCCTTTTAGGGCCCGTCGAACTTCTTCCGAGGTTATCGGATTGCTCAGTTCATTGAGCTCAGGCTGACGAAGCCTCCTGCAGAAGGCTTCGAACTGCGCTAGGGCTGGAGTATCTACGTTGAGTGGTTGCGGAAACTCATAAATGTTCTTCCAGAAGGTTTCTACCCGATCAGCCGCCGGCGGGTTATCCACAACACATGGATCATGTTTTCCGCGATGCTCCCCGCCCGCCTCACCAGTGACTTTTTTGCAGCCACCAGCATTCGTATCCTATCAAGACAGTGCTGTTTGATGGTCAACAGCACGCCCTGTTAGATTTGCGGCAATTCGCCGCACTGCGGGCGTGAAGGTCCTATTGGCCGCCACGTAGTATTATTATTATTATTCCAGATGCTTGGAAAATCCAATCAATGGTAATCATGCTGCCAAAATGATAGAAGATAAAAATCAACTGTTACAAACAACCAGAAATCGTATCAATCAAGGATGCGAACCTATTCGAGATCCCGAATAACTCAACTACACCGTTTTGCGATATTAGTACCCCAACTAGGACAAGCCATATCATTTCGAAAAATCAATACCAGTAGAAACGAAATGCCGAAAGAAAACGTCAGTATTTCTTTAGAAGACATACATTATAAGGAAGATGATAGCCGGAAACCAACCGAACATATCCTTTGATATAATATCACTTACCCCTAGCATATGAACCGTGCTTCTGTATGGATTGGAATCAAACTGATTGGCTTTATCGGTTGCAAATGAACCTATTCAAGATGGTGTAGTAAGAAGAAAGAAATACAACCACCACCTAACCTTTCCGATGTTCAAATACCTCGCTAACCTTCTGTATTTGAAAATTCTTACTTTTGTAATTTTTCGAGATTTGTTATAAAAATATTTTTTTTCGAAAAGGACTTGAACATTCCTTTGTGATTTATCACTCGTCTTCTGGATTCTCGTGGAAAAAAACGAGTGCCTAGTAGATGAGCTCTCCGTGCTTTCTTGACCTATTATGGTGAGTTCAGACTGTTGTTATACCTATTCCTGGTCAGCAAACTCCCAAGTAAATAGTATCTGTAGGATCAATCCGATTGTTGTTTGATGAATTCCTTGATGGATTGATTATAGGATTGTCCCCTGTACGCTTCTAACCGACTCTACAATTACTTTAGCGATAATAAATAATATGTTTTAAAATTGGTATTCTCACAGTGTAAGGAAACCTATACCACTAAGTTACCAGCCACCCCATGCCTACCGGCTCTTGTGAATATGATTTTTATAGCTTGATAGTGTATGAATCGCTCATGAAGAAAATAATTTTTTCTGTGAAGTTATGTGAAAAATTTTATATAAACACGACTTTGGTCAAGGGAATATTTCTATTTAGTTTTTATTTCGTTACAGATATTTAAGAAATGGTGAAACTATCTTCAGATTATCTTCTCAATATCACAGAAGCTGAGGCAGACCCTTTTGCAGATATCACGAAATGGACTGATGAAGAATACATGACTATCTCTTTCAATAACTACTTTATGTTTTATTTCGTTTCCTCCTTGATATCAAAATTTGTCTTATTAACTGTAATGTGTCCATTACATGTATTCATAATATATGTATTCTGCAGATATAAGAAAATGAGATCTAGATTGAATCTTTACATATTGAATTGTAGCATTTTGGATTTATTACAACAGTTGGAACGTATAACGAGTTTTGTCGTTGTGGAAATAGTTAACATATACAGCATGAAGTGGTTTTGTTTCGAGACTGTAATAAAACACGTTGTTTTATGTCTATATTTCTTATTCGGATTTGGATTAGCTGTTGATTGGTTCATGTCATGTTATAAACCATATTTGATGGAAAATGTAGATAAATATTTCAGGTTTGTAGTTATAGGAATATATGTGGTAGCCTTCATGTTTGTTGCAGTAAAGTTAACAAATTGTTCAACCTCAATGGTTTGGGTTTTGATGAACAATTTTATTTTTGTATTTAGTTTATTCATAACTATTCTGGTACTACTTTCTATCATCAATGTTTTTGCTAGAAAGATTAACTTGAAGAAAAATAACACTAAAACTGTGTATGCTCTGACTTTATCTAACATTTGTATATATTCTTATTGTCCCTTATTTTTGTATGATACTATCGGAAGATATGTTTCTTTCCATGTTTTAATGGACATGGTTATAATGTACACTTCATTCGTTCCTGAAACAATAGCATATTGCCACTTCCTTTTGATTTTATATGTATTCTGGAAACAAAATATGGACTTCAAAATGGCATGTTCTCATTGTTTCAAGAGAACGTCTGATAATTATGTGAGAGAAAATCTGAGTGAAAATTATGACGCTGACAATAATGGAATTGAAAATACATACACGCATGCAAACAATTACTATTCGAATGCTGATGAACAAGCTTTAGTACAGTGAAGTAGTCACGGTTATGATTTAGTAAATGATCAATAATGTTTTGAATCATGATAATTGAAGTGTATAATGACGTCATTTAACAAGAATCCCCATAACTGCTTGAAAGTACCAAGCTTTTTGAGCAGTGATGTAGATAATTCAAAATTGAATAGTGCAACAGCTTTATTTTCCTTTCGAATATCACAAAACCGAGCTATCGATTTTAAGGTTTAAATTCATAGAACCAAGAATATAAACTGTATTTCTGTTGAACATATCGTGCATCCAAGTTTTGGTAGCAACAGTCACAAAGATTTTTGAAAAGAGATATTTAAAAAAAAACTCTCCAGCATTCTGTACTTACAGATATCCAATTCAATCAATGTATATTTGTCTAATACCTGAGTATGATCAATCGGATGATGGAAGAGCGACAAAACTTTAAAATCTATAATTCATGAAAAAATGTTTACTGAATAGCTATGCAGAATCGAATAGTAATCAAAACGAAACCCATTCAAGAAAGCAACTTCAAATTGAGGAGAAAATATGGAAAGTTATTCCGGTTGAGGGTTCGTGAAAATAGGTATCATAGGCGCATCCCTACGATTTTGACTGGTTTAACGAATTCCTTCCGCTTGCACACTTGCGGTAGTGCCAGTTGCGGTCAGAACAATTTTCGTCCCACTTGCGGTCAATCGATATTATTAGAATAAAATAATGTTAGGGGTGACTTGAGCGCGAAGATATAGAACACATACATTTTGCGAGAAGAAATTTCTTTGGTCCGTTCTAACCAGAATGAACTAACCTTACATAGACACCTAAGCGCGAGAAAATTGAACACATGTATTTTGCAAAGAGTAATTTTTAAAGCTAATTCTATCACAATAAACTAAACTTACGTAGAATTTGGAAACGAAAAATTATATACATAAGTTTTCAGTCCTAACATTATATTACTTTCATGGCACGACCGCAAGTGGGAATACATCCGTTCTTAGAAAACGCCAATACCCAATTCCTAAAAACAGAAGTTGTAGCCATTTTCTGTTGAAAACTCTCGTCAAAAGTACCAATTCTTTAGGTTCATGCGGAAGCTTGGATAACTAACTCCAGTCTTTATCATGAATAATTATTTTTTCGTCAAGTAGCATCGTCCATCCTTGATGATGCAACAAATTTTGAGATACAAGAGAAAGTCACGTGATCCCTTCTAAGTGGGATATTTTAATTTTTTTTTAAAGCAAGGTTGCTAAATTTGCTTTTTATTTTAATCAAAATTTTCGAAAATTGACTAGTATAACATGGAAAATTATTACGAAAATGAAGGCTACAATAAAGCTCATTCCAATTACAGTTTCCCTATAAAGTCATACACACGCTGCTTGAATATATTTGGATAGAACCACATAGGATTTTTCAAGTATTTATTGTCATTATTTAGAAATAAAGAGTGAAAAAATATTTTTGTTTATTTTGTAATTACCTGAGTGTTAACAAAATAATCGGAAAATATGTTCGGGCATGAGACAATAACAAATACCCAGTGACACCAACGTTTGAACATATGATTCATATATTACATATCCACAAAACCCAGGAATGTTGAGAAAGGCGGAAGTGTCGGATCGATAGAGGTTAGATGTTCAGTTGTCACTTGAGAACGAAAGACAGTTTTCCCCTTCACCACACTAGTAATTTCATTCACACAAGAAATTTCTTTGGTCCGTTCTAACCAGAATTAACTAACCTTACATAGACACTTAAGCGCGAGAAAATTGAACACATGTATTTTGCAAAGAGTAAATTTTTAATGCTGATTCAATCACAATAAACTAAACACGTAGACATTTGGAAACGAAAAATTATATACATAAGTTTTCACTCCCAACATTATATTATTTTCATGGCACGACCGCAAGTGGGAATACATCCGTTCTCAGAAAACGCCAATACCCGATTCCTAAAAACAGAAGTTTTAGCTGTTGAAAACTTGCGTCAGAAGTACATACTCTTTAGGGTCATGCGGAAGCTTGGATAACTAACTCCAGTCTTTATCATGAATAATTATTTTTTCACATAGGATTTTTCAAGTATTTATTCTCATTAAGTAGAAATAAAGAGTGAAAAAATATTTTTGTTGAGTGTTAACAAAATAATCGGAAAATAAGTTCGGCAATGAGACAATATCAAATACCCAGTGTCACCAACGTTTGAAAATATGATTCATATGTTACATATCCACAAAACCCAGGAATGTTGAGAAAGGCGGAAGTGTCGAATCGATAGAGGTTAGATGTTCAGGTCCCGATGGCATTTCCTCGAAACTCATTAAGAATATCCATTCATACATTATATCTCCATTAGCTCACATCATAAATATGGTCTATAAATATGGTAAACTACCACGCCAATGGAAAGAGTCAATCATCACCCCCATATATAAATCAGGTAAGCGCGACGGCATTGGGAATTATAGACCAATATCTGTCATAAACAATTTTGCCAAAATCTTTGAACAGTCCCTAAAAAGCAGACTTACAGATTACCTCAACGCTAAAAAAATACTGACAGACAGACAATTCGGCTTCATTAGTAATTCCAACACCGAAAATGCTGTGCTTGATTTTGTTAAAAAAACTGTTGAAGCCCTGGATAGATCAGAAAAATGCTTGGCCATATTTCTAGACCTAGCCAAGGCATTCGACACTGTAGAGCACGACATGCTATTAACAAAACTGCATGGATATGGTATACGTGGCCCAACTTACGATATACTAGAAGACTATCTGTCACATAGGACACAAAAAGTGAAAGTTGACAATAACCTAAGTGAAGCAATGGAAGTTCGAACAGGAGTACCACAGGGAACAGTTTTGGGGCCTATATTATTTCTCGTTTATATCAACAGTATAAGCTTCATCAACAACTTCGAATGCCATCTCATCTCATATGCGGACGACACATCACTTATTTTCACAGGTAATAGCTGGTTGGAGGTATTTGAAAACTCGGAAAAGGGACTGAGGGATATCCAGATATGGCTCAACCACAACCTTCTGAGTCTCAATGTGACCAAAACAAAATTCATTACATTCAGCCTATTGCAGAACGAGCAACCGGGCCAAAATATTATCCATATCCATGACAAAGACTGTACTAATACAACAAACTGCAACTGTGCCGTTATAGAAAGAACAAAAAAGGTCAAGTACTTGGGAGTTATTGTGGATCAGTATATGAGATGGGATGACCATATGAACTATGTTGTAAAACGTCTCAGACAATTAACAAAAAAATTTTATGAATTGAGAAATATTTTAGGGTACAAAAGCTTAATCACCATATACCATTCACTAGCAGAATCTGTAATCAAATATTGTATTGCAGCCTGGGGCGGTTCTTTCAACAATTCCCTGAATATCCTTCAAACAACACAAAATACAATCTTGAAAATATTATTTAAAAAACCTAAATTGTTCTCTACTGAACAACTGTATAAGGAAACCCAATTACTGAAAACAAGGGAACTTTACATCCAACAATGTTTAACGTGGGTGTTCATAAATAAATCCACACTCCAATCAACAAACAAAGGAATACAGACAAGATTCGTTACAAGTTCATCCATTAACATACCAGCATTTAAAAAAAGCCACACGCAGAGATGTATTTTCTATCATGGACCTAAATTGTATAATCTCCTACCAACCAACGTACGAAATATCTCCAATCTCAATAAATTCAAAAAATCAATAAACACATTCATTATGCTTAATAATACCGAATTTCTTGACTTATTCAGTTGATTAAAAATGATGTTCAACCGGCTTACCAAGAAATTGTTTCTATTGGGGATTCCGGTGTGCAACAAACTCCTCACTTCTCCTTTTGGATACATTTTTATCATATATCTTTTGAGTATCGTAAGTGTGTATGTATTCTGAATTTTTTAAGTAGAGGGTATTATAACATTATTAGAATATGAACTGCTATCGTTGATTCATACTGTCATGTGTATATACTCTGAGTGGAGGATGGAAAGCACAACACAAGTAATTACTTAGGTGCATCCATCCTCACACAAGGAGTAATAATAATAAGCATATTATGTATAACTGTACACGAAAGATGAGAATAAATAAATCTGAAATCTGAAATCTGAAAATCTGAGTTGTCACTTGAGAACGAAAGACAGTTTTCCCCTTCACCACACTAGTAATTTCATTCACTAGTAATTTCATTTAGACATTTCACAACACTAGTAATTTCATTCTAGGAATTTCACCTCACCAGAAATTTCATTCCTAGATGGAATTACTAGTATAGTGAAGGGGAAAACTGTTTTTTTGTTCTCATTGAGTGACACTACAGGCGTCCAATAGCCCATTTCCTAAGATCATCACTTGTTATATATGGTTCATATTTTGTGTGTTTCTTTTTGTGAGTTTCAGAAATATTTTACGAAAGAGAAAATCGAGGACATATTGGTAAATATTGAGATTAGCTTCCATCAGTAAACACGCGGCAATAATTCAAGTGGTTTTTCCTTGATCTATTCTAAAAATATTTTGTACCATGATTATTTTTGATAAACTCCTTTGTTTCGAAGATTCAGTGCAAAAAAAATTTGCGACAACTACTTATATTGAATATTTGTTGAAATCATCATTGCAAACAAACGTAGAGTATACGTCATGAGTTCATCAAGTACAGGCAATTTGATTTTCAAACAGTAACATACGGCTGGATTGGTCGAGGTGGGCCACACGAATGGCCTGCTCAATACCCGGAGTGCGTTCAGATGCTTTGTCCGGTAGAGAAAAAATGCACGGCAAGATTTTTCTTGGTTGTAGTCGTTGACACATGATTCTTCTGAACGATATTGGGAGATGTCAAATTTCAAAATCCCAACTTGAAAACTCATCAACCACCTGATTGTGAGAAGTCGACAAATTATCCATATTTCTGTGATATCTTCAACTCTTGATCAATATAATTCTCTCTTTAGTAGATTAATCTCCAATATCTCATTTGAATCATTTGCACACTTAAATATAACCCAACTTCCTGTCATTACGTACTGCAATGCGCATGCGGGTTAATGTCTATCAATGCGTCGACTGTGGTAAATGGTTGGACGGATGGTAAAATTTACCGCTAGCATCTGAACGACCCAACTTATTACCAGACGTTTCCATCTGAACGCATAGAACGCGCCCGACGTAGGATCTGAACGATACTTCATTAGCAAATTTGAATAATTTGTGAAGTCGGATAATTGCTGGGTGTAACTCAATATAAGAAACTTCTCTGGTGTGTATGAAAGATTTCGGCAGTCCATGGCGAGAAGATTGAATGTTTGTATCTAGGCTAGATGAAGTAATTTCGAACATTTATCCTAGATTAAGCAACTTTACATGTACTTTTTGAGAATAAAATATGGTTGTCATAAATTTTGTTCGCCCTGTACCTTCGAAATAACGGAGTTTTCCAAATATCATCATAGGACCCAATATTCTTAGAATATGTCAATGAATAATCCTTTGAATTTCTTCTGCATGTATATGTGGTCCAAGTGAATGATTTTGTAGACTTCTATTTTTATTTCAAAGTACCTCCAATTGTTTCTGGAGATTTTTAAATAATTTTTGTTCACGGCCCCACGGAAAAACTCTTTACTATTAGTTTTTATTCAAAAATGAAAGCAACTTGATACTCAAGTTACTTATTCTCAAGTGACGTTTTTTAAGTTGAAATTTTGACTTCAAGGAAGGTGCTCTTTGAATTCAGTTGACACTCTGGCGGTCGTATGGAATGATTGAGTCTTGCTATTATTCAATCAATAAATCAACCAAAATATAATACTTTTTTTTTCTGAACAAATATTTCCTATTGACAAAGCGTTAATGAACATAATGAATGAACAAAGAATGTTTATAGTGAAATTTGTATTTACGAACCATCCAGGTTTTCGGAGAACACCCCTCAAAATCAAAGCTTGTAGGAGGAAGGTAGATCTGGGACTCACAGCCTACGTACAAGTGGATTTCAAACCACTTCGGCTCAGCGACAGGTAGTGGGATCGAACCCAGGCTGCCTCGCTAGGAAGCACACTATCCGAGACCACGACCACCTTGCTTTACTTGAGAGTAGTCCTGTGCTATCAAATTTCTTATATAAATCCACAAAATCGTAACAAAACACTCCTTTCCATTCCATCACCTTCAGTTTTTCCGCATCTGAATTAGAAAATTATATCTTCAGTATGAGAAACTGTCATATAGCTGGCTGAAGTATCTTAACTGAAACCCATGAAGCGACAGGAATCGATAAAACAAAATTGCAGATTTCTATCATCCTACACTGTAAATCTTATACATTTTTCCATACTATTTGGTAGTAAAGTGATACGTTCGAATTTGGTTAGATCTCTAAACAAAATATGACTATCATGAACTGCCTAAATGTTAAATCTCCATTGAAATCGCATGGACCCTACAATAGTTCAAGTTACATGCATGATGGGCCAACTCCCGATTCGACCCATCAAAATGTCAGTGGCTTTCAACAAATAAATCATCTTTCCCGAAAGACACTTTTCGCTAGCTATATCCCTTATATTAATATTACTACTCACGAGAAAAATATCAGTTGATTTATACTTTACAAATTTTTCTATTTTCTCAATTTGATCAACAAACCACTTTATGCAGTCTTGATCAAAATATGATTTGAAACAAGATAAACTGTCATCGTAATCACATTTGAAATAAATAAAATCCCACACCAAGTGCCTAAACTGCCTAATGTTCTTGATATTTGTATGTCATTTTTGTTTCATCGTCTCCATGGGGTTTCAAAAGAGCCTCAAATACTGCATATATCATAAATGGAAGCTTCTTCTTTACCATAAAATCTTTGAAGTATGACTATATTTGGTTAGAAAACCAATTTTGGACTTTATTATATCCTTATAATGATCCTCATGTATGTCCAATTTTTCTTGAGTGGAAGAATAATTTGTGCTGATACTAGTATAGAAAAATTGTTGATACAAACATAATGGTATCCAATTGCAATATCCTTGTTCACTCATTTTCGGATTTTGGAAAATATGTAATTTGTGCAAGCAGAAGATCAATATTTTTTCCATTTTATTATTTTTGAGTCCGACATGCACTGTTCCATGGAAATATTCAGTCCTAAATTCAATCAATTCCAAGGCATGAATATTAATGAATAAATATTCAATTCAGGAATATAATGTTTATACTGTGTCAGTTTTCCAGTGTTTCTCAACAGGTTAAAGTGCGTAAATATATTCCAAGAAAAACACATTTCATTAGTTGGATCCGATACATTGATACAGGCATGAGAGATGAACCATTGACGGACTGTGGTGGTCGTGATAGTAGAGCGCTCACTTCTCAACCACAGGGGCGTGGGTTTTATTTCCAGCATGGTCACTGGTCTCGTGGCATCACAAGTTGAAAGATGAGGGCTACGTCTTTCCTAGCTCGCATATATCTTCCGAAGACTCCCGAGGGTTGCGTGTAGGGGTGCAGCCGGTTGACGAAAATAATAATTTCAACATAATGCTTCATATGTAGGATATATATTAAGGACCAGCCAGAGTGTTTCTAATGGAACTCACTCAACTTATTCAAAATATGTCAGTTACATAATCTCTAAACCGCCCTTTGAGAATGGTGGCTTGATCTATATGTTCGTTCTTCGTGTTGAAATATTTGGTGTCTAATATCTCATTTACCTCACTAGCCTTATACACTAGCGGAATATTGTGTTTACTTTTATCATATTGAATTTTTTCCAACAATTTTGTATACTTGGTTTGAAGAGGAAAAACGCGTTTTCCAAAAATTAGAAAGAGCCAATTTATATTACCTTTATCCTTTTGCATGAATTAAAAGCTAAATAAGGTTTATCTCATCGGATTCGATCACTACGTCGTCGTTGTCTTAACCCCTCACCTGTATGGGATACTTTCATAATATTTGTATTCTTTTATGACTGGTCAAATGCGTTATTCATTTATTATATGACCTAGATTTGAATTTGATTCTTGAATTGTCGATTTAATTGGAAAAATGAAGTTTTTGATTTGAACTGAGAGGTTTTATTATTCCTCTTGAGTTTTAATTGACCTACACAAATTTTGTTTCACATCAGAAGATATTTCATTGCAGTGTGACTCGGCCATATTTCACTCCCAGTTGAATACTAGACGAACAAATTTCAAATTTACGAAATGACCAATTTCTCTCCCAACCACTAAACCAAAATGCACGATCCTTGTTCGAACTCTGTCAGTTCTAAGTTTAATATTTTGGTAAAATTTCCTTTGGACACTCCTTAACGGTCTTCATCCCTGAGAAAGAAAGGATTTTTTTTTATTGTTGGAGGGATGTATGAGTGTATGAAGATGAAAATACTAAATAAATAATCTTTAAGTATATGAATGGTATATTTCCACTAATATCTGTGATTTTTGTTCATTGTCACCATCAAAACGAACAAATATATTTGTGTGGTTTCATCTCAGTATTGAAGTGTATCACTCACTTAGCTGAACGTCTGTCTTACTTTTTTGAAACTTTTGAATGATTTTACAAGAATGTGTTGTTTTCACCGAAAACGACGCATTTTCATTCTTCATACATTCATACATCCCTCCATCAATCAAAAAGAAAATAATCGTTTTTGACTCTCTCTTTTCTCAGGGATAGAGACTCTTGATTTTCAGCAAATGTAAATGAATAACTAAATGAATATTAATTGAAAACAATTGAAAACAACTGCATTATAGTTAGGCTTTCCAGTATTTGTGTAGTTTTAGATACTTTCTTTTCAGTTAGGGTCTTTCCAAAATATTTATCAGATGTAGTTCAACGTTCAGCGTGGTTTTATTCGGGAAAGTAATTGTCTTTTGTTGGACATTTCAAAAACTCAATTTTATAGTAGTTTCTTTCCATTTAAAAAAATTCACATTCCTTAAAATTTCAATTGAGAATGTGTACCTCTTCAACGAGAAGAGTTTGTGAAAGATCCACGTCCAGAAGTGATCAATAGCAGTTAATTGTAAATTTTTGTAAAATGGTTTACTATTATTATTTATTATTCGGGAAAGTAATTGCCTTCTGTTGGATATTTCAAAAAAAAAAAAAATTTAAGTAGTTTCTTTCCATTTTCAGATAAAATCATATTTCTTTAAATTTCAATTGAGAATGTGTACCTCTTCAACAAGAAGAGATTGTGAAAGATCCACGTCCAGAAGTGATCAATAGCAGTTAATTGTAAATTTTTGTAAAATTGTTTATTATTATTTATTATTCGGGAAAGTAATTGTCTTTTGATGGATATTTCAAAAAAATTTCATTTTTATAGTAGTTTCTTTCCATTTTCAAAAAAAAAATCACATTTCTTCAAATTTCAATTGAGAATGTGTACCTCTTCAACAAGAAGAAATTTTGAAAGATCCACGTCCAGAAGTGATCAATAGCAGATATTGAGGGACCACATTTTAAACCTCTGGTTTTTGGTTTTACGATTAAGAAATGCATGATGAATTTACACGTACTAGATGCCACCACGATAGAACATAAAAACTTGTAGCTCCCACTTTTATGCTGATGACACACAGCTGTATCGCTCATGTAGTCCTGACGATTGGCTGTTGGCACATCAAGCCATAATCGAAGCTCTGGATCGTTTGGTAAGTCTGTCTACCCTGCACTCACTGATAATCAATACTCTGAAATCAAACGTTATTATTTTCGGCAAAGGCAAGCAGCATATCAAACTAGTAATGAAGATAGAAATTCAAGGCGAAGAATTACAGTTTGTTGATAATGTAAAAATGGGTTTGTATCTGGACACAGATCTTCGTTCCAAAAGGCAAATCAATCATTGCCTTCAAAGAGCATATTACTCTTTGAAACTGCTTTATCCACACAGACATTTGCTTTCGACTCCACTAAAAAAAACTGTTGAGTGACACACTGGTTCTAAGCCACTTCAATTTTTGTGATTTTCTTTACGGGCCCTGTCTGGATCAAAGTGATATTGATCGAGTAGAAGAAGTGCAAAAATCGTGTCTCAGATTTATCTATGGTATACGAAAATACGATCCAATATCGCATATATTGAAACTCTCAAAATGGCTGAAAATGCAAGATTGGGGAAAAATCAATTTTGTAGTCTTGTAACATTCAGTAATTCACAATCACAGTCCACCATATCTTTACAACAAAATAACATACTGAGCAGACGTTCATAATCTGAATCTACAACATAGATGTCACATTTCCCTTCCACCCAATAGAACCACCATATTTCCAAGAAGTTTCTCATATAATGTTTGAATTGTATAATTAATTCCAACCATCACTCAAACAAATGAAATTACTACCTTTCAAGAGGAAAATCAGGGAAAGTATTTTAAGCCACATATGTATGACTCATTTCTTCTGCAGCATAGCATTTTTTTAATATACGCAAAAACTATTTTCTAATTGTTATCTTGGAGCTGAACTAGAACTTTTCCAAGTTGTTTTCAGCTCCATTTTGTATTACTGTATTGAACCATGTTATGAAACATGTTACTGAAATGCAAATAAATATTATCATTATTATTATTAATATTATTATATGGTAAACGTCAAATGAAAAATTATATCTCTTGTTCAATAACAAAATTGAAAATTACTTTGACTTGCATTCAAGAACTTAAAAATGTGAATCTGACTCGATGAAGGTGACAATAGAAAGCCTTTTCGTTCATGTAAAACTAAATACTGACGTATATAAAGGGAAAACTCAACAGAGAAGGAACTCGGCTGATGAGACTAAAGAGTGAATATTTTTTTCTAATAACAAAATTCGACATATAATAAAGAAATTAACAAATAATACTTCATTGATTAAGTACAGCCCTAGAAGGATAACTTTGAATAAAATAAACTGACAAATATATAATCAATCCTGGAATTAATATGAGTAAATATCTGTGAAAAACACAAAGGTGAAACAATTTCCATTTTCTAAATTCTTCCAATTTTAATCTTCTCTTGGCCTCTTATAATTGTCGGAGTTCTTTCTCCTTTCGGTTTCTCACGGTGTATTTCTATAAATACGGGTTTCTTTTTCCTTTCAACTTCTGCATGTGATAGATATGTATTTGATCAAAATAAATTTTTTCACTTTTGCAAAGCATTCACTTGGTATTTTCTTAAATGTAGTCAGTATCAATTCATATTACTTATTAGGTTCTGGTAGAAGGGAAAAAGGTGAAGGATATGCTTTTTATGTCAATAGCAATATCAATTAAAAAATTATCCATTTTTAAATAATTTTTTTTTTGAACCCTTTTGAATTTCAATATCTTTTATATCTAAAATATACTGCTGATTTAACTCGTCGCTCAAACCAAATAAAAAATATTGTTGCCAACCTGATAGCTTCGACATATTTTCTTTCAGATGCCGGCGACCTAAATATAACTTTACAAAGAGACGATGTCAATTGTCTTCTGAATTCCTAAGCTCCTACAATTTCTATCAGCTTGTTATTATTCCAACACGAATCATTTGTCATTCCCGAACTCTTTCAGATGTTTCAGCCGTTTCTGAAAAAGATAAAGTAACACCGGTTGAAGCTTCTGATATTCAGGGATTCTTCCGATTCATACCTGTAAAATATCGAACTGGATAATATTTATTCAATCAATAATAATTTTTGAACGAAAACATAAACATATTCGAAGGACATGCTATTATGTAAAATGAAAGTTTGAGTGAGTCATCAGCTCGAAAAATATGAAATTCACTTTCTACAGTAAATTGGAACAGTTGCAAGGAGCTAAAGAACTACAGAGAAAACTGAAACTATCAGTTGCTTATATTTTCGATAATGTCCTACTGTGACTGTATATATGAACCAACTTCACGCCAAAGTGATTGTAATTCGTTTACAACACATACAGAACAATTGTTTGAGGTTTTCTTCAGGTGTTCGTAAATATGACTGTATATCCGCGCCTATAAAGAAGTCAGGTTGGCTGGATTCTGATAAACTAAGGAAGTTTCGTTTTCAAACAACTTCCCACAAAATTCAAATTACGCAAAGAACATGTTCAATTCAAATTCAATTCGTATTCAATTCGAATTCAATTCGAATTCAATTCAATTTAAATTCAATTTCAATTCAAATTCAATTCGAATTCAATTCAAATTCAAATCAATTTCAATTCAATTCAAATTCTTTTAAATTCAATTCGAATTCAATTCGAATTCAATTTAAATTCAATTTCAATTCGAATTCAATTCAAATTCAAATCAATTTCAATTCAATTCAAATTCAATTCAAATTCAATTCAAATTCAATTCAAATTCAATTCAAATTCAATTCAAATTCAATTCAAATTCAATTCAAATTCAATTCAAATTCAATTCAAATTCAATTCAAATTCAATTCAAATTCAATTCAAATTCAATTCAAATTCAATTCAAATTCAATTCAAATTCAATTCAAATTCAATTCAAATTCAATTCAAATTCAATTCAAATTCAATTCAAATTCAATTCAAATTCAATTCAAATTCAATTCAAATTCAATTCAAATTCAATTCAAATTCAATTCAAATTCAATTCAAATTCAATTCAAATTCAATTCAAATTCAATTCAAATTCAATTCAAATTCAATTCAAATTCAATTCAAATTCAATTCAAATTCAATTCAAATTCAATTCAAATTCAATTCAAATTCAATTCAAATTCAATTCAAATTCAATTCAAATTCAATTCAAATCAAATTCAATTCAAATTCAATTCAAATTCAATTCAAATTCAATTCAAATTCAATTCAAATTCAATTCAAATTCAATTCAAATTCAATTCAAATTCAATTCAAATTCAATTCAAATTCAATTCAAATTCAATTCAAATTAAATTCAAATTCAATTCAAATTCAATTCAAATTCAATTCAAATTCAATTCGAATTCAAATCAATTTCAATTCAATTCAAATTCAATTCAAATTCAATACTAAGTGAGTGATACACTTCAATACTGAGAAGAAACCAAACAAATATATTTGTTCGTTTTGATGGTGACAATGAACAAAAATCACAAAAATTAGTGGAAATATACTGTTCATATACTTAAAGATTATTTTTTTATTATTTTTATCTTCTTACACTCATACATTCACTTTCTACAGTAAATTGGAACAGTTGCAAGGAGCTAAAGAACTATAGAGAAAACTTTATAAGTTGCTTATATTTTCGATAATGTCCTACTGTGACTGTATATATGAACCAACTTCACGCCAAAGTTATTGTAATTCGTTTACAGCACATACAGAACAATTGTTCGAGGTTTTCTTCAGGTGTTCCTAAATATGACTGTATATCCGCGCCTATAAAGAAGTCAGGTTGGCTGGATTCTGATAAACTAAGGAAGTTTCATTTTCAAACAACTTCAATTCAATTTAAATTCAATTTCAATTTCAATTCAAATTCAATTCGAATTCAATTCAAATTCAAATAAATTTCAATTCAATAATGATAAACGTCTTTATCACTACCAATCGTACATTACACTTTTCATAACAATATTTACTGTAAATTGATTGGGGATAAAAGGCGGAGTTAAATTTTTGTGGCTTGAGACCACAAAACTTGTTCTTCCACTCAACCTCAAATCGTCTCCTATTTTATCATATTTGTTACACTTCTGGAAGTCAAAACGTCTGTAACCTACTGATATTGGCCAGGTTTAGGGCTTATATATTTCATATATCATAATGAATCCCGAATTGAAACACGTTTTTTGTGATTCTTGTGTGAGAAGTTCCTTAATGACAATATCTGCGCTGCAAAATTGTGGTTTTTTCTAGATGATAGAACTAATTATTTCACAAGTATTATGTCGTTTCAGGCGATAGACTTTTCGTTGAACACCAAAATGTTCTTGGGGTGACATCCTCTCCATAATGTTTCTTCATCGGCCTTGGTCTGGGTTTCTTTCTGTAAATGACTGTTTTGAAATCATATTCAGATTCTTTGATATCGTTTTGCGAATAATTCGGTTTTTTCGTTTTGTTTGTTTGTTCTTTTATCTAATTGTTTTCTTATTTTCCAGATATAGCGTTTTCACTATTTACAGAACTAGGTTGCAACGCTGTTCGTTTGCCCTTGTTTTCATAAGAAACAGCTAGACGTTGTTCACTTGCTGCTTCGTTATACAGTTTTTTTTGCTACTTGGTTTTTCTTTCGATACATTCCTTATCTCCATATTTCTTCGATCATTTAGTTTAAGTTTTTCTTCCAGAAAAGTATTGTTTTGTCCCAATAGTTTATTGTTGCCTAATACAATACTGTTATTATCTTTCATTTCACGGATGATTCTATTCACCATAGTGTTTTCTAGTCACAACATTTCACTCTTGGTGACTTCCGTCTGGCACAGCACGTTGAACAGATAATTCGGGCGTCGCATATTTTGGCACAGAAGTTTGGTTCTCATTGCACAAGACAAATGAAACACATTTATAAAATTTACGTTTAGACTTGCTACCTTATGTTTGGCAACACTTAAATAGTCTTTAACTGATATTTTGTTCATTTATTACACAGAGCTCACCACTTTCCGCCATGTTGCTTACCTTCAATGAACATTATTACGATTTCGTACTAGGGTTATGTCTAATTTAAGGGCTCTTCATGACTGTGCAGATGAAAACGAAAATGTAACTGTAACAAAAACGGCGGAGACAACATTCTATAACACTCATGCTCTCAAAATATTCTCAGTTGGCTTGAAAGAACCTTCGGGATCAACTATTCGTGCTATGAAACCATCAACTATGGCAGAAACTAGACAAAATATTTTTCTGAAAACAATATTCAGCATCTCCAAAAACTGATAGCGATTATTCAAAGGGTTCATCAAGAACCCAAATCAATCGTCCTATTTTCGCCAATATGCAACTCCTAACCCTAATTTTCAGAATTTCAATCCTCAAATGAATATTCTACCGAACCCCAAAAATTCTTCACAAATTGTCAAGTTTTCGGCAACCCAAGAGGCTCAACCAACGTTTGGAGACCAAATAATCAAAATAACTCCCATCCCAAAATGATTTATTATATCAAAATCAACCCTGTTCCTCCAATAAATTTGATTCTGACGAGAATACAAACTACGACCAAGTCTTACCTGAATATGTTAATAATCAACATCCAGTCGATACCCAAATCCATCAAAGTTCCTCTAAGGACCAAATTTTCCAGGAAATCGACCATCACCATTGACCATCAAAAATTTCATAGAAAAACATTCTATTCATGATCAAAAATTTCAAATCCACCCTTGAAACTTTAGATTGACAGGGGAGCAATTAAAAGCTACTTGAACCCCAAAATAGCCAAAAATTATTTCATCGATTGTATCAGAACAGAACCGTTTACAATCAGCTCAATATATCAAACCACTTTTTGCGCTGAAATACCAGCTTTTCAGAAATTCCACAATGCGAAAACTATAAAAGTTAACTTATTTAAATTTTATTATTCCTGTAATGGATTGATCAGTTATGATACATTGAAATACTTAGATGTTCAAATGAATTCGAAGAATTCAAGTTTAAAAACATCCGATTCAGAGCTTCCTCTGGCGTACTATGGAAGCGAAAAGAAATCACTCTTCAATGCTCGTATAGAACCATTTATAATCGAATCAATCAAAATTCCTGTATCCATACCCAACGGTGACATCAGGATTATCAAAACAAAATTATTTGATTGCCGAATTTGCGAAGGTTTGACGACCTCTCTATACGGCTGTGCCCCTGTTGAAATTCGAAATAATACCGGTGAAATACAAGTTATTTATCTTCACGAATCTGTCTTTGTAAAAACCATCCATCTTGACCTATTTGAATTGTATCATGCTTTAGTTAATCGTAACACCTCTTGGAATATATTCAAATCAGACATCACACAACTTATACGAACTGAGCACATGAATTCTAAAGAGAGATACCAAATTGAAAAATTGTGCTCATCATTTTCAGACATATTCCACTGCGATAATACGAAGTTAACTTTCAAAAACCAGGTGAAACAGAAAATTGGGACCACCGATGGAGTTTAAATTTCTACAAAATCTTATCGATATCCGTTTTTACGCAAACCGGAAGTCAAAAATTGACGATAGACTTCGTCAGATCATTATTCGACCTCGCCAATTTGGATGGTTCCAAAAAAAGCGGATGCCTCTGACAATGAAAAATGGCACATAGTAGTGGACTACAGAAAGATAAAAAAGAAAATCATCAAAGATCGATACCCAATTCTCAATATATCGGAAGTCAGATTCAGATGTACCCTGATGTGGAGAAAATGCTTTAATTTTAGAGAACGGCCATTACGAGTTCAACATCTCTAAAAGTGGAAAAAGTAACCCCTATTCAAAAAAATAAAAATTATCCACAATTTTAGACCAGTGACTATCCCCCCCCCAAGTTTTTCGAAGGTTTTCGAATACGCATTTTTAGAACGATTAATGAACTTTATAGTTTCTCATAACATTTTAATACAGATGCAACATGGTTTTCGTTCTGGAAAATCTACTCAAACTGCTATACTTTCTTTTTAAGAATATCTGATAGATTTCATAGTCTCAGGCGAGTGCCCTGCTGCGATCCTATGTGATCTGAGCAGAGCTTTCGACTGCGTCGATCATTCAAAACTACTGAGTCTGTTGGAAGGCTATGGTTCGAGAGGAAAGTCACTGACCTGGATATCTTCATTCCTCACGGAGAGATATCAATGTGTTTCACTTAAATTTGATAACGGCAATGCCCTGTCGCTTTCAACATCAGAAGCAAAACTGGTTCAGATGGGAGTGCCTCAGGTTTCCATCTTGGGACCAGTTTTGTTTCTTTTGTACATCAATAACATAGAGAAATATCATACCCTTTCTTTATTGCATACGCGGATGATATCAGCTTCTTGATTTCTGCTAAAGAAACGCACGTCTTATCTAGTAAATGCGAAGAAATTTTTAATTCGGCTTCCAGATATTCCAATTCAATAGAATTTATTTCTCAACAATAAGAAAACTCAAGTGATACATTTCCATAATTATCAAAGAAAAACTGATACATTTCAACTAAACACGAATCATTCCATCATGAGCACCTGTGATAGAGTCAAGTTTCTAGGAATTCACATGGACGAGTATCTAAACTGGAACACACACTGTGGATAGTTAGTCTCTCAATTAAGTTCACTGATTTTCAGAAACTCAAGAACAGTAACTTAAGACAGAAACTTAAGAACAAACTGCAACTAATGAGCATATATTATGCTCAAGTTGAAGCCAGGTTGCGCTATGGTGTTTGCTTGTGGGGCAACTCAACAATGAGTAAGAGCATTTTTATTGAACAAAAAGCTTTTTTAAGGTGTATATTCAATGTTCCAAAACGCAGCTCATGTAGAACACTCTTTCAAAATCACAACATTTTTACTCTAGTCAACTTATTCATATATGAGTGATCTATATACATTTTCACGAACATAACTGACTTCACTCTCAACAGCAATCATGATGAAAATACTCGCTAAAAAACATATGATTCACATAAAACAAACTAAGTTTAAAATCAGTCAAAATGCTCCACATTTATTGGTCCTAAAATTTGCAATCGTTTACCTGAATCAATTAAATCCACTTACAGTCTTACGAAATTCAAAAGAAGCCTTAAGTCTTTTTTGCAAGAAAATTGTTTTTATGCACTAGACGAGTTTTTTCTATATAATCTGTGATATCACCGGTTGAATGTATTTGTATTTTATATTTTAGTATTCTTTATTTGTTCTTCATTTGTATATTGCCGTTGCTGTTTTAATTTTATTTTTTAGTTTTAGTTTAGGTATATTTCAACTACTCCTATACAAAATGAAAATTTGTTGTTATTTGAAGGAAATAAAAGATTTTGAATTTGAATTTGAATTTGAATTGAATTGAATTGAATTGAATTTGAATTGAATTTGAATTGAATTTGAATTTGAATTTGAATTTGAATTTGAATTTGAATTTGAATTTGAATTTGAATTTGAATTTGAATTTGAATTTGAATTTGAATTTGAATTTGAATTTGAATTTGAATTTGAATTGAATTCGAATTGAATTCGAATTGAATTAGAATTGAATTTGAATTGATTTTGAATTCAGTTCGAATTCAATTCGAATTCAGTTCGAATTCAAATTCAAATTCAAATTCAAATTCAAAGTCAAATTCAAATTCAAATTCAAATTCAAATTCAAATTCAAATTCAAATTCAAATTCAAATTCAAATTCAAATTCAAATTCAAATTCAAATTCAAATTCAAATTCAATTCAAATTCAAATTCAAAATCTTTTATTTCCTTCAAATAACAACAAATTTTCATTTTGTATAGGAGTAGTTGAAATATACCTAAACTAAAACTAAAAAATAAAATTAAAACAGCAACGGCAATATACAAATGAAGAACAAATAAAGAATACTAAAATATAAAATACAAATACATTCAACCGGTGATATCACAGATTATATAGAAAAAACTCGTCTAGTGCATAAAAACAATTTTCTTGCAAAAAAGACTTAAGGCTTCTTTTGAATTTCGTAAGACTGTAAGTGGATTTAATTGATTCAGGTATACGATTGCAAATTTTAGGACCAATAACTGGGGAGCATTTTGACTGATTTTAAACTTAGTTTGTTTTATGTGAATCATATGTTTTTTAGCGAGTATTTTCATCATGATTGCTGTTGAGATTGAAGTCAGTTATGTTCGTGAAAATGTATATAGATCACTCATATATGAATAAGTTAACTAGAGTAAAAATGTTGTGATTTTGAAAGAGTGTTCTACATGAGCTGCGTTTTGGAACATTGAATATACACCTTAAAAAAGCTTTTTGTTCAATAAAAATGCTCTTACTCATTGTTGAGTTGCCCCACAAGCAAACACCATAGCGCAACCTGGCTTCAACTTGAGCATAATATATGCTCATTAGTTGCAGTTTGTTCTTAAGTTTCTGTCTTAAGTTACTGTTCTTGAGTTTCTGAAAATCAGTGAACTTAATTTAGAGACTAACTATCCACAGTGTGTGTTCCAGTTTAGATACTCGTCCATGTGAATTCCTAGAAACTTGACTCTATCACAGGTGCTCATGATGGAATGATTCGTGTTTAGTTGAAATGTATCAGTTTTTCTTTGATAATTATGGAAATGTATCACTTGAGTTTTCTTATTGTTGAGAAATAAATTCTATTGATTTGGAATATCTGGAAGCCGAATTAAAAATTTCTTCGCATTTACTAGATAAGACGTGCGTTTCTTTAGCAGAAATCAAGAAGCTGATATCATCCGCGTATGCAATAAAGAAAGGGTATGATATTTCTCTATGTTATTGATGTACAAAAGAAACAAAACTGGTCCCAAGATGGAACCCTGAGGCACTCCCATCTGAACCAGTTTTGCTTCTGATGTTGAAAGCGACAGGGCATTGCCGTTATCAAATTTAAGTGAAACACATTGATATCTCTCCGTGAGGAATGAAGATATCCAGGTCAGTGACTTTCCTCTCGAACCATAGCCTTCCAACAGACTCAGTAGTTTTGAATGATCGACGCAGTCGAAAGCTCTGCTCAGATCACATAGGATCGCAGCAGGGCACTCGCCTGAGACTATGAAATCTATCAGATATTCTTAAAAAGAAAGTATAGCAGTTTGAGTAGATTTTCCAGAACGAAAACCATGTTGCATGTGTATTAAAATGTTATGAGAAACTATAAAGTTCATTAATCGTTCTAAAAATGCGTACTCGAAAACCTTCGAAAAAGTTGGGGGGGGATAGTCACTGGTCTAAAATTGTGGATAATTTTTATTTTTTTGAATAGGGGTTACTTTTTCCACTTTTAGAGATGTTGAACTCGTAATGGCCGTTCTGTATAATTAAAGCATTTTCTCCACATCATCAGGGTACATCTCAATCTGACTTCCGATATATTGAGAATTGGGTATCGATCGTTGATGATTTTCTTTTTTATCTTTCTGTAGTCCACTACTATGTGCCATTTTTCATTGTCAGAGGCATCCGCTTTTTTTGGAACCATCCAAATTGGCGAGGTCGAATAATGATCTGACGAAGTCTATCGTCAATTTTTGACTTCCGGTTTGCGTAAAAACGGATATCGATAAGATTTTGTAGAAATTTAAACTCCATCGGTGGTCCCAATTTTCTGTTTCACCTGGTTTTTGAAAGTTAACTTCGAATTATCGCGGTGGAATATGTCTGAAAATGATGAGCACAATTTTTCAATTTGGTATCTCTCTTTAGAATTCATGTGCTCAGTTCGTATAAGTTGTGTGATGTCTGATTTGAATATATTCCAAGAGGTGTTACGATTAACAAAAGCATGATACAATTCAAATAGGTCAAGATGGATGGTTTTTACAAAGACAGATTCGTGAAGATAAATAACTTGTATTTCACCGGTATTATTTCGAATTTCAACAGGGGCACAGCCGTATAGAGAGGTCGTCAAACCTTCGCAAATTCGGCAATCAAATAATTTTGTTTTGATAATCCTGATGTCACCGTTGGGTATGGATACAGGAATTTTGATTGATTCGATTATAAATGGTTCTATACGAGCATTGAAGAGTGATTTCTTTTCGCTTCCATAGTACGCCAGAGGAAGCTCTGAATCGGATGTTTTTAAACTTGAATTCTTCGAATTCATTTGAACATCTAAGTATTTCAATGTATCATAACTGATCAATCCATTACAGGAATAATAAAATTTAAATAAGTTAACTTTTATAGTTTTCGCATTGTGGAATTTCTGAAAAGCTGGTATTTCAGCGCAAAAAGTGGTTTGATATATTGAGCTGATTGTAAACGGTTCTGTTCTGATACAATCGATGAAATAATTTTTGGCTATTTTGGGGTTCAAGTAGCTTTTAATTGCTCCCCTGTCAATCTAAAGTTTCAAGGGTGGATTTGAAATTTTTGATCATGAATAGAATGTTTTTCTATGAAATTTTTGATGGTCAATGGTGATGGTCGATTTCCTGGAAAATTTGGTCCTTAGAGGAACTTTGATGGATTTGGGTATCGACTGGATGTTGATTATTAACATATTCAGGTAAGACTTGGTCGTAGTTTGTATTCTCGTCAGAATCAAATTTATTGGAGGAACAGGGTTGATTTTGATATAATAAATCATTTTGGGATGGGAGTTATTTTGATTATTTGGTCTCCAAACGTTGGTTGAGCCTCTTGGGTTGCCGAAAACTTGACAATTTGTGAAGAATTTTTGGGGTTCGGTAGAATATTCATTTGAGGATTGAAATTCTGAAAATTAGGGTTAGGAGTTGCATATTGGCGAAAATAGGACGATTGATTTGGGTTCTTGATGAACCCTTTGAATAATCGCTATCAGTTTTTGGAGATGCTGAATATTGTTTTCAGAAAAATATTTTGTCTAGTTTCTGCCATAGTTGATGGTTTCATAGCACGAATAGTTGATCCCGAAGGTTCTTTCAAGCCAACTGAGAATATTTTGAGAGCATGAGTGTTATAGAATGTTGTCTCCGCCGTTTTTGTTACAGTTACATTTTCGTTTTCATCTGCACAGTCATGAAGAGCCCTTAAATTAGACATAACCCTAGTACGAAATCGTAATAATGTTCATTGAAGGTAAGCAACATGGCGGAAAGTGGTGAGCTCTGTGTAATAAATGAACAAAATATCAGTTAAAGACTATTTAAGTGTTGCCAAACATAAGGTAGCAAGTCTAAACGTAAATTTTATAAATGTGTTTCATTTGTCTTGTGCAATGAGAACCAAACTTCTGTGCCAAAATATGCGACGCCCGAATTATCTGTTCAACGTGCTGTGCCAGACGGAAGTCACCAAGAGTGAAATGTTGTGACTAGAAAACACTATGGTGAATAGAATCATCCGTGAAATGAAAGATAATAACAGTATTGTATTAGGCAACAATAAACTATTGGGACAAAACAATACTTTTCTGGAAGAAAAACTTAAACTAAATGATCGAAGAAATATGGAGATAAGGAATGTATCGAAAGAAAAACCAAGTAGCAAAAAAAACTGTATAACGAAGCAGCAAGTGAACAACGTCTAGCTGTTTCTTATGAAAACAAGGGCAAACGAACAGCGTTGCAACCTAGTTCTGTAAATAGTGAAAACGCTATATCTGGAAAATAAGAAAACAATTAGATAAAAGAACAAACAAACAAAACGAAAAAACCGAATTATTCGCAAAACGATATCAAAGAATCTGAATATGATTTCAAAACAGTCATTTACAGAAAGAAACCCAGACCAAGGCCGATGAAGAAACATTATGGAGAGGATGTCACCCCAAGAACATTTTGGTGTTCAACGAAAAGTCTATCGCCTGAAACGACATAATACTTGTGAAATAATTAGTTCTATCATCTAGAAAAAACCACAATTTTGCAGCGCAGATATTGTCATTAAGGAACTTCTCACACAAGAATCACAAAAAACGTGTTTCAATTCGGGATTCATTATGATATATGAAATATATAAGCCCTAAACCTGGCCAATATCAGTAGGTTACAGACGTTTTGACTTCCAGAAGTGTAACAAATATGATAAAATAGGAGACGATTTGAGGTTGAGTGGAAGAACAAGTTTTGTGGTCTCAAGCCACAAAAATTTAACTCCGCCTTTTATCCCCAATCAATTTACAGTAAATATTGTTATGAAAAGTGTAATGTACGATTGGTAGTGATAAAGACGTTTATCATTATTATTAATTTTGAAGGCTATCTATATGGAACCTTCGATCCAAAAGAGGAACGAAACAGCCATTACACTTTCTATAGTGCATCAAAATATGCAATGCATTTGAATTGGGAGTGATAGCTTAATCGCAGTATTGTAAAAAATCAGTGATTTTTAAGTTCTATGTATGACTGAACGTTAGAAAGATGAAGATAAACTATCATTGCACATCATAAAATACTATAAACTCAGATCCACTTTCGGTAGAAAAGGTATGAGATGACATGGGGGATGTGCAATATATGTGAAAAAAGAAATAAAATGCAAGGAAAGGAAATAAACAGTATCAATATATGTGGAAGGTCATGTTGAGTGCTCAGCTATTGTAATCAAGCAGATGACAAGTAAAGTTATAGTTGTGTCAGTATACAGGCCACCGAGCGGAAATGTTTCTGAAAAACTAGCAATCCTCTTGAATCTGTTCGATAATGAAACACGCAATACTGTTATTGCAGGTGACTTCAATGTAGATTTTTTGCATGATAACGTGGAAAAATGTCTCTTGATAGAATTGATTTTTTCCTTCAATATATATCAAGTTATAGAGGATTATACTCGTATTACAAAAAATTCAAAATCACCCATAGACAATTTTTCAACAAGCATAGAAAATGTCTTGCACACTAACATTCCAGATCACTCTACTCAAATACTGAAATTCCAGTGGTAAAACGAAACTTAGGGTATTTCAGAAATCAGAAGAATTTTTTCTCAAAAAAATATTGATAATTTTATAAACCACATAAGAATCAAAGTGTGCGATAGTATATATGAATGAATGAACAATGGAATATTTTTGTGCAAATGTTTCTTGAAGATTGCAATCAATGTTTTCCTGGTTCTAGTAAATCAGAGACACTTATTGAAATATAGAAGGCAAAGCAGATACCATAGCTGAAGAGTATAGTAGTTTTTCAACTGACACCGTGGAAAGTTTGAAGAAAAAAAATAGATGAACAAAACATTCAGTTTGTGAATAGAATCATATGTAATGACAAATCTATGTTCTTAGAACCAATAACTGAAACAGATTGTTCTACCCTAATAATAATAATAATAATAATACTAATAATAATACTCTCTCATAAACACTCGTTGAGTGTACCCAAAGGCATAGCCTGTGCGGGTAGAGGACGGCTATTATTATTATTTGCCGTGGCGCTCCGGGGCGACTAACTGATGTTTAAGGTGATGTATTCACACCAGCACCACCTCGGGTGGTTGGTGTGCACTCCAAGCTAGACGAGATTGGCATCTAGACAACTCACAATACACTTGCTTTTCAACAAGGCATGCGGCCGCCTATCGATCCGATATAAAGCAGTTGGGAAAAATTCTCGTACCTACATCGGATTCGAACCGACTATCGCTATGCTGGAGTTTCGAACGGCCTGTGCATTAGACCGCTGATCCACCGATCACACCTAAAGGGGAATTGCTCGATAATTCACAGATAATGGTATGTATTTGAATAAATTATAAAACTGAACGGCAATAACGAACAACGGGAAACATGGCGGGAACATTCTGAGAAAAGGCTATTGCATGTCGACTCCGTAATAGCTGTAAATTCGAAAGGGCCCTTTTGTCCCACTAATATACTTCAAAAACTTCTCGTTCAAAAACCATCGTGCACACATGGACAGCTCAAACTAGATTAGGATCATAGTATTTGCGCCTCATAGCTGGCAGGCATCACATCGCACTTCTCTGGTGAATTTTTATCAAATACTAATTATACCGCCAACTTAAACTGCATGTTAAAGACAGGCACTTTCAAAAATGAAAAAATTAGATAAAAAAAATGAAAATAAAAAATCCTTCAAATGAATACATGAACATTTGCACAGACATAGAGGAACATCGATTTGACATTCTCCAATGAATAGGGAGAGGGTATAATTTTACCAGAGGCCTCTTGAGAACACCTCCAGATGTCTGTACATCTGCAATACGAGAAATATCATCGCCTCCCAAATATAATTCATACATGCCACCCAATCGCCATTGAGTGGAGGGCATTTGTTCATCTTTGATAACCAGTACTATATATACCAATTTCAGCGGGTCGTAACCCATCAGAATTTGTTCACGTGTTGCGCTGATGCAAAGTATGGAGCAAATTCCTTACCCCACCTATTCCAAAACGATCGACACAATTTTTCGCAAAAGGGTCCAACTGATAAGCACGGGAATTGGAGCCAAGGGTTTTTCGTCGGGTTCCACGATGGCAATCAAGGGCTTCAGAGTTGAAAAATGTCCAGGAGTCAAACCAAACTATAATTTGGATCTGAACTCATTGGGGTCAGGGGGCGCAAATTTACGGATTCACTGTCTGCAAGCAGTTTTATTCGTTACATTTTCAATTTATTACGTTATTTTTGTCTTGCTCCAATGAAATTTACTGGAATAAATAATAATCAATCATTTCACATAAAAGTATAGAATTTGAGTTTACCATGCATTCACCATTAGAACCTGTCAATCTTGTGCCTATATCTGACATCTGTCCAAGCATGCGCAAGTATCTGCGCAATTGTATCCGAGTTTTCCTCAAGAAGTTCTATAATTGATAATTTCGTTGCTTATTTTGAGTTTAATTACTCTTCAAAAGCGACAATGTGTGTGATGAGTTGTGTGTTGAAATGTTCTTTCATTATTTAAAAAACTGTTAAATCCATGTAATAGTGAAGATATTTCTTTTTTTTGTGCAATTTTTTTTACAGCAAATTAATTTTTTTTGGAGTATCTAACCACACTGAAATGATTTCACGAAAACGAATTATAAAATATTGAAAACCTAAATAAGCTTGATTATATATGCAAATTTGATAGACAGTAGAAGTGATTTTTTCACTTAACGGACTTTTTCAACTTAAACTTATGAAAGATTCAATGAAACAGTAGGGTATTACAACACGCACCCAGTTGATTGAATTGATTTGAAAAAATGTTTGCCATGAAGTATTGTTATTGGCGAGTATAGAAATAAAATGTAAGGATCAAAGTATGTTACATATAGTACTCACTTTCTGTACTAGATATATATGAATTATTGTGTTAATTTTTTTTGATTTTGTCCACACAAAACCGGATCATGGTCGGTGGATCAGCGGTCTAATGCACAGGCCGTTCGAAACTCCAGCATAGCGATAGTCGGTTCGAGTCCGATGTAGGTACAAGAGAATTTTTCTCATCTACTATATATCGGATCGATTGGCGACCGCATGCCTTGTTGAATAGCAAGTGTATTGTGAGTTGTCTAGATGCCAATCTCGTCTGGTGCTAGCTTGGAGTGCACACCGACCACCCGAGGTGGTGCTGTAGGTTTTCCGGGTTTTCCTACAGCTGAAAAGTGAATAAACCACCAAAAAATCAGTAAGTCGCCCGGAGCGCCACGGTAAATAATAATAATGGTCGTCCTCTACCCGCACAGGTTATGCCTTTGGGTACACTCAACGAGTATATGATAATAGTATACATAAGGAATGTACCAGTCAGGCCCTGTCCCCGAAGCTCCGATACTACCGGAGGGCACGCTGGTGTATAATTAGCCCCAGCAAACACTCCCCACGTCCGTAAGGTGAGTGATTACTGAGTCCGAAAATCATGTGCCCTGAGTAAACGGAGTGAACCAAGACTAACGGTCTTCTGCATTCTTCCGGCTAGGTTTTCTGCCGCTTCACGGCATGCCGGTATGATTTCTAGATTCGAGAGCAGCGTGGCCATTATTCCACCAAGGACCCCTATTATCAGAACCACCATATTGACAGAATGGTTTGGATAAAGCCTGCGGAGTTCAAAGAGTAGATCTCGATATTTAGTCCGTTTTTCCTCCTCTTTTCGGAAGATATTCGTTTTGCCAGGAGCTGAAAACTCAATGACGAAAATCATCATACTTTGGTGGCCGAGAAGGACTACATCAGGCTTGTTGGCTTGTATTTGCCTGAGGGCAAGGAATGAGTAGTTCCTATAGATTCGACACTTCTTATTCTCCACAACGGACTCAATATCCCCCGGAGCATAAGGCAACACCAGTGTCTCGTCTATACCGTACGAGTGTCGCAGATGGTAGTACAACACTCATAGTGCCGCGTTATACCTGTGGATATAGGCTAAGACCGAATAAGCTGGATGAGCTGGCAGCAAATGCATTATGGTCTCAGCTGCTCCACGACACGCTCTGCGTCTAGTATCAGGGACCTCTATACCCATCCCGCGACTACAGTACACGAGGGTGGCAGGCCATTATGAATCCCTCGGTTTCCGACTTCAGCCCACTTGACGTGAGAAAAGCGAAGGTCAGGTTTCTGGATAAGCCAAGGTCTTCAATGATCTTGAAGAAGACCCCATGCATTGGCTTATTCATATGTAGCTGTAGGAGCCTGTCACACTCCGCAGCTTTCACGTGAGCTTTTTGCTGAACGGGTTCCAACTCGGTGACAGAGTTTGGGTTCGTCCGTTCAGTGTCAAATAGGAGACCGTATTCATCGGCTGCACAGGTTGCTGCCTTGAAAAGAAATGCTCCAATCCCTACTTTTTCATGTTCGCATACCAAGCAGAGAAGGGGATCTGTACTCCTGATGACTTTACAGGCTCCATCCAGTACCAATCTGTTATGTAGATACTCCAAACTCAAAAGTCCAATGCCTCCCCGTTGTTTTGGGAAGTATATCCGTGGAACAGACGATTTGGGATGCAAACTTCTATGAAAATGCATCATTTTGCAAGTTTTTACGTCGAGTTGTCGCAGCTCTTCCTGAGTCCATTTCATTACTCCAAAGGAGTAAAGTAGAATCGAAACGGCAAGCATATTAGTTGCAGCAACTTTCGACAGTTCTGATTACCAGATCTGTCGAAGTTTGTGCTGAGAGAGTTTTTAACAGTAGGTACCTCTTGGGTATGGTGTTGTTCAACCCCTAGGTAGGTATACGTCCCTCCGGCATCCAGATGATTTAGGATGCTTCCGTCTACGAGCTGAACGTCCTCTCCGTATTCCTCGCATCGTCCCCTTTTTAGATGAACCGTGGCACATTTGTCGATCTCAAACTCCTTTCCGATAGCATGCGTGTACTCTTGCACCACCCTTAAGGACTGATGAAGATCCTTTTCTCCGGAGGCATAAAGTTTAAGGTCATCCATGTAAAACAGAAGGGTGAACTTATGCCTCCGGTTGCTGGGGGTGCCGCAGTTGTATCCGCGGGTTTTCCGTAGTGCAATGGACAATGGCAGTAGTGGGATGCAGAAGAGAAGAGGGCTGAGGGAGTCTTCCTGAAACACGCCACTTCTAAAGATAACCTGCTCTGTTTGGACTCTGACTTGACCAAATGTTATAGTAAATCTAGTCCTCCAGAGCGGCATCAACTGTTCAACACATCTCACTATTTGATCAGGTACCGCAAGGCATCTGAGCAAATGCATGATGAGTTCAGGCGATTTTGTATCAAATACCTTGCGATAATCGATCCAGGCCATTGAAAGGTTACGCTTATACTGTACGGAGTCCTGCGTGATGCATCTGTCGATCAGCAGGTTCTCCTTGCAGCTAGTGACCCCCTTCTTTGACCCTCGTTGGTCATATGTCCTTCCATACACCAGCTCAACTGCGGAGAGGTACCTATACATTATTATTATCAATATTATTATCATTTAGGAAAATAATATAGAAAAGTGGTAAATTATGAAACAATAATATTACTACGAAACATTTGATTCTGTCACAACTATATTTTGACTTTCAAACGGTATTTAGATTAATTTAGTGAAATAACACAATTTGTGTGGTGTTATTTTTTCAAAAAATTTGGATAAGCAACACAAAGCTTTCACACCATACATGAAAGGTGTGACAGACAAAATCAGTAATATCTTGAGAAAACACGAGATAAAAACAATATTCACGGCCAACAACCAAATATCCAAATTCCTCAGATCTCCCAAGGACACAATACCAAATGATTCTCAAGGTATATATGGAATACCATGTTCAGACTGCCCGACCAGACTAACAGACGAGTAACTTCCAGAGTCTACGAACACGAACTTGCTGTGCGTCAGGCAACTTCCACTTCCGCACTTTATAAACATCGAGAAGACATAGGTCACAAAATAGACTTCAAAATCACAAAAACAATTTCCACCGAGAAAACTCTGCAAACCAGGATCATCCGAGAAGCCCTTGAGATAGAGAAGCGCCCCAATTGCCTCAACACTCGCGACGACGGACGTAGTCTTCCCAATACCTAGAAGCCTCTCATTGCACGCATCAACTCATTTCCCACCAACCCAGTTCCCGCACACAGCTCACTTAGCGCCAACCAAGTTCCCGCACACAGATCATCTAGCGCCAACTCAGTTCCCGCCCATAGTTCACCTCGCGCCAATACATTGCACACGGCCATTACAGCCACGTCCACTATAAATACAGTTTCTCAACCCACAATTCCTCAGTTCTCTCGAAGGAGTAGGCAGATTGAGACCTTAGAGAGAACCAGTGATGAAACATGGGGAGTAGGCAGTTTGAGACCCCGAAGTCAAGTCACAAAAACCCAACGTAATTCTAACTGAGGAGTAGGCAGATTGAGACCTCAGCGTAGAATTACGTTTCGATCTTTCAATAATCTTCTTTCTATTTCAGTTCTTGAAAATGGCTCCAAAATCGGAGCCGAAACTTCGAATTTCAACAAATTCTAGACGCGGTTCAACCCGAACTTTTAGTTTTCATATAGATATATAGATATATAGATATAACGGGTGGCTACGGAAGTATTGCCTACTATATATATATATATATATATATATATATATATATATATATATATATATATATATATATATATATATATATATATATATATATATATAGAGAGAGGTAGTCTCTTGACTGGACTAGTTGAAAAAAACCAATTTATCTAAGAATATTCTCAGTGAAAATATCCCTTGGGGTTGCAGTCAGAAAAAGTGGCCTGGTAAAGAACAACTCTTTTTTAAATTGTCGAGCTTTCGAAAATATTTATTTTCATTTTCAAGACATCTGAAAATATTAATCGTGTGAAGTTTTTGAATCGATTAAACCATCAATCTCAAGTCTCGAAACCAGTTTGTTGGCGTTCTGCTGAATCGTAGAAGTGGGATTTTTTGAAATTTTAAGATAATACTTTTGATCATCAAGTAAATGTTGACTTTTTTCTAAGTAATCCTGCCTGTACATTATCACAGTTACATTTCCTTTGTCACTCCTAACAATGTAAAGATCAGGATTGTCCTTAAGAAATTTTTTACTTTGAATGAAAATTTTTTGAAGAAAAGAAGATTTTGAAGAATTCTTGTGCAAAAAATTAGTAATTATATTAGTGCACTGAGATCTTTGAAGGTCTTGTGCTTGTTTTGGAAAAAGAGAGATTATGGATTCTATGTCTGCCAATAAAGAAGGAATGTTAAGTTCTTGGCTGGTAGGGCAAATACTAAACTTGGGTCCTAGAGCCAAAAGACGTTTAACTTCTAATGGAATTTCAACCTCAGTGAGATTTTTAATCCATTTTTCTTGAAATTTAATAGAAGTGAAAGCTTCAATTTTTAAGTTATTTAATTTATGTTTATGTTTGTTGAGGATATTATGGAAAATTACGTTATAAGAGATTTTTTGCCTTCTGTTGAATTCAGCCAGAACGTCAGGAGGAATTTGGCCCCGAAGCTTGGTCTTGATAGTAACCAACTCATTTTTGAGACGGTTTAAGTCACTAAAGGTAGCTTGAATTTCTAAGTTTAAAATAGTTTTTCTCAACCTGTTGTTAAATCCTTGTATTTTCCTTCCCAGTGGTCCTTTTCTGTGGTGCAGAAGTGTGTTCACATTACAAACTCCGTTAGTAATGTGATGTGATGAACTTGGACCTGTTTCCGAATCACTCCGAATCACAGGCCACTTTTTCTGACTGCAACCCCAAGGGATATTTTCACTGAGAATATTCTTAGATAAATTGGTTTTTTTCAACTAGTCCAGTCAAGAGACTACCTCTATATATATATATATATATATATATATATATATATATATATATATATATATATATATATATATATATATATATATATATATATATATATATATATATATATATATATATATATATATATATATATATATATATATAACAGTGACCAAAAGTCCGTCGCCCCCCCCGTAACTTCTTCATTTTCCATATTACAAAAGAATGTTGAATATATAAGTTGTAGGGTTTCATTCGATCTCTTTAATGGTTTAAGTTTAATTCATACAGAGTGTCTCAAAAAAGCACGGTGACTTAGGAGTAAATTTTTTTAAATGGGACACCCTGTATTTCATTGCATTATTACATTCTACGTTGAATTCTGAACAAGTTTGATAAATGGTTTTCTATCAAAAAATTTAATAGTTTTGGACTTATGAACACTTGTAAATAATTATTTCGACTACTTTTGCGCCAGTTCAATGAGAAAATCGTAACAAATGGATCACAATGTATTATTCCACTTTCGTATCCTAACTTATTGAAAGCTATCCAATGTTGCAAACTGCTGATGGCACCATGTGTAACTTACCTCGTCGTACCATTTTACAATTGTTAGAGTTGTTGAATCTCACGAAAAACTAGTACAAATGAAGTTGAAACATTTTATTAACAAATAAGGTAGTCCATAAATACAGATCAAGAATCATTAAAAACTGAAGAGATATTTTAATTTATAACTGAAATCAGTGAGTTTTTATCTATTTCAAAAGATGTTCGACATGTCCACCATGCATTTCTTGACACATAAATAGTCGGGTTGTAAACTCTTCCCTGACATTATTCAAGGTTTGAGGTGTTATTTCTGAACACACTTCAATAATTCGACGGCGCAGTTCATCTAACGACCCACAAACTGTCTTAAAAACTACGGATTTCACATAGCCCCAGAGAAAGAAATCAAGCGGTGAGAGGTCCGGTGAGCGAGCTGACCACTCTGTTGTACCTCGACGTCCAATCCACCTACCTGGATACCTTTCATCTAAGTAATTTCTCACCTCCCGAAAATAGTGTGGTGGCGCTCCATCTTGCTGAAATGTTACATCCAAGTAAAATTCATGTGAGTTTTGCGCAACGATCTCATCGATACTGGGACTTATTGTGTCTTGCAGCATTTGGACCATTTAAATTTTCTTCCAAGAATATGGGACCTACAATGTGTTTACCTAAAATACCAGCCCAAACATTAATTTTCTGGGGAAATTGAGTATGCCCCTCGCGGAATTCATAGGGATTCTCATCACTCCAATATCTACAATTCTGGTTATTCACATTTCCATCTAGGTAAAAAGTGCTTTCATCACTAAAGCAGATGTGTTGCAAATAAAGTCGATTTGCAACAATTCTTTCTGCCATGGTCTCGCAAAATTCAAGTCGCCAGTCTGGATCATCTTCAACCAATTGGTGCAAAATTTTTATTTTGTAAGGATGGAATTTATTTTGTTTCAAAACCCTCTTTACTGATGTTTTAGAAACATCACATGTCTCAGCTACTTGCTTAGTTGATTGTTGTGGGTTATTTACCATTTCGGCTAGTACTTGAATTTCAACATCTTCCGTAATTATTTTCGGCCTCCCAGATCTCGGAGCATCTTTCACGGTGCCAGTTTGGTTAAATTTTGCCACCAATTTCTGCAGATATTTTCGACAAACCGTTCATTGAAAATGCGAATAGCAGCGTGGTAATTTCGGTTAGCTTCACCAAATATGATAACGGCTTCAACTTTGTCTGCTACTGAACGAGCCATATTAATCAACAAGAGAAATTGAAAACCGTTTGAAACAAAGTTTTGAAAACCTACAAAATGTCATTGACATTTGGCAAAATCAGATAAGAGTTTTTTTTCGTTGTCATGGATAAAATAAACGCGCCTAGCGTGCATAGCCCACCTCATTAATTTATTCGTGAACTGGTGCAGAAGTAGTCGAAATAATTATTTACAAGTGTCCAAAACTATTAACTTTTTTGATAGAAAACCATTTATCAAACTTGTTCAGAATTCAACGTAGAATATAATAATGCAATGAAATACAGGGTATCCCATTTAAAAAAAATAACTTCTAAATCACCGTGCGTTTTTGAGACACTCTGTATGAATGAAACTTAAACCATTAAAGAGATCGAATGAAACCCCACAACTTATGTATTTAACATTTTTTTGTAATATGTAGAATAAAGAAGTTACAGGGGGGCGACGGACTTTTGGTCATATATATATATAGTAGGTTTGTGAAATTTGGAGCGTCGATATATTGACATAAGAGCTAGAATTTGAGCATATTGACATGTCGAAGTTAACTTCCGGTCTGACGGGAAGTAACATCAACTTTCTTATTTTAAATGGAAACCCTATTTTTTTTTGCTTTATTCAGCATTCAATTCCTTTTCTAATGACATATCACAAGTTGGTATCTATCCAGAAACTAGATCAGAAAAAAAATATAATTGAAATTCACCGAGTAGGCCGTGGAAGCAAAATGAAAGCCAAAAATTGAAAAGTTGGCTATGGAAACCATACGTCACTTGATAACAGTTGCTACTACTGTGATATTTTATTTTCATTCGTCGGCGTTATAAAAAGCCGCCAAAAAAAATATTGGAAAAATTGGGAAAAAAACAATACTCTGTAGGTCCATAACTTAAATAGGAACATACAACTTTTTCTTGCTTGTACTATTCAGCATATCCATTCCTTTCTAATGATATAATAGAAGGTAATTTTTTGAAATGAAATACCAAAAAATCCAATTATTATTATTGAAATAACAAAAAAAAAAGATTTATCGAAAAAAAAAATTCAAATTGTTAGGATTAAAGATGAAATAAATTCAAAACAAATGTTCGAAATGCATTCCCTCAGCGTCAATACATTCATTGACTCTGGTGATATTTTCATGTAAAACGTTTCTCATCATTTGGGGCGTGATATCTTGGAAAGCTCTACGAATTTTTACTTCTAGCTCATGTGTGGAATACACCCTAATTTTAAGATGACCCCATAGAAAAAAGTCGCACGGAGTAAGATCAGGTGACCTTGGTGGCCACCTGACTGGACCATGGGTTGTTATAAGTCTCTCTTGAAAGCGATTTTGAAGATAATTTCTCGCTATTCTTGAATTATGCGGAGGGGCGCCATCTTGCTGCAAGTACATTCTCTCAGTTATTTCCGCTGGTAGGTTGTTAATGAATTACGAAGTTTCATTCGTTAAAAAATTTAAGTATCTCTCTCCGGTTAGTTGGCCTTGAAAAAGAATGGGGCCAACAATATGAGTTCCAACTATTCCTGCCCAAACATTCACACCAAATCTCTCCTGGAAGCCACCTTGTCGAAACCGGTGCTCGTTTTCTATCGCCCAGTACCTGAAACAAAAGACCGTTCACACTTTTAGCACTTTACACTTCGACTATCGACAATAATCCAAATAAAGTACAGTACCTACCTTGTATTATTCCTGTTAAATAATCCATTGTTGGTAAATCTTGACTCGTCTGTAAACAAGATATAATAGTAAAATAGGTGATTCTCAGCATTTTGTCGAAGAAACCAATTACAATATTCCAGGCGCCTTTCACCGTCATTTTCATACAAATGTTGATGCAACTGATACTTGAAGGATTTAAATCGATGTTTTCTCAAAATTTTCCTAGCAGAGTCCTCACTTATAGCTAATTCGGCGCCAATCTGCCTTGAGGAAATTGTGCTATCATATTGTACTAAAGCTAATACATTAATTTCAGTTTCCTCATTAATAACAATTGCTTCTTGGTCTTCGTGAACATCAGGCTCAGTTCTTAATTTTTCTTCAAGCCACTGGAAATACCTTCTTGACGGTTGCTGCCTCCCTGGATATCGCTCTGAATACAATCGTTCAGCGGCATAAGAATTTTTCAAACATTCACCATAAATGAGAAGCATGTCGTGAATAACGGGGCATTTTTTGAATATTCCACTACCACTATTCCAAACCCTTTTAAAATGGCAGAATCAAAAACACTACTTCGAACGTCAAAATAATATGGATAGCAGCGTTCGTGAGAGCTCTCGTTTCTTTTTTGTTTCATTCCAAAATACATCTTAATCAGCCTACTTGTTAATATTTTGGTTCGAATGATTATTGCAATGGAATGATTATTCTGAATAGCACAAACATCGTCCATAGGTAGATATTTTTAATGTTATTTTTGCGTATGGCGATAATCTGTTTTGTTATTTGAAGAATAATAATTGGATTTTTTGGTATTTCATTTCAAAAAATTACTTTCTATTATATCATTAGAAAGGAATGGTTATGCTGAATAGTACAGGCGAGAAAAAGTTGTATGTTCCTATTTAAGTTATGGACCTACAGAGTATTGTTTTTTTCCCAATTTTTCCAATATTTTTTTTGGCGGCTTTTTATAACGCCGACGAATGAAAATAAAATATCACAGTAGTAGCAACTGTTATCAAGGGACGTATGGTTTCCATAGCCAACTTTTCAATTTTTGGCTTTCATTTTTCTTCCACGGCCTACTCGGTGAATTTCAATAATAATCATTTTCTGATCTAGTTTCTGGTTAGATACCAACTTGTGATATGTCATTAGAAAGGGAATTGAATGCTGAATAAAGCGAAAAGAAAAAAAATAGGGTTTCCCTTTAAAATAAGAAAGTTGATGTTACTTGTGGTCAGACCGGAACTTAACTTCGACATGTCAATATGCTCAAATTCTAGCTCTTATGTCATTATATCGACGCTCCAAATTTCACAAACCTACTCCATACAATAACTGAGATATTCCGTAGGCAATACTTCCGTAGCCACCCGGTATAGATATATAGATATATGGATAGATAGATAGATAGATAGAGTTAGATAAGTTTAAAGTTTATTGTTTCAAAGATAAACAAAGAGTTTGGTTACATACATGAATCATATTATATAATAAACACAATTAATATGTGTTCGGGACTTCCAATTTATTGTTTATTTTTTTTGAATATGTCTATTTGTCTCTAATTAATTATATTGAATACTGAAGAGTCTTTCCATACTTGTGCCTCAATCATAGTTTATGTCTGGATTCCTCCTGTATTTACACGCTATCAGAAACCTGGTTTTTGTTTTTGCTTCAAAGCCGGTACCGAGAAAAAACACCTCGGTACGATGGAACGAGAAGACAAATCAAGTGAGGCGAGTAGAATTTCGTGAATGGTCTTGCGCATACCTTCCAACTTGGGAAAACCTCTCAAGAGAACATCCAAATTCTCATTCTCGTGTTGTGTAACTTCTTCCTCGCTGAGATAGCTGTTGAAACTGTTGGATACTGTTGAAGTGGCTGAAGTGACGGCCGTCAGAAGAATACCAAACGAAGCTGAATAGCGGTAAGTTCTATAGCAATAATAAAAAAAGAAAGATACAGTTCAGTGCATTATTCTCGAACAATATAAGTTTCTAATAATTACAATAGAGTAATACCTATGCATATTACCAAATATAAAATATAATAATCAGAAGCGTTTCTGATAATATCAAAATAAAATTATAATCGTTAAAAATAATTATCACAAGAGAAAAAATAAATAAAAATATGTATGTTTTGCATCATTCACGAACTTAACGAATGTATATAGAAATTGCAATGGAAATAAATATTCATTGATTATGAACGCACGCAATTTGAGCATGTTCATTATGTAGTTCAAAGGACTTTTGAGGCTTTGAATATTGCTACTATTGAATACGAGAATCACGTCATCCATAGAATCAATCAGGGAGAAAACTGAACTCTGTCTCAAGCCTTCATAAAGAGGGCAGTCAAATAGCATATGCTGAATTAACGAGCATATTGCAAATGGAACAGATTTTCGACATGTCTATTTTGTATGTCGAACCACCAAAAAATAATGTAAGATGTTTACGACTACACATTCTGACTTGTGCTATGATTCGAGTGAAACATATTGGAGCAGGTGAACTCAGGTAGCTATTTTCAATACCAAAATTTGTGAAATGGTGGTATATAAGAGGACATGATGAGTTTTATTATATTATATATTATCTTCCTCTGAAAGTGTCTGCTTAAACTTATTCAATATCATATTGGTCTGAAACTTGCATAAATGAAAAATGCATTGACTTGAAGTAGCCAATTGAAACGGATATTACTATCAGAAAGGAGACTAACCGAGAGTAACATAACTTTGCTAATCTAGACATATCCATGGCTTTCAGGGTATGCAACCAAGTCAAAGCTGATTTCAACATCAGATAGGACAACTTTGTTGATGCAGTTTCTAAGCGTACCATATAATTAGGGGTGTCATTATGTAAATAGAGGAGTCTTTTGAAAAACCCTAATTGTATACGTTCAATCACATCCGCATATCGAAGACCCCATATAGATATTCCGAATGACATGGAAGATAGTACAATGGATTTATAAGTTTTATTCTTGATTGCCACGAGTTCATTTTTGAGCTTCTCATTATGTCCATAACCGCACCTATTGCATGGCTAGCATTGCGCACGTTTTTTTAGCCATACTGAGAAAAGCAGATGATGAGGAAAACTCAACCCCCAAGGAGTTGTGATTTTTGACCACTTCAATTTGTTGATTGTTATATCAAAAAACCTCTTGATAATCACTACTGTAACCTCCCATGCAGATCATAATTTTTGTCTTTGTCGTATTTACTGTGAGTTTGTTTACATTTGAGTACGTTTCAAGAGTTTTCAGTTCACACGGCAAATTAATCTGCGACTCGCCAGGGATGTCTATAACATCTGCATAAGCAAGAATAAGGACATCATTCATAACATCAATATTCAGCCCCATCAGACCTTCTGCTTGAAAATGTTGTTCGATGTCTGATATGAAGAGAGAGAAAAGAAAAGTGCTCAATGGCTCTCCATGTAGCACGCAGAAATATCGTATTTTTTGCTATTATTCTGCCTGATAGTAAAATTTGCCCCATCATAAAGGTTTTTCACTATTCTGATGAATTTTGCACTTACGCCCACATTATAAAGTTTCATCCAGAGGAGTTTATGATCAATGCCATCGAAAGCACGACGGAAGTCAACAAACGATGCAAAAACTTTCTTTCCACGTAGTCTGAGATGGATTTGTACGATAGAATTCAAGACAAAAATACTGTCTATACATCCCCTGTTCTTTCTGAAACCAAATTAAGATTCCGGTGGGATAGACATTTCCTCAGACCAGACCTATTGAGTAAAATAAGTGTGAAGAGCTTCGCTATGCAATTTATTAGCGCAATGCCTCGGTAATTATTTGGGTCCTCTAAGGAACCTTTTTTATGCATCATCGTGAGAACTGTATTTTGCCAATCACTAGGAACTCTTTCATATTTCAAAATTTCATTAAAAATGTGACAAAGATAAAGCCTCCAATTTTGCGGTAGATTTTTTAAGAACTCATTACTGATCCCGTTCTTGCCCAGAGCTTTTCCATTTTTGCAATGTTTCAGGGCAGTATCCACTTCCTCAAGTAATACTGACTTATCTAAAATTTGATTTCCCGCATCTTGTAGAGTGAGATCGAATGGTACTCATGGGGATTATATGCTATCATAAAAGGTTTCGCACTCTTCCAAAGAAATAGGAAAAACTATTATGCGACCCCTGAATGACTTTAACGTTTTCCAAAATGACGATTGGTTTTTTGTAGCACTCAGTTTTAGCACAATACTTTTTTCGTACTCTGTTTTTTTATCATATTATATTAATTTCCGGTATTCTTTTTTCTTACAAATATATTCAGAATTGCATGGATCTTGAAAGTTATACCTCTTACATAATTTTGTTTTCATTTTGAGTTGTTTTTTGAGAAGCATACGTTTATTATCAAACCAAGGTTTTTTTCTTTCACTGTGCACTGTACCAAGCTGTTTTTCGGAAATTAATCCCAAATTTTCCGAAGTTTCATATATTGCAGAACAAATATTTTTTTAGCAACTATCAATATCCGTTAGAAAACCATTATTGGGTGAATTTTTTATGAAGTGTTTATATTCCAAATCTTTATCGTTTTCCCACTTCAGAAATCTGTTTTTTATTTATGCAAGAGTTTCCTATTTTTTCAGTAGCAGCAGAGTTGAAATTCAATTCACGGCAAATTGGAAACTGGTCAGACATATACTGATCATGAAGGACATAAAATGGTCCTACAATATCAAGCTTATTTGTATTACAGAAACAGAGGTCGACCAGACTTTGGCCAATTAAGTTACAGAAAGTATAATTGGCCGGTCTGTCAGATGCAATATGACCGTTAATGAGTGAGATGTTCAAATTAGCAATGAAATCTAAAAGTGAGTGACCCCTAAAATTAGAAATTTTGTCGTGACTCACCATGTTTGGAAGAAGAACAGTGTGAAACTATGTTCCCCTATTCGGTTATTGAAATCACCTAACAAACAATATAATCACCTGGTCATAATAACATTCCGTTATCCTAAGCAGGGACATTTGAAAAATTTCTAAAAAATCCACTATATCACAAGTTGGTTTGAAGTATGTAGAACATATAATAAACTGACAACCATTGCATTCAAAGAGATATATAAGCCACCAAGGAAATGAATCAAGAAGCAAAGCATTTTTTATGAATTATTACAATACCGCCATTAGTACGACCCCTGGACTTCTCTCTGATAGCGTTGTATCTTGAACAGGCGACATATCAATGTTTGAACTAGAAATCCAAGTTTCACAAAGACACAACACATCAAATTCAACAGGCATATCTTGAAGACAATTACTCATATTTTTGTAGCCATTTATGTTTCAAAACAGAACACTGAGCCTGTTGTCAGTTTCACATGTTTTTAGGTACATCCAAACGATTGAACTTGGTTTGATAGTGCCTAGGCGAATCCTCTTCTTCTCGATTCCTTTTACTTGAAGTTCGGTCATTCGAAATACAGACGATTTTGGGGATGTTATGTATATATTTGATTAGGTAGTTGTTTTTTTCTTCAGCTTTAAGTTTGTCCAGTTCCAAAGATGTTATTGATAACCTGCATGCAATATTATTGAGTTACTAATGCTCTTTGGAATTCAAATCCTACCAACCATCGTTTATACTATCATCGAATTCGGATCGGTAAATTATAATTTTCAATAAAATGCATTTCAGCAGCTTTTAAGAAACGAGTACCAATTTGTGATACATGTTGAATAGATAATTTTAAGGCAAGTAAGATAGGCTAGAGAAATACACAAAGTGGTATTCGTAAAAAAGAAGTTAGAATCATTTTTGGTCAAAAAAGTTGTTTTGAAAAAAATTTCCGTTAGTTTCACTCCGCGTCATATAAAAGTGGTACACTTCATACTTGCAATAGTTCATGGTCAGGAGTTTAGTTATACAACGCGAACTATTTGAAAGCAGTTTCCAACCAATTTCCTTAAATAAAAAACTGCTATCTATCCAGTATGCACCTTAAAAAAGTAAAAAAGGCGTGCAGTATTATTCACCATCATTATTAAGGTGGCCGTTTGATCAGGCTTGACAAACTAATCCGACAGAGGAGCCACCAGCCATTCGAATGAATATTTATCCAAGTATGCAACCACAAAAATGAAGCTGTCGCATAATTTGATCCAATTGTAAAGAAAATCACAAGTTGAAAATGCACGCACCTTGGAACTTTTCGGTGGATCAACTTCCAACTCCTCTTTGATGTGGATTGTATAGGTATGAGCGTAAGTGAATAAGCGGCAAAGCCATGCACGAGTGTAAATTGTCGAACTAGCGTTATAATTGCGGATTTACTCGTTGTGTCTATATATTGCGCCATTTTCCACTGGCTGTCGGTTTGCGTCCTCGATAGAGGGCGCGGTGTCCAATATGTGCGAATTTCAACTTGATTTACGCGGTTGAATTTGAATTAATAAATAACTTTGGGAACTAGTAATAAACTAAAAATAAAATAAATCTCTTTCTGTTCACATATAATAATGACAAACATAATGAAAGAATAGTAGATAGAGAAAGATTGAACATTGTCCCCCACTAAATTATGTAATAACTTAAATATCATTTGAAAGTTCGGCATTTGCTACATGACACAATTTTACCAAAGCCCTCTTTCGTATACCATTTTTTGTCCGAACATCGGCAACTCTTGCCACACCATCTTTTCCGAAATATAATCTTTCTACTCGGCCTGAGAACCACTTGGGTGCAACTTGTTCTTTCTTTATGAGAACTATGGTTCCGATGTTAACTGGCTGAGAGGCAGTTAACCACTTGCTTATTTGCTGAAGAGTGTGAAGATATTCCATAAGCCATTTTTTCCAAAAAGATTGATAACATTGCTGCAGAACTTTAATGAGTTAGATCTGGGTCAGGCAACGAGCTCAGGGGTTCCAAAGTTAGGAAATATTCCGGTGTCAAAACTGACAAATCGTTTGGATCATTGCTCAATGGACACAAAGGACGAGAATTCAAGAGCGCCTCAATCTGAGTCAGAAGAGTGTAGAATTTTCGAAAGTCATTCTGCTTCTGCCATCCCAGAGAAGTGTGGTGAACCCGGAGGAGTGAATTTGAAAGTAATAGTTTCGCGTTCAGCGGCTTGATTCATCAAATTTTATATTTCCTTACTTGCATCTACAAAATTTTTCCCACAGTCCTATATAATGTTAACCCAACATCCTCTACGTGCGATAAATCTTCGTAAAGCAGCAATAAAGGCCTCGCTAGTCATATCTAAAGGTGCAGATAGACGGGCAAGTTACTTGCGACAATTCTCACGCGAGCAACTTCCGAACGAGTTTACATTGCACGCAATAATTTTCGCAATGAAGTGTCGGTAAGTTCAGCGATATTTGTCTTCCTCGAGTTCTCGCAAACCTGTTTACACTTACAAAAATTTTGTGGCTTGCTGAAGTGCTCCAGTTCGTATTGTTTAGTAGTTCTGATATCATGGCGCCGGTAAAGCGTATTCGTGCTGCAGCAGCATTATTGTTTTTATGTCACAATTCCGGTGAGCACAAGAAGAGAAAGAGAACGTGTTGGATAAGAACGTGGATACTAAGGAGAGAACATCATGGGGCCTACAATAACTTAATCAACGAGCTTACAATTGAAGATGCACATCAGTTTAGAAACTTCATTCTTATGTCTGCAGTAGATTTTGAAGAACTTTTGTCGAATGTGGGTAGACATATTCAAAAACAAGATACTCAATTACGTAAATCTATTCAATCTACTGAACTTTTGATGGTTACACTACGCTTTCTTGCGACTGGTGCGTTTCTGTGTTCAATTCACGTATGAAAATTTAAATACCAATTATTTTACAGGTGACTCTTACCAGTTATTGATGTACCTGTTTGGAATTCCGGCTTGTACATTAAGCGAATTCATTCCAGAAGTCTGCTCTGCTGTCTATAGAGCTTCGAAAGATATTTACTCGAAGGTATTATTTATTTATTACAAAGACATACATTAGTACAAAAATACATTTTTGAATAATATGAACCAAAATATATTATAGTATTATTACTAGTACAAAAATAAGATGGCATTCTCAAAGTTGATTTTTGTGCTTACAACTGCTGAATGCTTATATCCCACACTGTATCTGTACCCGTGCAGTCTGACGAAGAGAAGTAACATTGTGTGAAATGGGTCCCGCTACTATTATCAAATGGAGATGGTAAAGGGGTACTTGAGTGGTTGCCAAAATAAGTAGAACAAGATGGAGACGATATGTGTAAAGGAGCCTGGGACTCCAGTTCTGCAGCATCCGTATCAGCAATTCGCATTATGGATTCATTAATCAGGCGCTTGAGCTTTCTTTTATTTGCCGGATTTTTTATTTGTCGCATTTCTAATGCAATGTAATCTCTGTAAATTTGGTCGTCATCAGCTGGGTGATTGAGCACATCGACAGCTTTTTTTTTCTGCTGAAGTTATAGTACAACTGTCATTCGAACGTTTCTTTCGCGGTGCTGGAATTGGCTCTGTTCGGTGCACTTGGGACGGATCAGGTTCATGTGCACATTGTTGACTTTGAGAATTAAGTGAAAAACATAATTATTTAAATTAATTTCAACATTATTATGTAAATGAAGCTTTGTCTATAAGTTTTTAACTTCGGACAATAAAGTATAATTTGACTTTTGACTTCATTGATGCAAACTATCAACATTGTTTCAAAATGTATTTAATTTACAGGTTCCTGCTACAAAGGAAGAGTGGCTGTGTATTTCACAAAAATTCGAGGAGACATGGAATTTTCCGCATTGCATTGGCGCTCTAGACGGGAAACATATAGTTATGCAGGCACCAAAAAATTGTGGAAGTCACTATTACAATAATAAAAACACCCACAGTATCGTGTTAATGGCCTTAGTTGATGCTTCTTATACATTTACCTACGTTGACGTTGGTTGTAATGGACGAGTTTCAGATGACGGAGTCTTCAATAATTGTTCTCCGAGTTCAGCACTAATAAATGACGAGTTAGATTTACCAAATGCTACACCACTCCCGGGAAGACAAAAATCAATACCATATCATATTGTTGCAGAAGATGCTTTTGCGATGAAACCGTATCTAATGACACCATACCCTTACAAGAACCAGCCTGGTCCAAACCGCGTTTTCAATTATCGCTTGAGTAGAGCGCGACGAATGGTGGAAAACGTATTTTGATTAATTGCCACTAAATTCAGAATTTTACGGAAGCCAATATTATTGGAACCTGAGAAAGTAAAAAAAGTTTTACTGATAATATGCGCGTTGCATAATTTTCTAATAAAAAGAAAAGAGTGTGTGAAGAACTATGCTCCAACAGGCACATTTGATAAAGAAGACGATGCAACACATGCTAATATTTACGGGATATGGCGACAAGAAGACGGGATGCCCCCAAATAATCTCTTTTCACTACAACGAGGTGTTTGTCAAAATCATTCACAGGAAGCGAAGATTGTACGTGATGAGTTAAGGGAATATTTTACTTCAACTATCGGTGAAGTGAATTGGTAATATAAATTTATATAAGTTATTATAAATACATATACCTATTGTCCTTAAAATAAGTGAAATAATATTTTAAGGAATTGTTTTACTAATCAAATTATCTGAAGTTTCGGATGTGTCCATTGACCGTTGAATGAATTTCAATGCCGAAAAATATGGCCAATTAGATATATACATTTCATCCGACCAAGCACCGCTTTTCTTCATTTTGATTTTCTTTACTTCCTGCATGAACTGGCTTCGTAGGTTATGTAATTTTCTCGTAATTTCCTTACTATCTATGTTCAACGAGGTTGCAATTAGTTGTAACGCTTCTTGTTTTTCATTTCGGTTTCTGCAACTTGGAGACTGCACGTTCCACAGCACAGGATTTTCTTCATACATAGAAATCAACATTTTGATTTCTTCATTTGTCCATACCTTCTTCTCTTCCGTCATCCTGAACTCGCACTGTTGAACCCGCAAAATATCGAATTTAACTGAAAGTACTGACAGAACTTGTGGAACTGAATTTATGCGTTTTTAGACAGGCAAGCAAGAAGCTTGCGCGAGAACTTCCGCAACGTTCGAGACCAACCACAGAAAATGCCTTGATTTGAGAGACTCGAAATCTGGGAAGATCTCTCATGGGAGGCTGATAAGGCTTTGGTAAAAAAATCCAGCACTGTTTTGTTTACACTATGAAACAACCCTTTTGATTGCACTCTTTGCGGATGAAATCCAAAATTGTTGGGAAATCAAAAACTGAAGAGTTTGCGCACCTGGATGTAGGTAAGTTATGTAAAAATCATGAATTAACAATTGTGCAAAGCGACTATTTTTTGTGTTTTTTTGTAGAAAGTTAAATTTGCATTTCTTAAACGGCCTTCTACTCTAATTACATTATCGTTATCTAGAAATGTGTTGAGTTTACGAAGACATTTCGATATTGGATTTTCATTTTTGATTTTTTGAATTTCACTATGAAAATGCGACGGTTGAATGAATTTCACCATCGATATTAATGTAAGATTCAACTCTATGAGCGTGAGCATCCCACACTTTTTATTTTTGGAAGTGCGACAATTATGCAAAATATATGCAAAAATTATTTTTATTTTGGACAATGCTGAATGATTTTGAATAAGCGATTCAATGAAATTTGGTGAATCCAAAGTGATGAGAGTAATTGTTTTCTTTTCCATTTCATTTATAGATGAAGAAATAACTTGATTGTCAAAATCAGCAATTAGCCATTGTTCATTTGGAAGTTGAAGCCATTTTGGACCAGAAAACCATGTTTCGTTCTGCAAAACTACATCAGGCAACAGCCTACGAGAAGCACAATCTGCTGGATTATTATCTGACGAAATATGGTGCTAAGAAGCAGGATTACTTATAAAGATTTTCCATTTATGTGGGGATGATTTGATCCAATGTAAAGTAATCATGCTATCAGTATATGCATATATATCTGAAACTTTCATTTTTTGCTAAAAAATTTGCAAAAGTGTTGTTGAGAGCAAATTAGAGAGCAGCACAGCGGCACACAATTCTAATCGTGGAACAGAGATGATTTTCAAGGGGCAAATTTGTATTTTGCGCACACATAAAATATTTTAAATAAATTGTCTTTTTGTACCCCGAAGTATATTGCAGTAGCGTAAGCCTTTTCGGAGGCGTCGCAAAAGGCATGACTGAAAATTGTCAACGAGAATTCGACGCGGAATCCTCAAATTCGATAATAGTGAAAATGACCACTTGAATTGGAACCATTTGTCGCACAGTTCCCAGGGCGGTACATTATCCCAGTTGAACCCCGAGGTCCAGAGGCGTTGCATGATTAATTTTGCGAAGCATGTTAAAGGTGTAAGAGATCCTATCGGATCAAAAATGTTTGCGATATCGCTCAAAATTTGTCATTTTGTATAACCACGAACTGTGTCATCTATTGCATATATGAAATCATCTAAGGACGGTTGCCATTGCAATCCTAAAACTTTGATAAATGTGTTTTCTCCATCGAAAGAAACTGATGTTTGATCATAGCAATAATCAAAGGGTAGGTCATTTAATAGTGATGGTTTATTAGATGTTCACTTGCGGTAGTTAAAAATTTCCATTTTTAAAATATTTATTAATTGATCATGAATCAACTTTGCCTCATCTAAATTGGAACATCCCGAGCAAACGTCATCTATGTAAATATCTTCCTCTAAAACCATTGCAGCTAATGTAAAATTACCCGATAAGCAATGAAAGGGGGTGATGATAAACCAAAAACTAAACTTTTCATGCCATAATCCCTTGATCATCGAATCTATGAATAAATTATTATTATAAATATTATTGAATTACTCGATTTTGATAGGAATTAACTTTTCATGTCCGTTATGCACTTATCAACTACTTCAATCTGACCTCCACTAACAATTGCCCCATCTACGTTAAGCTTGCCAGAATACATGCCATTTATGCATGACTTATTTTGCTCGACAAAATTATATCGTTCATGAGGCATTTATTATAATATTCGGAGCATTTGTAAAGTGCATGTTCTTGTTTACAAAAAGAACACGTCAAACTGCTGTTTGTTGTATTTTTTAATGAATATGCGAAATATGTTGCGGTATGTTTTTCTCTCAAATGAAAAAATATTTTCATTTTGAGTATTCTTTGAACCAGATGATTGCAATAAGCCGTAGACACAATGGAAGTTTTATGTTATAAGTTTTAAGTTTTGGGATTTTGGATATCAGTTTTTAAAATAAAACAAGATGCAAAACAGTATTGAAAAATAAAGCTTGAATTTCACCAACAAAATGGTTAATGAGGCGTGATCGGAATAATTATGGCTATGATGGTTTCACATTGAAAAATATCCAAAATTATGACAATTAAAACTAAAAACATAAATCTTCCATTGTGTTTCAGCCTTTACCAAACTTTTGTTTATTGAAAAATCGATGGCATCAAGAGCGTTGCATCTTTTTTGTTGAACAAAAGTGATCAAGTTTTTGAAAGAAGGGAATTTATCAGCTGCTATTGGGTTTTCAAATTTGAAACTTTTGATAGTTTCTCGATCCAAATGTTTTTCGAACAGATAATATAACAAAATATCCCATTATTTCACTGGGAGACTCATATTTTCAAGAGCGGCAAGATTCTGTGCCCAGTAAAAGTCTTATGTTTTGCGTATTTTTTTTAATTTTTTATACTTATAGCATTATCAATTTCCTGCAAATGATCAAATGCTATGAGACGTTGGTTATTATAGCGATCTTTGATTGACTTATATGCAACATCATAATTGGCACTGGACCTTGTCGTAGTTTGAATTAAAGTAAGAGGTGGGCCCCGGAGAGAAGAAACTAAATAATTGAATTTTTCAATTCTTGAAAGCGTAGTGTTGTGATGGGTGAGATCTTCAAACATATCCAAAAAAGGCTTGAAAGATTTGATATCTCCTGTGAACTTGGTAATCTCAATCTTGGGAAGTTTAACATTACAGTTGCCCGTAGATATGTTAGCTGTGGTGCTAGTAGAAGCGGTAATATTGGGTTTGATCTCGAAGAGTTCTTCAAAAACAGTTTCAATATATGAACGATTATAAACAAACGTTTTTCTCACTGCTTCATCATTAGTGATGTTTTCATCAGTGAGGGCCTTGAGATTGCTGAGATTTAAATTCTTCGCGGCATGTATCAAGATTTTGATATAGATTTTTGAACTGTGCTCGTTTGGTTTGATCAGTTTTTGCCTTATCTGCAAATTCCTTAATTTCAATTACTTGATTAACGCAAATTTTTTTGAGAGCTCTAGACTGCTTAATTTTATTTGCGTTCGCCATTTCGACGAAAATTCAATGAATCCAAACCTGAACTACACTGCACTGACCCAATCAGCTGAATTGAAAATAAAAATGAATTATCGATGCAGAATTTCCTACAAAAAACGGCAATGTTCGATGCCCCTAGAAAGTGCAAAAAAGAACTTTGTGTTTAAGTGGTACCGACTGACCTTGAATGTATTTGCAGGCTAAACTCTTTTTTCAACAATGTATGTAGATGAATTGAAATGAATATGAATTTATATATTTTTATATGAATTAATATTTATGATACACAGAAAGAAACTTATTTCAGTCGTTTTTCTTTCGTAGCGATCCTTGGGTCGAAATGTCACGTAATTTGATTCAATTGTATAAAAATCACAAATTGAAAATGCACTCATCTTGGAACTTTTCGGTGGATAAACTTCCAAATTTTCTTCGATGTGGAATGTAGAGGTATGAGCGTGAGTGAATGTAGAGGTATAAGCGGCAAAGCGTTGCACAAGTATAAATTGTCGAACTAGCGTTATAATGGGGGTTTCCAGTATCGTAAAATATGCACTTTTTTCACTTGACGTAATGGAGGGCTGTTACATATTTCTAACCATTTATTCACTCTAAATTTTGGAAAACTGATTTATTATTCAATATTGAATACGTGATTTCAGTATGCATAAATTCAAACGCTCCTCAGCTGTGACGACGTTGCCTTCATGTAATACGGCTGAAGTTTGGGAATGCACGAACAAAGCCGAGCGTGAATGATGGACGCCGCAGTTGCCAAGTCTTTGTAAAATCTAGAAAGTAATTACGTTGTTGGTAATTTATTAATGGCTATTCTCAAGTTACCGTGAACATGAAAATATTCGAAGTCGAGCAGATACAACCACATAGTCTGTCAGAGAATATAGCAGCTATTTTCAGTAACATAATAAATAAATTCAGTAATCGTAATATATTTCATGTTATAATTATTATTTATTGAAACAACGTGATCTGAATATAATTTCAGTTGAAGTTATTAATATTATACACTCTCTGAAAATATAACTGCAGACGCGGTGATATGGCAACGCTGTCTGGCATATTATTTATTTTATCTGCAAGGTGAACATCACGATTATAACCAATCAAAATCTCTCGCGTAAGTACGTCACGTTCCCGCCTTTTCTGGTCGTTTGAATTAGGTGGTTTATTTTGGCGTCTTCAATAATCATAAACTGATAAATTGATGAAAAAAAAATGAAAACTGAACAGAAGGTACTTATAAATGCACTATATTGAAATATATTCTTTCTGAAAATGACTGGAAACCCCCATTGCGGATTGCGGATTTACTCGTTGTGTCTATATCACCCTCGTCAGAGGGCGCGGTGTCCAATATGTGCAAATTCCAACTTGATATACCCAGTTAAAATTGAATTAATGAAGAACTCGAATGAAGAATTAGTTACAACTCGAAATTAAGCCGGGTATAACAATCAGATTCAGAATGCTGCGAGTGCTCCTCGTATATAATTATCGGTATAAATGGTCCATTTCCACAAATCAGCCTTAATTTCGAGTTGAGACTCGAAATTAGCTTAATTTGGAGTTGTAACTCGAAATTACCTTAATTTCGAGTTTTAACTCGAAATTAACACTAATTTCGAGTTATAATTTGAAATTAAGAAAAAAAATATTGCATATCCGTTCTACGCCTTCGTAGAAAATCAACAAGATGCCATGAGTGCGAGTAATGTTTGAGGGCAGAGGCTGAAGGCTGAGGTCTTCAATAACGAGCACTGGCAAAACAGAGTGTTGTGATATGACTAGCTGTCACTTTCAGGCAAACCAGTGTGAGTTTACACAGCTCACGGAGTTTTTACTTTCCTACTTAGGGCTTGGGCAGGTGAAAGAGTGTTTTGAGACGATTTATGAGAATATAAAATCAGTCATTATGCACGGAGGCCTGAAAAAGAGTGTTTCAAGATGATTCATACAAATGCAGAATCAGTCATTCTGGATGGATGCCTAAATAGTATATTATGATGGAAGTACACATGTAAGCTTTTAAAGCACATGCAACGAATTTTAGGGCAGGGCGCGAAGCGGAGTGCCTTTAAAATGTTGCGAATGCTTGTTCAAGAGTATCATACGCTATTTATATGATGCCTCCATCGTGACTTCAAAACAATGCTGGAAATTAATTTTAGATTAGTATAATGTTCCTTATATTTCAATTTACCTAAGAAATTTGTACTGAATATGTGCTGTCACGAATTATTGACAGAATAATTATTTATGCAACAACTGCAAAAAGTAAATGTTTATTGCACTCGACGTGAAATTGTCCGATGATGCCGCTAGGCCGCGTTGGACAACACGTCGAGCGCAATAAACATTTTTTGCACGAGTTGCATTCAACATTTTTTCTACGTTCATGCAAAAACCAAAAAAATATTTATTTAGGTAAGGCACTAGGTGAATGAAATACGCAATTTAAATAAATAATTATTACTATCGATTTCATTACCATCATCTAGATTTCCATTAATATTACTAATTTTTAAACTTTCAGTTCTGTAATTGTCAGAATTAAATTTATATAACCAAAAAATCAAAATCATAGTAGCCATGAGCGCGTATGTTATCACGAGGTGTGGTCATAGTACAGACACTTTGCTCTATGCAGGAAGACGGTTTAGAACATAGCGGATCGGTTTTGATTATGGAGTTATTCTCGGGAAGGCATTGTTTGTTCAACTCTTACTGCTGACACTAATACAAAATAATATATAATATGTAGCTATTTAAAACGTCTCACAGAATCTCACAGAATATCTGCTAAATATGTAATGGGTTTGAACGTTTATGTTCATCATGACGACAGCACGTTGAAGTAGAATGACAGATGAGTGCAATAAAAACTTTATTGCACTAGTGCAATAAAGAGCTTTCCACTGAATATAGTTCAATGAAGTTTTGCTTTTTGCATGAATGTGGAAAAAGGTTTATTTGATATTTCAGATAATATAACTGAGAACTTGTGTGTGAGGAAGAAAGTCAGATATTACTTTCTCTGTAAAAGTCGAGATTCAGTTCATTACAAATATTTTGTAATTTCGTGGGAATTGTTTTTTTTTGGTATGCGTACTACTAGACGAGATGTTTTGCATCTAGGACACCCTGTCGAAGCAAAAGAGCCAAACTGGCTAAAGTCAATAGAACTAACAAAAATAGATATTCACAGTAAGTACTTATTTTCATGTAGGTATTAGTATTTTTCTCTAATTCAGTTGGAAAAGCGATTACGAAAGAGATAAGAAATGATATTTCAGTATGCCTGCAGCAGGAGATAACATTGAAAATGATGTTCGGACAAATTTTCCTGTGTCGATAAATATCCCATCAACATCCAGAACCAAATCTCCAGTAAGAGGTTTGAACAATTCGAGGGCTTCCAATCGCTCGTTCATATCAGACTCAGAGTATGAGAGGTATTTTTAAAGAATTATTCGAGAATATGTTTTGTAATGCGTAACTGCGACCGGTCAACCATTCGAACTTCATTTTATAGCATTGGTTGGTGAGTTCAAGTCCGGGTACCGGATTGAATATGATTCAGATATTATGAATTTCATTGAAATTGAAACCCATAATGATATGGCATAAACCTTGCTCTAAAGCAAGTGTGTTGTGGTTTACTGGGATTTTATTACTTACGGAAATTTCATTTTTATTATTATCATCAGACTATGTTGCGATGAACTTTCGATAACTTTTTTGTAGCATCATGGATCACGAATTCAACATCAAGAAGGCACCACTGCCATTAGAACTTGATGCAGAGAAAATTATAGAGGGCAACAGAAATGTCTAATTGGTGTGGTTATTGAAGAGGGCGATTCCTTTGCAGTTCAATCATTCCAAAAAGTGTACTCTTTGTATGCTGTATGTGGACAAAGAAATACGGAAGGGCTTGGGTTTGGTCAGTTACATACTCTTCAGATGCACTATGTACGACGACGATATTATGAAGTCGACGGAAAATCCAAACCTTCCACAATCGGTTATCAATAATGGGGCAGTTTGGTGAACTGTAGGTACTGGTAGTACTTACGCCCATACTGAAGAATTGATGAGTTGTATGGACATACCAACCATGAACAAATTCACATATCATAACATTGAGAGGGAATTACAGGAGTTAATGATCTTGGGTCATTGGATTCAGAAATTTTTGATATACTTAGGTACATTGTTGAAGACGTTTTGTCCCACTGGGACTTCTTCAGATGTAGAGCATCAATAAAATCAAATTACTTTTGATTCATTCTCCTGATTATATTATTGGCTTCATATTATTGAAATTTAATGAAGGCAAAGGGCCTCCATTATGTGGAATAAAAGAAACAAAAAATAAAACAAAAAGATATATTAGTAAAATGAACTTAGAATCATTTAATATAATCGACCCTCTACATGTCACTCATAATCAACGTAAAAAGTTTCAGACCTATGACAAAACGCAATTATTTTCGAATCCAATAATCTATTCTATAGAAATACATATAAAAATCAGAAGTAATACATAAACACTAATTTGTATTGAAATGGACAGGTTTGGCATTCATAAATATTTCAAGAAATGCAAGAATCGGGTGAGAAGGAGAAGACGCTGGCGATAGCAAAGGGGAATATAGATCCAGATAAGGTACCATTCATATCTGTGTATTTGAATGGTGGTTGTTCGAAAAGTTCTTATGGATACAATCATAATGCTGCATCAGGGGTGGTATGATGATTATTCGAAATTTACAAATGATGTTACCTATATCGGATGTCACATAGCACAATGTTATATAGGTCAAACGTCAAGGAATTTGACTGGTCGTATTACATCACACAAGAGTGATTGTAGAAGAGGTGTAAAATCATGTAACCAATAAAGATCATGTTATGGATTTCTCCAATCCAAAAATTTTGGCAACAGAGAAAAATTATCAGAAAAGGATTTTTTTGGAAATGGTTCAAATTAGTGAAAATGACCTAACATGGACAAAAGAACTGACATTGAAGGTCTCAGCCAAATTTATACATACTTTTTGACATTAGAATATTCACGATTCCAAAACCATTAAATACTTTTAAATAATAATAATATTTTTTTTCAAATATTATTTATTTGTTTCAAAATTTTTCAAATGTCATCATCATAGTGTACATGAATAATAATAATAAATAACAAATAAATAGTTAAAACCACATGGTTATGATATCCGCTCGCGGTCGGCCTACTTATAGATATCTAGTTACGTACGCTCCTATTCACATTCACACAGACGCCCACACATACATTCACATATTCAGACATACTTGCTTAATTGTTTGCATCATCAGCGCAAGATGAATTTGACAAAAAAAATAACATGCATTTAGAACTTTAATTCATTTGATGAAAAAAATTTAATAAACTGATTTGAATTTTATTATGTCAATACTGATCTATCAATTATAGTAAAAACGAACTGTTAGGGGAATTTACAATTAGGATATTTTTCATTATTCTGAACTAAGTGTTAAATTTTTTTTTCATAAATTAAATATAATTTTTTGAAACACAAATAATCAAATTTTAATTTATATATATATAGAATTTACATATGATAATATCAAACATCAACTGAGCTTTTCCTAGAACATAACTACTGGTGAATCATCCTGTGTTCAAGAGAGACCACCTACCAAGTAACGTCAATGCTGTTTCAGTGGTCGTCTGCCTCTTGCAAAAAAGTATATCTTAAGTTTGTTTTTTGCTTGGTTCGGCAATAACAATTAATTCTGATAAAGACTCCGATGCTTTATCAGGAACCATTTGTTGATTTACGTCCACACTGTAGATTCTGGTAACTATACTATACAAGTTTGTCAGCCGTTTTATTTCCTTGAGTTTCTTTATGATCTTGCACCCAGAATAGTGTTACTCCATTCTGTTCTGCTTTATTATTTAGATTTTCCAGGTTTTTTTCACACTAGTCCGGCTATTTTTTTGGACATCAAATCCTACAGTTTCGCCTGACTGTCACAGATAGTGTGGATATAGTATATTGTGTATCTAGTAGTAAAAGCAATACATTTCCGGACGACAATGTAAATTGTTGGCAGAGGCGATAAGCCGAGGCCAACAAGCATTGAAGTCTGGGAATGTGCTTTTACTACGAGGTACACATACTATTTTTTCTGAAATCGCATCAGCATTATCATAAGTTAAGGAATTATACTTATTGTTTGCGTGCATTCATTTACTGTCTAAAATGTATACAAGCCGTAAAAATTTTCCCGGATCGTTTACGATACAGGAAAGTACTTTCCCGTACAGTTTAGTGCCGAAAACGGTCCGGGAAAGTTCGTTGCTTAGCAACGGACTAAAATACTAGATTAGCGTATTTAGCGTATATTGAACGATTTCAGTAACAGAATATTAACAAATGCTCTCTCCGCATATATCCACAAAGACATTTTTGTATCAGGCCAGTATTCCGTTCCTGCCTTCCTGCCAAGCAGTTTTTTTTATTGCTGAATACTACTTTTTTTTGCTTATATTTCACAGGGCTCGTTTATTCATCAAAAAGTAAAGTTTCAAAATGTATCACGCTGGGAGGTGTTTTCCAAGGCACACACCTGTCGTAATTAAAGCACCAATTCCTACCTATCTCTCTTTGGTTTCTTCAATATTCTCCGAAAAGTGCAAAACTCATTTTCACACCTATATTGACAATTCCGTTTATTTCCAATAACTCTTTTAGTTATCGTTTGACACTTTAGTCATCGAAGATCAACAATGTTCGGAAAGCAAGTAAAACTCGAAGTCGTCTCCACAAAATCTATTTGAATATTGTCACTTGTAATATCCCAAGGCTATTGATAATTTCGAAATAATTTGTTGCTAATTTTCGAATGCAAGTTGCTGTTACCTAAAAGCAACTCGCTTGAGGAAATTCAAGGCAAATGAGAATTTATTAATAGTCAAGGGATATTTAGTAAGAAATTTTTTTTTCATAGAATTAAAATACCAGTATACCTACCTAACGCATTATTTTCCAAGTATTTTTCTTGTGAGAGTTTACCAGTCACATTCCAAATAGTTTTGATGGTGGCTGTTCCAAACTTTGATCCGTCTTAATTCTTCATGTTCATGGCCCAATCAAGTATACGCGGCAACTCTTCAACAGCACACCATTCCTTTAAGTCCTATTTTCTCACCTCACTAAACTCTTTGAACATTTCACTCATCTACTTTAAACTCAATGAAGTATTTTTGAAATTTAATTCTGTAAACGTCACACTATATGTCATTTGCATGGTGACACGATTGTTCAACAGTGATAACTTCCCGGGGCACTTACCCGGGGCAATTATCAGTGTAATGTTTGTCTGATTGGCTAATTCTGGTCACATGATCGCAAATACGTAGATATGATAGGTTCAAATTGAATGGAAAACATTTTCAAAGCAACTTTCAGCCAAATATTATTAAAAGGGCATAATACAATGTAACATCAATTACATAAAAAACGTGTTTTCGAGCATCGTAATGTTCATCTTCTGTTGTTCAAATACAGGTTAAACTGAAAAAGAAAAATAACAAGTTAAAATTTTTAAAGTTATGTGAAATTCGTAAAAAACAAATTATATTTAGGCAGATACTGGAAGTTAAAATGGACACCCACTTGTCATTGGAAACGTTGAAAGAAGAATGTTTAATAACATCTTTACACATCCATTTGGAGTCCAAAACCCCCTCTTAAGGGGGAATTATAGGTAACCAATCAATCATTGGTGCAAAAATTAACGGAGAAATCATCAATTCGCTAATTTGCAAATTTGATGATTTTATCCTTAATTTGTGCACTAATGATTGATTTTTCCCGTACAATTCCCAATTAATAGTGGGTTTATGGCCTCCAAATGGCTAAGTATGTAAAATTTTAAATAAAAATGATTTTTTCAACGTTTTCCATGCCAAGTGACTATCTATTTTGACTTCAAGTATAGTAAGCTCGGGTAAGTGTGACCGTGATTTTCATTAGTTCGCATTGAATTTAGTCCATCTGATGAACCTGAACTAATATAACAATGAAATTTTGCAGGTATTTACTTCGAAGGTCAGTCTTTGTAATACGCCACAGAAAATTGTTGAAAAACGTATTCTATGAATTTTATTTATATATTAAGATATACATCTCCATAGGTCACACTTCTCCAAATATTTGGGTCAAGTGTGATTCTGGCCAAATTTAAAGATATTAAGGCACGTAAATCTCTCTTTGGGGCAGGTGTGAGTAAACAGTAAAGGAACTTTCATCACAATTTATTTGTTTCGAGATATCTTTATTCAAAACATAGTTAGGAATTTTTTAATATTGAATATGGAATGCCCCATTGGAAAAAAAACAAAAAATAATCATTAAAGTGAACATTTGTTGAAAAGAAATATTTACAGGTAGAAATCTAAAAAATCGAATGAGAATTTCATTGATCCCCATCTTCTGACCAGTGGTGATGGAAGCACAGTTGTTATTTCATCCTCAGAAAGTGTATCAATGTCTTCCACATCTGGCCAGGTATATTGTTTGGCTCTCTGAGATTTCCGTATATAATTTCGTACTATAGCTGAAAAAATATTACTGTTTAGATTGGCCAAATGAACCAGGTTCCCACTTACCCCGACAGATAGGTCACACTATCCCCAATAACATTTAATCTCGGGGTAAGTGTGACATGCAATGGAAAAATGTAAAAAAACAACTTCATGAAAAAACGGCAATCTATAGTCAGATCCATTGTCTAGGCAGAAGAAAAGTGTATAAAATGGATTCTTACCTCAGATTTTAACAATACACTCAAAGCTTGAAATAAAGTCGTTATACTCGTTCGGGTTGATGAATTGTAGGTTAGAAAATTGGGGAAAATATTTGGATATCACAAGATCTCTTTTGTATTTAATATGATGGTTATGGATTCATTCGTCAATAGATGGCATTGGTCTGTCTATTAGGGAAGATAGCGAGCAAACTCACACTTGCCCCAAATTCACACTTACCCGAGCTTACCTTATCTACCTAAAATATTATTCCGCATAACTTTTGAAATTGTAATTTGTACTTTTCCTATTTCAGTTCAACCTGTATTCAATCAACTGAAGATGAGCATAACTATGCTCTAAAACATGTTTTTGATGTAATTGATGTTACATTGTCTTGTGCACTTTCAACAATATTATGCAAACGTTGCTTTGACAACATCCCCCGTTACCAATTGGGGTTAAACAGATTTTGTGGAGATGACTTCGATTTTTACTTGGTTCCCTTATACTGCAACTCCACTTTGAATATGGACTACTTCCTTTATACCAACATGTGTCATTCCTAATAATTTTTTATTGTACTTCTTTAACAATACCTTACCCCTTTACTCAAGTGGTACCTATATGTTTTTTTATGCTCACAACTTTTACGGATATAAAATTGTTCCAAGTTTCTTTCCAAAATTTTTTATATTACATTTTGTTTCTATTCTTTTATTTTCGAAGAAATATAATTAAAAATACTGTTCTTGCACGTACATAAATAGATATTTCACACTGTGTCGTAAAACACATTTCTACATGCTTTCAGTTCGGTAAATACCTTTTTACGATATTGAGTACCGTTATGAAAACTTTTACTGAACTAGTCCTGTAAAAAAAATTTAATGGACTAGCCCTCTTAAAGTTTTCTAGTGGGCTGGACAGGTTTGTGCAGTTATTAATATCTTCAAAAAGTAACCATTTAAATTTAATGCAATAATTACAAACATAAAACCATCTCATTAGTTAAAGTTGGAATTTTGTTGTAGTGACTCATTTACTACTACAGTTGGTACATTTTTACATCTTTGTTGTAACACTTCAACAACATTTTACCCACTTTGAGTCATGCAAGATACTCGGATTTTTCTCGGTATTGGTTTCTCAATGTATTACTCTGCAACAGAAGAACTTTACCATCCTCTATGTCTTTAAGGTTTTAAGCAGCAAAAGATCGGATCCAGCTTTACTGGCAAATGTAAAGTGGCAGACGTTCTACGAAAACAATGCCTCGTGTCTTTATTGGAGTAGCACTGATGATATCGTATTGAAAGAAACCGATGTCCAATATCCTTGGGCTGTAATGCTGAATATGTTTTATATAAATTTATATAAATTTTAAATAAATTTTTTCAGTTTCATTTATTACGGTAAACACTGTTCTTTGGTTCGCTTTTGTGTTTGGTATTGTAATCACCAGCTGAGTACCAGTATCTTTAATATCTTCTAGACTATATTACCTTCAACAAAAGATATTCCTTATCAGGTGCTTCTGCCTGAATCGGTTCATGTCTTCTCGTATCAACGTTTTAGACTCAATCGACTGTTTTCGTGAACTATCATCATTGCCTCATCCATAGAATATTTGGTCCAGAGAGATGAACTTTTGAATTTATTTGACACTAACCATAAAAGTTGTACTCTTTGTCGTAACGAGATTACGATTTTTTGGGTATCAGATGTCCCGTAGCTTCTTTCATTCTCCGCATAATATTATCAGGAATAAGTAATTTTTCATGATTCATTTTGCCATTAATAACTTGCGATAACAGTAGTGTCAAAATAATTAATGGGAAAAATTGCTCGCGTATCTATGGAAGCTATCTAACAACTAGACCATACATTTCAATCAAATTCCTAAAACACTCTCCCCACATAAATATAATAATTACTCATCTTCCTTGTTGTTTGTAATCAGTATAAAATGAAATGTTCGTCAAAGTTCCTGTTAACTTTTTCCAGTACTTGTTACGAAATTCTTACCCGTACTGTAAAAACGTATTTTCCGCACTTATAACGTAACTATTTCGTGCTTGCATGAATTTGACAAACGTGCACGGAAAAATCCTCATTTCCAAAATCATAATGAAACATACTCTATGACAGCAATAACAATATGACATAATGATCATTACAATTTATATACATGAATATTTTTGGAGTCCGATTAGGAACATGAGGGAAACTAAGAACAAGGTGAATTTTAAATTATAAATGCAGTTTTAACCTCATCGCTCTAATTCACCTCCATACAACGTTGCCATATTTCAGAGGCCTATAGGAGTGGAGCCTAAATAGAGGCTTTTTCTTCAGAGCCATTAATTATAGTGTATATGCGTGTTAAATGGTGGCGCCCCGTAGGGAGAGAACCGTACACTACATCGTGTCACTGTATAGATATACTGCCAAAAACGCCTCCACGGAAAATATTTTCTAACGACCTTTGTTGACGAAAAAATAAGAATGAACGCAAATACACGTGTGATCGTATTGGCCTCCGATTTTTTGAATTTTCCTCCGATTTTGGAGGCGTGTTGTCCCAGAACATATATATTTCGGAAGAGTATAAGACATTTTGCATGTATATATATATACATATATACATATACATATATATATATATATACATATACATATATATATACATATATATATATATATATATATATATATATATATATATATATATATATATACAACCTTTCCGAACACTTCATTCGCCTCTATGGGGAGGAACTATTTTCACTTACTAAGATCTACAGCACTCTTCTCCATAGGAAATCTTGGTTGCTCTGCGACCTTGTCTTCTTGAAGTCCTGCCAGGACCACAGCGTCATCCCGAAGGGATTCCTGCTGAAATATCACACTGAATCCGCATCTATTTCCAGAATCGTCAGGCACACGGGTTTTGCCCTCCTTAAAAAATACATCCAGGTCACCAGACATAATTTACACAGTACGAATTCCAAATTACCTACTTCAAGTTCACCTCCAGATTCACTCCTTCAATATTCATCCAACAATATGGGACACATTTGATCGTATCTCCTACCAGAAAGCCCTCCACATCTCGACCCAAAAAACAGATACCCAGAAACGTAAGCTCTCACGACGTCGCCCAGAATCCCAACCCGCCCTCCCACTCAGACATTCAAGTCGTCAAGAATTTATCTGATTTTTCCATTTCTGATGCCGCACACTCGGCTCTCGCCAAAGGATTCAACTTTGCTGTCACCCCCAGAATAATTCCAGTAGAAAAGATCATCACCCAAACCGAGGAGGCCATATTCAATCTACCTAGGAACGATGCCGAAAACATCAGGTGCGAAGTTGCCAAAATCTTATCTTCAGCAAAACCCCCTCCCACAAACATCCGTTCTGCTGAAATACACGCCCTCAAAGAATTAAATCAAAATGCCGATATTGTCATTCTTCCAGCCGATAAAGGGAATACAACCGTCATTCTAAATTCGTCGGATTATTTCGACAAAATGAACTCTCTCATCAACACAGATGAATACAAGAAAGTGACCAATGACCCTACCACTTACCTTGAGAAAACCACCAAAGCCCAGATCATTAAATCGCAACTTCCACCAGACGTCAAATCTCTGTTAATACCGAAGGAGAGATCATCTCGAATCCCGAAAATCTATGGCTTTCCTAAAATTCACAAACCTGGAGCTCCTCTTAGACCCATTGTCAGTGCATTTAACTGCCCTACCCAACGCTTAGCAAAACATCTTTCTAATATTCTCCAACCTATAGTTGAAACATCCCAATCATATGTGGAAAATTCTTACCACTTTATCAATCGAATTAAAGAATTCAACATATCCAATTCCGACATCCTTGTTAGCTTTGACATCGTCTCCCTGTTCACCAACATCCCTATTGATGAGACCCTTGCCATATTGAAAAACAAGCACGACATATCACAAGACATTCTTACTGTAGTCAAACATTGCATATCTAACAAATACTTAACGTTCCAAAACTCCTTTTACAGACAATTCAAAGGTGCCTCTATGGGACCCCTTCTCTCATCCGCGTTTGCCAACATCTTCATGGAAGATTTCGAAACCAAAGCCCTTTCCTCAGCCACTCTTCAACCTTCCTGCTGGTTACGATACGTTGATGACACCTTTGTCATGTAGCCCCACGGTAGAGATACTCTGAATTCTTTCCTGACCCATCTGAACGAAGTACACCCTCACATCCGTTTCACGATGGAGATAGAGAGCAATTCGACTCTGCCTTTCTTAGATGTACAAATCAAGAAAAATCCCCAACAAGGTTTCTCATATACTGTTTATAGAAAACCTACCCACACAAACCGTTACCTCAACTCAAAGTCCCACAATCATCCGTCGCAACTCAACTCTGTCGTAAAAAATCTGATATCCCGTTCCATTCATCTAACTGATGACCACAGCAGACAATCCGAACTCCACAACGTGAAACAAGCTTTCCTACAAAATGGCTACAGACCAGACCACATAGAAAGAAACATCCAAAAACAGCTCCAGAAGTCACCAGAAAATAAAATCGAACCACAAGTTGAAGACCGTTCATCCAAAGTTTTCTTCCCTTACATCAAAGGAGTAACAGACAAAATCAGACGAGTTTTCAGAACAGCCAATATCAAAACCATCCTCACCACAGAGCAAAAACTGTCACACATCAGATCAACGAAGGACAAAATTCCCACGGTATTTACGAAATTCCCTGTTCTACTTGCCCCCATTCATATATAGGACACATCCTTTCCGTTAGAAACCGAGACACCAGCTCCATCAGAGAAGCCATCGAAATCGAAAAACGTCCTGATTGCCTGAATATTGAAGATGAAATCCGTAAATTGAACCCCATTTAGCAGTAATCTACAATTGTGGTTTGGAAAAACATGATGGCAGCGTTTTGAAGAAAGAGCTTATACAAGGTGTTCATCATGTATTCAAAAGTCATGAATCCTTTAAATCTTAATTTTGTACAACCATTGGTGATATAAAAGAGAGTCAGGTAGATGAGTTGAAGAAAAATGGCCTTTATCGTCATTTATTTCGTAAGTGTGATTGATTACTATTAGAGTCCTTGTTCATTACTCTTATTTTTAGTTGCTCTTGTGGTTCTGTTGAAGAAATCCAGTCTGATCGACAACGAAACAAACAATAGAGCAGAGTTGTTTATGAGCATTTTGGCAATATTCAATGCTCGAAAACTTTTACATCTGGTAGAGGTTGTTTTCAGCCTCGATGTGATGTTAAAGCATTGAGATATGATACGGGTATTGAATGGCACATCAAGCCATACCAAGAGAGGATGTCAACTTCAAGAAATAATATATCGACGCAAGAAGAAACTAAAACGATAAAAATCGTGCAAAGGTGCTAAAAGAAAAAGGTCAGAGTGTTCCCCGTAAACAAACTCCCCAACATAAAATGGGAAAGTATGATTATGGTCCTCGAAACAGGTGGAACCCACAGAAAAAGGAATCAGTGAACGAAAAATTATCAAACAGAATAACTTGAAGGTGCCATTAGTTCATTTCATTTTTAGTGTTGCTCCTTGAATTGTTTAAAATTGTTTTTTTCCGTTAATCAGCTGTCATCCCCTTACAAACGACAGCCCTCAGAAGTCGATACTTGTGCGAGCTGAGGATTAACGATGTCTTACCTTTTAACGTGCCATTCCTAGCAACTATTGCTTACTCATGAAATCTTCATTTAATTTTAGGTAAATGAAGAACAGATAAACTAAATCGCAGAATTAATAGTGGCACAATTCGAAAACCATATGTATATTTCGGAACGAAATGATAGGTTGACGCCTTCCAATTCTGGTGCTGTGATGAGGAGAAGAAAAACGACAAAATGCCATGCTTTTCAGCGGTCACAAAAACCTCAGTCACATTTCCAACATTTTGTATGGAGAAAAGAATGAATTAGTGGCCCTGAAGAAGCTAGAAGAAAAAATAGGGTGTGAGGTACAACCTGCCGGACTCTTCATTGACTATGAAAAGCCCTTGGCAGCTTCTCCTGATGGTGAATTTTTTTTCCAATAATTATTATTTCTTTATTATAAAATTCGCTATTATAAGGCTCATTGAAAACACGCATTGTGTAGAGGTGAAGTGTCTACCAACTGTTTTCAAGTCAGGTTTGACATTAGAGGAAGCTACAATATTGGAAAAAACATGTTTACAGATGAAAGGCGGTAAATTGTGATTGAAGAGAAACCATCAATATTATTATCAGGTGACAAATTTTTTGAGATACGAAGCTGGAAAGTATTCATTTTGTATATTGTTGCAGGTTCAGGGTCAGCTGAATATGACAAAAAGAAATTCTTGCTATTTTGTTGTGTATGTCGGAGATCATCACGAAATATTCATAGGAGAAATAAAAAAGGACGAAATTTTATGGAAAGGTTTTATGAGGATTGTGTTTTGAAAAAGATAATACGACAACGTTCCTTGCGAAATGAGAAATGCTATAATCCACCATAGATAGAAGAAGCAATTGAATCGGGAAATAAAAATAAATATTTTTTTTTCATTTGTTTCATTATTGCCTACCTCTTTGAATATTCTGTTACCCTACCGCTCTCTTTTTCATAAGTGATTAGCAAGTATAATGAGTCCAAAGATGTCCGTCGTGGTAATATTGGCTTCGGTTGAATAGTACATGAGACCATTTATGTTGCAGTATACAATTTTCAAACAAATATTGGAGTTTTGAGTTATTTCGAAACTCATTTTTGTAACTGCGGCTCTGTTTTAATATATACATTTTTTAATTATTTTTCATTCTGCGTTTGATGTTGTATTACGTATGTATAAAGATTTCATTATGTTCCAAATCATCTCAATTTTTTTCAATGTATTCTCGAGATATTTTTTCCGTAAGGACTATCCAAGTCGTTCCTGTTCCAGAAGCTGTTATACATTTGAAGGGGCACGCTGGTATCATTTACCCAAATATCTGTTCCCTACATCCGTAGGGTGTGATTATTTGGTCAGAGAATCATGTGCCCTGAGCAGACGAAGTGAACCAAAGATGAATGCCTTCCGCATTCATACGGCAAGGATATCTGTCGTATAAAGACAAGCCGCTAAAATTTTCAGATTCGAGAGCAAGGAGTCCACCATTAAATCAAGGACACCTATTATCAGAACCACCATTTTAACAGAATGCTTTGGGTGAATCCTGCAGAGTTCAAAGAATTATCGATATTTATTCCAATTTTTTCTCTTCTTTTTCGACGATGTTCGGTTCGACAGAAGCTAAAAACTATGACGAAAATGGTTTTACTATGATTATTATTATAATTATCTACCATCATCTTTGACTCACAGTATATGTGTACCTATATAATGATCGAGGCTCAACACTAGACAATTTTTTTTTCTCTAAATCCTTATGAAACTGTAATAGTCAAGAGTTTAATGTCAGAAAGTTTCGCCTCTGCTAATATTTCAATCATACTGTGAATTATTCTGATGATTTATCTGTTAATGATTGTGTAACTGCGGATTTTCACCTACACAAATTTTGTTCAGATCTATTCTACCATTATGATTATCAGGTAAATTTTCATTATTCCTATATGAAATTGAAGATACTTATGTTGATACTGCAAGACGTGCTATGTCACAATATTCAGCAATTTACTTATTTGTATGTAAGTATGCAACCAACTGCGCTCCATGCATAGCAATATGGTTTATGTCAGTACTCAATACCGAAAATATAGATTATACTATCTGGCAATAGGATCTATGTTAACTCGTGCCGATTTGTTTCGTACAATACATTCTATGTTTTGTGACATAGCTCGTATTGCAGACGTATCAAAGACGTTATTTCTTTTATTATTGGGTAATTAATATTTTTTTTCAGAATAGTTCTAACACTCAATTTTTATTTCAATTTTACAATTTTCTACTGTGAAATCACTGTCCCCTCTATCAATCCATCGAAATATGCTTTAATATTGGAAGAAATACAATTCTTGTTCACAAAGCTTAAGGATATAACCTATATGTAACTAGTAAAGGTAATTTGAAATATTTAAATATAAGACAATTTAATACAGCAACGTCCGGGTCAATTCATCATTGATAATAAATTAATAGGTTTATGTGGATATGTATAAAAACGATCTATGAATTCAATAAAACCCTTCCATACCATAGTGACTCTCATTTCAGAATCTGATTAATGAATTAAAGGACAAAAGAATTTATTGAGCTGCCCCTCATATGCACCAATACACGCCTATGATGCGACAAAATTTATTTATTTAAAAAAAAAGTAAGATGCAATTTCTTATAAATTTGCCAGATTTTGGAATATTGTCGCCTAATTCCGAGTGCTGCTCGCATTTCTCAAAAACACATTGTAAAAAATTGGTCTGTGTTAGGTTTTGAACGATTTCAGTAGGTCTTCTTGTTGTCACATTACAAAAACGTGAATTTTATTGATTTATGACTTCCGCAAAAAAAAAATCACGAATTTTTTGAAAATAATTCCTTTCGAAAGTGTCAACCAGTACTCCATTACGTTCCAAATATATTTACCAAATTTGAGTTATTTACATCACCGACTCGCCGTCCGAGCAGTAGCTAGCATGCGTGCCATTGAACAGCCACCTTAACTCAAACATTGGTACATACAAAAAATATAGATAAACTTGTGCATTCAACTTCGATATCATGCATGTAGGTAACCTGCCACCTACTTGAGTATATGTTCCGTTACCATTGTTATTATTACTATTTTTATTGTAAAGATTTTCTAGAAATATTGCAGTCTCTGAAACTCTTACCCATTAGTTAACAATTTCTCTCTTCCCACCCAGTGTTTGAGAGTGTTTTTTCATGAACAATTTGTTTTTAATATATTCGTTGGGTTCTCAAACCTTATTCTGGTTCTTATGGAGGAGTTATTTCAGTGTCATAGTGTTCCTTCGTAGATGGGAGCTGAATGCGCCATATTGGCTGCATTGTCAATGATAGACTCTGCATAAAATCATTCTGAGAATCAAAAGAGTGCATGAATAAGAGCAATTGGTCCTAGTATAAGTAGAACGCAGAGATATCAATCACAACATGTATGCTCCCCATATGAATAATATACATTAATGGATTCAAGAGCAAGGATGAATTTAATAGCCTTATACTTTGATGCAGTTCATTCTTCAATGATAGAGGCTTATCCGCATTTGTAGGCGTAGGGTTATTATTCTGTTAGCGATAATTCTCGGTCAGCTTTGAGTAAACATTTCTTGTATACCAGTGCGTATATTTTTTTGGTTCCTTTTTGTGGGAGATCTTTTTCAAGGTGAGTAACTTAATCATTTTGTTCGAACAATAAATTATATCGATGAAAATATTGTTGTCGTGAGTCAAGGCCTTTTTATAGTTATTTTTTACTGCGTTCCTATGTGCCTCAAAAAGACTCATTTTTCATATTCTTTCTGACTAATGTGATACGTTCATCACTCATCAAATACCAGAAATACACTGATCACATCGTGACATCAGACACATCAACATCACATACACATATTGTTTATAATTTTCTTTTATTCGTTTCCTTTTTGTTTGTATTCACCGATTCTGTTCAATTTTTGAAATTACAAATGAAATCAAATGGATTTTTTTTAAATTTTAGAAAAGCATAAATTTAACATTATTTCCATAGTCAATTCAGTGCGAAGTATAGAAAACATATGTTGCCGTTGTCGGTAGACGTGGCAAAGTTTCAAAGAGAATTATGACATGCAGAGTATCATTTCTTCATGTTTGTCCATCTCTTAGAATTTTTTTTGTCCGAGTTACTCAAAAACTATAAATAAATAAACGGTCGCAAAATTAGGGAAATATAAAGAATGATATTTTCTTGATTTTCACCATTTTGCAACTCTTTTGCATTTTTTCTCTATGAGATAGCTACCATTTTATATGATTTATATGTTTACCAATGTTGCCGGCCTTTTATGAAGGCGCAAATTTTTATAGATCTATTGAGCCTTAAAACATAACTATTGTGACATTTTGCATTAATTGCATGGAAAGATGGTGGAATTATATCATTAGTATTCCTTTACGATAACTAGTATGGGATATTCTAGAATTTGAATTTTTATGTACATATAGAGAACCCGGTTTTGAGATGCAGGAACAGTTAATCATAATTATACTTCATAACACGTCCTCCTAGACCAAAATGTAGTTACATCTCTGGTGGAACAGGAACCACTATTTTTCAAAGCAACAAAAAATAAAACTCATTTCCCGCTCGACATCATATCAGCTGATGAACTCATTACGTTTTCTAGTGAGACACGGGTTACATCGATTATTTGAATTCTTGTGAGATGAGTACGAAATCTCTCAAAGTTTGGCATCTGTATAGGCTAAGTTTTGAACAAAATACCATCAAGGAATATATTTTATTTGATTTGAAAACATCAGTTCGGTAAGAATACACATTATTATCAACTATCAACAAAACAATTCAAATAGTAGTAGAGGAAACCAACATGATAATATGCTGTTCGAATGGGATTTTCCTTAGCTGTGTTGGTAAATTTTCACAATGTATTCAGTATCAGGACATATTCAAGGCAGATTTGAATATATTATTCTGAAATAGACATATGATGTTGACTCGGGGTAATATTTGTCTGCTGAAAATTATATTCGGTTGGAATAGTATATACAGTGCGTTTAGTTTAGTCCTCCACCCTGATAACTTATGAACGGTTTGACGTATAAACATAAAAAACCGTTTGGAGGGTTGCGACGATACTACTTTTTGAAATAAAACACATTGTGATTGCCCGATAGATGGTGCGGGGTGGCACATTAACTTAAAAATTTTTAATGGCATGGGGGGTCGTGTGCCACATCGTTGAAAATTTCGTTTTCACGTTTTTTCACAGTATGAATTTGAAAGGTCAGAATAAGTGCGGACCTGGAGGATCTGAATCCCTTTTCTTACTTGATCACGATAACTTTTGAACGGTTTGATGTGAAATATCGGGGCAAAAAATTATTTCAATGATACAAAATTCAAAAAATTTTCAAATGGTTGAAAAATGAATTGAATTATCTTTTCGACGATGCGACACATGACCCCCATGCCGTTTAAAATTTTTTAGTTGGTGTGCCCCCCGCGCCATCTATCGAGCAATCACAGTGTGTTTGATTTCAAGAAGAAGTATCGATGAAACCCTCAAAATGGTTTTTTCTATGTTTGTTCATCAAACCGTTCAAAAGTTAACAGCAGAGGTACTATTAAAAGCCGCACTGTATAATCATTTTACACAGTTGGTTCCATAATGACAGACAAATGTGTCTTTCTACCTTCTGCTCTGCGAACCGAATGGCAGTTTTATTTTCGTGTTGATTATGAAAAAAAAACTAACGATATTATGGAAAACTTTCAACATTATAAACGGAAATATTTAGACAAATCATAATGCCGAACAGTTTCATTTGCTCTCTTGATTTTGAAGACGCATATGATTTTAGTATCTGTCAACGAAAAAATGTAATGTATTGTGCGTGCATTAACAGAATGGACAGCACAGAATATTGCATATTTAATTCACTTACAATTTACGAAAATGGTGCAAGAGATGTATGGATTCGGGCTTCCTATACAGTGAGCACGTAAAGGTTGGAACAAATTCGTTAAAAGTTTGATATGACCTTTCGAGCAAAAAAGCTCGGACACGTCGATAAAGAGGTATTCAAGTAAAAGTGCATATGGCGGTGGCGCTTCATCTTAGTGCTATCATGGTGAATTTCCTGATAGCTGAAGATTTTGATGATGTTGGTACAGAGCTGATGAAATTTATTCTAAAAAATTATTTGGTCATTGTTACCGTCTGAACGAAAAAAATTTTAAACATGTATATTCTAGTATCCTGAAATGATTTCTGGAAACGTTCTTATGTAACATAAAAAAAAATTACATCAATGCACAGACAAATGGGATCTTTCTGAAGGTATTATCAAAATTGGATATTGCCCTTAAAAAAAATATAATGACGTCATAACTAGAACGGTGATGTCGTCATCAAAAATATGAGCAGACCAAAATATGCGCAACTTAAAAAAAAATCGACGTGTCCGAGCTTTTTCCCCCAATGCACAGACGGCTCTCGTCTCAGATTTTTGGCCCAAAATGACTCGATGTGAAATGATTCTTTTGCTATCTAGGGTTAACTTGAAGTTAACAATCTAGTAGGTCTGGAATTGCAAAAAACAAAATATTGGTCGACTAGCATCAACAAATATTTGTTTCAATGTTGTTATTTCGAGATTTGTGATTTACATTTCATTCAATATTTTGATAAAGTTTGACAGCGTATTTTACTTGGTTTATTTTCAACTGTGAATTGAGTTATATAAGACAGGAAGGTAAGCACATTCCAGAAATGGCTATCCAAAAGTAATTGAGTAAATGACTTACGGACGGTAGGAAATTTATTCTCGAAGTATATGAACCTAAAACACGTACATTAACTTTGATTTTGTCAGAGTGAAACTTTATATTCTCCATGAACCTCCACTTCGAGTAACATATGTTACAAAACTATATACTTCCAGGATTATAACTGTAAAAAAATGTCTGCGTTCATTTGCATTTTTATGACATTTTGCCATTTATTCTTAAACATGCCATCATAGAACTGGATACATTCCACAGTAGTGGTATCAATTGCTATGTATACACAAGACTGGGCTCGTTCTGATATCGTTTCTTGGATTCATATGGGCCGTGATGGTCATGATGGTAGAGCGCTTGTCTCTTAACCTAAGGGTCATGGGTTCGATTCCCAGCATAGTCATCGGTCTCGTGCATGGCATCACACGTTAAAAGGTAAGGGCTGCGTCTTCCCTAGCTCGGACAAGTCTTTCGAAGACTTTTGAGGGTTGTACTCTTAAGGGTGTGCAGCTGGTTGACGGAAATAACAATTTAAAACAATTATTATTATATATTCAAGGTTTTCTTGACAGAGTTAGGATCAATTCGAAACCGATCTATGAATTCGACATTTGACAGCTCTTTCGCGGGTATGAATCTGTTAGTGTTTGTAGGTTTCTTATAAATGTCAATTTCCACATGTTCTCCATTCCTGATAACCAATGTGTTCAGAAATGGCAACTGTCCATCAACTTCCATCTCCCCCGTGAATTTTATTTGTTCAAAGACTAAATTTAAACCGCTCAAGAAGTGATCTATATTTTGATTTCCCGCATCGTAAATACAAAATGCATCATCCACATACCTTATCCAAATTTTCGGGAAATAACTATTTCGTAGCTTGGGAACTGTTTCGAACCTACTCATGAAGATAATGGCCATAAAAGGTGATGGACAGTTGAAAAAATGTATCTTTTTCCTTTGAATATTGTTGATTTCATATAAATCTCTCAAATATTCCAAGGTTTCAAGGCACACTGGGAAGGAGTAAACTGACATCGAACGAAACTAGCCTCTCTCCCTCCGACAGTTTTAAGTTATTTATTCTGTCAACGAATTCGTACGAATTCTCAACAGAAAAACTCTCATGCTGGATAGGCAGGCAGACTGCCAAACTCACTCGACATCTCGACAACCACTTCAACAATTTATAAGTGGGGGAATTCATACCGGATACGATAGGTCTCATGTTATTGCCAGGTTTATGAATTTGTGGCAATCCGTACAGTTTCAGAATTGTCGGATTTGAAATATTCAATTTGTATTTTAATGCCATGTTAATGACTAATTTGCAGTTATCTATAAAATTATCTCACAGAATCTCTAGAATTAATACAATTCCATATCTTCTAAATAGATTCCTTGTAAAGTCCGACTCATCTCAAGTCTTAAAACCTTGCCAAAACGACAAAGATATGTGTTTTTTCCGAAAGCACTACATTTATTCACGGACCCTGTGTTAATAACGATGCCAATGAATCTCCTGATTCAGAAATTGAATAACAGTTTACATACTTATTTTAGTTCCAATTAATGTTTATTCTGCCACAGATTGTGATTCAATATTTGAATAAATTGTGAACATTATTTTGCTCAGTTATTATGCAGCACTGGATATTAATTAGGAAATCATGTTTCACTAGTGCTAGTAATGTAATAACGATTTAATAATTTACAGGAGCAACGAAAAGCATACGACTTCATAAAACTTTAGCCTTTTCTGCTATTTGAGGATGATTTCTGAAATGACACGTACACCTATTAACTATTTACAATCAAATTTGTATTTTGAAATCGTATATGTGGGAAGTAATTGAATAAAATAGATACGGAAATAATTTTTGAGTCATCATTATAAAAACAAGAGTTCTGGCCAAAAAATTCATCACAAGATAATGTTAAAGATGAAATATGGAATGACCTCCTCAAAATACTGAGAGAGAGAGAGATAGAGAGAGAGAGAGAGAGAGAGAGTATTCACCCATCGAGAAACTTTTGACATTGTTAAACAATAGGGAAGAGGCATATGTCCCCGTTCTGAAAAATTTTTATTTGCACATGAACATGCACATGACAAACTCAGAATTATGAATTTTCTGTTTTCTTTTTCCTATTATTTTATTGAAAATGATTCTCTTTTCATTCTATTTGAAAACGTACTGATAGCGACTCTGGCGGATGTACCTATGTATCGTTACTTCACACGATTCAAACTTTCACCGATTAAAGGCTCTTTAATGCCATGTAATATTTGTATAAAACTGTCAAACTGTGAGCCCCTTCAACAGAAACCAACATGCATGCAGAAGGAGAAGGTCGACAAAATCGGCTCTCCACACTGTAGTGCGAAGGATTGAATGGAAATTGAGTTTCAAAGAGGTAACGTTAGGACTGTTCTTTGATGTGGAAGACGCGTTTGACAAGGCAAAAACAGCGACCATACAGACAGCACTTTTGACCAGAGGAACGCCTCACTCGATGGTCAGTTGGGTTGTCGTCGCTAACAAGGAGAAAGGTGGAAGTAACCTTGGGCAACCTCAGACTGAATACCGAGGTGGGAGGGGGCTGCCCTCAGGAAAGCTGCCTCTCTCCCCATCTATGGTGCTTAGTCATGGACGAACTCTTGGGTAAACTCGCAGATGAAGGTTTAGAGGCACAAGCATACGTGGACGACGGAGTTGTCCTAGTCAGCGGACGATTCATCGAAGTCATCTGTGACCGCATGCAGGTAGCCTGCAGAATAATTTAAAGATGGTGCGGTGAGGCAGGACTCTCAGTGAATCCGACAAAAACAGACATGATTCTGTTCACCAAATGAAGGAAAAAAGACGGGATCAGGCCACCTACCATGTTTTGCAAAGAGCTGGAGCTAGTCCAGCAAGTCAAATACCTGGGGGTGGTCTTGGACTCCAAACTGTCATGGACGTCGCACGTAGATAGGATCATACAAAAGTCGGTAGCAATCCTATGGCAACTGAGGAGAAATTTAGGGAATAACTGGGGTACTAACCTGGAGATTATGCGCTGGCTGTACACGGCAGTCGTAAGACCAAAGATCCAATATGGGTCAGCTGTGTGGTGGCCAGGCGCACAGGGCAGCACACTGAGCCGAAGACTTAGTAAGGTGCAGGGGTTGGCCTGTTTGGTAATAACGGGCGCAATGAGAATGACTTCAACTGCAGTGTGGAGGTACTGCTGAGACTACCGCCGCTTCCGGTCTGGATCAATAAGGAGGCAATGACAGCTCACTTGAGGATGCGGGACTTGGGAGCCTGGGTAAAGGAAGGAGCGATGATAGGTCATGCAAAGATGTGAAGTGGGCGCAGCAGGAGATCCCTATTTCCGCCCTCAGAGTGAGAAGCGCATAAGATAGACTGCGAGGGAATAGGCACTCTCACTATTCCGAGCAGAGAACAATGGGAAAATAACACAGTGGAGTTTTGCACGGGAAGCCTAATATGTTATACGGACGGTTCGCGTCTGACTGACAAACATGCTTTGGGAGCGGGCATCTGTCTGGAAGGAAGAGACGTACTAGAAAGCTATGCTTTGGGTAGATACACAACAGTTTTCCAAGCTGAAGTGTTTGCCATCCGAACCGTAGCTATGAGACAAGAGGTGAAAGGAGGGCACAAACAGAAAATTTATATGTGTTCGGATAGTCAGGCAGCACTCAGAGCCATCTGTCATCCCAAACCAAGCTTGTACATGTAAGAGAACTCTTTTTCAGCTCAGGGTTTGGAGACAAAATTCAGGCACAGTGGTGGTCCGGTTGTAAGGAGCGCTTTAATCAGTAATCTACGCAATTCACTGTCACAAACTCGCCTAAAACTAATAAATGCATACATAGCACCAAAATAGAAAAGTGTATTATTCACCCTATGATAATTACCATTATGGGGTACCTACCTAATAAATGCAGGCACAATCATGAACTATTCTCAACTTTCTGAAACATCCAGATTTCAAACCAGAAGCATTCATGTGTCTATCGGCGTTCGGAATAGCAAAATCCTTGCTTTCTCAATTCGAAAATATGCCCGGTCTTTATCCGATACCAACAAAAAAACTGTATAAAACGTATTTCATACAGCGCGCGATCCGGAAAAGATTGAACGAGCAGGCAGGGCCTGTGGGTAGGCAACCGAACCGACATGCTCTCGCCACGGTGTTTGCCTAACCAATTGACGGCTCAGACTTTCATTTTATGATAGAAACGTCGAAAAGAACACTAAGAACCGTAAAAAGTAGAAATAAAATTAATATGAGTAACAAAAATATTGCGCAGTGCAACAGCCGGAAATTTAGTGCATATCTAAATAAAAGCAAACGGACACACATAGTATAGGGAATGGTTTTGTCACATACACTTGTACAAGATTGCGGAGATGCTCTCGATAAACTAGCCAAAACGATAGAAGTTCAGCTGGTATGGGTTCCGGGTCACAGAAGGGTACGTGGAAACGAGGTGGCAGACGAACTTGCCAGAACCGGTTCCGCAAGGCCGTTCTGTGGGCCGGAGCCCGTACTAAGCATCGCAAGAGGCCAAATCTCTTCAGCCCTTAACGAATGGGCGGAAGAAGAGTTGAACAAACTTTGGAGGGATAACAGCGGCTGCATGCAGTCGAAAGACTTCGTGGCCGGCTCCAGCAAGTCAAGGACGGCATGGCTTCTAGGCAGAAATCGCCAAGCACTACTCCTCCTCATAATGATACTAACAGGGCATAACAAGTTAGGCAGGCACCTATCACTAATAGGTATAGAGGATAACCCCACTTGCCGCAAATGCGAAGAGGACGAAGAAACCTCGTCTCACTTCCTCGGCGAGTGCGAGGCGTACGGGAGGTTGAGATTTGAAATCTTTGAAGTTGAAAAACTCCAACAAGAGAAACTCATCAACCTGAAATTGACGGATATACTGACCTTCATCAGGAGGGCACGAAGGTTCTTCGAAAATGGAAGCCTAGAAGGAAAGATGTAGATTTGTGGAAAACCGGGAATGGCAAAAAGGGTCCTACTTGCCTGGCTGCGAAAGCGGCCTCCCCCAAATTACTACCACTACTAATACTAGAGGCATTCGATTCAGTCGGATCAGTGCTACGGTCATCTCCATCAAAGTGTACGAAATGTAAAGTTAAATTTTTCAGCAGTGCCTCGGAGTTTAGCCCAGAAAAAGTTTATTACTACTTCAAGTCAGTAAAATTATAAGATGAAATGAAAGTTCCATATGATCCCGAATAAAATATCCAAACTGATATAAAAAAATTTAACTAAACTAAAGTGTGTTGAACTGTGTATCTACTTGTGAAAATAGGCCACTGTGCAAGACACCTGCAACCCAATTTGATTTACGAGTCAATACGGGAGGGTAATACGTATTTCCGTGACATTTGTTATAATCTCAATAATATTTTATGACTTGAATCGAATATTATAATCCAGATTCAAAATCTTTGGCTTATTTACAAATTTCTAGGTATTTAGTACGTTCTCGAAGTCCAATTAGTTGTATTATTGTCCGAAGCACCTGTCAAGTATTGTTATGAAAGCTGTCCTTTGGTTGGGTGAATGTGTATAGAGGGAACCATTGTCGCATTCAGGAGAAGGTAGAGGAGGCAAGGGGCTGCAGCCCTCCCCCTCCTCCTGAGATTTTGTAATTTGTTCATCAGAATATTTCCTATTCAATAGAGCTTCTTCTTCTTGAAATTTTATCCAGGGTGCGCCTATGGAGGGAACCATGAATGGGTACAGTAATCATTTATATTGAACAAAAGGTCATGTCTGCTAGTTGAGCAGAAATAATATATGTGTTTGAATTTGCTTGACTTTTGTGTTGATACGGTTCAAACTATTTAGCCGTGTTATTTATGTCTTTTATTCTCGAATAATCGATTATAGGTTTAATTGGCCGATATTATCGCATATTACCTGTACAATTACTTGAAACGTGCACCATTAGTACACGTTTTGTTTGTTATATTTTTTTTATTCTAATATTTGATTACTAGGTGTGCTGTTGGTCTATTTTGGTTCATTGCGAGAAACAGAAGTGTTATCCAAAAACATTTATAGGTCTAACTTTTTTAATATACCTCCGTCCGTAGCATTTAAGGTTAGTAATGTAAGAAATGATGTCTCACTGAATATGCGTGTAGAAAGCTTGCCTTTTTCAATGGTCATTTTGTTATTTTAGATTTTGTCCTGATAATACAGTATACTGCATTATTTGCATAATTGACGGAACAGTGAGTATCCGTCTTAGTTCGACTAAGATCAATTATTAGAAAGAATTGGTTTTAAACTGTTTATGTTGCCTTATAGTGATGTGAGTTTAGTAGCATATAGATTAAGACTGAAACTGGTGATATTTCTTTCGAAATTTATCAAAGTTAATTTGATTATTCAATAAACTTATCAAATTATTCTGTCTTGCTTTCTTTCTATGCTCGATTTTCACTTAAAACAGGTCGTCACTTACTTTCTACAACCGGCAGATGTATAACGTAGCCGCTCACGTCGTATTCCTGATTAATCTGGGGTTTCCAGACATTTCGATCTGCCTCATCCATCATCAGGCCATCAAGCGCTTGTGGCAAATGAGAGATTGCGTTAGAAACTACGATGCTCTAAACAGAGTAGCGACCAAAGTCAAAACCTGTTACCACACACTTGTTTTTCTGTTCAACCTTTCACTTCATTCCGACTTATTTCCCGATTGATATAAGGAAATTGATCCTAATATTACTATTTGAAAAGTGGCATCTCATCGCTCTCTAGTTTATCACAACTACTAGAGTGGAATGTTAACAATCGAATAGGGTCATATCTTGTCACCAAAAAAATTCTAACTGAATCGTTATTCGGGTTCAGAAAAAACTTGAATACTACGGATGCCACATTTCAAATGATAGCGATAGGCCCAACGTTATTTCTCATTGATGTAATCGACGTAAGATGTAGCTTTCCGACAGTTTTCATTACATATTTTTGCTGTCAACACGAGTATTCTGGTTGACGAGAAAAATGCGGGCTCATTCACTACATCATCTGATGGAGGTACTGGGGGGAATGTCTCTCAACTCTTCTAAATGGACTATCATCTGATTTATATTATATAAAGATGTTGACGATGTGACCATACACCGCAATGCAAACTCTATCGATTTCGTGCACTCAACAAAACTCCTATAATCAATTATTTATAGCAAATTGAACTGGTTAGATCACACTTCAGCCTGTCAGATTAAATTGAGCAGGTCAATCTTTGCTCTACGCCAGATGTATTTGGGATCCAAAAAAGAGCTATTTGTATATTATTTCGTTTGAGTTATAAATATTCCTGCAACATACTTTTGAATATTTTTCAAATGCCAAAAAATATTCACTCAAACATTTGTATATTCAAAATGAGTATCCTGAAACACAAACAGCGGTCAATATTGACACTACCCTCAGACAAACACGTATTTCCATTTAGAAATAAATATTACTTTTTTCAAAATTACAACTGCAACAGAACTATGAATGGGCCGTTGTTTTCCGGAATAGAATTGTACAAACACCTACCTTCCTTTATCAATTTTTTTTTGAACCAACATGTTTTTATCTTTTGGACGAATTCTTTTCCCAAAGTTCAGAATAGTTCATCACATTATTGTTATTATTATATGCACCGCACCCTTCACTTTCTCAAAGCTGTATTCTATATACAGAATATCTATGAAGGGATATTCGAATTCGAGTTAATGCATTGGGATCTCAGTAACGGTAAAATATAGAGGGTTTGTTAAATGGGGGCAAAGTAGTGTATTTTAGTGGGTGATAATATGAAAAAAAAATTGTTGTATCTTCTATAAATATGTATCTCTGGCTTTAGCGAACAACATTCGTGAGAGACAGCTCTACAATTTACTTTATCTAAATGGGGGAAACTTATTGATGATGAAATATCTACTTTACTAAACAAATACGGAAAGTGATGCTTTCCAGCACGCGACTGTCGTTCACCCGAACGACGCGAAGCGGAGTTCAGACAAGCAGGCAAGGGCGTGGCCTGGATCGACTATCGCAAGTCATTTGATACAACATCGCATGAGCTCCCGATTAAATAGTGAGAAGCATTGAACAGCTGATGCCGCTCTGGAGGACTCGCTTTACCATAACATCTGGTCAAGTCACAGTTCAAACAGAGCAGGTTATCTTTAGAAGGGGCGTGTTTCAGGGAGACTCCCTCAGCCCTCTTCTCTTCTACATTTCACTACTGCCATTGTCCGTTGCGTTGCACTACGGAAAACCCGCGGATACAACTGCGGTACCCCCAGCAACCGGAGGCATGAGGTCACCCATTTGTTTTATATGGATGACCTCGAAATTTATGCCTCCGGAGAAAAAGACCTTCATCAGTCCTTAAGAGTGGTGCAAGAGTACAAGCATGCTATCGGAATGGAGTTTGGGATCGACAAATGTGCCACGGTTCATCTCAAAAGAGGGCGATGCGAGGAATACGGAGAGGACGTTCAGCTCGTAGACGTAAGCATCCTACAAAATCTGGATGCCGGAGAGACGTATACCAACCTGGGAGTGGAACAACGCCACACCCAAGAGGTAGCTACTGTTAAAAACTCTCTCCGCGGCAAGTATCAGCACGAGCTCCGACAGATCTGGTAATCAGAACTGTCGGGGAAGAACAAAGTTGCTGCAACTAATATGCTTGCCGTTCCGATTCTACTTTACTCCTTTGGAGACACTGAACGGACGAACCCAAATTCTGTCACCAAGTTGGAACCCGTTCAGCAAGAAGCCCACATCAAAGCTGCGGAGAGTAGGAGGCTCCTACAGCTACATAAGGATAAGCCAATGCTTATTTTCAAGAACATAGAAGACTTCGGCTTATCCAGAAACTTGACCTTTGCTTCTGTTATGTATTGTGTGAATGATTTTAAGAATTTCACGTAATGTTCATTGAAATTATATAATTCCAACTCAAATTATGACAAATTGCGTTATATCAGAAAAATCTCGTATTATTCTCAAAAAATAACATATATAATAATAATAATAAATGGGCTTTATTCATCGATAAATATATAAAAATGTGTACATTGTATATGGAAAATAAATAAAAATTACATCGATGAACCGGCGAAGTTCAGCTTACGATGTTTTACAACTTAACCTTTAGTGTATAATTAACATATACCTAGGTGAATTGAAAAATCCAATAAAAATTTAATCTTAAATCTAAAAAGTACAGTCTTATCATAATAATGAACCGATATCACGGTGAAAGAAAACCAGGTAATGATAGCATGTCATTATTTAATTGAGCTAACTAGAAGATCTCAGGCAACCTTCCAACTTTTTCTTAAAGTTGAGAATGGTGTAGAGCTCAAACTCATTGGGAAGAGAGTTATAGTGTTTAATGGAATTGTAAATGAAGCTTCGGGTGAAGCCAGCTGATGAGTGTTTAGGTATGACGAAAGTATTTTTATTCCGTGTACTCGAGTTACTTTGAGATTTGAAGGTAATATATCTCTAGTGAAGGTAATCTGGCATTTTATTAACTATTATCTTATGTGTATTCACGAGCATATGAAGCTTCCAAATTTTTTCAAGTCTCAACCAACCTGATTCTTCGAAGATATATGATCATACTTTCGAATACCATATGAGAGTCGAATACAATTGTTTTGAATTCTTTGCAGACGTTTCACATCATCTTGTATCAAAGCAAATCCATAAATGATATCACAATATGAAAGTTTTGAGAGTATCAGGGTTTCACAGAGTTTCAGTTTGAGTTCGGAGGACATAATATCTCTACTCTGATACAGCTGACGTAAAATATTATAAGAACTTTGACAAAGTGAGTTAACATGTTTGTGGAATCTGAGGTCAGGATCTAGCCACAAACCCAAATTCTTACACTCAGTAACTATTGGCAGAATATCATGATACAATATGATTTGAATAAACCCTTCCATTTCTAGCCGCTTGCGTTTGGGACCAAAGATAATAGTTTGGCACTTCTTTGGGTTGAGCCTGAGGTTATGTGCTGCAGATATATCCAACAGATTTTGTAGATCCTCATTAACTTTGTTCACGGATTCTTGCCACTTGTTATGAGAAAAGAAGTGATATAATTGAGTATTGTCGGCATAGTGGTGGATAGTGCAGAGGTCAATTACCTGGTGGAAATCACTTATATATATAATGAAAACAAAAGGGGTCCAAGAATGGAACCCTGTGGTACTCCGTAATCAACAGGTAAAGCCCTCGAAAATTTTCCATCTATACATACGATTTGTGTTCGATTCTTCAAATAATTTTTCAATAAATTACATGCTTCGTTGCTGAGTCCGAAGTAAGTTAACTTTGAACATAGTAAATCGTGATCCAATGAATCGAATGCCTTACTGTAGTCCAATAGTACCATGGATGTTAGATCGTCATTATCTGTTGCCTTGAAAATATCTTGGGTGATGTTGATAAGGGCTGTACTTGTACTATGAGACGCACGAAATCCAGATTGATTATTTGTTATTATTTTGTTCCCATATACAAAAGCGTCTATCTGATCTTTCAAGATCAATTCGAATGCTTTAGATGAAACGGGTAATTTGCTTATGGGTCTCAAGTGGGATAGTTCTGTTGGATTTTCACATTTTTTTAGTGGAAGTACAATTGCTTGTTTCCATGCAGAAGGAAAAATATTTGTTTCTAATATTGAATTGAAAATGTGGGTGATATGATTTATGAGACAACCCTCGACGCGTCGTAACATCATGAGTGAGATATCGTCTGATCCGACACAATTACTTTTTACCCGGTCCAGATATTGTTGAGTTTGAGAAGGTGTTATTCTGGAAAATGTGAAAAGTGGTTCAACGGGTATTTGATTGTACCTTTCGAGTAGTTCCACATGGATATTGATTTTCGGGAGATGATTTGTTTTAGTGAAATGAGTGTTGATTTCATTTATGTTCGTTAGACCAGGGGGTAAGTTGGAATTATGTTTAGTTTTCAAAATGTCAAGTGTTCTCAGTGTATTCCATATCATCTTCTGATTTTTATTTCTCAAGGTGAACTCCAAGAAAGCTTTCTTTTCCCGCCGAATTGCACCCGTGGTATAATTCCTGAGTTCTTTGTAGCTCATCCAATCTACTGGAGATTTAGTACTTTTACACTTTCTGAGAGCTTTATCACGTAGCTTTATCATTTCTTTAATGTTATAAGTGAGCCAAGGTGCGGGTGGTTTAGTAGTTCTCATACGTCTCATTGGGGCATGGATATTGAAAAGATTCAAGATACCTAAATTAAGAAACTCAATTTTTTCATTGATCGTCTCAAGATTGAAGATTTCATCCCAGTTGGATGCATGAAGATCATCAAGAAAGTCTTCTTGAGTGAAATTTCTGAAATCTCTATAGCAGACGGTTTTGTGCTCAGGTTTTATCTTTAGTGATTGGATTGAGCAGGTGATTGCAAGGTGATCTGAGATACCAATATCAAGGACATTCACGTATCGCATATCATCTTTATCTGAGGTTACCAAAATATCTATTAGTGTCTGACTATGAGGTGTTATTCTTGTGGGCTTTTCAATGAGCTGGAACAAGTTATATCTTTCAATGAAGTTTGAGAAATGCTCTGATGCACAATTATTCGAAAGTAAATTGATTTTTATATCACCAGTCAAGTTCAGGGAATCGCAGTTCATAAGCAAATTCGCAACCACATCTTCAAGTGCAGCGATGGAGAGAAGTACGTTCGCTTTTGGTGGTCTATATACAACCCCAAATACATAATTCTTCCCAAATTCTTTCACAGATATCCAAATATGTTCCAGAAAATGGCTAATCTCTGAAAATATCACTTGAAATTTTATTAGTTGTTTGATATAGAATCACACCCCTCCTCCTCTGGAGTCTCTGGCACTCTGACAATATTGTAATTATCAATTGTAACTGTTTCTAAAGCGATATGGGGACTGAGCCATGTTTCAGAAATGCCAATAATGTCTATATCATTACTTGTAATAAATTATTTCAGTTCGTTGAACCTAGTGGATAGAGATCTAACGTTGAGATGAGCAAATTTGAGATTTCTGTTCATGATTCTTAATGAAGATGATCTAATAAGAACTTTGAAGAGACAAGAAATTAAAAAAATAATTACAATTGAAAAATAGAAAGATGTATGAATGAGAAATGGAATAATGAAAGTAACAACAATAATAGTTATAAATACATATACATCTACGCATACATTTATTACTGAATGGTTGAGCGAGTCCTAGGTTTGTCGGAAAGTGGTTTATTCGAGTTGATGGGTTTATTCCCGTTGAGTGGTTTATTCAAGTTGAGTGGTTTCCCTGTGGTTCCAGTTGATTTCGGTGACGATTGAGATGTAAATGGTTTTCTGAAATTTGGAAAATGAGGTTCTCTTGAGTAGGAGTGGGTGGGACACTGCTCGGTTTGGGTACTTCGTTTTCCTGGTTGTCTTCCAAATTCAATAGGTCTTCAACAGAGTATTGGTAATTACCGACGATTAGTTTATTTCTTTTGATGAAACAGGGGTTTGATTTCTCCTTGTTTATATGTAAGATCTTGTTGTTGATTTTGGGTGAGATCGTGCGCTAGGCTAATGCCCGTCCCTTTCAGATTCTTGACTTTCTGAAATACCCCGTTTTTTGCTAAGTGAGACACGAATTCTTACTTTAAAGGGCTGTTATCCCCTTTACCAAGAGAGTAGAAGTTATTAATATGTTCTTCGGTAATGTTGGCTCCAAGTAGATTATTCAGTTCAATAACAAGGGATTCAACAGTTATTTCAGAACTATTTTTCTCTAACCCAAATACAACAATATTATTATTTTTACTGTTTCTCTCGAGAGCCTCTATTTTATTTTTCAAATGGGTGTTTTCGGTTTCTAAAAAATCCACTTTCTTTCTCAGTTCTTCAATTTTGACCAAGAGTCTTGTTTCACGAGCTAGAATCGTATTCTTTAGTTCTTCTTTATTATTATTCATTTCTTGAAGAATTTTCTGCACTCCGAAATCATTCATATTGAAAACGAAATGACTTTATGAATTCACCTGACCGTTGGTGAGATAGATTTCAGCCTTTCTACACTGGCCTTTTTTAGCTTTGTTTATCAGTTGAGATGGAATAGTCCCAGAATAACAATGGATTATTTCAATTGATAGAGTGACTTACGGTTGAATAGCATTCCTATATATGCCGAAGACACTAACTTTCACTTTGCTAACAGGAACAGAATTTTATCGTACATTCAAAATGAAATTTGAATTTATATTGCAGTAGCTATATTTTGGGGTGTGTACTATTTTCACCAGTCAACACTTCTCCTAGGAAAGGGTCGTGTTTTGTTCATCAGGACCGTACTGACTGCAAAATAATAGCCTTGGCCTTGAAACACTGTTGGGTTACAATGTGGAATCAGGGTTGATTTGGTAAAACGCAGATATTGACTACTGGACGTTTCAGTCCACCTGTAGCTGTTTTGATGGTTGCAGAACGTATAATACCATCGGCACCTTTATGAATATGAAGTATTCGTTCCAGCTTCCACTTCAAAGGGGGTAGTCCGTCTTCTTTGATGAGCAACATGAAGCCAGTTTCGATCAGTTGTTGATGATTGGTTTTCCACTTCACTCGAGTTTGTAAATAGGATACATATTCCTTGTTCCATCAGGACTACAAATGCTGCACTATTTGTTATGTCCTTTGAAACCTTGAAAGTCGGTTTTCTCTGACGTCTAATAAATTTGGTTCTGACGAGAAAATGTGCCGGAGTGAGAGGAGTGGTGTCATTTCGTAAACGTTTGAGTTCATTATTCGCTCCTACAAATGTGCTACCGTTACTAGAGTAGATTTCAATTCAATCACCTCTTCTAGCCATAAGACGACGGAAACGTGATGAAAAAACATTCAGATGTGAGATCATTAACGACTTCTAAATATATAGCCTTAGTGGCAAAACAAACAAACAATGCAATATATGCCTTGAAAACTTTGAAGTTTCTACCTATTCTATCAAGGAGTTGAAAAGGTCCCGCATAATCCACTCCACACAAGGAAAATGGATGCGAAGGAGTTATTCGTGATGGAGGTAGATTACCCATAATATACTCTTGAGGTTTAGCTTTACATCTGAAGCATCGTACACACTCGTGCACGACCTTTCTCACCAAATTACGACCTGACAATGGCCAAAATCTTTCTCTGGTGCTAGAAGAGCTTGAGGCCCAGCATGTAAAAGTCTAATGTGTTCCTGACGAACAATCGTTATAGCCAAGTAGCTGTTCCGAGGAAGAATCACTGGATGCTTCTTCGAAAAATCAAAATCAGTTTGATTCAATCGACCACCTACACAGATAACTTCTTTTATTTCATCATAGAAAGGGTTCAAGTTAAAAAGTTTACTTTTTCTATGTACTGGTTTAGAATGTGTTGATGATTCACTTTATTTTCTTGTTCAAATTGTACAACGTCATGATTTTCCTGACGAATATTATAAATTAAGTTCACTTGTTGTAAAATAACTTTGGCATTTTGGCGTATCTTTGTGATTGATATTGTTCAAAAATCTCAAATAATAAGCGACTATCCGCTGTAATTTTATTATAGATGAACATGAACTGCTAAAAATATATGAGACATAGTTATCATATGTATTGAATAATGCAACAGGTTTGTTACAATGTTCTGAAAATTCAGTAGTAGTTATGAGATTCGTATCTGTTTCTTGAAATGGCCAATTGGTCTCATGTTTCACTAGCCATAGAGGACCATGAAACCGAATCTCATATTTTGTTAAATCAAGTGGAGTTAATCCACGTGATAGTAAATCAGCGGGATTATCGTGAGTGCTTACGTGCTTCCATAACTCCGACTTCGAAAGGTTCTGAATCTGTGAAACCCGGTTAGCCACAAATGTTTTTGGTAGATCTGGAGGAGTATTGATCCACGAGATACACGAGTCATACCAATAAAAAATGTTGGTGGTGTCAGTACAACTTAAAAGTACTTTATCCATAAGTTCAGCAAGTACAAGTGCCCCAGATAACTCTAGTCTAGGAATTGTCAGGAGTTTTAACTGTGCTACACGTGTTTTGACACAGTATAAATTGGCTGTAGAGTTACTTAAGACATCGTTACAACGAATGTAAATACAAGCACCGCAAGCAGATTGCAATGCGTCACAGAAGCCATGAAACTGTATGGATACAGGATTAGGGCATGAAGCTTGTCGAGGTATTTTTATAGAATTTAGGTATTGTAATTATGATTGATAATCCGACCAAGCTGTATGTGAGTTACTGGGGAGCGATTGATCCCAAGACAACTTGAGTTTCCAAAGTTCTTGGAGAATAATTTTTGCCTTTATCGTGACAGGCGAAAGTAATCCTAGTGGATCAAAGATCTGATAAGCCAATGACAAAATTTGACGTTTGGTTATTATGGAATAGCGATTGGTATTATTGATGAAATATTGTACAGAATCGTTCACTGGATTCCAGAATAATCCGAGAATTTTACTCTGCTCTTTATCTCCTATATGCGTTAGGTTAGAATTAATTTCAGAAAAAGTGGTACCTACTGTCATTTGAAATCCATTTTCTTAACGAAAATCCGTATGATGATAAAAGTTTTGAAATAGTTTCTTTGATGTAAGTAATTTCATCTATAGTATTGCCACCGGTGAGGAAATCATCGACATAAGATTCATGTAAAATTATATCAGCAATTTTTGGAAATTCATGCTTATGTATATGTGCAACTTCTTGTAATGATCTTACTGCAAGAAATGCCGACGATGCTAATCCATATGTTATAGTTCCTAAGGTATACACCTCAATTTCACTCTCGAGTTTGAATCGCCATAAAATTTTCTGAAAATTACATTGTTCCTCCTGCACTAGCACCTGACAATACATTTTGGCAATGTCTGCGCTCTAAACGTAATTGTGTCGTCGAAACCTCAACAAAATATAAAACAAATCATCCTGGATGTTGGGACCTACCATCATTATATCATTAAGTGAAACACCAGAAGTTGTTTTTTTATTGTTTGTTTTGTTATTTGTTTATATTTTAATGCTTGATCCGTTTCGTAAACGGGCAAACCGGAAATTAATTTGTTGTTTTTACGTAGTTTTATGTCTAAACCTGCCATATGCATTTCGACTTTAGTGTTCTCAGCCTCCAGTGTAGATATGCGAAAACTGAATGAGTGAATCTCCTTTTAGTTGGTGTTCGTCTGATTTTTTGTCTGAATTTATAAGTAGCTGATGTATATCGACAATTGCCTTTGTCAAAATCCTAGACTATATTGATTTATAAGCACCTGTACTAATAAGTTTAGAAAATTTATTGTTTTTGCGACATGGCTCGTTTTTGCAAGAGTGGTAAGTCTAGTGATTTATGACGAATATTTGTTGAAATCATTTCTAATATGATTCATTCTATACCCACCTGGAAAATATTTTCAGTTTATGATGGTTGTATTTTATCGCTAGTTATAACTCACTTTCACTGTGAAATTTTCAGTACTAAGTGTCACTTGTATCAAAGGTAGCAAACGGTTTTTACAGGAGCACTTTTGCACAGATAATTGCACTTGTGAATAGGAACTCCTGGAGAAGCCCCTGTCAGAGTATTTCAAGATACCCGCATCAACAAACCCTCATCGTTGGAACCCCTGTGGATAGGGAACACCTAGTGAAGTCCCTGGCAGATAAATCTATCATATTTTGTGTTTTTCGAAGTTATCTCATCCACCCCCTTTCCACCGAATTCAAACAAACATAAACTGAAAGGTTTTCATACTGACTGAAAACCAAACCAACATCAGCTGAAATATTTTCATACTGACTCAAAATATTTAAAACTGGAAACAAAGATGGCAGATGACAACCAAGCAGTGATAAGCCATATAAACTTCCAGAATTTTTCTTACTAATTCCTGAATACGATGGTGGGACTAAACACTTTTTTGAATGCATGTGATCAAGTATTGCAATTAGCAACCATTGCAAAAAATCCTTTTGTTTACACTATAGAAACGAATTGAAAGGAAAGGTACCAATTTTAGTAAATTCTCAAAATCCGAAAACCTACACTTCAATCAAGAACCTATTAATTACTCATATTGGTGTTTGTCGTCATCTGAAATCATTGATTTAAGACCTTCAATGAATTAAGAAAATAATCAGGTAACTGTATGCATAGGTAATAAAAATAACATATTTCAACCGAATTTTAAAGGAATACAGTAATTTAACCATAGATAATCATACGGATATTCTGATAATTATTCATGTCCAAACCAATTTCAGTATCAAAAATAACCAAAGACATTCTGGGTGTATTACAGACGGTGACTCAGCTAAACGTAGCCTGAAAGTCATAAACCACGGTATGTACCAATGAGGCAGAAATATGCAAACAGGCTGAGCCTATTCCGTTCGGATGCAATAAGAAGAAGACAAGTAGAATCAGCTGATTCACCAATAACAATAGTATGTAGTATCTACACTTTGGGATAATTCAATATCAATCACACTTGAGAGAGAAAAATTGAAATATGACCAAAACGTTTGGAAGTTATATGCAAAATAAATGTATATGTTATCAGTATAATTAAAATGATATTTATGTGGAATAACATTGTAGTAGGTAGGTGAAATATTTGTTTCCATCTGGGAAATAGTTGAAATAAGCTAAATTTCAATAGCATGACATAGATTTTATTGAATCAGGCATTGCAAGTGTTTTTAAATTGGCAAATATTATGTGCAGAAGGAAAATTATCACCGACTCCATGTATAAACGTCATTAAAATTTAAGAAATATCTTGAATAGTCGATAGAGAAACGAAAATAACGTTACAAACTACAACATTCGATACATCTCCAATCACCTAACGCATTTGTGAGGTCTTGTCTGCTCTGAGCACATAAAATTTCTTCTGAACTGACTTGAAACTAGCTTCGATTAGTGTCTTTTACCATACAATTTTTTGATTGATAGAACTAACTCCAGTATCAGAAGAAACCAAAAACAACAATGCATGACATACGTGTATAAGCCGTTCATACCGGATAGCTGCTCCGAAATAGGGGGTCAATCTTGCCTTCGATATCATGGCAAGGTAATCCTGGAATATGTTAACTATATGAATTAGTGAAATAAATTCATCTTCGTTTGTTTCTGGTAGTCAGGAATTTCTAAAACAAAGAAGTTTTTGGAAGGCTTTCAATTTTTTCTACACAAATATGAAGTGCAAACCTCAAGCTTGGAATTGCACATTTTATTTCTCATGCAGGATCTGTATATGCGAATATTTTTTACATTTATGGGCCGTGGTGGCATGTTGTTTAAGTGCTCGCATCTCAATTCAATCACCCGTTAGTGCATGGGTTCGAATCAGCACGATCATCGGTCTCGTGCATGACATCACACGTTTTATGTTTGCTTTGAGATGGTAGAAGTCTGATCACTTATAGAAAAAATACGGCAAATCTAATATTTGGCCCCGCTGATTCTTGCTGGTGCTACAATCGATCTTCGTCTCAAATCCTAATTAGCCCTTAAATGGTAACGTGCTGTCTGTGAGACTGCAACCATTTTTATTTTTGAGTTTTTTCTGAAACACTTTTGCTTTTCTGCGAATCACAACAACAAATCTATAAGCTATTGGTGCTCCACCTATCATCAAACGGGGGCTGAATTTGGGTAAACGAAGTTTGATAAATATTTAGTAATTAGTTGAGCACAGTTCGTGAAAGGGAACGTTTCAGTTTATGAAAGCATCTTTTGTTACTCAAAGTTATGGCGGGTCCATCAAAACGTGTACGTTATACATGGGGTTGAAGACTATGATGAAACTCTTTTCTGTTGGTATAACGAGACAAATATTAACTGTAGTGAAATTGAAAATGTTTAGAGGATGAATCTGAAATTTCTGATCATGAAAGTCATAGTGCAACAATTGTTCAAATAAACCTTGAATTCATCACTTGTTAGGTCCTTTGAATATACACATATTATTATTTTTTTCCTAGATGCCGCGTTTTGGTTATTACTAATTGCACTATGCATGAAAATAAGTTTTTTTTAACGTGTTTCAATTCTTTGTGGATCTTTCGGTATCACTACCAATTTTCGTTATAATTGACAAATATTACAATAAAATTATTTTTGTTCAACCTTTTTCCTTATTTTATGAAAACATATTTTGAAAAAATGTGTATCTAAGTGTATGTTATAAATATTATGAAAAAATTTTCAAAATATATTTTTTTTGCTCCCAAAAAGTGTCAGTCTCCCAGACTGAACGTTACCAGTTACAAAATTTCACGTTACCACTTCAGACTGGACTGGACTAGATTTCATATTTTTTAATCGAATCATATCATGTTTTAACAAGTTTCTGTGAAAAAAATATAATTTTTTCAGTTTGCTTAAATTAAAAAACATTATTCATCATTCAAATCATTTTCAAAATTATCTTCTAATGGAATAGTAATACGTGGAATATCAATTTGCAAATTGTCTATAGCCCAAAAATATTTTTAACATAGGTATATTACATGTTCAAACTATTCTCTCCAATGATTGTTGTCTTGTACTACGTTGTAATTATCGTGAATTAGGTTTTTCACCTCGTCTACTCAGTTCGATATGGTTGTTCACTATGATATAGGGGAAAATACAATTGTATTTATCGAATTTGTTCCTGAATGCATTGACCGCTACCAGTAACATAATCTTCTGAGAAAAAAATTTCTTTTTCAAGAAACGATTTTTCAATTTGACGTATGGTTTACTCGGAAATACCCGAAAAACTTTATAGATAATGCAGCCCTAATCTTCCGCTTATTCATTGCTCAGTCAGTACTGATTATAAACAAACACCATACATTGTGAACATTCTTTTAATCCATTTCATTTCATCGAAGTAACTTGTTGAGCCAATGACGCAAGGAAAAACTTCACTGCTAGACCAGAACTACTAGTGATGTAGGCAACATTGGCGTGAAATTTCCCATTTTCAATACATTGGCGTATGTTACATTCACTGACTTCTCGAAGTCAAACTGACTATAGATTGTCGGTCTATTTTTTGAAACCAAGATCGGTACCTAGTGCTCCGGTCCACCCACCCAGCACTCCTCTTTGGGCCTTCTTCACTTTGGAGGAGGTATTACTTTAATATGTAGAACTATGCACTTGTAATCTACAACTTTACTTAAATAACTTTTTTAAATTTTTTAATTTTTGTTGAACTATTAATCAAAATCTCTCTGATAAAACACTTTTTTTTAATCATAATTTTTATTCAATTGATATATTATTGAAGCCAAACAACTGTATCTATCATGCATTTGAATTTTTTTGACAATTATTTTCTTCATTATTCTTCGCTAAAATTGTTTATAACTATGTTTTTGAATGAATTTCAGATAGAGAAGGATATTGGTATGGAAAGAAAAATAGTAAAATACCACAACCCTTCAATAGATGAAGCAATCGGAGTAGAGGAAGATAGGATGCTGAAGTTTTCAAGTGAATTCGGATTCGTCTGGATGGGAATAGTGATAATAATTTGGACATTGAGTATAATCGCAAACTGTGCGATAATTCATGCAATTAAGAAGTTCAGTAGATTGAGAACGTGGGAAAACAACGTAATATCTTATTGGTGCAGGTTGAACCTAATGTTTCTCATACTACAGCCCACAATTCATATTCTAATCATGAAAATTCGAGCACTTAATGCCTTATTTTGTTTTATATCTGATATTCCTATCAGCTTGATTGTTACAGGTATGATATGTGCCCTATTTCTTCTCCTAAGCTGGATCCTCTTCAACAGTAAATTTGATACTTGCTTGAGATACGAGAGATATTATAAAGCAAATTGTATATTCACTGTGTGCGTATGTGGAACAATTATATATGCTTCAACATTCTTGAGTTGCCACTTTCGAGGATTTAGATTTCGTGTTGTTACTTTCAGTGTGGTTGGTATCATATGTATTTCAATGCTTCTTAATGTTATGAGATATTATATTGTTACCCCGAACGTGAGAACAGAAGGCACAAAATACGTTGTTTATGTAACAAATGTAGCAATATTTTCATACCTACCATTATCTTTTTACATATATTCATCTGAGGTGTTCCACGATCATAGCACTTTCATAGAATTTTTATCCTTCTTCAAATTCTCATTTGAAATCTTGATTCTATGTAAACCAATTATGGTTTATTTCGTTTTGTACAAATTCAATAAAGACTTCAATATAGCATTCAAAGCAATATTCAGATGTGATAACAATCACATTGAACTATCAGATGAGTTGACCCATGTTGAATCCAATGTTACAAATTTTCAAGTGAAGAAAATGCATGTACCGAACGATAGCTCAGTTGATTTTGATCAAAATGCAGACGGAAAACGATGATTGTTATTGATTGCATTACTTTGTATTCAAATAAATTTAACTTCTAGAAATATGATATGATTATTATAGATTTTCTTCCATGATGTATACGATGAATCTTCATCATTTGGATCCATTTCGAATGTGAACAAACAAGCAATAAGGCATTTACAGGTTTAAATAAAATTACAGATTTGAGAATAGTTAGGAATTGTGTACTCTACCTGATCATCAGAAATCAATATAAAATTCTCCTAATGAATGGTAGGTCTTCTCCAATAATAAGTGTTTCATTCCCCTCATGAAAATTTTAATATGTCTCAAGTCCTGTAGCTTATGGAAGAGTATTGTATAATTTGTAACCGATATAAAAAATACTCCTTTAACATAGACTGGAAACTATCATTTTCTATGCGAGTTTCATACAGGTTATGCTCTAATATTTCAGAGCCGAAATAAAGTTAATTTTTGAAAACAAACTTATTTTCGAATATCTGTTGCCAAAAACAGCAAATACCAAATTTCATGCAGAATAATTTTTCAATATCGAGCAATACTGCAAATCCAGTTTTCAATACTATTAAAATTTTGAATAATTTACTAAAAATGCGCTTGTTAATAAAATCGGAACCGAAAAACGAGTAGAACATGTATCTGGAGAACAGAATGTGAATGTTCACCAGGCCAACGGTTCACTCAAAATATAATAAAATTCCACACTTTCAAACCATACCGCCACTACATCAGCTTTAATCGATACTGGTACCGCCAAACGCGGATCCAATTCGTTTTTGATGGAAATTAGTTCTTGTAATGTTTTGGTTTTAATTTTCAACTTTTTCCATTTCTTTAAAATTATTATTTCCTATCTAGTTCGGTTCTCCATAATATCGTTACTGAACTTTGTTGGTTTGATATTTTCAAATCATAGACTATTTCAAATCTATTTTTTTACCGTTTTTATGGATTATATGTAATCAAATAAAACAAAATAATTTTCACATAAAAGTTTTATTTATACTATATTTACATTATAAATTAGTTACAGAATCAATTATTGTAAATTATTTTATCTACAACTGTCAAGTAATGATTATGATTTGACACTTTCACCGCATTAGTGCTTTTTTGAATCTATTACCGCACTAGTGCGGTAATGAGATAAGAAATAAATTTCAACCAGAATGAATCGTTTATTGAATGAATACAAAGAAAATTCAAATAGAAAACAATAAAAATTTAACAAAATGTTATTTTTCTCTCAAGAATTACGTGAAAACTTACTTGATTCATAAACAATAACAATAGGCATTTAGCACAATGGTAATTATCACTCATAATTTACGTGAAAACTTATTTATTATATATATGTAAAGTGCAGTCTTTACAATTATACAGGTTAATGCCAGATGCCGACATTCCCAACTATTTATTGGAATAATTACATATATTATGAGTGAACATTTTTCGATGGTGTAGGAATATTTTCTTTTTCTTCCAAAATTTTCATTGACGTCCTCTTCTTATTGTCAGTAGAAGTTTCGATGTAATCTTCAGCAACCGAGTTAGATTTCCAGCCGCCGTGTCGTTTTATAGTCAAGAGATCTGCCCCAGAATCAGCCAAAGGTGTAGTTGAAGATCGCCGGAAACAATGTCCAGAATATTGTTTTGAATTGGGCAATTCGAGAAACTCGGCAATTGATTTTGATATAGTTCCAATAGTATTTATACCAATTGGTTGTTTCATACATTTTCCAGCTCTATATCCAACAAAGAAACGCTTATGATTACAATTTCTAGGTCTTAATTTCAAATATTTCCTACCTACTTCTACTAAATTCAAACCGGCAGTGTTTCCAGATGTTATAAAGAATTCTTGTGACACTTTTGTTTTAGTAGTTGGTATGACAACTTGATAGCATATTCCTTGGTCTTCAACATTCTCAATCAATAAATTTGTCAACTCTTCCCGCCGACATGCGCCAGCAACACCAACAATCAGTACAACCTTTAAATTAAATACAACTTTATATATACATAAAAATATATGTCTTCATGCACAAAAATTTCATGTCGTCCGCATCTATCAGAAATCTGATTAATTCTTCCTTCGTGAAAACCTTCGACTTCTTAGGTTTGTACCCCTTGGATATTCGTTTTAGGAATGCTATCAAATTATTATGTTTCTTGATATCAACGTTTTGCTTAATTAGAAATCCTGTCCTCAACATTGAGTAATAGCACCAAAAATATGAAGGCTTCTGTAATTTGCTTAGTTAATTGAAGTATATTAAGTATACTAGCAATCTCTTTTCATTCGTCAAGTTAACAACCTTCCTTCCTCTGCACCATTTTTCATACCTGACATACACTAAACGGTATTTTTCTCGAGATTTCTTGGGCAAGAGATTTGAAATATCACTTGTCGCCGCATTTTCAATATCGGATAGTAGATCATCACTTGAAGTCATTTTCACTCAAGAAACTGAATGATGGTTCTGGATATCGATCTGACAATTTAATCTAACATCTATAAACGGCTTTGTTTATACCTACCGTTGCTATAGTTACAGAAATGATTACAGGCAATTTGTGTTTTCAATTATCAGAAAACTGTCATGAGTAGGTTCGTCGAAGTAGAATATCAATGAGGTACATTTGAAGATAGTTATGAAAACGTTGACAGTTGTAGATAAAATTGTGTACGCAACACGTGGGATACTACATTATTAACGCACTCATGTGATTACAGGACTCAGCCTACGGCATCGTCGTGCAATCCTCATATGCGTGCGTTAATAATGTCTATATCCCACTTGTCACGTAAATAACTATTTCCTACAAGCGTGCGTGTTCCGCCCTATTCCCTCACGCAATCTAGTGTGAGAGGTGTCACTTTCCCGCACGCTAATGTCATTTCAAGTCAATTTTTCCCGCACTAGTACTGGAATAATTTTTCCAGCACGCGAAAGTTTGTTCAAGAGCGCTACATAAGATGTTTCGATGCGCTTGTAAAAAAAATATTGATCCTTACTCATACGGAAAAGTACTCTCCCGCACTTGATTGCTTACCCAATCTCCGCTTTGCGTCGTTCGGGTAACAGCAGTCACATGCGGGAATGGTAGTCTTTCCGTACTTGTTAGGATAATAACTATTTCCTACGAGCGTGCGTGTTCCGCCCTATTCCCACACCCAATTCAGTTTGAGAGGTGTCATTTTCCCGCACTAGTACGGGAAAATTTTTTCCACACGCTAATGTCATTTCAAGTGAGTTTTTCCTGCGCAAGTAAGGGAATAATTTTTCCCGCACGCGAAAGTTTGTTCAAGAGCGCTACATATGATGTTTCGATGCGCTTGTAGAAAAAATCTTGATCCTTACTCATACGGAAAGGTACTCTCCCACACTCGACTGCTTACCCAAACTTCGCTTTGCGTCGTTCGGGTAACGGCAGTCACATACGGGAATGGTAGTCATTCCGCACTTTCTAGGATAATAACTATTTCCTACAAGTGTGCGTGTTCCGCCCCGTTTCCATCACCCAATTCAGTTTGAGAGGTGTAATTTTCCCGCACTAATGCTCCAGGGAATATCGAGTCCGTTGTAAAGAATGAGAAGTGCCGAATCTACTGGAACTACTAATTCCCCATCCTTAGGCAAATACAAGCCAATAAGCCAACAAAAACTTACCATTAAGTATTTAAATAAATTAATATCCATAACGATACACAAAATCAAAAGAAAATAAAATCTGTGCATAAAATCAAATACTTAGGCATATATTATATCGACAGCCATTTAAAATGGGACGAGCAAATGAATAATGCATGATAGCTTCAAATGAAAAGCATTTTGTAATCGAATTGATAAACTAGATAACACAAAACGCTAGTTTTGTTCAACGTATATTAATTACTTATCATGCATAATATAACAAGTGCCGATAAAATTGCCTACGCTCTCGTTAAATTTTCAAATTTTATGATAACGAGTAATTGTGAAGGAGAAGAATATTCAGGACAATTTTATCGACACTAGTTGTATTTTATATGAGAATTTCACAATTTGTGCTCTTTTTCTTTTTTAATGATTGGAACTAGAATTTATTTCCATTCATTTAGATACATACATAGATAATTACAGTTCATCACAATTGAAATTCTGAACATTGAAAGAACAGTTCTGAAATACTATTTTTGAGTTTGTTTGCTCATTCTTCGTCTCATTAGAGCTGCTACAAGAGAAAACTTTTTGCTGGCATCGCTGAATGTAGAACTGGAACTCGCTCTCATTTCTGTTAGGATTTCAAAAATTATTTGTTCTGAATATCCAAACCCATTTTCTGGCAAGTTTCTTTAGTCCATTTTGACATAGAGTTTATTCCAATAGGACAATTTTTGTACCAACCAATACTATCAGGATCCTTCCATCTAGGAATTGGAGTTAGGAAAAAGCGGTCGGACGTGATATGTCCTGTGCGTTTTTCCATCACTTTGTGGAATATACGAACAGTGCAAATATCGGGATCTGCAGTATTTTTTATTAGCCACTTCCTTGGAGTACATCATTTTGACCCACCTTGATTGGTTTTGTTGAATACGGGAATATATTCAATATGTCCAGTAGGCCGTCCAAAATTATCCTTAAAAAAGTTTACCTTCGAGTAACATCCTTCATTGCCCCTCCAAGCAAGTTCTTTGGCTGCAATGAAAAAAAAATTCTTGATGACCCCTCCGGATTGTTTTCTTCCCAATATCTCAGCAATCTCATATTTTCCTCAATTGTAAGAGCAGTTGAACTCTTTTTCCTCTTTTCGACATCTCCTTGGAGTAATTTTCTCTTTGCATCTCTCGCATCACGGGCTAATCTAAATTCTATGTCAGCAAATGGATTCATTTTCACATTGTAATCATTGTAGAACTTGTCTTCGAGCAGTTTTGCGACAACATTCCAATTGAATTTTATAACAGTTTCTTTGTAATCACTGCCATTCTGCTTCTTCATATTGAAGGCATAATCTTTCAATATATTCGCAATTTCCACTGGAGTAGTTTCCTTTCCGACAACATAATTTCTATTACGGCAAAAGTCCATAAATTATTTCCATGCATACTCTTTAGATTTCCTTGTATTTTTTTGCGTATTCTGTGCAATTGCCAAATTGATTTTGTCATTTGTAGCAGTTCCCCATCAATTGGATTCCATTTCTTGTTCAAATTACCGAATAATATTCAGAAAGCGTCATAATTTCCGTTACCATGGATATCGAGCTCGTGGTATAATCATATATTAGTTTGCCGCAGGAGAGAATAATCAACATAGCTTCAACCTCATTGGATGTGTTTTATCATTAGAAACATCTTGGTTTTCTGACAGTTCCGTGAAATTTTCAGAACTATAAACTAAACCTAAAAATTATAACTCAGATCACTGCACCATCAAACACTTGTATATATGTCATATCCCCCACACCTCCACGTCTGCCTCTCATAAGGTCGATTCAGATATACGCGTGCCCATGCAGGATTTTTGAAGCACGGGTGGTTCAAACGGCTTTTACTCACGTTTCTACCACAAGAACATATTTTATTTGATTTCAAAGTAGGGGTGATAAAACTAAGTAATATCCATCTGAATGATTTGAACTGTCATCAAGTAAGGATAAAAAATGTTTTGGGAATTGCTATATCAAGTTGTGATATATGATTATATCAATGAAGCATGAAGAGCAGTACCTACCCCCTTTTTTAGAAAAAAATAGCAATAGGGGGAACAAACTCTATTGTTTTTTGAATATTTCATTAGAAAAGTAAATACTTTACTTTCAACTTAACTAAGATTTGTTTCTTGACAACCTTCATATATTTTCTACACCACTCTTATATCTTATAATAGAGCTTTTTATATCGTTATGTTGAATTTTTCAACTGATTTCAGTCACTTCTACATACTTAATAATTTTTAATTTAAAGCACGTTGTGCTTTGTTATTGTCTTTCAGATTCAATTGCAACTGAAGATGTTAATTTCTATATTGCCGAAACATAATTTGTTCTGACTTGATGTCAGAACAAATTGTTTGAATAGAGATGACTCAGATTTTTCCACACCAATATAATTGAATATATTATTCAACAACTTATCTTTGAGACTACTTCCCACATTTGTTTTAGAGAGTTTTTTTTATTTTCACTCAAGTGTTATACTATTATAGAAAATACAATATTCTTATGAAATTTTTGTCTTTCTTGTAGATACCCCTCCCCCAGTTCTATAATAAGTAATTATAAGCCTATATCCGCACAGGAGATGCAGAGAATAGAATAGAATAGAATAGAATAGAATTTATTTGACCAAGTTACAAATATGTTTTTGGCAAGTCAATCATGTACAAAATGTTAATTAAAATTCGTAAAAATATACATCTAAGATATCACAAACAGATATACACAAATTTTCACAATCTAAAACAAGAACATGAATTGTTGTCGAATAAAATACAGTGAAGTATTTACTTTACTACGTTTCATTTTCGAAATGTTTGTAGCACGTCAAAAATACATATTAGAAAAAAAAAAACACATAAATAGGTATCAGATACCAATCAATTAAAATAAGGTCAGATTACAATTAAAATATTTTCAACACAATTTATATAATCTTACTGATTAACACTTCGAAAGAATTATGGTGAGTATGTTCACAACTATCGATTTTGAAAATGATAACGTATTCATTGACAGAGTAGAAGCAATATTTCAAAAGGTAACTCTTCAGGGAATTTTTGAAACGATGCATAGAGAGACATTTATAATCATCTGGTAAATGATTGTAAAGGTTGAAGTCTAAAGTATTTCTTTGAGATTTACTAAGCCGATAGCGATTTGTACGAATATTCTTTGCGGATCTGGTATTAAGGTCATGAACGTCACATTGCTTAATTAGTATATTTGCGTTCTTATGAATTTCTACCAGGACACTATAAATATATAGGGTCGGTAAAGGCATTATTTGAAGTTTTAGGAAAAGTGGTTGGCAATGACCTCTATAGCCTGAATTTGTGATGATTCTGATTGCTCTTTTCTGAAGTTAAACATTTTTATAGCGCCACTTGAGTTTCCCCATAGAATTATACCATAACTGATGTGAGAGTGGAAAAGGGAGAAATATACAGTGTGCCCAAGATAAGAATGAACAGCATGGGGATATCGGAAACGGTAAGTGATACGGGGTCGATTAAATTAGAGAAAAGTAGCGCATTTATGTGCCTAATAATATGCCATTTAGAAAGTTTTAATATTCCGAGTAGTTTCGGAGATATCCGAGAAAAACCGAAATTTGAGAATTTCGTTTTTATTTTCTCCTAGCTTTATTTTCAAAGGAAATGTAAAACAAATAGCACTTTGCCATGGCCACTTTTTGAGGACTACACGATAACGTAAGCAGAATTTTTCTGCGACGTTTCGTCTTTTAGAAAACATCATCAACTTTGTATTTTTATATGGGCCGAAACTAAAGTATACCCTGTATACGACTCCATATTTCATTGTGAATACAGCAACGTATCAAACAATATGATTTCGGAACAATTTCTCGCGCAAAATGTAATTTAGTGATTACTTAATATGTTTTTCTTCAATTTTAGATAGTAGGCGCTGGAAAAAATGACATATTTTGGTACATGAAATAAATTGATTAGTCCTATTTATACTAAATTTAAACTTACCACTTTCCAGAATTTTTGCGTTGTTGAATACAAAGATGAGTCGCCAAATCAAAAGTTTACTTTATAAATGTAATTGTAATGTAATAACAAGGAGCTGATATGTATTACAGGAAACAAACAGAAACTTATAACAAGTGTTCAAATAACCCGCCGTTATTTTCTAAGCACAAGTACGCTCGTCTCACAGACGAATTTAAAACTTGAGTTAACATATTCGGACAAATATTGTTAAAGGAAGCAGTTACCAATCTTAGCAAATCTTCTTCATTTTGAAAATTATGATTAGAGTACACTTGATTCTTGATATGTCCCCAAAGGAAAAAGTCTAGTGGGGTTAGGTCGGGGGCCCTTGCAGGCCAGGGTGTATCACTATGAGTACCTATCCACTGTCCTGGGAAGCGACGGTTCAAATAATCACGAACAATTATAGCGTTATGTGCTGGAGCACCATCTTGTTGAAACCAGCAGCTGTGAGTAACCGCTAAAGGCAAATTATCTAGAGCATCTTCCAAATCATTTACTAACAAATTTATGTACCGCTCTTTTGTTAAATTGTTTCGGTAGATAAAAGGCCCAATTACATTCGTACCGAGAATCCCAACCCACATGTTAAAACCGAAACGATGTTGGTGTCTGGACACTTTGTGTACCCGCGGATTTTGTTGTGACCAATAATGAACATTCCGCCTGTTAAAAATGCCATTGTTGGTGATCATACTTTCATCAGACCAAATTATTTTGAAAGGGAAATTTTCATCGTCTTGGCATTTTCTAGTGTACCATTCACAAAAGGTTCTTCGCCTTGCATCATCACCTGGCCTGAGTCCATGACAAATCCTAAATTTATAAGGATGATATTTATTTTTTTTTTAAAATGAAGTGAGCGGTGGATTTGGCAACTCCGGTATTATCTTCAATGGTGCGAGTAGATATCTCAGGATTTTCAACAACGGCCTGTAACACATCACGCTGACTTTCTTCATTAGATTGCTTTTGTCGGGAAACCACAGGTTTTTTAAATGATCCGTATTCTTTTAAATTAAAAACTAACCGTCTAAATATTGATTTACCAGGTTGTCGCCTCTCTGGATACTTATTAGAGTACGCACGTTCAGCATCAACACAATTTCTTTGGCACACAATGTAATATGACAACATATCAAATTTTTCAGTATTCGAAAAGCTGCCGTTTTCCATTTTTAACACAAATTAGGTAGGTAGCGAGATGTAAAAGTAGGAACGAAAATGTGTCAAAAATTCTACCAAACTACAGTATTATTATGACAACGGAACAATATGTGTCATTTTTTCCAGCGCCTACTATCTAAAATTGAAGAAAAACATATTAAGTAATCACTAAATTACATTTTGCGCGAGAAATTGTTCCGAAATCATATTGTTTGATACGTTGCTGTATTCACAATGAAATATGGAGTCGTATACAGGGTATACTTTAGTTTCGGCCCATATAAAAATACAAAGTTGATGATGTTTTCTAAAAGACGAAACGTCGCAGAAAAATTCTGCTTACGTTATCGTGTAGTCCTCAAAAAGTGGCCATGGCAAAGTGCTATTTGTTTTACATTTCCTTTGAAAATAAAGCTAGGAGAAAATAAAAACGAAATTCTCAAATTTCGGTTTTTCTCGGATATCTCCGAAACTACTCGGAATATTAAAACTTTCTAAATGGCATATTATTAGGCACATAAATGCGCTACTTTTCTCTAATTTAATCGACCCCGTATCACTTACCGTTTCCGATATCCCCATGCTGTTCATTCTTATCTTGGGCACACTGTATAGTTTTGAGTGTATCCCAGCTGGTGATATTCTTCAGTTGACGTAAAAGGAAAAGTGTACTACATAACCTACTGCTCAATTGTTCGACGTGATTATTCCAAGAGAGACTGCTATCCACAATGACTCCAAGTAATTTTACACTATCCACGTCCGACGTAGCAATGCCTATTGAAACCATGTTTCTGCCTTACTATTTAACTCTTCAGTTACTCTCTCAAGTTCTGATAAGTTCTTGTCGGAATAAATGAAAGTAGTATCGTCAGCAAACAAAACAGATTTATGTGGGTTCATAAAACGACCGATATCATTTACATAAATAATAAACAAGAGAGGCCCCAAGACTGATCCTTCAGGAACACCATGCTTCACAAATTTGAAACTTGAAGTAGAACTATTAGTAGTTACAGCTTGATGACGACCCTCCAAATATGACTTCATTAGAGACAAAGCCACTCCCCTAATGCCATAGTAAGACAGCTTCTCCAATAAAATGTCATGAGAGACGCAGTCGAAGGCTTTGGATAGGTCACAAAGTGTAATTGCTGGGTGGTGCCCAAGCTCAATACCCTCTACTACATCGCTAATGACTTTCAAAACAGCCTGCGTCGTAGAGCGATCCTTTCGAAATCCAAATTGGGAATTATTGAAAAAATTGTATTTTTCAAAATATGCGTTGGGGCGTTGTTTGAGTATTTTTTCGACTATTTTACCAAATATAGATATAATCGAAATTGGACGGTAATTGTCGACAAGTGAAATATCGCCTTTTTTCAATAGGGGAATAACTCGAAACAGTTTGAATGCAACAGGAAATACACCTGACGCGAATATTAGATTGATCAGTTCGGTGAGGGGTTGCAATATGATGTTGAAGGTTTCCTTAATTATTTCACTATTTAATTAATTTGCGTCTAAGCACTTGGAGTTTTTTAGTGACCGAATCACATCCAAAACTTCCTCTTCAGTAACTGGAACTATAAAAAAACCGGAGACTTTTGTTTATGGAAGTATGGGTTTTCATTGGAAATATTTCCTTGACTAAATTACTGTAAGTATCTACAAGATTGGAAGCTAGAGTATCAACACTTTGGTAAATTTCGTAAGAATCCCATTTAATATATGATAAGGCCTGTTTCAGACTTAGTAATCCACTCCTGTTTATCACTCGTGAAACTGATTTCTGACTAGACATTTCAGACAGAGATTTCATCACAAAGTATTGGGCACGGTGATCAGATAAACAAGGTTCGAAAACTCCGCTCAAAAGACTCTTTTTCTAAGTTGATGAATATGTTATCGATGCAACTAGCTGAAGTCGCTGTGATCCTTGTAAATTCGTGGATAATGAAATTCAATCCGAAGGATGTCAGTAGACATTGCAAATCACTCAAAGCAGTTGAATTACCTCTAAAATTGACATTGAAATTCCCAGTTATCACAATTTTAGTATTAAACTTGACTATGTGGTTCAATAGACAACCAAAATTGTTTAAGAATAAATCAAAGTTGCCTTTGCCAGATCGGTATACAGTGAGGATAATGATATTACTTTTTAATAACTCTACACAAAATTCAGAGTTCTGTCCACTATTGAACGTTTGTAAATCTAATGCTCTGAATTTGATTGGATTTTTAATAAATATGGCAGTACCGCCATTTTGTAACTGTTTTCTACAAAAATAACTTGCCAGTAGATATCCATCCAGATTCAGACTTTTGGGATTTTGTTCTCTCTGCCAATGTTCGGAGACACACACTATATCAAAAGGAAATTCAATTAAAATTGATTCAAAAACTTCAAGTTTGTTAGCCATACACTGGATGTTGACATGGGACATGCTCACCGTACCATAACATTTCAATAGCTTGACTAGATCGCATGAATTTTGTTCAACACTAATAACGGGAACTAGATGTTCTCTGGTGATGCTCTTGTTCTCTGAAAATTTTCTTTGAACCTGAATCTCCTTACCGCTGCACCTTTCGGCCAAATATCGGGGTTATACACATCTTCCAAGTTATCAACTGAAAAAGAAACTTTATAAGTAGATGCTCTTTCAGTTCTATTCCATTCGTCACAAATATCAGCCCCAATACGTGAGACATGCACATGTCCATTTCTGGGAATTGTTTTAAATTCCGCCCTGTCGTTGTTGCCAAATATTGCCCTGTATTTACTATTGTTTTTGCCTGGGGAATTCCTATCCGAGCGTATTTTGATTTCTTTATTATTTGTCAGTTTTTGTACTGGGTTGCCCTCACTATCTTTTAACACGGCACTGTAATTTTTTTGTGGAATAATATCTTATGCCTTTTTAATCTTACTAGTTGAAGGTTTTGTGGACACTATTGTGTTTACATTCTTGTTAGAAGATGTCGCTACAGGTTCTAACTTATTAAATTGTATCAATAATGAAATCAAGTCTTCTTATTCTTGAGTTCTTTTTTCCAAATGGAATGTTAGCCTACTTACAGTCTCAAGTTCCTCTCTGATTGTACTATTTTCCTTTCGGAATTGATCAGATTTGTACAGATAATGTTCTCACTTGTGTCGTGGAAATTTTCATCATCAAAACTTTGTTTAGTAGATTCATACATCTTAGTCACATAATTTATTAATGGCAAATTCGTCACTGTCAGTGGTAGTTTGAAAGTAAGAATTAGGTCTACCAGAGTAAATAAATCAAACTTACCTAAATCATTTTGGTTCCTCATGAATAAGGGAAAGAACTGTCAAATTGTAACTCTAATGATTTTGTTAATTCCTGTAGCTGAACACCATTATTGCTCAAATACGCTATGCAGGGTGTTTTGGTAACTAATACCCTTTTTAACATGAAGTGAAGTGAAAATTATGTAAACATAAAACCGCAATTACGTCAATAGAATTTTTTTATGAAAATCATCAATTCATCATTGAAAGTATCGATATTTTTTGTACGTTTTTCAATATTCTGAAGTTTTCACATCCATTATTTTTCATGGTTGACTTTAGAAGGACGTTATTGGGGATTTATATTCTCATAATCAGTATCCTCTACTTCGGATTAAAAAAACGGCTCTAGTTTTCAAACACCCTAACTAATAGTGGATGATTACTACCATGTTAAACTGGTAAAAACAACATGAAGTAGTGTAGAAAACATGTTGAATACAGTTCAATTTACAACGAGAACTAAATTTTTATCCAAAAATACTTGAATACTTTTGCACTAATATATTGTGAACTATGTACAGTTAATTAACACTACTTGAAAAAAATGGTGAAGACACCTAAACAAACATTTGAATTACATTTGTAAATAGAATGGAAATTACACGAAAATTCAAGTAATCATCGGAGGTACGATATTTCACATTCGAGGTATGTAAAAATGCATGTCCAACCAAGTTCAATTCACTACAAAACCTGAATTTTTTTCTCACAAATTCATGAATACATATCTAGTTATACATACTAAAGCATGTTATCTGAATTGGCATTACTTGAATATAGTGGTGCAAATACCAAAATAAACATTGAATCTGGAATAACTGAGAAAGTTACATTAATATACAAGTGATAATTCATGGAATATACTGGAAATTCACATTGAAAGTCAAGTAATGACTTTACATTATATTACAGAGGTATGTAGTTTTACATGAAAATGCATGGCAACGCATTACCTATATGGGATCATGTAATTTAATGGAAATAATTTTTACATTGCGTAGCTAACAACACGACGTCGGTTACCTAACCTGACAAACTTCACGCTCCCGTGGAGCAACGTTCAGATCCTTGGTTCTGAAACATTAAAAATATTATTAGTAAGGAAATTACCCCAGATGAATGATAAATTCATTCATCTTTTGTGGATTTGCTGTTTTCGGATATTTTTCATTAGGGAGTAAATATTCCAACCTCGTTTTGAATTTTATCATAGTCTGAAAATCCTCCTCAACGCTTTTCAATCTCATCAAGACTTGAAAAATGTCGCTGATGTCATCGTCTACAAAGTAATAAATCATGATAACCTGTCATATATGACTCTACGCGTGAATGAATAATTTCCGAGGTTTCATCTTAGTAGGAATCACTCTTCTTTGGAGCTACTTTAGGTGGCCCTTCTGGGTAATGTTGAGACAAGGCCCCTTCTTTCATATTAAATGCAAAGAGAAAGTGTCTAAAATATACAAAATCAACATAGCGAATCAGGAAATTAAGGTTTATAAATATTTTTTTTTCGATTGCGAGACAAGCTTAACGTCTCTGAGAATACGATAGTAATAAGAACAAAGTGATCAAATGTATTTATTTTATGCCAATAAGTATGTAACGATAACTTGTGATGTAAAACGTGTAATACTATTTGTTATACTGAGAAACCAAGCATGTTCGAACAACTAGGATCCTGGCATGGAAAGGAAAAAAGGAAGCAACATAAAACGAGCTCACAATTTCGTAGGTTGACTCCTTTCAGTAAGCGACTGCTGATGGCTGCTTTGCCATGCTAAGCATAAAGGGCGTATATGACAAATATGTGAGTAATGATTTTAGGACTGTTTTGATTTGTCTGCATTGTTTCACGCCTATCTAACTAGGATTGAATGTTGTAATTGAAAATTAACCGATATTATAAGTTATTGAAAATTGTCATATCTGCAAATAGTACATCATGATATTTTCGAAAACATGAGAACTGCAGATACACCCTTTTTGATTGGCATGGCAGTGCTCCATTCTGACTGTAAGCCGGCTCGATGTGACCATGTTGTTACTTGAAATGGTTCTATTTTGTGGAGGACCACCTTTTGAGAGGTTATTCAATATTTTATTATCTTGAAATTTTTTATTCATTTTTCAACAACACACTCCCATTTTCTTTTCTTGTTGTAACTAGTATTTTTTTTCTCATCATTCAGTTCTTCATCTCTCACGCCAACATACCATACATATAAAAGATTCACAAATATTAGATCAATTTAAAAAGATTTTTCACCCTATACTACTTTTTATTTTTCTTTGTGAAGGTATCCGCTTGAAAAGTTGAATTTGAACTCGGTATAACTATTTTGATTAGGAAATATCTATCATGACATTATTGTACGTTCGTATATTTTGGTCAGTTGTAGTGGGGGAAAATTCATTTTGGATTATTTCCACTTGACATGTATGTAATCGGAAATGATTGGAATATGATATCTAACACGGGAACTTATTGATCTCGTATTGAAATTCTTCAACCTCTCTAGCCACGTTTATAACCGAAAGTATTATGCCAACAATTTCAGCTATTTTGATATCTGACATGTGCTCTTGCTGTCGTTGAAATATGTTATTGAACTCATCTCAAATATTTTTACTGGTCAAGACATGTTGGTGACCTGGAGTATCATGTCAGTAAATTTAGGTGAACTGATATCTGACACGTGCATTCACTGACCTTGAAGGAGGTCAGAGAACCCATATCGAATTTCGTTGATCTCTATAGATATGTTTTTAGAAAATGCATGAGACATTATATCTGAAAAGCGTACGCTTTTTGAACTCCTGAAGATGCCAACTTTGTTGGCGAAATGCGCGTCGAGTGATGTTGACAACGTCAACATCATTTCTATTTCTTTAATTTTATTCACACCAAAGGTTTCAATCTTCATTTATTAATCTAGACATATTTGTAACGGGAAACGCGTGAAGTAAGATATCAGATACGTGCACTCACCGACCTTGAGTTAGGTCAGCAAACCCGTATCAAAGGACCCCGCACATTTGTTACGGGAAATGTCTTCTCGTGAATTTGGCTGAATTTTTGATATGTTATAGTTCCTGATATTTTAATCAGAAATATCCGTAGCCACAAAGCCGAAAAATGGTCAGTTTCAGAGATATAGAGCTTTGAAAATAGAATTTTTTTATTTTTGCGGTATATGCTCATCAATCGGAGAGCTCTCATTTCTGCTTGGGAGGTAATTGGGATGTTTGATGTCCAGAACAATTGTCTAACAAAAGGTCTTTCTCAGTAATATCAGGCACCACCATTGATCATTTTTAATACACTGCTTCCACACTGGCCATGAAGTTTGATATACATTCCAAGATATTCCATATATCTATTCATGCTACAAATATAGTCTTTTATTTTTTGGAAACGATATATACTGAATATACATTATGTCCAATAATATGAAATATGTGAACCATAATGTTCATAACTATGCTCAGTGAGCTCTAAAGGGAAAAAATGGGAGAATTATCATCATATGTTCTCAGAGATAACAACTAGGATCACTATCGACATAATGATGATGTAGAGCTCGCTGAGCTTCATTAAGTATAAATATTTTGGAGCACATTTTCGATATATTATTGAACATTAGGCATTTTCCTGATTACCTAGTTATATTGATCTATCTTCAAAAATTACCCAAAATACGTCGTTGTCCGAAAATGAAAATTATTGTAGCATATACGGAGAAAATCTGTCACTTCTTATGGCCAGTGCAGTGTGAGAATGAAAAATGATTAATGGCGGCGCCTAATATAACTAAGAAAGTGTATTTGTTAGTCTAAGTATAGGAATCGCACGTTGAAAGGTAATACCTCGTTAATCCTTGGCTCGCACAAGTTTCAACATCTGAGGGCTGTCGTTCGTAGGGGGATGACAGTAGGTTAACGGAAAAAACAATTTTTATAACAACAATTGTGGCCACCGAAGATCCGAATTACATCCCAACCAGTAATGAGAGATGTCCGATTGATGAGCAAAAATCGCAAAAATTTTCAAAGCACTATACCTCGGAAACTATCCATTTTTCAACATTGTGACTATGAACACTTTCGTTTAGTACATCAAGTACTGCAACATACTGAAAATTCAGGAAAATTAACGAAAAGCCATTTTCCATAAGAAATGTGCGGGTTCTTTTGCTTGTCTACACATGTATGTAACCGAAAACGTGACGTTATCGAATTCCACGAAATGAACGATTACGTTCCTCTCAAAGGTCTCTTATAGCTTTTTGTTGACTGTTTGTACATATTTGTTATTATTTGCAGTGGCGCTCCTCCGGAAGACTTACTCTCATTCTTCCTCTACTTTTCTGTCAGAATTCGAAGATGAAAATTTGCTGCTAACTCCACATCAATATACATATAAGTTTCACAACAATATTAAGTGATATGCATGATTATTCTTCCTTCAATTGTCAAAATCTCTGATTTAGATTCGGGAGAGGAATTGAACTAATTTCAATAAATGGGAGTCATGAATTCTGATGTTATTGTATCCATTCATGAATTCATCCCAATCATGGATAAACCAGTGCTTGAACCTACGCACATCAGCCGCCCAGCAACATTTGGCAAAGGTCTTTTTTTTCAGTCTTTCACTTTTATGTCAATAAAGTAGCGTTAGCAAATCAAATCATATTTTTCTTCACGAAAGCTCGAAACCAACTAGCAATGCAGATATGTCATTCATAATGTGGACTATAACTTAAACGGCTCCGTGTTAAGCTATAGGTATATTAACATGTAATTGATTTTTCTATTGTACTCTTCCGCCCAATCGTCACGAAAACGATCAACCCGATGAAACCGTATAATAGTATTCGAAACTTAATGAAGTTTCGTTATTTTTTACTTCGTATGAAACTTTAATTAATATTATGGAGTATTCATGTTTGAAGGTAACTGTTGTTACTGAAGGTGCAAAACAGTATCAGGGCCATAATTTCCAGAGATAATTGATGACATTCTTTGAATTTTTCAATACAAATACGCGGCATATTAAATTAAAAACTTGTTAAAATTATTGGATAGAATAAAATAAATTATCATATTTCACTACGTTACATAATATATTTTTAGAGCATTTCATGTTTGGTTTTCGTCTGAAAACATGGATGAGGAATGATTTCTTCTTCTGTATTTCAATCCAAGCACACTATAAGTTGGCTATGGCATAACTCAGTTTTTTTAACTTTTCTTGATAGTGATCTCTATATCCAGTTCCAGCCAGTACTATAAATATTTGAATGAAGTGACATGAATTTCACCAAAGTTGTACACCATAACCAGCATGAGAATGAAACAGTAAAAATATAAGGTTTTTAATATACAGGGTGGCCAACTGAACGCATGAACATTTCAGAAAAACGTTCAGATCCGCTGTTTTTTTAACTTTTCCGGTATTTTTGACTTCGTCACTTCAAGCCCCAAGCGAGTGTAAGATTTACCTCAAATTATTCAAATGGCTCTGGGGGTTGAGTTAGATGTCTTTTGAAAGCTCTTACATTCATTTTTACAATAGTTTTTAAATTTTACGATTCTGCATAATCCTTTGAATATAATAATAATAAAAAAACCGGGTGGTCATGGAGTTCATTCAATGCTGCCTCTTCTACCAATCGAATGCCGTGGAAAACGTTGGTCTAGACACGCATGATGCGAAAGAGCACCTTCCTGTTGAAGACTCAGATGATCTTTATCATAGTCCGGATCATTTTCAATAATATTAGTCAAGGCAGCACTACTAGTTACCAGTAACTTCGTCGAGATGATATTGTAACATATGATTTTTTCTATCAGATAGAATGAAAGTGGTGTCGTCCGTAAAGAGAACCTATTTGAACGGCATCACATTACTGGATGGACCATATACAGATGGAAGTGGACCCAAATCGGACCCGGTGTGAGATGTCATGCTTGATAGTTTGAAAGTTTGATAAGGTAACATTGATATGTTCTCATTAAGTGAAACAGAATACCTCTAACCCCGTAATACATCAATTTTTCCAACAGAATTTTATGTAAGACATAGTTGAATAGCTTCGATAAGTCATAACACATCAACGCATCGAGATAGTTCTGCTCAAGCTTCTCAATACAGCAGACACAACGCATGTATTGTTGAACGCAACTTTCTAAATCGAGGTTGGGGGTTGGATTGTAATCATCAATGACTGCTGCTGCAATACTTTTTTTAAAAAGGGACATTACCTAAATTTGAAGGAGTCTGGAAAGATACTAGCATATAAAATGATCAGTAAACTTAACTGGTTGCATTATTGTAGCCGAAATTTCTTTTAGTATTTGACTATTGAGTTCATGGGTTTCCAAAAATTTGGAGTTCTTCAATGATTTAAGTCACTTTCAAAACTTTCATCACCTAAACAGATCAAAAGAAGCATATTCATGATATCAATCATCAGCTATAAAAAAGTTATTAATCTTATCATATGATATTTTAATTGATGATTTTTAATTGTCATAGGTAAACAAACATCAACTCACCTGGCAATATCAAGAAACACACAGGCATTCATCTGAAAAGAAAGAAATTGTTACTGATATGGTAGACCATAAAATAAAGTAATTATTCTCGTAATATCAGTAATTGAGAAATCTGTTGATACGTAAAATTAATGAAATGGAAAATTAGTAATCGATCAAAAATTTCTTTAGAATTCTGCAGAAAGTAATGCATGGAAACGATTTATCATCTGATGAAAATTCTTCAAAATGAGAAAAAATTACCTAAATGATAATAATATGCTAAATCCTCAAGTTTTCAATAACAGCTAGAAACCAATTACTTATCAGGAAATTATTCTATAGAATTTTGCTGTTGTATTGAGAATGAAATGACGTTTCGAATGAATAATCACTCAATCTCCAATGCCATTTTAAAAAATCTTTCAAAATGGCACCTCGACGTCAATTTGAAAGTTAGACATTTTTCACTGCAATTAAAAAGCAGATTTTAAACTACCATTACACAAAAAAAAATCAAATGAGAATGTTTATCCGTTCAAAATAATCAAGGACAGTTTACTTCATGTACAGACTGTATATTCGTTGGCCTGTTTGTACCACTCTTTAAGTAGCAAAGACGCTGTTATTGATTGATTGTATACGAAACAACACTTCAGTAAGGGACTGAAAATAATAATGTCCAATATAGGGTTAATTCAGTTAGTGAAGTTAGGTATATGCCTGTCAGAAAATAGAGAAAGTACCACCGATTGGCGTTCACGAATAGTGACAATAAACTCATTTGGAAAGTTCATGATACACCACGTTCCAGTGACCATTAAAGTTTGAACGTATAACGAAATTATGTTCCTAAGAATACGAAAATATTTACATTGAAGTAAAATCGATTATAGTACATTTAAAGAGATGGCTAATGTATAGCAGTATCGGCATGAGGACACTGATGATAAATATGTTGATTTATATATTACATTGAAAACATCACTTGACGATGTTGCTCCTATAAGAGAAATTATCGTTCAGTTGCATTTTGTTCTCGCGCGCAGCCTCACAAATACAGAAATACGTTATCTATAGATTGATGAACAATTACTCAGTATTTGATTCAATTTATCAAAGCTTCATCACTATATTCATGGTCGTGATATAATCGTGGAGTCAGATCACGAGCCATTAGTAACTATCTGTAATATTTCTAACAGTCGAAAATTTGTGCCTGGGAGTATCTACACAATGAAACGAATGAAATCGACAAAGCCTAAGTACCTACCCTTCTCGTCACAAGTTTTTACAAAGTAAACAAATGAGGTGAATATCTGACAAAAAACAACTACTTCCCTGGCTGATATCACGATGGACATTGAACTACGGTTGACAGATATTTATGCAATGTTCTTCCAAGAAGGCCAAATTGCAATTGCTGACTATTCCACCTGAACGGCGGCCATCTTGAGACAGCTCTCTATTTTTTTATGTACTATAGTCAATGAACTCAGAGGAAAAATTTCCAAAAGATATGAGATACCCATCTTCCCCTACATCATAAACAACCATTTTTGTACAGTCGCTGAAAGGCTCAGTACAAAACAAATTCCAATAAATGACACCCTAGACAATGACAAGCGTAATAGAATAAACGAAACCACAGCCTTCCTAATTCTTCCGCGCGGTAATCAATTTGATACTGATTTATTTGTTAATATCAATTTCTCGGCTTATTTAGATAACTGGGACAAAAACATAGGAAAATGTTCGGTTTTTCCATGCCTCAAAATTCACATTCCGAAAGATTTTTTTTTTACTTTTTTCTGATACGTTTCCGAACCACAAAGATAATCCCTGATTTTTTTCAGATTTCTCATTTGAAGTCTGACTGATGAAAATATGTTATCAGAAGGTACATACTAAATGTGCCAGAATCGGGTAAATTGTTTCAAATGAATATATAGTAGGTTTCCACTACATCCATGTGGTACTACTGTATTGCATTACTTTTTATCTTTGTTAGTATTCCATCAGTAGCCCTATTTTTCAACGAAAAAATATATGTTATTCGAAAACAAAATAAAATTAAATTCTATCTCTCACAGAGAGAAAAAAAAAACAGAAAATTAAAAAACATAATAATAATAATACTCCCTCATAAACACTCACACAGTGTACACAAAGGCATAGCCTGTGCAGGTAGAGGACGGCACTTATTATTATTTGCCGTGGAGCTCCAGGACGACTCACTGATTTTTAAGGGCGTATTCACTTTCAGCTGTAGGAAAACCCGAAAAACCTACAGCACCACCCCGGGTGGTCGGCATCTAGACAAATTACATTGCCTATCGACTCCTATGAAATTGAGAAAATTTTTCTCGTTCTCCAGGATTCGAACCTGGCCAAATGCGAGCGGAAGTTTAGAAGGCCCGGCATATAACCGCCTTGCTATGCAGTATGTACGGGGGTCAACAGTGGCGGAGCCATAGTGGCAGTTCTCTGTGATCTATCAAAAGCCTTTGACTACATTGATCATGAAATACTATCAAATGATTCGATCTAATTTGCGAAATCGTAAGCAAATTGTGAAAACCACTGGGTATTCTTCAATAGCAGAAATCAGTTGTGAGGTTTCTCAGGGCTGCGTTATTGGTACAGTTCTTCTTTTGCTGCACGTTAACGATTCAGCAGAGACCTATATCTCAGGAACGTTCACACTATTTGCGGATGACACGACCATCATATTGTCACAACTCAGTACTTGCTTAGCATTTTCGAGAGGTTTTCAAGCTGTTTTCACCCAAACCACATTTATCCAAATAATGAAAGAACTCATATCAAAAACTAAATAAATATTTATTTATTTAAAGAACATAAGAAAACGAACAATTCTGTCACAAAAAAAGGTAAATCAATGACCTAACATTGAATAATTAAAACAAAAGTATGAATGACAAAAAATAAAATGAAAATGTACGAATATAAAAACTTACATTGTGCTGATACCAGCATATAGCCAGAGATAGGTAGATGACAAACATGATCTCAATCTGAATATAAAAAGATGAATGATCAATTGACGAGTAAAAAAATACTATTGTCTCTATCTTGACCTCTAGCAATAATATTGATAGAGAAACATTTGCGTGGCTTGCATTTCTCGCGGTCGCTGAATGGCGACAAAATGATTCCGAATGATTTTAATGCAAGTTTGGATTTTTTAAGCTGTTTTATGTTTCTATAAATTTGTATGTCTATGTACTTGAAAATTAAACTATGGAATCATGAATAATATGGAAGTGAGGTTCACAGATCTCCATGATTTGATACGAATAATTCGATGATGATTTTATATATTTGACAATAGGGCACAGTAAAAATACATGTAAATTGAACAAAGTTATAAAAAAAGATATAACTGATATTGAGAATTGAAGCGATTTCAATCGTCTCTTTCTCAACATAAATAAAACAAATGTATTAAAATTCAAATGTGTACTTTACAATATTTCGCGAAACTCTAGTAATATTGAGTCCAAATCATTTAAGAAAGACTTATGTGTTAACATTAATAACAAACTATAATAGTAGAGGTTAGGGCTGGAGTGGAGCCCCCCCCCACCTCCTTTTTTTCTCTGACCAATCAGAACGAAGCTTTTTTTGCTCCGCCTGTTTAACGGTTGACCACGCCCTTATGGGAGAGTGAGACCAATCAGAACTTTGTTCAGCCCACAGCTTGTTCAGCCTTCTTCCTCAATGTGATTGTTCGACCAATCAGAATGAAGAATTGACATCTAGCTGCGTGGATAAGGAATTGTAGGACCAATTGAAGTAAGCCTGCAAGGAAACCTTATGTTTTCATTGGAAGTGTGTAATCATTAGCAAATATCCACGACCATTTTAGTACCACCTTCTCTAACTGTAGAATTGAGAGACCTTTTCAGGCATATTCGTTGAAAATATCCTTCTGTTAGCAGGTACGTCCTAGGATGGGGCGAATGACCTCGAATCGTAAATATTGTTAGTATAGAGTAGTGAATGTGTAAATCGTGCATGAATTATCTGAAAGAAGGTTACTTCTACGGAAAAACTGTTACTGTTTCATATACATATGTTGTGAAAAACAGTATTTTTCTATCAAAAAATTATTGAAACATGGCGAAATTCAGGTTTTCCGGCGAATATATTTGTTTCGAAAGGATTATATTTTAAATGGGAATTTTGTATGTTTAGGCGGAATACCTTTTTGCTTTTTTCAAAAGGTCCATGCACTTCTTTCTCATAAGAGTTTATTTGATCACGTCGTTTGATTATGTGGGGTATGCAAAATTTTCTAACCTGCTATTTGGTAACTTATGTCATGACACAATACTGCTGATATATTTTGATTCATTGGTGGACTATTTCCCTGAAGATATTTGTAATAAAATCACCATTATTTCCATTAAAATCTTCTATTACTCCTTGATTTTCTCGAACCTGCTATTCAGTAACTCATGTCGATAGTCAATCTTGCTGATATATCTTGATTTTATGGGACAATCGCTCATTGGGTATTTAGGGACACATTCCCCGAAGAATACTCCTAACAAAACCAGTATAATTTTCATTTCAAATCTTCTACGACGAACATTCAACCCTGCAGTTTCACGACCTCTTGTCTCCATGTTTTTCAACGAGAATAATAATAATAATAATACTCCCTTATAAACAATCATAAGATTGAAGGCATAGTCTGTAAGGGTAGAGGACGGCTATTATTATTATTTACCGTGGAGCTCTAGGCCGACTTACTGATTTTTGGTGGCGTATTCACTTTTCAGCTGTAGAAAACCCTGGAAAACCTACAGCACCACCACGGGTAGTCGGCGTGAGCTCCAAACAAGCACCAAACGTCGGTATTGAGAAAATATTTCTTGTTTTCCAGGATTCAAACCTGACCAAAAAGCAAGCGGAAGTTTAGAAGGCCAAAATCTAACTGCCTCGCTACCGAGCACCCGAATGCAGAAATTAGATAAAGACGTGCAATGAACCCATATAGACAAACTGACAAACAGACAGGTAGACGAACAGATGATAAGGCAGACAAACAGGCGAGCTGACACAAAGATAGGTTGGTGTAGCTGATTGAATATAGACAGACAGATACAGTGAAGACGAACCAAGACTTCAACAGATCCTGATAGACAGATATGGCAAAAAATATACAGACTGACATACAAGCTGACTCTCCAACCTACTAAAATATTCAGTACCTACATCTATAACACAGACGCTATGGTTGGACTGAAGATAAAAGTCGATGAAATGACAAGCGGACAGACTAACTGACAGACTCACAGATGGGACAAGAGGAACAGATAGTCGGTTAGTACACGTATACTCACACATACAATACACAGAAAAACATAAAGCATACAGATTTCGACTTTTTACTTCTAGCAAAGAAAAAGTTCTTCACGATTGAGAATTATTTTTAAGTATGCCAGTCATCCATACAAACTGTAACGGTGCACACGATTGATTGGCTATCTGATCGAACCAAGCCGAGTGCTGTTGTCTTCCGAAATGGAAAATCGCAATGAAATGTTTGCTAAAATATAAGCAATTCTATACAGTTTTTCGTACATATCAATACCACACACCTTTCAGTGGGTGATGTTTTCAACTACAAGCGAAACTTTGATCTCGATATGAAATTTGAGTAGAACTATCCACGATATACAAGAATATGTTGAACATCGAAAAATATTACGTCGTTTTACGTATGCATTTCAATTTCTGTAAGCAGCAAGGTTGCCTTTTAACATTTTACACGCTGTATTCGATATCCGAACTCATGTCAGAAAATGGTATTTCACAACCCTCCCAATTTTCCCAAAGTAACGTAGCTGTCAATGGAGTTACGCATTGTTACATATATGCGAAAATACCCTTCATGTCAAATGAAATAAAGATGACGCGATTGCAGCAGATCCACATATCACAGAGACAGCACCATTCACATTAATATTTCTAAATCAATTTGTTATTTTTCAAAATATGTTCTCTCCTTTATCTGATGTTACCCATAAGACTAACAATCAGAAGTCTTAGGGAAACTTAAGCGAACCAGGAATGATGAGGGTCCCACCTCACAAAGTGCGATCTCGAGCGAGGATATATGTTTCATTCACCAAAGAGCATCACTTTTTTTTAATCTTTCGTTTTATAAACCGTTTCAACTTCATAACTCAGCTTGTCATCTAGATAACTTTGATAAAGGTACGCACGTTCAAATATTAAATTTAAGGTGATTGAGGTAGATTTATCACAAGAAGGGCATATTTCCGTTAGATTCCCTAGATAACAATGAGAAACTTGGAAGCATATATTTTATCCTAGGAAGGATAATTGTTGAAATGCACACCCTTAAGAGTAAAACCCTTAAAAGTCTTGTCCGATCTGGGGAAGACGCAGCCCTCACCTTTTAACGTGTCATGCCATGCACGAGACCGATAACCATGCTGGGAATCGAACCCATGACCCTTGGGTTTAGAGACAAGCGCTCTTCCATCATGACCATCACGGCCCATAATTGAAGTATAACATTGAATAAGTATGGTCAAGCTCAGAGAGTACGAACAAAGTTTGGTTGTGAGTATTCTGGCTCTATCTAGATTACTACCGAGAAAATTATATAACGCTCCTGTTAGAACATTCAATTCAGCAATCCATTATACATTTTTCTTCACTATGCTCACTCTTGGAATCCTATATTTAAAAACATGCAGACATCAGTTTTTTTAATTTTTCACCGACGATGAAATAACAATAATCATTGAGAGACCAGTATCCCAACTTTTGTACATCTGTCTAGTTATTGAGGTCTTGATTCTCTCATTATGAATATAATTTCACTTATGTTACATTTTTAAGTAGTTTTGTTCGTACTGAAGAAAGTTGGCGTCCACGAATTTGAATCATGTTCCATTGTTGAATAAATTCTGGCTAAGGCAGTTTTGAATTTTTCATTTATTTATACTTGTATCATCACAATTCCGTTCATGTTGTGCTAATCTCGTTTTCGGAAATTGTTTAATTTATCAAATGTGCTATTACATTACCAAGTGCAATGCCCGACATTGCCTATGTATGTACGCGTTTATGTCTTGGGTAACTTCAATTGTCAGAACAATCTAGACTTTTCTCTCTTATATTCTAGGAATTTTCAAGAGAGTTCCAGCACTCTCCACATCACCTCATTGGTGGTCAAGCTTTCCAAAATTTCTCTTGAGTGTCTTGTCAGTACATTATATAATCTCCTATAACATTTTATATTTTCCCATAATATTCTACAATTTTCTTTCATACATTTAAAACAGTTCCTACCACACGGCTCTCTTCCTAGTTGTCGATTTTTCGAGATCATCACTTGTTTCTTCTTCAGTATGATTTAGAACCTAGAGGAATATCTCTTCTGGTTTATTCCACGAATTTCGTGAAATTTCATTACTATGCATGGTCTAGACCGTTCCAGAGTTTCTCTTCTGGTTTAATCCACGAATTTCGTGAATTTTCCATCACTTCCCAGAACATGCTAGATCACCCTTCTCCATTCTCCGCGTCACTTTACTGGAGGTCAAGCTTTCCAGAATTTCAATTGAGTTACTTGTCAGTACGTTCTATAAGCTTGTGAGGACCAAAGGTCCGTCGCCCCCCCTGTAACTTCTTTATTCTACATATTACAAAAAAATGTTAAATACATAAGTTGTAGGGTTTCATTCGATCTCTTCAATGGTTTAAGTTTCATTCATACAGAGTGTCTCAAAAAAGTACGGTGACTTAGAAGTTATTTTTTTTAAATAGGACACCCTGTATTTCATTGTATTATTACATTCTACGTTGAATTCTGAACAAGTTTGATAAATGGTTTTCTATCAAAAAAGTTAATAGTTTTGGACTTTTGAACACTTGTAAATAATTATTTCGACTACTTTTGCACCAGTTCACGAATAAATTAATGAGGTAGGCTATGCACGCTAGGCGCGTTTATTTTATCCATGACAACGAAAAAAAACTCTTATCTGTTGTTGCCAAATGTCATTGACATTTTGTAGGTTTTCAAAACTTTATTTCAAACGGTTTTCAATTTCTCTTGTTGATTAATATGGCTCGTTCAGTAGCAGACAAAGTTGAAGCCGTTATCATATTTGGTGAAGCTAACCGAAATTACCACGCTGCTATTCGCATTTTCAATGAACGGTTTCCAGAACGTCCGATGTGTCGAAAATATCTGCAGAAATTGGTGGCAAAATTTAACCGAACTGGCACCGTGAAAGATGCTCCGAGATCTGGGAGGCCGAAAATAATTACGGAAGATGTTGAAATTCAAGTACTAGCCGAAATGGTAAATAACCCACAACAATCAACTAAGCAAGTAGCTGAGACATGTGATGTTTCTAAAACATCAGTAAAGAGGGTTTTAAAACAAAATAAATTCCATCCTTACAAAATAAAAATGTTGCACCAATTGGTTGAAGATGATCCAGACCGGCGACTTGAATTTTGCGAGACCATGGCAGAAAGAATTGTTGCAAATCGACTTCATTTGCAACACACCTGCTTTAGTGATGAAAGCACTTTTTACCTAAATGGAAATGTGAATACCCAGAATTGTAGATATTGGAGTGATGAGAATCCCCATGAATTCCGCGAGGGGCATACTCAATTTCCCCAGAAAATTAATGTTTGGGCTGGTATTTTAGGTAATCACATTGTAGGTCCCATATTCTTGGAAGAAAATTTAAATGGTCCCAGATACCTCCAAATGCTGCAAGACACAATAAGTCCCAGTATCGATGAGATCGTTGCGCAAAACCCACATGAATTTTACTTGGAAGTAACATTTCAGCAAGATGGAGCGCCACCATACTATTTTCGGGAGGTGAGAAATTACTTAGATGAAAGGTATCCAGGTAGGTGGACGTCGAGGTACAACAGAGTGGCCAGCTCGCTCACCGGACCTCTCACCGCTTGATTTCTTTCTCTGGGGCTATGTGAAATCCGTAGTTTTTAAGACAGTTTGTGGGTCGTTGGATGAACTGCGCCGTCGAATTATGGAAGTGTGTTCAGAAATAACACCTCAAACCTTGATTAATGTAAGGGAAGAGTTTACAACCCGACTATTTATGTGTCAAGAAATGCATGGTGGACATGTCGTACATCTTTTGAAATAGATAAAAACTCACCGTTCTTAGTTATAAATTAAAATATCTCTTCAGTTTTTAATGATTCTTGATCTGTATTTATGGACTACCTTATTTGTTAATAAAATGTTTCAACTTCATTTGTACTAGTTTTTCGTGAGATTCAACAACTCTAACAATTGTAAAATCGTACGACGAGGTAAGTTACACATGGTGCCATCAGCAGTTTGCAACATTGGATAGCTTTCAATAAGTTAGGATAGGAAAGTGGAATACATTGTGATCCATTTGTTACGATTTTCTCATTGAACTGGCGCAAAAGTAGTCGAAATAAATATTTACAAGTGTTCATAAGTCCAAAACTATTAACTTTTTTGATAGAAAACCATTTATCAAACTTGTTCAGAATTCAACGTAGAATGTAATAATGCAATGAAATACAGGGTGTCCCATTTAAAAAAATTAACTTTTAAGTCACCGTGCTTTTTTGAGACACTCTGTATGAATGAAACTTAAACCATTGAAGAGATCGAATGAAAACCTACAACTTACGTATTTAACATTTTTTTGTAATATGGAAAATGAAGAAGTTACGGGGGGGGCGACGGACTTTTGGTCCTCACTGTATAATCTCCTATAACATTTTATATTTTTCCATAATATTCTACAACTTTCTTTCATACATTTAAAACAGTTCCTACCACACGGCTCTCTTACTGGTTGTCGATTTTTCGAGATCATCACTTGTTTGTTCTTCAGTATGATTTAGAACTTAGAGGAATATCTCTTCTGGTTCATTCCACGAATTTCATGAAATTTCATTACTATGCATGGTCTAGACCCTTCCAGAGTTTCTCTTCTGGTTTAATCCACGAATTTCGTGAATTTTCCATCACTTCCCAGAACATGCTAGATCACCCTTCTCCATTCTCCGCGTCACTTTACTGGAGGTCAAGCTTTCCAGAATTTCAATTGAGTTACTTGTCAGTACGTTCTATAAGCTTCTATAACATTCTTGAGATTTCTTCCGTACATTCCAAATAGTTCCCTTCCTGGTGGCCGATCTTTTGAAAACTCAATTTGTATGTTTCATTACTATGGTTTAGAACCTTCCAGAGTTTCTCTTCTGGTTTTTTCCATGGATTTCGTGAATTTTCCATCACTTTCCAAAAGCTTCAAGAACGGTTTAGAATTTGTTGTCTTATATTACAGAAATTTTGAGTGGCTTCCTTCCACCATGTCCCCTCATTGGCTGCTAAACTTTTCAGAACCTGACTTGAGTGACCTTTCAATATGTTCTAGAATCTTCCGCATCCTCTGCTCTGGTTTGTTCTAAGGACTTTTCGAAAATTTTCAGCACTTCCCAGAAACTTCAGGAACATCGTAGATGTTTCTCTTATATTCTAGAAACTTCTGAAGACTTACACCCACCACGCACCCTCACTGGTAGCCAAACTTTCCAAAGTTTCAACGAGTGTCTTTTTCAATACATTCTGAAACTTGTCGAAATCTCTGGTCTTATTATGGTCTTATAATATGCCAACAAATGATATTATGACTTGGTAAACATGATGGATATTTATTATAGAGTTAAGGTATGAATCAGCATTTCCCTAGTGCTGATGACTCGTATACCGATTATATTCTAGAAGTAAATTTGCGGTATTCACCGTGTCTTCGTGATACTCACGTGGCTATTCGGTCCAAAATATACAGCATTATCTGGGTTGAAAGGAAAGAAGCTGTCAACAACAAGTAAGTCAAAGAATACTGTTTAATCATCAGTTACCAACTCTTCAAATAAGATAAAAAACCTGACATTTCAGAAGACTTGAACCAAAGTTCTTAATTGAACAAAATGAAACCGAAATACATTCAAGAAACATATACGTTGATATTTGCATATACATGGGATAACAAAATCAACGAAATTATGACATTCCTGCGTATATATGATACTTACTAGCATTTGGCATCGAATATTCATTCCATTTCTCTATTCGGATACAGACCACGCATTTTCACAAATTAAGTGAACGAGACAATCATGAAGTAATCCGACTATGCTATTGAAAATTAGTAAGACATCCCAGAGTTCCACACAAAAAAAATAATAATAGTGAATATCATTTACCTACATAGGCTATGCCATATGGAAGAATCTAAGAGTTTTGAGGAGGGAATAGCTCCTTCAAACCACTCCCATCCATGATTGTTCCCATCGCCCACATAAATGACATTAATAGGTGAATTCCGCCTAACCTAACAACCACATTTTTCAGCTCGAGTTGGGTGTCGTTTGCAACTGCATCACGTGCCTTCCAGTAAAAAGTCACAATGCAAGTCTTCTGTTTAACTAATGTACACTGTTCAAGGTCAGATAAAATAGATGTATATATTGTATTATATTCGATGGGTGGAGCGTTGATAAACGGGAGGCAAACTATTTTCGAGTATTCGTACTTCTCACCACTGGTTCCAAGCTCCATAAAACCATTCCACCCAGGTACGGATGATGAATATGCAGAGTTTTTTCCATATAGCCAAGCAATGTCATGGGACGAGGGTATAACACCTTGTGAATAGCTTATGTCTGTATCCTCTATTTTAATTAATTTCAGATCTGCATTGGGTGGTCGGTGGTATGACATCACCTCTACTGTACCAGCATTAGCAATGACTTTGGGTGCTGACGATACCTACAGGCAGGCTACTTCAGATTTGGTGGCTACAGCTTCCCGGGGAGTTACAGCCATAATTCCTCCCATGGCGTGGAATGTGTCATGACCATCCAAAGTATTGACATTAAAGTCCGCATTGTCAAGTATGAACAGACTGAATGGATTGGCAGACTCCGTAATTTGGGTACTTTCAGCTTGCAGCACGTAAGACCCTTCTAGCCTGTTGGCTTCTTCGTAAGACGATGAAAAGCCCATGGAAATATTGGCTCGCTCATCTTTTGCATTCCGCAGTTCCACAGGAGCAGTGTTCTACCATCTATTGCTTTCCAGCTTTTTACTGCTGTAGCTGATCACATACTCTACTCGGCCCGACACTCTCTTGTCCTTGGGAGGAACGACTCAACACCTGGTGGGCAAGCAGGAGTGGGGGTTATCTGAAGTTGGTGATTCCAAGTAGAAATTATAATAGCAACTACATTTCATCATAATTCTTGTATAACAGAAGAGATAAGGTGGAATTCTGCATTTTGGGGCGAAATTTGAAAAATTACCTATTCTTCGAAGCGCCATATCTCGGTAACAAATTGACACACAAACATGTTTGAGGCTACAAATTTGTAGGGAATTTGAGGATCTACAAAAAAGTTAAATAACGTTTTTGCTGTAGAACGTAAGACAAAAAAGTTATTGAGGAAAAACCAAAACAAGGTCGAAAAATTTGCAATTCACCCCCCCCCACCTAATTTTTTAGCACAGGCTCCTCGAGGTCCAAAACTTGAGAAAATGTTAATCAACCATCCCTGAACAACATCTTAAAGTTTTATTAACTTCCGACCTTTTTCTATCTGAAACTACCTGTCGACTGAACGTCGGAGTGGAATAATATATCAGTGTATGGCTGGCAGCGGTACGTGCAGCAGGTTATTATAGGTCTGAGTTGAAAACAATCTCTCAGATCGCCTCTCCTGTCCATGTTCGAATTGTAAAGTGTAAAAAAAAATTCTTTTGATATTGTTTCGTCAACAACTTGGGTCACTATTGGTAATATATGTATTTTAATTATTCGTTCAAGTTGACTCACTGTGACAGTCACGATCTGTGAGATGGACGCGCCCGATAATGTTACATTACAAAATTGATTTCAGGTTACAAGAGTGAAATGGCTTCTAGCAGCAGACATTTTGATCCAGATGACCCGCAAGATGCCAATATACTACGACGTATGCTGGATCATGACAATCTTCGAGTGAAGACGAAGATGATAATGACAATTATATTTTAAGGCGGATTTATCGGATTCATAATGCACAATTTAATGCATATGCATAACTTCAAAATACATTGTATTACATTTCAATACTCAGATTCAGATGAAACCATTCACCCGTTTCATAATTTATAATTCCTGAATGGTTTCATATGAAACCATTTACCCGTTTCATAATTTATAATTCCTAAATGGTTTCATATGAAACCATTTACCCGTTTCATAATTCCTAAATGGTTTCATATGAAACCATTCACCCGTTTCATAATTTATAATTCCTAAATGGTTTCATATGAAACCATTTACCCGTTTCATAATTTATAATTCCTAAGAATCTTGAGTATTAAAATTTTATAAATTGAATTAATTGAATGGGCTGAACGCTGGAAACCTTCTAAAACTCGTGCTCATAAGATACTCACAAAGATTGATTGTGTAAAAGGTTCTGCTTAAGAAGCTAAATCAGCTGTTGACTTGGAGCTGTTTCTTTACCGATGAAATCTTGGATTTGATTGTGAGGTGGACTAATCAGCATATAGAGTCAATATCCGATAGGTTCGAGCGCCAGAGAGACGCCAAGTTAACAGACAAATTAAAGATTAAACCCTTTTTTTCTTTATTTTATCTCGCAGGAGCTATACACAGTAATAGGCAAACACTAGAACAAGTATTTGCGGCAGATGGACAGGGTATAGAATATTTCCGGCTCGTCATTTCTATAAAAAGGTTTAAATTTTCACTGAGATGTTTGAGATTCGATGACTGTAATAACACACTTGGAAAAAAAAGGTACTTCTAGACAATATATTCCATTTAAGCCGGCGAAATATGGAATAAAGATATATGCCTCAGTTGACGCTCATTATTTCTACAGTTATAATTTGGACAACAAACAAAAGGCTTTTAACACCTATATATAACAATGGACGAACTATTACAGCTGACAACTGGTTCACTGATGTTGAAACAGTGTCCTTCTTGAAAGAAAAGAAGTTGTCTTATGTTGGTACCATAAGAAAAAATAGGAAACAGCTGCCGCCTGCATTTGTGGCCACGGAAAAAAGACCTGTAAAGAGTAGTTTGTTTGTTTTTTCCAAAGATGCCACAATAGTGTCTTATATCCCACAAAAAAATAAAAATGTTACCCTTATAATATATCTAGTTTTCATTATGACGATGCAATTGACGAGGAAACAGGCAGTGATCGAAAGCCAGAAATTATAACGAGCTATAACGAAACAAAATCGGGAGTGTACGTGGTGGATAAAATGTGTGCAAGTTAAAATATCGCCAGAAATACTCGACTTAGGCCCATAGTAATATTTTTTTCCATATTAAATATGGCGGGAGTTAATTCCCAAGTAATTGTACCAAGAAATGGAAGCAAAGTCATACGAAGACGTCTTTTGTACGACAACTAATAACAGAATTAGCGTTGGAGCACTTAAAACGAAGGAAGCTAGTTTCCCTGGCCTCCCAAAAAATCTTCAATTAAAATTAGGGTATATGTTTCCACAAAATCCACCCGAATAAATCAAAAATGTACAAAGCAAGAGAAAAGCATGTGTGCCGTGCGCAGAGGTGAGGAAAATTAGACTCTCAAACTATTATTGCAAGAAATGTGAAAATGCACTTTGTCTTCAACATGCATGCATGGTATGTCAGGGTTGTTATGATAATAATAAACAAAATGTTGAAAGTGACAGTTGACTTCATGACTAAACTTGTCACTTTGTAAGTACGCATTTTATTATACCAAAGCATAATTTTTAAGTTCGTTGATTAAGCCCTTTTTTGTGTTGTATTATCGTTGAATAAACTTGACACTACTTGTTTCCATATTTTTTCAGACCATACATCCTCCTAACAAATTTTTTTGAAAGCTATACCCCACCGATCTCACAGATACAGCGCGCCCGACAGCGTTCCAAAATAGGTGCGCTAGACGGAAGTAATACGTTCGGGAAAATCTTACTCGAAACAACTCAGCGTACGGGAAAATTCCTTCCCGCACCAGGTCGAAAATCTGACGTTTCTCAAACTGAATTGTTCGTGTGTGAATCACGCAAGCTTGTTAAAAAAAACAATTTCAACACAGCACTAAGATAAGCATAAACCGTCGTACCCAAACCGTAACTGTATTACTGAAATGAAGAAACCTTCAATTATAACCTATATTGTGAAAGTTTCTTGTTATTCAAGTAGACACTTTCGGAAATTGAATCACAACATGGTATTGATGAACTAAATTGCAGTTTTTTAATTTGTCACCCATTTGTCCATTTCTTTCATGACTCACTTATATTGTGCGATTTCTATCAGCATTATATTGCTGTGTCTTGGAACAAAACTATGTATTTCAGTTAAAAAATCAATTATTGTTTCTTCAAATTTAGGCAGATATTTGACAAAAACTAACTACTTCCCTGGCTAATACCACGACAGACGTTGAATTGAATCTGACAGATATCTGTACAGCGTTGTAATGCTTTCTGTATCAAATAGCAGAATCCTATCCGACATGTTCAAGGACTTGGCCACTTACATACTCGATTCGAGGTATTGCCTCTCTTCAGTGTAAGGTAGGTTCGACAACTTTTACAGCCGTCGACGTCCTCGGTCATAACACGCAAAACAATGTATATTTATACGATTTTTGTTCAATTTTCCCCAAAAGTATACATAGAGTAATCTTTGGAATGTAATAGCCCCTAATGTCCTCAATGATTCCTCAACCCCTAATTCTTTATCCGGAGAGCACAACGTTAGATGTTAATATGAGGAAAATTCTATAGGAAAGAAACCAATAGATCATAGGATCGTTTAGCCGGAAAAAATCGATTGTTACAACCTATGAGCGCTGGCAGGAGTCTGGTCTTTATCTCTAATTCTATATGCGTTCGGTAGATAATAAGAAGTGGCATTGTAATCAGTTTTGAGATGAATGATAAGTCGTGTTGTAACAAGTAAATTTTTACTTGTCCTTTGAATCATTTAAAAGTCCCAAAGTATAAACATTCTTTGTTGATTGTTTAAAAATAGCTTGACAACTTATCCTTGGAACGCAAATAAAGGCATAAATCAATACTCGTCAATGAACATCGCAGTTCGCAGTTCTGTGACTCTGTGAAATCTGTCAGATTTGTCTGCTGTCACAGAATTTCTTGACAATGATGGAGATAATGTCAACAATGTAAAACAATATAAAACGGAAATGATTTTTTGTGTACAGAAAATTAATAAAACTAGTGAGCACCTTGCTTCAAGCCTTCTGTTAGCTGGCAAATTTCAAGTGCAACGAATTAGAGGCACAATTTGTGTCTGTGCATGAGAAGCCATTCTGATGGTTGAATAACTTGAAGGTTATCTCGATTTCCAAGCCTTCACTTTCCTAAGGGACTACTAAAAGGTTAGTTTGAATAGTTCCTTATATTTTATATTATTTGCTGATGTGTAGAATTCTTTACAGAGCAAAGACAAGGTTGGTTTTATTATTGAACAAATTTTTGTCCTACAACGTTCCTGCATTTTGTCTTTACTGAATCCTACAACCTACCAGCATTTTTCATTACTAAATTTTTTAGTTTTCTTGCTTATTTAATGCCGTTTTATTTCAGTAAGGATTCATGCATTTTCGTGATTATTTTCACATGCTTTCAGTTGATCCCAGAGCTTTTTTTTCATTCAAAAAATATATGTATTTCAATTATTATTATGTTCCGTATATGCATATGTACATCGAAGTTGTACATTTTTTAAGTCAATGAAATTACAGGTCCCTTTTAATCTGGAGTATATTCTAACCAAGCAAAACAGTCTTAACTGAACATGAAAGCACATAACTTCTGAACATTGGGGATCCATACCACAGTTTTCCTGAACATGGAAGTACCTCCCTTCTCAACATTGAGGATTCACCACAGTTCTTCCTGAACAACACATCGAATTGAAGTATTTTCTGAGCTCTGAGGATTCACCGTTCAAATTCAATCACAAATTTCAAGCTGAGTACACATTATTGTGTGCTGGCAGTGTTTCAAGTTTCATTGTTTACTTCCACCTAATGTGAAATAAATGTCAACAATTTTATATATATTACCTGTTGCTAAGTTTTCTCTAGCTATTCATTGGCGCCCTTTCAAAAATAAGCATTGCATGTAAAGTCTCAATAACGGCATTGCATTGCCCACCGATTGTGAATAGTTTCTAACCTAACCCACATGAGAAGAGTCTCTGCTATAAATTCATTTGGTGTTCACCTACTTTGGGTAACACACTTTGATTTGATCAATTTAACGTTATAGTGTGAGGAAAATAATTCAAAACTGCCGTGATTATTCTTTTATGATATTGCAGATTCTGGGATGAAATTGTATGTTTTAGGGTCATTGAATGTTATTGGCTTGTTATAGCACGCATTGTATCGCGTGAATTCTGGCCAGGAATGCTGTAATTTTACAGTAATTCCATATATGATTTCGTTGTCAGTCTTGGACCTACGACGACGTATTGGGGCCACCCAAAAATTACTTTATTTTATTTCCACCTAAAATTTTGAGAATGAAATCTCAAAATTTTGATAATAAAATCTTAAAATTTTGAGAAAAAATTCTCAAAATTTTGGAAAAATCAGGCCCTTTGCTGAAATAATCTCTTCTTGTCAATCTAGACCTTCTTCGCATCTGGACCCCCACAGGGTCCACAATATTTTTTTAATGCTAAACTTCTTGTGAAACTCTCAATCCTCTTTGAATGCACTTCAAGTATCCATGTAATTTACATACAGTAACAATCTATTCTCTCAAGATTTGAGAAAATTTTCAGTATTTGTTTAGTTTTTTCTTCGGTACAGATGTAAAGCCTTTAAACGTCGTTTCAATGTCCTTTTGCTGATTTTTATATCATCATATATAACTTAATAAGTACATCAATATATCTTGATGATTGAATCCTAACAAAAAATATTGTTTTATTGTTATTGACAATTATTGTTAATCTTGTCTTTTTTATAACTTCGGTAAGCTACTAAATCTCGATATTTTTTGAATTATATCGGATACTTTTTCTCGATCAATGTGATAGAAATTTTAGATTGTCATTTCTCGAAATTCTGAGATTTTATTATTAAATTTTTAAGATTTTATTCTCAAAATATTAGATAATCTAATAAAAGATAATTTTTGGGTGGCCCCAATATGCCGTCGTATGGATCCGATTGTGTCTAGCATTCCATCTTTCCATTTTAAAAGATTTCATATAATGACATCGAACTTTTCTCTGGGTTTTTTACCCTTCCACAGTCTGAAAATGGAATGTGAGTAGATAAGCAAAGGGGGTTTTGGGACCGCATGCGCAGTACGGTCGAGCTTGCCACGGGCCATCGGAAATAGTCGTGGAGGAGATCGGTAGAAGTCGGCCGTCGCTGGTCTGCGTTCATCGTGTGACGTAGTCGAGAGAGATCCAGTTGATTGATAACATTTTGCCAATAGAGCGCGGCGCACACATATTTTGAATTGAATTTAAAAAGAAAAAAAGATTTCCGAGAACGAGGTTTGAACCAGCGGCGAAAGTTTGGTAGCGAGTGACGCTAGCCTTGCCTCCACGGAGACTTCGTACAAGTTGATGTACAAATGTGGGATATATATTTCTCCAGCTACCAGAGCACGGTGTTTGAATATTTAAAAAAAATAATGATTGAAAGTGTGATGATAATAGTAGAAAATATGAAAAAACGTGGCGGCTGCTTGTTAGATTTAGTATACCAGGTGTATCAAAACATACCATTTAAGAGAAAAAAATATGGTGGGTGCTTGTTTTATTTAGTATACAGGGTGTCTCGAAACGTATCATTTAAGAGAAAAAAAAAACATGGCGGCTGCTCGTTAGATTTAGTATACCAGGTGTCTCAAAACGTATCAGTTATGAGAAAAAAAAACATGACGGCTGCTCGTTAGATTCAGTATACCAGGTGTCTCAAAACATACCATTTAAGAGAAAAAAAACATGGTGGGTGCTCGTTAGATTCAGTAGACCAGGTGTACCACATATAATTTATGAGAGAAAAAACATGGCGGCTGCTCATTAGATTTAGTATACCAGGTGTACCAACATATCATTTAAGAGAAAAAACATGGAGGTCAAAGAAAAAAACACATCATGGAGGGTATGGGGATTGAAGTTGAAAAAAAAACATGGCTGCTTCTGAGTGGTCAACGCTCATCATAGTTGTACAGGGACGTCTCACAAATTTTATTGGGGAAAATATATACAGGGGCGTTTTGATTTAAACATCATTGCTTTTGGAAAAAGATAACAGCTTCTGTCATTTGTCATATGTCTCATCATAGATAGAAAATATCTACCGCGTGTTTTGAGAAAAAAAAAAAACATGACCACCATTTGACATCATGAAGGAATACATCAAATCCATCAGTGTCCAAAAACGCATTAACGATATGTCGGATCTATACGAATCATCGAAAAATAAGCACTTCCGGTTTGAAAAAATTGAGGTAGAAGAAAAGTAATAGTGAATTCGGATTATCCACATCGAGGAGAGTTCAAATATGCAATAAAATGGTCACTTCCGGTTTTCACTTCCGGTTGTCCGATTTCGATGATTTTGGCCTCAATGGATTCGTTTCGATGTCAAGAAACATTTTTAAGCAATATCCAATGCCAAAAGGGCATAGGAGGCTATCTTCGTTATTAGTAAAGATACAGAAACGTGCGGGTACTCTAATAAGACAACTTTTATGGGGGATCAAGAAAATGATAGAATTTCCTTCCGTCAACTGCCATAAGTGCCATAAACCTCACATTTTGATGCGTTATGTACTCATCGCTCAAATGTTAGAAGTCGGTTCGTTAACGTTTGACATTTTTTGTATAGAACGTCGCTCAATATATCGGCGGCGCCTCACACTCGATATCTGTCAGTTGTCATTGGTAATATCGTTGAAGAAACAAAAAAATATGTGACAAATAAACATGGTTGTACAGGTACATAAAAACATGGCTGCTACATGTATGTGTCGGATGAAAAATGGGTCATTGGGAGTAGCAAAGTATTCAGCAATAGTATATACAGGGCGTATCGCACGTTATTTAAGAGAAAAAAACATGGCTGATGAGAGTGTCAAATGTCATGTGGAAAAGGGGACGCAGAAAATACGTATCATTGGAGATATGGGGACCCAATGGAAAAATATGGTGATATTTCATACTGAGTGTTCCAAAAATTTGTTAGACATACACAGAGTGTTCAAAAGCTATTCAAGATATGAAAAAAACCGCTCATAGGACGTTTCAATCCTAATCAAGAAGGTATACAGAGCATCTCATTTATAGAAAAAAAAAATATGATGTTTTAACAGGAGTTTAGCGTTTCAACGTGCGATCCCAATCGGAAATGTATTACATGTCATCGAGACCGAATACGTCAGCGCTCTCTATCATCAGGAAGGTGCCCAATCATTAAAAATTGAGATAGAGTATTGATAAGGGTCCAAATTTAGTTACTATCGGTCGTACGATTTCAATAATTTCGACACCAATGGGTTTGTTTCGATGTCAAGAAACATTGTTAAGCATTTTCCAATGCCAAATAGGCTAGGAGGCTATCTTCGTTATTAGTAAAGGTATAGAAACATGCGGGTACTCTAATAAGACAACTTTTATGGAAGATCAAGTTTGATCGAAGCAGAACGAACTAACCTTATAAAACGTCTATTTTAGTCGCATTTTTGCATGTTTTACCGTTTCAAATTTTAGCTGTTTTTTCGAACGCAAAAAATGGTTATTGTGGTCGCATTTTGGCATGTTTTAGCGTTTCTAATTTCAGTTGTTTTTTATAACGCAAAAACGTGTATTTTGAGCAATTTTGAAATGCCAAATCTCCATAAGAAACAGAGTTTTTCGGTTTAATTTAAGGTTGTTTTTCTAGAACGCGAAAAAAGTTTATTGTAGTTGCATTTTTGCATGTTTTATCGTTTCAAATTTTAGCTGTTTTTTCGAACGCAAAAACGGTTATTGTGGTCGCATTTTGGCATGTTTTAGCGTTTCTAATTTCAGTTGTTTTTTAGAACGCAAAAACGTGTATTTTGAGCAATTTTGAAATGCCAAATCTCCATAAGAAACATAGAGTTTTTCGGTTTAATTTAAGGCTGTTTTTCTAGAACACGAAAAATGTTAATTGTGGCTGCATTTTTGCTTGTTGAAGCGTTTCAATTTTCAGTTGTTTTTTGGAACGTGAAAAACGTATATTTTAATCACATTTTTGCAGTTTGACTCTGTTTCTTTTTTTTTAGTATTCATTATCAGGTGGGTGGGGAGATGGTTAGGCAACTTTATTATTTGGAAAGTATGTTATTGCCATTGAACAGTTGAAATAATCAGTATTAAAATGTCATCTGAAGAATACAGACAGAAGGTTGAAGATTTTTCTAGACGTGTCCAAGAGTTTAAGGAAGATATTCAATTTTATGAAGAAAAGGAGAATGTGGTGGAACAGTTGACTGATTTGGGTATTCAAGACAAAGTGTTCAATCGAAAATTACTGCAAACGAGATATCCGTTAAGAAAAAATCCAGCCTAAAGCATCGTAGAATATGTATCCTCAACTGAAAACAAATTTTATTCTTCTGACTGCAATATTGAATAATGTTTTATACGTCAATGTGCCGAAAAGAGTGAAATTCATGGCAATATGCGTGAAGGCAGATGATTTCGATCCTTATTGTAATAGGACACAATGGAAAACAATGCGTTTAACTCGGGTCAATCAGGGACAGTTAGCAGTATTTGTTAGCGATGTTCCCAAGAATACAGCATTCAAGTATAAATTGAAGCTGATATTTGAAGATCTTCGTGAAATAGACACAAAAACCACCGAATTTATTCCAGCAGGACAGGGGAAAGAGAAGTCGCAAATGGAATATAACGTTTATAGAATTCTAATCATAGTATCTATAATATTAGCATGTATTTTATGTATTTTAATTAGAACTATACAAGAAATAATTTTGGAATTTCACATAATTTGGTTTAAATAAAATTATTCGAAAATTGAATTTTATTTTTAATATTACCATACAAACATTCTGCTATCAATTTCTGTTATTCGTTTCATATCAGTTGGCATTGAAACGTGCCATTCGGCGTTATCAATTATGGAAAAACCGCGCAAACAGGAAACTTGGTTATTATGCTGGAAGTAATAATCAGTTGGCCTTGAAATGTGTTTATCGAACTAACGATTATCGAAAGACCCAGGCCAGCAGTTTAGTTATCAAAACCACAGAGTAACGATTATTGCGTTATTTGCTTTGCTTGTTCTGAAATTTTATATCAAGTATTCTCGAATGTTTTTAAGAAATTTGTTCTCACATTAGGGTCAAAAAAGTGGTTGGGGATGAGCGATAAATTTCAGTTTTCGATTACCCAAGCAGTACTAGATGTTAGACTTACTTGCGTGTGTGCACAATCATCAATAATAAGATGTAAGTAAAATATTTTTCTTTGAAAAAGTGCATAATCATGTATTTCATTTTCGAAATTTTGTGAACTGAATTTAATTGAAAAAAAATTGGATCGTAATACTGGGAGACAAGTAGTCGTGTTTTTTTTTATAATAATATCAAAAGGTTTCAAAAATTACAAAAAAAATATTTTTTTTTGAAAATGTGATAGAGCTTACAATGGAGGATAGTGTTGAGCTAAAAAAGGTAAGTTAAAAATGTTTTTATGTTTGAGTGTCTGCAAATTAATAAAAATTTAAACTTGATGAAATTAAACACACCTAATTTATTTTTTTCTCATTTATTACATAAATCATACACAAATTTTTGCTTATAATAAAATAAATATTCACGCAAAGCATTAGCCAACATACTATCTAAACATGAAGCTTGACAAAAACCTTCTATAATTTCTTCCAAACTCAAATTGGTTTTATTTTCACGTAACCAAGATTGAATAATATCAAAAACACCTCGATAATAGTCACAAAAGTTCATAGCATCCAGCATAGCGATACGGTCAGACAGCACCCCCAAGTGTGTATTGAGAATGTCGTTCACATCTTGTTCAGACAACTCCATGTTCGTGATATCCTTGGAAATGGAAATTTGTTTGGTATTACTTTCGATGTACTGTATGATGTAAATGTAATCCCCGCAACGTGTTGTGATTGGATCATACTCATCTACATACTCATCGATTTGTGATTCAAAGAAATTTTCCTTTATTTCTTGCAGGATGTCAATGAGGGTTGCCCATTCAAAAGAAGCAAAATTGATAGATCGAATGGAGAACTGCTGCTTCAAAACGATGCATGAGCTAAAATCCCTGGAGGGACTTATACCACATCGAATTTCGTAGGATGGCATAGGGAAGACCATCAACATCAACTGATGTTCGTTCCGAGCTGCCATTTCGTATTGCCCTAATGCTCTGTCGATGGCATTTAGAGTTTCTTTATAATCTTCTCCATCACTATCGCACATTACTTCAACTTCACTGACGTAACCACTATCTTGAGACATTTTCGTTTTCAAACTGAATATTCGTCTGTGCTTGCATACGCTTTTATAGCTTCAGATCACGTGGTCAATTTTAAAATTGTTGATGCATGTTTGTTAATTATGAAAAAAATATTTGAAAGACCCCTCGGAATTATATGATTTGTGTTTGTTTCCCATGAGATTCTATACAAAATCAACGTTTTCGATCCAACTGTTATGTTTGTTATGCAAACCGAGCCATTTAACGTACATTTTTTTGCCTTTCTTCCTCAGAACTTTTTCCACGAGATATATATCTGGATTTGAAGTTTTTTGTAATTCCTCTGCATAAAAAGCACCCTTGATAGGAGCACCCTGCATATCTTCCAGCATGAAGGTGGCAGGGTTGGTGATATTGACTTTGATGATTTTGAATAATTCCGTAGTCCAATTGGGTGTGTAACCTTTTTAGAAAACGTGCTTTGCCTTACTAATTCGCACAACATCGCCGACTTTGAATTTTCTCGGTCCAGCTATTTTCAAGTGGCTGTATGTTGATATGAGAATTTCTTTTTCGTTGGTTTTATCAATTTCCGAAGGTTTCATACCCGTCTTTGAATGGCGCGTATCATTGTAAGATTTTGTGATTTCAGGTAATATATTCAACCATTTGTAGGTGCCATTCAAACTGAAATACTTGTACAATCTTTCCTTCAAAGTTCTTATAATCCGTTCGGCCATAGAGGCTTTGAGGATGCTGTACGTATTGTAGTGATTTATCTCATGTTTTTTCATCAAACTCTGGAATTTACTGTTGTAAAATTCCGTTCCCTGATCGGTTTGTAGATTTTTTGGGCATCGTTTCGTGTGTGTTAAAATATCTGCAAACGTTTTGGTAATTTCCTCCCCCGTTTTCGTTTTCAGCGGACGAGTCCACACGAATTTCGAGAAACAATCTATAACGACTAGAATGAGTTTGAAATTACGATTTTGATGGGCGTAAGGTCTCATTTCGGCCAAGTCCATTTGCCATAAATCATCTAAGCCTTTAATAATGGTGCGACGTCGAGGATAATTTTTTCTAATTGGTTTGTGCAGTTCACGGACAAGTTGAATCTTGTCTTTGGAAGCCATCACGCACATATGTGATGACGAAACTGTGAAACCTACTATTTTATCATGGTGATGTATGCACTACATTTTGTCTTTTAGTAATTTCCTCGACAGCAGATTTTACACTCGCTATATCTGAATTTATTTTGGTGATTTGCTGTAAAATATCAATTCGAAACTGGTTTAACTCATTCTTGGTTAGCAGCATTTCCTTGTGCTTAATATCCCATTTTAAATTGTGTGCATGAATCGAATCGGTTATTTCAGAAATTTTTTTCAACAAATCTCCACGAATATTTTCAATATCAGTTTTGTATTGTAGGTTGAATTTTTCGAAAAATGACCTTGTTTCATTATAGCGTACCTCACTTAGTTGCGTTATTTCAATAAAATTATTTGCAAGTGTTCGTGTTTTCTTTTCCAGATAATTTTTTGTTGCAATCAATTCATTTTCAATTTCATGTTGCATCTTTGCCATTTTGTCACTCAGTTGAACTATTTCCGAATGGTGTTGTTCACCTTGATGTTGTATAGTTGCAGCAATTCTTCTATCGATTTCATCCACATATTGTTTATTGGCAGCATCAGTATTTTTGGTGGGCCTCTTTACATTACTCAATTTCAAATTATCAAAATCGATGTTACCATCTGGAGTGTGCAGCAAGCCGCCGCCTCCAGAGGGCGTAGGTAATTTTCGCTTTCTATCACTGATGTTACTGTCGCTACGTCCGAACTTATCGATAACCATTTTGAAAATGTGAATGTATGCATGGATGTATGTCATCTTATAGAATTATATTTGCCTCTTTAAGTTCACTCAAAATGGCAATAATCTCATTGTCATGCGAAGTATTTCCAGCATCCCGAGAGGCTATCAATAATTTGAGACGTTCGCATAGTTCGTTTGGGTCATCCCAATAAACAAACTCCATAGGTTTGGTATTGAATGTCATTGCAATAGGTATGTCTTTAGGAAAACCGCTACCTTTTGCTGCAGATGTTTTAGATGAACCGGTACGTGTCGATATTTTACGTTGATTTGCTGGGGGAAACATCGGTTTAATTATTTCGGTATACTTGTATCTTTTACTACCTTTCGGATGGCCTAGGGAGTTTTTGTGAATATTCGACAAATCTACAATTGATTTGTATGCCTGCATATCTTCATTATTATAGTTTTCAAGAGTGTTTAAAAATATGTACTTGGTTTTTTTGAAATCATGATAAATATTAATCATTTTGGTATCTTCATCAGTATTACGCATAAACATTCCTTTCTTCAATGTTGATTTATTTTGATGGGGTTACAATTACACCGCATTTCTGGATTGAGCATAATCAAATAGTATATGATCCTACTGATGTAATGGTGAAAAATGTTTCCTATGGCAAACATACCATCCGATTAGTACGAGCTGCAGATGATAGCAACTGCTTCAAAATAGAGGAGACCGCTGGATCGTCGGCTGGTACGACAGCAGTCAAGTTGGAAATTGAAAATATTGAACTCAAAGTTAACAGAATCTTTCCACATGATCAAATTAAATTACAACTCTTGAAGGCCATCCAAGCTGATACTCCTATTCTCATACCGTTCAGAAAATGGGAACTTCATATATTGCCTGCTCTCACACAAGGTGCAAAAAGTGAAATATGGGCCGTCAAGACTTCCTCGTTTCTCGAAAGTCCTCGCTATGTGATTGTATGTTTCCAAAAAGACCGTGATTACACCAAATTCAACAATGATCCAACAATATTCGCTCATTCGAATATCACCAATATAACGCTCACTCTGAACGGTGAAAATTACCCGAAAGAAAATATGCATCTGAATTTTGCAAAGGGTAATTTTTCGCAAGCCTATTTCTACTATGCACAATTCGGTGGAGCTCAGCAGAGGATTATGTTGATTAGTAATTTTGTAGCTGAGACGTAAAATATCGACACGTACCGGTTCATCTAAAACATCTGCAGCAAAAGGTAGCGGTTTACCTAAAGACATACCTATTGCAATGACATTCAATACCAAACCTATGGAGTTTGATTATTGGGATGACCCAAACGAACTATGCGAACGTCTCAAATTATTGATAGCCTCTCGAGATGCTGGAAATACTTCGCATGACAATGAGATTATTGCCATTTTGAGTGAACTTAAAGAGGCAAATATAATTCTATAAGATGACATACATCCATGCATACATTCACATTTTCAAAATGGTTATCGATAAGTTCGGACGTAGCGACAGTAACACCAGTGATAGAAAGCGAAAATTACCTACGCCCTCTGGAGGCGGCGGCTTGCTGCACACTCCAGATGGTAACATCGATTTTGATAATTTGAAATTGAGTAATGTAAAGAGGCCCACCAAAAATACTGATGCTGCCAATAAACAATATGTGGATCAAATCGATAGAAGAATTGCTGCAACTATACAACATCAAGGTGAACAACACCATTCGGAAATAGTTCAACTGAGTGACAAAATGGCAAAGATGCAACATGAAATTGATAATGAATTGATTGCAACAAAAAATTATCTGGAAAAGAAAACACGAACACTTGCAAATAATTTTATTGAAATAACGCAACTAAGTGAGGTACGCTATAATGAAACAAGGTCATTTTTCGAAAAATTCTACCTACAATACAAAACTGATATTGAAAATATTCGTGGAGATTTGTTGAAAAAAATTTCTGAAATAACCGATTCGATTCATGCACACAATTTAAAATGGGATATTAAGCACAAGGAAATGCTGCTAACCAAGAATGAGTTAAACCAGTTTCGAATTGATATTTTACAGCAAATCACCAAAATAAATTCAGATAAGCGAGTGTAAAATCTGCTGTCGAGGAAATTACTAAAAGACAGAATGTAGTGTATACATCACCATGATAAAATAGTAGGTTTCACAGTTTCGTCATCACATATGTGCGTGATGGCTTCCAAAGACAAGATTCAACTTGTCCGTGAACTGCACAAACCAATTAGAAACAATTATCCTCGACGTCGCACCATTATTAAAGGCTTAGATGATTTATGGCAAATGGACTTGGCCGAAATGAGACCTTACGCCCATCAAAATCGTAATTTCAAACTCATTCTAGTCGTTATAGATTGTTTCTCGAAATTCGTGTGGACTCGTCCGCTGAAAACGAAAACGGGGGAGGAAATTACCAAAACGTTTGCAGATATTTTAACACACACGAAACGATGCCCAAAAAATCTACAAACCGATCAGGGAACGGAATTTTACAACAGTAAATTCCAGAGTTTGATGAAAAAACATGAGATAAATCACTACAATACGTACAGCATCCTCAAAGCCTCTATGGCCGAACGGATTATAAGAACTTTGAAGGAAAGATTGTACAAGTATTTCAGTTTGAATGGCACCTACAAATGGTTGAATATATTACCTGAAATCACAAAATCTTACAATGATACGCGCCATTCAAAGACGGGTATGAAACCTTCGGAAATTGATAAAACCAACGAAAAAGAAATTCTCAAATCAACATACAGCCACTTGAAAATAGCTGGACCGAGAAAATTCAAAGTCGGCGATGTTGTGCGAATTAGTAGGGCAAAGCACGTTTTCTAAAAAGGTTACACACCCAATTGGACTACGGAATTATTCAAAATCATCAAAGTCAATATCACCAACCCTGCCACCTTCATGCTGGAAGATATGCAGGGTGCTCCTATCAAGGGTGCTTTTTATGCAGAGGAATTACAAAAAACTTCAAATCCAGATTTATATCTCGTGGAAAAAGTTCTGAGGAAGAAAGGCAAAAAAATGTACGTTAAATGGCTCGGTTTGCATAACAAACATAACAGTTGGATCGAAAACGTTGATTTTGTATAGAATCTCATGGGAAACAAACACAAATCATATAATTCCGAGGGGTCTTTCAAATATTTTTTTCATAATTAACAAACATGCAACAACAATTTTAAAATTGACCACGTGATCTGAAGCTATAAAAGCGTATGCAAGCACAGACGAATATTCAGTTTGAAAACGAAAATGTCTCAAGATAGTGGTTACGTCAGTGAAGTTGAAGTAATGTGCGATAGTGATGGAGAAGATTATAAAGAAACTCTAAATGCCATCGACAGAGCATTAGGGCAATACGAAATGGCAGCTCGGAACGAACATCAGTTGATGTTGATGGTCTTCCCTATGCCATCCTACGAAATTCGATGTGGTATAAGTCCCTCCAGGGATTTTAGCTCATGCATCGTTTTGAAGCAGCAGTTCTCCATTCGATCAATCAATTTTGCTTCTTTTGAATGGGCAACCCTCATTGACATCCTGCAAGAAATAAAGGAAAATTCCTTTGAATCACAAATCGATGAGTATGTAGATGAGTATGATCCAATCACAACACGTTGCGGGGATTACATTTACATCATACAGTACATCGAAAGTAATACCAAACAAATTTCCATTTCCAAGGATATCACGAACATGGAGTTGTCTGAACAAGATGTGAACGACATTCTCAATACACACTTGGGGGTGCTGTCTGACCGTATCGCTATGCTGGATGCTATGAACTTTTGTGACTATTATCGAGGTGTTTTTGATATTATTCAATCTTGGTTACGTGAAAATAAAACCAATTTTGAGTTTGGAAGAAATTATAGAAGGTTTTTGTCAAGCTTCATGTTTAGATAGTATGTTGGCTAATGCTTTGCGTGAATATTTATTTTATTATAAGCAAAAATTTGTGTATGATTTATGTAATAAATGAGAAAAAAAAATAAATTAGGTGTGTTTAATTTCATCAAGTTTAAATTTTTAATAATTTGCAGACACTCAAACATAAAAACATTTTTAACTTACCTTTTTTAGCTCAACACTATCCTCCATTGTAAGCTCTATCACATTTTCAAAAAAAATATTTTTTTTGTAATTTTTGAAACCTTTTGATATTATTATAAAAAAAAACACGACTACTTGTCTCCCAGTATTACGATCCAATTTTTTTTCAATTAAATTCAGTTCACAAAATTTCGAAAATGAAATACATGATTATGCACTTTTTCAAAGAAAAATATTTTACTTACATCTTATTATTGATGATTGTGCACACACGCAAGTAAGTCTAACATCTAGTACTGCTTGGGTAATCGAAAACTGAAATTTATCGCTCATCCCCAACCACTTTTTTGACCCTAATGTGAGAACAAATTTCTTAAAAGCATTCGAGAATACTTGATATAAAATTTCAGAACAAGCAAAGCAAATAACGCAATAATCGTTACTCTGTGGTTTTGATAACTAAACTGCTGGCCTGGGTCTTTCGATAATCGTTAGTTCGATAAACACATTTCAAGGCCAACTGATTATTACTTCCAGCATAATAACCTAGTTTCCTGTTTGCGCGGTTTTTCCATAATTGATAACGCCGAATGGCACGTTTCAATGCCAACTGATATGAAACGAATAACAGAAATTGATAGCAGAATGTTTGTATGGTAATAATAAAAATAAAATTCAATTTTCGAATAATTTTATTTAAACCAAATTATGTGAAATTCCAAAATTATTTCTTGTATAGTTCTAATTAAAATACATAAAATACATGCTAATATTATAGATACTATGATTAGAATTCTATAAACGTTATATTCCATTTGCGACTTCTTTTTCCCCTGTCCTGCTGGAATAAATTCGGTGGTTTTTGTGTCTATTTCACGAAGATCTTCAAATATCAGCTTCAATTTATACTTGAATGCTGTATTCTTGGGAACATCGCTAACAAATACTGCTAACTGTCCCTGATTGACCCGAGTTAAACGCATTGTTTTCCATTGTGTCCTATTACAATAAGGATCGAAATCATCTGCCTTCACGCATATTGCCATGAATTTCACTCTTTTCGGCACATTGACGTATAAAACATTATTCAATATTGCAGTCAGAAGAATAAAATTTGTTTTCAGTTGAGGAGACATATTCTACGATACTTTAGGCTGGATTTTTTCTTAACGGATGTCTCGTTTGCAGTAATTTTCGATTGAACACTTTGTCTTGAATACCCAAATCAGTCAACTGTTTCACCACATTCTCCTTTTCTTCATAAAATTGAATATCTTCCTTAAACTCTTGGACACGTCTAGAAAAATCTTCAACCTTCTGTCTGTATTCTTCAGATGACATTTTAATACTGATTATTTCAACTGTTCAATGGCAATAACATACTTTCCAAATAATAAAGTTGCCTAACCATCTCCCCACCCACCTGATAATGAATACTAAAAAAAAAGAAACAGAGTCAAACTGCAAAAATGTGATTAAAATATACGTTTTTCACGTTCCAAAAAACAACTGAAAATTGAAACGCTTCAACAAGCAAAAATGCAGCCACAATAAACATTTTTCGTGTTCTAGAAAAACAGCCTTAAATTAAACCGAAAAACTCTATGTTTCTTATGGAGATTTGGCATTTCAAAATTGCTCAAAATACACGTTTTTGCGTTCTAAAAAACAACTGAAATTAGAAACGCTAAAACATGCCAAAATGCGACCACAATAACCGTTTTTGCGTTCGAAAAAACAGCTAAAATTTGAAACGGTAAAACATGCAAAAATGCAACCACAATAAACTTTTTTCGCGTTCTAGAAAAACAACGTTAAATTAAACCGAAAAACTCTGTTTCTTATGGAGATTTGGCATTTCAAAATTGCTCAAAATACACGTTTTTGCGTTATAAAAAACAACTGAAATTAGAAACGCTAAAACATGCCAAAATGCGACCACAATAACCATTTTTTGCGTTCGAAAAAACAGCTAAAATTTGAAACGGTAAAACATGCAAAAATGCGACTAAAATAGACGTTTTATAAGGTTAGTTCGTTCTGCTTCGATCAAACTTGATCTCCCATAAAAGTTGTCTTATTAGAGTACCCGCATGTTTCTATACCTTTACTAATAACGAAGATAGCCTCCTAGCCTATTTGGCATTGGAAAATGCTTAACAATGTTTCTTGACATCGAAACAAACCCATTGGTGTCGAAATTATTGAAATCGTACGACCGATAGTAACTAAATTTGGACCCTTATCAATACTCTATCTCAATTTTTAATGATTGGGCACCTTCCTGATGATAGAGAGCGCTGACGTATTCGGTCTCGATGACATGTAATACATTTCCGATTGGGATCGCACGTTGAAACGCTAAACTCCTGTTAAAACATCATATTTTTTTTTTTCTATAAATGAGATGCTCTGTATACCTTCTTGATTAGGATTGAAACGTCCTATGAGCGGTTTTTTTCATATCTTGAATAGTTTTTGAACACTCTGTGTATGTCTAACAAATTTTTGGAACACTCAGTATGAAATATCACCATATTTTTCCATTGGGTCCCCATATCTCCAATGATACGTATTTTCTGCGTCCCATTTTCCACATGACATTTGACACTTGCATCAGCCATGTTTTTTTCTCTTAAATAACGTGTGATACGCCCTGTATATACTATTGCTGAATACTTTGCTACTCCCAATGACCCATTTTTCATCCGACACATACATGTAGCAGCCATGTTTTTATGTACCTGTACAACCATGTTTATTTGTCACATATTTTTTTGTTTCTTCAACGATATTACCAATGACAACTGACAGATATCGAGTGTGAGGCGCCGCCGATATATTGAGCGACGTTCTATACAAAAAATGTCAAACGTTAACGAACCGACTTCTAACATTTGAGCGATGAGTACATAACGCATCAAAATGTGAGGTTTATGGCACTTATGGCAGTTGACGGAAGGAAATTCTATCATTTTCTTGATCCCCCATAAAAGTTGTCTTATTAGAGTACCCGCACGTTTCTGTATCTTTACTAATAACGAAGATAGCCTCCTATGCCCTTTTGGCATTGGATATTGCTTAAAAATGTTTCTTGACATCGAAACGAATCCATTGAGGCCAAAATCATCGAAATCGGACAACCGGAAGTGAAAACCGGAAGTGACCATTTTATTGCATATTTGAACTCTCCTCGATGTGGATAATCCGAATTCACTATTACTTTTCTTCTACCTCAATTTTTTCAAACCGGAAGTGCTTATTTTTCGATGATTCGTATAGATCCGACATATCGTTAATGCGTTTTTGGACACTGATGGATTTGATGTATTCCTTCATGATGTCAAATGGTGGTCATGTTTTTTTTTTCTCAAAACACTCGGTAGATATTTTCTATCTATGATGAGACATATGACAAATGACAGAAGCTGTTATCTTTTTCCAAAAGCAATGATGTTTAAATCAAAACGCCCCTGTATATATTTTCCCCAATAAAATTTGTGAGACGTCCCTGTACAACTATGATGAGCGTTGACCACTCAGAAGCAGCCATGTTTTTTTTTAATTCGAATCCCCATACCCTCCATGTGTTTTTTTCTTTAACCTCCATGTTTTTTCTCTTAAATGATATGTTGGTACACCAGGTATACTAAATCTAACGAGCAGCCATGTTTTTTTTCTCTTGAATAATAAGTTTTGAGACACCCTGTATACTAAATCTAACGAGCAGCCGCCATTTTTTCATTCTCTTAAATTATACGTTTTGAGACACCCTGTATACTAAATAAGACAAGCACCCACCATGTTATTTTCTCTTAAATGATATGTTGGTACGCCAGGTATACTAAATCTAACGAGCAGCCATGTTTTTTTTCTCTTGAATGATAAGTTTTGAGACACCCTGTATACTAAATCTAACGAGCAGCCGCCATTTTTTTATTCTCTTAAATTATACGTTTTGAGACACCCTGTATACTAAATAAGACAAGCACCCACCATGTTATTTTCTCTTAAATAATATGTTGGTACAACAGGTATACTAAATCAAACGAGCAGCCGCCATATTTTTCTCTCTTAAATGATATGTTTTGAGACACCCTATACACATAGCTTGTTGAAACGCTAGACCACCGTTGAACCGCAATTTTTTCACATTTATTCCAAACATCATTATTATTATTATCAGACTCACAATCATTATTTTTCGTATATTATTCAACAGCGTCTGCAGAAATATATATCCCACATTTGTACATCAACTTGTACGAAGTCTCCGTGGAGACAAGGCTAGCGTCACTCGCTACCAAACTTAAACCGCTGGTTCAAACCTCGTTCTCGGAAATCTTTTTTTCTTTAAAATCCAATTCAAAATATTCAAGATGCGCGCTCTATTGGCAAAATGTTATCAATCAACTGGATCTCTCTCGACTACGTCACACGATGAACGCGAAGCAGTGACGCGTGACCTTGAAAGGAACCAAAATTGCCAGAATGGATCTTAAAAATCCTTATGGCAATTAACATGTAAAAATGATCAAATTGATTGTCGAACTCTTGTAGCTCCTTTACTAATGTGATTCGAAATAAACTAGAGAACCATGTTGAGAAACCAATTTTCTACGTAGAATCATACTCTCAATTAAAACCTTAAAATGTTCATCGAGAGAGTTCTACAGTTTTGTATAGTTTACAACTATAAGACTGGATCTGTTGAAATTCTTTCATGTCCCCTTTTACGAGATAGAAATTTTTTAGTTTATCGATAATCAACACAATATTGGTTGATGAAACTTTTGATTAAATTTTCATTGATTTTGTCGGGATTGACATGAGAGACAGGGAAAATTATTTTCACACCTTCATCACAGCTTCCTGGTCCTTAAAGCACATCACCACAAGCTTGCTCACTTCTCTGGAATACCACGATCTGTCTATTTTTTTTATAGATATTTTCATGGACGATGCTCTTCTGAAATATCAATAGTTCCAAAGTTAGCAGTTCCATCGAGACTGGCCCTTTAAGGTTAGACCTCACATCCCCCTGTCGTTACTTTGTAGGCATGCTAAACATCCCTTCCCAGAGCTCGTTCATACAACGAACGGTAAAGTTGTGGAACTCCCCACCTCGCAAGGTGTTCCCTGAGGCATACACTCTTGCACAAATTTAAGTAATACATACACCAATGCCAGGATTTTTGTTTTCATGAGATCCAGATCGAAAAAAAAATGTAAAAAAAAACTGCAATCATAATATTTCATTATAACGTATCCGATACATTATTACCAAAAACAAAAACAACAGAACCAAGTAACACAAAATTATTATCTTCAAAAGAAATTTGCCATCTTGGTTATAGGCAGAGTCTTTAATGAATGTGTCCATTGTGAAATCGTTGATCTCAGCTAGGTGTAGTTCTTAATCAATTATAGTTTTTAAAATATTCTCTCTGCTGATGCAATACTAACTGAAAACATAATAATCGTTGTTCTCTGAGTTTTGTGATTTTTCTACACTTAGCGTGTAATTTTAGTGTAATTTTTTGGGTGTTAGATGGTCCCAGAAAACGCCTTTCTGCTGGGTTCTGAAAACTGTTTTCCGAAAATTCTGTTCTATTTTTTAAAACTCCTTTTGGAGGAGTAAGTGAATTATTGAATAACCATAAAAAATATACTCTTGAAAAATGAGCTCGAAAGTGATTTTGATTTCTATATCTTCAACTGCACCATTCGTATTGTTTTTATCAGTTTGTGAGATTTCCAACTGCTCATTAATACAATATGAACAAAGTTCGAAGGTGTTTATTGGGAAGTTCAATTCAGTGAAACAAATATTTCGGAAAATCCGAAAATACCCATCTTCTCACATACACTCACAAAGTGACACATTTGAGACAAATATCTCACAGAAAACGACTACGTTCCCCTAGGGATATATAATTATATCTGACGTCCATTTTTACAACATGCCTCTTGGTCACAAATATTGCATGTGCATACTAATTGTAATAAAGTAGTTGAATATTATCCATTAGGCGGTTGGAAATGACCAGCTGCACGTTTCATGTTTCTTGCCTCCCATCAGTACTGGGATACTTCAGGCAACATTAGAGTGGTCTTGTTCCACAAAATAAACAAATTTTTTTTTTAAACAAAACCCAGTGAAGACTGATTTAACATACATCATTCTCATTCATCTAATTAACGTGCCAATAATTTATTGAAATGTGTATTATTCATATTAACAATTGCAATAAAAGTAGATGATGATATTGGGGGGCTCCAAACTGGTCATCAAAAAGTTCTGAGAAATCATAATGCCACTCAAACGAGATGCAAAAATAATATATTTAGGAAAGTGGTATTTATAGAGAAAAATTATATTTTCAAGCACAGATTTGTGTCAACTCATTCAAATCAACTGAAATGAAATTCTGTAATTATTGAAATGCCAAGTTGTCCTAACGTTTATAAATTATCATCGAGTTGGCCAGAAATGAATTGTTTGATGAAATTAAAATGAATAAATACACTATTTCTTTAGTGGTCGTCAATGTAATAATGTTTTATGAGCTTAAAAAATATTATTTTATCATCACAGACCAAAATTTAATTTTGCTGTACACAAAAGCAGTTAGCAGCATACTAAGTCATAGTTTTCACCTACAGATTGTATACTCTTGAGAAAATACATTTATAATTTTTCAGCTTGGTTGGGATAGGTATAAACATAGGGTATAAATAAAAAAGTTTTCTCATCTGAATTATGAATAAATATATAATTCCAATATGAATACCAAATTCTGGTTACATATTTTTTCAAACGTTTCGATTGAAAATATCCATAGAAAACAACAACTACTGAGTTATTAATAATAATAATAATAAAGCAAGCCATTAGATCATTGAAACGATACACTCATTTTATATAAAATTACACTTATGATTGGTCAAAATGCAAGTGAGTCAAATGAAAAGCATACCTAAAAAAATCTTAATCAATAAATTAAAATCAGTATAATTACCCAGAATAATACTCTACTCTGAAGTAACACAATCAGCCCTATGCTGTATCACTTCCGTTAAAAATAACGTCACCGTTATTCGCCATTTCCGTTATTTTGCTATGATTATATAATAGACCTTGGCAAGTGATTTTCGAATCTGATTGTGCTCTATAACATGACCAAGATATTTGATTTTCTGCTCGAAGAAGGAACACTTGCTGCGATTAACGTGTAGGTCATGCTCAGTAAGACGTTTGAGACAGGCACGTAAGTTGTAAGCACATTCATCCAGTGTAGTTCCATGGCAGATTATATAATCTAAATATGATTCATACTATACTAATCCTTGGAGATCTTGCGAAATTACTCGGTTTAACTCAGCTGGCGCGTTTTTTTATCCCAAAACTGAGGCGGTTTGTCTCAGTGCACTCTCAGGACAGACTTCTAGGAGCATGCAAGCCTTGAATGAATCGATTTTGCAAAAGAACCTGGACCCACGCAAACTATGTAGAATATCATATATTCGTCTTATAGGAAAACTTGCAGAAATCAACCTTTCGTTAATCCCACATTTGCAATTCACACACAAACGTACTCCAACCATCTGCTTTGGGTATCACGACGAGAGGTGAACTCCAATCACTGGTTGTAACAGGCGTGATAACTCCTGCAGCTTCTAGCGAATCCAACTCCTTATCAACACGGGGATTACCAGCAACTTGGACAGCTAGATTAGTTAGGTTAGGTTGTGACCCCTCCTTTTACGATAAGTAATTACTAGCGTCTACCTAGAAAGTATCACTGATATTTCCTGAATTAATACCCTGCGCGCGCAACAGCCGATGAAAATGCCGAATTTTTATGAAACAAAATGAATGTATTGTATATATGACTATGAAACGGGCTTTACTATTGGAAACAAATCGAGTAAATAGACGATCGAAGGGTAAATTCACTTGGAAAAATTTTCATTAGTGCTATCTCAAACTAGTCAAAATATGAAATTTTTCGATGAATAGGACGGTGGCCTTCGGATTCGTTTTCAGGAGACAAAACTACGTAGGTTACTTTTTTCTATAATATACTTATCGGTCAGCATGCATTACGCACGTATGAATGTAAATGTACCTATATATCGAGGCGCTCCGATTAATTGACACAGCCTTTGAAAAAAACTTGCATTTTTCTGTGAGGACACAGCACTTAATCTCTTGCTAAATCATTCTCTTGAACTAATATCACCTTTATTCCATCGAACTGTAGAACAACAGATATTTCACCCTGTTACATTTTCCTCTGCCAGGCTTCATAATCAATAAAACTTATTTGAGTAATCCTAGATCAACATCTAGACAAGATAAATGCCCATTACTTCGAACTATCTATTGAAGGCAAAATACAATGTAATTTTTTCAGAGACGCACATAGAATTTTTTGCTATGAGGTGAAGTAGAGATTAGCGCGAAGATATCCACACTTTCGCAGCCACAGTTTCTTTTCTTAGCTGGAATTGACGAGTGACCATCTGCAGAGTTGCCACATCAGTTATCTTAACAGATATGTTCTCTATCAGTTTTTTGTTATTTGTAGCTAGAGAGGAGGGTAGCTTAATTCTTCAAGAAAGTATAGATATGTGTTAGATAAAAACCATGAAACAGTTGAAAAATTCCTACGACTACTACGAGTTCGAGAACGGTATCGATGGGATGACACTGGAAACTGATCTTATACAGTGTGGTGAAATATCATCCACTGCTAAACCGTACAGGACAGAAAAAAGTAAATAACTGAACAGAATATTCATTATTTTCGAAAGTACTACAAGTTCGAGAAAAATATTAATAGAAAATCAGTAAAAACTAAGATTATACAGTGTGGTGAAATATCAACAACTGCTAAACCGTACAGGGCAGAAAAAAGTAAATAACTGAACAGAATATTCATTATTTCCGAAACTACTACGAGTTTGAGAAAAATATCGACAGAATGTCAACAGAAAGAGGTATTATACAGGGCGAGCAATTAGTAAATATCTGAACAGTATAATCATTATTTCCGACACTACTACTAGATCGGGAACATTAATAATAGCATGTTGATAAAAACTGATATTATAGAGTGTGGTGGAATTTCAATTACTGCTAAATCGTACATGGCGAGCAATCAGTGAATAACTGAACAGAATATTCTTTATTTCCACTCTGTACTGTTTGGCAGTCGATGATATTTCACAACATTGTATAATATAAGTTTTAATTGACATTCCATCAATATTGCTTTCGAACTCGTAGTAGTTTCGGAAATAATGAATATTCTTTTGACTTATTTACTAATTGCTTGCCCCGTACGTTTAAGCTATGGATGAAATCTCACCACACTATATAGTATAAGTTTTTATTGAGATTCTACCAATTTTTTTCTCGAAATCGTAGTGGTTTCGGAAATGATTAATGTCCTATTAAGTTATTTACTGATTGCTCGCCCTGTACGGTTTAGCAGTGGTTGAAATTTCACCACACTGAATAATATCAGTTTCTATTGACATTATATCGATGTTCTTCTCAAACTCGTAGTAGTTTGGGAAACAATGAATATTCTGCTCAGTTATTTACTTTTTTCTTGCCCTGTACGATTTAGCAGTTGATGATATTTCACCACACCGTGAAATATAAGTTTTTATTGACATTCTATCAATATTTTCTTTGTACTCATTGTAGTTTCGGAAATAATGAATATTCCGTCCAGTTATTTATTAATTGCACGCCCTACGGATTAGCATTGGATGAAATTTTACCACACTGTGTAATAGTAGTTTTTATTGACATTCTGGGAATATTTTTCTCGAATTCGTAGTAGTTTCGGAAATAAAGAATATTTTCAACAGTTATTTATTAATTGCTCGCCCTGTACGGTTTAGCAGTGGATGAAATTTTTCGACACTGTATAATATTAGTTTTTATTGACACTCTCTCGATATTTCTCTCGAACTCGTAGTAGTTTCGGAAATATGAATATTCTGTTAAGTTATTTACTATTTTCTTGCCCTGTACGATTTAACAATTAATGATGTTTCACTACACTGTATAATATTAGTTTTTATTGACATTCTATTAATATTTTTTTCGAACTCGTAGTAGTTTTGGAAATAATGAATATTCTGTTCAGTTATTTACTTTTTTCTTGCCCTGTACGGTTAATCAGTTGATGATATTTCACCACACTATATAATATAAGTTTTTATTGACATTCTATCAATATTTTTTTGAACTCATAGTAGTTTTGGAAATATGAATTTTCTGTTTAGGTATTCACTATTTTCTCGCCCTGTACGAATAAGCAGTTGATGATATCACACCACACTGTATAATATTAGTTTTTACTGACATTCTATCATTATTTTTCTCGAGCTCGTAGTATTTTCGGAAATAATGAATATTCAGTTCATTTATTTACTCTTTTCTTGACCTGTACGGTTAAGCAGTTGATGATATTTCACCTCACCGTATAATATCAGTATTCACTGATATTCTATCAATATTATTCCTATTCGTAGTAGTTTCGGAAATAATGAATATTCAGTACAGTTATTTACTCTTTTCTCGCCATGTGCGGTTTAGCAGTTGATGATATTTCACCACACTGTATAATATTAGTTTCAAGTCAGTTTCTGTCGATATTTTTCTCGAATTCGTAGTAGTTTCGGAAATAATGAATATTCTGTCCAGTTATTTATTAATTGCTCACCCTGTACGGTTCAGCAGTGGATGAAATTCTACCACACTGTTTAATATTAGTTTGTATTGACAACCTATGAATATTTTATTGGAAGTCGTAGTAGTTTCGGTTATAATGAATATTCTGTTCAGTTATCTTTTAATTGCTCGCCCTGTACGATTTAGCAGTGGTTGAAATTTCACCACACTATATAATATCAGTTTTTATTGACATTCTATCAACATTCCTCTCGAACTCGAAGTATTTTCGGATATAATGAAGATTCTGTTGAGTTATTTATCAATTGCTCGCCCTGTACGGTTCAGCAGTGAATGAGATTTTACCACACTGTATAATATTAGTTTTTATTGACAAGCTACGAATATTTTTCTCGAACTCGTAGTAGTTTCGGATATAATGAATATTCTGTCCAGTTACTTATTAATTGCTCGCCCTGTACGGTTTGGCAGTGGATGAAATTTTATCACTCTGTATAAAATCAGTTGTTATTGACATTCTATCAATATTGTTCTCGAACTCGTAGTAGTTTTGGAAATATGAATATTCTGTTCAGTTATTCATTTTTTTCTCGCTCTGTTTAGCAGTTGATGATATTTCACCACACTGTTCAATATTAGTTTTTACGGACATTCTATCATTATTTTCCTCGAACTCGTATCAGTTTCGGAAATAATGAATATTCTGTTCAGTTAATTACTCTTTCCTCGACCTGTACGGTTTAGCAGTGAATGATATTTCACCACACTGTATAATATTAGTTTTTATTGACGTTCTATCAATATTTTTATCGAAATCGTAGTAGTTTCGGAAATAATGAATGTTCTGTTCAGTTGTTAACTTTTTATCAGTGGATAATATTTCACCACACTGTCTAATATCTGTTTCTGTTGACATTCTATCGATATTTTTCTCGAACTCGTAGTTCTTTCGGAAATAATTAATATTCTGATCAGTTATTTACTTTTTTCTATCCTGTACGGTTTAGCACCGGATGATATTTCACCACACTGTATAAGATCAGTTTCCACTGTCATCCTATCGATATCGTTCTCGAACTCGTAGTAGGCGTAGAAATATTTGAATATTTCGATGTTTTTTATCTAACACATATCTATAGTTCCTTGAAGAATTAAGCTACCCTCCTCTCTAGCTGCAATTAGAGGTAGTGGATTTTCTCAAGAGCTATGACAGAGGACAAATTTAAGTATCGGCAATAAGTGTGAGTTTGAGATATATTCAACGTCATAGCTCTTAAGAAAATCCACTACCTCTAACAAAAAAACTGATAGAGAACATATCTGTAAAAATAACTGATGTGGCAACCCTGTAGACGGTCACCCGTTAATTCCACCTATGAAAAGAAACTGTGGCTGGGAAAGTGTGGATATCTTCACGCTAATGAAGTGTGGTATATGTGATAATGGGGCAATTGGGAGGGTAGGTATGAAAATCGCTATTTGAATACATATGCTTGTTGATGCTTTTGAGACTTCTTAATTGTATACACTTATCTAACAAGCAAGCAGCACGCTGAACAGTTTTAAGATTCAATTTGCGTGATGAATAACTATTGTGTATTAGTATGGTATTGTAGGCCGAGGAAATGACGAGACAACGAGGTACATGATCTATCAATTCATTACTACTATCAATGTCAAAGTATATTACTACGTTAGTCTGCAATAATACATGGACAACGTGAACAAGACATTCTCCACCACTAATCGGAAACATAACAAGGCAAATGACTCAAAAAATTGCTAAATAGGAACAAGAACTTTTGCCACAGTCTCTTGTCTCAACTGGAATCTCGAAACCTCTCTGGTAGTCTCCTTGTGCGAACAGGTGACGGGGTTGTGCGGGAAGACGTGACTGATGGCGGCGAACCTTGATGGTTCGACGTAGATTGATGACAGCAAGAAAGAAAACGGGGAACTCTGAAGGACTGTGTGGGACCAAAGGAAACTGTCTTGTCAGGGAGTACCAGCGTGTCTCGAAGCTGATTGATATGACGTTTCAGTGTCCTCCCTGAACCATCCAAATGAACCAAATAATGTCTTTGTCCGTATCTCTGCACAACAACACCAAACTCCCAGACTGAAGATGCGTATCTGCACTAGAAGAACCTCTTGGTATACTGCGTGGACTGTAAAGCATGAGACTTAATCGGGACGATATGAACACGCCCCCTATTTCTCTGACGACTCATCCTAAGGGTGATTGGGCGCTTTGGCGGGTCCGATCTGGTGAAGGCACATTGTTCACAACCTTTAACCAGTCGTTCGATTTGGCTATCAATACTGGAACAATAAACCGGGCAAGTTGCTTCATTTCCATGATTTCAAGATGCGTTTCTTGTAATTATGTGAGCACTTGACTACGAAGGAATGCGGGAATAACAATGCGGTCTTGACGAAAAAGAGTCCCATCATGAAGCGTATATTCGGAATCCATACACTCATTCCTGAGCGACTCAATCATTCTTTTGACTTCAGGATCTTTGCTGGTTTCACCGCGTAATGTCTCAAAAGTTACCTGATGGCTCGAAATTTCTCAGCAAAAATTTGATTGACTTCTCCGATCTATGAATGCGAAAGGTTGGCACACTGAAGCACGTGACAGGCAACCGACATTATCATTCTCTTTCCCTGATTTGAAACGCACTTTGTAGTCGAAGTCTGAGAGGAAAGACGTATAGCGTAGTAGGCGGGCAGTAGTTATCTGTGGCAAGCACTTGTTGTGTTGAAAAATGCGGGTAAGTGCCTCTTTGCCTGTGACAAGGGTGAATGGCCTGACGAAAACGTAATTGGAAAAGTGGTTTACTCCGAAAACAATAGCCAGAGCCTCACTAAATAACTGGCTGTTATTGGTTTCCGATGCCGTCAACGGGCGGGATGCGTAGGCAATAGGCTGTTCAGCTCTTTTCACAGGATGGCTGAGAACAGCAGCAACACCATCAGGACTGGTATCGCACATCAGAATCACAGGCAAACTCGTATCAAAGGGTGTCAGAACCCTGTCGCTACAAAGTTCATCTTTCATTCTCAAAAAGGCAGGCTCACTCACTTATCCATGAAAATCTTCGGTTAATCCGCAACAGGCGTCGAAGCGGGTATGACAGTGACGAAAAATGCGGGATGAATCGTGAGTAATACGCGAGGAGTCCAAGAAAACGACGAACTACATCTGCATCTTTGGGACGTGACATTTCATTAACAGCTCTGACCTTGACAGGTGATTTTCGAATCTGATTGTACTGTAAAACATGACCAAGATATTTGATTTTTTGCTCAAAGACGTTTGAGACAGGCACGTAAGTTGTGAGAACATTCATCCAATGTAGTTCCATGGCAGATTATATCATCTAAATATGATTCAGACTTTATTAACTCTTGAAGAACTCCCGAAATTACTCAGTTGAAATCAGCTGGCGCAGTTTTGATCCCAAAACTGAGGCGGTTCATCATACACTGTGTCCGTAAAGTATGGAACAAATTCAATTCTAGCTAAACAGGTCATTTTAAGAAATAATCCTGAAACACGTCGATTTTTGATTTTAATTTACCGTATTTGAAAATAATAATCTAATATACACGGTGACTTACGTTCGAGTAATGACGTCACCGTAATTTTTTTCAAATGGTTCACCCCCATTTTGTCTCAATTTTCGGATTACTCTAGCTGAGCTGATTCCAAAAATGTATCACATATTGATTCCAATTGGTACATTTGGTAATTTCGGTTTTGCTAAAATATTTGTTCTAACGATACCTATCTCTATTCTGATACATGTTCAAAGTATGATCATTGGGATCACTTTCGGTTTAATCGGAAGAGAAAATCTTGACACTAAATGTTCAAAATATGCTTCTTATGCAAAAAGTGTTTTAAATCGTCCAAAATTTCTATAGGTTGTTGAACTCGGCCTTCTGAACAAAAGTTACCGTGAGCACACCAAAATTATGGGTATAGTTTACGAGATACATAGTGTTGAAGTTGTAAAATGTCGCTTTTAGGCCATTATTGACTGAACTTCAATGGTATTGATATCACCAAATTATTAGTGTGTTTTTTATCTTTACCATAGTATTACTCTCAGTGAGAGCAAGAGTGTGTTTCCTGTGTATTTTTTCAAACAATATACTGAATAAAACATAACGTTTTCCAAGTTACGAGAAATTGAAATCATTTCAGAATGAAGCATCAACGTCCTAAGTAGGATCGTATGATAATTGATGTTTTTGTGTTGGATATATTCGATGAGATCGGCTGAACCCATAATATGTGTTGATTCATTTTCATTTTATACACAGAAGGGATTGAAAGTATATATGTCTCCGTTATATTGCTTCTAATTATGTGGTTCAATCAACTCAGAGCATCGATTATATGTGCCATTAGACGACTTGACAAAATGTTAATTTTAAGTAGTATATGGTGTGACTCAAGAATAAACGAAACCAATATTACCAAAAATTACAAAAAATACCCTGTATAATCAACTGATCGGTTAATTCCTCTGATTCCTTCGTTTTAACAGAGAAGTATAATATAAACTTGTGTATCAATTACATATGCCTCGTTTTTGTTCTATGGATGAAGTTGCTGAGAGATCGAATAATAATTGTTTTGAAGCATATTTGAAATTAATTCCTGACAAAACGACCTCCACATTTTTTTCTCACTGCGAGTGCTCTCAGATTTTGGATAAGAATAGCCGCCATCATTACAAACATATTGATTGTTGCGAATAGTAACACTGGGAGAGTTCTTACTTCTGAACTAATGAAGAATGCTCTGTTTGACATATTACTTTTTGTAATCAGACTGAAAAAATTTCAGCAGATTCGAATGGAGTTTATTGGCATTTGAAACCTAAATTGAAAGGTAACAATATTGTTTTTTTTATGTTCTACGAAAACTGGACATATACAGGGTGGCTAAGGAAGTATTGCCTACGGAATATCTCAGTTATTGTATGAAGTAGGTTTGTGAAATTTGGAGCGTCGATACAATGACATAACAGCTAGAATTTGAGCATATTGACATGTCAAAGTTAACTTCCGGTCTGACCGGAAGTAACATCAACTTTCTTATTTTAAATGGAAACCCTTTTTATTTTTCATTTCGCTTTATTCAGCATTCAATTCCCTTTCTAATGACATATCACAAGTTGGTATCTAACCAGAAACTAGATCAGAAAAAAATTATTATTGAAATTCACCGAGTAGGCCGTGGAAGCAAAATGAAAGCCAAAAATTGAAAAGTTGGCTATGGAAACCATACGTCACTTGATAACAGTTGCTACTACTGTGATATTTCATTTCCATTCGTCGGCGTTATAAAAAGCCGCCAAAAAAAATATTGGAAAAATTGGGAAAAAAACAATACTCTGTAGGTCCATAACTTAAATAGGAACATACAACTTTTTCTTGTCTGTACTATTCAGCATAACCATTCCTTTCTAATACAATTATTATTATTCAAATAACAAAACAGATTATCGCCATACGCAAAAATAACATTAAAAATAATGTGGAATGATAAATTATATCCTGTAGGTTCTAGGTAAAATAGGAACATAGACGTACTTGGTCTGTGCCATCGTCCATAGATATTCTAATATCTACCTATGGACGATGTTTGTGCTATTCAGAATAATCATTCCATTGCAATAATCATTCGAACCAAAATATTAACAAGTAGGCTGATTAAGATGTATTTTGGAATGAAACAAAAAAGAAACGAGAGCTCTCACTAACGCTGCTATCCAAATTATTTTGACGTTCGAAGTAATGTTTTTGATTCTGCCATTTTGAAAGGGTTTGGAAATCGAAATCAGTTAGTGGAATATTCAAAAAATGCCCCGTTATTAATGAGGAAACTGAAATTAATGTATTAGCTTCAGTACAATATGATAGCACAATTTCCTCAAGGCATATTGGCGCCGAATTAGCTATAAGTAAGGACTCTGCTAGGAAAATTTTGAAAAAACATCGATTTGAATCCTTCAAGTATCAGTTGCATCAACATTTGTATGAAAATGACGGTGAAAGGCGCCTGGAATATTGTAATTGGTTTCTTCGACAAAATGCTGAGAATCACCTATTTAACTATTATATCTTGTTTACGGACGAGTCAAGATTTACCAACAATGGATTATTTAACAGGAATAATACAAGGTAGGTACTGTACTTTATTTGGATTATTGTCGATAGTCGAAGTGCAAAGTGCTAAAAGTGTGAACGGTATTTTGTTTCAGGTACTGGGCGATAGAAAACGATCACCGTTTTCGACAAGGTGGCTTCCAGGAGAGATTTGGTGTGAATGTTTGGGCAGGAATAGTTGGAACTCATATTGTTGGCCCCATTCTTTTTCAAGGCCAACTAACCGGAGAGAGATACTTTAATTTTTTAACAAATGAAATTTCGGAATTCATTAACAACCTACCAGCGGAAATAACTGAGAGAATGTACTTGCAGCAAGATGGCGCCCCTCCGCATAATTCAAGAATAGCGAGAAATTATCTTCAAAATCGCTTTCAAGAGAGTCTTATAACAACCCATGGTCCAGTCAGGTGGCCACCAAGGTCACCTGATCTTACTCCGTGCGACTTTTTCCTATGGGGGCATCTTAAAAATAGGTTGTATTCCACACAGCCTACAACTCTACATGAGCTAGAAGTAAAAATTCGTAGAGCTTTCCAATATATCACGCCCCAAATGTTGAGAAACGTTTTACATGAAAATATCACCAGAGTCAATAAATGTATTGACGCTGAGGGAATGCATTTCGAACATTTGTTTTGAATTTATTTTATCTTTAATCCTATCAATTTGAATTTTTTTTTTCGATAAATCTGTTTTTTTGTTATTTGAATAATAATAATTGGATTTTTTGGTATTTCATTTCAAAAAATTACTTTTTATTATATCATTAGAAAGAAATGGTTATGATGAATAGTACAGGCAAGAAAAAGTTGTATGTTCCTATTTAAGTTATGGACCTACAGAGTATTGTTTTTTTCCCAATTTTTTCAATATTTTTTTTGGCGGCTTTTTATAACGCCGACGAATGAAAATAAAATATCACAGTAGTAGCAACTGTTATCAAGTGACGTATGGTTTCCATAGCCAACTTTTCAATTTTTGGCTTTCATTTTGCTTCCACAGCCTACTCGGTGAATTTCAATAATAATTTTTTTCTGATCTAGTTTCTGGTTACATACCAACTTGTGATATGTCATTAGAAAGGAAATTGAATGCTGAATAAAGTGAAAAGAAAAAAAATAGGGTTTCCATTTAAAATAAGAAAGTTGATGTTACTTCCGGTCAGACCGGAAGTTAACTTCGACATGTCAATATGCTCAAATTCTTGCTCTTATGTCATTATATCGACGCTCCAAATTTCACAAACCTACTTCATACAATAACTGAGATATTCCGTAGGCAATACTTCCGTAGCCACCCGGTATAGAAAATTCTCTGTGTCCCACAAAATTCCATACCCCTGTGGAATGAAGAGAAATCAGGAAAATTAACTGATTGGTTTCCTTTTTACAGGGTATCTATTTTTGGTAATATTAGTGTCGTGTATACTTAAGTCACACTATATGATATTCATTACTTATGGTCTGTCGAGTGGACATATGGCACATATAATTGGTGCGCTGAATTGATCAAATCACTTAATATGAAAGAAATATAACAGAGACACGTATTCTTTCAATCTCCTCTGTATATATAAAAAATACACATAACTTGGATTCAGTCGATCTCGTCGGATATATTCAGCACGAAAACTTCATGTTTCGTACCATCCAACTTATGAAGTGGACGCTTCCTTCTGAAATTCGTTTCGTTTTCCGTAACTCGGAAAAAGTCATGATTTACCCTGTATATTGTTCAAAAACATGCTTAGAAAACATACTGTTGCACACTAATAATTTCGTGATATTACCACCAATATAGTTCACTTATGAATGGCCTGAAAGTGACATTTTACAACTTTAACACTCTGTATCTGGTAAACTATACATATATAGAACTTTCGTGTATCTACACTAACTTCAGAAGGCCCAATTCAACAACTAATTGAAATTTTGGACAATTTGACCAAAAGACTTTTTACTTTAGAAGTGTGCGTGGGCCTTTCATTTCGATACATTCCTAAATTAACAATAATAAAGGGGCGTGTTATGTCTGGATTAGATATAAATAAACGAATTTTCAATGTCTGGTGTACTTAAGTCTATTGTAATTTGAAACTCTTAATTGAATTAGTTGAATAACAATAGTCATACTGTGTGTTACTTCCATAAAATTAAGTTGATTAAACATTGCTAAAGTCATACGAATAAATGATCTGTAAGGTACGTTGTTGACATTTTTATCGGTTTAGTTATTGAAAGAAGACCATAGAACTACTCTCCCTTTGATTATTAAAAACATTTCTCACTTATCCATGGAAATTGTTTGTTTTGAAGTGAAACATTGGTTGAAATAAATTGTTCATACTTTAAGGAAGGCCTGAAATGAATTATAGAAAAAAGTTGACGAAAGTTATCCGAAATTCGTTGGCATATGTCGTGACAGTAGTTCTTTTATATTGAATAGTGACTTGAAATACCTATGGTAAGGATTATGAAGGAAGCCTTGGATTTCAATTCATTATTTATTATTGAAGGATAACGAAACATTTTCAAGAATTATTTTGTCTGTCGGTAATGATGTGTACCTTCTTATTCACAAGAGCTGTTATCACTTTTCCTTGGAAATTATGATATTCCGCGTGCATCTTGACGAGTAATAGTACGCTGTTCGTTTAGTACCATGAAGTAGTTTAAGTTCTCTCTCACACTATCAAAGTATACTCCAGATCGTGTTCCATTAACAGTCCTGAAATCAGTGAATTGATTCTATGAAAGTGAATTCTCTGAGTGGCCCAATCCTATATACCAAATAAAAGCACTTTGAAAATGAACATTTACAAATACTATCAAAAGACCGCCAAAATCTTCAGAAAAAAATATCAGTAAAATCGCATGGTACATAACATAATGCTATAATAGTAACTATTTTTAGTGTCGAATAGTTTTCAGCTGCCAAAAAGTTTCTCGTGTTGCAAATGAAAAATTTTCAAGAAAATTATCTACCTAATGGAGTGAATGAAGCAGCGAGTAGAGCTAAGTACTTTTGATTTGCTGCCGAAAAAGTTCCGACAGCAGTACAAAATTGCTTACCAAAAAAAAGTGAGTGACTTTTGATAATGGTTTCTCAAAATGACATTTTCAATAAAGACAGATGGTGTTGGGAGCTAACTTTCCATGGTGTTTGTTGAAAAAAATTAATATAATGTTATTAATTAATATTATTCAAATGAAGAATTTTGATGAGGTCGAAATACCTCCGCCTTACATATCCATAAACCAGAAATAAGTCATTGTTCGTTACTTCAGAACATGTTTTGTTAGTCTATTTTTCATTATCATTTTAGTCTTCGTTGGATTTTTTTGCTTCAATTATTTGGAACTCGCCGATATATTTCTCAAGATTTGTTCGATTTTATGCAGTAATTTCTCCTGGAGTATGTGCTAATGAGGAGTGCTTTTTGATGTTGAGCTCTGGGGGTTATAATTCTGGTGGGATAGGTTGACTCTGATGTTGTCTGATCTATCCCAGCACTGACGAGAGGCCATGACCTTGAAACATTGATTTTTTCTGAGTATTGAATGAGTGTACTCAAGTGGTCCTATCATTTTCATGGATTGAAATAACTTTTTCTTGTGAACATTTTATAATCTCTTTTCAATTTGGAACATTTCATTCCTGGTATCAACCCTGCGGGTCAGGCACGGTGACTATGAGACCTAGCGGAATTTGAAACATTTGGCAGTTTCCGGTAAAATAATATACTGTCTCCTCGCTCATCTGAGTACCTTTCCAGTTGATACTTCACTGTCCTATGTGGAAGTTTGTCTCTTAGTATTTTAAAATTATTACAAAAAATCTGTCAGACCCGGTACCCGGCTTAATGTTATGTTAAAAAATATTTTCTGAATTACACATTTTTTTTATTATTCACTGTTCTTATTGTTTACGAGAACTTGCCCTCATTTTGACTACATTTGAAGCGACGGTAAATTGTGAAACGAAGTGCCGAGTGTAGTAAGAGAGAGAAGACTAGAGGTTGCTGGGACACAAAATCAGGAAGAACCACCTGGACCAAAAAAAAGGAAGATTCTGAAACAATTTCATTGGAAAAAAATCCAAACATTCATTTGTCTGTCCCATCTCCAAGTTTGGTGTCTTATGAGCTCCAATGATACTGTTACTAAACTTTTTATTTCTAACTTCACTGACTAAACAAACAACTACTTCACTGACAAATAAAACACTTGGATCTATACAACAATACAACTAACTAAATATTCCAAACACTTCTATACTTCTTCAAAAACTGCTTATCACTTCTTCATAAACTTCTTAATCATTAATCATTTTAACTTTCCTTAAACTTCGCTTTATATAGTCCAGGCGTGCAACTAGATGTTTCGCGATTCTGGTCTAGATTACTCACCCTCTTAATTTTGATCGTCCCGATCCAATAATGTGTCGTTGTCTCCATTAAAATGTTTGAGTCTTTCTAGGCGAACGACCTTCATTTTCGCTCTCGGGCTGCGTTAAATCCTATTTTATTCTCTTTACTATCGTATAGGGTCTTTCCCAAGATGGTGTTAATTTGGGAGACACCCCTTTCTTACGACGAGGGTTGTACAGCCATACTCGATCTCCTTCCACCAGTATTGGCCTTAAGATCGTATCGAGCCTTCATTCTGTCACTGGTTATCTTCAACCGTTGTCTTGCAAAATCGTGGATCCCATTCAAACTATCTCGCAGTTCGTCTGCATAATCCTGTATCCCTTTTTCTCCAGCACTTGGTGATCCGAACTCCAAGTCACAGGGCAAACGAAGTTCTCTCCCGGAGATAATGCTGGCTGGGGTGAGCTTTGTGGAATCGTGTACAGAGGCCCTATAAGCCATCAAGAATAGTGGAACATGTCGATCCCAGTTCTTTTGGTGCCCCTCTACTACTTTGGAAAGATGTTCTTGCACAGTCCTGTTGAACCTTTCAACCAAGCCATCAGACTGTGGGTGGAGGACCGTTGTTCTGGTCTTGCTAATTCCCATCAATTCACAAACTTCCTTGAATAAATTTGATTCAAAATTTCTTCCTCGAACGGAATGTAGCTCCATAGGGACTCCAAACCTTGAAAACATGTTATCCACTAGAGCTCTTGCCACTGTGGATGCTTCTTATGCAAGGCATAAGCTTCAACCCATTTGCTAAAGTAATTCATGGCAACGAAAATGTATTTTTGCCATCATTCGTCATCCGAAACGGTCCTGCTTCATCGATGGCGGTTCGTCCGAAGGGAGCACCTACATTGTATTGTTTCATCTCTCCTCTCGATCTTGTCTTGGGACCTTTGCTTGCTTCACACTTCGGACATCTTCGGCACCATCTCTCTACATCTTCACGACATTGGACCCAGTAAAATCTCTGCCGTATTTTATCCAACGTCTTATTCACTCCAAAATGTTCACCTGATTTGCTGCCATGAATCTCCTCCAAGACATCACATATTCTCGACCTAGGCACAACCAATTGAGAAATCACTTTTCTGCCGTCGGCTGATTCCCACAATGCCTTGAAACCTGGTGATAATAAGGAGATTTCCTTCCAGGTGGGCCTTTCCGCTCCGCTTTCCTTCCATCATAGAAAATCTGCAACGTTTGGATCACTTTCTGGTTCCTGCCTCATTTTTGTTATGGTCCAGTTGTCGTCAACCATTATTCTCACTTGGTTGATTCCTTCGCGACGTTCAATTCACAATGCTCACAGGTATCCAAACAAGGTATTCTAGACAAGTTCTCGAGGAGAGCTATCTGGTTTTCGATGAGTCCTTTCACCTCCTCTCGCACTGTATCCACTTTATTATTGAGCTCATCATCGATTTTTTTTGACGTCTTCCTTCAGTTCTTCTTCCAGTTCCTCCATTTGTACTTCGATTTTCTGTAATACATGTTGGAAGAACTTGTCTTGACGTTCTAGAACCTTCTGGAAGTCTGTTTTTCTTTGTTTTTCTATTCGTTCCAATTAATTTTTTTGTTGTTCGAGAAGTTTCTTTCCTTTCATCCGACCGTCGCACTTCCTCTTCCTGTTTTTCCTTTTCTCGTTCTCGTTTTTCATCTTCTCGTTCATTTCTCTGTTCGTCGAGAATTTTCTGGAGTGCCTCTACTCGTTCTTTCTTTTCCTCCAACCGATGCGTTTCTTCTTTTTGTTTTTCCTCCTGGCGCAGCTTTTCCTCTTCTTGTTTTTCCTCCTGGCGCCGCTTTTCTTCTTCTTGTTTTTCCTCCTGGCGCCTTCTTTCCAAATTCGCAAATTGAATTTGGAAAAAATTTCACAATGTCCTCCATCGTATCGTACGATGTACTCCTCGTATCCACCTTAAATAGTATAAAAATAGTTTCTGTTCGGACACCAATGATACGATTTGCTAAATAATAAGCCGAGCACAATTCTAAACTGTTTATGTCTAACTTCACTGAATAAACATACAATTACTTCACTGACAAATAAAACATTTAGATGTATACAACAATACAACTAACTAAATATTCCAAAAGCTTTATACAGTGTCTTTCAAAAGTATCGGAACGGTCTCATATTTCAGAAACGGCCCTGAGAAACCTTACGAAAATTTCGACAAGGAGGTTTTTGATGATGCCCGATTCAATGGTGATATCAGCAATGTTGCCAAATCAACAGTTCTTCAGATATTGAGGGTAACTCAATTCTTTCAAATAGAACACCCTATTTATTTTCATTGCAATCAATTCAGCAACGCCTCATTACCCATGTCTCCAATCTGATTTAAAATTAATACTGTTTTCGAAATATGACAACATGGCTTTTCATTGCAATCAACCAGATGCTTCGTGATTATGCTCTAGATTACTCACGACAGAATTCCACCCAAATAATAATCTCTTCTTGGAAGTAATTATCGACGATCCGCTTGCGAGTCGACCCAGCGGCGTAGCTAGGGGATTTTTATCAATCTTGTAACGATACAAAAAATCATCAATTATCATTAATTAGTAATATTTATACACATTTTCATCAAAAAATAACATTTAAGTTATGTAGATATTCTTTAATACTCCATTTCGAATAAAATATTATTCCATGTTTTATTTTTTTCAAGTAATTTTTTATTGAATACTATATTTTACAAAATGTTCCTATTATATTTTTCTGCATAATAATAGTTTTTCTTCTTTGAATAAAAATAAAACTTGTTGATATTATTATTGATGGTTTCTGAGACCTGACGCCCAGTCTCATGTTCTCGCAGGTTTAAGCCATAGAAAAAAATCATAGAGAAAAACTGTGGATGATTAATTGGAGATTTCCACAATAACATTGCATTTCTTGAGAAGACATTGTTCAAACAATGCATTTTCGAAGAATTGCCAGTGCATTGTTGATGAAGGTTCAATATATTTCAGGAAAATGAAGTGTTCTATAGTTTGTAATGGCTAATTTCGTGTAATTTTCAGAGAAAGCTACAATAAAATGATTAGCGGACTGATGGTCAGCCAACAAGATGGCAGCGACTCACATTCATATGCGAGGAACCACGAGGAAATATCCATATATGCAACACTAACCTACTTAACGTTTGTAACAGACATTATAAAATTTATTCTATGTCTATGTGTAGTAGTTGTCGATATATTCTTAATTATCAGTATCAGTAATTTTGATGGAATACGAACAAAAACATTCAATCTCACACACATGGTGGTAACTCCATTGTTATGGTTCTTTCTTGAAACGACTTCGTTGTCCACATATATTATATATATTGGTCCAGATATATACTGCATAATAATGCAAATAGAAGCATCTTGTATTTTGTTCTGCCATCTATTTTCTTTTGGTCTGGCGTTACACTGGTTATCGTTGACTCATCAGGAAACACTGGGATTAAGATTCAAGTGGATTGAAAAATACTTGATTCCTATAATTTATGTTGTAGGTATTGTGAAATTCGTGATTCAGAGTGGGTTTTGTTTCACAGTTCATTGGAGGATTAGATACATTATTGGACACACAGTTTACGCAGTCATTTTAATTTTTCTTGGAATATGTAATTATGCTGAACATATTGGAGAGATTGTAAAAGACACAGAAGCATCGTCCGCATTATCAATTGCTACTATCATGATATTTTTTTGGGTTCCATTATATTTGCATAGAGCGTTCTTTTATATCACCGAGGGCACAATAATTTTAAGATATGTACTTCTATTCACGATGTTTATTCCAGAATTGTTGGCTTATGGTTGTCCTATCATTGTAGCAGTCATGCTTAGCTTACAAGCTGTATGCTGGAGTCCATTTAAAAAATCATTTGGCAAAAACAGATAAGAGTTTTTTTTCGTTGTCATGGATAAAATAAACGCTCCTAGCGTGCGTAGCCTATCTCATTAATTTATTCGTGAACAGGTGCAAAAGTAGTCGAAAAAATTATATACAAGTGTTCATAAGTCCAAAACTATTAACTTATTTGATAGAAAACCATTCATCAAACTTGTTTAGAATTCAACGTAGAATGTAATAATGCAATGAAATACAGGGTATCCCATTTAAAACCAAACTTAAACCATTAAAGAGATCGAATGAAACCCTACAACTTATGTATTTAACATTTTTTTGTAATATGTAGAATAAAGAAGTTACAGGGGGGCGACGGACTTTTGGTCCTCACTGTATAAATCTCCAATTTTTGTACCCAATTAAATTCATTATATTGTAAATAACTCATATATCATTTGCTTAACTGAATAAAGTATATTGTTTATATTGTGTTATGTTGTGGTTTATTTACTTATTTTTTCCCTTACAAAAATTTACCCCACACATACTCGAATTTCTTCGCAGATTCATATAGCGATCTGGAGGTATTAACTGAAATAACAAAACATCACATCCACAAATTAGGTGGTCATTAGGTCCCAGCATCCTGTGACTAGAGCAGACGAAGTGAACCAAAGGTAACGTATGATTCTGCATCCTTCTCGCTAGGATTTATGCCGGTTTACAGCCAGAGCAGTGCCGAGCACTGACAAAAAGTGCTTCAAACACTAAACACTAAGCTCTTTTCAAAAGTGCTTCAAAATCTCGAGCACTAAGGACTTTTATTTATAAAATCTTCGCGACTACCAAGCACTTTTAAGAAGTAACTTTAGTTAGCAAGCATTAAGCTCTAAGCAATTCTGTTAGATCCTCGGGTTACTTTTTGGCATACACTGTACGGATGTGCACTGCGCTGAATGGTTGATTGATGACAGATTCACAGTAGGTCGAATACATGAACATCGAGAAAACGCTTTTACTTATACTTCTTGCAACAGACCTATTCATTTCGTTGAGTGGTGTGAGAGACAAACCTGTAGTTCAAATATCTGCTAGGGTTCATTCATATCAGAAAACTTTTGAAAAAATAACATGGCAACTTCATACTTAACCTTCTAGTAGTCGCGTACCTGTCATAGAGACCAGGTTTTTTTCTATCTTGGACATACATTTATTGAAAGTGGAACAAACTATCCTTATCAGTAGCTGCAACGACTAGCGGTACCTATCGATAGTACAAATTGGACTGGCGTGGGATATTTCCATACTCTTTTACATAATATACCGGTGTGGGAGACCAGCGCGTCTAATCATGTTATAATTTTTTTTTGGGGTGCGGTAAGTAAATGATTCAGACAAAGTAGTAGACAACACGACAACTAGTTAGATGTCGCAACTACAATCTACCAGAATAACAGAGACTAAAATAAGACAAGACACTCTCTCCATCTGCTCAAGCAGAGGATAGATGATGTCCACAAGGGGAAGTTGCGTCCCAACTTATGTGGAGTATACCGAATCCTCTGCGGTTTGACCGAGATCAGTATATTGTGTCAAGACTATGGGGATGAAATATTCATAATCAAGAGAGGCAAGTTCGAGAATATTTCCCTCACAGGCACGTGCCTGAAAACAAGGGTTTGCTGTTATTAGTGTATTACATACCTGGTGACAATGAGACTAGGGCCATGCCAATAGTTCCTTCACTTATCAACCGATTCAGATGAAATTTGGTAAATAGGTTTGAGACAAAATTTCGGATTGTCAAACATATGAAAACAAAATGGCCGACATCCAGCTTTGCCAGAATAGCCACCAACTTCAATTTTTCATTTGAAATACCCTGTATGTTTGATGTTTTTTGGATTCCACAGCTCAAATTGCATACGACAGTGTTGCCAAATTTTCATTTTGTTTAATATCATGTCAAAAGTGAAATGCAGCATGTCAGTAGACGAACAACACACAGCTGCAATGCTGTGTCTTCTTCTGTCACATGGGATGGTTCGCTGGGTCCTCACTGCGCACGTATCCACTCGAAGCAATATTTCACTTTTTAAAACACGACAACCGCAATTCAGGACTGATTTTTTTGCAGACATATACCACCGTGTTCGTAATGGAATAATCTTTATTTCAACTTAATTTTAATTCATTATCCAGACCAGTGCAAGTTACAAGTATCGATTTACCTTTTAGTACCTGCCTATCCAAGAGTTGTGACGGGACAAAAATAGTCAACCTAAAGTTTGCATATTCTATAGGCTTCATACTTTTGACCAGTGAAATGTGTAATAAACCGTGGTCATTTGTCCCTGGACTATATTTTCAGCCAGCTTCGGCGAGAACTAATTCGTTGAAGAAATCGTATTTCATATCAAACAATTAAAAAATATCTCCAGTGGAAAGGATCTGTAACCATAAATGTTGTTTAGTCTAAGACGTCTTAAAATATCAAAGCCGATCGTGATACATGGAAAGATCGTTGAAAGATTTGATTTCTGCTGATAGGAAGAAAATTCTGCGTAGGAAGTTTGAGAAACTGAGTTGGTCTTAGGTCCCAAAGAAGATAGAGCAAAGAGAGGACTTTTCAGAAGCGATAATAATATGGACAGGGACTAAGTGGAAAAAGATTGACAGAAAAGTGATAAGTCAAATTTGATTTGATTTGATAAGAGTGAATCTAAATTTCTGGATGGAGTGCAGACGAAGTGAGCCGTTTACCAGACTCGGGAATAACCCCAGACACGTAAGAAAACTGTTTCTGTGTAATAATCATTCTAATATTTTTATACCTGATTCGAAAAAGTTGCTATAGTGTGTTTGAGTATATGTAAATGTGAATAAGTAGACATCGCCGATTTTTCTAGACCAAACCGTTCGTAGGGGAAAACCTTTTTTATTCTATTTTAGAAGTTAACTTGGCTCCAAGAGGTAGAAAGTAGGCATATTGATTTTGATGAGTTATTTATGAGATGATAGAATAACTTAGTTACCTTCTTCTGAGAAGTTTTTATTTAGTTTTTTATTACATACAGGGAACGCTCGACTTATCGAGGCCCTGACAGTTTTTGTCAAAACAAAATTTATTTATTTCTTATTAAATTTCGGTCTTATTAAAAGATTGTGTATAATTTTATATCCCTCTACCCAAGAAAACAAGTGAAAACAAAAAGAATCAGGAAATTCCACAATAGCTGAGCAAAGTAACAATAAAGTCTGTCCCGTTTGCTGGATAGCCGAACCCGGCCTATAGAATAATTCAGACAGACAAAATCAGATCAAAAATTAAACTTTATTTTACCATCAAGCCTGACTTCTCCGGGTCAGGCGAATTTAGTTCTTTACGGAGTGGTGACAAAGCAAGCTGCCCTATATATTGATCTGGTTTTGCGCTGAGCCTAAAAAGATCCTTTCAAAAGGAAACTAGAAAAATTGGGTCTGGAGAAACTTTTTCTCCAGCCTCATGTAGAGTCAGTGAAACTCCAAGGAAGGCCAAGAGAAGCAGAAATAAGATAATACAGATAAAACCAGTTTTTCTATTAATATAAAATATTGCGACGGAAGGGGTTTAACGTTAGGTGATAGCCCGTTGAATTTAGTTCCAAATTTTATTATCATAAAAGTTAAGTGTATCAACGTCGAGTATTACAAATGTTGAAAAAAAATTATTTCTAAATTGTTCATTAATCATATTCTGGACTTCAATTTTTTAGTCAACCCATTTGGAATATATTTATTGAGATATTTAATTTGACATAAAATACTTTTTATCTATCAACCAGCTCGACGAAGGTCATTTTATACTAGGATCTTAGACTACTACAGCTTTCATAAATATCTCCCAATATCAAAACAATTTCGTTTTTTTTTTTGCTGAATTAACTTGGGAATATTCATCTAAAACTTATTGGAATCATCACCGTCACTATTATTAGTAGTGAAATATTACAGAAATACATATTTCAAGGTTATTCTAAGGACATTTCAATCAAAGACATCAATATGATAACAATAATTATAATACTTCCTCATAAACACTCATAGAACATGCCCAAGGCATAGATTCCGAGTAGAAGAGTGTATTTCCCGCGGTGCTCCGGTTGTGTATTCACTTTTCAGCTGCAGAAAAACCTCACAAACCTATAGCACTACCCCGGGTGGTCGATGCAAACTCCAAGGAAGCATCTTCGTTGCATCTTTACAACATCACACTTGCTTATTCAAACAATGATAGCCTATCGACTCCGATAAAATTGGAAATAAATTTCTCACACTCAGAAATCGAACTTGACCCTGCTGTAGCAGAAGTTTCAACCGCCGACATCTAACCTCTTGGCTACCGACCACCATATAGAGAACTGGAATGAAATTATCGGAAGATCGGTCCAGTCGACCAATACAAAATATTACAGATAGACGCAGTAGGTAACCAATTATTCAACTGGACTACTCTGGTTTACAGTGGTTCAGTCAAATACTCACTTGATCATATATCGCTTGTATCTGATTTGTTATGTACATGTCCAGTACTATATACAGAGTGGCCACTTTTTTAATAGGATTTGTATTGGTAATTTTTAATCCATAAGAGTTAGAAGGTGTGGCCACTATTTTAATGGGATTCGTATTGGTAATTTTTAAACCATAAGAGTTAGAAGGTCGGTCAAATGAAGAAAAAGTTGCATTCATAGAAGCATTGAGATATCATAAGAAAAGTAAATTCTGTCATTTTGATTTATCTTTTTTTCTCACTTTATTTCAACTATGATAAAAAAATGTTATGGGAATTTCTTATTCGACAGCATATTATCCCCAATTTGATGTAATCAGATTTCGTATCTAACGTTTCGTACTCTCTGGGCCACCCTCAACCTCATTCTTTTCAATACCGACCTGCATATTTCATGACACTATTCGAAATAGCTTTCAACGCTAAATTCAACGATATATCACATAATGTCATTCAAATTTGATTTTCAGGTGATTTTGACACTTAATTAACAACATGCAATACATTTCGATAAGAAAATCAACTTGATCATCTCAAACCGGATGGAACGTATGAGATTTAAAGCAAGAAACAAGCAATAATTATTTACACATATCAAGAGGAAAAAACTTAATTCAACCTATCATTTAATGAAAGGAAAATTAAATGATTATTCGAAAGTAAATTAAAATCAATGAAGTAAGTGTTCGAAATGTCCACTATTTTGTAAAATGCACTTTTTTTCTGGAACAGACAAAATCAGATCAAACCTTGTCTCCTTGAATACATGCCAATACATTATCAATCTTCTTGCAAAGAAACTCTATTGTCGGGTTCGTAGTATCGTAAATTTTATTTTTGAGATATCCCCACAAATAAAAATCCAGCGGATTCAAATCCGGAGATCTGGCAGGCCAAGGTACTGTACGTTCCAATCCATGAATCGGGAAAAGTTCGATTTAGATAGTCTGTAACTATTCTTGAGTTGTGTGGACCACATCCGTCTTGTTGGAACCATGGGCTATCACGCCGACACTGTATAGGAAGATCATCCAACATTTCTTCTATAATTTCTACATATTTTGCTCCGGTTAGGTTGCCGTCAATAAAATAGGGTCCCAGTAATTTATTACTCAACAAACCGCCCCATATGTTCGAAGAAAAACGGTATTGATGTCTAACTTCATGAAATGAGTAAGGATTTTCTGTGACATAAAAATGTTTGTTCCTTCGATTGAACATGCTAGAATTTGTAAATGTCATTTGGTCTCCCTAAATGATATTGTGTATCTTACCATATCGAATAAGTTGAATTGAAATTACACAGAAAAGTAATCAATGAAAACTTCTTGTTACACAATAATGAACGAAGTGACAAATAATACGACATTTCTTGTGTTCTTTTTAATCCATGGCCAACTACTTGAAAATAATACCTTCAATAAACCTAGAGTTGTGTGTATGTGAGAAAAAACAAGTCTATCAACGATATCAATGTCTATCAAATTCAATTGAATCCAGAAAAAAATCGAGAACTGTGGCCAGTGAATGCAATTTATCAAAAACTGCTGTTAATAAAATAGTCAAGAGACGCGAATACAATGATTTTAAATTTGAATACCAAGCCTTGCAAAAATTATATCGCGATGATCTTGATAATAAAGTTCAATTCTGTAGTTTGTTTCAATGGAACAAATGACAAATACAACCAACCATTGTGATTCCTCGCGAGAAGATTGAGGATATATTGGAAGGTATTCCAAAAGACGAAATAAGCAAATGTATGAGAGGTATGGGTTCCAGAACCGCAAAGTTTTACAAAATAGTGGACATTTTGAACACTCACTTCATTAATTTTCATTTACTTTAGAATAAGGTTTATCTCCTCTTGAAATATGTAAATAATTAATATTTGTTTCTTGCTTTGATTCTGATGCGTTCCATTCAGTTTACGATGAGTAAGTTGATTTTCTTATCGAAATGTATGGCATCGTATTGCATGTTGTTAATTAAACTAAAGGTTAATGTGATAAGACCCGACCAAAATAAATTTGGATAGGTAAGGGTCAAAATCACCTGAAAATCAACTTTGAATGATATTGTATGATATATCGATGAATTCAGCGTTGAAAGTTATTTCGAAAAGTGTCATGAAATATGCAGGTCCGTATTGAAAAAAATGAGGTTGAGGGTGGCCCAGAGAGTACGAAACGTTGGATACGAAATTTGATTAAGTCGAATTGAGGATAATTTGCTGTCGAATAAAAAATTCCCGTAACATTTTTTGATAATATTTGAAATAAAGTGAGAAAAAAAGAAAAATCAAAATGACAGAATTTACTTTTCTTATGATATCTCATTAACCGGCCCTGATACTCTCGATTTGTTTGAACTGCTCGACAATGCTTCTATGAATGCATCTTTTTCCCCATTTGACCGATGTTCTAACTCTTATGGTTTAAAAGTTACCAATACAATCCCATAAAAAAAAAGCGGCAACTCTGTATGTTACCACATCAAGGTACATTTAGGATTAGAAATAATCAGGACGATGTCCCGTACTACATCATCTAAAAGACATTTGAAACCTTCGAAAGGAGCGATATCAAGATTTATAGATGCCTAGAGACGATCACCTTTGAGGATATACAATTAAAAAGGCTTAGGGCCGGTTTTTCAATGTTCAAGAGTCTAGCTGTCTAGCTGACGGCTGATGATCTTTAGGCCTGATTAATATAAAACTTGTCAGATGAGAAATACTTGCATATCTTTGAAAAATAAGAAATTATTCCACCAGTTCTCAGAGAGTTCTCAGACAAAAAAACGATCGAAACTTCATTCAACATAGGAACATAACACCTATAAGGAAATTATCACTCAAATCAATTCCAAATGAATAAGCTATCCACAACGAAAGAAAATTTTTTAAAGAAGTTGTTAAAAAGACAAACCGAATGTAACGATTGAACCAGGTACTTTCAGTTTTGACGCTAACCACTGGACCATGATAGCTATTTAGATGGTTATGAATTTATTGTCTATACTTTCCACCATGCAAGAATAGGTTCATTTTAAACATAAGCAGTGGAGATCCAGCATTTTTTCAATATTTTTGCTCGTAAGCAAAAAAGCTATCACAAAATGACATTTTACGGAAAACGTCAACTTTGCGTTGAGATCTGGGGCTTCTTTGGTAACCGGTAGTAGAAAAAACCATTTTCCGACGTCCTACTTCAAACACGTTTCATTTCGTACTATGAACTAGCACAGAAAATTACGTATTTCGCACTAGTGCGAAATAAAATATTTTGCGCAGACTCCTCGCTCTGCGATTGGTGCGAATACCTATATAATAGATGAGTACTCAAATTTTTATCCATATTTTGGCAGCTGTGACAATGACATATATCTACAGATAAATTCATGACATTACAGTGTCAGTGTGTTGATATTTATTAAGTAGATCCCTAATTGTGTAATTCGTTCAAAGTTTTCTGGTGGATGAGAATGACAGATTTTTCATCAATTACCAGAAAATTTTGGTGCAATTCCCAAAGAAATCGCTGCATTCTTGAAATTACCAAACCCAGATAGCTACACTGGTTATTCATTCAGCCACAATATTAGTGCATAGTGGCAGTGATTTATTAACCCTGAAAAGACTAGGCGGCTGAAAAAGCAGCACAATTGCAGAGGGGTTTAATAAAAATGGAAATATCCAAATACCGAGTCCGGGATGAAACCGCTAGGGAATTTTGGTGTACATGCCTTGGGTATTAGTGGCATTAGTTGGGTATTGGTCGGGAATTTATGGTATTAGTTGAAAATTATTCGGTATTACTGGGCATTACTCGGGAATTAAAGGTATAACTTGAAATTTTTTGGGTATTACTGGGCATTAGTCGGGAATTAGTGTTATTACTCGGGTATTACATGGGAATTAGAGGAATTATTCGGGAATTAGAAGAAATTATTAGAAATCATAATTATGAAAAAGTATAAGTTGAGACTCAATGAACTCACAATGAAGCTGTAAATGTATGACTGGGAACAACTACGACAACGAAGTATTTTTTTTTATGTTGGGCCAACTCAATGAATTTACTTCGATCTTGAATTCAGCTGGTGTACGAAAATTGCACGACAAAGAGTATAAGTTGAAGCTTTAGTAATTGTCAAAAACCTTAGATCAGAACAGGATTTGGAGTAGAAAAATAATTGTAGTAAATTTTTCCATTTTTTTACGAATTCAGAAATAGGAGAACTTCTCTAAACCATTGATTTCAAACTGCTACTGTCACCATGGTAACAACGTGTTTTGAATCAAATGCAGAGAAAAAATGTCAATGTGGAAAAATGTTTCCCAGGGGAAAAATTTATATGTTTCTTGATCATTTTATTTTGGATTCATTCAATTCTGGCATAAACTTAATTACTCGCCTCTCAACTCTCCTAATAATAAGTTGTTTTTTGATTTTTTTCCGTTAACCAGCTGTCCTCCCCCTACGAACGGCATCCCTCAGAATTTGAAACTTGTGGGAGCCAAGGATTAACGTGGACTTACCTTTTAACGTGTGATTTCTAATAATCAATAAGGCACCTAAGTGGTAATTTCTTAACCAAATATACAGTGTGTTTCACTTCTCATGGAAACACCCTCGCATCATCAGTAGTTTTTGACGAAGAATCATGAAATTTACTGGATCGATAGATTCACCAGAAATGAACTCATTGCACAAAAGGGGCCATCCTACGTCATATACACTGCATGTCAGCAGCGATTTATATTCAGGATTCCTAAATTACTACCAACTGTCTCCTGAAAAATTTTCAGTCCTGAAGAATTCTAATTTGTTTCACTTCTCATTGAAACGCCCCCGTATTTTCCGTAATTTTCGACGTGAAACCATGAAATTTCCAGGATCGATTGATATGCTATAAATAAACTCACTGCACGACAGCACCGATGAAACCACCCACCCACCAATGTCCCATCGCTGCTGGCGCGCAGTGTACATATCACGTAGAATACCCCTTTTCATGTAGTGAGTTCAATCCTGGTATAGCTAAGTTTTCATGCATCCGAATTTTCGATTTTTCGTAGAAAATTTGAAAGAAATTTCACTTTTTCGTACGAATGATATTTTGAGCGGTTTTCATTTGTGCGAAATACCTTCACGGAATGAATGAAATATTCAACGTCAACCGTCAATTTTCTCAAGTAAATTATCAAACTTCACTGGCGACATTCTGAAGTAGTTGAAATGTTCCTCTGGATCACCATTCCTCAGCTCGTTAATCAAACGGTGGTAATTGCCATGTAACTTTCGTAGTTTGAAAATAGGTCTCATCAAAAAACGCTTGGGAGCCCCTTTTCTTTTTTCTTCAATTCCAAATACCCATACGTTAACAAAATCAGTATAATATAAAATATTACGGCTGTTTATATCCTTATATTATTAATCATGATATTGCTGTCCATATTTAATATAAACATTTTTAATATGCTTGAAAATAAACATAGACAACTGCACTGATCATTATTTAATTTTAAAATTTCGGACGAGTTGACTTTATTTCAACTTCTTTTATTTATTCGTACCGTCAGTTAAAATTTGCCACCACGAAATATATTTGAACAGTTTTTGACAGATTTCTTACGAAAAACGAAAAGGACAGAAAACGTTTCAGCAGACAGGTGTTTTAAGTAATTTGAGGATCCTGAACATGAATCTGGAGGATTTTTGGGCCAATTTTGCCCAGTAATATAAGTTTTCGGAATAATGTGTGGTTACATCGCTGCTGGCGTGCAGTGTATATCACGCAGGATGACCCTTTTTGTGCAGCGAGTTCATTTTCGGTGTATCTATCGGACATGGAAATTTCATGAATACTCGTCAAAAATTACTGAAGATACGAGGTTGGTTCTATACGAAGACGTAGAAGGGGCAACAACAAAAGATTTTTCAAAATAGTTGGAATTGCCACTTTGAAGTGACAATTGCCACTTTGATCTGATAATTGTCACTTTGATCTGGAAATTGTCACTTTGAAATGGCAATTTTCACTTTGAACTGGCAATTGTCACTTTGAACTGGCAATTGTCACTTTCAAGTGGCAATTGTCTCTTTGAAGTGGCAATTGTCACTTCGAACTGGCAATTGTCACTTTGATCTGACAATTGTCATCATTGAAAATTCATCTCTCAATCTTCAACGGTTCCAGAGATATAAGGCGGTTTCCGGGAACGACGGATGGACAGATAGACAGACAGAGAGACAAGAGAATTTTTTGAAAAATGCGTATTTTTTCTAGGTCTTACCCCAAAAATAAAAAAGTTAGGCCCACTGTGGTGTCGGCAGCAAGGCCGTAGTATAATACTCTCTACAGGTCGTATTATATGAAAAAAAAAATATATTTCATAAACTACTTTGCGAATACAAAATAGATATATGAAATGAGTATTGTTTCGTCATGAAGAAATAATAAACATATTGGTTGGTGCATTATAATGGCATGAAATAATAAAATTCCAGACTTCTAATAAAATCAATTAATGGTGTATGTGAAAAACTTAAAAAAATATAGTGAATCTATATAGAACTAAGCAAGGAAATAGTAGGCATTGAAAGGTATTAGTCAGGTATTAGTCGGTATTAGTCGGTATTAGTCGGTATTAGTCGGAAATTACAGGTATTACTGGTGTATTAGAGGTATTACTCGGGTATTGGAGGAATAAGTTGGGCATTAGCGGCATTACTAGGGAATTACTTGGGTATTAGAGGAATTAGTTGGGCATTAGTTGCATTACTAGGGAATTACTTGGGTATGAGAGGAATTAGTGTACACAATTTCCTCAGCGGTTTCCCCCTCGACCGAGTCTATAGAACATGCAACAACCTCCACAGCTGAATAACCATCAAGATTATCTGCAGCTCGCTCAGAATCACAATCAATCCCTAATGCGAGACACCACTACTGCAGTATTGGAAACTACAAATATTATGACAGGAATTAATAATCTAGCAAATCAAAATTTAATAAAAAAATAATCATATTTGATATTGGTTCATTCATTCATATAATATTACAGTCAATAATTATTATTCTAATTTTTCATAAATACAGATCAAATTCTATCCAAATTTTTTTTGGATATTCAATAAAATTCGTTCGTTTTGAGTAATACATCTAAATCTTTGTGACTGTTTCATTTTGTCAGTTTTGAATTTATTGAAAATATCATGTATCAATGGAACCAACTAGACTAACTTCCTAACAACCTGCTGTATCATGTGTTGCCTACCTACTAATGCATTTGAACTTTGAAATAATTTAAATAAGTACATGTTTTGTAAAGTAGGCGAAGATTTGTGAATATGTTTATTGTACACTTTATTTTAAACATTCAAAAGGTATTGTTCGATAGATTTATTCGAAATTTGGCAATTCGAGTCTTTTGGCATTCTCCATACCCAGATATCACATTGAAACATTCCACCGATATATTTTCTAGCAGAAAAAGTACTTGCACCCTTTATCAAGCGCATATTTTGTGTAAATATCCCAAATTTGATCATAACGTACAACTCACCCAATAATTTTCAGAGTATTCATGCATTTAATATGTTATTGGTGACGACATAAATCCCATCAATCAAGTAATATTTTTGAAATAATTCCTCATAACCTGCCCAATATCCAATGTTTTGTTTTGGTTTTGCACATCTAGTGACTTGTCGTTTTTCAGTGATTTTTATTGATTTATTGGTCGAATATCGATAGCCTCGTCAAATAGACCGGCCATAGGCGTAACGAGAAGATTTTTCGTTTTGACCGCATTGTTTTTGCCGATTTGGTCTTGTCCAGTGGGAATATTATTCGAAAATTAGTCGAAAACGATCAAAACAACAATCCGAACCTATTGGATCTTGTTAAGGACCCCAAGTCAATAAAACTTCATCATGACCCCTTTTTCCAGCCCGTTTGTCTTGATAATGTTACCACGAAATTTGGAATTACTTCTGCTTAGTAGGGATTGATGAATTTAATTATTTGGTAAGGACTCGATACTTCTCCCCTTCCACTTGCGTGTCATAGATTCGATTCGAAGGTTCTGGAAAGAGAAAAGGGGAAACTTGTTTTCTGACAGCCGATCGACGTGGATGAAATTTTGGTGAAAATTTACATGTTCGGAAGTTTTTTTCCCGATGTCCGGGATTTAGTAATTTTCATCTATAACTAAGACTTCTTTACCGGTTTCTGTGGAAACAATCATTCAGAAGTCTTAAGCCTTTACGAGAGATAAGTGTTTTCGACCACCTTCCACGCCGGCTGAACCGCCATTTTCTTCTTTCCAACCGAGGACCATCTTCACTCAGGACCCTCGACAACGAGTTGGTTTTCCAGCCTTTGCAGTTGTGCAAGTGAAGCTTGTTAGGCTCACGTAAGCAATCCACGGTCCAAATTAAATTGTCTCGACGAGGAGTTTTACACCTGAGGAGTGAGTTTCCACCACGAATTTGACGTGGTCAACTTTTACGGAACCCAACAGCAATCAGCCTCCAGGGAGAACCAGATAAGATGTGTTGTGCCGTTACCTTGTCTACCAATTTATCTTGAGAAGCTTCAGCTCTTGCTATTACCATAAACTTTATTTATCGTGCCTTACGGTTCTGAACTTTTCATTCCTGATACCTACCCCTTTTGGGATTACATAACTGGCATACTACATGTTTAATTCTTTCTGTTTTTATTGTTAGTATTAAATATTCGACATTTAAGTATATTTCCACCTAAATATATTGAAGCCCCTTTTGGGAGTATATAATTAGCTTATTTATTACTTGTTGATTCGTTGTACCCTTTTGTCTTTAAATATTAATTATTTAAGAAGGTATTTTTCGTTCCACTTGTGAACGGGTTGTAGACGTCTATAACGCTGGCCAACTATCAAAATACCGTAATTATAACTTTCTTATATATATATTTTTTTAAAGCCTGTGATACGTTAATTATAATAAATCCTATATACATATTCCAGCTTTTATTCATTATATTAAAGATGTTTTCGCGTGATCTCATTTTCTCATTTCAAAATATAATAAACATTTTTCTACAATAGGTATCAACTACTTACTTTTCTTGCTTTACTTCTTTCCTGGGAGCTAGCCTGGCCCCCATCTTTGTTTTGTGCCAAACCTCAGTTTTCCTAGAAAACGACCCTGAGAGCGTGGCATAAAAACTGGCGCCCAAACGACAAAAAAATCTATTTTCAGTTATTTCATTCTTCTGTTGCTGAAGCTTCTCTACTTTTCAGTTGAACCCTTTGTTTGATTTTTTTTCAATATATTGCCTTTTATTGCGTATCTCTAATTTCACCTTGCCCGTTGAAAAAGTGCATGAATACTTTGGTATTTTATAATAAATTTTGCACGTACTTGGTAATATTTTGAAGGTCTGGGTATGAATAATAAGTGCTTGATTATTTTTTTCTCAAAATAGTATACAGGGGTTTCCATCACTATATTTTGCTTCGTTCTTTTGAATTCATAGAACATAACAAGGTTTTGTAAATGTTTTAATGATATTCTTTAATTTTTCTGAAGCAATATATACAGGGTGGGTCATTTGTTTCGTGAATTGATAGTTTTTGAAAATATATCATTTTCACCGAAGGATTCATTCTCTGATTGCAACACCTACGTAACAAGGCATACCTTGTTAGAAGCTCATTGGCACTTGAATTTTGATTCGCGAGGTAATTCGATATTAATTTTTTTTTTCATTTTCGGTATTTTTTTTCACAGGTTTGCACTTGCCTACAGAACTTGCTACGCGGTGATGATATATTATAGTTAGATTGCTTAAAGGGTAGTTATAAAACTATTTTACTTTCAAGTCCATGTTGCTCGAAATTTTGGTGTTATTAGGTACAAGAAATCCTGAAGTACTAACCGTGATCAATACATTCCATATACAGGGATAATGAAAATTACTTTATCGTGAATTCTGTTGTGAATTTTCTCCCGTATACAGGGTGATTTGATTTTTTTGAAGTGGGTATTATTACTAATACTTTTTTACAGGGGTTTTGAACTCATTCCTGATTTTCAAAACTTTTGGTTGCAGGTAAAAATAAATAAATATATACAGGCTTTTATTATTCACCAAATTATTCCTATATGATTTTTAAATTATCGTGAAAAATTATATTTTCCTCAAATACAGCATTACTTTTGGGTTTAGCATGATACAGGGTGTCCCAAGGAAGTGACACTATAACATTTTTATCTTACTAGTAGTAGATAATAATTTTTGAGTATCGTCTTGAAGCATTTTCACAGGGTGTGTTCGTTAAAAAAATGCGTTGTTTGCACCTGAGACAAGTTTTGAAAAGTTTAGACATACAGTGTGGGTCTATATTAGCAGGCATCGAGTTGGGTCTTGACACTTTATATTTGATTTTTTTTATTATTTACATTTACTTCGGAAGTATACCGGGTGCATCAGATATTGAAAGTAGATATTTGTTAAATATAACTAGCATTCTATATCGACTGAGCGTTGATCAAAAATTAAATTTCAATATTTTTATGGATTATTGATATTTTATTTATACAAGGGGTGTGAATACTATCTGGCATAGAGTTTGATGTTGATATTTTTTTTTTATTTAATTTCCTTCAGAAGTATACCGGGTGTATCGGAAATAATACATTTGTGTTATTTATTAGTGTTTTACGGTATTAGGAGTGAGTTGCCGTGGTGTTTGATGTGACTACGGTTTTAGGTTTCTGCTGTTTTTTTCTTCCTTTTTTTTGAAGAAAGCGTGGGGATTGTGTGTCCAGACACACCTTAGGAAGTTTTGAGAATTTTTATTGGATAAAATGGAAGTTAACCGATTGAGGAGCGATGAATTGACTTGAGAACTCAATGCAAGAGGATGCGAAGTGGGAAATACAGTAGCACAAAAACCCGCTAAATTGAGAGAAGTTTTGGATAAACCATTTTCCGAAGAAGTCGTGTCAAACTTAGATCCGGAGGTAGAACTGGGAATTTGTAGTGGAAAACTGGATGAATTGGTGAGCCACGTTCAAGAATTTGATGCAGAAAATCGAGACAACGAATTCCGGCGAATAACTAGTCGGTTATCCCACGTTCGAGGACGCTTGGAGATAATTGCCAACGATAACAAGCAAACTCGATCGAAAAAGGAAAACCTGTTGTTTCTACTAGAGGGTGTATACGAAGCATTACAGGATGCCAACCATCTTGCAAAACTACAGTTTCCTAGTCGTGCTGGTGATGCTTCATCAGAGTCGATACTAGACCAACCAGTGCCCGAACTCCCGAATTCCAGAAGTTTGTTGCCGTCCAGTGAAAACATACCCGTAAACCACCTGATAGATTTGGAGGAAGTAAGGCCCAATGAACTTTATGGAGGCGGAGCTCAAGAAAATCAACCAGGCCAGAACCGTAATGATTCTATAGAGAGTCACAAGAGTAACTGTGATGAGCTGGCTAGACACCTCCATCAAGTATCTTTTCAAAAACCTCCACCTTCCCACGGTGCTCACCGACGAGTATCTTTTACAACTCCAAGAAATGTTACTGCTACAGGACCCATTATGGAAATGGTCCATTCGGGAGGTTTCGATATCCACAATAGTACGGGTCTTGTCGCTAATAATGCCGCAAGATTTCACCAAACAACGATCCCACAAACCTATAGCCCAGGCGTACCGCTATATAAGTGGAATGTTTACTTCGATGGGCGTGGTAGTGTTATCACATTTCTTGAAGAAGTAGAGCACCTAGCAGAATCAAAAGGGGTCTCTAAGAATCAGTTGTTTCATTCGGTTTATGAGATTTTGAGAGGAGATGCCCGAGATTGGTACCTACCAAGGAAATGTTTTTTCGTGGACTGGGAAGACTTGAAAGTACGACTTAGAGAAGCATTTATGCCACCCAACTATGAAGAGAGCTTACTGGAAGACATCAAGAGACGTACTCAAGGTTCAGACGAGAAGTTGATTCTGTACGTAACTCGAATGCAGAATCTATTTCGTAAACTGATTCTGAAGCAACCCTCGCCACTGGAACAGGTAGCAATCATCAAGCGGAATCTTCTGCCGCACCTGCAAACAGCCTTGATGTTTCAATCCACCACCACAATTGAAGAGCTCCTTAGTAAGGGCAAAGAAGCGGAGTTAATTTATTGGCAGTCAAAACAATTTTGTCCACCCCCTTCTCAGTCACGATTAATTCACGAACCTCACCTAACGTATCGAAGACCACCAACATACCGCCATCCAGTCAATAGTGTCACTGTCTGTGACGACGTCAGGATAAGAAATGAACCAGGTGGTAATGTTGAAGCTGTAGATTCGAGAGATTCGCGACAGCCCCAAACTAGCTCAAGGAACTGCTGGAACTGTAGTCAGCCAGGACATCGAAGATCACGCTGCCCTCAACCTTTGAAGTTGCTTTGTTTCCGGTGTGGTCAGGTCGGATTCACGGTGAGAAATTGCCCGTTATGTTCAAAAAACGAATTGCCGGGGAATTAGGAGGCCAACCTATTACCCCTACTTCAGTTTCGATGGCCACAAATATAGATTCATCTTATCTTGAAAAGCAAGCCCTTGTTAGCTTTATAATTTCTCATGCCGAAGGTGATCGACGGCCCTATCTTGAAATCTCTATATTAGGACGTCAGATGCTTGGTTTATTAGATTCCAGGAGTACTGTTACACTTGTAGGAATGAAGGGGTTCGAGACATTGAAACATCTTGTTTTGACCCTCGACATCTCCGGGAAAATAAAATGCACAGTAGCCAATGGTCAGGCTTCCTTCAGTATCGAAGTGATAAAAACTCCAGTCTGTCTGATGGGGAAAGTGTGTGTCATAGATATTCACGTTGTTCCTGAACTTTCCAGCACCCTTATTCTTGGCATCGATTTCTGGATGAATATGGGTATAGTACCGAATCTGAGGGAAAATGTTTGGCATTTCGGAGAAGAAGATTTTGTCGAGGTATGTGGAATTATCGATGAAACTAATTTGGACGAGGAACAACGGGAAAAACTTATGAACTTGGTCGAGGGGAAGTTCGATAAAATGGGCACGATGTTAGGATTCACTACTATTGCAACGCATGAAATAATATTAGAGGAAAAGACAAGACCTATCAAACAGAGATATTACCCAGTTTCCCCATTCAAACAACAGAAGATTGATGAGGAAATCAAGAAAATGTTAGAACTTGGAGTTATCGAACCTTCTAAAAGTGCCTGGTCCTCGCCAATTTTATTAGTGCCAAAAGAAGACAAAACATATAGATTCTGCGTCGATTATCGTGCCCTCAATAAGGATATTAGATTAGTCTAATAGATGCCGGACTTACATTGGGAAGAGAGAAGTGCAAATTTTGTAGACCATCGCTAAAGTATTTGGGATACGTGCTTGATGCCAAGGGACTACATGTGGACGTAGAGAAGGTGGAGGCGATCATGAAACTGCAACGTCCCACAAATACGACTGAAATTCGTCGGTTCATCGGTATGACTGGGTGGTACAGAAAATTTGTTCCGAATTTCTCCACTATAATAGCTCCCTCACCAAACTGATTCATAAAAATCAACGTTTTGTCTGGACTGAGGAGTGTGAAAAGGCTTTTGACAAACTGAAAAATGCCCTTATATCGGCACCGATACTCACCTGTCCAGACTTCACCAAACCGTTCCTTTTACAGACAGATGCATCCGCCTTTGGACTAGGTGCCGTGTTGACTCAACAGTTCGAGGAGGGAGAAAAAGTGATTTGTTTTCTGTCCAGATCTCTTTCTAAGTCAGAACGTGTTTATACTACCACTGAGAGGGAGTGTCTGAGTGTGATTTGGGTGGTGGAGAAGCTTCGTCACTACCTAGAAGGCACACACTTCACGATTATAACTCACCATGCCTCACTTTTATGGTTAGACCGCCTAAAAGATCCTACTGGAAGATTGGCCCGATGGGCCTTACGATTGCAGTCCTATAATTACACGATTGTACACCGAAAAGGTAAAGACCATCTTGTACCCGATTTTTTATCTAGAAGTGTCTCAGTTCAAGTAGAGTCCGTAGAAATAACTCACAATATTCCCCATGAGTTCTGCGATACGGCTGACCCATGGTATCGTCGGATGTTGGAGAGCATTGTCAGTCGGCCAGATAAATTTAGGCAATGGCGAGTAGATCAGGACATTTTCTATAAATATGTGAAGTGTGCTGTACCAGATTTGTCACAGGAAGCAGATTATTGGAAGATGGTTGTACCGAAGGACAAGAGGAAGGATATTATTCAACGGCATCATGATGATCCCCGATCCGGTCATGTTGGTACATACAAGACCTACTGGAAAATTCACAATCGGTACACTTGGCCAAAAATGCGTTCTGATGTAGCCCGCTACGTCAAAGCTTTTCGAACCTGTGCTCAACATAAACCAGAACAGAAAGCGGCTGCCGGACTAATGGGATCTAGACCGCAGATAAATAAACCCTGGCAAATGATCAGCTTGGATTTCATGGGCCCCTATCCTCGTAGTAGTCAAGGATATTCGTACCTTTTGTCTGTGTGTGACTATTTTAGCAAATACGTTATACTATGCCCATTACGTACTGCCACTGCAAAAGCGTTATGTCGTTTTGTCGAGGAACAAATATTTTGCGTTTATGGTGTACCCCAATTTCTCATATGTGATAATGGGAAGCAAATGCGCGGAAAGGAATTTCAGGAGCTCTGCAAGAGGTACAACATAAAAATATCCCATACGGCCAATTATCACGCCAATGCAGATCCTGTAGAACGATATAATAAAACAGTTAAGACCATGATATCTTGTCACCTGAAGGACAATCATCGAAAGTGAGACGAGCATATTGCAGCAATAGCATGTGCTATCAGAACGTCTAGGAGCGAGACAACTGGATATACTCCATTCCTGATGAAATTTGGTAGGGAATATGTTGGAGATGGTACCGAGTACTCTACCGAGCTGAGGATTCAACTAACTCCACTACTGAAAGTGAGATGACGAGGAGAACCAATGGATTCCGGAAGTAATTCGAGACGGTCAAGACCAAACTGGCTTCAGCACAGGAACGAAATCGTAAAGTTTATAATCTGAGACGGCGACCAGTACATTATAAAGTTGGGGATCGAGTCTGGAAGAAGAATAAAATATTATCCGACGCAAGTAAACATATCAATGCAAAACTCTGTCCAAAATTCGTCGGACCCTTCACGGTCAGCAAGAAAGTTGGTCTGGTGGCTTATGAGCTTCTAGATGAGAAAGGAAAATCAGTCGGGTTATGGCATGTGCAAGACCTCAAACCCGCCGGGGAATCACCAGAAGGCTAGTATGTACACAGAAGTGAATTTTAGAAAATTCACTTCATCCAGAGAAAGGGTGGGGTGAGACGGTTTCATTTTGTCGGTTTTGAATTTATTGAAAATATCATGTATCGATGGAACCAACTAGACTAACTTCCTTACAACCTGCTGTATCATGTGTTGCCTACCTACTAATGCATTTGAACTTTGAGATAATTTAAATAAGTACCTGTTTTGTAAAGTAGGCGCACTTTATTTTAAACATTCAAAAGGTATTGTTCGATAGATTTATTCGAAATTTGGCAATTCGAGTCTTTTGGCATTCTCCATACCCAGATATCACATTGAAACATTCCACCGATATATTTTCTAGCAGAAAAAGGACTTGCACCCTTTATCAAGCGCATATTTTATGTAAATATCCCAAATTTGATCATAACGTACAACTCACCCAATAATTTTCAGAGTATTCATGCAATTAATATGTTATTGGTGACGACATAAATCCCATCACTCAAGTAATATTCTTGAAATAATTCCTCATAACCTGCTCAACATCCAATGTTTTGTTTTGGTTTTGCACATCTAGTGACTTGTCGTTTTTCAGTGATTTTTATTGATTTATTGGTCGAATATCGATAGCCTCGTCAAATAGACCGGCCATAGGCGTAACGAGAAGATTTTTCGTTTTGACCGCATTGTTTTTGCCGATTTGGTCTTGTCCAGTGGGAATATTATTCGAAAATTAGTCGAAAACGATCAAAACAACAATCCGAACCTATCGAATCTTGTTAAGGACCCCAAGTCAATAAAACTTCATCATGACACCTTTTTCCAGCCCGTTGGTCTTGATAATGTTACCACGAAATTTGGAATTACTTCTGCTTAGTAGGGATTGATGAATGTAATTAGTTGGTAAGGACTCGATACTTCTCCCCTTCCACTTGCGTGTCATAGATTCGATTCGAAGGTTCTGGAAAGAGAAAAGGGGAAACTCGTTTTCTGGCAGCCGATCGAAGTGGTTAAAATTTTGGTGAAAATTTACATGTTTGGAAGTTTTTTCCCCGATGTCCGGGATTTAGTAATTTTCATCTATAACTAAGACTTCTTTACCGGTTTCTGTGGAAACAATTATTCAAAAGTCTTAAGCCTTTACGAGGAATAAGTGTTTTCGACCACCTTCCACGCCGGCTGAACCGCCATTTTCTTCTTTCCAACCGAGGACCATCTTCACTCAGGACCCTCGACAACGAGTTGGTTTTCCAGCCTTTGCAGTTGTGCAAGTGAAGCTTGTTAGGCTCACGTAAGCAATCCACCGTCCAAATTAAATTGTCTCGACGAGGAGTTTCACACCTGAGGAGTGAGTTTCCACCACGAATTTGACGTGGTCAACTTTTACGGAACCCAACAGCAATCAGCATCCAGGGAGAACCAGATAAGATGTGTTGTGCCGTTACCTTGTCTACCAATTTATCTTGAGAAGCTTCAGCTCTTGCTATTACCATAAACTTTATTTATCATGCCTTACGGTTCTGAACTTTTCATTCCTGATACCTACCCCTTTTGGGATTACATAACTGGCATACTACATGTTTAATTCTTTCTGCTTTTATTGTTAGTATTAAATATTCGACATTTAAGTATATTTCCACCTAAATAGATTGAAGCCCCTTTTGGGAGTATATAATTAGCTTATTTATTACTTGTTGATTCGTTGTACACTTTTGTCTTTAAATATTAATTATTTAAGAAGGTATTTTCCCTTCCACTTGTGAACGGGTTGTAGACGTCTATAACGCTGGCCAACTATCAAAATACCGTAATTATAACTTTCTTATATATATATTTTTTTAAAGCCTGTGATACGTTAATTATTAATTAATCCTATATACATATTCCAGCTTTTATTCATTATATTAAAGATGTTTATCGCCTGATCTCATTTTCTCATTTCGAAATATAATAAACATTTTTCTACAATAGGTATCAACTACTTTCTTTTCTTGCTTTACTTCTTTCCTGGGAGCTAGCCTGGCCCCCATCTTTGTTTTGTGCCTAGAAAACGACCCTGAGAGCGTGGCATCTTTCGTATATGTTTATTCAGTCATTTTTTTTAGTATTATAGACAAGTGATATGAATCACGCTGGATTACAAAACTGAGTTTCCTGTAAAAATTATTCGAAGGTGGGAATAGGAGTGTCACGTAAAATTCAATTCACTAATATTTATTATATTATCAAAATCGTCGGAAAAGTATAGTGTACAACTTATGCGGAAACTGTACATTTCAAATAAAGTATTTTCGGCACTAGTTGCACAATATACTATTTCCTGCATGTAACAGGAACAAAGTCGTTTCAACAAAAATCAGATTGAAGGTAGCCAGGAACAATCACGATAACAATTGAGAGTTTGTGTCAAAGTTTGGCAGCCTGTGACATATCAATTGATTAATCCGAGCTTTAATACATTTTAAGTGCGTGTATGCATAGTCTGCGGAATCGTCTTGTCAAGTACTTACAGTACCGCTGAATATGCAGATATTATGTGTGTTTACGGATACTGTAATGGAAATGCGCGCGCTTCAGTTGTTAACTACGCCAGTAGATTTCCTCTTAGGAGATTGCCTGACAGATCAGTCTTTGCCAGTACTTTTCAATGTTTGAGAGAAATAGGATCAACCGTACTGCGGACTCGAGCAGATGTAATTTTCGCACCCCCTCGAAATGAAATAAAACCACAAAATATTTTGGAGCACTTCGACAGAATGCATTCTAGTAGCACGCGGATGGCTCCTTTATAATTAGAATATAAGCGGAGCATTGTCAACAGGACTTTGAAAGCAGATGATCGTCACGCATACTATCTGCGGAAAGTTCAGAATTTACTTCTTAATGACTTGCCACGTAGAATAGAATTTTCCGAAAGGTTCCTGAGGCGAATACTGAATGATGCTTTCTATTCTTGGACTAACGAAGGAACTTTCACCCGGGCTGGTATATTTAATCAGCATAATGCTCACATTTGGGAGCACGAAAATCCTCGTGCTCTAAAAGTAAACAAATTTCAACATGAATTATCTTGTAATGTTTGGCTGGCATTATGCAACGACTCACTAATCGATCTATTTTCCCCCCACGCGACTAAATTGTCCGGCTTACCTTAATTTTTTGGAAAATGACTTTGAACAAGTCTTAGATGGCATTTATATTAATAGAGAAAATAGATGGTTGCAGTTGGACGGGTGTCCTACTCATCAAACTTCACCAGTCCGACGATGGCTGCACCACTATTTTCCGGAAAGATGGACAGGTCGCGGTCAAGACAGTCCCTTTCCTTGGCCTGCGCGCTCTCCTGACTTGGTCCCTATGAAATTCAAAGTTTATGCTGAGTACATCAATGATGAAGTTACTCTCTCGGAAAGAGTTGTTCTAGCGGCACAAGAGACCAGCAGAGTGTCGTGCAGCTTCTAAATCTGTCGTACGTTGGTGCGAACATTGTATCGAAAAAGATTGTGGTCTTTTAAGCACTTTCTGTCCTGATATTAATCAGATAGATTTTTCCTGCTGCATGAAGGAAAACATCAAGAAAATCAATATAGGTAAGAAACAAAGGAATCGTATTTTCAATTGCTTAATTGCGAAAAATAAAAACACAAATAAAACAGTGGCGTACAATGATTTATCTTAATATTAGATAGATTACCCTCTGGGGCGCTACTGGAAATAATAATTTTATTCTAAGTAAACTAGCAAGAGCCTCTTATTACCTCAATGAGCAGTCAAGTTTTATCGAAATCAGCACAAAGGTTTTTGAGTAATTAATGAAAAACTGATTTCTTCTAAAAACTTTGACACCCTATATTTTGAAAACGAAATTCTATTTTTGCCTAAAAATCCGATACTAAACGGTGGTTCAACCCTGGGTCACCCTGAATATACAAAAAATATCGAATAACATGGAAATGATCCTCTTATCTGGGATTTATGTAGTCCAAGTCCCATGAGGTTACGGACAAATCGCACAGATGCCTTCGGATATGCATGGACAGAGGTGAAGACTATCTGAAATGCGCATGTGGTTTTTATTAATAGTCTGTTATTTTGTTTGATCAGTTGACGCTAGGTAAAATTCTGGGGGCGTATCCATTTAGTTTCATCAAAGCTATTAATAAGAATTATTGTTGTGTTGTTCCTGTTTCAATATAAAGGTGAGGAAAAATTGGAGAAGAGTTCGTAGGGGTAAGTAATTATTTTCAGACAGATATTTGCCGCAAAGTCTCCAATTTGTGGGAATCTGTAGAGCGAAAGGGATTTATTCTTCGTCGAGATCATTTTTCAGGAGTCATGCTTCCTTTTCTATCAGGTTCAGAGTTATTCTCTATAGTTTCTTCATATCTACAACGATTAGAAGAAAAAATATCAGAAAACGATTTGCTGTTATTTGCTAGATGAAATTAAAATATCTGAAATGGTCTGGAAGGGTCTGGCTTTCATTTGATTTCAGTATTTCTGATAGTTTAGTCGGCACATTCTGATGGGAATTAGAAATAGAAATATTTCATTAATGCTTTGTGATATTACATGTATAGGATAAGTCAATCACTCACTTGAAGAAGTGTGGTTCAGATTTTCTTAAAATTATTACTAGCATTTATTTGTTATCAAAAGTTTTATTGTCTTTTTGAAATAATTGGAGGAATTGATACTTCTAACGGTTACTGGAAGTTTTTTGTAAATTTTTATCCCCATATAACTAAAACTATTTTCCAGTTTTGTAGTTTTGTGTCTGGGAACACATAGATGATCAGAGTTCCATGATTTGATGAATTCAGTTGGAATTTATCAATTTTTTCCTCACAAATAAAATACAGTGGTAGATGTATGTGCTGTAGAAGGGCATAACGTTATATCTAATTAATGTGGGCCTACAAGTATGTCTGAGGTCTGGACTGAAAATTTTTCATATGAATTTTTTCTGTATTACAAATATTTTACTGGCATCGGTGGAGTTTTCTCATTAGATTAAATTATATCATAAGTGATTGTAAACAAAACTAGATATTATTTATTAATTTTTTAATTTTTTTTCCATAACGAATGTACTAGTCAGGCCCTGTCCCCGGAGCTCCGATACTACCGGAGGGTACGCTGGTGTATAATTAACCCCAGCAAACACTCCCCACGTCCTTGGGGTGAGTTATTACTGGGTCCGAGAATCATGTGTCCTGAGTAAACGAAGTGAATCAAGAATAACGGTCTTCTGCATTCTTCCGGCTAGGTTTTCTGCCGTTTCACGGCATGCGGGTATGATTCGAGAGCAGCGTGACGATCATTCCACCAAAAACCACTATTATCAGAACCACCATCTTGACAGAATGGTTTGGATAAAGCCTGCGGAGTTCAAAGAGTCGATCTCGATATTTAGTCCGTTTTTCATCCTCTTTTTGGACGATATTCGTTTCGCCAGGAGCTGAAAACTCAATGACGAATATCGTCCTACTTTGGTGGTCGAGAAGGACTACATCAGGCTCATTGGCTTGTATTTGCCTGAGGGTGGGGAATGAGTAGTTCCAATAGATTCGGCAGTTCTCATTCTCCACAACGGACTCACTATCCCCCGGAGCATAAGGCAATACCGGTGTCTGCTTTTCACCGTACGAGTGTCGTAGATGGTAATACAACACTCGAAAGGCCGCGTTATGCCTGTGGACATAGACTGAGACCGCATAAGCTGGACAAGCTGACAGCAAATGCATTATGGTCTCAGCTGCTCTACGACACGCTCTGCATTACGCGACTACGGTAGACGAGGTTATTGAAGACACCATCTTGGCAGGCCATTATGAATCCCTTGGTTTCCTACTTCAGCCCACTTGACCTGAGAAAAGCGAAGGTCAGGTTTCTTGATAAGCCAAGGTCTTCAATGTTCTTGAAGAAGACCCCATGCATTAGCTTATCCTTATGCAGCTTTCACGTGGTCTTTTTGCTGAATGGGTTCCAACTCGGTGACAGAGTTTGGGTTCGTGCATTCAGTGTCAAATAGGAGACCGAGTTCATTGGCTGGACCGGTTGCTGCCTTGAGAAGAAATGCTCCAATCACTTCTTTTTCATAATCGCATACCACGGCCTCCTCGTTGACTTGGGAAGTATAACCGTGGAACAGACGATTTAGGATGCAAGCTTTTATGAAGATGCATCATTTTGCGAGTTTTTACGTCGAGTTGTCACAGCTCTTCATGAGTCCATTTCATTACTACAAAGGAGTAAAGTAGGATCGGAACGGCAGGTATATTAGTTGCAGCAACTTTATTCTTCCACGACAGTTTTGATGACCAGATCTGTCGGAGTTTGTGCAGATACTTGCCGTGGGGAGAGTTTTCAACAGTAGCTACCTCTTGGGTGTGGCGATGTTCCACCCCTAGGTATACGTCTCTCTGGCATCCAGATGATGTAGGATGCTTCCGTCTACGAGCTGAACGTCCTCTCCGTATTCCTCGCATCGTCCTCTTATGAGATGAACCGTGGCACATTTGTCGATCCCAATATCCATTCCAATAGCATGCGTATACTCTTGTACCACCCTTAAGGACTGATAAAAATCATTTTCTCCGGAGGCATAAAGTTTCCATCCATGTAAAACAGATAGGTGACCTTATGCCTCCGGTTGTTGGGGGTGCCGCAGTTGTATCCGCGGGTTTTCCGTAGTGCAACGGACAATGGCAGTTGTGAGATGCAGAAGAGGTGAGGGCTGAGGGAGTCTTCCTGAAACACGCCCCTACTAAAGATAACCTGCTCTGTTTGGACTCTGACTTGACCAGATGTTATGGTAAAGCGAGTCCTCCAGAGCGGCATCAGCTGATCAATGCATCTCACTATTTGATCGGGTACCGCAAGGCATCTGAGCAAACGCATGATGAGCTCATGCGATGTTGAATAAAATGCCTTGCGATAGTCGATCCAGGCCATTGAAAGGTTACGCGTATACTGCACGGAGTTCTGCGTGATGCATCTATCGATCGGCAGGTTCTCCTTGCAGCCAGCGACCCCCTTCTTTGACCCTCTTTGCTCATAAATCCGTTCATACACCGGCTCAACTGCGGAGAGCATTCGTATGTATAAATTGCGTGTAAACATCTTATAGCATGCGTTCGAGCATGTTATCGATCTGTAGTACTTCGGATCAGACAAATCTCCGTTTTTGGGGATTAGTACGGTTCGCCCCTCGACACACCAATCCGGAATCTGTTGCTCCATATCTAGCCAAGAGTTGAAAACTCTTGCTAGTTGGTAGTGGGTACATGGGAATTTTTTCCACCAATAGTTATTTAGCCCATCAGGACCTAGAGCAGCAAAATTCTTCGAGCCTTTGAGGGCCTGTCGAACTTCTTCTGGGGTTATCAGATTGCGCAGTTCATTGAGTTCAGGCTGACGAAGCCTCCTGCAAAAGGCTCCGAACTGCGCTAGGGCTGGAGTATCTACGTTGAGTTGTTTCGGGAATTCGTAAATGACCTTCCAGAAGGTTTCTACCCGATCAGCTGCCGGCGGGTTATTCACAACACGTGGAGGCTCTTGGAATAGGCGAGAAGGTTTATCGCGGAACTTCATGTTTTCCGCGATGCTTCTCGCTCGCCTCTATATTAACTTTTTTGCAGCCACCAGCATTCGTATCCTATCAAGACAGTGCTGTCTGATGGTAAATAGCACGCCTTGATTTAGAGTGTGGTGAGGTCGTCTTAAATTTGCGGCAATTTGCCGCACTGCGAACGTGAAGGGCCTATTGGCCACCACGTAGTCCGCCCCACACTGGATACGAGACGCGTGTTGTCTCGCCGAGTTGATCTGAGCTTCCATCTTGTGTATGCGTCGCTTTTGCCTGCCAATCAGAGGGGTGGTTTGCCTCCTCCCCGCTTGGGTCAGGCTCTGAGCGACGTCATATACGGCAGAGTTGATCTGCCAGATATCAGCCTCTTTCGAATGGACATTGTGTGAATTTCTGTATCCACCCGTGCCAGTTGTTGTGGCTTCAGGGGCTTGGTGTGATGAAGCGCCCTGCGGGTTCTGATGCCTTCTGTAGGTGGTATGATGCCGGAATCCTCTACAGCCAGATCGACACACGGCATATCTGCCACTTCGTCAACCGACTGAGGAGGAGGTCTGACTTAGCCTCGTACCCGAAGATGAGATACATAATCCCTCAGATTTTGGGCGGAAAAAGCGGCATGCTCTGAGTGTATCTCACACCACAGAGCATGCATTCTGGCCATGTATCCTCTTCGGGCGGGCTCACTGCTCTCATAACAATGCATCCGTCCACTCGAAGCGTCCGTTGTCATTGCGGTCGTCGTCATGTGGCAATCCATCCTTTTGGGCTCCACCACCTTGCCTATGACCCCTCATCAGAAGGGGTCGGTTGTGGAGGCCTCTTTCTCGTACAGGGGGAACCGAGTTGTTGGGTGTACCGGAAGAGTAGCCTAGTATACCCACGGCTGACATCAGAGGGAATGAGCATTCCCTCTAGGGTGCGCCTTGGCTGCCGGTCCGGTTTTGTACCGGTTGCTTATTATTATTATTATATTATCATTGTTACTGCACTGGTGGGCATGCAATCTTCAGTTCTTAAAATTGCATAAGAAGCCCTATTTAATTTTGTATCAACTTGACTTGGCATGTTGGGTTATATGAATTGGAGATAATATTATTAGAATTAGAAAATAAACACATTCTGTCTTATCGACATCAACCATCAAACCGTTTGATTTACACCAATTCACGAAATAATTTACAGTATCTGCAATGAATGATGTGAGTTCCTCTGAAGTCTGTGCGGAGACCGCCAGTGAGGAATCGTCAGCGTATATCGTTAGCAGTTGCGATTTCCGATGGAAAGCTAAAGCCTTGGTTTCTTTGAGCACTCGGTCGCGGAAAGCGGACAGTTAGTCGACCGCTAAGGATACTGATTTCCGCCCGAGGTGTTTTGTTAGAAATATAGAAAATGAGAGATTCTTTTGTGTCCGGCATATGATGGGCGTGTTGTTTGTTTCGTGGCTAGACGCGAATGGTACTGAAACGTCAACTAAAATACTTGTTTGTGTTGTTATTGTTAGAGGAAGAAGAAGTTACCGTTTATCTTCATTAACGCACAAATTTCTCTGCAAATTTTGTTTTTTATCACCATATCTATAGCTTTTTTCTCCGTCACTATATAATGGTGAATGCTGTCTCACCAAGCTTGTTGAGACATCACTTTCAGGTGTGAATTGACTCTCATTTTTCAAATATTTTTTTATAATTCACTCGTATTTCGAAATGTCGGTCGTTCGCACACGACGGCGATTCCGCTGAAATCAAACTCATCAGATATCGACCGACTAGCCGACACAAATCTGCGGAATGGCGCAGTACTTACTGCTCAGCTAAGCGGATTCAAGAAAACCGGTCCTATTTAAAATAATCTGGTTGGATAAAATCATCAAAACGCGACGGACGACGGACTGTCCGCTTTCCGCGACCGAATGTTCAAAGAAACCAATGCTACTCTTTGTAGCAATGATTTGTAACAAGAAAACAGAACAATAACGATAACAAGAGTACGAAGTTATAATTACTGTTGAAAGTTACCTCTTTCAACTCCTCTTCTCATTGATGCTAAAACCCCTGGAGAATTTCTCTCAGTTTCAAATGCATCTAATAATGGATTTCATAAGGCATCAAAGATTTGAGATGTCCCCGTAGGAAAAACCTTGGCTATCCCTTGACTTATACCTATGATTGGTGGCCACTAAGTCTTATTCTCATATATCGCATTCGAATACTCCCAAGCCTATAAAGGGTCGCCATAGTGCAGATACCATATTTGGTATTCCAGCAAAAGAGGTAGATCTTCGAGTAATAAAAACAAATCCTTCTGAATAAATTCCTGTACTAGTCGACCAGGCAAAAATAAAGAACCAATGAAATGATCCCCACTTATACTCATATCTCCTTATAAATGTAATGAGAACTGCTATTGAAAATATATTGTGTTCAATAAACTTCTGGTTCAGGTATGAAATCATTATAAAGGCACTGTTTACATGAGGGCCAACTCATTGAACGAATGAAATTTTGTTGTTAAAGTCGATCAAGTATTCCTATATTTTTTCTCGCAGTGACGCAGTAAAGAAGTGTTCAGGGAAAAAAAAGAGTACATGACCTCTGTAATATGTTTCATTGGACCAGAACCTGCACTAGGCATTTTTTCAAGTGTTGCCAAACAAACACTGAACACATAAATAGATCATTCAAATGGGTCCTTTTTGAGAAAGCGATGGCATGTGTCAGTTAACGGTCATTGTTGTACTAGTGTCATCTTGATTTAATATAATTTGATATTATTGAAGGCGCTTAATAATATGAAACTATCTTTCACATTCGATGAGTTCATGCTGCAAATTGACGAGATTAGCTTCAGAGGACGAATTTGGAAATGTTTAAATAGTAAAATTTTTTTCAGCATAAAATCTGTATCATTATGGATGGGAATTTGAACATAAGCGAAGTAGGAGTCGACCCCTTTTATGACGGAAATGACATCCAATATGAAGAATGGAATGGTTCATTCGACATGCTACATACATTCGTCATGGTGACAGAGTTAATCAAGTTCGTCCTATGTTTATGTGTAGTGGCAGCAGACATTTTCTTAATAACCATTATATGTAAAAATAAAAAACTCAAAACGAAAACAAATAGTTACATTATGCAATATGCAATTTTCAATATCATCTCTTTCGTGTTCACGCCCGTTTTCCACGTTTTGATAGCAGTTACATATTCGTTCCGTTATATTAATCGGCATGTCTTTTGTATTGTAGAAGAAGTTGAATCGTTTAGTATTTTACTTTCTCATCTCCTTGCGTTGGGATTAGCTCTAGAATGGTTTTCTACGGTCTCCATTTCATCATTGGGAACAAATTTCAGGAATATTTGCAAATATACAGTTCATATAATCTACCTAGTTGGATCACTTAAATTCCTTATATCGATCCCTTTCTGTTTCACAGAACACTGGATTATCAGACACAGTAGAGAGAATTGTTTTCACTGGAATTTGCATTTTTCTTGGAACTTGCGAGTATTTTTCTCACTCAAAGACTTTTTCGACAGACAGTAGTAACTATGCACTTACTATTTCCAAAATAATGGTTTTATCCTGGATACCTCTGTACTTGTATCATGAGATCTTTACTTTTGTTTTAGATAATAATACACTTTATTTCATCCTCTACTCCACATTTTTTATACCAGAATGGTTGGCATATGGTAGTCCTATCATCATTATTTTCATCTTGGGCAGAGTGAATAAAAATTTCCAGAAGGCTTATGATAGGGCATTCAGAAGATCTGTTCAAAATTATTGTGATGATGCAGATCATTTGAATGACTCCGAAGAAAACATAAATGGAGAAAATAATCTAAATTCTTACGATAACGCTACTATTCTGTGACTCGTGAATTTCAAAGAATGAGAGGTAGATCAAAATAATGGTTATTCAAGTTCCCAAAACTTTATACTCATGACCCTAAAACTAATATTTTATCTCTACGTAAGAATAACTCTCCGAAGGAGAATTCAAATTGATGATTTTTATTAGAATTCTGTACTTGAAGAAATCCTTAATAAAATTCATACTGTGGAATGAAACATTTTATTTCGAATATTGTTTTCCCATTTGATGATAGAATCACTGTACACAAAAATTCTATTATTTGGCTCTCTCACATATTCCAATATTATTCAGGATCAATCCAATCAAAAACAATAAATTTTTCATCACATATACTCTGTGAAAATTTTGCAAATTATGCCCAACTGCATCTTTAAGGCAAAGAAGGAGAGTCACACGATACATTTCTTTCATTGTCAACCTAACTCGCTACTTTTGAATGGTAAACACCAAATCTCCTAAAAACTTCTTATCTCTTTTCTAAGATTCAATTTCTCGTTCAATTAATAATATACCTCCGAAATGGTTCTTGAGAATAATTTTTTATAATCTTCAGAGAATGATCTATCTATCCTCACATTGGCTACAATGTGCGAGCCCGAAACACTTATTTACAGTTGCATATTACCTTCGCAAGTCCTGTTTCCGACCATTGACGTTACTCATTATTTTTTTTCCGCAGATTGAGAGTTGACGATCTATTTCCGAAGAGGAATACCAGTTAGGTAGTCTTTTTTCTGTTCAAACATGTTTACAGGTCAATTAAACTTGTTAGTGGGTGTCGAATGGTAAGGCAAAATTTGCTATGGAATATTGATAGATGAACTACTTTGTATCAAGAGTAATATACCTACTTAATTATTTTAGCATATAATTTTTAACGAAAAACAATCCCTCTAACATATTTACGAATGTATTACATACTAAATGTTGTTTTTTGTGATTTTTGGAAATCCTACTGAACTGGAAATTTGTTAGGTAAAGAAAATGCGAGGGATAACAGAATTGTTCAAATTTGTTCAAATTCAGTAGACAAAAAACCAAAACAGAAACTCTTGGCATCATGTGAAATTCAGTGACATAACCTAACTATATTCAATTTGAAACTATTTCAATTTTGACAGGTATAAAACGTACACATGTGTTTCGAGCTCTCAGTACGGTGTAGCCAAGTGTAAGAATCAGCAACACCTGGTTGCAAACAAAATTAAACAGAGTCAATCACAAGAGCCAGCCGCTCATTTGTATTTGTAGAAAAATGTAAAAAGCAAATATTGTTCAGAATTGAATGTTTATCAAGAGCATGAAATCACAGCCAAAATCTGAATCATTATGACTAGGAGTTTGAACAAGAGCGAAGTAGAAACCGACCCCTTAGTGATGGAAATAACATCCAATATGACATTCGACATGCTAAGTACATTTGTCATGGTGACAGAATTCATTAAGTTCGTCCTATGTTTATATGTAGTGGCAGTAGACATTTTCTTAATAACCATTGCATGTGAAAATAAAAAACTCAAAACAAAAACAAATGGTTAAATTATGCAATATGCAATTTTTAATATCATCTCTTTGGTGTTCACGCTCGTTTTCCACATTTTAATTGAAGTTACAAATTCGTACCATAATATTAATCATATTTTAAATTGTAGAAGAAGTTGAATCGTTTAGTATTTCATTTTCTCATCTCCTTGCGTTGGGATTAGCTCTGGAATGATTTTCTACGGTCTTCATTTCAGCATTGGGAACAAATTTCAAGAATATTTCCAAATATTCTATTCATATAATTTACCTTGTTGTATCACTTGAATTTCTTATATCGATTCCTTTCTGTTTCACAGAGCACTGGATAAACAGAAATGTAGTAAAAGAGCTTGTTTTTATTGAAATTTGCATTTTTCTTGTAACCTGCGGATGGGTTCCTTACTCAGATACTTTTTCGACAGATACTAGTAATTATACACTTACCATTTTCAAACTAATGGTTTCATCCTGGATACCACCGTACTTGTATCATGCGATCTTTACTATTTTTGTAGACAATGAAACACCTAATTTCTACCTCTACTCCATATTTTTCATATCAGAATGGTTAGCATATGTTAGTCTTATCATAATTATTTTCATCTTTGGCAAAGTGAATAAAAATTTCCAGAAGGCTTATGATAGGCATTCAGAAGATCTGTTCAAAATTATTGTGATGATGCAGATCATTTGAATGAATCCAAAGAAAATATGACTGGAGACAATAATTTAAATTCTTAGGATAACATGTGACATGTAAGAAACTTTAAATAATTTTTTAAAAAGCATGAATCGTTAGTATATAGGCACTTGTTATTCGAATTCTCAAAATTTCATATACATCATACGACCCTAAACTACTATTTCATCACTACGTGAGAATAAATCTCTGAAGGAGAATTCTAATTGATGATTTTCATTACCATTTTGTAATCCAAGATTTCCTCCATAAAATTCACACTGTAAAATAAAACGTTACATTTCGAATATTGGTTTTCCTTTGGGTTTGGTAATAACATTCGTTGTTTTTTGTGAAACCACACAAACAGGTTTCGAGTTGTAGGCTCTCATTGGTACGGTGTAGCCAAGTGTAAGAATGGGCAACACCTATTTGGAAACAAAAACAGAGTCAATCACAAGAGCCAGATGTAGTGTCAGTTAGTGACCCATTAATTCCAGGCTATATAAAGCAGACTGAAAAAATTATATAATCTGAAGAAATTATGACCCTATTACTTCATTTGTGAAGCCACAAAACTGCCAAGAGTAAATATTGTTCGGGATCGAATATTTATCGATGGCATAAAATCACAGCCATTTGCGACCAATTTAATATTTCACCACTTTCTTACAAATTTTCTCCTTATTTTCGAAACAATTTAAAAAATGGTATGATACATTTCTTCTTCCTACCTTCTGTAGAGAAATCACAATAATTGAAATCTGTGATGGAATTTCGCATATCATTGCTGCAAATAGTGAATAATAAATACTGAATTAATCCAAGTTATGATACCAAAATAAAGATGGAATTATTTTTATTTTGAATAATGATGTACTCAAAGCATTGCTTGTGCGGCTATTATATTATTCACCGTGGAGGGTCAAGGTGGCTTACTGTTTTTCAGTAGCCTAATCAATTTCCAGCTGTAGAAACCCCGGAAAACCTACAGCACCACCTGGGGTGGTCGGTGCTCACTCCAAGCAAGCATCAAGAGTCAGGATTCATATCTAGAAAACACATAATTTTTGCTTTTTCAAACAAGACATATAATCGCTTATCGACACTGATGTAAAAGAGAAAAATATTCTCATACTTGGGATTCGAACGTGGTCAAGCGGCCGACATGTAACCGACCACCGGCTAGGGCTTAGACGGCAATTAGCAGCGTCGGCAGGGGACGGATAGCTGGCGTGCACTGTGCGACCCACAGCCACGCCGCAAGTTACCATCAAATAATTTATATGGGGGCGCTGAGCAATCCTCAAATCTAAAGTGTGATGGGACCCTTGCCGATGGATGCATTGCGGTGGAAGTATACCATCACTAACGAAGGCTGTGAGATACCAGGCGACCTCCCACGGTAACCAGCCTTATACCTGTACAGGCGGTTCTGCAATCAAGACGACCTACGGAAGAGATGAAGTGAAGGGAGACATCGTCCCAACTTCAGCTTATATGCCCCATGATTCTCCAAGTCCTTCACCATCACCACGGCAAAATAATAATAATAGCCGTCCTCTACCCGCACAGGCTATGCCTTTGGGTACACTCTACGAGTGTTTATGAGGGAGTATTATTATTATTATTATCAGAAAATTTGAAAGAACTGGTCCAACACTGCGAGCTACATAAACTCCAAGTAATTATCGGAGCCGATGCAAACGCATACAATACGGTGTTGAGCAGCACCGACACGAACATAAGAAGTGAGCCATTGTTTGAATTCATTATCTTCACTAATCTGGAAGTACTGAATAGGGGCAATGAGCCAACCTTTGTTATCCAAAGAAGACGGGAAATCATTGAAATCACCTTCGGCTCCTTCCAGACAGCTCGGCAGGTAAAGACGTGGTTTGTCTCAGACAAACTATCAAACTCATTTACCTGGAGATTGGCAACACCTGTGAACTGGCCGGGACCCGAGGAAAACCGACTGGTTGAGATATCGGGAGGAGCTTGGGGAAAACCTGAAAAACCTTAGAAATACCAAAACTAGCACACATAGTGCTTACGATATAGAATAAACCTCTGGAAAAATTCAATAGGCCCGTATAACTTCGTATCAGAATAACTGTCCCCTAAGAATCAGGCAAACTGAAGAAAAGGTGAGCTGGTGGAGCACCAAACTCGCACAACTTCGGAAAAAAACGCGCAAATTATTCAATTGATAAAAAAAACTGGTGAGTGGGCAGAATATTCCAAAACACTACAAGAATATAACAAAAGGATCAGAGGGGAGCAAAGGAAAGCATGAAGAAAGTTCTGTGAGGACATAGAACAAATCTCAGAAAGCGCAAGACTCCATCGTACACTTTCCAAAAACCCTATAAACCCAGTGGGGATTCTCAAAATACTCACTGGAGCTCACACAAATATTGGAAAAGAAACAATTTAGCTACTACTCAACACACATTTTCTAGGATCCACTATAGTTGCAAATACTAGCAATGAAACCACGGTTAACCTCCAACTAAGGGCGAACAGGGCTTACGGGGAGGTGGCAAAGCGGATCGTAACTTACCCGAAAGTAATATAGGCAATACACTGTTTCAACTCATATAAATCGCCTGGACCTGATGGAATATTTCCTGTTTTACTGCAGCAGGAAATTAAAGATTTGACACCAAAACTAGGTAAACTGTTCCCCAAGGGTGGCTGAGGCGTTGCAGCCAACGGGATTGGCGACCCGTGGGCCCTAGCTTACCGTACACCAACGTCAAAAATACACATTTTTCCCGACACTCAACACACACCCACTCACACAGAGGGATGCGAGAACTTGAAAATCTGCCTCCAGTGGGAGTAGAGGAGGGGCCTCGGATTGGGTGCTGCGGGACTGATAGCCGGTGATAGAGTCACCCGCGGCAGGGTTTTTACGAGGAGAAAGATCGAAGGAACTCGCTGCGGGAACTGGAAAATCTGATCTTCGGTGGGAGCCAAGGAGGGGCCTTGGTTCTGGTGCTGCGGGACTGGTAGCCGGTGAATGAATCACCCGCGGCCACCGCACCATCCGATCAAGAACCAGCCCTACCAGGACTTTACCAAGGAGGAAGATGGAAGGAACTCGCAGTGAGAACTGGAGAACTAGTCTCCAAAGAAAGCCGAAGAGGGGCCTCGGATCGGATACTTCGGGTCTGGTAGCCAGTGATATAATCACCCGCCCGACCGAGAACCAGCCCTACCAGGGCTTGAAGTGGTGGATTCAAGGAACTCGCTCCCTTGACAAGCACATACACACTACACACCCAGACTTCAAGGAGAGCAGGTGAAACCACAGGCAGGTAGAACACCATACATGAGGAGAGCAGGGGATAGCAAAAAGGGCCCATGGGGGCCTACTTGCTTGGCTGTACCAACAGCCTCCCTATAAGTACTACTACTAGGTCGCGGTGGTGTGCGGGTTGAGTTCTCGCCTCATAAGCCAAAGAGCGTGAGTTCAAATCTCGGCATTGCCACCGGTCTCGTGCATGGCATCACACGTATTAAAAGGTAAGGGCTACGTCTTCCCCTAGCTCACACAAGTCTCTGACTTAGGAGGGTTGCACGTAGGGGTACAACTGGTTGACGGATATAACAATTTTAACAACAATTTTAACTATGTAAACTGTACAGAAGGAGGAGCGTTGACGGAAACATCTGCAGATGGATACTCTAAATGCTCCAAAATTGAAAGGCACAGACCAAGATTTTCGAAGACTCCGCGCAGCTAAAAATTGCCAGAGAAACCCTCCATGACGGGATTTTATCACCCCTACTGTGGGATATGGTAGTTGACGATCTGCTGGAACCTTTATACAATCAGGGTGCTCGGTAGCGAGCCGGTTAGATGCCATCCTTCGAAATATGAGGGAGTATTATTATTATATATTATTATACCAAAGGTGATGGGGACGACATTGTAGTCGTCGTGTAGGGGAAGCACGCCCAAATAACCTCTGAGCTAATGCAAAATGCACTGAGGACCGAAGGGGTATAGAGGCAAACCTCAGCAAAACCACACTCATTCCCTCCACACGCAAAAGAATTCTGGGAGGCATGAAACTACCCATAATCTTTAGCGAAACGCTACAAGTAGCTGATCATTTCAAATACTTAGGGCTATTTCTGGAAAAGAAACTAACCTGCATCTGCAACATGTAATCAACAAAAGCAAATCATCATTCATGACGTGCAGAAGTGCTTTTGTGAAAACATGGGGACTGAAACCAAAAGTCATGAACTAGCTATACACCGCAATCATTAGACCCGGAATCACGTACGGCTCGCTGCTGTGGTGGCCCAAAGTGAAACAAAGACTGTAAAGCTCAACCTCGGTAAACTCCAGAGGCTCGCTTGTCTATGTATCACGAGCGCGATGAGCAGCACTCCGACCGCTGTTATAGTAAACCTTCCACCTTTGGAAATCACACTTATGGGAAAGGTGAAGATGAGTGTATACAGACGCAAACAAAAAGGTTACTGGAGATCTCGACCACAAACTGGGCACACCAAAATCATTCATGAAGTCAACATTACCGAACTCTACATGCTACATGCTACCCCAGTACTCGTACGAAAACCATTTAGAAAACAGTTCAAGTGGGAAATATGGGACTCGGAAGTAGGATCACTCTTTAGTACACAGATTACATGAAGTGAGGACAAAAAATAACGTTATACTTCTTGGCATTAACACCACAGTATTCCAAACCGAGACACATGCCATAAGGACATGCATACAGATAAATCTAGACAGTGGGTACAAAAAAGAACACATCTACATTCTATTTGACAGCCATAGCGCATAAAAGCTCTGTATTCAGTACACATTAAGTCAAAGCAGGTTTGGGATACCTTCAGTGCCTTAGTGAACCGGCAAAGCACAACGAGGTAGAGGTAGTGGATTTTCTTGACCTTGAGTATATCTGTATCCGAATATATGAATATATATCACTGTACTATATCTTTAATCGGTATGGACGCGTGCCACGTCAATCTTTACAACACGCTCGGAGGTAAATATGTTTTATGTGACGGTACCTATGAGTTATAGCTCTTAAGAAAATCCACTACCTCTAACACTTGTGTGGGTGCCTGGACATGGGGGAATAGAAGATAATAAAAAAGCAGATCAACTTGCAATACGTGCATCAGAATTACCATTCACACATACATATAAAATATTTGAAATTTACAAAACCCGATGCAAAATCATAATAAATGAGTGGAAAAAAACAAAACACCGAATGTAATCCTCTAATCTCAAAATTATCCATTTTTAGAAGGTGACACTGTTAAATGGGTTAGAAAATAAAATAAGTCATATGTGGCTATGATTCAATATTCTGAATCACGGAAAAATCGGCTCTGGAAACTATTACCACTGACCCGGTCCTTTTTTGTATAGAGAAATTGAATGTCGATATCCGTTTCAGGCATCATTCGTATGTCACATATGATGGACTGACTATACATGATCGGCACTTCGTCAAAGCGATGGACCGGCCCGGTCCAGCCGAAACGCAATGGCCTTTCAGGAAATCTCCCGAGTTCCCCACTGGCCCATACAACCATGTTCTGAAAGAACATTATTTGATATTTTGTAATACTTGAACTTATTTATTTTCTACCTTCAGAAAAGAAGTTGAAGGATTATGATTAATTACATTTTGGACGTCCATCTTCTTGATAGTAGAAGATTTCTACTCTTTTCATATCAATGGCTCAACGTGTCTTTGACCCTATTGGTTTTTGGTGCCCTGTTGCATATGTTCCGAAATTGTTGGTACAAGAATTATAGAAAAATAACATTACCTGGGAAGTAAATAGGCTAGGGGGCTTCGACAATCAATTTGATCATTTTTACATGTTAATTGCCATAAGGATTTTTAAGATCCATTCTGGCAATTTTTGCTCTTTTTGGGGTGGGGGGAAATTAGAGCGTCGCTGGTCTGCGTTCATCGTGTGACGTAGTCGAGAGAGATCCCTTAGATTGATAACATTTTGCCAATAGAGCGCGGCGTACACATATTATAAATTGAAATTAAAAAGAAAAAAAGATATCTGCAGCAGAGGTTTGAACCAGTGGTTTAAGTTTGGTAGCGCCTTGTCTCCATGGAGACTTCGTACAAGTTGATGTACAAATGTGGGATATATATTTCTGCAGACGCTGTTTAAATAATATACGAAAAATAATGATTGTGAGTCTGATAATAATAATAATGATGTTTGGAATAAATATGAAAAAATGGCGGTTCAACGGTGGTCTAGCGTTTCAACAAGCAATGTGTATAGAGTGTCTCAAAACATATCATTTAAGAGAAAAAAACATGACGGGTGCTTGTCTTATTTAGTATACAGGGTCTATCAAAACATACCATTTAAGAGAAAAAAATATGGCGGCTGATCGTTTGATTTAGTATACAGGGTCTCTCAAAAAGTATCAGTTACGAGAAAAAAACATGACGGCTGCTCGTTAGATTTAGTATACCAGGTGTATCAAAACATACCATTTAAGAGAAAAAAAAACATGGTGGGTGCTTGTCTTATTTAGTATACAGGGTGTCTCAAAACTTATCATTTAAGAGAAAAAAAAGATGGCTGTTCGTTAGATTTAGTATACCTGGTGTACCAACATATTATTTAACAGAAAATAACATGGTGGGTGCTTGTCTTATTTAGTATGCAGGGTGTCTCAAAACGTATAATTTAAGAGAAAAAAATGGCGGCTGCTCGTTAGATTCAGTATACAGGGTGTCTCAAAACGCAAAGTTTGTGAAAAATCATATCGGGAGAAAAAAAGACATGGCTGCTTAGGGCAGAGAAAAAGGTACCATTGGGGACATGGGGATTTAAAATACGAATCATCGAAAAATAAGCACTTCCGGTTTGAAAAAATTGAGGTAGAAGAAAAGTAATAGTGAATTCGGATTATCCACATCGAGGAGAGTTCAAATATGCAATAAAATGGCCACTTCCGGTTCTCACTTCCAGTTGTCCGATTTCGATAATTTTGGCATCAATGGATTCGTTTCGATGTCAAGAAACATTTTTAAGCATTATCCAATGCCAAAAGGGCATAGGAGGCTAACTTCGTTATTAGCGAAGGTACAACTCTAACAAGACAACTTTTATGGGGGATCAAGAAAATGATAGAATTTCCTTCCGTCAACTGCCATAAGTGCCATAAACCTCACATTTTAATGCGTTATGTACTCATCGCTCAAATGATATAAGTCGGTTCGTTAACGTTTGACATTTTTTGTATAGAACGTCGCTCAATATATCGGCGGCGCCTCACACTCGATATCTGTCAGTTGTCATTGGTAATATCGTTGAAGAAAAAAAAAAATGTGAATAAGGTTGTACAGGTAAATAAAAAACATGGCTGCTACATGTATGTGTCAGATGGAAAAATGGGTCATTGGGAGTAGCAAAGTATTCAGCAATAGTATATACAGGGCGTATCACACGTTATTCAAGAGAAAAAACATGGCTGATGCAAGTGTCAAATGTCATGTGGAAAATGGGACGCAGAAAATACGTATCATTGGGGATATGGGGACCCAATAGAAAAATATGGTGATATTTCATACTGAGTGTTCCAAAATTTTCTTAGACATACACAGAGTGTTCAAAAATCATTAAAGATAGGAAAAAAAACGCTAGCGTTTCACCGTGCGATCCCAATCGGAAATGTATTACATGTCATCGAGACCGAATACGTCAGCACTCTCTATCATCAGGAAGGTGCCCAATCATTAAAAATTGAGATGAAACATGCGGGTACTCTAATGAGACAACTTTTATGGGAGATCAAGTTTGATCAAAGCAGAACGAACTAACCTTATAAAACGTCTATTTTAGTCGCATTTTTGCATCTTTTACCGTTTCAAATTTTAGCTGTTTTTTTCGAACGCAAAAAACGGTTATTGTGGTCGCATTTTGGCATGTTTTAGCGTTTCTAATTTCAGTTGTTTTTTCGAACGAAAAAACGTGTATTTTGAGCAATTTTGAAATGCCAAATCTCCATAAGAAACATAGAGTTTTTCGGTTTAATTTAAGGCTGTTTTTTTAGAACGCGAAAAACGTTTATTGTGGTTGCATTTTTGCATGTTGAAGCGTTTCAATTTTCAGTTGTGTTTTTGGAACGCGAAAAACGTATATTTTGATCACATTTTTTGCAGTTTGACTCTGTTTCTTTTTTTTGTATCCATTATCAGGTGGGTGGGGAGAGGGTTGAGCAACTTTAATTTCTTCTCGACATAAGACTTATTTAATTGAAACCAATCTGATTAATTCCCGCCCATTGCAAGTATGTGGTCAGTTATTTCTCCAAGACTGTCCGAATCGATATACTCCAGACAAAAGCATTATAGTGTGACACCTCAATCATTGTTCTTAGTCTTTCCGTTAAAAAGTTATAGTCTAAATACTGTAGGTTATTTATTGGCCAAGTAGTCGGGATAATTTTAGATGCAAAGTATATGAGACCTAGAGGCACAACTGGTGTAGTTGAATCTCTTATAGCATTTTAATCTCGAGGAGTTTCAGATCCGAGTGCGATAAGTAAAATTTAGATATTTTTGTAAACTATTTTCTTTAGGAATTTTCAAACAGATGTTTTTTTATTCAACCAAATGCTTATTCACTACCAGTAAAGCTGTAGCTCAGCTATTACCTACGTGGTCAGTTTGATTTTAGTTGCAGAGCATCATAGGAGACCTAAGAACCCTATGGGTATAGTTTAATCTCTTATCGCATTATAATCTTGAGGAGTTTCAGATCTGAGTGTGATAAGGAAAATTTTGATATTTTTGTAAACTATTTTCTTTAGGAATTTTCAAACAGATGTTTTTTATTCAACCAAATGCTTCTTCACTACCAGTAAAGCTGTAGCTCAGCTATTACCTACGTGGTCAGTTTGATTTTAGTTGCAGAGCATCATAGGAGACCTAAGAACCCTATGGGTATAGTTTAATCTCTTATCGCATTATAATCTTGAGGAGTTTTAGATTTTAGTGAGATAAGGAAAATTTTGACATTTTTGTAAACTATTTTCTTTAGGAATTTTCAAATAGATGTTTTTTATTCAACCAAATGCTTCTTCACTATCAATAAAGCTGAGTTATAACCAACGTGGTCAGTTTGATTTTAGACGCAGAGCATCATAGGGGACCTAAGTGCCCTATTGGCATAGCATTTCATCCAAGAATTCGAAATATGTAAAAATGATTATACAATAGATGGCTGACAACAGTAAGGAAAACATTGTTATTACTAAACTTACTAAAGTATGTCAGGAACGATATATCCAGTATTAAGAATCCAACCTCATATGTCTCCATTATCGAAAACAAATTTCATAGCTTTGATTGCAAGCAGCAATTATGTTTTGTAAGTAAACGTACCGAATTAAGCGACGATATGTATGAAGTATCCAGTCATGTAATAGGAATGGAAAACAATATGTAAATTGAATTTTGTTTACTTTTCCAAACAGTTCACGAAAAATTATTCCGAAATGTACTGGACTATTATTATCCGTTACAAGCGGTATTCGAGCTGTTGTTATCAGTTATGGAAAAAGCCGCAGAAAAACAAATATTGTAGTTATCAGTTATGAAAAAACCGCAAACATTAGAAGTTTCAACAGAATTGTTTATTATCTGAACCACAGAGAAGCAAATATCGCCATGAGAATCAGTATTTTGCGGGGTTCTGGAAGCTAGTTTATTTGTGATCGTCCTGGCAGCAGTTCATAATTATTTAGTGCTCTGATTCCATTGAAAAACATCTTATTTGACAGTGATAGAAGTAGTTTATAATACTTCAACGATTTGTGCAGCAAAGTAAGTGTTTGAGATTTTTTCACTTTTGCTCAAGTGTTTGTACGTTTGCTTTTGTGTGTTCTGAAAGTTCATAACGATTTCCAATTCGAAGCGATTCAATCTTGTCTCACTAAAACAGTGTTTTTCGTTTAGGGGAAATTGTTGCCTGGAGCCTATCAAAGAACTGTATTTTCTCTAGTTGTTTGCATTTTTACCTATCTTCGATATATTTCATTCGGGTAAATTCGTGTTTATATCCATATTTCATTAGAATAAACTCATGTTTCCATACAATATTTTTCTTCGTTAGTAAGCAATGAGTTCATTCATGCATACAATATTTTTTGTTTAACTTATATTCATAAATATGATTCGCTAATGTTTCTATACAACATTTTTTTCATCGTTTGGAGAATTTTTACTAATTTATTTCATTCATATAAACTCGTGATTACATACAACATTTTTCTTCGTTAGTAGGTAAAGAGTTCATTCTTACATACAATTTTTTTTGTTCAGCTTATATTCATAAATATGATTCACTAATGTTTCTGTACAACATTTTTTCACCGTTTGGAGAATTTTTAATAATTTATTTTATTCATATAAACTCGTGATTCCATACAATATTTTTCTTCGTTAGTAGATAAAGAGTTCATTCTTACATACAATATTTTTTTTTTGTTCAGCTTATATTCATAAATATGATTCACTTATGTTTTTGTACAACATTTCTTCACCGTTTGGAAAATTTTTATTAATCATTTGGATAAACTCGTGTTTCAATACATTTTCACGCTATGTTTCCATAGAATTTTTTTGTTTGTTCAGTTCAGACCATTTTTTATTGACATATTTAATTCGCCGAAGCATTTATATTCGTAGATATGATCCACATATGTTTCTATACATAATTTTTCTCCTCTTGGTTAGAATTTTTATTGATATATTTCATTCGTAAAACTAGTGACAACTGATTGTACTGAATATTAACCAGCGATTTGATATAGCATTCCCTAATGAGTTTCAAATAATCATATCGACATGCAGCGTTGATTCATAATTTTTATATCAAATTCGAAATGTTTAAGTAGCCATTTCTAGTGAAAAATTCAAGATTCAGTTTGAGATGTTTAGGATGTTACCCCATCTATTTCAGCTGAAAATTTACAAATTTTTTTATTACTCTATAATATTTCAATAAGATTTAAATCAGGGTGTTGAGGAGGTCATCTCTTTTACATCAGATTCGACATGTATAGGTCGCAATTTTTTACTGAAAAAATTCATGATTCAGTTTGAGATGTTTAGGACGTTACCACATTTATTTCAGCTGAAAATATTGAAAAATTTGTTATTGTCTTATAATTTTTTTCCAATAGGATATAAATCAGGGTGTTGAGGAGACCACCTCTTTTATATCAGATTTGGCATGTTTAAGTCGCCATTTATACTGAAAAATTCAAGATTCAGTTTAGGATGTTTTAGGATGTCACCCCATTTATTTTAGCTGAAATTTAAAAAAATTGTTATTGCTTTATAATTTTTCAATAGGATTTAAATCGGGGTGTTGAGAAGGTCATCTCTTTTACATCAGATTCGACATGTTTAAGTGACCATTCTACTGAAAAAATCAAGATTCAGTTTGAGATGTTTTAGGATATCAGCCCATTTATTTCATCTAAAGATAAAAAAAAAGTTATTACCTTACAATTTTTCGAAAAGATTCAAAGCAGGGTGTTGTGAGGGTCACATCATTTATAGGATTCAGATTGGGGTGTTGAGTAGGTCGCTTCATAGTTAACGCAACCAACTTTATCGCAATTTCGTTTAGGTGTAGCACGCGTTGTTAGGGACGTTAGAAGGAATATAAAATATATTACCAATACAATATCCGCGAGTCTCATAATTCCATACTGTGGGCATTATTGTTTTTTTTGTACTATATACAACTTCAAATCTTGTGAGGTTGATGGTTTCAAGCTTTCTTTTTGAAAAGTAATAATTTATATCTCTAATTTTAAAAAGGGGAGAGAGTTGATGTGTTCTCCATCCTCAAGTTGAATGACCGCTAGTTTCTTGGCTAATGCGGTGAACTTGGAATGGAATATAACATATTTTTGAATGATATTAAATATCTGTTGTCTACAAGAGGACCTCTACATAATCTATGAGTTGTAATTTGTTAATTTTCTTTTCTGAAACCGCTTGCTAATAAACTATTTCGTTGTTCTACGTTACCATCTCGTTGATCTATGTTATCAACATAACTGGGAGCTTGAATAATAGTATTTTTGGTTCGCTGCTTGCTATGGGTGTTCCTTCTTCTTTTTGGAGGAAACAATAATGAAATAATGTTTCGGTATTTCCATGAGCATTAGGCGTTCACTGATTCATAGGATTTATATTTCTGTTTGTAGGCATTCGTTAGTATTAAAATGTTTTTTTGTAAACACACAGTTCTTTGGCCGTATAATATTAAGGAACACATTTCAATAATAGTTGAAGTAGTCCTTTCGTAAGAGTAAAATGTTTATTTTCAATAATAAGTTCATTGTTTTCATATTGTAAAGGGGTATTGCCAATATCATATCCATATGTGTCACATTCGATTATTCTTTGCTGCTCTCAGATTCCGTTTCATTTAGGAATTGGGTTGTTCACAGCGCATAAATTGGATGTTGTGTTATGCGACATATTGAATGCAACTGAATTCGCTACACTCCAACAAGTCTATATATGCGTAACTACACCCTACCAAACCACTCATAACCAACGGCGCAAAGCTCAACTAACATATACTGCATTGATATTAAAATTGTGTAATATTATCGAAAAAAAAACTCTAAAATTTTTATATCTTTTATTATGGATATCTAAACATTGGACATATCATTTCACCCCAATAAGTACAACCACATTTTTCAAATAACAGTTCGGATTCCTTATTACTGCAAAACGCTGTAAATTCTTCGTGATTCTTAATGTGATTGATGAGTTTAGCTGCATATCCTTTTCTACGGTACTCCGCCAATGTATGAATATAATAAAGGGTTTTCGGCTTAGAATGTTTCTTCAATGGGTCAAAATCCATGGTTGATAGTAACGCAAATGCTGTTGGTTTATCGTTGATGTAAATAATGTAACATGAGATTTTTCTATCATAATACTACTGTTGAATCAGATCATTTTTGATATTCAAGTGCCTAATTTTCTTAACAGCTTGATAACCAAAAAATAGTCGTATTGCGTCCATCTTCAATAATTGCTGGGAATAAACTAAGTGATGAGGATTTTTCTTCCTAGGATAAGCACATCTCATTTGATTTACCTATCAGTCTTCCGTCCAACCCTCATAATATTATTTAAAGACTATTATATCACTTTTAAGTTGGTATCACTTTTTCTTACTTCAGTTGGCTTGATTCCGATTTAAGTGTTCTCCTGGGATCAACTGATTTGATTCTTTCCGCCTACACATTAATCATAAACACTCATAGACTATACTCCAAGATATAATATGTGCGAGTAGAGGACGTCTATTATTATCATTATTTGCCGAGGCGAGTTACCGATTTTTGGTGGCGTATTTTCAGCTGTATGGAAACCAGGCAAGCAACAGAGGCATAAATAAATATATCATAATGAGGTTTCAATATATTATGTCATCAGTCGAGGGAACTTACACACACACACACACAAATCATTATTTTAAAAAATCATTTATTTCAGAGAGTTTACATTTTTTCTGTTTATAATTTCATCTACAACATCATGAATATTTTTTTGTATTTCCAATAGACTTTTTGGAGCTCCATCAAAGTACTCTGCTGTGGACTTGTTTTTTTTTTGAAATCATGATAAATATTAATCATTTTGGTATCTTCATCAGTATTACGCATAAACATTCCTTTCTTCAATGTTGATTTATTTTGATGGGGAAAATAATTTTTCACTATTACATCAGTAGGATCATATACTTTTTGATTATGCTCAATCCAGAAATGCGGTGTAATTGTAACCCCATTCGAGTAAAACTTCGTTCCAATACACAGTTTCGTTGTTATTCCATACTTCTTGGCTAACTCATAAAAAATAAAACTTGCTGGAAGGCATACTCCACAATAATTGTTTTTAATGAATGTTTGTTCAATACATGCTTTTATCAAGTTCAAGTGAACATACTGAAACATAGAATCAGTCATATCAATGCTTGTGGGCAATGCGACTGCTCAGTAAGTGCGTTAAATAATGAATGAAACTTTTTATTATTATTTTAGAATATTTTTGAAAATAATGTTTATCGGAATTCCTAGAAATTTGATTGAACATGAATCCTGGGAAATTCGATTTTTTTCATTTCATAAATGTGTCAAATAATATGCAACACTTTACATGCATTCTTATGGAAATTGAAGCCTAGAAATGATGCAAATCCCACGATATTTGCTAAATGCATCACTTTTATATGTATTCTTATGAGAACTGAAGCACACATTATTTGAAACTGGGGGCCTTTGAAGCCAATCAGTTTTTCGCTCACTAGATTTTTTATGGAATAGACCAACACCCCCCCCCCCACTCCATTATTTAGCGTTCAGTCTTCCATCCGATTGAAAAGTTGAACCGAGGTTATAAATATGGGTACTTTTCTCAACTTCATAAGTCTACTTTAGAACGTTGAACGTTTAACACTAGAATTTTTTATAATTACAGTAATCGTAATGTCAATGTTTGCTGAAATAGTTCAGTACATCGCCGCTTTACTAGGCCTCATCACCCCGAATGATGAGGTGAAGATACGTGAAGGATTGAGGGAATGTGCCAAAGGGGTGAAAAGGGTTAAAAATGCAATGCGTTATGCCGTTTCTGTGGGGGAGAAGCAGCATCTGGAAGCGTGTTTAAGAAATATCCTGACGATGAGGAATCAGTTTAAGGCCGAGCAGAAAAAAGGGGCAGGGCATTCTTCTCGACCTGAAGGAGCGAGGGAACGTGTGAAATGGAATGACTCCGACTCAGCTTTCAATAGCCGAATCAGGACTGGTGTTATTTCCAACCTCAAACACAAGGACCCCGGCTCTTTCCTGATTGACTCTAGAGCAATCTTCAAACGCCGCATTCATGACGCTCTCAAGAAGGAAACGTCAGTCAAGGTGAACTCTGTTTTCTGTGGAGAATTCGAGATAGTGAAGGGAGCTAGTGTAGTAAAGGAGTATAAATACTTTACTACTACAAACTCACCAATTTACCGGGACACCAATCTGGAGGAATGGTTCCAAGATAAAGTTATTGCTCCAATCCTGAAAGATCTTGAAGAATTTCAAGAGAGAGATAGCGGCTGGGCGTTGAAGAAAGTGGTTAATCTAGGCGTAAATATCAACAAGTTTACTCCCCAGCTTGGATCTTCCTACATCGAGTTGCCACCTCAAATCAAGAAAAAAGAAGCTTGCGTCAATGTCAGAAATAATGATCAAGCATGCTTTGCCTGGGCCGTTACTTCTGCTTTACATCCAGCGCAAATAAATATTGGTAGAACTTCATCATACCCTCACTATTCGGAGGTTCTTAAGCTGAAAGGAATTCGATGGCCAATGACAATGCGGCAGATCCCCAACTTTGAAAAACAAAACGACATTTCCATTAACATATATATGCTACAACAGATTAAAAAATCACTCCAAACATTCCCATCTTATCTGACTAAGGATAAGAAGGATAGACACGTCAATCTTCTCTTGGTGCAAGACCGTTATTCTGATGACCATTCCGATGCTTCTACCAAATACCATTTTGTATGGATTAAAAGTATGTCAAGTCTCCTTTCCAAACAGCTGAGTAAACATAAGTGTCAAAAATTCTTCTGTGACCGTTGCCTCCACTACTTTCGCTCTGAAGGAAAACTGAATGAACATACTGAGGATTGTCGAAAATTAAATGAAACTGCAATAAGGATGCCACAGCCGGGAAAGAATATTTTGAAGTTTAAAAATTTCAAAAACAAGGAGAAGGCACCTTTCATGGTTTATGCTGACTTGGAATCGGCCTTGAAACCAGTTGAAGATCCCAAGAAACCTCAGCATCACGTTCCAGCTGCCATAGGATACTACGTGAAATGTTCATATGATGATACACTTTCATTTTATAAGTCTCATCGTGGGCAGGACTGTATGGCGTGGTTTGCTGATGAAATGTCTCAATTGGCTGAGGATATGGCAACAGTTTTTTGGTGTCCATATAATATCAATATGACTTGGGTGCAGGAAGCACAATTCAAACTTGCTTCACACTGCCATATTTGCGAGCAGCCTTTCACTCCGGAATGTAAGAAAGTTCGAGATCACAACCACCTTATTTCCGGAAATAACTATCGGAGAGCTGCTCATGAAGGGTGCAATATCAACTACAAGGACACTCACACTGTTCCGGTTGTTTTTCATAATTTAAGTGGATATGATGCACACTTCATCGTTAGAGACATTGCTACAAGAATGGCTGGAAAGGTTGTTCTACTCCCAATTACCAAAGAGAAATATATTTCCTTCACTAAGCACGTTGATGATACCCCAATTCAATTTAGGTTTATTGACTCGTTTCGTTTCATGGCTTGTTCATTGGATAAACTAGCATCATATCTTCCCGAGTTTCCCAATTTGAAGTCACAGTTTCCCGATGTAGCTAAAGATAAGTTCAAATTGTTGACGAAGAAAGGAGTTATGCCTTATGATTATATTGATTCGTTTAGTCGATTCGATGAAACAGCTCTACCATCTCAAGATGAATTTTATAACCAGCTGGAAAATAAACCCTGCCCCCGACGTTTGTATCGACGAGCTCAGGATGTATGGACCACATTCAACTGCCAGAATCTCGGTGATTATGTGGACTTATACATGAAAACTGATATTCTCCTGTTGGCTGATGTCTTTGAGATGTTCAGAACCTGCATCCTCAAGTCACATAAACTCGATCCTGCCCACTATTTCACACTACCGGGCTATACGTGGGATGCCATGATGAAGTATACCGGAATTGAGTTTGAACTTCTCACTGATGTCGACATGTTTCTATTTGTCGAGCGAGGTATTCGAGGAGGTCTGAGTCAAGTTTGCTCCAAACGCCGAGCTCACGCAAACAATAAATATATGCCCAACAGCTATAACCCATCCAAACCCTCAACTTTCCTGATGTACTTCGATGTCAACAATCAGTATGGATGGGCTATGTCACAGTACCTTCCTTATGGCGGGTTCGAATGGGCAGATACAAATATTGATGTCACAACTGTGGCAGATGATGCCGATGAAGGATACATGTTGGAAGTAGATTTGGAATATCCTGAACACTTACATGATAAGCATAAAGATATACCGTTCTGCCCACAACACATAAATTCAAAAACGATGATGCCTCCTGAGAATGTGCGAGATGTAACTAAATTAATGGCCACTTTACACTCGAAGGAGAAATATATCATACACTACAGGACACTGAAACAGGCTTTGAACAATGGACTGGTGTTGACGAAAATCCACCGTGTTCTTAAATTTAAACAAAGTCCCTGGTTGAAGTCATATATCGATCTCAATACGGAGCTCCGCAAGAAGGCAACAAATGACTTTGAAAGAAATCTTTTTAAATTGATGAACAACGCAGTCTTTGGTAAAACTATGGAGAACGTCCGGAAGAGGGTCAACATCCACCTTCTAACTGAGTGGAGTGGAAGATATGGTGCAGAAGCCTATATCTCAAAACCAGAGTTTAAAAATTGCACCATCTTCAGTGAAAACTTGGTGGCTGTTGAGCTTAACAAGCTGCAGATTTTCCTGAACAAGCCTATATATGTGGGGCAGGCTATATTGGATTTAGCGAAATCTACCATCTATGATTTCCACTATGGTTATATGGATGAACGTTTTGGAGAGGACTGTACAGCTATGTACACTGATACAGATTCTTTCGTATATGAGCTGCATCAGGACCCCTATGTAGTTATGAAGGAGGACTGCCACAAACATTTTGACAGTTCAGACTATCCCTCCGACAACATTTATGGAATTCCTCAGGTCAACAAGAAAGTATTGGGTATGATGAAAGACGAAAATAGTGGCGTGCTGATGACTGATTATGTAGGACTTCGTTCCAAATTGTATGCTACGAAAGTGTTGACATCAGGTGCTGACATTATTGATAAAAGAAGGGAATTGGAAGAAGCTGAGTATGATGAGGATGAAATCAATGAGATATTGATGAATTTTGGAACAACCAAGAAGGCTAAAGGCGTGAAATCGTCTGTGGTCAGAACTAAGATTACATTCGATGATTATGTGGAATGTCTGAACAGATGGAAATGTATGACTGTAACCCAGAGACTAATCCGCTCTGAGAAACATCAAGTACACACAATTGTACAGGACAAAATTGCGCTCAACCCACATGACGACAAACGCTACCTGATACCAAACTCAGATGAAACTTTACCTTGGGGATATTATTCAATAAAAGAAAATTTGATGGATACCTCATAATAACTTTGTATATATATATATATATATATATATATATATATATATATATATATATATATATATATATATATGCTAAAATAAAAAGTATTATTTGATGACTATTTTCTCATGATTGGTGGTTATGCTATGCCTACTGGGGGAGTCTTCCACAATAAAAAAAGGGTAACGCATTGGCAGTCCTACCTCCTGGGTGATGTGGAAACGGACTGATAGCAATATTCAACCAACGCTAAATTTTAAAGTATTTTGAATCTGCTTCAAATTATTATCATTTTTGATTCTCTGATGATACTTATTGTTAAAATCACTTTTTTCATGCTGATCTTGCATTTGAAAAATCCACACAAAAACTCGAAATGCATGTAAAACGCACGTTATCGGGAATAATCACTCCTAAAAAAACGTTTATCTGCTTCTACTCGCGAAGTTACATTATTTCCTCAAAATCCAATGAAAGTTATCTTGTTAGAGTACCCGCATGTTTCTACCTTTACTGATAACGAAGTTATGGTCCTATGCCCATTTGGCATTGGAAAATGCTCAACAATGTTTCTTGACATCGAAACAAACCCATTGGTGTCGAAATTATTGAAATCGCACGACCGATAGTAACTAAATTTGGACCCTTATCAATGCTCTATCTCAATTTTTAATGATTGGGCACCTTCCTGATGATAGAGAGTGCTGACGTATTCGGTCTCGATGACATGTAATACATTTCCGATTGGGATCGCACGGTGAAACGCTAGCGTTTTTTTTCCTATCTAGAATGATTTTTGAACACTCTGTGTATGTCTAAGAAAATTTTGGAACACTCAGTATGAAATATCACCATATTTTTCTATTGGGTCGCCATATCCCCAATGATACGTATTTTCTGCGTCCCATTTTCCACATGACATTTGACACTTGCATCAGCCATGTTTTTTCTCTTGAATAACGTGTGATACGCCCTGTATATACTATTGCTGAATACTTTGCTACTCCCAATGACCCATTTTTCCATCTGACACATACATGTAGCTGCCATGTTTTTTATTTACCTATACAACCTTATTCACATATTTTTTTTTCTTCAACGATATTACCAATGACAACTGACAGATTTCGAGTGTGAGGCGCCGCCGATATATTGAGCGACGTTCTATACAAAAAATGTCAAACGTTAACGAACCGACTTATAACATTTGAGCGATGAGTACATAACGCATTAAAATGTGAGGTTTATGGCACTTATGGCAGTTGACGGAAGGAAATTCTATCATTTTCTTGATCCTCCATAAAAGTTGTCTTGTTAGAGTACCCGCACGTCGTTGTACCTTCGCTAATATCGAAGTTAGCCTCCTATGCCCTTTTGGCATTGGATAATGCTTAAAAATGTTTCTTGACATCGAAACGAATCCATTGATGCCAAAATTATCGAAATCGGACAACTGGAAGTGAGAACCGGAAGTGGCCATTTTATTGCATATTTGAACTCTCCTCGATGTGGATAATCCGAATTCACTATTACTTTTCTTCTACCTCAATTTTTTCAAACCGGAAGTGCTTATTTTTCGATGATTCGTATTTTAAATCCCCATGTCCCCAATGGTACCTTTTTCTCTGCCCTAAGCAGCCATGTCTTTTTTTCTCCCGATATGATTTTTCATAAACTTTGCGTTTTGAGACACCCTGTATACTGAATCTAACGAGCAGCCGCCATTTTTTTCTCTTAAATTATACGTTTTGAGACACCCTGCATACTAAATAAGACAAGCACCCACCATGTTATTTTCTCTTAAATAATATGTTGGTACACCAGGTATACTAAATCTAACGAACAGCCATGTTTTTTTTCTCTTAAATGATAAGTTTTGAGACACCCTGTATACTAAATAAGACAAGCACCCACCATGTTTTTTTTCTCTTAAATGGTATGTTTTGATACACCTGGTATACTAAATCTAACGAGCAGCCGTCATGTTTTTTTCTCGTAACTGATACTTTTTGAGAGACCCTGTATACTAAATCAAACGATCAGCCGCCATATTTTTTTCTCTTAAATGGTATGTTTTGATAGACCCTGTATACTAAATAAGACAAGCACCCGTCATGTTTTTTTCTCTTAAATGATATGTTTTGAGACACTCTATACACATTGCTTGTTGAAACGCTAGACCACCGTTGAACCGCCATTTTTTCATATTTATTCCAAACATCATTATTATTATTATCAGACTCACAATCATTATTTTTCGTATATTATTTAAACAGCGTCTGCAGAAATATATATCCCACATTTGTACATCAACTTGTACGAAGTCTCCATGGAGACAAGGCGCTACCAAACTTAAACCACTGGTTCAAACCTCTGCTGCAGATATCTTTTTTTCTTTTTAATTTCAATTTATAATATGTGTACGCCGCGCTCTATTGGCAAAATGTTATCAATCTAAGGGATCTCTCTCGACTACGTCACACGATGAACGCAGACCAGCGACGCTCTAATTTCCCCCCACCCCAAAAAGAGCAAAAATTGCCAGAATGGATCTTAAAAATCCTTATGGCAATTAACATGTAAAAATGATCAAATTGATTGTCGAAGCCCCCTAGCCTATTTACTCTGGGACAAGCCTTTAGATGAAGAAACAACAGTAACATTTTAAAATTGTAATGATGAATTGCCTTGTCTGCTACATATAGATATTGATACAGATTATAATTTTCTTTGCTATATTCATTTCGTGTTGTAAATAATCAACAAGTAACTGTTCGACTTTCAGCAGAGAAAAGATTGGCCCCTCTCGAGGAAAAAAAGAAAGCCTTGACAATTCTACGACTACCGTTACTGGCAGCAACAATTAAGGCAAGATTTTTAGTTCCAACAGATGACTAGCCATTTTTGGAGTGACTCTCCTACTAAATGGAACACTTCTGTTTGGAAAAGAACTGATGAAATCGGTAGTGTAACCTCTTCAGTTGCATGGAGATATATTCTATAGTAGAATCCTCATTGAGAAGTTAGTAATGCAAGATAGGATAACACTATTGCCTGAGTTCATACATTAGAAAGAGGCATCAATGACATTTTAATAGCAGGGCCGTACGCAGGTATGCTAAACGGTAGTAGTGTTACCAATTGTAAACATATTTTGACCTAATAGTAGCGTTCACGTTGAACAATTTGAGGAAGTTATATGCACGCAAATCATGCATAGTATAAATTAAACAGGGTATTCTTGAATTTGCGTCACAACGAAAAGGTGCATTATTTCCGGGAAGGATAAATACTAATATGTCATTGTGCATTGAAGCTTGATGAGCGGACTTTATGTCTTATAACACCTACTACATAACCTAAAGATTCTCTTATTGTCTGTAGGAGGAAATTGAATTGAAAAGAACGCTCATTTGGAAGCATTATCCAACAAAAACCAAAATGTTGATATGTTTCAAAAAATGTTATATTCGATAGTTACGAAGGAAAATTGCAATTGCTGTTGGTGATTCATTAGGATTCAAGAGGAAAAGTTCCTATGAACATATGTCCGCAGTTGCTTCGTTTCTGAGTGACAGGGCGTTGCAATTAAAAAAACGGTGATTATAAAATATCATGAATATCCTAGAACCGATTTGGTTGAAATTTGGTAAATTTATTTGAACGAATATGGCGCTCATTCATCCCTGGCTAGAATTATCAGGACCGGTGGCGATTAAGTGGGCACCAAAGACAACAATATTGCAAAAAAAGCACGCCACTGACTTTAGTTCATAGGAACTTTTTTTCCTAAAATCACCCAATGAATCACCCCCCTGCAGTTAGGAACCGTAGTTAGGAAACATCCTGTATACAATATGTTGAATAAACAGATACTTGAACGATTGATAGACTTACCTGAAAGGAATATCAATCTCAATTATTTGGAGTGGAGTGTACACATTCTTGAAAGTATTCGGATACTTTTTATCACTGCATTATTCCTGATATCCCGTCCAAGTCATTCAGAATTTTGTGTTGATGTGGTCGCATCTTTTTCGGGAATACTCAGATATTGGTGGGGGTGGGTTGCACCAAAGGAGGACTACGATATTTAAATAATTGAGATTGATATTCCTTTCAGGTGAGTCTATCAATATTTCGATTATTTTTCATATCTCCGTCCTCCTTTGGTTGATGATAATGAGATAAAACTGCGACCCACTTGCATAATGATTTTATAAATAAGTAAACTCCATATAGATAATATTCAATATTACATACATATATCATTCAATAATCATTTTATAAATCACAAATAAGGAATTTAGTCATAATTGAACAAAATATTAATTCCATTCCCTTATCTAACAATAATTTATCCATAACTTGGGGGTTTATAATACATTATATAGAGTCCCCCGGTTTTGGAATCAATGGTTCATTATACAATCTGTTAAACAATGTCGAAGATCGTTAGATACACAAAACTTCCAAAATGTTGAAAGTGATTATTTTCAATATTTCGAGTTTCTTCCAGACCTAGAAATTATTTCACTGCGATCAGTGAACGAACTCAACACTATGAAAGTTATGATAGGGAAAGCCATGTACCGATGCCTGATGATGAACGTGACCCAACCGAAACGTTCAATCAAAGGATTTCATTGTTAATGAACGACAGCGATTGGCAAACTCGTTCAAATGCTTCAACATGTACCCTCGATGGTGAGCGGGCGGAAGCTTCCAGACTGCAGAATTTATCTGCAAATAATCCATTTACTCTATTGAAAACGTCGCCAACTTCCGATTCTCCCAGCGAGGAAAAATCAAGTGGGAACAGGTGGCGCCCAGTTAATAAATACGAAGAAAGCCCAAGAAGGGTATCTTTTGCTCCGGAGGAAAGTGTTCCAGTAGGGAATTCTACTCTCAACACAAGAAACGAAAACGCTATTGCCCCTTCTCCGCCACAAAGTAATATGGCGCAGCTCGTGCAAGTTCTGAAGGAATTGACATGCCATGGAAGGCCAAAGATGCTCGATAAGAGCAAACTACCGATATTTAGTGGAAAGGGCAATGAAAATCCCCGTTACTTCCTAAACAAATTGGTGGCGGAATTTAGGAAAGTTGACTTAGATCTGGACGATTGGGTGGCCCATGCTAGGATCCAATTGAAAGGCGAAGCCCAGTCCTGGATTAATTTATACAACGACATAATTGCCACATGGCAGTTCTTTGTCAACCGATTCTTGGATCGGTTTGACAGCCCTGAACTACGTTCACGTCTTCTCGCTAAGTTATACGGCGAGACACAAACCAAGGGTAAAACCGACATTTTCATTAGAGAAAAGATGACACTAATCCGAAGATTAATGCCAAATCTACCCGAGCTTGAGGCAATCAGGCTAATTACGGAACTAATTGACCCGGCCTTACAGTTTTTCCTAAGGGACAAGGCCACTTGGAAGCCTTTACTAGGCACTGCAACCACATAGAGGCTAGCCTTACAGCCCCCAGCTGTTTTGAAGAATACCATAAATGAATCCAACAGGCAAATAAACGTGGGTTCGATTAATACGAGAAATGCTAATCCGCAATCCCAACACAATAACAATAATTGGAGAGGAAATAAAAATTCTCGGAATGCAAATAACAACTCCACAGGGTGGAGAAACTCCGGAAATTGAGAAAATCACAACAGTAAAGACTCTCGCCCGGAAAGAGAAGACAATCGCAATTATGCGAGAGGTCAATTTTCTGCTGCTCGAGGCAGAGGCACATATAATAATATGGTGCACAGAAATCCTCAATCACCACAAAATCAAAGACCTGAAACCAGGCTAAATTATATTGAAGAGCAGGATGCTTATTATCCGGAAAACTTCAGCCGTGTACCGACCTATATACCGAAAGTGGAAATAATTACACATACAAATATTTCTACTCAAACAACTGGAGATGTAATCCCCTGTGTAAATATATATTCCCAGACGGAAAAATCTGTCCAGTCCCCTGTAAATAATTTTACCCCTTTAGAGGCCCTCGTCAGTCTCGAGGATGGCCATATCAAACACAAAAAGCTCCCCAGGATCCCTGTGACCGTCGACGGTAGGCAAGTATCAGCTCTGATTGATACCGGTGCGAGCACCAACACTGTCAGGGCGAGTCTGTTCGAAGGCAGTGACCTGTCGGACCTCCCAAACCCTACGGCTATTCGGCTAGGCTGTAAAGACAGCACATCGTACAGCTTAGGCCAGAAGAATATTTTATTGGAAATTGAGGACAGGAATTCCCCATTACAGCTACCGTTTTAACAGACCTGAAAGAATCGCTGATATTAGGAGTCCCATCTTTGAACGAAAATGAGGCGATAATATTAAACGGAAATGGGTATATCTGGGTAGTCAAATTCGGAAAACAATATTTAGGAGTTTAGCCTCGGAGAGGACGATCTCCGAAATTCAACTTGCCAAATTTTCGGAAGAACAATTTTCACCAGATACTAAGAGACAAATCTTGGACGTAATATCAGATTTCCCAGACGTCTCCAAAGATACGATTCGGCAGCCAACTAATAGAGCTGTCCTTCATGATATTAAAGTAAAGGAGGAACGTCCATTTCGTCGTTTTCGCTATGACAAAATGTCTGAGCAAAGAAAACAGATTTCCCACGACGAAAAGAAAGCAATGAAAGCCCCATTTCGGAAGAACAACCGACATTGACTCAAATTAGAACAAGACTGCCTTGTTGAACAAGGACGAAACTCTCTGGGAAGAGCAAGTCCCAAGCATCCTATTTAATTCAAGAACTCGATATAATGCAGCTACTGGAATGTCCCCGAGCATGTTATTACTTGGATACGAAGTTCCTCAACCCGGTGAATGGATTACTCCCTCACAAAAGAAAAGGAAACGTCACAATGAAAATCGGGTGGAGCGTGTTGCAGAGGCAGCCGCTTCCTCTTCTAGGTATAGGAGAGAACATTTCCCTAATCGCGACGAAGAGCAGCCAATCACATTTCAACCGGGTCAATGGGTTTTATGTCGTAATTCTGGTCCTCAGAGGAAGAACTTTGGCCAAACCTGGGTCGGCCCATTCCAAGTCGCAAGACAAATCGGCCCTAACTGTTATGTAGTCCTCAAAGGAGGATACGAGCAAAATATTGCCACGGACGATCTCCGACCTGCAACGGATCCGAGAAGTAGCCAAGACCACCTGGATCCCCGTCCTACTCCTGCTATAGGAGAAGACGATTAGCCCGTGATTGTAAATATACCCTCATTTAGATTAAGACTAGGCCCGTGGAACACCGGATATGACTATATCCCTAAGGTGTTATTTGTAAATATCCCTTTAGATTAGGAATATTGTAAACTTAGATACTTAGCATAAGCTAGTTCAAAAATTTTGCTAGAATAGGTAGATTTAATTAGATTTTTGAGTTGGTATTGTAAAAATATAGGATAGGTACAAAATATTGTACACTCGGTGGGTATAGGGGCATTGCCCAAATAAAAATTTGTAATGTGGTTTGAAAAAATAAAGAGAGAAAAATAATTCCCTCCCGAGGCGCACGTTCCTCTAATAGTAAAAATATTTGGCAATCCGTTTCCCGAAAAATGCTAGCGATCTTTTTAAGGGGGGGAGTGTCATAAATACACAATATTGGACTAGAATTTCATGAAGATGAGATGTAGATGAAATCAATCTCAACATTCGTACAGAAAATTTCAATCAGCGAGAAGTCAGAATAAATCTCGCTCGAGTTTTGTTCGGCGTCCGCGAGCGCGATTGGTCAAAGCCAGGCCATGCCCTCCGGCCGACTATTATAAATATAGACCGCTTTTCGCGCTCGACACAGTGCTCCTCAGTTACGGCGTTTAACAGCACACTAGCAAAGTATACTCAGCTGAGTCTAGAAATACATTTTTGAAGCAGTTTTTCAAAGTTTTTCAAAGTTGTGAAATGTCAAATAGTGATTCCACTGTAAAGAAGTTCCAGAACATTCCTAGAAGTTTATTCTTGAGAATTGTTGTTCAAATATTCGAGATTGAGAATTCTAGAAAAGTCCTTCAACTTGGGAAGGTGAAGAGTGAAAATTTTAAGATAGAAAATTAAAAGTCCAATTATTGGATATTCAAGAAAGAAGATTCCAGAAGGCTACGATATTCCAGAAGAGATCTACAGCCAGCATTTTTCTGTCAGTGAAAATTGTGTTTCTTTCAAGGGATTACAAGAAAACCCAAAATCCCTCCAAAAAGAATTCGTTTTGACCGCAAAGAAGCAAACGCACTTTGTTCTTTTCAGAACTAAATAAAAGTGTGAAATACTTTTGGGACTCAGTGCGAGCCCACAACAAGAGAATTCGTTACATATTTTATTGTGATATTTACTAATACTATTTTTCTCTTACAGCTTAGCCTGGCCTCCACCGCTGGTGGATGCAGCGGCTCCGTATTGCCTGGATTAATATTAATAATAATAATAATAATAATAATTTATTAGCCATTTAGGTACAGTGTGTACATATGGTAGGTTAAAGAATACATGAGTCACATGATACCATAAAACCATATTGTAGGTCAATGAGTATACATAAACTGAACTGAATAACGATCATGTGTATGAATAAAAATAAAAAAAACGGATATGACGACCGCACAACACAAGATACATAGTTAAGATTTAAAACGATTGTCAGCATAAATAAAATCATAACCTGAGTAAAAATGGACGACGACCATTATATGATTAATATCACTGAATTGAGTTTTATTATAGAACAAGTAAAATGACAGCACACTACAAGTAAGATATTAAAAGTGAATTAATTCACAATAATGGATCATCCAAATATTCTTGATAGGAATAGTAACTTTTTTCAGTCATCAAACATTTTATTTTGTTAAAAAATATTCTGTCACATTCAGAATTTTTTATCGCCGTTGGCAGTTTGTTGTAAAAACTCGATGCTTTATAGAGAGGAGAATTTTGGAATTCCGTGGTTTTATGGTTTGGTAATTTTAGGAGACCACCGTGTCTTGTATTGTAAGCATGCGAAGAAGCATTGGTATCGAAGGATTCCAAGTTGCTTCTAATGTATTTCAAACATTTCAAAATATAGATGGATGGAGTAGTTAACAATTGCTCTCTTATAAATATTGGTTTGCAACTATCTCGATAGTCCATATCAAAAATTAATCTTACGATACGTTTCTGCCCTATAAACACTCTACCAAAATCTTTACCACATCCCCATGACATTGTGTTGAAGGAAATGTGTGAGTATACCATTGCATAATAAATGCTTAATAAACTCATGGCATGGCCACACAAGTTTTCATTTGCTTAATTGCAAAGAATGCTGAATTCAGTTTCTTGCATACGTTATTGATATGTAGATCCCAGTCTAGCCTCTCATCTAGAAAAGTTCCCAGGAATTTTACATCTTGCGACATAACTATTTCATCAATAGCGTTTGTTTCACCAGGGCTATTATCCTTCCTATTATAGAATTTCATTGAAACTGACTTAGTTGTATTTAAAATAAGTTGATGTCTATCACACCATGCTGTGAATGAATCGATGATTCTACCGACATTAGTTAATAGTAAATCTGGATCAGGGCTAGCAACTGTAATTGTTGTTTAATCAGCAAAAATAGTGATGTAGCAATCAGTTACGTGTTCGGGCAAGTCGTTGACAAATAGCACGAATAGTAGGAGTCCTAAAACTGACCCTTGCGGTTCACCTAATTCAACATCACGCTCACTTGACATAAAAACGTTATTACTCAAAGTCATACTACGTCCATACATATATGATTTCAACCATGTCAATAAATTATTTGGAAAAGCAAGCAATTTCAACTTATTATTCAAGAATTCGGATGACACCGTGTCAAATGCCTTTGACAAATCGAAAAACAGGCTTATTACACAATTGCTGGAATCTATTTCAGAGTAAACAAAATTGAGAAATTGGACAGAATAATTTTTTCTGAAACCATGCGGTTACTACATATCAAGTTGTTTATTTCCAAGTAATTCATTATCCTAGCAGTTACTACTTTCTCATACAACTTGGAGAGTGAGCAGAGTAGGGAAATTTGTCTAACTCTGTCTTATCTCCTTTTTTGAATAAGGGAATTACTAGTGCCTTTTTGAACTCAGCGGGAAAATATCCTTGGATGTATGACTGGTTCATTAGGTGAGTAAGGGGATATATTATTAAATCTATTACATTCTCAATAGTAATTATAGAAAGTTCGTCAATCCCAGATTATTGTTTATTTTTCATCATATGTAGTGAGTCAATTATTTCTGTTGCTGTAATTGGTCCATACTGAAATGGGTGAATGACATCAGCATACAAACTGGTGGTACAGGGCACAGTTAGATTCTGACCGAAGTGATCTGCCAATCTTGATTTAGCTGCCCTAGAAAAGTGATCAGCAAGTAATTCCGCTACCTCATATGGATCTTCAACAATATTGAGGTTATGCTTCAGAGTGATAGCATCCCCAACACATGATGACTCCTTTTTTCCTAACACAGAGTGAATTATGTTCCATGTATCTTTTTTTTATTTTGTGCGTTTTTTATTTTATTGGAGAAGTATTCGGTCTTTGCTTTACTGATTTCAGACTTGTGTTCCTTTAACCTATTTCTATAAATTTCTCTATGTTGTGGCTCGACTTCCCCAGAAGTTGTCGTTAATTTGAAAAATTCTCTAAGATAATTGCCTTCTTGGATAATTTCCTCAGTAATCCAACAATTTTTTGGCTTTTTTGATTGCGTGGTCCCGGAATCTATGTCAGGTGATGCCTACCGGATCACTGGAGTGAGCCTTGCGTAATAGACGAGCCATTGCATTAAGGTGAGGCGGGGCGGTACAGCGCAACTTCTCTCCCGGGAGAGTCACGGGTAAACTCCCTGAGTTAGGCGCGATGAATTTGTAATAATTTTTGAATTAGAATTCTCTAAAATTTTACTAATATATTTCTCTTTCAGCTATTGGTAAGTTCTGCTAGGGACATTAGAGTCTGCTAGGAGTAGGTTATAATTTCAAATAAAATCATTAATATTTTTTCCTATCGACAAAATTCTCTTTGTAAAATATGAAGAGACTCTGGGTTGCGAGAATGCGGTCGAATCCGGAGCTGGCCGAGGCACCTAAAAATTTTGAAACTATTTTTTTTTAAATCACACACATCCACATTCTCGACACGTTCACGGCGAGCCCGCGTCATTTCATTGCTTGCATTCGAAGCAACAACAAGTGCCTCTCTGCCGCTCATCTGTCTCTTGCTTTTTCTATACAAGTGCATTTTTTTATTGTGAGTGCCATTTAATTCGTGATTTGCAATGGTTAGTAGTAGTAGTTATTAATTTTTTATTTTTCGCGAGTATTTCACTTGTCGATTCAATTGTCGTTTAAAAAAATAAGAAATCAGAAAAGTTCATTTGTTTTTTCTCATACAGAGTGTCTCTCTCACAAAACGTCATATTTTTTTGTTTTTCATACAGTGAGTGTGTGTGTGTGTGTGTATGGATTGCATTTTTTCATATTTATTTCTCAAAAAGTTCCATTTGCTTTATAATATACAGTGTGATTCGAATATTTTGTTTTCATCATATTTATTTCTCATACACGGGGTGAATCATAAACAACATTGACGCCCTTGACTTGTTTCAGTACATCGTGAAACAGCTGGTATTTAGGTTGGTAAAGCGACTTTGAATAAACGTAAATATTCTCGAAACGTGCACCGTTCAGGCTGAACAGCAAACTGAGTACAGCGTTGGTCTTGGGGCCGCAAAATATCGCTCGATACGAATTCGATAGCAGGACACCGTGTTTACGTATACCGTAATCATCACCACCAATACCTCATCCAACTATAGTTGAAATTGACGATTTCCAGATCCGGCTATTGTTGCACCACTTTCATGTTTGAGTTGATTGAATGTTTGTGTGTGGCCACGCCCATATCTGACATTCGAATGACATTTTGATTGGAGTACAGCTATGTAAGTAGGTGTGCAACATCATTCGCATCAGTGTCATGCTGACTGTCAAGCACGAAGGTCGTGTAGTGGTGAACTCTCTGATTAATCATCTGCCATTCGAGCTTCATTTGCCTGGATACCAGTACTGTGGACAAGGTACCACTACAGAAGAGATAGGCACGTGGAGACCCTGGTGTGAACCCTTTGGATTCGGCTTGTAAGACTCACGATATTGCATACTCGCAAAACAAGTCTTTCAAGGAGAGAAACAAGGTTGACTGGGCGCTGGAAAATCGAGATTGGGAACGTGTCAAATCAAAAGACGCCAAATTTGGTGAGAAAGCTGCTGCTTGGCTGGTCACAACAACCATGAAGGCAAAACGTAATTTGGGAATGGATCTGAAGAAGAATACTGCTGCTGCTGCAAAGTCAAAGTCTTTCCGCAGATAAGAAAATCACCAAGACTCTGCGAAAAACTCTGAAACCTGATTAGCTGAAAGATTTGAGTGCGAAGGCTCTGCGAGAATCCTCCTTGGTGGCACTACGTGCTGCCCGTGCTCAAGTGAAAAAATGGGGTGGCCGCAAAAAAATCCCGTACCCCGAACAATACCATTCGAAGCGAAGAGCGGTGGTGTGCTGCCTCTGCTTCCGATATTCGACGCTCTGGGAGCGCTGGGCTCGTTGGCAGATGGTGCCAGCACCATAGCCAGGACTATCATCTCCTCGGCCAATGCCAAAAAGAAATTGGAGGAAGACAAGCGTCATAATACCGCAATGGAGAGCATTGGTGTTGACAACAAACATGTAGGAGGTTCCGGTTTGATTCTGCGCAAGACCGCTAAAGGCGGCTACGGTTTGTTTCTCAAGAAGAAATTTTCAAAAAACTCCCACTGAAGCTGCCCAATAGAGCGTTGTACGATGAGGAATTGATTAAATATGTGAAACGTCTGAAAATACCTCATTTCATTGGTGTTTTCATGAGAGACAACTTACCTCGATCCTCATCAAAACTTCCCAAGTACAGAGAATGCGCAATCATCAATCTGGACTCGAGCAGGAATCGTGGAACGCATTGGGTAGCTTACGGGAAACGCGGACATGTGGTGAAATACTTTGACAGTTCCGGCAATTTAAAGCCGCCGGTGGAATTGGTGCGATATCTGAGTAAAAAAGTGAAAATCTTCTACAACAACAATCGCTATCAGACATTCAACCAAGTTAATTGCGGTCATTTGTGTTTGAATTTTCTATACGAGAACACACTCTGAGTGTGCACGTGCGCGCGCGCACGAAAATGAATAGAAAAGTGGTGACCATTAATGACGATAGTAATGAGGTTCATTATATGGTGACGTGGCGTTTTGCATACAAAACTTTGCGCAAATCGTATTGGATACCATGGACAGGATACGTTTCGCTAGACGAATAGCGCGAGCCTCACGCGTCTTGAATTCCATACTAGACTATGAGCACAGAGCGCGCATATGGAATGGTTTGAATAGAAGTACATAACCCCATCCAGTGTCAGTCATGTCTTTGCTGTTGACAGTGACAGGTCAAACGTCGACGCTAACCGCAGACTCTTCTCCGTCGCTCCAATTGGACGAAGATAGCACTTACGGCTTGGCATTGATTGGTTTCCATTCATACAACAGCATACCGAACATATCGAGTGGCCGATTCTATTATTCTGTCAAAGGAGCGCCATCTGTTAGCATCATCCAAATACCGACTGGGTGTTACGAAATAAGCGACATTGCCAAGTTTATACACAAACAAAAGAGGCCGGAAGAAGCAAAGAAGGAGAAGAAGAGAGCCATAGTGTCTAGTAACGTTGGCGACGACGATGACAACGGTACCAATAAAAGCAAAGCTTTGTTCTCTATCAATACGCTGCAGTGTGAGATATACAGCAAGCTCTATAACATCGATTTTCGTCGCAAGGATTCTATAGGACGATTACTGGGTTTTTCCCAGATAATATTGGAGACTAGACGCGTTCACTCATCCGACCTACCTGTGAATATTATCAAAGTTCGAACTGTTCATATCGATAGTAACATCACATCAGGTGCCTTCTTCATCAATCGCCCGGCTCACACCATATACGAGTTTGCCGTTCGAGAAGACCCGGCGTTGCCATCGACGAAACGCCCTCGAATTTGTTTTACCTGCCTGTGAACAAGACGAAAATACACAACATATCCTCGATCAGGACTGTTGCAGTGTGAATTTCCGTGGAGAGACTTTCATTATACGACTTGTGCTGCGCAAGATGTCATAAAAATGGGGTTGGTATTTGATCAGAATGATGATGCCTTTAGTCATAAAAGTGCAAAGGGTGCTTGCAACAATTCAGTCGCGCAGACGCAGTCGAAGAGAGCAGACGCACACACTCTGTCTCACTCCAGCATACACTTCTTCAAATCGCAAGGACATCATGTTATCAAGACAAGTGTTCGACGTGTACAATCATCCAAAGTTCGACGAATCCATCATTAGAGTTGAGACTCGAACGCACCACTCGTACGTCAAGTCCTTTCAAAATAATGATACCATCGAAATTTTCATTCAGCAGAGCGATGTGTGGATACTAATGAACAATGTCCTTGTGTGCATAGATGGGCAATGTTAGATTTATCAATGGTGCCGGAGCATACCTTTTCGAGGCCATCTACTATGGCAAAGAGGTGGACTCTGTTCGATCGTCGGGTATAGTGAGCACCCTTCGCGGCTATACTTGTTACGAGGAAAATGATGTGCGACACTTGAGCACAGCCGGCTGGACCTATCCTGGCGGAGCTGTTCACAATGCCCCCGACGGTTCGTTCGCCATGTGGATCCCGCTTAAGCATCTGTTGGGCATATTCCATGACTATAGATATGCGACCATTGGACGACAGTGCATCCGCTTGGTCAGAAGTAGAAATGATAACAATTGCAGGCTGATAGAGGAGGTGGCGAATCCAGTAGTCGAAGCCACCACAGCTACACTGACGATCACGAGCGTTGTACTCAGAGTCAAACATGTGGTGCCCAATGATGACATTCGTCTGAAATTGCTGCAGTCCATCAAAACAGACGCTCCTGTAGTGATTTCGTATCGCAAGTGGGACATACACGAGTTGCCTGAACTCACTCAGGGTTCCACCAAAGAAGTTTGGGCTGTGAAAACTTGCACGGCCATAGAGAGTCCCCGATTTGTCATTGTGGCCTTCCAAATAAATCGGATGGGCAATGCGGCTCGAGATGCGTCCTATTTCGATCACATCGACATCAGCGACATACGCCTAACCATGAACAGCGATACTTACCCGCATGAACGCATGCACTTGGAATTCAACACAAACAATTTTGTCGAAGCCCATCGAGCCAACACGGAATTCTATCCGAGCTATGCCAATTGTCCGAAGAAGCGCCCTCTACTTAATTACGGAGCATTCAAAAACAGAGCCACCGTGTTCGTAATAGACTGTTCCCGCAGAGCGGAATTCATGAATTCCTCCACTGTCGATGTCAAACTTGACATCGAGGACAGAGTCGAATTTCCCGCCAATACTCGAGCCTATTGCGTCATCATTCACGACTGTACGCTGGAACACTTGCCCTTAAGCGAGATTGTACGTCGTTTGTCATAAAAAAAATAGTGACATACAGTAGTAGCCGTGGGTAGTGGGAGAATCCACTATTTGTTTGTGTGTATGTATGAAATGCAGGCTTCGACAGATCGAGAGCGTCAGTTGTAAGCCAAACGTTCAGTCCTTCAGTCTGTGGTTAATCTCGCTCTCTTTCTCTCTCTCTCTCTGTGTGTGTCTCAGTTAATCACAGCAGTGAATCAGTTCAATCAGCAAGCAAACAAACAAGATGAAGCTCGTAGCCTGTGACTTTCAGGGTTTCACTGTGGGCGGTGAATTCAAACCGACGGGCATCGCACAAACCACTTTTTATTCAAAGCCATAGTGCCATTCCATGACCTGAACTAAGCTGATAAACGGCAAGTACGATATTTGGAGAGAAATATCCACGGCATTCCATACTCTGATGGCTATGTCGAATTCAACGAGATCCAGGAAGTTATGCGCCCCATTGTCGAGGCTGATGTGGTATACGTGAAGGGTAATCAAAAATTCGATATATTGCTGAACTGTGTGCTCGATCTGCCTAAGAGGCCACACATCGTCGATATTGCGGCTACTACAAGTACAGTCGTCACAACGCCTCCACCGAAACTCGAGATGCAAAGCCCGCTCTGTTTGAATCATATAGCATCCGGAGAAGCTCATAGCAGAGTACGAGCCAAAGCTGTGTATTTTCAAACGCTTCCAAAATATGCAAATTGATGATGGTAAATGGATGGGGCAGCAGCAGCAGCATTCACCGATCCACCACGTTCCGCCGCTGTCGCCGTCGCCGCCAGCACCAAGTCCATGACGTCAACCACACCAAGACTAGCCGAAACACACGAAATATTATTATTCATATTGTATTATTATTATTATTATTATTATGTATTAATTGATGTATAAAACCAATTTTTCTCGATTTATTTTGCGGATCGAATGAATGAGAGAGAGAGAGAGAGAGAGGGACTGAAAGAAATACGAGTCATGTAAATTGAGCAATGGTGTATGTGTGTGTTCCTCTCAGTGCATATATTTGAGTGACATATACGCTGTTTCTCAGTGCACATTGAGCTGTCGTCACGACGACAATAAATTATATAATTCTGGCAGCCGTTCTGTCGAACGTACTGTATATGAGCCCGCTATATGAGTACGGCGAGGTATTGGTATCGTATTTGCACGACGATGATTCGAGTACTTCGAACTGAACAAAAATGACTCAGACGCTAGCCAATGATGGATATTTGCCTGTGTTGAGAGCTGAAATCCCGATGAACACCTCATCGTACAAACTGCGGAAGATTTATATAAATCACACCTATAGCGATACGGAGTGGCTTCCGCTGAAGATGTCTTGCCCCTCTAGCAGCACTTCGAGGCCGTCGTCGTCGTCGTCCCAACCAACCCGTGGACGTCAAGATGCAAGCATCTGCTGCTGCTGCTGATCGAGAGAGTAAGGATTCCAAATGCGAGCCGCCGCCGACACTGCACGATTGGTTTATGTTTTTCGTTTCAATGGTTCTGATTCTTCAAATATCCGAATCCATATATAAGTTTATTAAATCCATGCATCAAACATTTTTTTTATCGATAATGATAATGTATCTTCAATACTACGCCACTGGCACTGAAGTGTATTTTTTTATGTGGTGTATTTTTCTCGAACTGACGTTATTCATTTCAATAAATGCAAACAGACAAAGACAGACATACAATGCCATGGGTTAGAGTGAGACACTTAAAATGCCTTAAATCGATCAATTTGGCTTCAAACTAAACTCTCATCTCTGCTTACTCATAATTTTCCTGGAAAAACAAACATCTGACTGTCGTGATTCACACAACGGCAGCTGATGTGTGCAAATTTAAAATCGAGACAGTAAACAAGTCCAAGGTCAATTTAGCTCGAGCAGCGTAAACAAACACCGGATGTGTAAGATAAAACTCTGCGATTAACTCTGAAAAACAAATTCAAGGTCAAATGGATCATCGTGTTTTCTGATAATTTCATTCAACTGGAGCAGACAGTAAACAAACACGGAACGTGCTTTATCGCTATTTCACGGCGGCGGAGAAGTATTTTTTTCTTTCGGAATTCCATTCGAGAGAGTGAATTAATAATAAGTCCATCATAATTTTTCTGTTGTGTTCTAAGACAGTAGACATTTTTCATATTTAATTGTTTCGTTTTGTCAATTAAGGCGGCGGCCATTTTTTTTTCTACACAGCGAATCACGTGACGTTGTTTTTCTCTTCCAGCCAATTACTCTCAGCGAATCATGTATCGGAAATTTTTCGAGTACATGAATTTAAAAAAAAAATAATTTTCGCAAATTAATTCAAGCACGCGGGGGGTTCGGTAAGAAAATTTCTCACCAAGAAATGAACATTCAACAATTCGTAAGAAATAACTGACGATGGTTTCACCTGAACTATTTATATGTATAAAACTTCCAGCAATAATTCAAGCACTTGGGAGATTATAAGTGATTATTTTCCTCATCTGTCAGAATGTATGTACCCACGATAAATGTTGTTCAATTAATAGCACACAAAAGCAAACGAAAATAAATCCAAATCAGGAATCAAACACACGAAATAAAGTTGAAGGATAAAAGAAGTTAGGATTCGTTAAAATAATTGAAACGATGTGTTTCCATCATCCTTATAAGAGATGTCAGTAAAAATGAGCCACTAAAAATTGTCCGAGTGGATAGATAACTCGAAAACGGCTAGGAATATCCCCAGGGATGTACATACAAAAAATATTCGCCTCTCAATCCTATATCACATGGTCGAAAAATATACGGAGTGTTCCATTTGAAAAACTCGAGAAAATTTAATTCAAAAACTTCCGAATTGAAAAATCATTTTCAGTCATCCTGTATAATTTCTGGGAATGATAATGATTTAGAAATATCACTCATATGTCTGACGAATAGGATTATAATCATGACCTCCTGCATTCTATAATCTTGAGAACGGTGGTTTTTTCGGTATGCATCTGCAGATAGCATTATTTTGACAAAAAAAATTATAACTCCCAAGTGGTTGGGAGATAGTAAAGGATATTGGAGGTGTGGATGGAGACCACTAAAATGCTTGAAAAAATACTAAGCATTTCATTTGAAAAAAATGCAATTGACCCTGTAGATTTTCCTTGGTTCACCCTGTATATCCTACAGTAATTTCTAGAAATAGACACAGTTCTCTAGTTATATTTGGTTTTTGAATTATCGTCCTAACTATCTTAGAATTCAAGCAATCGGAATCTGACGCACTATTGCCCCACCCTGTATATTGATCATCGCAAGGAATACACTGTTGAATAGCGCCCTTTTTTAGTACATTGTCTCTTTCTATTTTGTACTGATAGATTCCTGATGGTGGAATTTAGACCGTAGGAGTTTGTATTTGGAAGGGTTGTACCAAAAAACACCTTCAACCCACTTTAAGCCACTTTATTATTAGTTATTGACGACCAAGCATTTCTAAAATATTTTAGCCTACCAGCATAATCTAAAAAAATTACCTTAACTAATATCTCGATGTCCTCTCCTTCCGGAATAGAGATGATTGTTTGTGGTCGATTGAATGGTCTTGTGAATGTTTTCCTCCTCCTCGGTTCCTCTCCCCTTCCTTCTTTGATTCTCGTTTTGTTACACCCTCACTTGTAGTTTGAATTCTTCTCGAATGTTGTTGGTTCCTCTTTGGAAGATACTCGTTTGATTTCTTGGCCAGCTTTATGAATCATCTGACAAGATTTCACTTTTTCCAGAAAGTTCGTACCAAATGGACATTCGTCAATTTTAGACTGCTGAGATGCCACTTTAGTATCCAAATTAACAAATGGTATTATATTTGTTCTTCTTTTCATTGAGATAGCGTGATGTTTGTTCGAAAACATTTCTGTGGCTTCTGCTATCTTTTGGGTAGTTTCAGATGAATTAGAGGACGCTTCTGCAGAACTAGATAGAAGTTCATTGAGTACTTCCCCTACCGCCACTAAACCAACCGCAACTTGGTCCTGTAGATTTATTAGGAGTTTTTCTGCCAGTGACACTGAATTCAGTAATAAGCGCTTTCAACTCATCATCGAGCTCCGGATGTTTCAGGGCATCGCAATTTGACGGCATCGGGTATTTTTGCTGCAGTTTCTTCCGTGCATCAGCTGGCACGCCTTCTCGTAAGTAAGACGTACACCGCGTCACCAGTTCCTCATTCAGGATTATGTCAGGTCATGGTGGAGTATTGGGGTTTTCTCCCAAGATATCAACTACTTTATCATCCGATCCCGTATGAACCTGGGCTGTTATGGTAACTGGGGCCTGAGGTCTTGAACACCACCGAACTCTGGATGACATGTGCAACAATTTTAAACTATTATTTTCTTTGTCGAATATTCATGTCTCGTGAAAATGACTAATCATTCTTTCACTTCACTTTTTTGTAGGAGAACACAGTGAAAACCCATGTCTATTTTTGTGATGACCAAAGTCATCTCGTGAAACTGAACAGTTTGATATCGCTGTGTCCAATGTCACAGCTTGGGTCATCTTCTATGAAACTATGACGGGTAATTTCAGATTGTGATTGTGCCCAATGTAACAATTACCTATATGAAATATTTTCCTTTTTGCTTTCTTGCCCAATGTCACGAGAAGTTTTGAAATGAAATTATATAAACAAGTTATTTGACTTACTGTATGAGTCACTCGGACCCTTGGCAGACAATATGTTTTCCAATCTTGCCATTTTCCTCTTCAGAGCTTCGAGTTTGTGAAAAACTTTCTGTTTCCTATCACAGCGACTCATTTTGCACACTTAAATTATTATTCACTTCTGTACACAACGACACAAAATAACAGACTGACTTGGACGGGATACTTTCAAGAATGTGTACACTCGACACCAAAATATTGGTATCTATCATCAACCAAAGGAGGACGGAGATATGAAAAATAATTATTGGATCAGAGGGGTACTGTATCTCTGAGGAACTGGTTTTAAATTTAACTTCAAAACATTTCAACAAATCAACTTGTTGAACCAAAAGCAAAATGGACACACTTTATTGCTCGGCCGGACCTGTCGGCAACATTGGCGTGAAATGTCCTATTTGAAATGCATTCACGTTTGTCACGTTAACTGACTTCTCAATGTGGATCAGACCATAGGAATTCATAATCATATACAGACCATCCATCACGTGGTGGTTCTCCATAACTTTCTGATCAAAATGCTGGAGGGGGCTTTTTGAAATGCCAGAAGTGGCCTAGTGAAAACGTCAACTGCAATGAAGAAGGCTATAGTAAGCGCAAGAAAAAGTAAATCACTACATTTCTTCACAATGACAGCTCAGATTTTTGGCATTCAACTGTTTTTTTGTAATTCTACAGAACAGTGGAGATAGAAGCTGCTATCTTCAGATTTATATTTAATTTGAAAACTGGAAAAACCAACAGGAAATGTAGAAATAGGCTGCAGTGGTCATGATGGAAGAGCGCTAGTCTATCAATAAGAGGGACGTGGGTTCGATTCCCAGCATGGTCACTGGTTTTGTGCAAGGAATCGCACGTCAAAAGGTAAGACCTCGTTAATCCTAAGCTCGCACAAGTTTCGACTTCTGAGGGCTGTCGTTCGTAGGGGGATGACAGCTGGTTAACGGAAAAAACATTTTTGAACAATAACAATTTTTTTTTAATTATTAACTTGCAAAGAATTGAACGATGCCATAATCTTTATTTTATAAATTTTTCTTTTCCGGACATGGAAACAAATAAAACCATCTTTAATCTGGCTCTTTTCTTTCTGTCATAAAAGTAGATTATCATCACGTACCTACTTGAAAAGTTTTCCCATTTCACTTCCTGTTAAACGTCCTACATTTCATCAAATTATTTTTCATGAACACGTATGGTTTGGCCATATAGGAACTCAAAAATTAATGAGCATTCTACGAGAGAGTTATTGGGTACTCAGTGGACGTCGTGTTATTAGATCTGTGATTGGTGAATGCAATACGTGTAATTCAATGCAAAACATTTGACATTAACTCGCCACCTCAACCAATCGATCGACTTCGCGATGCAAATGTGTTTGAAGTAACATGTATTGACTTAGCTTGACCTTTGATTTTGAGAAACTGGGACAGAGCATATATTTTTCCGTTTAATTGTGCGGTTTATCATGCGGTTCATCTCGAACTTACTACTTCTCTGTCGACCAATACTTTTATGTTATATATTAATTGCGATATAATAATTTTAAGACAAACTTGGAATCTCGAGAATGTCGATATCTACATTCTCAAAAATTATACAATATACTACAACAATAATAACATTTTCCGGATTGGTTTGTCGAAGGGCGAACCGTGCAAATCCCCAAAAACGGAGATTTGTCTGATCCGAAGAACTACAGACCGATAACATACTCTCAGCAATTGAGCCGATGTATGAACGGATATATGAGTAAAGAGGGTTGAAGAAGGGAGTCGCTGGCTGCAAGGAGAACCTGCGGATTACCTTCAAAAGGGGCGTGTTTCAGGGAGACTCCCTCAGCCCTCTTCTCTTCTGCATCACACTACTGCCATTGTCCGTTGCACTACGGAAAACCCGCGGATACAACTGCGGCATCCCCAGCAACCGGAGGCATGAGGTCACCCATCTGTTTTACATGGACGACCTTGATCTTTATGCCTCCGGAGAAAAGGATCTTCATCAGTCCTTAAGGGTGGTGCAAGAGTACAAGCATGCTATCGGGATGGAATTTGGGATCGACAAATGTACCACGGTTCATCTCAAAAGAGGACGATGCGAGGAATACGAAGAGGACGTTCAGCTCGTAGACGGAATCATCCTACATCATCTGTATGCCAGAGAGACGTATACCTACCTAGGGGTGGAACAACGCCACACCCAAGAGATAGCTTCTGTTAAAAATTATTTCCGCGGTAAGTATCAGCACAAACTCTGACAGATCTGGTCATCAGAACTATCTGGGAAGAACGAAGTTGCTGCAACTAATATGCTTGCCGTTTCGATTCTAGATGATGTAACTCCATAGGAGCAACGGACGAACCCAAACTCTGTCACCGAGTTGGAACCCGTTCAGCAGAAAGCCTACGTAAAAGCTGCGGAGAGTGAGAGGCTCCTACAGCTACATAAGTCAATGCATGGGGTCTTCTACAAAAACACTGAAGATCTTGGCTTATCCAGAAACCTGACATTCTGTCAAGATGGTGGTTCTGATAATAGGGATCCTTGGTGAAATGATGGACACACTGCTCTAAAACCTAAACATCATACCGTGTCTCCATGATATGGCAGAAATCTTAGCCGGACGAATGCAGAAGGCCGTAATTCTTGGTTCACTCCGCCTGCTCATGGCACACGATTCTCGGACCCAATAGTCAATTAGACCACGGCGAGGGGAGTGGTTATTGGGATAAATAATCCAGCGCGCCCTCCGGAAGTGTCGGGGCTCCGGAGACAGAGCCTGTCTGGGAAATCCCTAACGGAAAAAAAAAAGATATTGATAATTATACTCGGCTGTAGAGGAGGCCCGCATCATACCACCAACGGAAGGCATCAGAACCCGCAAGGCGCTTCATAACACCAAGCCCCCGAAGCCACAACAACTGGCACGGGTGGATGCGGAGATTCACGATGTCCTTTCTGAAGAGGCTGACATCTGACATCGAGCTTTTGCCTGAGAAAGATTGTATTCTTCGCCCGGTTCGAATTCAGATAGTGTTTCGCGTAGTGGTAAAATTTCAAGAAAACCTGCCAAATGTAAAAGATGATTTCATGTAATAATATTACAAATAACAATATTCCTCAGGTGGGAAAATGTTACGAACTCAGCTTTGAATTTTCCTGTAAATGTAGTTTGTAGCTTCCGATTAGTTCTCTGAACCACCTACTGTTTCTTTTCATGGGATTTTTTTTTTGTAAATGTATCAACATCATTAAAAAAGTAACTGTGTACTGCTGATAAATCGTGTTGTTGTTGGGGGTTTGCAGTAATTGGTGTACCAACAGTTTATTAACATTTCATTGAATTAAGAGAACCGAAGTCAAACGAGTGGTTATTCTTTTAGTCTCTACATATCTCCCTATTGCAATTGTTCATTGCACTAAGGAAAACCCGCAGATACAATTGCGGCACTCCCAGGAACCGGTGGCATAAGGTCACCCATCTGTTTTATATGAAACATGTATGCTTAGGAAAAAAGGATCCACATCAGTTTTTTAAAGGGGGTCGGAAGAGTACACACATACTATCGAAACATAGTTCATATCAAAAGAATACGAAGCAAGTATTACGCAGGAGACATAAGGCTCGTAGACAAAAGCATTCAACATTATCTTGCTGCCGAAGAGACTTATACTTACCTAGGTGTGGTCTACCGTAGTAGTTGCTAGATGGGTATAGAGGTGACAGATATATTGAAAAATCTTCCAGTGTTGATTTGATTATATATTGATGTTTTTATGAATTATTTTGGAAGACTCTGTATCGACGGAAAATTTGATTGTATTGTCACATGACAAAAACTTGTCAGAAATAAAAGTATTGTCATATTTGCATTTCAACGAAAAAGTCCTTTCATTAGTAAAGTTCTCATTGTAAATCCTTTTGGACACGTAAGATTTCATCGGGTAGGTGTTATCGAACGCAATTTTCCACATTTGGCGACCGTGACAGGACTACGATGGAAAAGTTACTGAAGGCCCTAGATGTTCACCGCTATTCATTCATGCGAATATATCGAGAAACGGTCGAACTGATGAAGAATGCCGATTATGATATGACTGATGTACAAGGAAACGCTAAAATGCTGGATCAGAAGATTAAAATTATTCAAGATTTGGATAGGCAGTTGCTGGATAAGATGTTAAAAGGTGATACTCCTGAGGAAGATGTAGATTCCGAAGTAGAGAGGTCTGATGAATTGATTGGTAACTATAATAGGCTTAAGGCAAAAATTGATAGTTATTCAACTAAAGATGCTCTCTCTGAACGCTCATCTGCCAGCTCGAGTCAAATTAGGCGAAATATTAAGTTACCCAAAATTGAACTTGTGAAATTTTCTGGCGACATCAAGAATAGGTTATCTTTCTGGGCACAATTTAACAGAATTCACACAGATGATTCGATTACCAACGAAGATAAATTTCAATATTAACTCCAAGCCACCACTGTCAACTCACGTGCCCGTCAGCTCGTGGAGTGGTCCTTCGAGCCGGATGGTGGTTACTTCACTGTTTTGTCAAGATGATATTGCTACTTTTCGGAATCTAGATATTTTAGGAATTTCAGATCCCAGGGAGAAGCAGAACAATAAGGAGCATGAGGCAGCAGTGATGAAAACATTTTTAGATTCTGTCACTTTGAATAGTGAGGGTAGGTATGAAGTAGGTTTGATATGGGTAGATGGACACCCTTCTTTACCGAACAATTTTCACTCTGCTAAGAAACGATTAGATGGTCTTAGGAAAAAATTAGACTCTGATGGGTATTACGGAGACTACGATGCAGTTTTCAATGAATGGCTTCATGAAGGAATTATAGAAGAGGTTTCCACTGATAGTCTTGAGTCTGATGGTTATTTTTTACTCCATCGCCATTTTGTCAAATTGAGTAGCTCTACAACAAAATTACGCCCAGTATTTGATGGTTCAGCCAAAGAAAAAAAATTCTCCTTCACTAAATCATTGTCTTGAAAAAGGTGTGAACTTGATAGGAATAATTCCTTCAATACTAATCCGTTTTAGGCTTGAAAAAATTGGGGTGGTTTCCGATATCAGAAAAGCTTTCCTACAAATTAGACTGAAGAAATTTTTATGGTACGATCATGATAGGAATCTAAGAGTTTTTCGACATGCAAGGGTTGTATTTGGTGTCACATGTAGTCCTTTTATGTTAGCATCAATAATTCACCTACATCACCTATTGTAGATAGCAGAGGAGTTATAAGAATCAAAATGAAAATATCAGAAAGGGATGATCTACATAACTTCTTGTATCCCGTTCTATTACCTTCAAGACATCTTGTCACTGATATGATTAACCGTCATTATCATATCTACAACTCTCATATTGGCATACAAAGTTCACTTTGCAAACTGAGAGAGAAATTTTGGATTTCTAGTGGAAGGAGAACAGTCAAAAGAGTACTAGACAAATGCATTAAATGTAAGAGATTCAATGCCATAAGAATGAATAATGCACCTATAGATCGAGTTAGGCACGCATCCCTCTTCGAAGTTGTGGTGATAGATATAGCCGGACCACTTTTGCTACGTTCCAAGGAAAAAGTGTGGATATGTCTATTCACTTGTGCTATCTATAGGGCGATCCACTTGGAAATTGTTAGTTCTTCATCGACTGAATCATTAATTTTATCTCTAAGACGATTCATTGCTCGCCGAGGACGTCCATTAATAATATACAGCGACAATGGAAAAAAGTTTGTTGGAACTGAAAATTGTTTTCAAATGTTGGATTGGAATAAAATTCAGGAGGTCAGTACCATACATAAAATTGAATGGAAATTCAATCCACCAGCGGCAGCGTGGTGGGGCGGTTGGTGGGAACGTCTCATACGTATTATGAAAGATTTGTTGAAGAGACAATTAGGCAATGCATGCCTAACCTTTGAAGAGTTATATTCAGTAATATGCGATTGTGAAGCTGTTGAAGACCTTTGACATATTTGTCAGAAAATAGCAACGACTTGATGCCTTTGACCACTTCAATGTTCATGCAGTATATAAAAAAAACTGGAACTCTCGATTTGGACAACATTGATTGATGCGAAGTCCAGTCGAAGACATTTGAAATACATCCAGAAATTGAGAGAAGTATTGATAAAACGTTTCAGAGATGAATATCTCAGTAAGCTGATTCTGTTCAATTGCAAGAATATCGCAGATGACATAAAGGTAGGAGATTTAGTTCTAGTCGAAAATGAGAGATGTAAGAGACTCGAATTGCCTTTGGATATTATTGAAAAGGTGTTTCCGGGAAAGGATGGAAAAGTTCGGCAGGCAGAACTACGAACTTTGAATGGACAGCTGATGAGGCCAATTCAGCGATTGTTTCCACTGGAGTTGAACATTCAAGAAGACGAAGACATGAAGACGAAAATTGAAAAGCATATAAGAGTAACTGATGAAAGAATAAAAGAGCAAAGAAAAGTTCAGAGAGATAGATTGCCTGGGCCTTTTGAAGAAGTTGTGAAGAAAACAAAATATGGAAAAAGAGTCAAACCACCAGAGAGGCTCGATCTTTAAAATTTTCAAATAAAAGTTTTGAGTCATACTTTGGACTCAAAAGGGAGTGTATTGAAAATCTTCCAGTCTTGAGTTGATTATGTATTGATGTTTTTATAAATTATTTTGGGAGACTCTGTATCGACGGAAAATTTGAATGTATTGTCACTTGAGAAAAACTTGTCAGAAATAAAAGTATTGCCATATTTGCATTTCAACGAAAAAGTCCTTTTATTAGTAAAGTTCCCATTGTAAATCCTTTTGGACACGTAAGGTTTCATCGGGTAGGTGTTATCGAACGCAATTTTCCACAAGATACTTTAGTTGAATCCACATTGAGAAATCAATTAACGTGGCATACGCCAATACATTTCAAATGGGACATTTTACGCCAATGTTGCCCATATCACAGATCAGGCCGAGCTACAAGTCTTTGGCTCAACAAATAATTTTGATACAATCAAGAGTCTGAAAAAAATATGACTAGAATAAATCAAAATGTGCAGAATTTGTATATGAGTGGTATATGTAAATAATTGCAACATTATGGTTTTATTATCTGGAAGGATTTTCAGATATTTCTGATTAGTCAAATTCAAGAATGGCTTATTGAAAATGTTATAGATTTTACGGAAAGTATTTGTTGGTTTACTTGATGGTTTTTCATAACATGATAAAAAAACAACAAACCATCATTAAAGAAAATATGTTGAACATGCAATGCATGCTGTAGCTGTGGACACTTAAAGCGATATCTCACATGATATAATTTTATCAGAAAATGAATTTGATGCTCATTTCAACAATGAATGGTGTTTTTCAATTCAATTGTTTTGTTTAAAATTGTTTAAATTGTTTAAAAAAAATAAAAAAAAAATTGTTTAAAATTGTTTTTTCCGTTAACCAGCCGTCATCCCCCTACGAACGACAGCACTCAGAAGTCGAAACTTGTGCGAGCTAAGGATGAACGAGGTCTTATCTTTTAACGTGCGATTCCTAGCAATTAAAACAATATGACGATATTATATCAAATGAACGTATGGGATATCAAAGTAGTTCCTTTATTTTATGGCATATATCATAGAAAGAAAATTATTTTCAAGACAAAAAGTTGTAGAAACAGGATATAAACACAAAAATTATGTAAGTATATATTAAAAACGGTATTCTGAAATTTGCGCCACAATGACAAGGTTCATACTTTTCAGGAAAGATAATTTGCTATTTAGTTTTATATGTGCAGTATACCGTGATTGGAACTTTATCTTGTTAACCTGAAAGGAATATTGAAGTAACATTAAAAATCAGGAATATTCCTTTGAAAAATCAACAAAATAACTTGTTACAAGTAGAGATTTCCCAAGAAAAAATTTTGAATCTGCAAATTTCCATATAAAGTTTGCAATGGAAAGTGAGCTTCCTCCCTTATATACCTATATTTATGATACATGTAAGAAATAATTTGTGGTATGTGACCTTTCTGATTTAATGTAATCGCTAATAATAGATAGATTTGGTTGAGTATATCTTTCGATTATCATTCGACTTCCGGCAATGGTGGAGGACTGACGGCGTTCTCGTGTCTCAAGTCAAGTACATGTGTGTGATTGTTATAGTGTAGATTGTGTTGTGTTGTCTGCCATCTTTGGTACGTGCAATCACCCGATTTTTAAGTGTTTGTGACGTCTGCCGTACACCACAGATTTTTAACCGTGGTTAAACGTGCAATCAACAAAAAATGTTTTTTTTTTGGGTGGAGGTATTGCCTTGAGCAAGATTCCCCCTCCACCCCCTGACGAAGTCCCCACAACTCACGCCAGTAACCAGGCTGGGGTATGGCGGATCCCTACGTAGTGGGGAGAGTGCTGGACAAGTGCGCCAATAGGAAGCAAGGTCCAATAAACACAGAGAGAGAGAGAGATCTTTCGATTATCCTAAATAATGTTATTTATCATAACTTTGTCAAATTTTGTCACATTTCGACATAGTGGGGATAATAGTGTATGCATGTTATATGTTAGTACGGTAAATTAATTTTTATTGAAGGACTTTTGAGAAATCGTCGAATTAGATTGATATCATCGTATTCCTTTTGGGTACGAGGACCTTGCCATGAAAATATTTTCCATAAAATGCAAGTTTTGTATTTGCATGGGTAAGGCTGTGTCCTGACTTGAAAATTTCGGCTCGGACGAACAGAACGAAAGAGGCGAACGACTCCAAACGAGCCGAATTTGCGTAGTGAAGACGTTTTTCAGAGCCGAACAGGACGCCCAGATTGGTTTTCGAAGCTTGTCAGTACTTGCTGAAAGGGATAAATTGTTCGCTGAATAAACTACTGAACAGGTGACGTTGCTATTCCTTGTGTTCAGACTGTTCGGAGCGTTCAACCGTTTCTTGAATTCACTTTTAAAACTGGCATGGGGTAGGGAGAATTGTCTTCAACTAATTGAAGTTTTCGAACAATACCATATTTTGTATGACCCAAAGCATGGTTTGTGCTTATGCGGAGCTGATGAAGGAGTCTCTAGCTGCTAAAAATCGCAGGGCCACCCACCAGGGGGAACTGGAGGAGTTACAGGCCAGAATAGCATTGATTCTTCTAAAGAAATCAATGAAGTTCCTTCACACTTCATTCAAAGTATGGGATCCATATATATATATATATATATATATATATATATATATATATATATATATATATATATATATATATATATATATATATATATATATATATATATATATATATATATATATATATATATATATAATTAAGTAGGAATTCTCGGGTAGCGGTCTGTTGAACAGACCGCTACCCGAGAATTCCTACTTAATTAATAGAGTTCGGTCGAGAATACTTTGTTATTATATATATATATATATATATATATATATATATATATATATATATATATATATATATATATAGAAGAAGACCGTCATATTTTATACCTTCTTTATTGTACTTTCTAAGTGAAATGGCATTTAATACTTTTGTGACCATGATGGATATATTTTTGGTTTGGTTTGGTATTCTTCCCCACAACCAAGTGCCATACAGAGTTCAGAAATGTCTCAAAATCATTAGCAATAATTCTCGTAAAATTCTTTATGCGTAAGTAATCCATTTCATCTAATAATCACTTACTGTTCCAGCATCGATATAATTTTCGCATACATTCTTTTTTAGGGATCTTTCTGCTTTTTTTTAATATTTCACATATGGTGAGAGGCCCACTGAATGCTATCAGCCAGTCTCTATTTAAATTACATACGAACCAACGTAAATATGCTGTTTCGATAGCTCCACTAGAAACAGTTTGAGCACTTGGGAATACAACGAATACCGTACACAGCACGATCATTTTGAACGGAACGAACATTTGGTCGCATTGTTCGATCATGCGCGCTCTGCTTGTTCTATTCGTTCGGATTGTTAATGTTTAACTCAGGATGCAACCTCTAGTTCCCTAGGTTGGTTGTGCTCATCGCTTAATTGAGTGAAATCAGTATCTACGCTTTGTTAAATTTTAGGTTCCAGAGGGGTTTTAAATTTTTTCTGCTACTTACCTGTGGCTGTTTCACAATCATCACCAGAACATGCGACACCCACAGAGGGGAAGCAGAGTTGATTGCCGTATGACATCAGGTGCGACTTCATCTGATCAGGTGAACAATTATATTATATCAGACCTTTTTTTTCATGTCATTGTTTCTTTCTGAGAATTGAATACAAACCGGAGAACTGTATCAGAAAAGTCCACCATTCATTAGTTTTTCCTCCTGTCTGAACGTCCTTTTGTTTCTTATTTTTATGGGGCATTTTGAAAATAAGAACTTGCCAACCTCAAATCCGTAACTCCTAATATCTTCAATTATCGGGGTTTGTCACCCTGTATTTGATTGCTGTCCTACTCCTTTCATATATAATTTTTTTTCACGTTTGCTACTTAGTTCCCTTAAGGTCTTACAATTCATCAAAAAATAGTTCATACTTTATTTAATATTTCATTGTTGCTAATTTTTGGAATGATTTTCATTGTTGATTTTGGACTTAATTTAAATATCAATTATTGATTCTTAATAGTATTACACCTAGATTTTATTTTTCCTTTCGAATAATATTAACTACTGCCACATTGGTTTGTGGCCATTTTGCCAAAGTATACTGGTCTAGAATAATCAGAATTTTAGTCTAATAGTAAAGTTCAGAATTTAATCCAGCGGTTCTAAAGATATCCTTTTTCCACACAATATTGCTTATTCAATTCAGATTCCTCTCGTCTGCATCACACGCCTCGAGGAAACCATATACTTTGAGAAAAACTGATTTCACCCGGAAGTCACATTGCTGTCTAAACCAGGATCAAGAAGGCGCAACAATTAAGTGAGCCATGGCTATCGGATGGTCACAAGTTCACAAGCGAGTGAGCCGTAAAATCTCAGCTGTGAGGTCTCCGACGTCGCCACTGGTGATCCCACCGTAACTCTGTATAGGGACCTGCAACGAACAATCCATTCACCCCATGTATACAATAACCAGGACCATCTCCGTTGAATCAAATTTTGTAAATATTCTGAATTTTCCAGCCTTTAGCTGAATATATAAGATTGTTTTAGCCTCCAGCCAAATGCATTTTCCAGCCTTCAGCTAATTATTTGAATTTGTTGTTGTCTTAGATAAATTATCTTTTCATCCTTGAGCGTTTGTTGAATTTTATTATAGTAATTTTTTTATCTATTATGCCTTCACATACAAGCTAGATACCAACTCATTTGTAGTTTATCTTTCTCTTTTGGTTCTATCTTTTGCAACCTGCCTTTCTCTTATCTGAACTAGTCAAACCAAATCGTATTTGGTTTAGTCACCTAATTTTCATCCATCATTTGTTGAGCCTTACTCACTACTAACCGTATCAATCTGAGCAGCCTATCAGCAAAAAGTAATGGAACTCTCAGAAATTTTGAATTTAAATTTTCTCATTTGCCATTTAAAAATTTGGGAGAGTTACAATCCCTAGAAGAACTTGAAGTGAATTCCCGACTGGTAATGATTTTCCTTGCAATTTCCATTTTTCTTGTCAATGATTCTGCGACATTCCCCTCAGCAATCATTTCAGACTCCCAACCTCCATGCTGCTTAGGTGTCATTACTTTCATTGATGAGCAAGCAGTGTAGCCAAAATTCTTCGGAAACAATGGCTGGTATGAATTTGGAGGTTTCCTAAATTTAATAATGTTGCAATTTTAAATGGAATTCAAGCTATTGTATTCTTTCTGAATTAACAAAAAATCTGGAGGTGCGACGTTTTGGACTGTCTGTAATTTTTACATTTTTTGTTCCGTTTATTATGTCATCAGAAACAATAAATGTGCGTTCCTTCTTCGTTTTTGTAATTGGAAGGATAACAACTATTACCATGTCGCCATGATCATCAAGGTCTTACACTATTATTAATTTTATTAATTAAAATAGTGACAATTTAGCTGAGAAGCCGAATACTCTCAACTAACAAATCAAAAATAATGTAGATCTATTATTGGTTATTAACCAATGACATTTTATTGAAACTTTTTCTGAAAGGCATAATGTGAATAATTTTTATTCTCGCAGTATATTTGTAGCCAAATAATTCAGCCACAAGTAAATTATTGGTGATATTGAAATGATTAAATACACCATTTCTTGTCAACAGGGGGCAGATTAGAAGGCTGCCGAACAAAGAAGTTAAGGTGATCTGGGATGTCATCTGTGACAACCCCAGAGCTTGCATCTTGCTCAGAAATGACATTAATTTTATCTGTCTTTCGGAATACATGACGAGCACAGGGCACTCACTCCTCGACGTAGTAATAGCCTCAGGATACTTTACTGGAGATGGGCAAGCACCACCAGAAGTAGTACAGAAACTATACGACTACTGCAGGAGGAGCAATCTACCTCTTCTGCTGGGCTGCGAAGCCAACGCGCACAACACCATCTGGGGTAGCACAGACACCAATCAAAGAGGTGAGTATTTACTAGAATTCATACTCGCGAATAACCTAAATGTGGGATGTGTCCCCACCTTTGTAACTAGGGCTAGGCAAGAAGAATTAGACGAACCCTCTCTTTCCGATCATAGAATCATTATGTTCAACGTGGAAGGGCTTGTGACACAAACAAACTTCACCAGAAATCCTAGAAACGCAGATAGGGAAAAATACACCACCAATCTAAAATGCAACCTAGAACAGATCAAGTTCAATGGAAACAGTCACATCAAACCCCGCAGACGCTAGATTGTATAAAACTATGGCGAGAGGCAGAGAGCAAGGATCAATGTCACTCAGAAGAACAGATGGTAGCTACACAGAGGATGAAGAGCAACGAGATCTTCTCCTACTGAAGGCACACTTTCCAGGTAGCATACCATTTGAACCTGACAGGTCACTGCAAGAACCAGGTAGAGCCAGACGAGAAGACTGGGAGGTAGCAAAATCCATATGCACTCCCTAAAGAGTGAAATGGGCAACTGACTCCTACCAACCATTAATGTCACCTGGAATTGACGGTATATTCGCGGCCCATTTACAAAAAGGGCAAACGAAACTACTACAATTTATTATTAAAGCAACCAGATTCAGTCTGGCGCTCGGGTACATACTGAGCAACTGGAGGAGTGCACGGGTTACCTTCATTCCGAAAGTAGGAAAGAAGGTCCCTACCCTCCCGAAGTCATTCAGAACAATCTGTCTCTCATCCGTCTTACTGAAGACACTGGAGAAGTTGGTAGATAACTACATTAGAACCGAGATACGGAAGAGAGTGCTATTACACCCCGGGCAGCATGCATACAGGGCGGGCAGATCAACGGAAACCGCTCTGTACGTGCTTACCGAAAGCATCCATAGATCACTCGAGCATAAAGAAATAGCCCTATGTACCTTGTTAGACATAGAGGAGGCATTCGACAACACTTCTCACGAAGCATCAAATAGGGCCCTAACGAACAAGGGAGTGGACAGAACCACAACCAGATGGATGTGCCAAATGCTGGCTACAAGAACTGCTGAAACGAAAGTGGGTGATATCTGCTTTCGGATCAGCACAAACAGGGGATGCTCACAAGGAATACTAACCGGGAACGGAGTCACTTGCCTTGGATATGCTCACGACATAGTCATTATGTCCAAAGGCAAATTAGAAGGAACCCTCTGCGATCCCATAGAAAGGGAGCTAGAGACTACCAGATGATGCCTTTCTGTAGGGTTGAGAATCACAGTGGTACCATTCACTAGAAGAACAAAGTTTCAGCACCTAAGGGCTGTTCGCCTCGACGGAGAAGACTTAGAATTGAAGTAAGAGGTGAAGTAGCTAGGGCTTACCCGAGACTCAAAACCACTCTAGAACAGACACCTAAAAAAAATCGTTAACAAGGCAAAATCATCACTAATGGTGAGCAGGAACATTGCAGGAAAAATGTGGGGATGTAACCCATCAATACTGCGATGGATGTACACCATGATAGTGAGGCCTATGATCACATACGGATCAGTAGTGTGGCACGGCAGAAACGAACTCGCCATAACAAAGAAAAGCCTGTACAAAGTGCAAAGACTAGCATGTCTTTGTATACCAGGAGCAATGAGGTCGACTCCAGAATTACCTCTATTGCTGCTTTTGGACCTCACTCCTCTCCATATCATGGTGAGGAGAACTGCTTGGGGAGCAAACCTCAGGTTGGCTGAAGTCGGACTCAAACGAACAGCACACAACGTAAGGGGCCCAACCCCCACCTCGACAGGACATACCGGAACGAGGAAATCGCAATCCTCTCCGATAGTCAAGCAGCCATCAAAGCGTTGAGCTCATATAACATCAACTCAAAGATGGTCTGGGAATGCATAGACAAACTTAATGATCTAGGCAGGAACAACGAGGAGATTCTCCTCTTGGTGCCGGGGCACGTCGGAGTGGAGGGCAATGAACAAGCAGAAACCCTGGCACGAAAAGGTTCATCAACGCCAGTGATCGGGGCAGAACCATTCTGAGGACTTGGAAAATCTTACTTCCAAGAAGAACTCAATAAAACTGAAAAAGCAGTGAGAGCAACATACTGGCAAAGACTTTCAGGACTAAGGCAGGCCAAAGATCTCCTCGGCAACTTCAACCGAGCAAGATCGAAGACACTGATTAACTTCAGCAAAACTAGTCTAAAGACAATCACGGGATTTATGACGGGGCACTGCAGACTCAAAGACCACCCAAGGAAGCTAGGCTTAGAGGAAGAATGAACCTGCAGATTATGTGGGGAACATCCAGAAACACCACACCATATACCGATGGAGTGTTATGCTGCACATCACAAGAGCAATACTGAGATCACACCAGCTAACTGTGGGGGAATACCACGAACAGACCCCCTCAAAATCCTTTAATTCCTCAAGGAAATAGGGCTTGAGGGGCTGCTGTAAACGAGAACACCTTGAAATAGCAGAAGAAGATGGGGCACAATAGATCTAATTAGGTTGCAGCGCATCAGTCACCATCCATACTCATCAATACCAATACCAAATCCGTCTTTTACGTGCATATCAAACTTTGACTTCTCACACGTACAGTCAGTTTTCGTTATATTTCATCATTATGTACACCGGTAGATGTTGTACAGAATGAAAGAAATTAAACACTTTCGAAAGAAAAGTCCTGTTTTCAAATTGGATAGATGAAAACTGATGGCTGTGTCTGAGGGTAAAATTTTATGACAAAATTAATTGTGGAAACGGTATATCGATATCTATATCGTTTCCGACTTTGTAGCTTTTATTTTTCTCTCCTACTGGAGTATTTTTTCTTGTGATAATTAGATTAACTGAAGTCTGTCTTCGTGTGGCATTCTTTCCTTCCCGGACCGAATTGCCCCAGAGATGTAGGCAACCACTAAAAACCCTGGTGTGCCGACTCATACCTGTAAAACTGTAGACCAAAACGCTGGACATTTGCTAGCTTGATTATGAGAAAACAAATGAAATCGTGTTCTGTTATTCAAATATTCCGCGATATTTGTGTGAACCGACACCGTTGGTTTTGTTGTTAAGGTACATTTTCATGAACTGATGTTCCAAGTATTGCGCAGGAGCATGAAATGAATAAAATAACGTAATCAATCAAATTTACGGAATCACTGTCTACAAGCAGTTTTATTCGTTACATTTTCGACTTATTATATTACTTTTGATTTGTTGAAATGCATTTTACTAGAATAAATAATAATAATAACACATTTCACATAAAAGAATTGAAATTCAGCTACATGGAAATTCACCATTAGAACCTGTCAATCTTGGGCCTATCTGATATCTGCCCAAGCATGCGCATGCGTAAGTATCTGCGCAACTGTATCCGATTTTTTTTCAAAGAGTAAGTAATAATTTTGTCGCTTTTTTAAGTTTACTAAATGCTTTCCAGGAGAGATATGTGTGATGAGTTTTGTGTTACAATGTTCTGGCACCATTTTAAAAAATGTTGGTGTTATGTAAAAGTGAAGATATTTCTTGTTCAATTTTTTTCGACAGAAAATTAATATTTTTTGGATGATCCAACAATACTGAAAATATTATTCGAAAAATCATGGTAAAATAATGAAAACCTTAACAAGCTTGATGATATATGCAAAATTGATAGATTTCAGTAGGAGTAATGATTTTTATTTACTTCATCACGGACTTTTACAACTTGAACTTATTAAGAAACAGTAGGATATAACAACACGCACCCAGTTGATTTACGTGAAAAAATGTTTGCCATCAAGTATTGTTTATTAGATCATGGAGAATTCAGATATAAAATGTAAGTTTCAAATTGGTTTCAAAGTATGTTACAGATTCTAAATGGTACTCACTTTCCGTACTGGATATAAATGAATAATTGTGTTCATTTTGCACGATTTCATCCACACAAAAAAGAATTATGGTCAAATTATTCATATTAATATTCTATAATATTGCACTACAATTTTTTTTATTCTATCACAACTATTTTGACTTTCAAACGGTAATTAGATCATTTTAGAAAAATAACACAATTTGTGTGGTGTTATTATTCCAAAATATTTGGTCTTCCACTTCGATTATGGACACTATATTACTCTCGAATGATATTCAAAAAGTTTATTGACATTCCCTAAAATTCAATTAACAACAATCACAATCACTATGTCACTGGAATATTGACACGAGGACCAGACCACGATTTCATTTCTTTTGTCTTCAAAAAATTCCAAACAAAATCTATCAGTCGACACACCAGGGTTTTTAGACATCTTAGCAACCACTTATACATTGTGTGTCTGTGGCCACTTGAGTAAAAATTACATTTTGTTGCAAGTTTCGAAGTTCTGTGATCGTAAACTTTCACCATAATGATGACTTTGTGTCGATGTGTTCCTTTAGAACGTATCCACATTGTGAATTCCTAGAGAACCGTTACCTAGAAGAAAGATTGGATCCGAACATGTCGAATACCTGCTGTAAAAAAATAGTTAGTTCTGGTGGGATTGGTCTACACTAAGTCGGTTTACATAATCCTCATAGTGTTTATTTTTTTTGGTTTTGAATATCGTGTACTTAGTCAACCAACACTTTAACTGTTATTTCATGTGCATTAGCCTTTATTTACACAAAGTAGTTTTATCGCACCCTTAATTCTTGTTTATTGGCTCCGTGAACAGCCCTTTCCGATCAGGATTATTATGTGATATATCACATGACAGAAAGGACGCGATGAAATAGAGAAGCCATCTTATGGTCACTCTCCGGTCACCTGTCGAAGTGTCGAGTTTCGAGTTTGCTGTGTGGTCAATTTTTTGAGCCAAGCCATGTTTCCCAAAGGTGGATTGAAAAATATCCAAATTCAAAGGACCTGCTTGTTTACTTTGACTACTTCCCTCTGACTTGTCGAGAGGATCACCATGACATTCCAGAATGAATAATTTTGCCAGTGGTTCCTGAAAAATTGAAACCAAGAGCGTGACTTTTCACTAAACAGACGAAGCTTATGTGAGCAGTACCGGCATTTTCAACTGCTACAATTATTATACTATCCTTCTTATACTATCCTTATTCTTATTGTGAAGTAGACAAGTCAAAGAAGATTTGGATTTGGTGTGTGAGCAGGTATTTTCAGGGGTAGAATTATCGGTCCATTCATTTATAACGGCACTCTGACATCTCAGAGGTATGTAGAAATTTCAAGGTAAAATATTGAAACCGTTGTTGATGAATTTCCACCAATGGAGTTCAGGAAAAAATATTTTCAACAAAACGGGGCATTGCCTGACAACACTGCTATTTTCACCAACTTTTTGGCTGCAAATTTTTGTAATTATTGAATAGCCAACCAAGGACCAAACCGTTGGCCGGCTAGGTCACCGGACCTAACGCCTATGGACTTTTGCCTCTGGGAAAGGTTGAGAGATCTTATTTTCAAATTGCCGACCAATTCTAGATACGAATTGAATGCGGCAGTGATGCAAAGTTTTGCTTCTCTCACTCCTATTGAACTAATTTATTCGGAAAAAAATATTCAGAAAAAGTGTCGCCGGTGTGTAGGACAAGCTGGTAGACATTTTGAACACCTTCTCTGGGGAAATATATTTTAATGTTTGTTCTTTATCATTATTATTATTATTGAAGTTTCATTTATTACTAGTCAATTTAGTATTTGTTATCAATTTTATTCAAACTATGAGTTTTAATTACTGCTATGAAAAGCTTTCCCAACATTTGATAGCTACTCCCCTACTGAACAAATTCTTTCTGTTTTATCGCCGCGTGGTGCAAAGCCTACTTGGTCAAAGTGTGCGTTTTGAAGTTTACATGAAAAAATCTAGAAGCTCAAAGATGACTCTAGCAAAACATCAAATTTTGCTACATTTTTGGAAAGGTAATTTCAAGCTCGATTGAAATATGCAGGAATATACATAGTGTCTCATAAAAAATTATTTTTCCATCAATAACTATGGATTTCTTATTAGAAAAAAAAAGTTACTCACATCATTGAATTTTACGTAAAAAACTGTTAGGGAAAAGTTTTCATGGAAACGAGAAATTTTTTACAAGAAAAAAGCTACAGTAACTTTTCAAAACTGCACATTTTCGAAAAACATGCTGAAACGATGATAGATATCGATACATGTAGTTTTCACCAATAAGTTTGTCATAAAATTTGACCCTCAGACACCGCCATCAGTTTTCATCTATCTAGTTTGAAAACAGGACTTTCCCTTTAAAAGTATCCAATTTGGCCCACTCTGTACTACATGAGTATAGACTTGGTTGAAGGGTTATTACTACATCAAAATATCATCAATTGAAATTATACTGAATATTTCTATATTTATCAAGTCAACAATTCCAGATATTCTGATTATTCTTATTTTTCATGAAATGTATCATATGCGGGAGTAAATAGCAGCGAAGAAACAGCATAGCGGCAATTTTCATAAATTATCTTTTGTGCTCGTCAATTGTAACTGTGTAGGTTTCCAAGCAACCATTAAACTGTTTAAAGTACGTTACAAATTCAGTATGGTTAACAGCGTTAGAAGATATTTGTTGTTTATTTAGAATTCCAGGGTATGTATTAAATGACTGGTTGAATACTCATATTTATTAATATAAATTCGAAATTATTGATTGGCATATCACATTGATAACAATCAATTGATTTTTACCCTGAATATGATAACTCGTATTTCACTAAATCACTTTAATTTATGAGAATTTGGCCACAAAAATAGTTTGATCTAGCGGGTAGGTTTTACCATCCGGGTCACATCAAGGTGCTCTCCCACGATGATCATTTCATACCCTCCCGATTGTCTCAAAAAGCAGTTCTTGAAGAAAACTATTAGAAAGACATACTTGTTGTTTTTTATTTTTTTTACCAACGAAAATACATAAGGTTCGTATTTTTCGGAAGTTTGATTCACATAATCCATTTTTCAATTTGGTGGTTTTCCGTCGTTCATTCTTCATGAATTGATTTTAGGCTTCATATTGAAGTCGACACATACAGGCCGTTTCTTTTATCATGTGGTAACATTGCTATATTCTAAACCGCAATAGATACAAAGACGATTAAATGAGAAAAAAGGTAACTATTGTGGTGAGCAGTAAATTGGTCATAGAAAATTTACGGGGATTCTTGCCCTTCCCAACTTATACAGGGAAAAGTGAAAATGCTATTTTCGGTTTTTTTGCGTTTAATTAAAAAGTTATCATTACGTAGTTCTAGTACATTTTGAATACAATAAAACTTTCCTCTTTAATTTTTTTATGAAATAATTTTTTATGAAATATCATTCTATTCGTAAAAAACCGAAAACAGCATTTTTAGTTTTCCCTGTTTGAGTCGGGAAGGGCGAGAGTCCCCGAAGATTTTCTCTGACCAATGTACTGCTCACCACAATAGTTATATTTTTTCCCATTTAATCGTCTTTGTATCTATTACGGTTTAGAATATAGCAATGTTACCACATGATAAAAGAAACGGCCTGTATAGTCGGAGTGCTTTTTCTGGAAACTAAAGATGGTGCTTGCTATATACTCCGGTGTTTGTATGAGAAATTACCGACAAAATCTGATAGGATTTTTCGATTCAACTAGGTGGAACTAGCCTTCGATGATGATTGGCAAGAACCTTGAATCCGGTACGTAGGTGTTATGATATTTGAGGAGCATTGCAAATTAGTTCTTTTAAAAGTATAGTTTCAAACAGATATAATTCGACGGTCGTAAACAGCAGTGGTTATTTTCTATAGTTGACTTGAGTAACGTCACTTAAACATAATCCTAAATAGGTTACAACTATGCTTGGTGTCTTTCCTACTGGTTGAGAAGTGCATTTTCCTTTTGTATAAAATATTAACAACCGCGGCAGTGGTTGACATTGAAAGGGCGAAGTTTTACATACTTACGATATCATCCAATAGAATTTATTATCCCTTCACCACCAGTAATAACAAAATTCCTCGTTATTTTTGTCTCTGTCCTTGACAACGAAAGATTTATTTAGTTCTTTAATATCGCCAAGTGTGACTTTTGTCAATTCATCTAAACGTAATGCACCCGCAATTCCAAATAAGAGTAACCTAGCAAATTAAAAAAGAAATCAGTTGAAATTGCAAATTAGTAGCTATTATTATCTTACTTTGATCATTTAATACTCGTTATCTTCTGTTGTTCACAAGAAAGTTTCAATTTGTTCTCTTGTGAGGACTTTGAAATTTTTTGCCTGGTATCCTTCTTTTTCAAAGACTGGATAAAATTCCGTTATCTAATAGCCACGAGCTATCAAAAAAATGTTGTTGGATCATATATAGTTTGGTCTCCTGAACAAAAAATCTAAATAAAAATTTTAGCAGTCTCAAGTAATTTCGGAGATATCGGCCCATTTTCGAGTGATGACTGGCACTTTTTAGGATACATTTCTACCGCCAAAAAAAATTCAAAAAGAAGCAACAATTTCTTTAGATTCTCCCTCGATTCCTTGTTCCATCACCGTTAACAAGTTCCAAAGCTGTTTTCACAAATTTCAGTTTGTTATTTGCTGTCTCCATGGGTTGTCAACAAGATGCATGTTGTCAAGATTTCCTAAGGTGCGATTACCACCTTATAATGTAATGAGAGATACAAAGCACTGCTATAATGTACTATAATGTTCATTAGCTTCAAAGTTCGAAGTTATTTATCATTATCACTCAAAGTTTGAATAATTCTTGATTTATACGAGATTTTCCTTGTTTCTGATATGATAAAAATGTATGCATACTTCATGTATACATTGTACAGGGTGGGGCACCAAAAACGAAACAGATCGAATATCTTCAAAACACATGTGTTGTGAAGAAAATATAGAAACACGTCGATTTTTAATCTAAGAGGCACATCTTCCTATCACAACCTAAACTGTCATACCTCTCCCCCCACCCATTGGTCACTATCACCCAAACAATTTGAATCGGGAAAGTAGTAAGTGTGACACATCATTAAACAGGCAATTTGATAAGAAATTCAGCCTTGTCAACTTTCCTTGCCTAACTTTCTATTTTGGCGCCCTCTTGCGGGAAAAACAACTGTTCCGTATTCCAAATTATGACACTTCATTTGCAAACTAAGTTGACATAAATTCGATGACAATGCATTATGGAATTTTTCTAAGGGAAAAAACAAAATGGAGGCACCAAAATGGCGGACAAGATTTAAAATTACGGTCTGATTTGATATAAAATTGATAAGTGGTGGTTTTCAGGGTCGAAATTGTTTATCAATACAAAAAAAAACAAGATGGTGGCTTCAAGATGGCGGACGAAATTAGTATTTATGGTCCGATTCGAATCAAAGATTGGATTATGGGGATTTTGGGTACAGATTTTCAGCATGACTCAAAATAATAGAATGAAATTTAATAAAAAACGTTTATAGGTAAAATTTGTATTCTGTTACCCACAGAATAACCTTTGTCACACATCTGAAAAATATATAATTTTCTTTTTAGCGCATTTGTATAAAACCATACCTTTTTTATAAATTCAATTAATTCTTCTTAGTCATACTGGAAACTTGTGAACGCCCATATGCCAATTTTGAATCGAATCGAACCACAATTACAAATATCGTCTGCCTTCTTGGTTTTATGCATCGATAAAAACATCATAATTTTCGACCCTGAAAATCCGCACATACTTATTTTGATTCGAATCAGACCATAATTGAAATTTTCGTCCGCCATATTGGAGCCGCACCATCTTGTTTTTTTGCATTGATGAACAATTCATAATTTCCGATCCTGTTTCTGCATTTTCTTCACAACACATGTATTTTGAAGATGTTCCATCTGTTTCGTTTTCGGTGCCCCACCCTGTATATATTAGTAAAGAAGGTCCTATTTCAACTGGCAACGTCGAAGATAAAAAACGGTTGAAATAAAATTTATGGGAAACAAGTAGAAAATTGTTGCATGGCGGAAGTAACTAATTAGGACCTAATATTTCCGATTCTAGACAAATTAACTAGATTTGGCTGAGTGCCGGTATTATAACATGACCTTCGGTTACTATAAATGCACGTTAATAAAAATATACAAATGATAATGAAGGTTCATTGCACAAATAAATCATATGTTTCATATTTGAACTTGATATTGGTCGAACAATATTAGATATGTTACGCCGAAGTTTTTCTATATACCTAATGAATTTTTATCCCAACACCAAATACAATTTTTTTTTACCTCGAGCCGTGTTTCAGTAAATAAGTGACCATCTTCTGGTTGAAGATAAATCTGAATCTATTTACAGAATTTGCCATATTTTTACTACTCCGATATTAGATACCTGTATCGAAATGTTGATCTATCATTCATCTTGAATTTCTCACAATGTTGCTCTCATTTATTAGTCAGATTACTAATGTTTGTTCAAAAAATATTTACATTAATTAATTATTCTAATTACACATGTGATTTCAGATTCCAGTGTGCTGAAATATTCCATCATTCACCTGATACTATATACCGGGTGTCCCACATTTTATGTGACAGGCAATATCTGTTTTGTCGGAGGAGATATACAAAAATGTTTCATACAAAAGTTTTATGAGTTCATGAGAGCAATATTTTGATATAATTTTCAAATATACAGGGTGTTTGGTGTAGGTGCTACAGACCAAAATGCCATTTTTTAAAATAGAACGCACTGTATATCATTACATATTCAGATTCTACATAGACAATGTTCTTCAAATGGTCCCATCAATAGACATCAATAGGTGTCAAACAGGTGACCTTGGAGGCCACCGCACAAGAACGTTAATCGAAATTACTACTCTTGAATCATGGGGGAGAAGCTCTGTCTTGTTGCAAATACATTCCCTGTCGTAACGGTAAATCAGTTAACCTGTCGTCGATTTCATTATTCATAAATCCTAAGAATCTAGCCAATGATTCTACGGCCGAGTAATCCAAGCCAAACATTGAAACCGAACCGCACTTGAAAGTTACCCTCCCCCAATACATTCTGATTTTCATGTGACCAATAACTTGTATTTTGTTAGTTAAATAATCCCATATTTGTAAAACTAGACTCGTCCGAAAACAAAATACTTCCCAAAATAGCATTGTTTGGCTGCACATTATTCTGCAAGATCCAATTGAAATATTCCATCCTACGTTCATAATCATTTTCGTACAGGTGCTGGTGCAATTGATATTTGAAAGATTTATAATTATGTTTATGCAAGATTCGGCTTACCATTTGGTGACTAATTTTCAATTCGAACCCAATTTGCCTTAAAGAAACAGTCTTCTCAACTTCTTTTCGAGCTGAAACATTAATTTCTGTTCCTTCGTCAATGTTAACGTTTTCTTCGGGATTATAGTTAGGCTCCCTTGGGAAGATTTTCAAGACGATTAAAATAATTTCTATCTGAACATTGTCTATCAGGATATCGATCGGCATAAAGGTTTCTAGCAGCAACGACATTTTTTTTTGCATTCCCCATGGATAATCAACATGCCCACTTTTTCATACCTTGCATAGAAGTGCGGCATTTTGAAAATTAATAATAAGAAATTTTGAGATACACAATAAAAACACTGATAAACCAACAAATATTCATTTGACGATCTGAGTCAATAATTTCTTTGTTTTCAATCCTCCTTAATAACATCTCAACACTAAATAAGAACAAAATAATTTTATTTTCTAATGTTCTTTAAGCTGTAATTTTGATTGTATTCATCTTATATTGTATTACCAGTATGAATGAATTCCTTATTAATAGTACTAATAAATGGTACCCGGTACCAATATAGTTAAATTTAATAAAATTGAGTTCTACTCCAATTCGATCACAATGAAATTTATTTGCTCATAAAAAACGTAATTTAGTATTTTTGACGGGATTTCTATTTTTCGAGCATGAGAGGGGTCAATTAGAATTAATTGAATTCAATTGAATTGAATTGAATTTATTTAGTTCAGAAATATTTACAATATTATGAAACACGTCAAGGTAAAAATAAAAATTGGTTAGCTTGAAATATTCATCAAATGAGTATATACAGATCCTGAATCGGAACTATCATGGCCCACTTAAATGGAAAATTAAAAATTAATTTATCAAAAAATTTGACGTTTGCAATGTCACTTATGTGGTATCATTGTATTCAAAAAATTATGCAGATTTCAGAAATGTAACAATATACAGGGGGTTCCATTTAAAAATCTAAAATTGTTATCACTTCCGGCAAAACAGAAAGTGAAAAAAAAATCATATGTAGGTCAAAAGATGCCGCTTATTATATATTCAATATTCAAATTTCGGTCAATGAAGAATATCACAAAATTTTTATCGTCACCTCACAATACACTCTATTGAAAAAGAAAAAAAAACAACTGTTCAATTTTTTTTATATGTCTTACAGTTTTTCAGAAATTCAATTGTTTATCTCACTTTACAACAGTCGCTCATTGCGTGGTCTGCTCTCATGTGTATATTAAGTCTGAGTCGAAAATTAAATTAGAAAATCATTTATTTTGCCAATGTACCCAAAAAACTGTTTTTTTATTGCTCTTTTCGAACCTAAAGTCGAAAAAAATGCAAATGATGAAGAGGGCTGATCTACCTGGAGCCAAAAGTTGTTTCTATTGTTGAGAACATTATTTTGTTGATAGTATATAGTACATGTAATAAACGTAGGTCTAACTAATATTTGATAAAGAATGAATTAATTATAGTTTATGTGCGTCAGAGATTGTAAACATTTTTTGATTTTCATTATTTGTTTGCTATAGTGTTTAAAAAAAGTAAGTTTTCATTAAAGCAGGTACTTGGGTTCAATAATGGAAGTTTCACCAATTCTCGCATACTTTTTCGTTTCAGAATGAAAGTGACATGGAAAACTACGTGAAGTATGGATTAGTTGAAGGTAAAATCTAACTAAAAAAAGAGTTGATCCACATACATTTGAATGCCAGAAACCAACTAACGTGAAGCCTGAAAGGTCTGCACTACATAAACGGCACCAAATCAAGTTTTTTAAAAAACTCTTATACGAAGATAATCCTTCAACATCAGTCATACCCGAGAAAGTATATGTTGCTTGTTATCAAGAGGATGATATTATAGAAAATTTATTACTTGATAAAAATTATCAAAGCATAAAAAAGTCTATAAATCACAAAGCTATACAAGTAAAATTCAAAAATATAGTGGGTCATGAAGCAACAATCATTGAAGAAATATATTTCTAGAAGAAAAATAACAATACAAACAGCTGAAGGATACAGTTTCAATTTATAATATCAATATATACTAGAAAGATACATCACCTTCCAAATCAGATGAAACAGAAATACGAATCGTTTTTCGACTAGTACTTGGAAAAAGCAGTTCTTATGTGCATATCTAAAGAACCTCAACTATTACTAGTGATACCTCAACAATGTTATTTTTGCATAAATATCTTGTCTGAAATTACATACTGCACCCCAAGAAATATAATGATTGCTCTGAAAAAAATCTCCTTTATCAATGCACTGAATTTTGGTTTGGCAGCTACAAACAATCATTAGTCGCACTATTCCAGCCATATCAATGAAGTCACTCATCCATATCTAATATTATACTAATCTATAGTAACACTGATTTTTATTAAGACTTCAGTTGATAACGTTATTTTGGTCGAACATAAGGAACATCCGAAAGCAAAGCAACGAATGAGTACGGTGAGAACGTTGCGTTGTAAAATTATGTCATTTCAGTATGATGGAAATTGTCATAACTTCAACACTACATGCATGATTGGAATAATACAACATCAGGTGTATTTCTAAACATTTATACTACACGGTCATGAAGTTTCAAATCATTTAACAAACCCAGTTACATTCTTCATTACCTTTAAAACTAACGGAGATACGGGGGGTGTACCACTATCCTGCTACACCCATATTTAAAATAACGATATCAATGATTTCAATTGCTCTATACCGTTTTCACTCATGTGTTCGTAGTATCTATTTATATCTGAATATTCTATTTTTTCAACACTTTCATTCACTCTCTTATATACCCCCTCTACAGTTTTCATCAAAATCATTATTACTACTCTATTGATGGTAGTTTCAATACTATACTATTCAAAGTTAACACAACACACTTCAACTGATTGCTTGCATTCTTTCGATAAGTTGTTAACACTTTCCGAAAATTTTTAGCTGTATCTATGTTTAAATAATTGAAACAATAAATGATGTTTACACATTCTTTGCAAAAAAAATTCTCAACCGAAAATTTCATCTCTTTTCCTAATGAACCCCTATGTTCATGTGTGCATTTGACGTATGGAATTTATCATTATTTTTTTTATTAGTAAATGTATTTACTATTTTCAGTTTTCTCACATCTGGATCTGTGTTTATGGTATTTTGCATCACTATTTACTTCAACTACATATATTTCTTTCCACTGACTGCAATAGTTTACTCTCTTTTAGATTTTTCTTTTCGTGACTCCACTCGTTTGGAATGTTATTTTCTCGTTACTGAATTTTGGTTGAAACTACATTTCTAAGTACTACTAATACTGTTCTTTTCAGTGTCTCCATTTCTTCCTTGAGTGGACCAATATGTGTCATTTTATCTGCTATTGAGGACTCATTCCATTCTAGAAGCATTTTTGGTGAATCCAAGTACTCACTACCAGAACCTTACTATTTCCATTTTCAGTTGTTATACCTTGACCTTGACTACTGAAGCTGGAAGTCTAGCACATTCTTCACATACATCCAGAGGCAGATTTGGGGCCTCGGTCGCCCTACCTAGGCTACTAAAATTGTAATGCGTTTTTGGACTCTATTCATGCATAATAATTTTCAAGCATGCTCAGCTCTATTAATTTACATATTTGGTAAACGCGAGAAAAAGTAGGTTTCATAGAATATTTTGAAAAAACAGTAAAAATATTTGTGAATAGAAATTGTTTCTGCAAGATTATCAAACCTGTTCATTTAGAGTAACATGAAGGCACGGCAAAACGTCTGCTTCATTTCAATTTCGTTTGGTAGAAATTAGACACTGTTGTGTTAAGTGCGGCCCTGTTGAACGGAACACTAGGAAACGTATTTGTTGTATTGATTGTCAATTATTTTGCCGAAATCTGCGCTCTCTAAATTTGGCCGCCCCACGCCGAAACCTACTTTGCCTATTATAATATGGGAAAAATACTCCGGGCCGATTGCACCACTTCCCCTTAGTGCTTTGAGCAAAGCTTAAATTTATGAATCGTTTAGAATGTGAAAGTATTGATATATTTGACATACCATTCAGCATATTCTATCGGATTCTTAATTGCAAGTGACACTTAAAGCGTAAAGTGTAACAGGCCCTCTTGCATCCACCACAAGAAAACATATATTTCCTTCAGTTTGGTTATAAATAGAACATTTACATTTTAAGGTTAACTTTTATATTGCAGGATTATAGAAACGCCTATTATAACTTTTTACACCAAAGTGATGCTTTTGTAACAGAATCAATATGCAAACAAGGTTCAAACAAAAATGTTGTTGTTGTTATATCGGTCAACCGGCTGCACCCTTACGATCAACCTTCAGAAATTTCCGAGGGACTTGTGCGATCTAGGTAAGACGTAGGTCCTCACTTCTTTAAACGTGTGATGCCATGCACGAGACCGGTGATCGTGCTAAGTTTCTAACCCATGCATCTACAGATGATTGGATTGAAAAGCGGGTGCTCAAACCGCACGCCACCACAGCCCATAGTTAACAATAACATAACCTCCAACTTCCATTGTTTTCATCAGCGTTCATGCAATTGACCAAATTATTTGTGCTAGTCAATCAACAAAAATTCACTAATATTTATGAAATTATGACTAGTCATTCACCGCAAACCTAAAACTTTTATGAGATTTGCGTTGTTGAATGTTATGAAAATGCAAAGATATTTTTTTCCAAATGAAAATGTAAACAAGATTAAGTAACGTTGAGAGGTCATCTGAACATGTTTGTGGTCACAATTCTTCTTAGTAATAAACAAACAGATTACACTCTCGTAATTCTTTGAAAACAAAAATATTGTCTAAATAAAAAAATCAGGAGAAATATACCTACTGGCATTTTCGTTACAAAAACTACAAAGTACAATAAGAGAAAATTTCGCCATCAATATCTCAAAGCTGGATGAGAAAAACACAATTCTGCTTATGTACAAGAAAAATATCAGTAGAAAGTAGAAAAAAATATTATACCAGCCCAGAACGATACGGAAACTGAGCCGAAAGTCTTGACAAGCCAACAAAAAACAATAAAGACCCTATTTTATGTTACATCAATTCGTCCATTTCACCATTTCAGTCTCCTCCTATTATATTTTATTTTGTAGGGTCTCATTACTTTCGTCCTAATTCTAATATTAATTAGATATTTTGAACTAAAACATATAAAACCGCTGTTTCTGCAGATGCAATAGAATGTATAAAAATTTAAAGGACAACAGTCAACAATATGATATTAAACTAATCCACAATAATCTCAAAAGTTTTTCGAAGAACTGGGACGAATTTAAAATTAAACTGAATAATTCATACCAATTTTAATATTATTTTTATTATTATTGTAGTAGTGAACACCGGTTTGAAGTTACTCCGTATCAAGTTGCCTTTTCTACAGTACACAACTGAAAATAAATATTGAAATTTATATCATTGCAAATAAAATAAATTAAACAATAAACCTGTGTGATTCTCAAAGGAAAGTTTACCTAAATTCAACGAGAAACTTGCATTACTTTATTTGCATAAAGGAATGTTATTGTGCATAAAAAAAATTTTAACAAAAAAGAGTTAGAAAGTGAAGAAACGTAGATGAAAAAGCCGAGAGATAAAATGTGCCACTGAATGAAATAACTGTGAAACAAACAGGACCGTACTAAGCTCAATAAGCCCAACTGTGCCAATTGTAAGCTGAACATTGGACAAAGTGAATCTTTATTCGACTGTGACTCATGTAAACAGCCAATCCACGAAAAAAGCTGCTCACGGCTCACAACCAGTAAGATTAAATGCCTGCAGCTGAAATCGGGTAGGGTTCTAAAGCTTTTTTGTAAGGGATGTGAAATTGGCATCCAACAAATAGCAGCAATCATGGAAACTTTTCACGCCTTGAGAAGGGAAATTGAAGAACTCAAGCTCTCCCAATACAGCAAACAGACTAGTGCTCAATACAGTGAGAGCTTATCAATAAATGATATCATAGCAGAAGTGTCTGAAAGGGAAACTCGAAAAAATAATGTAATGATATTTGGCCTACCGGAATCTGATAGAAATGGAAATGAGGATAAAGAAAATACAATAAAAATCATGAAAACAATAAATCAAAATATAAATGAAAACAACTTTAGACTATATCGGACTGGGTGTTTCATTGAAAGTAATATTCAACACCAAGGAAGAAGCTAACAAAATCATCCGCAACACGAAAGTATTAAAGCAACAGACCAGTTTCAAAAACATTTTCGTGATAAACGATAAAACGCCCCTACAAATGAAGCAATATAAAGATCTGAGAGATCAACTAGCTGAGCGTACACACAATGGCGAAACAAACTTACAAATGAAATTTGTGAAAGGTAAACCCAAAATAATAAAAATAAGATTTGTCTAAACAGAGAACATTTTCAGACTTTGTTATTATCAAAATGTTCGAGGACTAAATACCAAAACGCAAGAATTTTTTACCTCAGTAGTAGCCTCTGAATACCACTTTATTGCCATCACCCAAACATGGCTTCAGTCAAATGTTGAAAATGCTGAATTATTTGGGGACAACTATATAGTATTCAGGGGAGACCGAAATCTACAAGCTGACTCAGTAACACGTGGAGGAGGAGTACTTTTGGGAGTAAGGAATGACTGCTCAGCTGCAGAAATCCATCTCTCATCATATCGGGACAATTTCACTAGCATTGACTTAGTTGGCTGTAAGATAATTTAAAAAATAATATTTTCTACACTTTCGTAATTTATATTCCACCCAACTTAAGTAGCTTAAAAATACAAAACGTATTGGAAACACTAGAGACACTTGAATACCTCTATGAAAGTAAAATATTGATACTTGGTGATTTTAATCAACCAAATTTTGTAAATCGAGCAGATGAAGCGCATGTCAACAACATGAACCTAATGAACTTACAGCAAATAAAGAGATTTTATGAACTAAAACACTTTAATTCTATAGTGAACACATCTGTGCACTTATTACATTTAGTCTTTTCACACATGGAATGTTAAATAAACCATGACCAGCTGTTATTGATTCCTGAAGACAACCATCATCCCGCCCTTCCAATATCACTGGAATTTCCACAATCGCCAGTAATACCAAATAATGTCGAATTAGTTACAATTTTAAAAAAGCTAATTTTCCCCTCCTACATTCTCATCTTCTCAATATGAATTGGGACTTCCTAGAAACATATTCTGATGTCCGATTTCTACAAAATGATTTATTCTACACTTGACCAATATGTACCGAAAACTCCCAATTTTGTTAGAAAGTACCCACCCTGGTTTAGTAAAGAAACTGTCAAAGAAATTAAAACGAAGCAAAATTCTCAAAAAAATTAAGACCTCTGACTCACCTGAGATAAAGGAACAATTTGTTGCACTGAGAAAATCTATTTAAACTAATATGAAAAAATCCTATAAACAATATATAGAAAAATCTGAGAAATCTATCAAATCTGGACATTCATTCAAAGTGAAAACGGGACTTCTACACTGAGAGAAATCTGGGGAATATACTAGTATATTGAAAAAAATATTTTATGGTTTACTATTTCAAATTATGATTGTCAACAATTTGAACTGTATACAGTAAAATATTTTTATAGTAATGACATTATTGTTGTTCTTAATATACTATATTATAGTGCTTAGACATACAGTTATATACTAGCATATAGCACTATATAGAATTACCATATTTTATCGTAAAATGGTTAGGTACAAAATATGCTAATTATTATACAATTTTCCTAAACGTTATGATACATGGAATACAAATAAGCATCATATTGTAATGCATAAAAAACAGGATGAATGTTATAAATCATGTGAATGTTATTTTGACCTCCACATTCAGTCGCCTGCATTGTGAGTGGTTGTTGGTTGCTACTTGCTAACTACACGTTGAAAGTGTCCGTCGAAGCGTTTGAGGGTGAACGAGAAACCGAGAAATTACGCAGTATAGTAGCAGTAGTCGTAGTCAGTACGCAACAGGCAACAACAGCTCTTAGCATCAGCTTTCAATTAGTTCAGAGTTCAGAGGAAAATATTTTGTTGCTGTGTAAATTGTCTTGTATTGTTCAAATAAGTTTTTAATGAATGTGGTTTGTAGTGCAACTGGTCCTGTCCCGCTCCTTCATTGTGAGCACGTCTGCTGATTTTTGAATACATTCATAATTATACATCGATGGAGGTTCTTTTAGAAGACATACCATTATTCCTAATTCTACAATTTTTGTATAATAGATGTTATCATAATATAGTTTTATAATTACAAAAAAATATCTCAATTTAACAATCAAATATCTTCATATTTAATACCAAGATATATTTATTGATAAAATCACATTCCGATCAACTAACTGTCTGAGTATTGTAAAATTCCTTATAAGGTAGAAAAAATTTTCGTTAAGAATGAACAAAATCTCAACTTTTAGGAATAACGAGAACCAAGATAGATATATCTCAGTTCCATACTACCATTACACAAAGAATTTTGGAAAGATTTTCAGGGAACTGGGTATAAGGGTGGTATTTAAAACGAGTCAGACACTACAGAGCCTTTTGGGTAACCCTAAGGACAAAGTTGAGAACTCTGACAAGTCTGGAAATCTACGAAATCAAATGTAAGGACTGCGATGCAAAATATCATGGACAGACTAAAATATCTATTAAAGTAAGGTATAAAGAACCCTTAGCACATCTAAAATATGGAAGAACAGAAAAATCCGCTGTCGCCCATCATGTTTTGCAACAAAACTATTCCATAGACTTTAGTTCATTAAGATTAGTTAGACAAGTTAACAACAACAGGCATCTAGATGCCTAGGAAAGCTTAGAAATAAGTGAACATAATAAAATCATGAATAATGATGGGGGACCAATACCCAATAGTTTATTGTATAGCCTGCTGAAATAATTTGTTTGTTATCATATTATGTAAGTAATTAACATATACCTTCAATTTAACATTTACCTGTTTAGGAAATAAGGCAATATTTTGAGATTATATTTTTTTAAAATAAAGAAGACGCGAGATATCTAACGAGTATAAATAACAACATTGTATGTAGATTTAGTTTAAACTTCCTCTTGAAGATGGTCACTTGGTGACCGAAACACATGTCGAGGTGTTAAAAATAGTGGTTAGTTGTTGGGATAAAACTCCAGTATAACCATATTTCTGGTTATAACAACCATACATTTCTCTCAGTGTAGAATTCCTGGAATACTTTATATGGATGACATAGATTGTAAAAATCCGTCAAGTATTTTAATGCATTTGCAGACTATTTTAGCGGTTGATAACACCATGGATGATGATACACTCCCATTAAATACGACAACTTGCTCACTTGGGCAATTAAGCGAAGACGAAGTTCAAACTGCTCTGAAAAAACTTAAATCCAAACATACCTGAGGCTATGATAATATCCCTAACATTTTTGTAAAAGATTGTGCTTATGTGTTTGCAAACCTCTTCAAACAATATTCAATAGAGCATTAAACGCATGTACATTTCCTGATATTTGGAAGACTTTAAAAATATGCCCTATATTCAAATCTGGAGCTATAAATCAAATAAGGAACTACCGTCCAATCACCGTATTATCAAACTTCGCAAAGGCTTTTCAAATCTCAATCTATAATAGAGTATTTCCCATCGCAAAAAAACAAAATATCACGGAACAACACGGCTTCATATCTAAAACATCAACTATCACCAATTTGATGTGCTTTACGCAAACTCTCAGCAATGCTATTGATAACCAGTCTCAAGTTGACACTATATACACAGACTTCTCAAAGGCCTTTGACAAGTTAGACCATAAAATACTAATTTCTAAACTGAATAATCTAGGCTTCGACATTAACCTACTCAATTTCTTCCAATCATACCTTAGTAATCGGTCACAATACGTCGAGTACCGAGGCCATAAATCACCAGCTTTAATTTCTACCAGTGGTGCACCTCATGGAAGCAACTTATCCCCCTTCTTTTATCATTATTTGTGAATGACATAGGTGATAATATAACAAGCAACATTCTTTTGTTTGCCGATGATTTGAAATTATTTAGGATTGTTGAATCTCAGAATGACTGTAAACTACTCCAAAATGATATTGACCGTTTAACAAACTGGTGTGAAACAAACAAATTGCCCCTCAACATACAAAAATGTCTTTACACTAGTTATAATTTGAAAATTAATTGGTGGAATACACAATATCAATAAATGAAATCTCTTTGAATCGGTGTGACGTGAAGAAAGATCTTGGCATTCATTTTGACTCCAAACTTAGCTTCTCAACACATATTACCAAAACTTCATCGGCGACTAAAAGAATGCTTCGTCTGATTTTCAGAAATTGCAAAGACTTCAAAATGCATATGTGAGAACACGCTTAGAAAATGGCTCACTGATTTGGTCTCCAATATACTTGAATCACATTCATCTGCTCGAATCCATTCTACGGAAATTTTTGAAGTACATTGTATATAGAATTGATGAAATTTATCCTGTCTACCAAATTGATTGTCCAGAGTTAATCAGCCCTATGCGGTATTACTTCCGTTAAAGATAACGTCACCGTTATACGCCATTTCCGTTGTTTTGCTATTACCAAGCAATAGCAAAATAACGGTGACGTTATTTTTTACGGAAGTTATACAGCATCTTAATTGAACTTTTATGTACCTCGTTTGAACAGTAGCAGTTCACTTTCTTTTTATCTAACTACTCAAGAACGAATATACTACTGAAATCTCCAGTTCATTTGATGTGCAGAAAGTTCAATCAGATATATAAAATTGATCCATTCTCAACATCCACTGGGCCATTCAAAAAGGAAATAAAACTCATCATTTCGAATGTGTAACGTTTGTGATGCCAGCAATATGATATAAATATATTCACATGTTATTCACTTATACATGTTATTCTGTTATTTTGTTAAGCTACTTTTCACTTGCGTATTTATTGTTATTTAGTTTTTTTGTTCTTCTGTATTATGATTATTTTTATTAACAAAAATGACGTACTGAGATTGTGATAGCACTCTATAGTTTTAAGTTCTTGTTCACAGTTACATGTTTACGTCATTGTTATAAGCAGTCCTGTAATTGGGCCTTGTGCCTGTTTGGACAATAAACAGTTTTTTTATTATGAAACGTGTAGAATACTTCATTTCTCAATCTTGATGAATATGATCTTCTTTATAACAAAGGCTTCTATAAAAAAAGTTATGAGATTGTTGTTACTTAGGATTGTTTATATATGTATAGACCACCATCATTTTGTTTAATCATTTTATTGAAGAATATGGAAATTTTCTGAATTCCTTGAGCAGGAAATACGACCTACATTGGTAGGTGATTTTGACATAGATATTCTAGCGGAAGGAAATTCTGTCAATGACTTCCCCAACTTTCTGCGAGTCAATAAGAAATGATTATACTAGCACCGAACAACATCGTGCTTGGATCATATATTTATCAAAAGTAAATTAAAAAATATGACGGATAATGGATTGAAGTAGGTGATACAATGTTTCGGAAAAATCATGTTTCAACAATATAATTTTCGATCAGTAATTGCTATACAATCAGGTCACTGAGGCACTATCAGTTATTTATTCAGAATCTGCCATACACCAACGAGTGGGTTTATTTTATGGAGGAATAATAATTCGACCAATAGTTCAGAAACTTAAAAAGAATCCTAGATTATCAGATCAAAAAGTAAACTCTAGATAGGCCCTATGCTATGTAAACACCGTACTCAATGAAGCAAAGACAAATGTGTTCATTTACAATTCACCTCTAGTCTCTGCTGTTTGCAAACATCTACCCTCTGTTGTCAAATTGATCAATGAAAAATCTGAGCTCGGTAAGTATCAAGCAATGCGTAATTTTATATTCCGGTGTATTACTCTGGGCGTTCTAGAAAAATATTTTTTCCAAAAAGTTCGAAAAAAATCTTCTCTCAAAAGATATAATATGTCGTTTTCAACTGATAAAATAGTAGGAACTCAGAAAATTAAAGGCGGTTACCAGAATTATCTCACTCTTGGCTTGTTGCATTTCTGACCCTAAAATCCCCTCACGACAATTTCAAACTGAATCAGACTATAAAAATTGAACCTTGTCCTCTATAATTATTTCATCAATTGCATCAAATGGGTACACGATTGTTTTTGGAGTTTACCTATTATAAGGATCGCAAATTATAAAAAATCGACCGTAACAGAATTTGATCGTTATTTGAATCAAAAATTCCAACGAAAATTTTTCTGAGCTTTATACACCTTCCTAGATATCGATTTTGAATTATCAGACAAAACCGTCAATCCACTTGTTGCTGCTCACATACTACATTTGCATTGCATTGGTGAAATTTTTACATTCATCCCACGATCAGACTAAATCAAGATAAGTACTTAAATTATTTTCTCACGAAATTAAATAATGTTGATCCCCTTAAAAAAGCACGGCACTGTGCAAGAGGTGTTTTGTTTTGGATCGACCATCAGAAACCAAAAACATAACAGTCTCCGATTGAGTTATCTTCGGTTCACAACTTCGTTTGTATTTTCGGCATCGGGCCTATCTAGGGTTTACTTCTTGATCTGAGCCTAGATTTCATTATATCGGATTCCCAAACTTGTTTGTTTGTCTTGTCGTCACGAATCTAATGCACTATTTAAAACGAAAATACCTACATATCATCCTGGTCTGGTTTCTAGTGAAATAACAATACAACTAAGGCAATGTGCTCGATTTTATTTGTTGTAGGTGTATAGGGTTTTTGATATCCGTAGTTGTATAGGATTATGAGGATGTACCATAGCGTAGGTTAAGATGTTATTCTCGATTTTGAGTTGTGTTACTTCGACAGATCAGATGATCATTAATATAGAATCTGCGTTCCTGTACAAATATGTTTGTAATACGTGATCACAGAGGTTCACCAGAATTTTCTCGAACGTTTCGACTGCGTAGTGAGTTATTCCCACGACACCAGCTTCAAATGACATGCCATTTACCGAGAAATGCAAAGTATGACTATCTGTTATCGTATGTTGAATAAACATTAGATTAGTTGAATAACAATAACAAAGCTCTAAAATAATCATAATTCTGAGATACTTATAACAAAGAAGACCGGTCGCAAACTGGATGTGTTTGTTATCGTTAACAGATAACTGCCAGAGTATTCGATTAACACCCTCAACTGAATAATAGTCCAATGAATTGATAGAACGGGAAATTCCAATCAGAAACTTCGGAAATATCTCGTTCACCTCAAAATCACGAAAATATTGTCACACCACGCTATGGTGCACCCTCTTGCACGCCGAAGACGTTCTCCTTCGATGCCCTCATACTTTTTGCGCCACCCCCGGCCTCTGAAACTCCGACGCAATGTTTCAGACAACCCTTCAAAACCCAATACAACAATGACAATCAAAATCGAGCCGATCTTGTTTGTCCTAGATGTATTTATTATTCATTTACCGTTGATAGTATACAGATATACCACTGTGTGAACCAAGAGGGTTCAACCAACTCGAATTCATAAGGTAAATATGATATATTTTGAAATAAGGCCAATATAATGAATTAATGTTCTAACTGACAATTTTTAGATAATGCGGAAAGTATTACTATTATATGTGACGTACTTCATAATAGTGTATGCTATGATTGATATTTTCGCATCCAAATACAATCAAAATAAGCATATATGTCCAGTTTGCTACTCAAAACAAATAATGAAGTGTCTGAATTTTAAATGTGAAGTAATCACATAAAAATTATGTTCTCAATGACACAAAAAACTTTTTCAATTCAATGAGCAAATAAATGATCACCTCATGCGATGTATCAAGCAGACGATCACGGATCGTCCCCAGACAATCCAATCCAGAATTTGTTGCTTTCCCTCTAGCCATGAGTTGAAAACTCTTGCCACTTGGCGGTAGGTGCTTGGAAATTGTTTTCACAATTAGAATTATTTAACCAATCAGAGAGTCTGGAGCAACAAAGTTCTTCAAACTTTTGAGGGCACGTCAAACTTCTTCTGGAGTTATCGAGTTGCGCATATCAGTGAGCTCAGGCTGGCGAAGAATCCTGCAGAAACGTTCGAACTGCGCTAGGACTGATTTTACTCTCTGTTCGAAGCAGTTTCTGAGCAGCTCCATGGAGTGGTATTATGATGCCCTCTATTGAATGCATGACGTTTTGCAAAATCTCGTTCGTGGCCCCACCGCCTTGCCATTGATCCCCTATTTTGCTATGATTGATATTTTCGCATCAAAATACAATCAAAATAAGCATATATGTCCAGTTTGCTACTCAAAACAAATAATGAAGTGTTTGAATTTTAAATGTGGAGTAATCACATAAAAATTATGTTCTCAATGACCCAAAAAACTTTTTCAATTCAATGAGCAAATAAATGATCACCTCATGCGATGTATCAAGCAGACGATCACGGATCGTCCCCAGACAAACCAATCCGGAATTTGTTGCTTTCTCTCTAGCCATGAGTTGAAAACTCTTGCCACTTGGCGGTAGGTGCTTGGAAATTGTTTTCACAATCAGAATTATTTAACCAATCAGAGTCTGGAGCAACAAAGTTCTTCTAACTTTTGAGGGCACGTCAAACTTCTTCTGGAGTTATCGAGTTGCGCATATCAGTGAGCTCAGGCTGACGAAGAATCCTGCAGAAACGTTCGAACTGCGCTAGGACTGATTTTACTCTCTGTTCGAAGCAGTTCCTGAGCAGCTCCATGGAGTGGTATTTTGATGCCCTCTATTGAATGCATGACGTTTTGCAAAATCTCGTTCGTGGCCCCACCGCCTTGCCATTGATCCCCTATTTTAGGTGGTCGGTTTTGAGGGCTCTTTCTTGTACATTTTAAATCGAGTCACTGAGTGAACCGAAGGGTTAACCTAGTATACCGACGTCTTGGATAATAGTAGTAAATATATTCGCAGGAAAATGATGAGTTGAAGAGTTGAAACTGACTTCTATTGAATGCTCATCAAAGTAACTAGAAACATAGCAACATCAAGGTATACGATACATATAATGTATGATATCATTGTTTTGATTCTAACACCACGACCAGCATCAGGGGACAGAGGCAATTAATATTTTCTCCGGACCGGTGGTCTGATTTTGCACCTGTTGTTCAGCTAAGTGATGTTGTAACTCACCAATGCATCGGATGATAGTTGGTCCCTCTGTTTCATTAACATTATCATCAATATTTTGTCAAGAGATGTTTTTCCAAAGTTTGCCTGAATTTTAAAATTTCTCCAATTCCCATTTTCTTTTCCTTGGTTCTTACGACATGTTTTGAGCATTAAATAATTTTTCTTTCCGTGTGTATTCGATAATTTCAATAAATGTTTTGAGTAACCGAAACAGCGCTTCATCTCATTCTATGTTAAATGAACAATTGATGTACTGATGAATCATAACTTCTTCAAAATCAGTTCACAGGTAGTTAAAAAACTCTTACTGGAAGAAAGTGAATAAGCTCCTTGCTGGTTGCTATTTAGTGTTATGTGGGGCGCTGTTGTTTCTAGGAGATTAACGTATTAGGAAACTCGCCTTGCCAGTTCAAGTAATCTTTGATCGAATCAATATAATGAGACCATGCCTTTTTATTAATTTTATATTTTGATATCTACCTGACTCCAGTTCAATTTATTGCAGGTGAGGACTCAAAGATGGAAGAAAATCCCCATGTAAAACAATTCAACGAAACAAGCAAAACTGCTTTGGAATACCTGAATATAACTATGGATTACTTCAGCTTGCCTCTATGTGGCGCATCTGTCTTTGCTGATATATTACTCATTATTGTCATATTGAAATACAGAAGACTGAGAAACAGAACTAATCTATATATGTTGCATTTTGCCCTTTCTCATATCGTCTATATTATATCAATGCCACTATTTTACCTAATATTGGACATTTTCTTCGATGGTCAACTGGAAGTTCGCTGGTTCTGTTCTTGGACGAGGGTCGAATACTTCACCATGGCTCTGACGATGAGTTTTGCAGCAGGATTCGGGCTAGATGTGGTCGTGAAAGCGAAAAAGCCACTATGGTTTTACAAATACGACCAACGTTTTTCTTATCTATTTTATTTTCTTTATTCCTTTCATGGTATATTGTATGGTATAGCAGTCAACATTTGCTTCAGTATGGGGTTCACAAACGAATTTCACTTCTATTTCTTGACTATATATTATCTTCTCTTAATGATCATTGTATTATATTTTGGTATAGAGAACAGAAGCGCGAAGCTGTTGGCTAGTGAAGAGTGGGCACTGAATACTTCTATTATAATTTTACTGTGCTGGTTACCGCTTTTTGTGATATACAGTTTGATTAATATTTTCAGAGAGTTTCATCAAGTAGATATGATTTTGTGGTCTGTAGCATTTTTGCCGGAGTACTTGGCATATTCAACATCTATAATTGTCGTATGGCAACTCTGGAAATCAAACAAATATTTCAGATCAGGTTTTCAAAAACTTTTGAGAAGACCCATATCTATTCCAGATTATGAGGAGCTATTTATTAGAGATAATTCATGAAACTATGTGATTCGCAGTTTGCGAAATCCTTGAGGATTTGCCAATATGTGCTTTGATGCTTCTATACAAGTTAGTATAATATAATTTTCTGATTGATCATGATTTATAGGAACTCATGAAATGCAATTGGATCTTGAATCGCACCTATTCTGAATTGAGAAGGTATCGAACTGATAGATTCTCACAACACTGGTAGGCATCCTCAATTAATAATGTTGGGTAACATTTCATTAAAGGAAGTGAGATAATTATATTCAACAAGGAAAATAGATGAATATGTTATGATAGAAACTGTGGATTCATTGTGTAAATAAGTACGTGATTAATTTGACTATGTTGTCATACAAAAGGGGTTTAATGACGAATGTAAAGTTTCTGAGCTCCACATATGTAATCATAATGCACAAATATAGAATTTTCTCAAAACAAAATATGTCGAATTCTCAAAATTATTTAAAAAGAGACAACTCGCTATATCTGTGCTCAAGTGACGATATCAATGACTACTTTAGACTGTTTATGGAACAGTTCGAATAGGCTTTAGATGCAAGATACCCATAAATGAAAGCTAGTTTCAAAGATCAAAATACTAGAGATTTGAAAGGAAATTGATGATTTTCAGTTTCTTCATTGTATAGGGCCACTTAATTTCAAGTCGGGATCTTGGTGACAGTGAGAGAAAGGGTGGTTGTTAAATGGTAGCAAAGTAGCGTATTTCAGAGTTTAATTGAATCGGTCATAATGAAAAAGGGTCATATCTTCTTTTTAAATTTTCTCATAAGAGATAAAAGACTTTTATCTTTAATACTATTTGCAAATAATATCTAGTGACTTGTTTTTTTACTTCAAAAATAAATTTTGAAGATCAAAAATATTGAAAAATTATGTATGGAATTAATGCGTCTAGGCGGGTTGAATGTAAAACCGGCATAAAGTTAAATTGTCAAAAAAGTGTATGTGACCCCTTTTCAAAATGATCGATTCAATTATTGGCATCGAAAAACTCTAATCTAGCTTCTTCAGAATAACCTGGAGTTATACAGATTTTTTTTGCCTGTTTCTTTTTATTTTGTGATTAGTCTTTAAAACTGTTTCTTATATGATTTGAAGCTATGTGAAGTGATTTCAAGGTGTAAAATAATCATTCACTAGAAAACTGAATGCCAAACTAGCTAAAAAGTATTGGAAGTAGGTTCATACAATTTTCTTGGAATATACAAGATTATGACCTTTTTTCAATTTGAATATGGAGGAGCAACAGAACTAGCCACCAGTGAGTTCACTCAAACTGTTTATGAATATATAGATAGATGCAGAAAAGTAGCTGGTGTATACTTCAATCTTATTGTAACCTTCAACTATGTAAAACATCAATTCCTCTATGAAAAAATATCAACTCTTGCGATCTGGGGAAACCTACTCTATCAAATCATATACATCCAAGAGAATAATAGGTGTTTCTCAGGGTACTGTACTTTTCGAATCCCACATGTGATTGAACGGACCTCCCCTTGTGTCCTAATCCACAACTGGTCTTTTTCTCTTCTATTCTTGTGTTCGTCGAGCGTTTTACGGTTTCGATATAAACGCTGCCACAGGTACATGAAATGCAGTATACCCCAGATGCCTGTCTGTCCTTCGCTGATCTCACGTGATACTTGAGTTTTTTAAAAGTATCTTGGCAGCCATTTGATGCACTCTCCGCTGATGTTCTTTACGATAATAAAGTTTTCTTCTTTGTATCCATTCAGGGGTTTCAGTTGCGCTTTTAGGTATTCAAGTTCACAAATTATTCTGGATAGGTTTACTAATATTTTGACCATACCTTGTATTTGGTATGGACGATGATTTGAAGTACTGTGTAGATATTGATCAGTGTATCCATATACCTTTTATTCGGAAAATGAGGACTTCCCTATTTCTTTCAACATCCATGATGCTTTCAATATTCAGGTGTATGCTGTTGAAATGTTCGAGGAATTCATTTTATTTGTTGAGTTTTTCTTGTCCATGGTTCCACATTATAAACGTGTAATCCACAGCACCACCACATACATTAATCATTACTGATTATATTTGCAAAGTACTTGGAAAAGAAAATTAAACATGTCTGTTACTATAAGACTATAGTAAGGCCGTTGACCTTGCCAACAACATTATTTGTGATAAACTTATCATTTCTGGCTCCTCCAGCGTTATAGTTTCTCTAGTAAAGTATTATTTTTCGAACCGTGCACACAAAAGTTGTTTTGGGTGGAATCATATCGGAGGCTTTTCCTTTATCTAGAGGCGTTCCACAGGACACTACTCTGGGTCCCTTACATTTCAGTTGATACATCTCTAACTTCCACTCATATGTCAAAAAATGCTGACGAGACCCAGGTTATTTCTTTCCTCAATTTCTTAACATTGTCACAGCCAATTATTTGCCGTGACGCTCCGGGACGACTAACTGATGTTTGGTGGTGTATCCACCTTTCAGCTGTAGGAGAATCCAGAAAACCTACAGCACCACCCCGTGTGGTCGGTGCGCACTACAAACAAGCACCAGACGTCAGGTTTGATATAGGTAACTCATATCAAACTTGCTTTATAACAAGGCATGTGGCCGCCCAAAGAAATCGACGCACTTAAGAAGAAAGATTCTCGCGAACTGAGGCCTCGAACCTTCGTCAGATGCCAGCCAGAAGTTTCACGGCAAGAGACTTAAGCCTATGAGATAACGGCCACCCATTCAAACCGTGATCTACAAGCTATTTTCGGTATTTCTACAGCCAATAAGTTGAAACTCAACTCGAATAAACCTGCAGTGATTTTCCTCGGTTCAAAAGAAGACAGAATTTACTTTAAATTCGTGTTGAAAAATACATCCTACTTTCTGTCTTTCAAATAAAATATATAGGTTTTTGGCTCTATTCCGAGCTACGGTATACCAGAAATATTAATTTTCTGATTCAATCTTCCCAAAATGTTCTCAGGCAACTGCTTCTAAATCAGGATCTGCTAATTACAAAACTCTAACTGGAATATATGAGTTACTAATTTTCTCCTAAGTTTCGTACTGCGATAATATTTTTGGACCCGCCCCAAGGCAATCTGATTCATTGCACTTGCAACACCATCAGAATTAATAGCTGTTTGCGATTTTCCTTTGATATTTGTGCATTTTACCATAAATCCTTTGTAATGAGATATTCAAGCTGACTCATATCGGAACAGCTCAGACTTCTACAGCTGTTGAACAATGCTCATAGTTTTGATTACTCGCAACCCGGACTATGTTTTGAAGTACATAACTTTTTCGAATATAAACAGGTTCAACACGAGTAACAGATCGATTTAAGCTCTGAAACAATACAACTCACTGCCCTGTGAATTTAGATCATTCACAATTTAAAATTTTATGAAGAAATTGAAATTGCACCTAATGTCTGGACTGCGACTATGATTACATTTCTTGTTAGACATAAGCTCTAAATATATATTCAGATTTATGTTTGTAATTTTTTTTTATTATTTTGTTTTATCAAGGTCAAGTTCGATCTTGTTATTTTATTTTTGCAATATCTTGGTGAATAAAGACGATTCATTGATATTATTTTTATTATATCGTAACCATACCTTGCGTTTGGGTTCTCATTGAGACATCATCTAATCGTTGTTGAAAAATACAGTTTGAGATTTCGCTTGGGAATGCAGTACAATTTTTCCCATGGCTTCATCTAATGGGACCTTTGTAAAGACGTATACCTAATCGTAAATGTCTGGATCCGATTCTTTATCATTTCAATAATATGTTACATGATGTACCTTTGGCAAGAAATGAAACACAATATTTTCTATTTTCATGCCACCTGCATTAATATTCTACTTTGATTTCCGTTCCCTACTAATCCCTCATATCATATAAAATTGTACAAAATAAACAAGTATTGCCCTCTTTAAACAGAAGGTAGAAGTTCATCAAAAAAGCAGCACAAGATGACGACATTTACTTTTTATTGAACTTTATAATTTTATATACCACACGTATTCTCATTGCAATTTCACATTAATTTCCATTCAACTTTAATTTTTTGTTAATTCGATGTGTTCTACATACTATGATTACCGCCCCCACCTCCAATAGATGAAAGAAATATTCAAGTTCCATTTCAATTCTAGTTTGATTTTATGGTGACTTTAAAGTCAACGACAACAGAATGTGACAAAAAATAGTCACCATTTATTAGACCTCTATACCACTACATTGAGTCTAGCCGTTTATGTGTCATTTAAATGCCACTCTAATTGCATTTTCACATTGACCGCGACATGTAAGTGACAAAAGAATGAAGTAGTATTTAAATAGGAGTTCGATAACCAAAGGCGGATTCAGCGGATGCATAAGCATTATTCATTCACTAATGTACAATTCATAAATATTTGAACTTTATTAATGCACAAGAGATAAAAAAAAAATATGATTTACTACTTCTTCAATGCATAAGCATAAGTACTTCACAAGTGCCAGTTTACAATTTCTCAATACAAGCAATATTTTGGAATTATTTGATGAAAAAATCTTTCTACATACTCATATTTTCAAAATAAAACACAATATTTTGCCTCTAGACCACGATATTTCAATGTTACTATCGTCAAATTTTGAGTTTACACAAGCGCACAACTTATTTTTCCACTTCATTAATGCATGAAGTTAAAAGTTGGGAACTTTATAGCTATTTACTATGCAATTTGAATAGGAATTATAAATTATGAACCTGGTAAATGGTTTCATATGAGTCCCAGCATTCAACTTTTATGAATCGTACATTAAAATTACGCAAATGCATTAAATTGTGCATTATGAAACCGGTTAATCCGCCTTGAGACATCAATGGGTCGCATATGGAAATTCAAACATATTAGCGATTTAACGACTATACATTCGAAATTGTTGATTATATGTGTGCATTTCAATGTAGTCTCAAATCGTGACCTAACAATCGTTCTCGTGGTGTCTCCACATTCTCTATTACGGACAAGGACATACTTCATCAACTGAAAAACAAAAGTAAATCAAAAATCATTGAAGAAATCAAGAATAATTTCAGCTAACATCTTTGCATTGTGACATATAAGTTTTGGCGTACTATGGATAAGTATCTTAAGAAACGAGGATTGAAGATTTCGTACTCCAATTTGAAAAGATACAAGTAGTAGATACCAATGAGTTAGCAGTTAGCAAAACGTTACTGAAAAAGGCATTCAATGATAATTCCTAAGTTCAAGATGCGAAAGTGGATGAAGTTGCAAATCGAAAAATGGATAGAACTGATGTTGAACGCCAAGATCATGACAATTGTACAGAACTTTCAAAAATTGAAAACTCTTTCAGATACTGTTTTCTAATAAAAATTCAAACGCCCCAACAAAAATCTTTATAGTGAAAAATGTCAAATTACCCAATACATATAAGTAGCCCTATTTCATCAAGTGAATATGATGAGTGAAAATCATTCGACGATTTCTTTGAATCTCTCATTCACAAGAATTGTGGAATAAGTAATATTCAAACATTCTTCTACTTGAAGTCAAGCCTGCGAAATAAAACACTTTTTTATTAATAATATGCAGTTGACTAAAGATAATCACAGAATTGTTTGGGATATATTGAAGAAAAGATATGGGAAACGAATTATTTACTCAAATCAACGCCTTTTTAGAAATTTTCACTATCACAAAAATTAACTTCGACATCATGAGATAATTGATTACACAGATGAAATAAAATATGAATGCCCTAAGGTATCTCTAATGTCTCTATAGAACAATGGGATTTGATTTTAATATTTACCTATTGCAAAAAAATCAAACGATCAGCCTTTGAAGCTTCCGTAGATAATAAAGAGAAGTTCATAAAGGTTACTAATCAAAGTACTCAAGAATATACTCCTGACTGCAAACGCACTTTTGTAAAGTACCTAACGAATCATACACTCGTACAAATTTCTTTAAGCCAGGAGTCCACAGGAACTCTGTAGATTTTGTGGTTCGAAGCATAATTCTTTGCTTCAGCAGAAAAATTAAAATACTAATAATCGCTTCGAAGTCAAGTCAAAAACACATAAATGGAACACTCAGTCATACTGAACATCCGGTTGAAAATAAACCAACAAATAAAACAGAAATTTTCGAAAATATTTCTGAAACTGTATACCTATAATATTCTGTATAATTATTCACAAGTTTCTTTTGGCCATATAGCAAAGACGATATTGATTTGCAGCCCTCTTATATTCAGCATACTACCAACCATGCTCAATATACCAATGGATTTGAATTTAGCTGATACCCAATCTATGCTATTATAAATATAAGTCCCTTTGGAAGTTCAAATATATTCCGCCGGAACAAACGAAGTGGAATTTAGTATGAATGGATCGAGTATGTTTTATAATTATTTGAACAATGATTTCAAACACAAATTACAGGTACTTGAAAATACTTGCCTGAGATTCTGTCAGTTTAGAGAGACGTCAGCATATCACACCAATCTACACGAATCTTTTAAAAATTGAATTCTTTATGGGCCTATAATTTATAATCTACTGAATTTCCAGTTACCCAAATATTTGAGAGATGCTCTTATCAAGAGGTCTGCTTTTCATAATGTGAACGTTCGAAATGCTGATTCTTTCTCAATTCCTCATCACTCTACGTACAAATTTGAAAAAAGTTTTGGATATATCGCACCATCCACAATCAATAAATTTTCTCAGATATTTTCACATTCCACACTTTTTAAATTCAAAACAAATTTCAAAAAATATCTCTTGTCGCATCAGTGATTTAGCGAATAATCAGCCCTATACAGTGATACATCTTCCGTTAAAAATAACGTCACCGTTATTCGACATTTCCGTTATTTTGCTATTGCTTGGTAATAGCAAAATAACGGAAATGGCGAATAACGATGACGTAATTGTTAACGGAAGTGATACAGCATAGGGCTGAATAATTTCAATTTTAAATTATGGCCAAAAATATTCCACAAGAATTTTGTTTTCAGTTTTAATTAAATCGTTAGGTAGAAGGGACTTGTATAAACATGTATTTTTGTATTTTTACCTTTAAACATTTAGCTTCACTCGAGAAATGTATAGATTCAATCATTAAAATCAAGAGACTCGATCATTGATCATCAATTATTTATTTATATTTATATTATGAATATATGTATGTATGTCAAGCAGAATTGAAAAATGGCTTTGCCAATATTCTGACTTTTTGAAGTGTTTTTTGTTATATTTGATTTGTACTATATTTTTGTTCTACTTCAATAAACATTCTTATTATTATTATTATTATTATTATGTTTCTTCCGGAATAGATAATATTGCGAGATATTGCAATAACGCCAGGCAGTTGTATTTGAGGCAACTGTATTTTAATAGTGACTGGCACTATTCATTCTGTGATTAAAAACATTAACAAATTGCATGCATGTCATAATGAGGACGACTTTATTACTGCCTGACGTTATCATTATGATCTATCCTTTGAAATAATTGATTCCGTATAAATGAGATTAGGTTCAGATTCATCTATTATACAGAATATTCATTTAAGTTGGATAACTGGGGGTCCATTTCCAAATCTGTATTGTGCAGCAAATATAAGCTTCACATTCTTCCCAAATACTATTCATTTTGACTAATTGATACCAAAGTTTTGTCAGGTAAAAGAAGCCGGAAGTGGAAACTTCATTTTCCATACAAAGCGTTTAGACAATGGATCATTTTAAGTTGAGTCGCCATTCAGACAGCATGATAATTTTTTGGTGCAAGGTGATTCTCATAATCTTGCTTCGAGGAGATTCTATTCCCTCGAAGAAAAACTGTTTGAAAATAGGGATTCATTCTCTTAATATTAGGAATTCATTGATAAATATGTCAACCTAAATTGTGGTAATTACATTCCATTCACATCATTTGATGGAAATTATTTTAATCCTCATCACTACATAATAAGAGAAAATTGTTGAACTGCTAAACTGAAGGCGGTATTCGATGTCTGGTTGCCGCTACAGTATCAGGTATCGGCACATGGTACCGACCAAGTTTGCCGATTAGGTGGGTAACCCCCAGCCAGATCTCTTGAGAATAGGATGGGATGGCACGACACTGGCGTCCACGTCGCGGGTGGTGGACTTCGGTTCAGAGGCTACCTAGGAAGCAGCTGAAGCGAGGACGAACAGTGTCAAAAGAAAAAAATGGAGATCGGAATTCCGACTTCACAAGAGGGGCTGGGTGATGGTCCAGTCTCCCAATAAGAGGAGAGCGGAGCCATACCACCAGAACTGACTTCAGATGAGAAAAGAGAGCTGTTAAAGTCCCCAAAATCTACTGCAGCAGATCAGGATAAGTATAGGATGAAAACTTTTTTTATTCAATAGGTCGGGTGGAATCCAAATACATGGCCTCTCGTATGCTTGTCTTTCTGCTTTTGTATCTATTCAAAAACTATGAATAGCAAAAGAGAAGTTTTTTGTAATCTAATCCATAGCTCCATTGAGTACGATCTCACTTCCTTGTCTTGAAGTATGCGAAGCTCTATTAGCTAGATTGCTACATAAGGTATTTTCTCTGTTATCACTAAGAATTGGTGAGGTATTTTGTTGGACTGATTCTCAAATCGTTTGCCAATGGCTCAATAAAACACTATCGTGTTCGCAAACATTTGTTGCAAATAGAATGTCTGAGATTCAACAATTCACTTATTCAAATCAAAATAATAAATTTGAAGAAATGTGATACTGACTGGTGAAGAGAATTCAGTTACAATACTTCTCAACTGAAACGAGTTGAAATTGAAAGAAAATTTACCAAATAATTTTTAATTATAATATATGAGTAACTAAATTTATAAGACCTAATTTTGAACTTTTTCCACTTCGTAGAGTGTAATTTCTCATTTTGTTTTGTCTTTGGGCAAGATGTTGCAATTTCTATCTGAAACGAATTCGGAACAATACATACGGACGGACGGACGGACGGACGGACGGACGGACGGACGGACAGATAGATAGATAGATAGATAGGGGTCAACTGATGGAGTGGCTAGAGGAAATCGAAACTGATTCGATAAACTCAGACCAAAAACCCAAAAAACAAGTAGAGAAAAAAGACATGTCAACTGTAGGAACACAGGTGACAGAAGATGATTTAGAAAGGGAGCTGGAAATATCAATAAATGCAAAGATAACCAAAATTGCAGATATTCTGAAGGAAGACAATGGTTACGACAGCATTTCAGGAGTGCTCGAGGAACCCTGGCCTCAGCAGGTTTTCAGACCTACAAAAGTTGAGGATACCACTATAGCTGGACTCAGTAAAGTGGGAGATGCCGTTTTGGTCGCAGATCTGCGGGACTTGAAGTCATATAAATCTCTGGAGACACTGAACTTAATGTACCCAGAGCTCACGGAACTGATATCTAGCAACGATGGCGAAGTAGACTTTGTTCTGAATGCAACCAAACCAATCAATAGAAACAAGGAGGAGTCTGAAAGAGTACGTACTCTGTACGTGGTACCATGGATGAAAACACTGGAACGGGGGACTGACAACGAACATTTATATGGCCATATCAGAAAACTGAAAGATGCAATGCAAGTTCATTCCACGGACAAAATTTATGTAATAATAAATGGAGACCTAGAAGCTGACAGGCTAAGGAAGGTATTTGAGTATGTCTTCCAAAACGAGGACATGAGCATTACTCTAAAGGGAAGAGTAGTAGGAGTCACTGACAGAAATATACCTAGGTTATCGTCAGAAAAAATGATTGTCAAATGTGAAGACACAAATTACGCAGACATGCTGAGGAATATCCGAAAAAACGTAGATAACAACACTACAGGAGTCAATGTAAAAGCGATTAGGAAGACTGCAAAAGGAGACCTAATGTTCGAGCTTGAGGGTGGAAAAGGTAAGACAAACGTACTAAAGGATGAAATCATGAAAGAAGTCAACACTACCGACATAAGAGTGCACAGACAGGAAACCCTCATACACATCAACGATATCGATGCCATAACAGATATCAAAGAAGTTTCAGACGCAGTAGAAAAACTAGAAGGACCGCAATACAAGCAACATATAGTTGTAAAGTCGCTAAGGCCAAACCGAAATGGAGGCCAGGTGGCCACAGTTCTCACACAAAGCAAGGAAATTACCATCAGACTTCTAAAATGGGGTAGAATCAGAATTGGATTGATTGATTGCCAACTCAGAGAACGAGTATCTCTTCAGAGGTGTTATAAGTGCCTTCAGTTTGGTCACTATACGAGGGATTGCACAGGTGAAGATAATGCTGATGCCTGCAGAAACTGCGGTGAACAATCACACAAAGCGGAAGATTGCCACAATACTTCATACTGCCTGACCTGCACAATCAATGGTCACAGAAACGATAACATAAAATGTCCTATGTTCAGAGCCTTGATAAAGGAGAAAACTAGAAGGACAACCTACCAACAATAATCGCCGAACTAAATTCAATGAAATACTTGGGGGATGGTGGCAGAATTAAAATTTTGCAAGTGAACCTTGGAAGGTCCCGGGCTGCACACGATTTAGTCTTTACTAAAGCTAACGAAGAAGACATCGATCTTGTTCTCATCAGCGAACCAAACAAAAAGATTATTCAAAAGTCAGAATGGATAGGCGAATAGTAGGGAAGACGTAGGCATACTATGCTTAAGAGCTTAAGAGACCTTGATATATATTGTTGTTACCTCTCCCCCAATATTACACTTGAGGTCTTTAAAAAGGACATAGACACCATTCTGGTGGAAATTAGGACTCAGAACCGAGATACTAGGAGACTTGAATGCAAAATCTACACTGTGGGGATCCCCCGCTGAGGATGCCCGGGGAATATACATCGCGGAATGGGCAGCCTCCCTAAACCTCGTAGTCATAAATGATAGGAAAACCCCTACTTTTTTTCGAGCGAACAGCAAAAGCTTCATTGACATAACTATGGCCACAAGCAAAGCAGCAAGATGTATACAAAACTGGCGTGTTTCGACGGAGGAGACACTAAGTATTCATAGATACATCTTCTTTGACATCACAACAGCGTTCAAGGTCGGTAAAACTCAAGGCGGTACGAACATCATTAAAAAACTGGACATGTGCAAAATGAAAGAAACTCTCAGACTTCAAATCTCAGAGCAGAATTGTTCTGACATCAACACTATTACTCAAACACTCAGGAATATCCAAATAAGATGTCAACTGAGACCTCGAAATCGAAAACAGATGCCATACTGGTGGAACAGGAACATAGACTCGAAGAGAAGTGAATGTAATACGCTAAGACGTCAGCAAACAAGAGCAAGGAGAACTGATCGTGATGATACAGAGGCTCAGGAACAAGAGTATAGGATAATTAGAAAAGAACTGAAGAAGCTAATAAACAGGTCTAAGAGAAGTCTATGGAAAGAACTCTGCTCCCAATTAGACCAAGACATATGGGGACAAGGATACAAGCTGACAATGAGACACCTAATAGTGCAGCCGATGCCTTATAACATCAGCTCCGAGAAGAAAATGAAAATTATCGCAGAACTTTTCCCAAATGAAATAGACACCTGGAGTAGAAGTGAAACAATAGAGGAAATAGAACTATTCACACTGGAGAAACTCTTCTTAGC